>OW386550.1:13155771-14636411 GCA_936435175.1 Glyphotaelius pellucidus
TAAAAGCAAAAATAAACCGTTTTATAAACGGCAATAAAGATCGTCGAGGAATACCTTCGTTAATTTATACTTGGTACAATATAGCTATGTTGTGTGGCAGAATTTTGTATCAAGTGTATCACACTACGGTATCCACGCAACTGAAGAAACAAGACGACCGGCCAGTGGCTGAGTTAGCATCGCGTTTGGGTCCCACCCAGGCGTCGCGTGTTCGAATCCTCGTCTGGCTAAGCCCTCCATCACGTCACAAAAACATTTTGTGGTGGCATTATTTTCAAATATTGTCAGATTATTCGAAACCCGGGAATATTTGTCTTTCTTAAAAAAATTTAAAAAACTAAATTAATTTAGATATCTCTTGCCAAAAAGGTAGGTTAGTCAAACAAAAACTACGATTTAATAAAATGATTAGTTTCAAACCATGTAGGTGCTGTTTTAATTGAAATTGTATTACAAAATGTTTACACCTGTATATTCAACCATAATTTTGTCATATTAATGCTTTTTTTAGCTCTTTTCAGCATTAGATCAACACAGGAGGCCTTGGAGAAAATAATTTCCATCAGAATTTTGTCTGTCATCTTAGACGATTCTGTGTGGAGGATTTTTCAATGAAAGGAAGAAGAGGAAGTTCTGGGAAGCAAATAGGTATATATAAGTTTAGTGTTGAATGAAAGGGTATCTCATAGAAAATAATTCATTCAACTCTAAATTTTGGAGCAGAAAACGTTTCGTTTTTCGTTTGAAACGGCAAGAACACTCGAAAGGTCAATATGAAATCAGTTTTTTGTACCGTTTTCTATGATTTCTCCCACTTTCTTTATAGTGTAGAATTAAAAATATGATTAAATGAATTAATGTTTGGTCACAATACAATTTAAATCTAAGATGTCGGGTAGTAGAACTAGTACATAAATATAATCAATAATTGACTGGTGAGGTACTAGTTCCCAGATATTGAAGGATGCAGTTACAATTACCTGTGAGATTATAGTAAGTAGAGTAACCCTGTAGGCACCAAACCCATATAAACTTTCACGATGCGCATAATTACCATCAATAACCGACTCATTGCACCGAGATCGAATCATTATAAATATAACGTACCACTCGCAAAGCGAACTAACTGGTCGGATGCAATTTGATAATGTAGCGGTACACGTCGAACCCCATGTGATTACTTTAATTATTATTGAGACGTGTTACATGTAAATGATCTAATGAATCAAGTGACCATTTGACAGTATACTTATTACAGGTCGATTTACCAAAACCGTTTGTACAAATATCAATTTTAGAAAACGGCTACCCTATTTCAAATCAACACCAATATAACGTATAATCGAGAAATTATATGGATCATTCGTGATAATCTCTTTTCATATTAATCTTCGAAAAACAGAGCTAAGCTTCAGAAACGATGCATTTGGTGTTCGTTAGTAAACGATTCTCCCACCTTAACGAACGGATTGCAATCTTTAGAACACAGGCGTCAGGTGGAAATGCTATCCATGTTCTACCGGTATTTCAATGGAAGATGCTCTGAGGAACTAGCGTCATCGATCCCTTCGGCACCGGTGCATAGTCGGGAGACACGCCAAACGCGCGCCCAACATATGTAAACGGTTGACATTTGTCACATGAGAACGGGTCGTTTTTTCGACTCGTTCTTGAGTTCAACAGATCGGCTACGGAACCATTTGCCGGCCTCTGTGTTTCCTCCCTCCTACAACATGGGTCTCTTCAAGACCAATGTTCATTCCTTCCTCTCCTCAAAAGGGGGAAATTATTTTCGCCAGGGCCTCCTGTGTGGAGTTAATGTAAAAAAAAACATCAAACGTTCCTATTTGAACCACTAAATGGCAACGGGGTGCGTAACGTCACATTTATTCAAATCAGTCATCATTCAAACGCTTGTAGACAGTCGCGTGGGTACGGATGACGTCATAAACCAGCCGTACATAGAGCATTTGGATAATTTAGTAATTTATAATATATGTATACCTTTAGAAATGCGACTCGTCGATCTGTATTATATGATTAAAGGTTTTTAGTTGTATTATTTTCTGATGGGATTCTTTACTCATCTGATAATTATTTAGAAATCGCTAATGAAAGATACCTCATTAAAAATGGCCAACGGCCCACTATTTTCCATAATATTTCCTTGGACTGTGGAATAATAAAAATAATTAGACAAGTTACAGGTCAAACCAATTATTACCAGACGCAATAGAATTTTGGGTACACAGCCAATTCGGTAACAATCTCCCACAACGTTTTTTGTTTCATTTATTCGAATTGATTATTTATGTGTAAGAGGTAGATGCGAGAATAAACCTGGTCAATTAAATAGATTTATAGACGGGGCGTTCCTTATATTTTAGCGCCTAAGTATTTAAAGAAGCTATACAATTTTATATTGAGAATTTATTCAAGTTACTTAGCGAAATCATGCTTATTTTATTTATAAATGTAACTGTTGCGCCGATGAAGGTGGCGACCTGGAAAATTATTTTATGTTTTGATTGCAAAAATAGAATTTATCTTATGGCGATGAATTGTTCCTTGGTCCCTTCCCTTCCCTACCACTTTCTCCCCTGGACTACAGTTCGCAATCAACCGGAGTGGAATACAGTTACGCAGTGCATTTACAAAACCGCGTATATAATTGCATCGACTATTCATATTGGAGTTAAGGCGATTCAATAGTTCAGGAAAAAATTGAAATCGGAATTCACGCCCTTTTATGGGAGGAGTTTAAAATTACTTGAGAAAAGGCTATTGGAAAGGTTGGAAAAGGTATTTGAGAATTTTTTATTATAGATTGATTTCGTAAAGGCCTGAAAAAAATATTAACTCCTTTTTTACGCATTGTTTATTGTAATAAAACGGAAATTTTAAATTGATTTCACGGAACCAAGCGACGCAGACCTACACGTCTATTCCTCGCTCCGGCCGAGGGAGGACTAACATAAAATGGGTGGAGTTAGTCAGTAGTTCTTCGGTGGATGACATAGAGTTCACTTTGAAAATCCAAATTTGTCGACTGCCGGCCGTATTGTGAAATAACAACGTGAAAATGCATATTTTATTTTATTTTGTGAAGTTCTGGCGTAAATATAATTTTTTTTACGATTATCATAAAAGAAACTGAATTTGCCACATTATACAATAAAACCATATACGAAAAGGGGTTTATAAGTATGAGAGTTTGCACTTGAAAGAATTTTTTTTATACTTTAATTTTAGGCTTATTAAAAAAATTACCGATATTTTTAAGGGCCAAGATTTGTTCTACACGCAGTATTTAATTGAAGCATCTATAATACTTCTAAGCGATCAAATTTTCAAAATAAAAACATGTGATTTTGTATGATTTTGCATTATTTAGTGTGTCTTCATCTTAACTATTATTGGTGATATCATTTGATAATAACGTGAATCACGTGACAGAGAAGTCATCTCACCTTTACTTATCGTAAGTACCTTTCTTTAAATTTAAATTTATTACCAAGAAACACAGAAGTTAATATGCTTATAAACCTCCAGCCGAAACAGTAACCAATTAAATGGTAACATAATAATCACCATCGGTAACTGGAACCATACCATCCCTAATTGGGGTATGTTGTGGAGCTAAAGAGAGTGGAGAAAAGGAGATGAGGAAGAGGACGGATGGAAAATACCTGGAAATTCAAATCTAGATGTCTAAATTCATTTCAAGAAACGTTTTAATTCTGAATGGTGGTCTTTCACCAGGGCGATACTGAGAGTATCTACCGCTCTGAGTTCCTCTATGACTAGGATCTAAGACAACACGTTTCAACAATATTTGACGTAGGATTTCCTCTTCCGACCGATGTGCTCTGACTATCAACAATTGTTCCCATAACGTAATTAAATAGGTCGGTTTTTAAAATGATGTAGAGAGGAAAAATACAAATACACAAATTAGCAAAAAGGTAGGTTCTTAAATATCGATTAGCAAAAGTATATGTAAAATAACAGTTAAACATTTTCACATAATAATTGGTTACATAAACAACCTGCTGACAAATGCCTTTTGTCCACAATAAATTATTAGAACAAATTAGGGCGTTGATTTATACTGCCATTGGCCTCGTAATCTCAAATAAAATAAACATTAAGTACGAAAAGAATTTGTATTGAAATTAATCAACATATTAAAATATCATCTAATGTGGGTTAAAACCTACAATGTAGTCTTTCCTACTTCCAACGCAGGTACTTACATAAAATAACCGAGAATTAGTTCAATATTTCAAATAAGTAGGTACACAAAAACAATTTCTAGCAGTTTAACAAATTATTTATTGGCTACTGATAAACTATGGGATAAATGAAATGTATGCTGTATTTGTTCTTGATTCTTCAAAAATCTAAACCGAAAAAGTATTATTTTACATGCATTTGTAAAGAAAAAATAGTTCAGTCACCTTCAAAGAAATTAATAAAATTCTCGATGCACTGGCCAGTTAGAATAAAGAAGAACGTAAAAATTGTTGTTAAAAAATCCTTCTCGGTTATCATTGTTAATATAAATTATAGAGCACTGACATACTAATGTTTCAATTGTTTAAAGTGCCACTAGTTATCGGTATGAAAATATCTCACAAGATTCCAAAAGCATGCCTACTCTAAATCGATAAATCTTAAAAATCTGGCCTCGGGTTGTAACCAGTGTCGATATGTGGAAAAATGCTTTTTTTATTGATATTTTTTAATTAAACCCAAGACCAAAATCACATATATAAGTTTACTTTAAATAAAGCTAAGGAATTGTTGGTTAAAATCTGCCGGATACCCACGTTGTGTATAGCAAATTTAATGATTTTTTAGAAACTTTCTAGAAAGAAAGAAAGTTATTAAGTGATTCAAATATGGGTAGGTGAAAAAATAATCACAATAAAACAAACATCACTACTTCTTAAATAATTGCAAATTCACTTTGTGTCCCTTTAATTTAATGAAAATTAATCACTTTTTAGGTCTACACCACACACCACTATTTAATCGAAATAATCGACACGTTTCGAAACCAATGGTTTCTTAGTCAGGAATTGTCAGTGTTTATGCTATCTGCCTTAATGATAGCAACTGTAATTCTTTCCGAAACTAAAACTCCTGCTAAAAAGGGAGTAAGCGCAACACGGCATAATAGCTCGAAAATAAACCAATATAATACCATGCTTTTGAATTATACACGGGATCCGAAACAAGTACAAGTCTGAAACTCGTGAATTTACATCATATTTGTAGTCAGTTTTGTGTTACAATTTTTTCGATTTGAGCTTTCGTTGTCGAGTAAATCGAGTTCGAAGCTGAAATTTTTATGGCACATTTTTTTTTTAAATAGAATCGAATTAAGCCGTAAAAAAGTTTCACTAAGAGTTTCCGTACACCGTGTATATAATTAAAAAACATTATCAGTGCGTTAGTGCTGAGGTTTTAGAAACCTGACTTCGATATGTGAGGAAAGTTTTAAATTACACCTATGTATGTTTGTTCACCCCTCAAACATCAATCTGTATTTTACACTCAGTTAATAATTATTCTTAAACGAGGCCCCGTACGGTGTTGTAATATCCATATATTATTATAGTATAATAGTTAGGTATCTAACTGTGTGGATACCAACATCGCAAAAACATCTATCGCGAATTCGGCTTTTCATAATCTCTGTGAAATCGCATAAGTTTAATGTGTAGTAGGTATATGTAAGTCGTGAGATCGGAGAGGATAATGCCTTCTTCTTATTGGTGCCGGGTTCAATACCGTTATTAGGTAAGTGGATAAGAAGAAGAAGAAGTGGATGGTATGAATTCCTTCAATTTAACGAGTACAATAAGGCCATTATTCGGTACGGCTAATGACCGAAGCTCTACAAAAATCAATAAACGTAACCTAAAAAATCTTTTCTATTGGTCCCATTGGAACTATGATTCTCAAGCTCCGTTTACTTCATAATAATATGACATGATTTCAGCGTTTTGTAAAATTTTTCTCGTAACGTCTTAGAGTGAAAGATACTCTCAATATAGCCCTGGTATAAGACCACCATTCAGAATTGAACGGTGGTTTAAAATGGCTTAAACGGTGTTTGGTGACCAGATCTGAATAGCTAGGTACTTCCCCACCTTCCTCTTCCCCATCTTCTTCCTCTCCCTCATCTCCTTCCTCTCCCCACTACCTTCAGCCTCACAACATACCCCAATTGGGAATGCCATAATCTTAATGAATGAAATTATATAAAGTAGTAAGCTCATGAAGGATATGATTTTTTTTCAATTCAATTCAAATTAATAATTTTAAAAACATTACAAAATTACTATTTCAAAGTGTTTTTAAAGGAGAAAATATTTTAGATGGGATAAAGAGATTTAGACTAACAGCAACAAAGCTTGTCGTTTGAATTGTGCTTCATTAATGTTAAATATGTCGATTCTATTTAACAAGACGTTGTTGTAAATAGAATCACTTCGAAATTACTTCTCTCAGTAAGTAATTGATATAGTACCTACAGTTTACAATTTTTTTTTTAAATGAGCACTTTAAATTTAGCAATGTTATTTAATTAATGTAAATTTTTTTATCTAAAACGATTAATTTATGCGTTTTTTTATCATTCATAGTACGAGTTTATAATGGGTTTATAACGAGTTTATAACTAACCAAAATACGAGTTTATAATGTAATGCAGATGTGTGACACATCTGCCCTGATGATGGACACTGTAACGCTGTCCGAAACGTTGGCTAAATAAGGGGGTAGCGCAATGGCATAACACCCCAAAAACAAATAACGAAAAATCCTTGTTTTTGTTTTTTTTTTATGTAAGGGGCTACCTATACTTATGGATCAGGCTGAATTCACCAATGCATAAAATATGCCCACCAGTAGTTGAACTCTTTCAGCGAAAAAAAAGTATATGAATGACTATGCCCACCATCGAGCAACCAACCACTGAAAAAAACCCATCTAGTGTAATCTCCCTCCAATGACTATGATTGACAAGCATGCAGTCGAAAAGTATTCGAGAGAGAAAATAAAGAGAACATTGAATATCGAAACTCTATTTCAATGTAACTAACTGAGAGTGTTTGTATTCATCGGACAACCATTTAAATTGGACTAAGTGAGTGTATTGATCCGCAATCTTGAATCGGCCATGATTATGCAAAAATAACAAAAAGGCAATGATTGAATTGAAGTATATATTACATAAGTTGGATATCTACTCTATGTAAGAATGCATGCACGTCAAAACCTTCAGGTAGGTAGTAAGCATCTAATACCAATCTACTATCTATAGGACACAAAGAAAAATAATAAATAAAAAAACGAATAATTCTTTAGGCAGCGCAGCTATCGAAGAGATTGGCGCATATTATGAGGATTAATTTACTATTGGTAATTTAATTTTTCATTACAAAAATAATAATTCTTTACATAATATTCCATTTTGAAGTAAAACAGATTATTAGTTCTGTGAACAGTAAACTTGGCATCCAAAAAAGAATCTTTCTAATTTTTTTCTTATTTAATAAATCAAAACAAAATTTACTCTGAAATCCTAAGAATTGTAAAGTGGGCATTTAAATTCCTACTTATTTATAAACCATCTAAAATTTTATGTAACATTTTTTTTTTTATTTCAGATAAGGAATTGTACAATTTGTATAAAGAAACGTCGCTACCTCAATGACAATTATTTTTGCAGACTTTACTCAGGCATTTCCATAATATTGAGAAGCTCTGTCAAAGTAGCAACCTAGACAAAGTTAGTCATTTGGCCAAAGAAAGGTTTGCTTGAATAATAAAGTGGATGGTGAAGATACATTTTGGGTTTTTGGTACCATTTGCGGTTTTGGGTACTATTCATTTATAATACACATTCATCATTTGCGGTTTAGGATACCACCGCCCCGGGAACCATTTATTGGAAAACCAACACCTCTGCCACAGGTCACTACAAGTGGTTCGCTACGTTTGATGACTTAAAAGGGGTGCCCCGGGTGAAGTTTGTCAAGATCTTGGCGGCCGTGTGTCTGCCTACCTGCTGCGTGGTGGGCCGGATCGAAAGAGACTAGTTTAGGATACCTTTGAACCTCTCCAGCCGGAATCCCTCGACCCTCGCCTTGCGCCGCAGTTGAAAGAGTGGATTCATACGTCCGCCACTCCTGGACATAATGATCCTCAGATTCCTACCCTTCATACCTATTTCCTTCCGAAAACTTCCTCTTCTTCCTTTCCTAAAAAAAAACCCTCCCCACAGCATCTCCTAAGATGACATAGGCCCTGAGGGAAATTATTTTCCTCGGGACCTCATGTGTGGAGCTAATGTAAAAAAAAATATTTGAAAATATAATACAATATTTGAAAATAAAACCCAAACCATTTGAAAAATATTTGAAACAAAAAATATTTGAAAGTATAATACAATATTTGAAAATAAAACACATACCAGACAACAATTTAGTCAAAATTAGCCACCCAGTCAAAGTAGGCCATATACATATTTAAAGTAAAGCGTGCCTTAATATTGAAACAGAACGTACAAACATATTTAGAGACGGATGAAATGCCAAACAGCCGAGTTCAAACAGTTCTCTACGCGCATTCAATAACAGGGTTCGTCTTAGCCCTCCTCACTAATTGAATTACATTTTCAATTAAGAGCTTTGAGATATAAAATTTCATCAAAGAGGGATTGTTACATATATTTTCTATAAGAAATGTGTAAATTAAAATCTAAATTGTATTTGACCAAAAGATCAAGTCTCATTTGACCTATTATACAATCAAATTATGAACTTTTTGTGAAATTATTTAATCGACTGCCGATTGAAGATTTTTTATAGTTCGACGAATCGTGAAAAATGAAAGTTCAATTGGCACGAGGTAGACGAATGTACAAAGGTAATAATTTGTATTTTAGTGTTGTTGGGTATTGCAAGCTAATATTAGCTTTTCGATCGTGTTCTCTATCTTAATTCCATGCATTTCAGACACTGTTATAAAGCAGTCATGATTATTGTGCAGTGACTACCAGTAAAAGGTGTTGTAATACTTTTAGAAACCGCACTGATGAAAAATCAAATAAATTCAATACAGAGTAGACCATAATATAACACGGGCTGTATACCTACATTGATATCTTATGAGTTTTTTGCTACACATCATTAATGAACTTAAACAGCTTAATATCGTCGGCAAAGAGTAATACTTTGACACTGTAGAAAATGCCGGTAACGTCATTGATGAATAGTATAAATAATGAAGGTCCCAAGTTCGAACCTTGTGGGAAACCGCTGGTAGCAATAAATTCATAAGATAGAATTATTGTACGTGCCTAATATTTCATACAATAATCAATGAAGCAACTTTGAAAAACTATCATTAAAAAAAAAAACAAATCAAAACGCTCCGACTCTGACGACATCCGAGATCGTTCGAGACGCGCCATCGTTGAGATATAGACATAGACAACCACGTGACTTCATAACGAACCTACTAAAAATTAATTTGAATCATTCTCGGGTTTAGGCGCCGTAAAAAGTAACCCACCATTCAACGATTTACAGAAAACTGACAAATGCTTGTTAGCCGCGGCGGAGCACCGAATCTGCTCACGATTACCACGTGCCCATCATCAACGGTGAGAATGGAGCTGACGATACTACGGAGGTAGCCAGCAGAACTTAAGCAACCTCGAGAGTGGATACATTTCGTGTTTTAGTACGTATTCGAAAATTTATATATGTACTAGGTATCTATCACTCTGAAACTGAACTGGAATCGCAACTGAACAATTATTGATTATAATAAGCACGGACGAAGCATCATTTTCAAACATTTCCGCATGGTATCCGGAAACTCATAGTACAAGCGGAAACTGGTGAATCTATGTTACATTTTCGATCGGTCAGTGGTTGAGTGGGCATCGTATTGGGCACATCACCCAAGCGTCGCGTGTTCGATTCCTCGGCAGGCTAGGTCCCCTATCACAACACAAGCAAAATTTTCGGCTTTCTGTGGTGGTAGTAGGATATTTTCAATGTTGGATTATTCGTAGCCCGGGAATGTTTGTCTTTCATTTTAATTTAAAAAAATTGAAAAAAATTTAAATATATTTTTGGATTCGATTTTGAAGTATATTTGTGTTTTCATTTTCGCGTAAATCGAGTACGAAGTTGGTATTTTATAGATGAATTTTTGTTTAAATCAATCGCTAGTGGATTAATATCACCTGTTTAATTTCTTTCAAAATGCGTCGAATTATATAGATATCCGGCTCCGATAAATTGTTTAAACCTTTGGTTGCCGAAAAAAAAACTTTAAAAAATACATAAAACTCTAGATGCTCAAATCGAAAAAAATACGAGTAAGTTCTTGGCTTTTCTATGTGATGTAGACTGAACAATTTCCCACTTGTACAACGAGTTTTCGAACACCGAGTATGTATCTATATTTCATATGCTATTTTTACATAAATATTTTTTTTTGTCATATAAATCGTAATAAATCTTAACCGTTCGGTTTTAGAGATCGTTAACCACTTAATAGCTAAATTTAATTATTATATTTTTTAAAAAATCACATCTATTTTAAACATAATCAAACAGTGTCCGCTTATATCTCCGCACGTCCATGGTTGGTAGGATGACATTGAGGGACGACACTGAACTTGAACAAGTCCGGCCGACGCGCGACGTGTGAGTTCACATAGTGGCGCAACGGATCGCATCGCCTTCGAGACGCGGACGCCTAGGTCATCAATCTCCCGATAATTAAACGGCATTGTGAAATTAACTGTACTCGTTCTGTTCAATTCGTGCATTGTAGGAATGCGGAGGATGCAGAAGTAGGATAAGGCAGAGAAACTTCGAAACTTTTAATTTATTTATTTTTATTTTTTTAATTATTTATTAACTAAAATACATTTTTTTGGTATATGTCACCTCACTGGGCTGGGCCTGTTCCGAGATGGCAGGAATTTAAAAGAAAAAATAAAATAAATTAATAAATAGAGTTGAAAGAAATAAACAGAAGATGAAAATGATTGAGAGAAATAGAAAGGAACAGAAATGGAGAAGAGATGGAAGAATAAAATAAAATTATAAGAGAAGAAAAGATAAAAAATACAGGTGTGTTACTATTGGTTCCATGCCAACTGAGAATAAATTCAACTCAACACCTCCTTGAAAAGTCATTAAAAGCTCTAAAAAACATTTTAATTAGCCGATAACCCTAACCTAACGTAACATATTTAACCATTTTTTATATTTTTTTTAATCACTCTAATCGACTTATTTGAGATGGTTCTGAGTTGGTTTCATTCCGAGTTGTCCGGTCACCGTTACTATTGAATTGTAGAAGTTATCATGCCGCGCAGTATTTAATAAATACCATTGTTGACTATCCTTGTGTGAATTTTGTGTTCAAGATTTTCGCTTTTCAACTTATCCGAGATGTTCCGTTAATTTCAATTTCAAAATCATTTTATTCGGACGGTGAATATTGTGAAAAAATTGACAGAAATTCCTCAACGTACAACCCCCTTCTAGTTATATCGTCATTGTAAAAATAGTTCAAGCCACCGAGAAACGAATAGCCAGCGATGGAAGCATGAAGTCGCACTGTTAAACTTTTCATACAAATATATGCCCGGGCAGTGTAAAGTATATATCGGCGAACGTAAGGTCGAACAGTTAACCCTTAAAATACCAGAGTTCTTCCTGAGGGACAATGAAGAAAAAAATTAATGTCACTTGATTTTGTGAAACAAATAGCCCACATTTGTTTCACAAAATCGCTTGAGAACGATATCTACTCCTCAGGGCGTCTATTTTTTCTGCTAGGTTGCAATCTTTTTTCTAGCAAGAAATACAGTAAACATAACTACAGATCCCGTTTTAGCTGATTTGCTTGGACTGGGATGAATTATAATTTTTACGTTTTTGATGCCGTCTTTATATTTAATACCCTGGGCCTCGACCGCATTATTTCAGAGAGCCAAATTAATACCGCTTTACATTAAAATCCAAATACCGAAATGGAATATTTTCGAACGTATCCGAAAACTAAAAACTGTTTTTAAAAGGTGTTCAAAAATTCTTTCAAATGTTTTAAATCGAAATAAACATAGAATTTTTGAAATATTAAAATTTTTCACGCAAACAAGAAAAAGTTTTTAAAATGGCTCACCTTACGTTTTTTGACTAAAATTACTGATAACGACAAAAATTTTAAGAACATACATATTTTATTTGACAATTGTATTACAAACGTTATTATCATCTCACTTTCTTGTCGTTCCGTATAAAAATAATTTATAAAAAAATCCCAAAGTTACTTAAATTTATTTCAAAATGCGATTCAAAAATTTGGTTTCATAATGGTGTACATTTTACTTATTTTGTGGCAAGTTTTTGTATTTGAATATAAAGCGTGGTCTTTTCTCTTTCTAACATCGTTTATATCATATTTCTCACAATGACAGTAAGGGAGATACAACCATTTCTATGAGACCTACGAGAGTTGATCCCTATTGGTATCAAATAGTTCATTCCTTCCTTTCCTCAAAAAGACCCTCCACACAGCATCCCAGATGGCATAGGCCCCGAGGGAAATTATTTTCCTCAGGGCCTCCTGTGTGGAGTTAATGTAAAAAAAAAAAATTGACTTTATGGGTTAAGGGTTAAGGCGTTGTACATGTGCGGAATGAAGCGTAAAATAAGCATATGTGCGGAAATGAAAGTGCGGCGCTGAAAGGGTTAACACGCTTTTTATATGATGTTAAATGGTAAGACGGTGAATATTATAACATATAATTATTCTGCTCGGCTGGATTGAGAGCAGGTCCCGAAATTATCATGTTACCGGGACAAAGGTAAAGGTTATAAAGATCTTTTTTTGTTCAAATTTGAACTATACTCGTCGACGAGTACGTCGTACGTACAGACAAGTACACTTTACTCTTTATGCATGTATTTATTCACGCCCTTGGGGCTTTTATATAAAACCAGTCTTAATAAATTACATTGGTGCATTAAAATTATGTAACGTAATGATAAAAGAAATAATAATATATTTAATCCAAGCTGCATTTCAATCTATCCATATTGAAACTTTAGCAAACAATATAATATACAAAATAAGATAGGAACAAAATGACCATAAATTCAACTTAATACAACAATAGAAAGAACTGAAAAGAGGAAAAAAGATAGATACCGATCTAGAGTAAATAGCAAAAATTTACATTAAAAGAAAAAGTAAGATATATGTTCAATATTAACACAAAAAGGATGTTACAGATTATATATATAAATTATTGTATATAAAAATCAATGTTTGCTTGCTTGCATGTATGTGTGTTTAATTTTCATTAACTCCGGAGACCTGGGGAAAATAATTTCCCTCAGAGTCTATGTCATCTGAGATGCAGTTTGGAGGGTCTTTTTGGGGAGAGGAAGGAATTAATGAATGTCTTCAAGAGACCCATGTTTTAGAAAGGACGAAACACAGAGGCCGGCAAATTGTTCTACAGCCGAGTTAACACAAGAACGAGTCGAAGAAGTGACCCATTCGCATGTGAAAAATATCACTCGTGTACATACGTTAAGCGCGCGTTTGGCATGTTTCCCGACTATGCACCTTGCTGAAGGTATCAACGACGCCAGTTCCTTGGAGTACCTTCCATTGAAATACCGGTGGAACAAGAAGAGCATTCCCACAAAACGCCCGTGCTCTAAAGATTGCAATCCGTTTGTTAAGTTAGGAGAATCTACCAAACGGACCGTCCGTTTCTGCAGAGTCGAAAATTTTTTTCGGGTTATTATGGGGATCCAGACTAAAGGTGGCTGCCAAATTCAACCGTGGGACGCACTTGCGATTTGTATAGGGTTAGTAGTTGTGTACTCTTAAAGTATCTGCGGGCCTTGCACAGGTAATCTATCGTAGCGACTGGTACCAGTGCAGTTCCGTAGAACTGTGCTGGGATGCAGCCTGCAGAGTGAAGGTTGCCTGATGATGGCCAATTTCTTATAGGAGATGGCACCAGAAGAAGAAAGAAATATACAAATACATAGCATAATATATAGCATACTCCTAGGACGAATTGAGTTCGCCTTTCTTAAAAGTAACCACAAATAGATTTTTTTTTAAATAATAACAATTTGACATCAATATTACAGAAAATTATTAGGTATTCAAGTGAAATTTGTAGTTTAATAAAAAAATGGCAATAAGGAAAAACTACAAGAATAAAATATTATTTTTTAATGAAAATTTATAATTTATTTTATGCATAAAATTTGTGACATTTTTTAGTATTATTTAACCCGCCATGCCAGGGATGTCCTTGTATTATGGCGGGTGACGTTAGCAGATAGGAATTGCGAGTATACGTAATATAGTACCTAATAAGATTATACAATTCGGTTTAAGTTATAAATAAAGTAATTAAATTAGATAGATGATCTAAGGCAAATGTTTCACTCAATGAACAATTATTCTCGCAAAATTGGTAAAATAATTTTTTTATTAAATAAAAAATATTTTTTACAGTAAGTTAGTGTATACCAAATTCTTCACCAGGTCAAACGATTTCTATGTGAGAAATTTCAGACGATATCTAAATATTGTATAAAGATACACAAAATAATGAAGATATATCCTCACTGCCTATCAACCTAAGCAATTGTTATAATCTAAATTAAATCAGCCTGCGTCTCCTTCATTAAAGTAGAGTGCGAGGGAGACGAGAACTGATAGATCCGAGAGATTATTTCACATCAAAACAAAGCTTTACCTGAAAAGCAACTTGGCTTATTTATGGCTGTCTTAAATTCCGACGGAACTTCAAAATAATGGACAGACAAGTACACTTTACTCTTTGATTTATAGACATATTTATCCACATTAACCCGTTGGACTGCAACAAGGTGTTTCAAGTTATGACTTTTACACTATTATAAAGAAGAGATAATATTTTAATTATTAAATAAAGACGTTTAAATTTATATTAGACTCAAATACAGTATAAACGAAGTTGAATATGTAGATATTCTAAAGGATGTAACAGCACGTACCCGGAGGATACCAGCGATTCCTGAGCATATACGGAGTTAAAAAGTAGACATCATTTTGCTGTCCAATGATATTTTTTTCTATTAAAAATAATTAAAAATATTTTTCCATCACACGTCGCAACTGAGTAGTTAGGTATAGCCTGGGAGCGGGTCACGTGGTATGCACTCCGCCTCGTTCAGCAATAGCGTGCGTATCACGTGATCAGTGGCGACGAGTGATTAATTTATTTTTTTTAGTAGAAAAAAATATCATCGGACAGCAAAACGACATCTACTTTTGGTACGCCAAAAAATAGCTCAGGAATTGCTGGCAAAAATCCATTAAAACGTGCTGTTAAGCCCATCGTCAGCAAATGATAATATCTTGCTTCCAACATCCATGGTACGGTGTTGATGTATATAAGAAATAAAAGTGGGCTTAGTACACTACCTTGAGGTACGCCGTAGGACATATATGATTTTTTGCTCATATGTATTTAATCTGAGTGGATAAGAAATTGATGCTTCAGGTCGTTGGGTAGTTTTCAAACCGCGTATAAGACACCCCTGTTAATCAGATCTATTGAAGTTTTTCAAGCAGTAAGGGGTGGGAGACCGATATCAAAGACTTTTGCGAGATCAAGAAAATCAACAAGTGGTTTGCGACTAATTTCAAGTTCATTATGAAGGCGGTTGCCATCATCTGAAGTACTTACTTCTAAAGGTGAGATCATTTCTGGATGTGTTTGATAAATTCTGTTAAACTATGATCTTTCCCTGCGAGTTACTGTTTTTAAAAGATGAGATTAGTTCTATTTTTCTAGTTCTATATTATATGAGAAAATGGTTATATATAGTAACATTATAAAGGTACATTGTTTGCAAGATTTTCTCCGAAGCGTTTTTTCCGTCTAAAATATTTCTGCTAAGTTAGATGATAAATGATCGAGAATTGAAATGGTTGAATATTTTTTCAGGATCGGAAGTATTGTTGGGTCTTCGATATTAAAACCCAACAATACTTCCGATCCTGAAAAAATATTCAACCATTTCAACCATTTTCAGGATCAGAAGTATTGTTGGGTCTTCGATATTAATCTTAACAATGAGTGTGTCGGTTTTATTAATATTAGCTATATCTTTTATTCCAATTTTATTTTATTGATATCTTCACTGATTTGTATTTAGTAGTAATTCTTTTTAACAACGTCAATTATTTTTTTGCTGTTATTTCCATGTTTGTAGAATTTGAGAGATGCAAAACCGCAGAGGTTCCCAGATTTCTACAGAGATTTGGTTTAGGAGAGTGTCATAGGAAACTTTTTCTTGGGGGAAAATATTTTGTGGTGATTTGTGAATTTGGTGTGTAATATATGATTGAATTACAATTATTAATTGACTATGTATTATAATGACTTTTAACGTGACCCGAGATAAATATTTGATTCACTTGATCGTACATATCTTCCTGGGGCATTCTCGACTACCATTGCTTTCATAAGAAAATAATCAAACATGGAAACGAAAACCAAGTACTCGCTCGAAAGACTGATGCGTCAAACTTTACATGCTTTAAAAGCTAAGCTCAACTTTTGATTGTGGCGGTAGATTGAAAAACAGAACCTCATTATTAGATTACGCCGTCGGCGCCAAAAACACGGGCAAAACCCTTAAATCTCTGTCTCTATGAGCAAAATGCGCCAACACCAATAATGACGGCGCTATATCTGAATGCCGAGATCCGAGATAAAAAGGGATGCGTCCCGGTCGAAAAGGGAGCAAGTCCGAGTCCGCTCTACAAACAAGCCGCCGAGCAATTTGCGTAAGGGCATCAGTCCAATTAATTTGGGCAGGAGAGGCCGTCAGTGGCCAGCGGGCTGAAATTATAGCATAAGTCAGGGCTGGCAGAGCAGAAGCTCTAACTGGGCATGCTATTGATTGTGAAGGGGCAATTGCATTTTACTGCATTCACGGCCTTCTGCTTTTTATACTTATCTTCTTAGCGATATCATCCACACGGAATTCATTTCGAACATTTTATTCAATAAAAAAAAGCTTTTTCTTACTCGTTTGATTGTTATATTAACTTATTAGGACGTAGCATGCCTACCGACTTTTTTCAATAAGATATACTACATTTGGTACGGTTGCAATTTTTTGTAGGTTTTGCATTGAAATAAGGTTTGTTGGTGTATTTATACCCAGTGTTTGACAAAGCGAAGTGTAGTACTGAACAAATGCAGAATTTATACGATTAGTAATAAGAAAAACAAAAAAATCATCACATCCGAGATTTTCCACTGTGAAGGTTGTAAAGATGCAGCGCTCCATGTCTAGACATTCGAGAAGAAGATGAAAATGTATTATTGATTATTCAACTATTTTTATATGAGGGTATGTAAAGCAACCCTGAATAAAATTAAATTAAAAAGAGTAAATAAGGATTGCTTTGTTCACACATTTATTTATTATGTGTCATGGACGACAAAATAAAAATAAGAGGAAAAAGGAGACAATTTACAACTTTGTGGTTTACTAAGTAACATTTATTAGGCACCACAAAGTACTTACGAGATAATTTGCCACAGGGCACGCATCTCAATCTGGGCGTAAACGTCAAAGGATATGCTTAATATTAAACAGAAGATATTTATCTATACTTTAACAAGTAGATATAGTTTCATCTTAGAAATTTTTTGGACGGAGGCATGTTTGTTGTAAATAATGTCCTACCACTCACGTTACAAGAGGCATAGGAGAGTTTGGGGTTATGGGAAATATTATTTATCGGGAAGGATTAATTAATATACGCAGGCACGCATAACGCCCTTTATTAACAACACGCAGCCAGCAGCCCTAGCAGAGTCCTAAGGTGCAAATTATCCTTCAAACCCGAGTGGTCATCGAGAAACATTCCCGGAGGCTTTTAGACTCGACTTAAATGCAGAAATGCAAACAACAAAGAGGCACTGCATAAAAAAACTTTAAAAATACTTACATTTGCATTGCAAATAGAATCTATGAATGGTTGTGCTTTTATTATAAACCCGGATAAAGAGGAAAGTTACCCACCTTACGCACAAAGGAAAATAACATAATTGCTTATCTGAATACCCCACAGCAGACTGTTTGGAAGCTAACCTGACACACTTGAGTCAAAAGAAGATCGTTACTAATAAGACGAAAACTAGAGCACTTTGATTGCAAGGAATATTTCATTCTTCAGATGGAGATATGTAATTTGCTTTCGGCTTTCGAGTTTTAATTGGAGTGGGGCCTTAGGGAGATTTAACTGGTTGCTTCGGACGTCCCCTACTCATCATCTCGGAGAAGTGGTTGCATGATTGAAAATACACGTACAATGTAATTCCTTTTCAGGTAAATATCCAACAGCACAATTAAATAATACAGTAATGACATTGAAATGTACATACGAAAAGCATTCATTTTTAAATCGATCCAAGGAGCCATCTTTTATTGGCTTCATTGCTTCAAATCGTATTGACTGATAATGGTTATGCATGTTATCGTAATTGACTGTCAATATGAGGAAATACATCATAATTAATTGCAAATCAAATATTCACAAGCATCTGCCTTTCGCTACTGGAAAACGGCGAGATGATGATGTATCTGTTTGTTCCATTTTAGAAACATTTGTAATTAAGCAATTATCGCTTGTGTAGACAGAAAATAATTTTAATAAGACTTCAACAGTTCAGCAAGCGGTTGTATATTTTAATTATAAAGAGTACAAAATATGTGTAGAGATAAAAAAAATCTTTCAAAAGGTGAGCTCGGGGGGAGATGCATCGGCCAATAAAGCAATTTTCAACTTGCTACGTCGTAAGACAAAATACCAAATTGTTTGTTCCAGATTTTTCAAATCAAATCTCGGGGAAGTCCAGTATTGAAATAAGTGTTATATATAATTGGAATGTAAGAAGTAGGTATCAGTTATTATTATTATCGAGCATCGCACAGAGAACCATATTATTATATTTTCAAGCAGCCCATGAGAAAAAGCACAAAATAACTTCCAAGATATTGACGGTGATGTACAAAATAATTGGTTTAATGAAATGACCGAATGAGATATAAACAAACACGGTTAAACGCAAAGGTCGCGATCGGGTTCAATTTTTAAGTCGGGTCGTGAGCACAAAAATGAGCATTATTCCGCATGATAATATTACGAGAGAGAACAAGAACAAAGCTTCTCGGAGAGGAGAGGCCGTTCCCAGCCAGCATCCAGCATCCAGTTAGCGTAGGGAGGAGAGGAGCAAGAGGAAGATGGACATATCGAGATGGCGAGACGGAGCGCTCATTTTGCATGGCACGAAGTGAAACCATCAATTTGTACCGAAGCCCGCCAGGGGAAACGTGTTGCGGTACCGAAGATCTTATTATATAGCACACGGGTATGCTCAAGGAACGGACGTGGCAGGCTAGAGGGCTGGATTTGGAAAATACGCAAAGCATACCTGGAACTTGTTTAAACAACTAATAAATGCATGCAATTTTTATTCTCCGAAGAGAACTTCTGCCTGAGAACGCGCCAATCAAGAGCGACTCAACTGCTTAACG
This sequence comes from Glyphotaelius pellucidus, assembly GCA_936435175.1. Classification (NCBI taxonomy): domain Eukaryota; kingdom Metazoa; phylum Arthropoda; class Insecta; order Trichoptera; family Limnephilidae; genus Glyphotaelius; species Glyphotaelius pellucidus. Next base: position 13,175,457 of record OW386550.1, read on the forward strand.
AAGTTGCATTGACCATTGACATTTTCAATATCACTCATACAGTTTAGCAACCATCTTTTGAATATCTTCAAAACATTAAAGCTTCTCCATTACTCTGCTCTATTCCCCAACAACTTTTTTAATAGTAGATAAAACATACTTAACGTATCGCAATAAAATAACCTCTTGCATACTTATTTTAAATAATTGTCTTTGGCATATTTTTAAATCATCATGTGATATACTTAGTTTTACTGTTTGTTATTACCATCACTTGAAAAGTAGATATAAATACTTTTACGTGTTCTACATTGTTACCTCTGAAACATATTGGTGTACAACTGCTTTATGGAGAACATGAAAAAATATTAATTACCTATTCCAGTGCAACTAAGCCAGCAGGAGATGGTAAAGATCTGGATAATTTATTTATTTAATGAAATATAAAGTGTACATACAAACGTAAGCTGCACATCTCACTAGGACATTCCTGTATCGAGATGTGCAGTTTTACAATAATGAATTTTTTTTTTTTTACAACATACATACAAATTTAATAAAATACAGTAATACAATCCTACAAAGAGCACTAAATATAGTTACTCCAATTTTAATAATTACAGCTGGGCGGTATGCTTATATTGCTTATAGTTGGCCACAATAATATTCTAATGTAAACTAAACATGTACAAGGTACCTGCAGTGGCTTATTGGATGCAATCATAGTAATCAAAAACGGCTAATGTCATTTTAAGCAACTACTTATCTGCTAAGCAACTTATCTTATTTTAAGCAAGTATTTATCCCCGTTTTTTTGACAAAATTATTCTGTGGACTTTATAATGAAAAAAAATAATTTATGAGTAATCTCGAGACAGCACCTACAAAAAAAAATATTAAATTCAGACAAAGAATGCCACTGGGAATAAGATATGCAAAACTTTAATTTGTCATTAAGTCAGCAAACCGATAATGAATGGAATAATATTACTTACCACAAAATAATTAGAAAATAATTTTCTGTTTTTAATTTCGAACACAATTATCATATTCAATGAAACAGGAACAATAACGAACAGTAATAGTATTACCAACATACTTTGTTACATGAATGTCGGTCAAAATTACAAGTTCAGCTACAAAATAAGAGGTTAGTTGAGGTTAGGTCAGGCCGGCCGTAAATTACTCATTGCACGTCGGAAGAAATAACCTCGCGCGCATATTGCATTATTTATTGTTTCATGCGTAAGAAAAAGCCCGACGCCGACACTGGCTGAATATATTTGCAGCCCATACATAACCGTTCTGACGGGAGACTTCAACGGGCGGGCAAGCTGACAACCCGTCGCATGTTTAAATAAACAGCGCGATATTTTTCGCATGTTCCCTTCCCCGTCTCTCCGGATTGCTTATTTGCATTAATAACAAATGAGAGATAAATTATAGGATGTGCGAGATAAAAACTGGTCTTGTTTCGCTCTCCGCGCGTTTCTTTTGGGCCGAAACAAAGCAGAAGGGATTAAGTTGGAAATAATGCGAGGAAATTATGATGGGTACGATTTAAACTAGGTTTTGTTTTGATTTTCATTTGCAACCGTATCTCCACAGGCAAATAAGAAATTAAAATGGAAATTGCTCACATCTTATCTACGCTTTTAGATTGAAAGTTTTACCGCCTCAACGAACATTTGGGTAGGTACCAGTGGCGTACACTTCGTAAAGGATGAAAAGCTGTGCCTACTAAAAAAATCGTAACATTTAAATGATGTACCGAGTAAAAAAATCATAATATTTTATATAAATGGGTAAGGACCTTAGAGGTATGCGCATTTATTCTGTTGGCCACAACAATCAGCGGAATATGATAAAATACCATGCTTATTTTCCCAATTCAATGTATGATTCTTACCTGCATTTGGAAAACTGCACAAAATTTGCATTTGATCAGAGAAAAATACCTAAAAATGCAAATTTTTTATTTATTAAATAATATATATTTTTAATAAATTTTCATTGGAAGCTATTCAAATTTTTCCCTGTAATATTCAATTCTACAAAAGTTATGTAGAGAAAAGGGTCAGATTAAAGAATTAGAGTAAAGAGATATACCTAGTAATGGATAATACTTATCGGTTAAGAATAGTTTAAATTTATCTACCCTGACGAAGGTAGGTAAGTACCTTTGCGTGGAAACCGGTTAAGAGGAACGTATGCGCGGCCCATTTCGGCCCGTTTCATGCAAATCTGAATTCTGAATTTGAGATCAAAATACCTAACCAAACTGAAAAAATATTTTTGCAATCAAAAGGTAAGTTAAGTATGTCAAATATCTAGTACGGCACGGATTAGAGCTACTTTATTTATTTTTGCTTTATATTATAAGATATAGGCCATTAAAGATTTTAATGTTTCGTTATTTTAGAGGCAATTTGGACAATTATTTGTGGGTAGGTAAATGAAAAACAATAAAAAAAAATTTTACTATATTTATCATAAAAATATGATGAAATAAAAAATAAAAATTAATAAAAAAATCATTTTATTGGGTGCAAAGTTAACATACAAATTACATATTTACGGCGGTGCAAAAATTTGTCGTTTGTATATTTAAATTACTACCCAAAGAACGCATTTTTATGCAAAGTTACCTCTAAAATCATGATATACTAAAATCTTTAATGTCCTAGATCTTATAATTTAAAGCAAAAATAATAAAGAAGCTCACATCCGTACTAGATATTTGATATACCTTTTGATTACAAAAATAATTTTTCAGTTTGGTTAGGTATTTTGATCTCAAATCCAGATTTAAGATTTGTATGAAACAGTCTGAGATGGGCGGCGCATACGTTCCACTTAAGTGATAAAGTGTTTTAATTATTATTTTCTTACCTACGTATTAACTTTCCTCTCTATCAAACATTCTTATTTATAATAAATGCTTTAACCAGTTGAAAAACAAAATCAAAACCCATCAGGTGAACGCATGGATGTGAAGGACAACGTGATGAGCATTATTAATCGAATAATAATGTGTGTGAAATATTGTTTGTTGGGACGGAAACGCGTGCAGGCAAATCGTGCACGTCTTCACTTGTGAGTACGAAACGAACATAATAATAATTGGTGATGATTTATAATAAGTGCCCAATTATTGCTTTCCCACAAATGGAAATTGGTAAATAATCAAAATTCATCATCTTCTGGCGCCTTATTCTATCGGAGTATGGCCAACATCAGCGCATCTTCATCCAGGCATGGCCGATACTCTCAGAATCGCCACGGTGAAAGACCAACACTCGTTGCTTGAAATGGCTTAAGATGATGCCTTGCGACATAATGCAAAATCATACAAAATCGTGTATTTTTGTTTTGAAAATTTAATCGCTTAAAAGTATTTTAGATGCTTCAATTAAATACTGCGTGTAGAACATATCTTTGCCCTTAAAAATATCGGTCATTTTTTTTATAAGTCTTTTAATAAGCCTAGAAAAAAATAAAGTATAAGGTCTATAAAAAAACACTTTCAAGTGCAAACTCTCCTACTTGTAAACCCCTCTTCGTATTTAATTTTATTGCATAATGTGGCAAATTTAGTTTCTTTTATGATAATCGCGAAAAAAGTCGATATTTATGCATGAACTTCCCGAAATAAAATAGAATGTGCATTTTCGCGTTGTTATTTTTGACATCAATCAAGACCGCCGGCATTCGACGAAAATGTTATTTCAAAGTGAACCTTATGCCATGGACGTAAGGACCACACAATCGTCACCGCCTTTTTGTCGCATTCTCCACCCAACAGTTGTGGTGGACGGACGTCCTTGACGTCCGTGACTCTCTGCGCCGTAAAATGTTATTCGAGTTTACGTACTATCGATTTTAAAATTTCCTAGTTATATACGTAGATGTTTGAATATACAGGTTAACCACTTTATAATTTACTTTATTTATATAATAAAACTCGTATTTGAAAAAAAAAATATAATTCTGTTGCCAAATGTCGTTTGAAGTAGGCAATAACTTTGCCAATGATTTGACATTTACAATTTTAAATCTGGCGCGCTTTTGAGTATTAAACAGTGACAACAGTACCGCACAGTGAGCAAATTTCAATATATCGTTAACAATTTAATATTTATAAATTCGTTTCATTTTCCGTATAAAGCGACTTCCTTGAAGTACTCGATTCACATTTTGAAAAAGTTATATTATTTTTATTTAAAAAAACACGATTTTTTAAATTCCGCCGTAACATTAATGAACTTAATTATTTTTACGTTGTTAACACTGGCATAAATCTAACTATGCACATCAAATCTCCGTAGAAGAGAAACGTATTAGCTTTAATTAATTAACTTTTATTGCCAAGTTCTTACTTTTGGGGAATGATTAAATATATTTTTTTTGTTTATTAATACCTAAATTACAGTCCGAAGCTTTCCCTTTCAGTTGTTAACCGCCAAGCTGTTGGTGAATATTTTTGATGAAAATTGTTATTTCCAATATTTTTATTTTTAAATAAATGCAAATTGTCCAAAAGAATTTTAAACAATCTAATTTATTAGCAGTTCAAATATAATTGTAGGCCTCCTGGTCAAATGTATTTGACGGCCTCCGTGTTTGAGGGGAAAGTCGATCCGATGGTCGCGGGTTCAAATAATTAAATATAATTTATTATGGTATATTTGTGGCATGTTCCGGAATGGAAGATACTCTCAGTATCGCCCTGGTGTAAGACCAAAATTCGAAATTTAAACGTTGCTTAGTGACCAGATCTGAATAGTCAGATACTTCCCCACCTTCCTCTTCCCCATCTCTTTCGCTTCCTCTCTACCTTCAGCCTCACAACATACCCCAATTGGGGATGCCATAGTCTCACTGACTCCAAATAGCAGTAGTTGAGATTCTTGTGTGGTATTCACATAAAAAAAATAAAAAAGGCACTATAAAATAAGATAAATTTTCTTGATAGAAACAACGCCATAATTTTGTTAACTGTTAATTAAAGTTTAGTCGGTATTATATAAAACAGATTCCCAAGAATGAAGATTTTTTTTTATCCACTTAAAATTTGGAGTTCACCACTCTCAGTCAATTACTTAACTGTAAACTAAATGTTTGCATTAATGTACCCTCCTCCACACAGAGCAAATGATTCCTTCATATATTCCGTCATCTTCAAAATTCGCGTTAATACATCCCTTCTTACAGATCCTCTTTAAGCCGCCCCACAACGCTGCCCAACTGGTTGCTTGAAAATAAAAACTTTTCAATAGAATTCTAAAGAAATGTGAACTGCAAGAGTGTATAGAAGAGTTAAATAAATCGTATGATAAAATAACTGTAAATTGCATATTAATAACTACCTATAAAGTTATATTATAAAAAATAATTTAAAAATTCAAAATTATTAAACATTTTTTATTAATAAACTATACAAATCTTAAGTACGTTCAAATGTTTTATAAACCTAGTCTATTCCGTGCGAAGGAGAGCGGTTCATCTTGGTTCATGAGTTTAAAAAACAGTCTTTACTGCCTCCTGTAAAATTTGATAACTGAAAGTTACTTGTTCTACAAATTAGGCCCATAATATGTTAATTTTACCATGTATTTTGATAATCATAAATAAGTATTTAATATAATTATTATGTTCATATTTTTCACAATTTTTACCACAGTGTATTTGAGGGCGGAACTCGGGATTTATGAGCCTGACGCCTCTCGTCTATTATTGGTTGTCAAGTTTTCTCAAGTATTTTATAATCCCTCGCAAAACAGACGATTTCGAATTTTTCAAGGACTATGGGATCACCTTAAGCCGTATTTGGCGATCAGATCTGAGTAGTCAGGTACTTTTCCGCTTCCCTCCCGCACTCCCTTTACCTCACAACATACGACAATTGGGGATGCCTTAGTTCTACTGCAGAGCCAGTGACATTTGTGAACATTTGGGGCTTTTTGGCGGTATTCATATAAAATAAATAATTCCACGACTAAATATCGTTCCCTTAACATATGCAATTTGCTGTCGGTTAGGGAAAATACGGTATATCTAATACAAAATATAATTAAATATCCTCGAAGGGGTGAGAGAAGATGTACCGCCGGATAACAAAAGTATAAAACATATTTTCATTCAAATGCATTAAGAATAAAAGTACTCGTCTATAATACTCTATTCACCAGCGTATGAGTACAAAAAATAGACAGAGAAAATAAATTCGTTTGATATTCATTCATACCGACTAATTAATTATTAAGGTTAAACGCAACGTACGTTATAATTTACGCATTCACAGATGGCGCCAATAAAATTATTTTAGATTTTAAACACTTTTGCTAGTTATGCTTTAAAATATTAAGAATAATTAATTGTTCGCGCCCGTACATACGCAAAATGAATACCTATGAATAAATAGTTTTGTCAATAAAAAAACTCAAATCTTTCAAGAGAGGCTGACAAATACAATATTGGATTGAATCACCGATGTAATTTTGTATTTGTCAGCCTCTCTTGAAAGATTTGAGTTTTTTTATTGACAAAACTATTTATTCATATTCATTTTGCGTATGTACGGGCGCGAACACTTAATTATTATTAATATCTTAAAGCATAACTTGCAAAAGTGTCTAAAACCTAAAATAATTTTACTGGCGCCATCTGTAAATGCGTAGATTATAACGCACGTTGCGTTTAACCTTAAAGATATTTTTAAGCCGATTTCAGGTTTGAAATTGGTAAATAATAAAGAAAAAATATAATTTTATAATAATTATAATTTCAGGGGGCCAACTGTCGGGGGATTAACTGACACAAAAAAAATATTTGCAGGTAAAATAACAGCCACAACCTTCAAAGAACATATCATTAATTCAATTAAGGTTTTATCGTAAAACAGCGCGCATAAGTGCTTATTATAAACCATTAAAATTAACATTAATAATTCCAGAAAGCGACAAGAAAATGTACCTTCCATAATATTTCTAAGCGTGGTAGAGGAAGACAGCAAGTTTATTTTAAAGGGATTTTGTGCATGAGTACGTAGAAAGGATTACCTTATTCATGTAAACATAATAACTATTTGATAATAAATCGTGATAGATATGGCGATAAATCCCTAAAACGTCCCATGTCTTCATTCCTACGTGTTTGTATATTCCAACATCAACACTTAATGTTCAAACAATCTCCTGCAACGTGTCTTGTTCTCTATTCACCTTTTCGTCCGGGGTTCAACAAAACTAATAGCATTTGATGGCGAAGCCGTTCCTTGGTGACGGAAACTGTGGAATTATATGAGAGATATGTGGGGAGATGGACGCCGATATGAGGATGTTCATGTAGCAACAAGCACAATAATGCACTAAAGATATGGCACGTGGAATTCCTAGATATATCGGGGCCCAGTGCGTACGGGAGAATCCGATAAAGGAAAATAATTACATTCTTACGAAGACAAACGCCCTGACGGTATCGAAGAAAGTCTAACAAAATTTTTAGAAAATCTCCCGTAACACGGCATTCCTTGTGAATTATCGAGCATCGGAATAATGATTATTCGAAACTGGTCATAAAAATCAAACACCGCAATAAATAAAGTTGTTACGCGTTCTTCAGGTGCAGGAAGCTTATTCTATTCGCGTGGAATTTTATCAATGATTCAAATGGGTACCTTTTTCATCTAATAAAGTGTTTTATAAAAATTGCGAAGCAGCGGTAATAGAAATCTACTTAACATTTGTTCTTAACATTCTTAGACTTTGTAATTTCTCATACTAATAACCTAATCAAAACTAAAACTGATACAAGATGCTATCGGCTTTAGGCGAATTTGATTAGATTTATACAATAGGTAAGTACAGAAAAACATTGAACACTTTAGCAAGACAAAATTTTGTAAAATGGTATAAAAAATGGATTGATCCCTAACTAATAATTCAACATTGAAAATATGCATGTTTCCACCATGTTCTCTTATATTTTAAAACCTGCAAACGTTTAATACGTGCTATTTATCATTACTCGGCAGTTAAGAGAAAATAAAACATGAATTATAATAATAAGAACTTATATATAACGTCCAACCAAGTTCCGATCTGTGTTAGTAGGTTGTTGTAAGTTTCTTACATTCTATACAAAATATACAGCACAAAAACAAATTACATATGTACATCAAACTCGTAATTTAAATTTTGCAATAATATTGACGGAAAAAAATTGATAAAGAGTTCCATATCTCTCATCCGAAGATACAAAGCAGTTTAAAAAAATTCAAATCATCCGGTCTTGTGGAGATAACAATGAATTATTGAGCAGCGCCGACATTGTATTATATAGGAAAGAACAGCGAGAGATAGCAGAGCGACGGCTCCAGGCGTAAGGTTAACACTTTAGTAATTACAATACAAAGAGTAATTATCCCTATGGACCCGAATGAGTTAAGTCCGGTCGAGCCCGTCAATAGTGTTCCGTTGGGTGACCCACACCGGCTCGGTATGCGTTATCTAACGAACGGGTCAAAGACTGGAAGTCACAATGCGAACCATTGTCCGGTGTATTATAATTGCGTACACCGGGGAAATATGTGTGTTGGCACGCCACGAACATTGAACAGCAAACTACTGGTACTTCCAGCCAACCTCTCTCAGCATCTGTGCTCCCGGGAGTACGTAGGTCCTACATGTATTTTACCCGTGTATTTTTGCAGCGCATGCTTGTTACAAGTTACAAGCGAGGCGTGCTGCAGCAGCAGGGTTTTTAACTTGTTTGTTCGGAGTATGTACGCCACCGATTAAGTAGGCACCTGCTCGGTTCAATTAGTTTTATGGGTAAAATTATCACGGAATTATGATTACGGTAAAATGTAATCTAGTCTCACACGGGTGTATTTGCATAGGTGACAACGTCAACTTTGACAGATAAAACGATTAGAATACATTAACCATTAACTATGAAGGTAAGTTACTAGCAAACGAGGCCATCGCGGCACACAATCCACGCATCTTCAACATTGATGCAAAGTCTTCTCTAATTCCGATTTTTGACAGATTCCAACAACTCATTTAGGTAGGTATTAATATATTATGATTCCCTCGATCACACCACGTGTTCACACGTCATACACAAAGTTATAATAATTTGAACTTATTAAAATGACATACAATTTTTTTTTTCACAATTAAAGTTATTCATTGCAATAAATTGAAAAAAGGGAGTACGATTTCTGTACAGGCGCCGCGATTTGACGATATTGCTCAAAATAAGACAAAAATGAAGATTAAATTTTTTGACATCTCGCTTAGTTTTTGAGATATCGATACTTAAATTTTTTAATTCTATGTAGACTAATACTATAAATTGCGCTCAATGCTACTTTAATAGGGTATGTTGGGTTAGGTTAGGTTATAAATAAAAAAGGTCATTTTTAACGTAAAATACAGTACTTTTTATAAAATTAATCAGTTTGAATAAATAAAAAAGGTCATTTTTAACATAAAAAACAGTACTTTTTTATAAAATTAATCAATTTGAGTCTGAAACTTATATATCGGTATCTCGAAAACGAAGCGAGATAGATCCCTATCGAATAATTTTATTCTTCATTTTAGTCCTATTTTGAACTGTTTTACTTGATAACATCGTCAAATCGTGGCGCCACGGAAATCGTACTCGTGCCAAAAAAAGTTTATCACCGCTCCCCTAAGAAGCCACCCAACTATGATATTATGGCGAACAGCCTTATAATTAACAAAAACTAATTTTACCGTCTGGCAACACCACGACCTACCGATAGGCCGAGTGCACGAAATTTGCAAGTTCATTCTGCTGTTTACCCCCCGGCCTTCCGGGTGTTATCAATCTCCTCCAGTGTACCGTGAATTGACTTAATTTGTATAAAGTTATTGTAAATAAAAAGTGACCGAGTAAATCCGAAGTATTATTCACACACATCTCCATACACACGATTGCAGCTACGACAATTGAAAAAGGCTAGCTGTCAATCTGAGGAGGTTAACATACAGCTCACCATAACAAACAATCCTTTTTCTAAATTGGTGACCCCCGACTTATCATATCATGGCGAAGCTTTTGAAAAATGAATGAACAAACACCACCGCCGAATGAGAGTGCCTAAGTAAATACCCGCTCAATAATTAGGTGTAACGTTCGATTCTCTACATCGCCGTAATTTAAACATCTATATGTACTTAAGGAAACGTTAAATAAAACGGTTATTTTATTGCGATCGGTAATTTCAATCGACTGAAACCAGTTGTTGTATGTACACCGTACGGTAAAGAATAGAATATTATGATTTCTCCAGTAATACGGCACACACACAGGTATAGCACCGTCCACCAGAGTACAGCCGCGGGTGATGCCGGCAAGCCATTATTTACTCTCGTTGTTAGTGCCTTATCCGAATTCCATCTAACACACAGGAAAGGATGTGTAGGTAATTCAGCTGTTGAAAATGTGAACGCACGCCGAGTATTACTGAATAATAAACTTAATAGCCTACTTAGATTGTACTTATTATTATTATTGACTTGGAAGTATTCAAAAGAATCCAATCTACGATTTAAGTTACCTGAACGCGAATGTCGAAAACAGAGACGTGTGGTGACGGAATTCTTTGTAATCATGCGACACCTCATAACTGTTTCAACGCAAGCAACTAGTTTTACTCTGAACACAATCACAATTCACAAATAACACCTCACAACTCACAAAGAATTGTCAAAGTTGCCTCCAAAATCATGAAAAATTGAATTATTTGATGACCTATATAATTTAACAACAATTAAACTAAAGAGCTAACATTCGCACTAAATATTTGCTACACGTTATGACAGAAAATAATTGTAGGAAACTCATTCAAGTCATTATCATAGCTTCAGAAGGAAGAATGAATTATATTTTAATAAAACTTAAATGATCTCAAAAATTTAACATCTTAAAAGTACAGAATGTGCTTATTTGAAGCTCAAAAACTCAAAGAATAGTGATGAATACTGGGCTCATAAAATTTGCGACACTTAATCTGGAACATACAGGTCTATCTATTATAAGAAAGTATTCAGATATTATTATAAAACTAATACAGAAACTATTATAAGAATCTATTTTCAGCCCGCCAAATTTGCATTGTGACCTAGGGGGCTTTGAAATATTCAACTGAGGCTGCGAGGTCTTTTTTATACAAAACTTAATCCAAAATACGCAAACAATCTCATTTTTTTTAAATCCGTACATAAAAGTATATATAGTGAATATTAGTACGGCTATTTGATTTTTTTGTGCTTAAAATGATCAAATGCGTTGAAACAAACTATTTTTCACGACGTTAGAGGCAACTTTGGCATTTTTTTGTGAGTTAATAGAATTATTTCAATTTGTATATTTATCTATGTTTCAATTAAGGTAAAATATTTTTTTATATCATATAATTAACTCACAAATAATTGCCAAAGTTTTCTCTAAAATCATGAAAAATGATATTATTTACCTATATTAAAAATTTAAAAAACAAATAAATAAAGAACTAACAATAACTAGATATTTGCTAAACCTATATTACGACAAAAAATCAGTTTCATTGGGTATTTTGGCCTCTAATAAAAAAAAAGATTTGAAGGACAAAGGTCGCGTAGCCGTTCCTCTTAACTTAAAAAAATGTTACACCTCACAAGAGCGCCCCTGTCTGTACGGTATAAAGAGGTAAAGTGAGGTTTTAGAGATGGCAATCGGTCTAGAACGGATTGTCAATCAGATGGACCGCCCTCCTTTGAACAGAATCAAATAGGTTTATCAAGTATTGTGGGGCTCCAGCCCAAGGGTGACTCCTTCAAATGCAAATCTACTCCATGCGGCATAGTGTTTTTTTCATATTTCCCATCCCAAATTTCAGTTATACTAAGTATCAAAAACTGCAGTTAAAATAATTTATTATCCGTAAGTAATAAGTAACGTAAAAATAAGCAGCCAACAAAGCGTAAACACTATTGCGAAATTCATATGAACATTTTAGGTACCTACCTCAGTAATACCTACTTCAAGTAGGTTTATGCCTACAAATCTCGCAAACAATCCGGCTTTACTTCTGTGGGGGTAGGCAGGACTTGTAAAGAGTCGTAAATTTCAAAGTTCTATGTTTCGTTGTCAATGTTCCCCGCAAACTAGTTGCGAGAAATAATAATAATATGTAAATGGCCAACGCACTATTATAGCTTTACGATTCTCTGGGTCAGTCGAGTTACCACGTTAATGGCAAAGCTAAACTTACAGAAAACATAAATTGCAATTATGGTAATGGTGAATCATTCACAGGTGAATAAACTAAACTAAACAAGTGTTTAGGGATGGTCTCAATAAGGAGACAATATCAAAGAACACAGTAGATATTCTTTTAGGAAAGTTCAATTCATATTTATTTATATTTATCCTACCCACTAGAATTTCAACCGAACTCATTGGAAAAATATGCTTCTGCCATGGGTCACACCCAAGGCCTCGCTACGTCTGGTGAGGGGTATTAGACGAAAAAACGGGAAATGGGACGAATTCAAAGATTTTCAAAAAACACATAGTCTATACAGATCTGAGTACCAGCAAATATATCCCGGTAAATGATTGCAACAAAAGATATCCAAAATTTGTCATTATTCAGTAGCAAAAAAAAACGACTTTTAAATTTACCAAACACGTGTAAGAATATAGTGATCCCATACTTTAGCAAGATTTAAAATTAATAAGCTTCTATAAATACTTGAGTATTGGCGACTGCGGATTATAATTCGTCCATTTATCAGAAGCCGATAGCATAAAGGAGATGCTAAACCCTCGATTAAGATCGCGGTGATATCTTAAAGATTCCCGAGCGAATATTATGCCCCATTATTCAGGCGTCGTGTTTGGACAGAGTTGCGGAGAAGGTCTGATTCCAGCGCCAGGAATTTAAATATAACACGATGACGTTATAATTCAATTCGAACCATCGATGTGATATGTTGATAGCATGTTATCAATTTAATCGCACCGAAAGGGGAGATAAGAATAAGCTGGGATCGAAAAAATGTAAGAAAAAGCATTCATATCCACAGCGAAACGTAGGAACCCGTACGTATAAATACGCATGGACCTACAATACACCTGGATGTCTCCGTTAATGGTAAATCAGTCAATTTGGTACAAATACTGAGTTTTAATTACTATTTAAACCATGGATGAACAGCTGGACCTACAATACCCCTAAATGCCTCCGTTGAAGGTAAATCAGTCAATTTGGTTCAAATACTGTGTTTTAATTACTATTGAAACCATGGATGAATAGCTGCACCTACTATGCCTCTAAATGCCTCCGTTGAAAGTAAATCAGTCAATTCGGTTCAAATACTGAGTTTTAATTACTATTGAAACCATGGATGAACAGCTGGACCTACAATATCCCTAAATGCCTCAGTTGAAGGTAAATCAGTCAATCTGATACAAATACTGAGTTTTAATTACTATTGAAACCATGGATGAATAGCTGCACCTACAATACCCCTAAATGCCTCCGTTGAAGGTTAAATCAGTCAATTTGATACAAATACTGAGTTTTAATTACTTATGAAACCATGGACGAACAACTGGATCTAAAATAAACCTTGATGCCTCCGTTAAAGGGAAGTCAGTCAATTTGATACAAATACTGAGTTTACTTACCTACTATTGAAACCACGGATAAATAACTGTGTGTCCACCATTCTTGTGATTCAGATAAAATATATTGTATTTACGTAATGCCAATTTTAAGTAAGGTCCCTTTACCGAGTAAGAATATCTGTAATCTCGAATCGATTCCATAAATCATTAATGATTTATTTTGTTTTTTTGTTTTTTGTTTTTTGCTTTTAGAACCTACTATGGAAATGCGGTTAAGCACCAGATTAATGAGATGAATTATTACTTTAACCAATGGCCACATTGTAGCGCGGGCAATACTGGTCACGGCGATCGCTTAAAGGAACCTACGACCTACGTCATTCCGGTCCCGGCGCTGCCCTCACTAACACGTTGCTAGATTCTAGATTTTACATTTCCATTGCGTTCCTTCCGCTACCGCGTTGTTAATATGTAAATTTGCCTAAATTAATAAAACATAAAAACGTGGCGAACTCTTTAATTTCTCTGAACACCAAGACCCTTCCGCGGAGCCTCGTAGGTAAGCATCTTCCACAGCATCAGAAGGAAGTCCAGAAAGACAAGATTCTCGCCACACTACTATGGTTTATTTTGTTTTTAGAACCTACTATAAAATGATTACATTTTTGGGTTACAGGAATATTTCTCAAAGAAATGAAATTATTTTTAATTAAATTAATTAATTAAAATGAACATTTAAAAGTATGCAAGTTTGTATAAAAATATTAGCGTCGTACGCTGAAGAAATTTAATTATGACCAGCGTGTGATGGAGGCAAAATGCATTTAATTAAAAAATGCAAATTCACATGGTAACGAAAATCCTAAATCGACCTGAAAGTAATTCTGTCAAAAACAGCTTTATTTAAATGTGGGTTTTGATTTCCCCTCCCACCAATGGTACAGCAGCTGTCGTGAGACACATCGCGGCATAGAATAAATACTGAAGTGTATTGCATCCTGGAACCATAAACTCAATCAAGGATAAGATTCTATGAATACGAGGTAGCTTTGCATATTGCAAGCGGTTATAAATGCCAACCATGGGTACATGTCAAAGTACCTACTGTAAAACCATGTAATTCCGAATGTAGAAAAGAGAAATACCTATCATAGAGGTGGAAAAATACCTACCATAAAACCATTTTCAGAAGATTTATTAGACACTTATTTGTTGTAACTAACGCGAGAGCAAAATTAACTTATATCTGCTTGTTGCAAAAGGATGCGGATGCTATATTAGGATGCATTTAAATAAAGATATTTAATATTCAAACAGATTAAATTTTATTAAGCACTCAAAATTTACAAAAGCGATAATATCAGAAAGATTTGAAAACACGGAAGATAGATAATGTGTGAAGAACGATGATACTACGAATGACACTAAAGACAGAATAACGGTTAGTTTCAAAACCGCCCTGACATCCAGAAGCGCGGTCCAACGCACATGCGTTACAGTGTGGCAAATTAAAGAAAAATGTCAGTGTTTAGGCACAGTGCCAACGTATCTATATACAAATGGTACCCGACAATGTAATATGATATGCATATTATATAAATGTGCCACTACATAAATAATTGATAAGAGCAAACAAAAGAAACACTGCTTCACAAAGAAGACAATAGCAAATACATGACGTATGTTGATAGGGAAAAAGAAGAAAGTAGTATCGGAAAGATAATGGTTATGGTATTACTTGCTATTCGGAAGCAATCAACACTCAACAAAATTAAAGCCATTACAAACAACTTAGTCACACGTCACTGCCACTATTATTATTTTACAAACAAGAGCTAAATGCTGTCAATATGTTTCGAATTACCAAGGAGAGTCATTCAACGGCAGATAAATAAACATCATTATCGGTAGACACTTACTATAATGACCAGTCCACACTGATATGATTTGCGGAACTGAATGAGAGGCCATTGCCAACGCTCAAGACGCCTTGATTATCATGAATGTGATAGGACAAGATTGCACACAGTCATTGCCAGGTGATGATCACAGATTACACACACTTTAGCATGCTATCAAAATAATAAAAATAACACATATAGCGAGAAAATGTCGATGTCGATAGGGACGAATGGCGTACAAGGTGCAAATAATGGGTGAAGTAAAATGTGAATATTGATTTAATCGCTTATAATGACCGTTATTATTATCACATTATCTGTGACGTTAAAAATAAAATAACAGCTGAAATCCATAAAATCAACGAATTTTGCAAATGCAAACTCCTTGCAATTGTTTTTTTTTTACATTAGCTCCACACTGGAGCTCTTGAGGAAAATAGTTTCCCTTAGGGCCTGCGTCATCTAAGGGGCCATCCATAAATTACGTCACACGAATTTCATGATTTTTAAACCCCCCCCCCTTGTGACGTAATTTATGGATGGCCCCTTATGGGATGCTCCGTGGAGGGTTTTTTTAAAGGAAAGAAAGGAGAGGAGGTTCTGGGAAGGAAATAGGTATAAGGGGTGGGTAGGAATCTGGGGGTCAGTGTGTCCAGGAAAGACTGACGTATGAATCCATCCCTCCAACCGCGGTGCATGGTAATGGGTCGAGATATTCCGGCTGGAGAAGAAAAAAGACCTCCCTCAACCAGTCTCTCTCGATCCTGCCCACTACGCGGCAGGTGGGAAGACAGATCGGTCGCCAAGACCTGGACAAACCTCACCCCATGAACCCGGGCACTCCTGCTAAGTCACCAAACGTAGCAAACCACTTGGGGTGACCTACCTATGGCAGAGATGTTGGTTATCAAATAAATGGTTTTCGGTGCGGCGGTACCCAATCCTGCCTCCCAAATTGGTTGTAAAAAATAGAAAAAATACTGCGTTGAATAAACAGTAAATTTTGTTATCAATTTTTTTTTTTTTTTATTATTTTTTTTTCAAATTTTTTATTTATTATAAATACAAAGTAATACAATATTACAACAAGAAATAAAAATATACAGAAAAAAGAAAAGTCCCAATAAACTACTTTTAAGCAGTTTGTCGATGGGTACTTTTACTTTGAAGATATAAACTTATTTTACTTTGTTATGCAGTTACAATTTTTGTGTCAGTCTAATACAAATTATTTCTTTCGACGAGCCAATTCTTCAACATAATATTTAATTTACCATTTGTACATTTTTTTAATTTCGGCAGGTAACATATTTAAGCAATTAGGTATCATGTAGTCAATGTAAAAAATACAGACATCGATAATAATGATCACTATTAACAGGATTAAGGTAATACAAGAGGTAAAGTGATATTGATTTTGGGAGTAATGGATTAAAAATTACGTTACAAGTTACAACCAAAGGATTGTAAATACCAACGCATTATGGTACATAACTGCAGAAAACGGTAAAAATTATTCAATAGCGGATTTCATTAATCAATTATAATAATCAATACCGTATGAATTAGTAACAACATTCACGAGCTTTCGCAGATATCACATACAAGTTTCTTTGTCGTGCGCCCTTCGTGAAATCAGATTCAATGAACTCAAATTTGCTTTGAATTAAAGTGTAATTTCTAAAGTGTAACCGATCCTTGAGGAATTGAGACGATCAGTAGGTACCTACCTGTAATATAATATTTCAACAAAACTAATTTAATTCTTTTTCAAAATGCGCGTGATACCCGTTCTAATGCACTTTACTTTGTTACCAATTCTACTAATAATTATTTTGAAAACTCTCCAATACAAAGACTTCATATACTCGGAAATAAATATACTTCAATTGACGTTTATCGACATCAATCGATTTCTAAATTTAAACTCAGTATATCAGAACATTTAAAATAAAGCTATAAATATCATGCACTATATAGCACCTTTATCGATATATTATTGTAGCTATGTTTCGATAAACACGTACCAAATATGTATAACAAAGATTGCTAATTATAAACATAAATAATGACAATCTTGTCTTATTTCTCTTTATAATTAAAATAACTATCTCACATTAATTTACGTGACCATATATTCTATTTTACCTGCTTTGTGTCATATCTAGTGTTTTGTTTCTTATATCTTATGTTATCTTTTTTTTTTCTTACAGTTATATTATGTTTATATTATATTTTGTTATTTCCTATACTTTACCAAAAACATGTACTGCACTTTATGTAAAAGCCCTATGGGCGTTTAAATAAATAAATAAATAAATAAATAAATAAATAAAATAAATAAAATTGGAATTATACAATAAAATGATTTTTCGCGGATTATTTCAATTATTGTCGTTGCATTATTACTGAACTGATTACCCTCGCAGATAAATATTACCATATAGGTACTTGATATGTGGGTGAAATGTGACAGAAATCTAACTATTATTCGTAAAATGCTAGGACAGATAGGTACTTCAATTTATACACAATTATAAAATAAAATACTTTTATATGTAATAGGTCCGCGTGATCATAGCTGACAGCAAAAAATCACACACCTACAATCACTAACCAAGAAGTAGCAATTTATCCACACAATCAATGGATTCCAGCGTGATTAATAGGACAATTTATGGAGGGCGTGGCGAAGCAGAGGAACGAACACGTTACCAAAGAAAAGAGAGGTGTTAAAAATTTAATGGATGATTGTATAACGGGAATTTCTCATGTTACCAGTTTTTGCGGCAACTCTGGGAGGTTTGCAGTGTTTGTACTTACCGCCATGAACGTCAGGACTCCCACCACTAAGAACTGTTTTATGGACCAAATAGGTTCCTTTGGTAGTACATTTTTCGCTCAGCTATTTTTAAAATGAGACTTCATAGAATGTTCAGTCAAAAGTCCCCCCTTTTACAGCGATACACAATAATTGGTCTAACTTCTACCTACCCTCAGAAATGTGATCAAAAGATCTTATTTGGACTTAGTGAGATCTGCAGCCACACATCTCTCTGCTGAACCTCGAAATAGCAAAGTTAAATAGAGACGTGAAATGGAGGAGAGGGATTCAAATTTGGTTCATCACCTTGCAGCAGTCCAGCAATGGGTTCAAAGCTGATATTTCAATCCCTATCAACCATCCAGCATTTCTTCTCTAGCACTGGTCAAAATGTTTAGATTTATATAGAGTACCACAAACATTCGGTCTTCTAGCTGCCACCATCTGACATATTATAATATGTTAGCATATATTAACAATCAAAAAGTTTTGGTGTTAATGAAGTGCTGCATCAGAAACTTAGTTTTAATTTTAAATTTACCCGTAAGTGCACGCTGATAAACACACAACACTTTTATTTTGTTTTTTGTTACAAAAATACAAGGAAGTACAATACAAGGAATACAATACAAGGAATACAGTACAAGGAAGTTTTGACTGTCCAACTAGGAAGTTGTTTACGTCCTAAAACTAGTTGAAGTGTCCAACTAGTTTTAGGACGGTCAAATTTATAGGTTTAATTCATATTAAGTAGGTTTAATTCATATGCTATTTTTATAAAACTTAAAACTAATTGAAATACGGTATTATGTAATCTTATTTTAAGTAAGTTTATTTAGGAAACATACAGTTGTATATAAAATCATTGTACACTATTTGTTCGGTAATTGGGAAGATAATTATTAGACTTACAGTCAAGAACTAAGTTCTGAAAGCAATTAAGCCAATAAGACAATAGTGTATTAGTAGTATTAAAGTTCCTGAAAATATGAAGTAGAATATTAAAATCATAATATTAAATGAGTTTATTATAAGTTAATTTTTTCTATATGCAAAGCCATATAGAAAAAATAAACTCTCGGATTCATGGAACAGAAAGATAAATTAAAATTATCATACATCCCATAGGATTCGTGTTTTTTTTAATGTGGATTTTTATTCATAATTATTTTTAAGCTGGAAAATAAAGAATAACATAATGTTATTCTGCATGTATATATATATACAAAATACAAACCCAACACAATGAACAGAAGCCATACACTAAGTTCTACTCTTTGTTTATTTCTGTATTAGAAAATCAATCAGCATATAAGAATGATGTACAACAATAATATTGTAATATGTAGACCTCAGAAAAGACATAATATTTAGTGAGGTCCGTTAAAGAACAAAAATAAATAATGTAAACTCCTTTTTATTTAATAAAAAAATAAACAAATAAAATGTTTTATACACCTATCCAGGAAAATTTCTTGAAAGATAAACAATGTACCAGGAAATAACACTGAAGTATTTTCGCTTCAATGAATGTACATAAAACATTCTCTAAGCTTTGTTAAACGTCATAACTCCTCTCGAACAAAAGCTGTTTGTGAATGATGATGATTTTACCAAGAATCGGAAAGAAACTTTCCTATTAAACATCCACGGTTCACCGGCCCGAGTCCTCGCGCAGTCTCCTCGATAACAGTCGCAAGCGAGAAAATAAAGACAGGCGCAATTGTAATAATTTATCGTAATCACAAATTGCTGGACCCGCCGTTATCCCATCGGCGGGCAATATTATAAACAACGGCGGAGATCGGCGACGGTGGGGAAGGGGTCACCGCGGTATCTTAACCCCGAGGGAACGAGAGTTCACTCCTATAAGGAGATTGCTAATACGAGATGGTCCGGAAACACCAGCACGTGGGATGGGCGATGGGCATTCGGCATCCAACCGACCGACACCCGACTGACCGACACCCGACCGGCCAACACCCGACCAGCCAACACCCGACACCCAGCGGAAAGCGAATATCAAAAACTTATACTGGAATTGCAGCAGCTGAACGCTTGAACATTAGAATAGTGAAAGAAAAAAGAATCAACAACATACTACTAGTAACGTGATTGATGTCTGAGGTAAAATGCCGATTCATCCTTCTTTAGCCAACGATTCATACTCCATTTCATATCTCGTTTACATATTCCTTCATTTCTCACCTTAGAAGAGCAACGAAGTTTGACTGATTTCTATCATGTAATTCACATGGTTCGTAGAAACTTACGGGTTTGTTAAATTTATATAGATATTTTAGTAAGATTAGAAGGGAATTCGCATGTAAACACAATATCAAATTTAAAAAAAAAAACATTACAGACACATTTAATCGATCCGAATAGTTTATGATGGTATGTTGATCAAATATAAGATATAATGGCAAAGTATAATGTGTGTAGCATCACGCACTGAGGTAAATTAATTAATTGACCCACTGAAAACATCAATGGCTAATTACGTTAAAACATTATAATATTCAAGTCATTAGTAAACATTGGAAGTCAATTTAGAACGCTCATGAAATACCATTGAATAGTAGACATAATTAAGACAATAAATTTTTTTAGGGACCCAACAATAAAACAGTTTGGAATCAATAATGGGAGAATGAGGGGAATGGATGACTTAATATTCCTTCCGGAAAAGTCCATTCTTAGCCCTCACAATATGTTCATACCTTACCTTTTGCGATAGTGGGGAACAACCAAAAGCGAATTAGCGGTAGAATATTTTTGGATGGTGTCAGGCCTTGCTAAATTAATGCAATTTTTCAAATGAAAGCGTCTGCGGGTAACATATGGCTGATATGACGCGCCATCTGTTCCGTGCTCCAAAGCGGCATTCACAGTCATGATGTGTTTATCACATATTATTTGGGACATCACAAAAAAAACTACCTCGACTACGTTGGGTAGTATTCTAAACACTGTGCTAAGTCCTATTCATTGTCTTTTATATCCAAAAAATGGCGTGCGTATATTTTTGCCTAGTTAAATCTAGAAAATGAAAATACTTTAGTTTATTAATTTTAGGTAAAGCGGCTAAAGAAAAATATTAAATAATAAGATTATGCAAAAATGTGTGCTACCGCCGAATTCCGACACAATGATGGTGGTACATTGGTGATTCATGTCGGTAGTTGGTAGTAGCATTAACTGACTGAGTTGCATTCTCCATGTTATGCTACCTTGGACCTCCGACCGACTGATCTACATGGACCACTGAGACTGCATTCAGCGATGATTTACTCCCTCAGTTGCGTATTCGCCGTGTTAGTTCTGAAATTAATGGCGAACATTATGGCTTTAATGGGAGCAATCAAGAAGCAACCGAAACCCGACCGACAATCTAAAAGGGTGTTGTTAAGGATTAACATATTCAGAGACGGGGAGATTATCTTCATATCCTTTTTGCTGCACATCCTTGCTCCGAAGGCAGTACATTTCAGCGAATCTCGAAATACGGTAGGAAGGTATGGGCGCGGGGGAAGGGTTGTACAGAAACGAACTGGAAATTATGCCGCCCCCGCCAAAAGCAAATAATAAAATTACCCTTCGATACTCAACTACTGCACGTGAGGAACAATTTATTACAGTGGTCCTCCAGCAGTCAGGAGAAGAGTTAATAGGTGGATAATTGAATTTCGCGTGTTGAATTATTGTTTACTGAAACGTATTGTATTTGCTGTAAGGGTTTGTATTTATGATTGAGCAAAAGAAACATCGTATAACTCGTTGTATGCTTATTATTATTAAAAACAGTCGGTATTCTCCTTACTTACATTTTAACCGAAAATTTCAGTAACCACGCACTCAATCCAGTTTTTTCTAAATGAATGATTATTGCCTTGAAAGGTTAGCGTTATCGCGTTACTTTACTTAAGCGATGGGAATATTAGTAGCATGCTGGGTTTAGGCATTTAAGTGGAGCGAAATTAGGAGATAGGTTCCGACGCAATATAAACGTTGAATAGAAAATAGATGAACGCACGTCAAAGTTTATAAATGTTCAATAACTAAGAATAAGTAGACAAGAGAATTATGTTGGCGTGTTTGGGGCTTGATACAGAGCCGTGAGGGACACTTAATTAATGCGATCACGCAAAGGATTTGAAAAGGATAATGACTGATGGCCAGCTGGGGAACAGAGAAAAATTATTACAGCACAGAAATAGCCAGACATAAACTATGAAAAATCTAAACATTTATTAAAACAAACATGTTCCAATCACATAATTCACCCAAAGCGCGAGGTATTCCTGCATAATATGAGGGTTCTCTTCATCATTCTTGAACAAAAATCGTACCTTAATTACTGGTAATTAAAAGATAAATTTATTCATACGGCATGCAACAAACAGTGAAATATTCACAAAGGGGTAATAATATCAATTACAGCTCACGAATTCATATGGAAATGAAAAAAGTGCAATTTATCATCCTACGGCCGCAACAGGTTTATTCGTTGTGTTGGCAATTTAATTACAGCCTAGAAGCTTCTGAATTCCTGAATTGTCCGTATCGTAAACGTATATCGATAGCGGGAAACAAAATTGAATTAAATTATGAAGTGAATAATGGAAATAGCTATCAAGATGTAACCGAGTTTCTGACCACTAAAATAAACGGAAAACGCAATGTGCCGGGCGTTACAACATGTGTACCTGAAATATGCTAGGTACTGGCGGTGGTAGCACGCGATCGTTTCAAACTTATTGTTTAGTCTAACTTAATGTGATATCAGCAACCAGCAACCAACTGATATCACGTGACTACACACGCTCTTTAATTTCATTATTAGAATTCCAACACACACGCCATTTCCAATCGAGACACGGAATCTTGTTCAATTTTTAAATATAACTAAACCATGGGAAAGTTATTTCTAAAGATTTTAAATCTTGTCATAAGACCACCCATCCTTGGAATCAGACCTAATTCGCAATAACTTTTCAAATATTTCTTGCATAAGTTACTTAAAAAAAACGATCAATTCGATCGATTAGATTACTGCATGAATTAGAAAAAACGTAAAGAAATCAATTAATAAGACATTAAATTTGTTTAACAACGCGTGTGAATAGACCGGGTGGATTTTTTGTGGTTAATTTTAACCAGCTTGATTTATACTTCAAACAGTCAATAAATACATTTGAACGAAAAAAATGTACACGGTACAGTTACAAACATCATTAAAACAGTATCAAATTTAAGTATCCTTATCAGATGTCATGTAGCTCAGCAACAGTTTTATTAGCCCAAAAAAATTAACGACCGTAATAAAACTCAGACAGTTTCAACGCATAACGATCAAGAACGTTGACATTATGGCCTCGGCGATGCGAGAGTTTGGGAGAATCTATCGTTTAATAAGACCATTTCGAAGCAGGAGAAAAACAATCTGAAGCCGATTCAGTAAGAACTAGTATTAATCTCAATAAATCCGACTAACAAATTGAATATTGTACAAAACATTGAAGTTCCCATGAGGTGTTAGTTTATCTCCGAGAATCGAGAGTCTGGGTTGGTTCGCAGCGCGAGGCGGTTCCTAGTAAGTACCTCCGTAAGAAATACAAGCCTGTTTGACTTACCTGCAGTTAAAAAACACATAATTGTAGGTTTTGCACTTAGGTACTTGTTAGGAAGACCGTATACTTAAATAAAAAACAACTATTTATGGGATGTTTGCACTGCCTCGGTCAAACGTTAAGGGGCGTTTACCCGAGTGCGGTCCAATTATTGAAATATTTGTTTCGTAAATCAACATTGATTGATTGGGAAGCACGAGAGCTATTCATTTACCGGTAAAGGATTTTGTCTCTAATTATCGAACTTTTTTCAATACGCGGCCATTCATTCGTGACCGACTCGCCGGCAAACGGAGAGACAACCCGTAATTATAATATTTCAAATGGAAATTGTTACGTAAGACGTTGGCGATGTAATTGTTTGGAAACTGATTCAATATAAATAATCCGTGATTGGCGCGGAAACATGGACAGGAAGATGGTGGTCGGATATTTACACAAGTGGGTTGACACACACTTAATCAATCTAAACGTTATTCTTGTACCTACGTTATAATGACGCAGTGTGTTTAAGTGGAAACGCCGCTTCCAAAATATAGAGCAAAATAATTTAAATATGACGCACCTATAATCTTACTAGGAGGACCAAAAGATATTGGATTACTTTAATAGGAGATATATAATTGAAAACGCTTATCAAAGTTAGCAGGCTGATTTCTGCATTTATCTGCAGGAAGCAATTTTGTCAAAACGTGTTTCTATATTTAAGTACGTAAACGAAAAAGTAGTAACATTTTGTATTGTAATAAAGCGCAGTGTTGAACAGAAATATTATAATTGTTTGTGAAATTCGAATAGCAAGGTGCCAAGACAGAAGAAGAAATATGAAGGATGATGGTCCAATAATCTGTATTTTTCTAATAGATTGCTGGGTGTCCCTGTATCTGCGGGTATAATTAAACATAGAAGAATGATTATTGCCCGTTGCCTGAAAACGTTTGGAAATAAAAAAAACGATATTCTACACTCGACAAGAACAAGAAAGTGTTTAACAAGATTTAATAATTTTACTGATTTAATAGCACGCGATTTGACTTCGGATAATATTATTTTCATATTGAATTCCTATTATACCTAAGTATATCAGAAAAAAAAGAAATTTGCCGAACATTTTTTCAAAAAGGTCAATATAAATTTTTCAGCAAAAGTAAAATAATATTTATTAATTAATTAGAACAAAGTCTATTTTCGTACTGACCAATTTAAACATTATGACGAATGTTTTATTTTTAGGATAACTGATATATTACATTACAGTTCATAGAAATTACGCAAGGACAAATGTATAATACAACACCAAAGTTCAATGTTCGAAAGTTTTTACTGCTCAGAGAAACATAATTTCTGCTTGTTTGTATAT
This sequence comes from Glyphotaelius pellucidus, assembly GCA_936435175.1. Taxonomy (NCBI): domain Eukaryota; kingdom Metazoa; phylum Arthropoda; class Insecta; order Trichoptera; family Limnephilidae; genus Glyphotaelius; species Glyphotaelius pellucidus. The sequence continues at coordinate 13,200,807 of OW386550.1, forward strand.
CTTACGAAGGTTGTGAGTCTAGCATTCATAAAATAAATAAATAGAATACCTCGATAAGATAAAGATTTGTGATTTATACGTACAAAACAACAATTATTAATATTATCACGCCATAACACGACAATACGCACCTATAAATTAATCTCTAGCTGGTAAAACGGGCACCATCATCCCAATAGAACCCCCTTAGGAGATTTAACGAGCTTACACAAAAAACGATTCATTACTATCTTCCCACCACGACGTCACGGGCTAGGATCCCGAAATCAAAATCAAGGGTCGAAGGCAAACACCCGGGACCTGAGTAATGCCCCGGGGCAGGGACACGAAAGCATTTACAAAATAAATAATGCACGAAAATTAAATGAATTTTAGTAATAACCGCAAAAAATATTGTAAATGACATCCTAATATATATTTGGTTACATCAAGTATGAAGTGTATGTACTACTGGAATAAACAATATGGTGTCTTGTCATATTCTCTGACATTTATAGGTAATTTCAAAGCTTCATTACTCGTGATTAAAATGATTTTGCGAGCTGAAAGTAGGTAGCTGATAATTCGTTTGACATATTAAAAAAAATCTCTATTCCCCAAAAAAGGATTCGTCAGAAGTAAGACTTTTTTATAAAGCTTATTTCCCGGTCTCTGTTTGTGAACACACAATACCCGGCCGACAGATACCAAGAATAATAATGTACAAAGCTAAAAAAACTGTATTTTTTTGAACGATAAGTGTTTTCGCCATCCCCAAATTGGGGTATGTTGTGAGGCTGAAGGTAGTGGGGAATGGAAGAAGATGGGGAAGAAGAAGGTGGGGTACCTGATTATTCAGTCCGGTTGACCAAACACGGCTAAAGCCATTTCAAGCAACGTGTCAATTATGGTGGTCTTACACCAGGGCGATACCGAGAGAATTTTCTGCTCTGGAACGTGCAAACACAAATTAATCAAATACAATTTATTTGCGCGACGGGATTCGAGCATGCGATCTTCGAATTGTGAGTCAAGAGCCATATCCCTCGACTAGGGAGGCCGTCACAGCGTTGAATCTGACCAATGTTTTTGTCGCTCTTGAAACGATATTTTGCCAATATATTGTCGTCAGCGTGCCAAAGGCTTTCAAAGGAAAATCCCCAACCCTCTTTAACTGAACTAAACTGTAGCCCACTCTCTGGTGTTTGCGTGTACAAGATAGGTTTCCGGAAACCAACACGGGCTAGTCTCTCGTAACATTGTTCGGCCACTTGTGGTCCGTGCAGCGCGCTTTGCCCACCCCTGGCGGAAAGTCGTGCGGGCATAAACAGGCGTAGGGCACTGTGGAACATATTTATTGATAAATTTCCAGTCAACAATCATCATACACAACAGCCCTTGCTGGTCCACGAGCGGGAACAGCACGCGCGCAGACTATTCCGGGATCACCATTCATCCTCTCGATGATGGGAAAGGGTTATTATCGCAGTCTGTTACGCCTGTTACAGTTTCAGCCTTATAATTTAGTTATGATAGGCGGTGTAAAAGTTCTCGATTTCCTAAGGCAGTAACTTTGTTTGCATATAAAAATAACTGTATAATAATTAAACCATTGAATTTATAAATTACAGATAACGAGGTGTCGCTTATCACGAGCTTCATATAATATAAACTAAGCATAATAACACACATATATAAAATGAAAATAATATAAAGAGAGAAAGAGATGCAGAAAACAGGGAAACAAATCATTACAGGATGTAAAGCCAAGGGGAAGAGGAAACGGAGGTTAAAGAAACAAATTAAATATTGGACTACCAGTTAAATTTGTTTGATTAAAAATTACATTTGAGTTCTTAATTTTGAGGGCTTCTTAATTGTTTAACCTAATTCCAATTCCATTTTTATGTAATATTTTATTTAGTTCCAGAGGTTACATCGAAAGAGTGGTTAGTTTCTATTAAATGCTTCGCGAATTTAGAAAACGCATTATTATTTAAATAGCGTAGATATTTTTTTAATCTTATGTCGACTTTACGAATCGTTTTTCCGATATAAAAAAGCGAAACAATTATTGCAATTAAGTTTATGTATGTCTGAGTGGCTCAGTTCATCATCACTATCTTTAGTATCAATTAATTATTTACCTAATGCAGAATACAAGCAATTAATTAAATTACTAATTGAAAATACAAGACAATCAGCATCGTACCTTTGGAAATAAAATCGTTGATATTTGATCTGTCTTGGCTGACGATTCAAGACTCGATGACCGATATATATATATTTCACGTAATTTGTGTGCTAATAGCCAGTGGAAGTGCATTGCATAGCTTTGTTGCAAAGAATCTAAAATTTCATCGGCTAAACGTTGTTTTAGCGAAACGGATAAGAACACGATTATGCCCATTGATTCTAGTATTACGAGCAGTTGGACATTGTCAAAAACAATTCTGTCTTTGTAGAATTCATGCTAGTAAATTTTCGGCCTAATGATGTCCAAAACACAGATTTTCTTAAAGATTCTTTCAATCCGAACCGATTGTGATTGGTAGTTTTAAGTAGATTATATTATAGCAAGTTTAGAATTGTTAATGAAGAAATATAATGCATAATTTCTTCACTCCTTATTCACGGTCACCCCATGAGTACGGCTCTTGACCGTAGTGTAACATCTCGTTATGTGTTAACACTCCGAGGTTCGGTGGGGAACAACGAGGGTACAGCGCGGTACAAAGCTTCATCGCTCCTCCCTTGAACCGTGTTCCGACTGACCCCTGTCTAGTTCTATCAGAGCTGTTTCCTCCTCAGGTATATCTACCAGCCTTCGCGCTTTTACCAATAAACTTGGATAATTGCCGACCGCAATGAAAGGTGATGCTGCAATACTTTGGGTATATTCAAAAATAACATAATAATAACATTTGGTATTTCTATAATATCTATCGGATATTTGAAAATAATAGAAAAATGACTTGTGACAAATTTAAATTTCATAAAATAAACAAGCTGACAACACAACGGAATTATATGCATGGAATTTAAAAATATGGAACAATGAACACAGTTTATGGTTTAATTGGTACGACTTCGGATCGGAAGGTTGCGTTTAGATCAGTTAAAATCGGGGTCACCACTTTGAGTTTTGGTTGATGATATACGAGAAAATTACATATCGCACATAGCATTGAAACGTGTCGTAAGTCAAAAAAGTAAATATTACAGGAGAGCGAAAATAAATGATGATTGATGAAACAAGCGACATCTCTGGGAGATAGAGTGATCCAACTTAAACGGCTTTCGTGGGGCATACAGAATCACAAACACTTTACAAACATAAAAATAAAATTAAAAAAAAAACACAAATTTCAAAAATCTAAAACTGATACATGTCCCTTTTCTACGGGTGTTGTGACAAATAAAATTTCGTATAAGTGGGATATGTTGTAAGATGTGAGGATTAAGGGAGTGGGCGACATCGAGTGTAACTACCATAAATATAACGTGTCTGTTCAGGATCCAGAAAATTAATTGACAATTTGTTGGTGGATTTTGATTTGTTTTGGTTAGGGACGATATCACAAACTCGAATCGAAATTATATCGAATATCGAAAAATAGGTGAAATATTGTTGAGAGTTGAAAAAGTATTCAGATACCTTTTTTTACACCATTATTTGGAGGATCTAATTTTCAAACCAAAATCACATGATTTTGCATTGCATAGTAGGTATCACCTTAAGTGGTAAACGTGCACTGGAAGAGCTGATTAAAACCAAATTACAGGGTACCAATTTACTACAACTCTGCATCTGCACTAGACCCAATCATAAAGGCACAAAAAATTATTATAAAAATTATCCTTAAGCTACCTTTAATTACCGACTCGAATTTAATATTTAATGTTATGAATGTTTTTGACGTTCGGCAGATATATGCAAAAACAATCCTCATTCATCTATACACAAACATACATAAATACTATCAAAAAAGATTGAATACTCACTTAAATACTCGAAACAATAATAAAGATTTACTACAAACTCCCATAATGCATACTACTTTTGGTCAACGTAACTTTATATACCTTGCAACAAGACTTTACAACATTCTTCCAGACTTAATAAAAAAATGCGACTCACAAAAAAATTTCAAAGAAAACATAAAAATTTGGATTAAAAGTAATGACAGGGCCTTTACCGGTGCACTCACCCAAATCCGCAATTACTAAAGACACCAATGTATTGGTTGGTACTATTAGAGCTTATCATTAAAGTAACCATCATATTATTAATACAATAATGTTAGTAAGTATTTTAGATTGATGTACAAAATGACTGCCTCAACACAGGCTAGCCTAGTGAGGCAGGTTATAAGAATCTTCAACTATATAACTAACTACACATTAGTATTCTTTAATTTACCTTTAACCTACTGTTCATATGTATACTACTTTCTACTTGTAAACTTTTTGTACTGATATAATCTATTGTAAACTACACTGAATATGTATTTTCTTAGTTATAATGTTCCAAATTTCACTGAATAAAGATATTATTATTATTATTATTATTACTATATATGAAAAGGTTACAGGGACGAGTCAAAATTATTATAATTTGAATGACCCAACAATCAGTTTGCAAATTATTTTTGGTCATCAGACTGCCTACAACGTGGTGAGCCTCCTAAAAAACTGATTACTCCAAACAAGACCAAGGGGTACCTATATGACGCATCGTCATCATTTGCGAGACGGTCCGGAGGTACGTTGATGACGATATAAAAAAATCAATAATAAATAATATATAAATATAATATGATTCACATTAAATCAAATAAACAAGTACCTGATGATTAGCATTCTGTTAGAAACAAGTTAAGTGGCGTGCGAGAAAAATCAAGCATAGTTATGCATACATATCCACCATATAGTGTGTTCACATGATGTTTGTTATGCGAGAAAACACATTATTATCATTTTTAAGTGAACGATTGCCTTTATTCTAATGAGATAAACATACTCTTTTACTCATCGTATAATGCAATATCTTCCAAAGATTCAGATTCATTTTACGATGGGTACCGCGGCCCGGGAATCATTTATTGGATAACTAAAACCCCTGCCGTAGATTACCAAGTGGTTGGCTTCGTTTGGTGACATAGCAGGGATGCCCGGGTTCACATGGTGATGGCGAATGCTTACGCCCGCCTACCGCGTGGCGGGCCGGATTGGATGAGGGCAACCTAAACCAGACTCTCTAGCCGGACTCTCTATACCCAGATTCCTCCCCACCCCTAACACCTTATTCCTAGAATTTTCACTCCTACCTTTCCCTAAAAAAAACCCCCACACCGCGTCCTCCAAGATGTCATAGGCCCCGAGGGATTTTTTCCTCAGGATTTCTGTTATTTCAATAGTAAAATCTACACCTAGTAACAACTAAATCTCGATTTGCGCATGCTGTGAATATTTTTAATTGGGGCGTTAATATTTTATTTATTTTTCTCAATTTGGGAGGCGGGTATGGGTACCATTTATTGGATAACCAAAACCTCTACCGTAAATTTCCCCAAGTGGTTCGCTACGTTTGGTGATTTAGCAGGGGTGCCCGGGTTCATGGGGTGAGGTTTAGTCTAGGCGGCGAATGTGTTTGCCCACCTATTGCGTGGCGAGCCAGATCCCGAGAGACTGGTTTAACCTAGACTTCTCCAGCCGGACTCTCTCGACGCCTTCCATCATTACCTTCCATCGCAGTGGGAGGGATGATTCCATATGTCATTCCTGGACACATTGACATCCAGATTTTTACCCACACTACATCAGAACAACCTCCCCTTCCTTTCCTTTAAAATACCCTCCACACGGCATCCCCAAAGACGACCAAGGGCCTGAGGAATATTGTTTTCCTCGAAGCCTCCTGTGTGGAGCTATTGTAAAAAAATCTATGCACATCCCAGTGGCAATTTCAATCGTAATAATTTTCAACACTCTTCAAACCATAAATAAATAACAATTGCTACAGAATGAAAAAATAATTCGCGAAAACCTACTAATTTATAAGTGGGTACTTTATCGCTTGACTAAGTTCTTGATACAGTCAGTTCCAATTTTGAAAATGACACTGAAATTCAAATCAAACCCGAGTTAAGGCATTCAGTAAATCTGATTTCCACAAAATTAATATTTTTGATGGCATTAACTGAAATTTTAAACGTTCAACCGACTTTGTTGCGTACAGTACGCGCGACTAGACTATACCCGCATTTGAAATCTGTAATCGAACAAGTTTCAATTAATAGACCAATTCAGAGGCTGAACCGACTCGCAGTGATTACTCGGAACGGGTTTGGGAAGTCTCCTTGTCCCGGCCAACGGGTTTATCCGTTCAGAAATCGGATCCGTCAAGGCAACACGGGTTCGGGTCCTCAAATGGACCAATAAATCGAACCAGTTGCCGGTTCAAATCCAGAAAACTCCACTCGTGACTGGTACCATTTTTAAGTTTGAGAAATTATAGTGGTAAATAGCTGGCTTATAATTTGACTTATTTACTGTTTAATGCTACTTGAAGGATTTAATGTAAAATGGAAATAGAGGATTAGAAAAAAGTAGCTAAGATTAAATTGATTATAATTAAACAACCATCACGCCGTTTCCCCGCAGGAGTAAGCAGAGAGGGCTAACCGCAAAACTGGGCCTAATAAATAAATAAAAAATAACATTACCTTCTTTGGCAAAATGTCATAGCTATTATGGAAATAACCAAAAGTACCAAATCGCGTTGCTCATCAAAACACGGAGGTAGATAGATTTTTTTTTTTTTTTAATATAGATATATAAATTTACAGTGGGTTAATATAAATTACATAGTGGTTCAGAAATTCTTTAAAATTGCAGTCTCACCAAAGAAGAAGCTAGTTCTTGTGCTTGATGAGCGAGTTACACTAATTATGACAGAAATAGAATAACATTATGCAATAGGTTATATAACATTATATAATGGGAACAATTGAAACTTCTGGATCATCTATATGTGAAGATGTACATACAATGGGATATGGTTACATACTAAAATATTGTGCACTTTAGAGAAATTCGAAAAATCTAAATTATATAGAAATAAATATAGATTGACAATAATTAGAAAGAAAGAGAAAAACAGGTAATATGTTTACATATTTTTTAAAACATAAATAAATATGGAAGTTTTATTTATTTTTATTTTTCACTTTATGAGTAAAACCTTATATATTTAGTTAAATGAAAACAATATTAGCGAAACTCAATCGAAAATCTGGAGACAAAAAAATCAGAAAAAACCAGAAAAAGAAAACATCAGAAAAAATCAATATACATAAAGATAGCAGCCAATAAAATATGCGTTCCGGAAATGAAGATAATGTTGGTAGTTCTAGAATCGGAAAGAGACACCTTAGCTCAGTTGTGGCTCAGAAGCCGAAGGTCTTGGGTTCGAGTCCCAGAGGTGGCAATATCTGTTTCTGATATTTCTTCTAAACAAATGTCATCATACTCTTAATGAATAACTTATGTAAATTAACTCTGTTTTTTTTTTTTTTTTTAGTTTTTATTTTCTCATATATTGTAACACGTAATTGTTTGGTTTTATAATATATGTATCGTACAATGTTTGTATTTTTTGGTTAGCTGGAAGAAATAGAATGTATCTATAAGCTACACCTTTTGTACCTACTGTATTTTTGTGCAATAAATGGTTTTTGAATTTTTGAATTTTGAATTTTTGAATTTTGAAAATATGGAAGTATTTAAATTATTATAGTTATGACAATCCAGCCACAATGTATTTGCTTTTTTCGATTGCATATATAAATCAACCATTCGGAAAGCAAAAAAAATCAAATATTGTTAAAAATATGAAGAAAAAGTGTATAGTAGTCCCAGAGAGAGGTTGAACGTACATCATCGGTAAGTCTTCTTTCTCTCGAACATCCTGTATGAAAAAAAAAGACAGAAGATACCAAAACGAGAACGATGACGTCATGCACGACTTCTCTCTGGAACTACTTTAAATGTAAAACTTTAACTAGCCCGTTAAGTAGTGGAAAAATATTTTAAACCCTTGTGATATACTAATGTATGTATGCAAATCTGAAAATTTTAATTTATTATGAAAACTGAATAACACAATCACACCAAATAAAATAAAATTTAATAGCCGACAAAATTTCACATTAACAGTGAGACGAGAAGCAGTCATCGTAATTACTCGCATACCCCTGCGGGACTACGGGCTCCAGCAAGTTGGCATACAGAATATAATATGAAGGAAACAGGATAATATATTCCTTATCACACGGATATTCCATAGATGGCAGTTGATGTTGAAATGCATCATTTATCATCTGCATTATACACTCTGCAGTCTGTACGCATTCACTAAAGATGAGAAATCACATTTTGCTCACTACCGTGTATGATGAAGCGGGGCCACCGTTAATGAGGGAACATTATAATTACTGATCAGCTGATAAATACACAGGCTTTTAGCATACATAAACTATAATTTGCGGAATGCATGAATGGCTTACGTCTCTTGCTAATTATTCATAATATAATAAGCAAGCTTCTACCTTGAATCCTCCGATGTTTATAAGACATTTTTTAATCTTTTTTGTTATTAACGCATAATATTTACAATCTTATATACAGTATAAGTTTATTTACACAGTATATATTTTTTTGTTATTAACGCATAATATTTATAATCTTATAGGTAATCCGTTATAACGATATTATTAAAAACCCCTTGAGCTAGTCAAATCTAACTAACTAATCGACTAATCATTACGTCGTCTTTCCGCAAGGGTAGGCAGAGAGGATGGACCGGATCAAACAAATCGGTCTTGGAACACGCACGTTGCTTCATTCACGTTCATTTTTTTTTTGTTTTTTTTGTTTTCTTTATTCATTAAAATGTTTGTTACATGAATTTTATGATTTTTCGACCACCATGCTAGGCACATGCCCGTTCATACTTTCCTTCTGTTATTCTGACATGGCTGGACTCAAGTACCTGTTTCACTTGTTCATGCCATGTCTTCCTCGGGGGTTATCGTTTTCTTTTATCATTCATTCACGTCACATATTCGAATTACACTCCTTTCTTCATTAATGCGTTCTACGTCCCTTTTTGAATCGTTTCTCACAAGACCATGAATGGTTTAATCACACTTTCCCTAAAGGATCTCATTTCTACAGCACTCAGTGTACTTTCATTCTTCGTCTGCCAGTTCCATGCCTCACTGTCGTACATCGGGGTAGGCACCAGCACTCCATTTTGGACTGTTAGCTCCGCTTCTTTCAGCCAATTAAATATAACCATAATATAATTACGCATGCCTCAGTTGAAACACTAATCATTTTATCCCATATTAACATTAATATACCATAAATAAAATCAAAAAGAGAACAAAATACATTTTCTACATTACAGCCTACCACTCAAATACATGATATTTCTCACCTCTTAAATATACTAAAAATATATTTAATGGGTGAGAAATTCACTAGTGATTATGCACTATGCACAGCATAGTGCATAATCTGATTGCAAAGCCCTTTATTCTAAAAAAAGCAAAGTACAAAATCAGGGTATCATCAGCTCTGGTGCCAATAATAAATTAAAATATAAAAGAATAATAATAAATAAAATACTACGTCGTCAACAAAGACGGGAATTGACCTCCTCCACAAACCCTCTCCACCTCCAATATCTCCGGTCCCAAGCCATTAATCACCAATCTCCCGGCCTTTTCAGCCTGCTCCAATATTCTTTCACACAGTCAACAACTTCGTCGGACTGCCTCGGGGGCGCTCCAATAGGGTCATGATTTTCGGTGTCCTGTCATCTGGGATTCTTTCCACATGGTCAGCACATCCAAGTTTATGGAACATACAAATAATCTTACGACGCCGACCGTTTCACGCTCAATTAAATTACAGAATTCAACTGATCGACATTCCAATAATCCGAAATTCATTTTGTAGGATGTATTTTCAAGTATAGCTCTAAATACTTCTTCAAGCACCTACTTACTAAGATATGATTTCAGATTTTCACGACCAAAAGCATTATCTTGATTTATTTTTGGATTATTACGCCTTCGTGTTGCGATTCCTTTTTCTTTAGCCTCCGTTTCGGAAAGCGTTATAGTGGCCATCATTAGGTCAGATATTTATATATTTTATTTTAAATGCACATTTACAGTCGTACATAACCAATAACAAACATACCTTTTATTTAATTAAGTAATAATAGCGTTGAATATTTAGTTGAAAAATATCTATATCAGGGTACAGGTAACAATCATTTTTCCGAGCGGCGTTACAAATGGTAAGTTAGTTCTGCATCTCGGAATAACAAAAGTTCTGTGTCTGCGCGCTCTTGTGAAGTTGTCGGGGACATAAAATGCAATTTTTTGTATTATATCGGGAATACAGATGTTACCGTTTAGAAATTTATATGCCGTTGTCAGCAAAGCAGTGTTTTTTTTCTATCGGCGAGGCTATTAATACCCAGCATGCCGGACAAAAAGGCTGATGGATATAACCAAGGATAATATCCGAAGTCTCGAAGATATAAATATCTCAGAAACTTCTTTTATACTTTCTCTATCATTGTTAGTAAGTTAAATCCATTGGTCCCCATATTACTGAACCATTTTCCAAAATGCTGCGTACTAACTATAGCACACGAATCGCGGCCGAGCTGCAAAACTGTCTGGAGTTGCTTAGCGCAAATCCTAGCATTCTTAAAGCTTTGCTGCAAATCATATATGTCAATCGATCAGGACAGAGATCACATGTACCGGATGATGGACACTGTCCAACACTGTCCAAAACGTTGGCTAAAGAAAGAAGAAGCGCAACACGGCATATTAACCCTAAAATAATTCACGATGCCTACTTACAAAATTCCAAAAAAAAATGATGAATGATAAAAAAAAAAACACACTGTTTTTATAACTATGTCAACATCTTTCATACAATCTCAGCGTTCGTCGATTTATATCGTAAAAAGGTGGGTAGTTAGTTGCAGGTACAAACAGATAACCACTTTTTTATAACAACATACCAGTGCAATCATAAGCATCATTTTTGCCCGACATTATTGAAGAAATCTTTATCCGTAATGCCGCGCCTCGCCGAGAAAATAAAGCAATGTAAACATTTGACGCTTATGAAAATTCAGATAATGCGCGCGATGCGTTTATTGGCGCGCGGTAACGCACCAGGCGAGGAACGCGGTTCAATCAGATATAATCCGAGGAATCCATCTTGCTCAATCATGCTCTCGGTCCGCGAGCCGGCGAGGGACTAACTGCCATTTATATAAAACTCGTCCAGATTTTTATTATTTTCAAACGTGAATAGCGCATAAAAGTCCTAAAAAAGCTCCCAAACATCTGGAGCCAAGGGGACTTAAGCATTCTCAATAGAGAATGTTGTAAATCTGAATGGATTGGAGTGGAAGGAGAAGATTTTGGATAAGAAAGGTGGAGAAGAACTTGGCTATTCAAAGTTGGTCACCAAACACGGCTGAAGTCATTTTGAGCAAATTTTCGATTAGGAATGGTGATCTGCAAACAAGGCGTTACTAAGACTACTTTCCTATTCCCCAATCTTGTTAATTCGTGCAAGAATGCAAAGAGGTAATGCGGTAAGAAAGTTTTTTTTGAGCTTTTAAATAGAGTTATTTTGGTTTCAAATGAGACGATCTTTAAGAAGATAAATGGGAGAAGTAAGAAATGTTTTATAGAGGACCAGCTGGTACCCGGCATACGTTGCAATACCATTCAAAGAAATAAATTGATTCTCCCTGCATCTCCTTTCCCGTGCGTACCCGTTCACCTCCCGAGTCCCCTTCCCCTCCCGCGTTCCGCTTCCACCTTCCCCGCTTTCCCTCTTCAGCCTCCAACATTCCCTTCCCCCTCCTGTCTTTCCTCCTTGCCGCTAAAATATGTGAAATACACACATTTTCATTTATACAAATTTCATGACACCTGGCTCACCATCGTATATATCCTATAACATTCACGGGCGTGCGCATAAAAAATCACCAAAGTTACATCGCAATCGGGTGAACGGTATGGCAGTGCAAAAAATACGAACAAACAACAAATATTGATTTTTATATAGAAGATTAACGCAGAATCAAAAGCCAAAAGAATTAATTGTCATAATAATATAAAACTTTTACACCCGTTATTAGAAGGTTTAAATGGTTGAAATGACTTTTTTAAATGACTTTTTCGGTAGATTTTAAAAGAATCAAATACCAAAGGGCCAAATGTAAAACTTTTTACAACTGTTTTCAGGATCAAGGTTTAAATTACTTATGTTGGTGGGTTTGATCACGTTGTATGGTGAATTTTTTTTTTTTTTTTTTAATTGCCGGCAACCCGGGCGTTTATTACAGTAACAATATAATACAAGAAAAGTCTGTAACCCGTCTCACTAGACGATGTCTGTTCTGAGACGGGTACATAAATATGCGTGCATGAACATATTAATACACAATTAGCATATAAAAACATATTAATCCTATAAACACATACACACAAACATAACATACATACACAAACGTATACGCATGCATGCAGTATAATGATTTAATATTATTGAGAAATTGAAGAAAACTGTTAAATAAGTATTAGGTGAGGCAGAAAAAGTATCAAGTAATTCAAATCTCAACTATTTGGATCTGAGTTTTTTGAAATGAAAAAATATGTCGACCAGTAAAATTCGAACAGCCTTTTCTGTATTGAATTTCTATTTTTAGTGGTATTTCGGCTCGTAACCTAATTTCCACCATAATATTTTAGTATCAATTTAACGGACAATTACAAAACCATTTTGTTTATTGTTATTGTGTATAGAACATTTTTCGTTTAGTTCGGTAAGAACATTGAACAAAGCTGAAATCTGCCGTGTTATAAATAACAGAAAATATTATGAAATTGACAGTTAGCTCCTTTACAATGATGACTTCAGAATTGCACCGAGATGGTGCATGTAAGAGGGGTTGGTATTTTTTATTACAATAATACGAAGCTCATGAAGCTAGCGGGCGCATCGTAGGACGGACAATTGTGTAAATAACCGCAGAGCATTTTCAGAAAGCCATTAGGAGCAGATTCTTGCATAGCATTACAAAGAAAAGTGCCAGCCATGGCTGACCACGAAACACAACGTAATGCGATTGTAGAACGAAAATCAACGTGATGTTTATTGGATGTCTTATGATGTGCGAGCGGAAATATAATATTATTTTTAGTTTGGTACAATCAACGACGACCTCCGTGGTCCCGAGGCAAGACTCTCGACTCACAATCCGAAGGTCGCGGGTTCGAACCCGGCGTGCGCAAATAAATTTTATTTGATTAATTTGTGTTATTTCACAATTTATTCATTTAAAATAATATATAGTATATTTGCGGCACGTTCCAGAGTGGAAGATACTATCAGTATCGCCCTGGTGTAAGACCACCATTCAGAATTGAAACGTTGCTTGAAATGGCTTTAGCCGTGTTTAGTGACCAGATCTGAATAGCCAGGTACTTTCCCACCTTCCTCTTCCCTATCTCCTTCCCCTCCCACTACCTTCAGCCTCACAACATACCCCGATTGGGCATGCCATAGTCTCACTGGCTCCAGACGGGAGCAGTTGGGACTCTTGTGCGGTATTAACTGTAAAAAAAAAAAAAAAAAATCAAGATATTATTTATTATGTTCGTGAATGCGCTAAGTCAGATTGTTAAATGCGCATAATAAGATTTGTAAAATAGTTCAGTAGTTGTTGCAGTATTGAATGAAGCCATCGCTAATCGATAAAAGAAACAACCCGCGCGGGCCGCATTAGTAATTCGATGTGGGAATAATACAAAAAACACTTCGTGATCTATTACATATAAAACATTTGTGAAATAGTTCAGTTTACTATTTAATGAAGTCATCGCTAATCGATAAAACAAACAACCCGCCGTGGGACGCGTTAGTAATCCGGTGGGCTGTGTCGGCTTATCACAAGGTGCTATCGGCAAAGTGAACTAATTGTCCGTCTCTTCTGAGGACTACCATATACATAGCAGTATTGTCATTTCGACAAATTTCATTTCGATATGTGCATAATAAGATTTGTATAAAAGTACAGCAGATGTTGGTTAATATTGGATGAAGGTAACACTAATCGGTAACACAAATAAAACCGCGCGCAGTGGGCAGCATCAGCAATCGGGTCGGGCAGCTAATCAACAAGGTGAGAATAATGTATGATTTTAAGTTTTCACGGCCGAAAGTATTTTTGTTATTTATTTTTGGGGTGTTGTGCAGTGTTGCGCTACCTCCTTCTTTAGCCATCGTTTCTGACAGTGTTACAGTGCCCATGCCTGATAATGGACGAAACGTTGGCTAAAGAAGGAGGTAGCGCAACACGGCATAACATCCCAAAAATAAATAACAAAAAAAAAGTGAGAATAATATTTGAAAAATACTTCACGATCTTTGAAGTAATGATAAAAAAACAGTGGCAATGTGATTTTAGCAAGCTTCATTTGGATACGCGAATAATAAGATTTGTCAAATAGTCCAGAACTTGTTGGTTGATATTAGATAAAACTATATAAGCCATCGCTAATCGATAATACAAAAAATCGTGGGACGCATTAGTAATCCAATGGGTCGGGCAGCTAATGAACAAGTTGAGAATAATATTTAAAAAATTACTTGATTATCTATTTTGGGGTCTACGATTAAAATAAACAGTGGCAGTGTCATTTTGGCAAGTTTCATTTGGATACGCGCATAATAAGATTTGTCAAATAGTTCAGCAGTTGTAGGTTGATATTGGATAAAGCCATTGCTAATCGATAAAACAAAAACCGTGGGACCGATCTCCGATGGGTCGGGCAGCTAATGAACAAGGTGAGAATAATATTTAAAAAATACTCGGTGATCTATGTTGAGGAATACGTTTAAAAAAAACAGTGGCAATGTCATTTTGGCAAGTTTCATTTGGATACGCGCATAATAAGATTTGTCAAATAGTCCAGCAGTTGTTGGTTGATATTGGATAAAGCCATCGCTAATCGATAAAACAAACAACCCGCCGTGGGCCGCATCAGTAATCCGATGGGTCGGGCAGCTAATCAGTAGCGTGAGCGGTTTGACAGTATCGGACAACCGCCCGGGATTTGTCGGACACTAATCCGCTCGCGTAAAGTGGAAAACGGACGGTTCGAAACACACTCACCAAAGGGAATATATAATTTAAGACCGGCATTAACTAGAATGTTAATTGGATCACCGTGTGGCGCTGGTGTGAGTGCGGGATGCAACAGAAGTGCCTTTGAATGCAATCGGATTAGGTCATCACCTAGCGGAACCTGGACTTAATGCATTATTATAAAACATTAACAAGACGGGCGGAAGGCTTTATTAACGCTCAGTGTTAATTTGACTACTGAAAATAATTAAACTTTTGAAGACGGAGAAAAAAGCGTAACAAGAAAAAAGCTTTGCCTCATGCTGAGAAATTGCTGTAGGAATGCACCCATTTTGTTGGTTTACCGAAGAGATACGTTATGTAGATGGTAACATTGTTCTATGACTGCGACATATAACCAAAATACAACTAGTTTTAATAATGATTCATTAATGTTACTTCAATGTTTTTCACAGTTGCAACCCATATTAGTTTAAAGGGTATTTTTTTGTAAAAGATAAATAATATTGTAGGGCGTAGACGCTATGAAAAAAATTATTTTGCTAAGAAACAATAAGAGTAGAATGAAGAAAAAAAGATATAACATCACCTGTAGTAACATAATGACGTATAAGTATTTCGAAATGAAACTCTGAAAAAATTATATTAAAATTCGTGCATTCATGAAACTTTACCCACAAATTATTCGTGGCTGTGTAAATAAGGATCTGCAGACCGCCCACAAAAAAGTTGTAGAACATCTAATAGATCATATTATAGAGCAATGGGAATAATACTTCGGCGAAATAGGTTCTCAAAAGTTAATAAAATGTTAAAGGAACCAAATTGGCTAACCGTGAAACAGATGCTGCCCTTGAACGCAATGATATTTATCCATAAAATAGTTAACAACCTGTTACCAAAATATTTCTTAAATAAAATAATATACAACAAGGACATTCAGAGACATAACACAAGGACGTGCAAGGAAATCAGGCTACAAAAAAAGAACAAAGAATGAATACGCAGAACAGTTTACTGTACAAAGGAATGAAGATGTATAACACGCTACCAGAAACCTTAAAGTCCGCACCAATTGAAAAGTTCAAGTTGCATTGGAGGAGCTACTTAAACTAGAAAAAAAAGAAATGAAATAAAAATTAAACTAGAATAAAATTAATAAATAAATCATTCTAGGGAGAGGGTGAAGGGGGAAATTTTAGAAAAAAACATGTTTACAAACCAGGTGCAGTGAGCCATCGTTTACGTTTTTACGTTTGTATTTGTGCTGAATCGAATGAGACCACTCCCAAGTCGATACAATCAATATTTGGTGAGATAAGACAGGTTTTTCGTTAGTTTTAGTAAGTTCATGCTGATCTGTCAATGGAGCGGTTTAAAATAAACAACCCTTTTCGTGGTATTGTTTTTGCTTTATTAAAGTCGTATAAGATTCTTATTAGGAGACGATCGCCATGAAAATTAAAATGAAAAGTAGCTCCCAATAATAATTTATGAAGCCAAAGAAGCTAGAAAATTCTTGCATGAATGTTGCTTCTTCTCGTCATGAATTGTTTGTTACTATTATTAACCAGCAATAACAGAAGTATGATATTCAAAGAAAAAAAATTACACACCGTAGTCTAAACACTAACTCCTCAAGTATTTCAAATTGCAACTGTGAATAAATAGATAGACATCATCCACTATGACCATAATAATTGACATAGCTACAAAACCCAGAGTATAAACACTCACACAAATAGTGTATGTATATATTATGCAGAGAGAGCCAGTGAATTCCCGGGGAGAGCAAATACCGATAAAGCGTTTGCAGCGTAAACTCTAGCCGGGTTGGAATTCGCACGAGACGGTTTATGCTTGTCCCGACTCGTTATCGATTCCACTGAAGTTGGCTGTGTTGGGTACTGAGTACACATCAGATGAACGCCACGATGACGTTATAATCGGCAGATAAGCGGATGCTGTTAATGCAACATCTTCGACAAAACACAGATTGTTTATCGGGGCCTGATTGGAGTGCCTAAGGGCGCCGTTAGCAAGTGTTTTTGGCCATGAATTTATATGAATATCAGCAAATTGTAGATATTCCTATCGCATGATGATTATCATTTGTGTTTGATTATGAAAAAGCATTGACAGCATTTAAACACCCTCAAAATACCGGTGAAAATGTGATATAGATATTCTTTATCCACTTTTCTCAACTTGATTTAATTTTGAGATAATTGTTCCAAATAGTTTTATTATGTTCAATTACTTTGACATAACTCTGCAAGAATAACCATCACATTTGGCAATCAAAGACATTGTAAAACATGCGAATATTAATCAAAACTAATAAACGTTTTACTACGTTGAGTTAAGAGGAAACCGGGCGGCGTTTTGTCCGTATAAACATAAACCACAATTTCCTATCTGGATTTTGAAACTCGTGAAAATATATATTTTTTAAATAATATAGATATCGATCACTAACATGTCGGTACGTTTCGCTTTTTTTGATAAGTTACTTCTTATAGAAGTGAGGACCCTCAAAAAACCATTAAAATTGCCTAGTTTTGACGCCATCAACAGACGATCAGAATACAAAGTAGACAACGTATTTTAAAAAAAAAGCAAAACGTACAGACATAGAATATTTTCTTCTTACACAGCTGGGAAAAAAATCTTAAAAACCGGTCGGTATTAGGGGGAGAAAAATAAGGAATACAAAACTTAGATTTTGACGTATTATTTTCAGGTATTAGCCTGAGTGAGGTTCGTTTGTTAGTTTGGTAAAATAACGATTATTCAAATTTCACTACGCAATATTTCCTCTTAACGTAGATATTATGATACCTAATTAATTCGTCTAACAGTCGGGGGTTATTTCTTGAAATATTTTAAAACAAAAACTAATTTAATTTTCAGGAGAGTAGAGTACGGGTTTAATCCAGAAATCAAACAACGATACTAGATTTCTGAGAATCTACAACAGATTGGATTGTACTCCTAATTCATGATGCTCTAGTTATTGTGGCAGATACGAGTATCACCACATATAGCCCACCCAATCAGTATACTGGGGGAGCAGCAGTTACAGCGGACGAACACCGGACCAACGGAGCGGTTCTAACGCCGAGCAGTTGACGAAACCGTGGTCGGCAGCCAGACACGTTGTTCCGGCACACTTCCTGCTATCCTGGTACTCCTGGAGAATTGACCTATTTCGGGGCGGGGATGGGAGAGATTATGCAGAGAATTTCAGCGTACATTTCGTACTGAATTATAATGCAAATTAATTACATTTGTGATAAAGCAAACTTAAAAATGCGTAATTTCAACGATCCACTAAAAACATAAATCCATGTTGTTCATGATTCATAAATTTAGTTTGTATTGGTTGGCGCATTCTGAAATTAAGAAGAGTCAGACTATGCTACAACGTAGGAAGCGTTTTTGTGCTTGGCCTATTTCAGGATGTAGCAAGGTCTGACAAAGGCATTAAGTTGAATATTTTTATAATACATATTAATAATTTAGATAAGTAGCCATACCACTGTGAAAGGCAATAAATACTGCAACGGTATATTAATCCATAAATGGATTTTACATTTAGTCATCATATTTAGATCAAACTAGTATTTATCGTCTCACCTAATCCCCATCTTTCCTTCTGAAATGATTAAGGCCGCAAAAATTGTACGTATAAATTATTTCAAATTAATTTAAGATAGTGAGTGATCTAAATAAATATAAAAAATAATAGCAGATATTGAAACTAGTATGCATATATACCTCTTAAAGAAACAAGATTAAAAAGATAAACCGCTACCCGCTTATAAAAAGTCACGTTTAAAAATAAGAAATCAATAAAAAAAGGATAAAATAATGTAATCGTTTAATCGGAAACTTTAAAACTGACGAATTTAATAACAAGACGATTTGTAAAATTGGATAATCTGAAGTCTGAACTTAGAAGAGGTAATAAATTTACACGACCAATGTTCAGACTAATTCAATTTAACTGTTATACCTATCAAAACTCAATCTCGTAACTATAAAATTTCAAATGAAGTGTCATAAACGTTTGACACTAAACCTAAGGCAACCGTAATAATGTTCTTAAAATGTATTACAGATATTTCCCAGTTGCTAATAATCTGGTAATATTTGAGAAATTCTTATTACTATCATCATCATCAGTACATTAATTCGTGAAGCAAAAACTTTGTACCCCTTTTTACGAAAATTGCGCGGACGGAGGAGTATGAAATTAATATTAATTAATAACACACATAAATTATATAGAGAAGGAGTGCAGAATGATTTTATTTTTTAAAATTATGCATAAAAATATATTAAATCAATAAAAAAAACATTACAATTATGGTCGAATTTCGACCTTTAGTAAGTGGAAAATGTTGAAGGAGCTATGATGGACGAATTAGTCAAAATAGGAATTGAACTCGCGTCGTCTTAATTTGAACCCGATGCATCTGTAGACGTAGCTACTGACGTGTAATAATAACGCCAATTTTTTTTTATATTTATTTACGCCTTGACTTTTACATGTAACATTGGTAAGTTATACAGGAGCATCACAACATACAGCAAAAAATAAGAGCTACACAATAATTACATATCAAAGTTTTTTCTTCAAAATAGGCATATTTACTTTGTGGCGTCATCATTAATTTAATGAAAAACAAATAACTTTGTGTAACACCACTATTTAATTAACAATATCAACATGTTTCGAAAACTATGTTTTTTTCGTAAGGATAATAAGTTAATAAATATTATAAACTTATTATCCCGACGAAGAAAACATGGTTTTCGAAACATGTTGATATTGTTAATTAAATAGTGGTGTTACACAAAGTTATTTGTTTTTCATTCAAACATATTAAAGTAGTTACAGATCAGCGTTTAGTGAATTTGTTACTAACATATTTTCGTTTTGATTATTATTGTTAACTTCTTCAATGATATATTACGTTGATGAGATTATTCCCATGGTTACAAAATATTCAAAAGTTATAAAAAAAGAGAGTTTTCCTAATAAAAAAATAATTTTATTTGGTTTATTCTTATAGCACCACTTTCGTGAAATATAAACTTAAAGGGGAGCTTTACATTCTAGTGCCAGAAAACAATTAACAATCATTTTTAAAATTCTTTTCCGTGATTGAACGCGGCCTACGTAAATTAATTTTATTTAGTTAATTCTTAAAGTACCACTTTAGTGAAATATTAACTCAAAAGGGAGTTTTAATTTGTAGTGCCAATGTACAATCATTATAAAAATTCTTTTCTGTGATTCTTTCACACTTTCGTAAAATATTTACTAAAAGGAGAGCTTTGCTTTGTAGTGTCAGAAAACAATGTAGGTACAATAATTATAAAAATTCTTTTCTGCGATTCTTTCTAACTTTTGAACAATATTAACTTAAAGGGGAGATGTACATTATAGTGCCAGAAAACAATTAACAATCAGTATAAAAATTATTTTCTGTGATGCTTTCACACTTAGGTAAAATATTAACTTTAAGGAAAGCTTTAATTTGTAGTGCCAAAAAACAATGTACAATCATTATAAAATTTCTTTTCTGTGATTTTTTCACACTTTCGTAAAATATTAACATAAAGGGAAGGTTTACATTGTAGTGCCAGAAAATAATTTACAATCATTATAAACATTATCTTCTGTGATTGAACGCGGCCTAGGTAAATTAATTTTAATTATGAATTTTATTGAGTTATTTGTAAATCTAAGTTCATAACGGAGTGATTTATTATAACTAAAATTTTATTACATTTTTTCTTGCTTAATGTGGCAAGTACAATCCTTCTTGAATCTACAAATCAGTGCAGAATTTATCATCCCTTTAAAGGTTAAACTATTTTGTGTATTGGCTTTGTCTTTTTGGTGATCCGATTTCATTGCACGTTCTTGTGTTATGTCTTTGTTTTTTTACAATATTGTTTGAAAACTATTTGGGTAAAAGATTGTTCATTATTTTATGTATAAATATCATCACGTTCAAGGTCAGCATCTGTTTCATAGCCAATTAAGTTCCTTTATAATTTACTTTTTAAAAGTTCAGATTTGCAGAAAAAGTAAAAAAAAGACAAAAATAAAACGAGAAGGCGTAAAAAATCATCAAATTATATTCTAGAATCATTACATAATTTCATAGTTAAAATATTCAATTAAAATCTTAATTAATATCTCCTCCTTCACAATCCTCTTTAGCGCACTACTATATGCGACTGCAGCTTGGAGAGACGGTATTACCGTATTACCAGCCGCTAAAGGCAAAGTTAAATTGCATCGTGTTAAAGCATCATTAGAGAACGTCCTCATGATACTACCGTTTGATGGTCGGCACTTCCGAGTGCACACAGAACCTATATCCGGTGTCAGTTTGCTGGAGCAATTTAAGGCGGAAGTTCGGCAGCCAAATGGCGCTTTGAGTCGGTCCAGCAAGCCAGACTGCGACACACTCAAGGTTTCATATCACAGCTTCTACAAATTCGGTTTATTAGTCATGTATCACGTTGGACCTGAAACCTACAGGGTTTGCAGAAATTGTCTTTCAAGATTGTTGTTCCTTTGATGTTTTACAATATATCAAAGAACTTCATCAATATCAAAAAAAAAAAAAAAACATTCTAAAATAAAAATGATATCAAAGACATTAAACTTTTTTAAATCGGTTTTAATTTATTATTAAAATCCAATTATGTGGGGCCTCAAAGGGGGATTTTCACGTGCTAATATATAATGTATTGGATTTTTTTTTAATTCATTATTATTTAATAAGGAGAAAACGCCGATAGTAATTATGAAGATAATATAAAACATTGACTGGAGAATTCGCCTGCATCTTAACTATTTTACTCAACATTAGCAGTATACAAATAAAAATTTAAAAATACTTCTTACGAATTCAAGAAAAAAATGGGTTACTTATGCAGAAAAATTGAGAAAAGGGGAAAATGTCTATAAATGAACGCTTGCAAACTTATTTTTAGAAAAATAAAGGGAAACAATTGTGTTATTGTAGATAAAAGAGAAAAATGCAAAAGGTTTACTGTGTAATTACATCGAAGTTGTTTTTTAATAGGAAAACAGTATTCAAATTTTCTACTAAAAGCACTGCACAAATCAAAGAAAGTGTCGGAATCCTTCAAGTGCAGGTTTAGGATAGGTTTGTGTATGTACCTAAGGTTAAATAGTGAAGTTTGGTTAAGGTTGTGTATGGTTTGCAAATTATGTAAGAAGTAATTTAAGTGTTTTTATATAATTAATCAAGAATAACGTAAACGATTTTTCTCCACTGTCAGATTTGTCAACGCGTGTACAATAATTTGAAAGACGTGTACAAATGTTTAAACAGCTCTATCGACTAAAGTATAACATAAATTTCAATTTTAATTAATCAATAATAAACGTCGAACGAACGTCCTGATGACCCAGTGATTACGAAATAGGAAACAGTTCAGAAACCCGCAGTATCAAGTTGTTAGTCGTTAGCTCGAAGCCACCGCACACAGCTCCAAGTAGTGGCCTATCCTTAGAGAACTAGCTCTCATTTACACCGAGGACACGATCCGATGCGGGAAGTACCCTCCTACTGCAGTACTCGGTCCCATAACCCTTCGCTTCACGAGTACTACCATATCGTCACCCTAGTTTGACAAGGTTCTAATCGACACTTTTTTTCAAAAATAAAAGCAAAACTGTTTATTTTGCACATTTCTACACCAAAATAATTTTCAGGACCGTGTGTGTGTTGTTTCCGTAGATTATGAAGAAATTCTAAAACCAAGCTGCATCTATTTTACAAGGATCTAACATCATTTACACTCTCTATTTTGTTTGTTTCTGACAGTTGATAGTAGTTAAGGCGCCGTATTCCCGCTCAGAAAGAAGAAGATGAAGAGATATGTAATTACGAATGTTGGAGAGAGCGCGCTAATGTTTAAAACGATAAAATTGTAGCGAAAATTGTGAAAATGTTTAATAAAACACGACTCGTTTAAAATAGAGCAAAAATCTTGTAAGGAATGTCTAAAATAGCGTTTTTTTTTTTTTTTTTAAATAAAACATACAACGAAGTTGCATTCCCATGAGTTATCAAAACTCATTAAGGGATCGCCAATTGGTACATTTGAAAAGATAAACCCAATCCAACCCAATATGCAGACACAATAAATGAAGAAAAATTTTACAAAACATTTTACAGAAGCAACATACAGACACAAACATATGAAGAATCACTTTACAAATATTTCACAGAAACATATACACGTCTTATAAGATTTTATGAATAATATTATAACCACTCATGTGATTTATGTACTGTTGGTGTCACAAAGTTAAAATAAATTATCCTCCATGATGGACTATAGAAATGCATAAAAAACAGATCAGGAAAAATACAATAAAAGGTACATGCTCAAAAATACACGGACCTAATACAAGATGTTTACATAAAAAAATACATGATAAGATTTAAAAAAGATATAAACTGCGCCCATGAACAGAGTTTGTACCTACTTATGACTCGTTTTCCAAATAACATTTGAAAAAATAGGATTTCAATATATCGTTTCGAGATTTGTTAGAGGCATATACCTGTCTTAATTCTTCAGGCAATTTGTTATAGTTAGTGTACGCAATGTATTCTAATGATTTCAGTCCGAACTTTGTTGAGTGTATTTTTGATATATGTAGTTTGTTGTGTTGTCGTGTATTATATTGGTGAACGTCGTTGTTATAGTTCAGTTTTATATTTGTGTGGGTGTTGCACTGAATAATATTTAAGATGGTATTTGTTATCTCAAAGCTAGGAACAATCTTAAATAGTAATACAAGTGCGTGACGGTAAATATCTTTAACATGTGTATCCCAAGGCAAGCCAAAAATGTTACGTAGGGCTCTATTTTGGATTATTTGCACCTCCGATATCAATTTTTTGGTAGCAAAACCCCAGATACCCGAAAGGTATGCCAAGTGGGAGTGAATCATAGCATAGTACAATGATCGCAGTATGGCTGTGGGAAGCAATCTACGTAACCTGTACATTACACCGGTCACCGGAGCAATCTTTGATTTAACATGGTCAAAATGATTTTTCCATGAAAGCCGTGAGTCAATTAAAAGTCCTAGATACTTTGCGACATCTGTTTGTTCCAGTTTGTTTAGTCCAAGGGAAATGTATAGGCGTTGTTCTCTCTTATTCCCGAATAGCACATAGTGAGTCTGTTTAATAAAAAGAAATACTGTGATTTCCATACATATAACTTCTAAAATAAGTGAAATGAACGTGTTTATAATAATTTTCGGAGCATACTTTGCGATTTTTTTCGCTCGAGGGAATTTCATATAATTTGCGTTTCGGCGTGAGGAATGTATAGATATTATCTTCAATAATAACATATATTTTTTAAGAGCTTAAAAACTTCAAATATTTAAGGTACATTTTATGTAAGAAGTCCGTAGAAATTCGGGTAGCGGCGGCTTAAGAGGCGCAATAAAGTTGGTCACTTTGGTTGGATAAGGTTCCAACACCACTATGTTTTGAGGTTTCAAAGTTTACAAAGACAAATTTCGTAATCTATTTAACAATTTTTGATTACGATTTTCAATATTGTGTAATGAATTTTATTTTATCATATTTTAAAGGAAAATATTTGAATGGGACAAGTCCGTAGATTGGAATTGCATTAGGGAAATTAGTTAGAAACTTATGAAATTAATTATTGCGCCCTAGCTGGTTCTATCTTCATGTTTAGGTATGTTCTGAGATGGCAAGTTCACGCTTTATTTAAGTATTTTCCTAAAATGTTCAATTAAAATACTTTACACAAGTTTCAACCTCAAAATCAGAAATTGGTAAATGATGGGAAATCGCCTTTGCAAACCTTGACATCTCATATCTCAGAACAAGGTAAAGTGAAATTAGAACCCTTTCCAACTGAAGTGACGATATGCTACTATTTATAGAGTTATAGAGAAGCAGCTGAACTGGCGAACGGGTAAATGTAAGCGACCAAAAGAAGACAGATAAGTAGTCATCCACTCTATTCAAACTACCTATATATCTATATGTCTCTTATGTTAAGCTCCCTTCATAGTTCGAGCAATCATTAGAAACGTATGTGGGAATCTTGGAGTTGGTGCCATCTAATTTAAACTGAACACTGATACATTTTGGAAATAGCTCAAAACTTTTAAAATGTTAAGATATATATTTAAAGCAAAAAATACAGTTAGGCACCTACAACAGAAAAACAATGTTTAAATAGATAATATAATAAATTATCTTTACAAACCCGTCCTAAGTAGGTCGAAATCAAATCCAATTAAACACTTATTTATCTTACATGTTCTTAGCCTACGAAATGTTTTCTAGTTATTATTTTGGGGTATTACGCCGTGTTGCGCAATCCCCTTCTTTCGTCAGCTTTTTGGACCGTGCTTCATTACAGCTCCAAATTACACATCTGCCCTGACGATGCACGTTGTAACGCTGTCCGAAACGTTGGCTAAAAAAGGAAATAGCGCAATTCGACAACGCAACACGACACAATTCCCCAAAAATAAATCAATATAATACTAATGGTTGTAAAAATCTCAAATAATATCCTATCTAGCTATAGGTAGGTATTTTAAAAAATAATCCTCTTTAAGTCCAATTTGATTAAAATATATCCGGGAGAATCTGCAAGCAATAACTTGAATGATCTTAAAAACTAAGTTGGCACAAGTGGATTAACGAATTATACGTTAATACAATCCTTACAGTTGTTTAGTCATTTTGCAAAATAGCAGAACGAAGTAACTCTCGTTAGACAAAACCACTTCTCATTTTCATCTTTTTTATCGTGACGGTCCGTCCACACCGCACATGTGGTGTCGTTAGCCCAATCCTGCCAAAGCGAGGTGCAAAAAGACCTTTATCGATCAGAACTCCGGGAGGAACATTAATAATAAAAGCGTGTTCGCCTTACTAAAAAGGAAAAAGGTAATTTGCAGTGTGTCATAGCTCGGTGAATAAATGAGAAAGTAACTGATCTTTATCTGTGCAAGTTATTTTTGTAATGCTCGAACCGCGAGGGCACAATGTATTTAGTACGTTTCATTGTTTTCGAGCAAAAACATTTAAGAAATATTGCTGAATGCTGGACAGTTAACGAACGTGTGAAAGATAACGGTTGATTTAAGATAGTGTAGGCAAAAGTAATCATAATTTTATGATAATATTATTTCTTATCCAGATAGTAAGTGTCCCCTAAACATCTTTAAATCACCATAAGAATTATGTTCTTTTGTATTCAATTTGCAAACTTTCCGGTCCACAATCTAGCAATAATTGTTAGTGATTTATAGGTGTAATAACAATTATTATTAATGAGAAGTTACAGGGCATGTGATGTATAGTACCATTATCGCACAGTATTGTAACAAATCAAAAGTTATAAAATAGAGCGCCAATTAATAAATAATTTTTTTTTCGAAGAAAACTTCTTCTAAAAGGTTGTTACTTTGTGATGTCATTATTTATTTATTAAAAGAAAATAACTTAGTTTACATCACTTTATTTATTTTATACTATCAACATGTTTCGTGAACTGTGTTCACTTTTTCAGGAATTAAATATATTAGTATACTTTTATTCCTGAAGAAGTGAACACAGTTCACGAAACATGTTGATAGTATAAAATAAATAAAGTGATGTAAACTAAGTTATTTTCTTTTAATAAACCAATTAATAAACCGACAAGTAGGCAAGAGAGAAGCTGTCAAAAACAAAAGCTTCGTTTCCAACATATAAACATCAGCTAATAAGCCTGCTTAACTGCCATAATTGTATAAAAATACCAACTTCGTCTATATTCTATAGAATCCGGAAAGAAAAAAAATTGCACAAGCACAATCAATCAACAAAATGCTTTATTAATTTCACTCACAGCTAAAGGGAGCGTGTGAAAGAGGCGAGCTTTCTATGAGAGAGCTTTAGTTTACTTGTGAAGAAGAAACTGATTCCCCTTTACCACGAAGTGAAGGGAAGAAGTGGGTACCAGGGATCAAGTTTTTCCTTAAGTTTCTTAGGCGAACGTTGCACCAATTATGGGAGAAATTACAGAGAACCGGACCGCGTACAGAATAAGTCCCGAGTATCGATGAAACATTTTTGCGTCATTTCTTGCTCTGCGTAAAGCAAAAGCAAAGTGATATTGTAATGGCAATCGTGGGAGTAAAAACGCGTTTTCAGTGAACGACACAAAAGAAAAATGTCAAAGGTTTTATTTAGTATGCATAAATGTAGGGAAAAACTGGCCAAAACCGTTCCCTTGTAAGGTGTTTCCCAGTGGAATTAATTTAATACAGAAACCTCGAAAAAAGTCACCAACCATTGTTTCATTACTTCAGACGGAAAGGGGGGGATCGGATAAAAAGTAAAATTTCTCGCAATTCTCCTTTCAGTCACATTTCAGTATCGATTTTTTTTTATAATTAGCTACCTCTTAGTTGGATATTAAAGAAATAAAATAGACTATCATGAGAAACACAGTAGTTTTATAAATAGGGAAGTCAGTAATCGGAAGAGATTATTCAACGATAATAATTTAGAACCAACAAGTTCATCGTTGTATGGTTTCATAACAACTCAAAAACATGCAACTTCAACTAATCTTTGAAAAGTTGTGAAAAAAAAATTTTAAAATAGCCCATAACCTAACCTAAAGTAACCTTGTTAACACTTTTTTCTCATCCGTTTTAACAATACTTACTTTTGAATGATAAAAAAAATACTATTTTCCGTCTTTAGTGTATCAGGTAGGTAACCTACTTGTTGAACCAAATAATGAAGTGTTCGAATCATCAATACATACCAATAATATGTGGTGTCTTGTAGGTAGGTACCTGTAGATGGCTTTGAACAAGAAACATCATCGATGTATTTATAAATTTGTAAACAAAAATGTTTTCAATTCGCAAACATCGCTGCCAGCCGTATGTTTAATGGCTACAGCACCAGCGTGCAGAAACGAGA
This sequence comes from Glyphotaelius pellucidus, assembly GCA_936435175.1. NCBI lineage: Eukaryota > Metazoa > Arthropoda > Insecta > Trichoptera > Limnephilidae > Glyphotaelius > Glyphotaelius pellucidus. The sequence continues at coordinate 13,229,106 of OW386550.1, forward strand.
AACGGCATTTGCATGCGTCTTGCTAGGCATAAACAATATTATATCCGATATAATTGAAATACTCTATCAATGACCCGGCAGACAGGGGAGCATCCCGGCAAATAGACGACTGTAAGGCTGGGAGGCTGAGAGGCTGAGATGGTGCGAGGATGGGGGACTGTGAGGCCCTCCGCGGCTACGCCCATGTACCAATCAACATTTCCTGTGAGATTCTCCTGGCCAGCAACAATCGCCAGACCCCGGCTAGTTAGCGGTAATTGATTTGAATATCTCCTTCACGACAGAGCCAACACCTGTCGGGGTAAAGATCAAGCATCGAGAGCATTGTGCACCTCATTAAATGAAGACATCGAACCATTGACTATTCAATGAACGGAGACGACTCTGCGCGGACTATCTTTGATTGCTGATTGTGAATGGGATTCGGAGAATGAAAACCGGACATGGACAGCAGAGATATTATCCAAACAAAGACTTAAAGTTCAAATATTAAGAAACTAACCTTCACGCTCTTGAGGCAATGATGATGAATCGTCACACAAATTTATAATGAAACATATTTCTAGCATCATTCACAGTCATGCATACTCTTCTGTTACAATGACTATAATATTTGAGTCACTTAATCTAGGTTAGAATGTCTCCCCAGGTTTTACCTGTATTTCCCTGACATTCAATTTATTCCATTCATTCATTTTCCAAATCCAAACCATCTACGAATCTATTTTTAAATCTTATTAATTGCGGCTATGGACTAAGATACATGGGTTTACCACACGTAATATTAATAATTAACAGGTTTATCAGCTACATATAAAGTAGTAGTACGAACGGGAAACAATTGAAGACTACAAGTCCAAAATATAATTCTATCAAAATAAACGAAAAACGGTTGAATTTTATATTAACAAAGGCAATAAAATAAATTTAGGTACAATTAACTTGGTAGTTAGCAGTACATCACTTGGAGGTAAAAAATTACGACTACACCGTGATTTTAAGATATCATTTTTACAAGTAATTTTAATTGCTATTACCATACAGATTACCTTCTCAAGTAATAAGATGTATGAAACCTTGAGATATACATTATTAAATTATTATTCACGACGGGAAACCACCCAATTACAAAAAAAAATGCTTGCCTAGTATTAGAACAAATAATTTCAAGAGGCGGCACGTTATATCTTAGTATAATAAATATTATAAATAAGTTCAACAGATCGTTAGGTACTTTGCCAGAAGCAATAAATTTAACAAAAAATACAATTTTGCAGAGAATAAATAATAATAAGAAGTTCAATGGTCCACCGAGAATTCAGAGAACAAAGAGGTAAATGTCATCGGGAAAATACCTCGGGAAAATACGAGCAAAAATAGTTAGTCAGACAAATAATATTTTTCAACCGGAAGAAGATAATCATGTTTGCTTTGGACGTCGGCAAAAACATGATAAATGATTCTAAAGCGTATAATTAACAAGTAATAAAATATCATAGCCTATTATTAGGATATAAGATCTTTCAACCAGGTCATTACTTAATGAATTGAATTAGGTATTCGAATCCGCGGGTCACATGAAATGAGTTCCACGAACGTTCAACCATCTGAGAAAACCATACATCGTTATAGGCCGCATAGATCATCCATTTACCGGTTGGTATTCTTGATGAATCATATCTCACTGGCATATGACTTAACGGACGCAAAAAGTGATGAATGTTCAAGATATTTTTTCAACTGAACGGCTAATTAAAAATGAGCGTGTTTCGTTAAAATATAAAGGAATCTAGTTTGATATTGTTTACAGGTAATTAAAACAAAACATTAAATAGCGATGTTTAGTGCATGTCCGTAGGATACGGATAATAGTGTGTAATGGTAATTGGGTTTGGAGTGCGGTAATAATGTAGGTACCACAGATATGATATTAGTGTTATAATTATTGATAAGGAGATTGTCTGCATAGCTTTTCATTAACAATCATCGTGCCTTTTTTATTAATTTACTTATTACATTTGTTTAATAACAACATAGTAAAAAGCATATAATACAAACTGAAAAACGGTGAAAATGCACGAAGAGGGTGGAAGGTACACCTGATTAAATCAATGACAAATTACCCAAAATTATTCAAAAGTAATATTTTCATTTCTGAACTTGGTTTTGATGAAATATATGATTCATGCAATATCATAAGATTTTTATAGTTAATGATAGAGATCAAAATCTAAGAAGTCAGAATCAAAGTAGTTTTACATTAATTAAGTAGTTATGCAATCTACAGTATCGTGCTCAATGCTGAATTTCATATTTGGCGGCCTCCGTGGTCGAGGGGTAAGGCTCTTGACTCGCAACCCGAAGGTCGCGGGATCGGATCCCGGCATGCGCAAATAAATTTTATTTGATTAATTTGTATTATTTCACAATTTATTCATTTAAAATAATGTAGTACATTTGCGGCACGTTCCAGAGTGGAAGAAACTCTCAGTTTCGCCCTGGTGTAACAGAATTGAAACGTTGCTTGAAATGGCTTTAGCCATGTTTGGTGACCAGATCTGAATAACCAGGCACTTCCCCACCTTCCGATTCCCCATCCATCCTATTCCCCATTACCTACATCTTCACAACATACCCTAATTGAGAATGCCACAGACTCACTGGCTCCAGACGGGAGCAGCTGAGACTCTTGTGAGGTATTCACATTAATAAAAATGTTTACCATATTACCTTGACGGAAGCCCAGACACTTTAGTAAAGTTCACCAGGATTGTAATTGGGTATTCGGCTACGTCTCCTGGTTCAAAATTACAACATCTTACTATGTATCTCAGGCTTCTTCCCATCAAAGCGGGACATTGGCACCGTACATAGGTGAATCGCAGTTTATTGATCCTCTTCACGTTTCCTATTGAAGTTGTTGGTGTAAACGGTCTTGGTACATACCTGCGAACAAATAGAAAAAATGTTTGAATTAATTGATGAAGTAAGGCGAAGATAGGAATTCATAAAACCGTAATAAAATAAGAAATCGAAGACATTTTAAAGAAGAAGCATGACAAAGGTGTCAGAGAAGGAAAGTGAAAAAATCTTTGAAAAGCAATTCAATTTGTTCCGGTGAAATAGCCACGTAGAAACAGTGCTTCTAAGAAGCAAGGCAAAAAGCTCAATATATGCTTATGTCATATACCAAAGCTCTTGACTTTTGACAACTCTGACTTAAATTGGCACAAGACAGCAGGAGAGTAAAATAATAAAAGTAGTCGCTCACAATCAAAAATTCAAAAAAACTGTAACTAGGCACGATCGGGTAGCAAGTGCCACGGTGTAGAAAATATAGAAATATGGTGTCTTCATCGGGTCGGCCGAACAGACTTATTATAAAGGCGTTAAGCAGCTTATTCCCTGTCTCCGGAGGAGTGTATCAGACGTATCTTCCATATCTGGCTTCGTCCTACAAATCTAAACACGGATCCCGGGTCGGCCCGGCCGTACAATGACAGACACAAACAGAGAGATCGTCACGCCGATTAGTCGCGGCTCAATAATATATAAAATACTCGCCACAATGGAAGACAGATGGAGACGAAGATCTAGCCGCGAGATTGGGGGAAATACATGTTAATCGTTAATTAATTCAGACGGTGGACCAAGCTCCGCGGCTCTTTCCGAGACCAGTCAAATAATACGGATTCAATGTAGCGGTCTCTACGCACTCTACGCCAGCCGTGGAAGTTGTACATGTACTTGCAATATCGTTCGTTGGTAAGACAAGGTAACGATAACAATCTATTTACGAGTACATAAAGAAGAGTGTCTGTGACCTATGGCAGGCGGGCGGCGTGGATTTGATTATCTTACAAACCTACAATTTTATTCAGAAATCGAAGAAATTTTGAACACCTGACCTTCAAAACAAAAGGAAGGTCATATCTGATTTCGAAAAGCTGTGTGTAAGTCCCGGTCAACGACGATGACTTCAGCAAGTATAAAATATATATAGAAGTGTTTGTGGCGAGCGACATGACTGCTTTTATAGAAAACTACAGTTTTATTTCGAGATTGATGAAATTTTGCACACTTGACCTTCGAAACAAATGGAAGGTCTCTACATAAAAATTCGATAAATCACCCTAATCCATTTTTCCCACCCTTAAAACACAAAATTTGATAGTTGATAAAATATTGCGAAAATAGGAGAAAATTACTGCCATATCTAATTTCGAAAAACTCTGTGTAAATCCCCAGCAACGCCGGGGACTTCAGCTAGTATCATATAATGAAAACTTCGACCAGATTTGCTGTGGTAGAATAAGTACCCGTATGTTATGTAAATGTTTATTTCAATATTCTCCAATACCTTAAAAAGTGAGTATAGCTCGTGATTTCGCTGCGTTCAACCTCTAGTTTTTATGTGATACCGCCTTATACCGCACAAGAGTTTCATATGCTCGGAGACAGTGAAACTACCCCATCCACATTTGGGGAATGTTTTAAGGTCAAGGGAAGTGGGGGAAACGGAGGAAAACGATAAAAGGAACATAGGTTGGAAAATATATGGCAGATCAGATCTAGCCACAAGACAAAGCTTTCAAACAACTTTCTGATTATGAATGGATGTCTCCCAACAGAATTTTCACAGAATTTGAAGAATTCATCAAATTTCAAAGATAATTTTCAAGCTCTGTAAAGGGTCTATTGAAGTTCTGTTATTAAATCAATATTGGCCCTTTGTCTTCCATGACTGAAACGAAATCGGAATTTGAATATAATTTTCACAGTACTTGAATTTTAACCTCTAAATTTGATGAATTGTTCAAATTTCGAAGTAAATATTAAGTTCTCTCAAAGTCCCATACAGGTTTACATGCTGCCAAAAACCAGGTCCTAAGAAAACCATCAACTTCGTAACTATAAAAATAAGAATTAATCACAGAAGACAAAAGTGAATTTTCAGAGCATCGTCCTGGGGAAAGACCGCCATTCAGAATCTAAAAGTTGCTTGAAACTTATAACGGTTTTTAGTGACCAGAACTGAATAGCCAGATACCATCCAACCTTCCTCCTCCTTATCTCCTTTCTCTCTATTCTCCATTTAGCAACATACCCTAATTAGGGATTAGGGACTCCTACCGACTTTAGACATTTGGAACTCTTGAAAACGGAAAAATCTAGTATTTTTTAATAAAGATTAATATTTTTCCGCACATTTTAATGAGTTCAGTTTTGGAACATCATCGAGTATTGTGTTTTAACCCATGTTATGAACCAGGAATGCATAAAACGAGGTGAGCTTAAGAAACTGCGGTTTGTGACATAAAAACATCAAATTTGTGTGATCTGTTGCACGACGCCGCTCGTCGTTAAAACAAAGCGGACCACAAAGGAATAGAACGTCATTTTGCTTGCGGTCAGCCGACAATGTAAAGAAGGCCGTAAAACATTAAATATGGAAAAAAATAATGAAGGCGACCCATGAGAATGTTATCTGTCATTATATGTGATTTTAGTGCTTTATAAACGACACTTAAAGAAAATTTAATAACAAGTAAAATTATTTTTTATAGTGATTGACGAACTTTACGGACTGTATTTATGCATATTTTAAAGACATTTTATAATTAACTAGCTTATTTTTTTTTATAAAAGGAAAAATAAAAACATAAAAATTTTAAAAAAATAAAAATCAAACCAAAAAAATAATTTTTTTTTTTTTCTAAAATACATCTATCTATTTTCAATTTTCAACCTAATTGCGCCATCTCTTGGGCCGGCTATAGCAAATTTCAGAAAAATGCCTATGTGTGCGACAGGCGCGGTCCCTCCATATATGCGGTGGAAGCGCCGCATCCCTTTGTTTTCTAGTGAAAAAGCTTAGAATTTTATTTTCTAGCCGTAAGCAACAATACTGCAATTTACTAAAAGAAAGCACATCCAAGAAACAGACGACGCAAGAAGCGACTCGAAATACGTATACATTCTCAACGCTAATAAACGAACAACGCGTAAACTCACACACACCATCAACAGGGTCCACGGATACACGCTGCGTTCAAATGAAAGCTGTGCAAATTTCATCACGTCCGAACTCATTCATTCTTCTAGAAATATACTCACATACCCAACATTTTCTGCTTCTAATGATGCAGGAATTCAATCATTGTCAGGTTAATCATTCGTAACCAGGAAGTTAGTATTTCCTTAACATTAAATAAACGCATTTGATATTTATCAGATACTAGTGAGTACCCGGCATGCGGTCCAATGCCACATAAATAAAAAAATTGTTTCTCCCTGCGTCTTTTCCCGTGCGTCCCCATTTCCGCCCCGTTCCCTTTCCGGTCCCCTTTTCCTCCCGCGTTCCCCTTCCGCGCCTTCCCCTGCCTCATCCCCCCTCCCACCCTCCCACCCACCCTCCTTCGTTCCCATCCCCTTCCCGCCTTTCCTCCCTGCCGCTAAACTATATGAAATGCACATATTTTCAAACAACTCGCGCGCCACCCATTGTAAAATTTTTATGCAAATTTCATAACCAGAACTCATTTAGAAACCTTCGCGGTTGTGGGCATAATAATTCACCAAAATTTCGTAGCAATCGGATGAATAGTAAAGTAAATAATTTCATAACGCCAGAGCTCACTATTATAGATAAAAACCATCGCGGGTACACGCACATCGGTTGAATGGTTTAGGAATGCATAAGAGACAAAGAAACATTAATTTTTATATATTAAGATTCATGTATACTTATATAGGTTCACATCCGAAGTAGTCAAACAAATCTTTAGAATCGATTTTTTTCCGTGTAGGTAGATATGTAACGTGGTAGATGCTTACCAAATGCGCGAAGAAAAATGATCGATCGGATTATTTTCGTTGGATGACAAGTCGAACTATTTTGAAACGTCCGTTGATCGAATACGGGTCTCAGATATTTTGATAGCTTAACCGATGAGCCAACACTCGTGCAATCTCTATCGTTTTCGTAATCAGATAAATTAATCGTCTATTATTATTTTACGGTCAGAATATATTATTCGCGAGCTGAGAACAAACATCTCCGCGATAGAAAATAAATCACTCAAAAGGAAACCTGTTTGAAAATGTATTATTCGCAAACCGACCATGTAGTTTGCTGTCATGTGGTTGAAAACATTGAATAGATTTCGTTTTGTCTTATAATTTTAAAATAAATTAAGAAACGCGGGGATGGAAAGATTTGCTTTGACAAAAATGATCAAAATAATCGTAACGAATTGATTGATTCAAATGTGCACTATTAACTAAAATTGTTTAGAGTATACCAACGTGTAAGTTCGTAAAAAAACCTTAAAGCAATGTGCCAAAATAAGTATAAGCATCATCGCTAGAGTCCTTTCTGATATCTTGTTTTGTTACGAAATCCGTTAAAACAGAAAGAGTCAAAAAAAAGTTTAAGGTCACAGCAGTTATACAGGTAGCAACGAGGGTTACAGACCACACAGGACTCTTAAAGATCAATAAACCTTAACTTTGCTTTAAGATTGGTATTCATTCAGAAAAAAACATTGGAAAAGATATAAATTCATAGATTAGATAGTGATTCGAAGAATCTCATTTACGAACCAAGTTGAAAATGGCGATACAATAAATCATATTAATTGAATGATGAAACTCCTACAATAGTGGCAAAGGAATTCAGAAGCCAAATCCGGACAAATACAAAGGAAGCATTAAACAACACTACAGCTGCATTAGATCAACAACCAAACGGGGTTTAATAAAACCTCCGAGCAGGTGAATTACAAAACAATGATTTTGTGATTGGGGTACCTATATACGTACACCTGTCCCGTTCCGGTAGAACTAGCAAGACAAATCGTAGCCCCGAACCAAGGAGGGTTTGTTAGGGCAAAATGGATTCAGTCGGCGACCACAATGGGAAGCGACAATGTCCAGATCTCACGCCTCGAGCGAGAAATCACCAGATATAAATAGGACAGGCCCAATTTATTGGATGAGGATTAACATCCGCCGGAGGTGAGGATACAAAAAGCGACCATGATTGGAAAAATTCCCGTGGTCGATTGAACAGAAACTTTTTTGGTAGGGAATGCAATTAATGCACCGAGTATTTTCTTCACCAAGTTGCCTGGTCAGCATATTAACAAGCCGTATCGAACTTTAGAGATTTTAAAAATCCTTATAAATAACGGCATATCGACTTTGTTGAGTAAGCATTCATCGCAGAAACTGAATGGGGTTGGATACAACAATTATACTTTAATCAATTCCAAAATAGAGTACGGTATTGACTGAAAACGCCAACACATTTTTGACATCGAATGCCCAATTAAAATAAACTAATCATAATTTTTTTTTTTTACACATTTTACAAATATAAGACAAAAAAAGTCACGACAAACTACTTTTTAGCAGTTTGTCTAACGGGTTCTTTACATTAAAAATCTTATTATAGTTAGTTAATAGTTACATTTTTACAATCATATAAAATTAAAATTTAAAATTTTACAGAAATATAGAGAAAATAAAAATCATGCAAACATAAATAACAATTTTAAAGTCTTTAGAATAGTATGTCATTGTAAGCTAGTACAAATTAATTCTTTCAGTAAGCCAAGTCTTCAGTAAATTCACCATTTTTTATTTATTTTGGACACAGTTTTTAATTTCAGAAACATATTTAAACAACTGGGAACCATGTAATTTAACGTTCTTTGTCCATATTTATTTGAATATTTAAGTACAATTAGTCCTTCATTAAAGTTAAAACGAGTATTATGGTTGTGTTCCAGCCTGTTTATATATAAAGGGTTATTTATGTGCTGAAATATAATTTTGTACAACAGAATTGCTCTCACTGAAAGAATTTTGAGACTCTGATAAAAGTATTAAATATTATGTAATGAAATGTTTACATAATTACGAAGTGCAATGTCATATATTTCTTTGTCAGATGGTTAAAAAAATGGAAAGAACCTTTGTATTTTATCCCAAACGAGTATCCGAAATATTGTAAAATTAACAAATCCGTAGAGAATCCTTTGAAAACGTCAGCACCTTGCTACCGTTTAAGTGATATGCAAATATTGCGGTTATCATTCATCGTTCTGGAGCTTATCTCATCTGAAACGTACATCAAGCCTCGCCGACAAGTATTAAGTGAAATAAAAAACATAATTAAACATTTTTCGTTCGTTAGTTAGGTTAAACAAAACGACCAGCGGATAGCTTTTATTTTAACAGAAAAATGCACGAAATTTAGATTGAGCCATTTAAGTAATAAAACAGAAAATAAAACGATACTAAAAAACCTATTTTAAGTGCAGACAAAGCGTATGTGTAAGTAAATAGTAACAATAGGCCATTGAGAACAGTTAGAAGTGTTCGCGGCGCTTTCGTGTAAATTTCGTGCTTTTGTGTGCATGCCCCCATTTATTCACATTCTATCTTCTCGAATCAACAAAATATATCCGGCCATATACAACGCCTATTTTTTTCGTGGCGGCGATTTAAATGTCTATTAGAGCGGCGAATTACTGTTACATTACATAATGATGGTTTTAAACAAACTTTGCCCATTACGAGAGACTTATTGTGAGACTACAAACAAAAATGAATGCCTTTGATGTTATGTGAATCTGAATGTATTGTATTGAATTAATTATTACTATTTACCCGGAAATTAACCGTCTTTCCCAACTATATCGTTTAATAATGTATATTGGAGTGAGTTCATCGGAACCATTCCGAAAAAGACCTCCGTGTTCGAAGGGTAAGGTTCTCGACAGCAATCCGAAGGTCGTTGGTTCACATCCCGGCGTGTGCAAACAAATTTTATTTAATTTCACAAACTGATCATTTAAAAAAATAAAAGGAATTTTTGCGGCAAGTTTTAGAGTGGAATATACTCTCAAAATCGCTTTGGTGTAAGAACAAATTCAGAATTGAACGTTGCAAACAGATTTGAGGCACTAGGCACACCAGGCACTTCTCCACCTTCCTCTTCCCGTCTCCTTCCCCTCCCCACTACCTTCAGCCTCTCAACATACCCCGATCGGGGGCACCATATTCTCACTGGTTGAAGGCGATCAGTTGGGACTCTAGTGCGGTATTCACATAAAAAAACACAAATGACGTGACGAGAACTTAACACGAACAAACCGAATGGAGTTATTTTTTCCAGCTGCTCTGCTGATGTAGAAAAACCCTCGGGCAAATAGTGCCTGAGCTCGAGTTCTGGGACTTTTCGAGACGTTTCAGACCACTTTTCATTCACTAGTTGTCCTGTCTAAGTCGGGTAATGTGCCAAGCCCAGGGACAACTTGACTTTAGACCTCTTTTACAACATCTGTTACTTTTGTTAAGTACTAAATCAATTTTTTTTTGTTTTACGATTCTGTAAAGATATTACAATCAGCAACATTTTACCCATTGTTATTTGAGTCACGCAATTTTTTGTAAATGCCGTGGTTTAAAAGTATAAGTGAGCACATGGCAGTAACGCAAGCGCCAAATAGCCGCTCTTTCAGAATTCGTTACATGAAGGGCGATTAAAATATTTTTCCCATCTTGTTGAAGACAGCATTTATTCAACCATAATTCTTTTCTGTTTCAAAAACAAAATAAGATAAAGAACTACTTAATGACGTTCATTAATTGATTGTACCCATAGGCCATAGACAATAGCACATCCAGTTGGAAAAATAACAATTTAAAAAGAGAATTATTCTTGAACGCGTGGCAGCATTGCGATTACTGATCCTAAATAGACCATACGGGATCTTCTAAATTGTTTAGTTGAGGTTTGAATGGTGACCTCAGCAATCTGTAGGATTACGGCATTACTAAAACAGGTACCCCACTTCAAAATCTACAGCAAAACCAATTATTTTATTATTAAAACCAGTCAGTGCAAACGAAGTAAACTCCCAAGAATAATTCGAAAATTCGTGCACATAAAAACGACCTGGCAAAATAAAATACAATTTGATAAGATTGAGTAACTACTCAGGCTGCCCCAGTCAATGATATTGAAACCCTTTTTGTATCAAAATTGTACGCCATACGTTAAAATGAAATAATTTCGAATACGGTTGCTGAGTGTTGTTCATGGTTCTCGTGAGTAAGCGTCAGAAGGCTTCAAATCGGATGATTCAGCGGAAAATATCACCGATGTGTAGGTTCACTTAGAGCTTCGGCGGGTATTAAAGCACTCTCCCTTATAGTAATGTAGGTAGTAATCAATTCACCCGGCGCCAAATTAAGTGCGGCTATCATATTATTATCATCCGAGTGTTAGAGATGCCGACAGCCAATGTTAGTTCACCTGTTGCCAACAGCCTACTGAACTGTTATTGCCAAATTCTTTGTCGGGGGTTGAAACAGCAGCCTAATAAGGTCTATAACACTTCCGGCGAATTGGGTTTTGGTAGAATTCAGAAATAAATTTAACATAATTTCAACGTTTTTACCCCTAGGCTACTAAAAAACTCGGTGGTATTTTGAATGAATTTAGACAGTTGATTTTGAATTCATAAAAAGCGTTTAGTTTTTTCATTGACTCTACCACATTATAAAATTAAGTAAATTAAAGCTTACCGTAAGGCCATAAATATTGAAAACAGCTATTATAATCAATTGCAAAATCCGTGGAAGAAGAAAAGGTCGGTGCGAGCGTTTAAAAGTGAATAAATGAATTATGAATATCAATTATACGAAACATAATAAGGCATCAGAATAAAGCTTGTTACTTATATTATCACAAGAAAAACTCGAAGTGGAAGAGTTCGGCCGTATTACGATGAGGCTTAGAATAATACCTTACATTATTGCATTCCTAAAACAAACTTATAAATAATAATTTTAGCTACAATTCATTAACTTTCTACCGGAAACATAAAATAATAACAGAAGATGCAGTCGCAAAAAATATATTACACGTAAGAAGAAAAGTAGTCATAGTCGTAGTCGCTTCTTCAATATTTAAGGTTTAATTTAATGAAAATTTACCAAATCCATAATATTTATATGTTATTTAGGCACCTTATTTGCTCACTGATTCTGTTTGTTTTTTTTTTTGAATTTCTAAAAGTTTTTGTTATATTACAAAAACAATGATTTTTTATAATATATTTTTTAAATTTTATTTATGTAATTATTTTTGCGGCAGTACCTCATTGATTACCTTCTCCCCCGCTTACTCTTGTATTTTTACAGTGCTTATTAATTTGTCCAATCATGTATGTGTTCATTTTTAGTATACTTTGTATCCTGATGAAGGAACCTTTTATTCCGAAAAAAGTAGATATTTTTAGATTATTTATAGTTTTTGATAATTTTGATTAAAATAGTGATTTAAACTAAATGAACTATTTTAATTTAAGAAAACAGTTGTTTTTGTATCACAGGATACATGTTTTAAGATGACAAGTATGTTTCAACTCACTGGGATTGAAAAACACTCATTTAATTTATTTCTCAGCCATTGATTTTGAATTGAAAAATCATTCACGAAACACGTTCCCCAGATTTGTCAGCGAGATTTCCTCCATTATATGGATAATATATGCGGGCTGGGGGACAAAAAATAAGACCACGCAGGTACAAGATGGTAATGTCAACTATTCACAGCGGAGCTCAACTGCAATGAAGACATTTGTATTCAAATTATAGCAATACTGACGCGGACCACGCAACCTGTAGGGCGTTTAACTAAAACCATTTTCTACCAAGTGGCACAGCTGGACGCCTAAAGAAATGTGGAAAACGATTCCACTAAACCGATACACCGTAAGAACCATGATTTAAGAATAAACCGGCGGAAAAATCCCATAGCAACAGTAATAAAGATAAACCAAACGAGGTGGGAATGAGATGGGCCGATGACGTTTGATTGATAAAAATTAATTACTTTTAAATTGAATCTATTTACTTTCGATTCAGGGAAATATTAACACAATTAATATGCTAATAGAACACCTGTTTTTCTAATTTACGTTAACTCATTTTCATGAGTTAATTTATTAATCAATGATGCTCATAAACTTTACTTTCAACACACGGCTCTCCGGAAGTTAACGTTATTTTTTACACATTAACTGTGATAATATTCAAATGGTGTTTCTTAACAACCTCAGTAGTTATTTTAGTGTAATCAAATCAAAAATACTTCCACGTTAACAAATATCAACGATGTTCAAAGGCTAGGGTTAATTTAATGATAAATATGCAGATTGAGCCAAAAACCGAATTTTTTTGACACAGAATGACTTAGATAAGCAAAAAAATGAAATTACAGACGGCTCGTGGCATTTCCAATAGAAATATGATTTGAGATTTTCACAAGAAGAAGGAAGTGTAACACAGCATAATAACACAAAAAATAATCACGATGAAATAATATGCATTAACTTTTTTTCAATCATTTTATCTTATTTGACATTAATCAATATAATATCATTTAAAATTTATTATATTAACAATCTATTGAGCCAACTGAGACAACTCCAATACCTATTATCATAGGCAGAGTCACAAACCGGCTATGAGCGCTATTTTGATTTTTTTAATGCGCCACTTCAAAAAAATGGGCGATTCTCGACCCGTGTCGGCGTTAGAAAAAATCTTGATCACCCTCAAGCAAGGTCACAATATTTGACCATAGGCTAACACGCGCTAAAAATAATCGGCGGTTGGCAAGAAGTGGCAAATATCGATTTGTGACAATGTAAAATTTGAAGGGGTTCGAAGAATACGGTTTAATGATTTTAAGACGCATAATTTGAATGTCACTTTACATAATCGAATGAGGGAATAATGTGAATTATATTTATAAAGTATTTATGTTTATGTAGTAGTTTTCCTATCCAACCTGCCTACGTATCGACGAAGTGAATACATAATGAACATAGCGTGCTATTGATATATCAAATCGTGCATAAACAAGGCCACTTTCAGGGGAAAATCGCAAGCAGGAGCTATCGCAGTAATAAATTAATATGCAAACTGCAACCCTGCTGCCGTCTATCTTTTTCAGTATGGCTGCATCTCCGTGATGAAGATGTTTTATTGATTTCACGCCGGTGAATGATCTTGCATTATGGAAAACAGATTAATATTTTTTTTTATACATAACTCGTCACGAAAGAAAAGATAATCCTAAGGGTGTATTTTATCATTCGGAGTAAACAAATTGACACGGGAGACGAAATATTAGATAGGTGGGATTTAAATAAGTTTGGCTCCGAAAATCTCGCCAAGGTCTCGAAACGTTTCTTAATGCTCTAATTTGTTTTGTTGATATTAAAGAGTTCTGGCACTATGGAAGTTTAGAACCTTTTCTGCCTGAAAAGTCTATGTCAACGCAACTCATTCCATCGTAAGGTACAAAATTTGAAATATTCAATAAACACCAATGGAAAAATATGACCATTTGCTCCATTTGGTTCAAATGTTGATTAAGAAAAAATAAATCAACGCGTAAAAAACGGTGTACCTAGTTAAAAAAGTTTTTATTACTATAATACATCTATTTTCAAATGTCTTTCATTTTTTTTTAAATGGTAAAGATAATTCATCTTTCATACCAAGGAACTAGCGTCGACAACTCTATCAATCGCGTTAAAGACGGACATTTATTGCTTTTCGATTTATTTTTTGAATTTCAGAATAATGCGTACATGTCAGCGTGTGTGAGCGTAATTTTTTTTTTTTACATTAACTCCACACAGGAGGCCCTAAGGAAAATAATTTCCTTCAGGGCCTATGTCATCTTTGAAGATGCTGTGTGGAGAGTGTTTTTGAGGAGAGGAAGGAGTGAACATGGGTCTTGAAGAGACCCATGTTGTAGGAGGGAGGAAACATAGAGGCCGGCAAATCGTTCCACAGCCGAGCTGTTGAACTCAAGAACGAGTCATAGAAACGACCCGTTCTCATGTGACTAATGTCAACCGTGTACAAATGTTGGGCGCGTGTTTGGCATGTTTCCCGACTATGCACCGGTGCCGAAGAGATCAATGACGCTAGTTTCTCGGAGCATCTTCCATTGTAATACCGGTAAAACAAGGACAGCATGCTCACCTGACGCCTATGCTCTGAAGATTGCAATCCGTTTGTTAGGTTAGGAGAGTATCAATCGGACCGCCCGTTTCTGCACAGAGTCGAGGTTTTTTTTTTTTTTTTAGGTATTTTGGGGCTCCAGACCAGAGGTGGCTGCCAAATTCAACCGTGGGGCGCACTTGCGATTTGTACAGGGTTAGCAGCTATTTACTATTAAAGTATCTGCGGGCCCTGTACAGTACGCTCAGTTTCTTAGAGGCTAACTAATTGCCACCAAATTGCCATCAAATGCAATTGATAGAATGCATTTTCATTAACAACGAGTCTATCTGCCGAGTTTCAGTTCAATCGGACGTCGGATATGGGTTAATTTACACTTCCAAGAATCAGCGGCGTTCATTCAATCAAGAATATAAAAGTGAAGTTCCAGTAGATATATTCAATAAGTGTTCAAGCTCGGGCGAAGTCGGGTAATAACTGGTGGTGAACGGACAACTCAAAACCACCTCGGAAAAGTCATTAAGAGGGATGAAAACAAATATATAAAAAATTGGTTAAATAGGTTACGTTAGGTTAGGGTTATGGGCTATTTTAAAATTATTTTTTTCAAAGCTTTTAATGACTTTTCAAAGAGGTGTTGAGTTGACTTTGTTCTCAGTTGGTATGGAACCATAACTGGTAACTACCAAAAGGTGAGTAATGGTTAAACAATGGTTCTTAGGCAGGTGCATGGGGAATTACTATTTTTTTTTTTTTTTTTAAGTTTTCTTTATTCATTAAAATGTTAAATGAATTTTATGATTTTTCGACCACCATTATATGCTGAGATCAAAGAATGTTTCAATGAGAGGAAATAAAACTCACACTTAATCATATTTACAGATATTTTTATTAACATTAAAAGAGGGCTTTGCATTTAAAACTTATCTAATGTGAAGAATGGATCTGATAGAGTGTGACCCATATCCTATTCTGAGATCAAATAATGTTTCAATGAGAGGAAATAAAACTCACACTTAATCATATTTACAAGTATTTTTATTAACATTGAAAAAAGGCTTTGCATTTAAAACTTATCTTATGTGTAGGATGAATCTGTTGCATTTAGAGTTTATTAATACCAGGCTCGAATTCACTTAAAAACAGCCGTAAGTCACCGTTCAGTAATTTTCTTTGAGTCAGTAGAAACTGCCCCCGTGAAAGCCTTCAGCGCCCCCAAGGGGATATCGCCCACTTTGAGAAAGACAGGTTTAGACAAATAAAAATATATATTAACCTCTCACGTGATAATATATTAGTGCTAATTAAAACACACTATTGTAATGAACTCTAAATGAATGAACAAAAGATCTGAAAATATATTAATCTTAAATCAGAAGCCAAGCATTATTTTAAACATTATAATGGTTTAAATTTTAAGCTAAAAAGCTTGCACTGTAAACACAAAAGCCAGAAAAGTGTAACATGACAGCAACAAAAGCAATTAGTCCGCTCCGCTGAAATCGCTACTGGGACTGTCATGTCTGGCAGCCGTGTGGGAATACCCTAATGGTAACGACAATATGATGAACAAATTTGAATAATGTAGTTTTAAAGTTAAACACGTCGTTAACGCGATATGTGGCGGCTCAGCGGGCTGTCGCATAGCGTAAAAAATAATTATAATTTAAGTGGAGGGGACGTGTTACGTATAGTGTGACAATAAAAGGTAGAAATTTAATGAAGTAAAGGTTTTTCTTTTCATCACTACGTCAAAATCTAGAAACGACGATTTTGGAACAATTGTAGTAGGTACCTTTTTTTATGAATATCGCACTAGATTCCCAACTGATCGCCTTAAGCCAGTGAGAATATGGTGTCCCCGATTGGGGTATGTTGAGAGGCTGAAGGTAATGGGGAGGGGAAGGAGACGGGGAAGAGGAAGGTGGAGAAGTGCCTGGCTGTTCAGATCTGGTCACCAAACACGTCTAAAGCCATTTCAAGCAGAGTTTCAATTTTGAAAGGTGGTCTTACACCAGGGCGATACTGAGAGTATCTTCCACTATACCATAGCGTAATCTCCACCTACTTTCAGGTGTGAGATTATGTCTTAAGAATTTGACAGGTTTTCTTTGATTTTATAAATTGTCTAATAAGTCACCCCAAGTGGTTCAATACGTTTGGTGACTTAGCAGGTGTGCCCGGGGTGAGGTTTGTCCTGATCTTGGCGGCGTCTGCCCGCCGGAAGAACTGAACCGGAACCGGAAGAGACTGGTTGAGGGTGACTTTTGAACCTCTGCAGCAGGACTCTCTCGGAAAATTGCCTTGCACCGAAGTAGGAGGAATAGATTCGTACGTTCGTCACTCTCGGACACATTGACTCCCGGATTTTTACCTACCCTTCATACTTTTTTCCTTCCCATAAATTACTCACCCTCCTTTCCTAAAAAGACCCTTCACACACCATCCTCAAAGATGGCAAGGGCTTGAGGGTAATTATTTTTCTCAGGACCTCCTGTGTGAACTAATAAAAAAAAACAGTCAAAATAGTTTCATCGCATATCTCAAACGCCCTGCATATGCGTAAAATCATAAGCTGTTTCTTATCTCTAGCAGATTATGTCCGGTGAATTTCACGGTCAAAGGAAGTGTTAAATTGAAAACATTGAAAAACGTAAAATAAATATTTTCGTAATTATTCTGCATCCTCTTCTTATCGCACTAAAACATCGCGGTATGGGTAGAAAATGTAGAAGTTCGCTGGTGTGAACGACGCGTTATGAAAACCGCTAGGCAATAATAAAGGCGCCAGGAGCTGGGAACGTCATGTGCGGTGTAGTGGCACCTTTAGGTGACAAGACAACACGTTTGACCTGTTCAAATGGTTGTCGTTGTAGCTTAAAAACAGAATACCGGAAACCTTTAGAGCCCTATCGATTTTACGAATCAGTGAAGACTGCTCTTTGTTCAGGCTTGCTTATTAAATGTAGAGAATCTACACCCTGCCTACAAAGGTCTACAAAACAGTTCGTTAAATTATATTCCGTTGTTTAAACTCCGTAAAGATTTAAAAGGGGGGCCAAGAGTCGACGGTTAAAGGAGAACGTTTTTGGAGTGAAAAAGTACAAAAAAAAATTGGTTGTAAAGTCGGTTTACGGACGATAATTTTACGTGATAACGTCATATAATAACGATGGAGTGGAAGAGAGATAGATGCGTCACAAGCCGAACGCTTAGGCCGAACACTTGTTCCGCGCTCTTGCTTGCACGCTCGGCTACAACGTGACAATGAGTCACGCTTTTTCGTGAGTGCAGCCGGCGTTCATCGATTTATAAGACATTATCACGTCAAAAATGATCTCCGATTTAAAGACAATTTTTAATGTGACAGGGGTACTATCAAATGGGTTTTAGTGTTATTTATTTTATCTATATAGTGCCTATACAAGAAGCCGGGAGAACACAGGCGCAAAGAAATATGTAGTCTTCTTCTTTTTGTGCTTTCTCCTATGAGAGGTTGGCTAGCATTGAGGGAATGTTCGCTAATAATGTAACCCAAATACAATTCTTCTATTGCCTAAGTATTCCATCAATATTTCCACGGAGTCGAGAAAAATCATATTCAAAGTAGGAGCGTTGAAGGGCTAGTGTTGATAAAGTAAAATAAATATTTATTTGAATTTCAAACAGAAATAAACCAAAAGCGCAATCCAATTTTATTATTCATTCCCGCCTAGGGCTCAATTTACCAATTCTAATTATTTGACATTGATTAACTAATATATTTCAAGGTACACGAGAAAACTATGAATAAATTTACCTGCGTCCCCCCACGGGAGGGTTAACACGTCTTTTCGTTGCAGAGCGCGCCATGAGTCCCAATCCACAGAAAACAAACTTAACCAATTGAAGCTCGAATTATAACAACAGACGAGAATCGTTTAACATAATTCAAGTAAAAATATTCATGAACCCCGTTCGTTTGGGAACGGTGCCCCTCGGGCCAAATCATGCCTTATTACAATAGAGAGGAGACGCGATAATCGCCCGGCCGCCGGACCACAGAGCGAAACGTCAAATTTTATTAAAAACAAAATTGGTTTGATTTATCGAGGCGGCCAATCAACGCGAGGGCAGTGCGCGTGAGAAAGACAGAGCAAGCTGCCAGGACTCCCCTGAACCAGCACAGGTGCGAGAGGGAAACCAGACCCACGATACCAACCCGTTCACACCTTGTTCCGCGGGTGATGCATGCACTGAGCACCGCTGTATTTATTGTTAAAGCACTTTTACAGCTCGTAAAAATATTAATTAGAGACCAATTTGTTAGTACTAACCAAAAATACATATTTGACGGAAAGCTTTATTTATGCTTTTCCTATAAATGGACACCGTGAAATTCTCTTAACGATGGTAATAACCATTGTTAACGAAATATACACCGGTTAAATTGGTAAAACAATAGCGCCGTTAAAAATAACCGCTCACGTAAGACGGTCGTGGGTAGGCCTCTTCATATCTAAAGAAATAGCCGAAACACCATTTAAATTTACCTAATGACGGCTGCGATTCAGGGGATTTTAGAGCGATTAATTATTCCAGACAATGCGTTAAAGTTTAAGATTGCGAAATGTGAATTAATACGCGTCGAAATTAATGAATCACTTAAAAAAAATTGGTTGTCTGTTAAGTCGGAATACGGACGATAATTTTACGTGATAATGTCGTAAGAAAACATTTACACAGAATTTTAGAGTCACAAGCCGAACGCTTAGGCCGATCGTGCCTCTCTGTCGCTAGTTCCGCGCTCTCGCTTGCACGCTCGGCTCAGGCGGAACGTGACATTGAGTCATGCTTTTTCGTAAGTGCAGCCGGCGTGCATCGATTTATAAGACGTTATCACGTCAAAAACAATATTCACCATCTCTGTGTTTTTTCCACATTTTCAAAGATAGAATTGTTTTTAAGTCCGCCAAAGCAGCCACACTTGAAACGAAAAGTCGCGGGGATGTTAAGCATCTATCTAAATCATTATCGACGTCTTGGACGGTACCAATGACGTCAGAACCCATCCGGAGCGCTTAGATACTTATGTTACGTACACATTTTTAAGAAAGATTCATTTTTGTACATACTTATAACCTACTTAAAATTTAAAAAAAACGAGTGTGCTTTAGACCACACGACTGAAGTAAACTTCTATGAGAGAAAGAAAATATGCGTGCGCACTGCTCGCTCTTGCTCCTACAGTGTGATACAGACAATAGACCTGCACTGTGTCTTAGGATTCCACGCCAACTGAGAATAAAGTCAACTCAACACCTCCTTGAAAAGTCATTAAAAGCTATGAAAAAAATTATTTTAAATTAGCCGATAACCCTAACCTAACGTAACCTATTTAACCAATTTTTTATACATATTTTTTATTACTCTAAATGACTTATCTGAGATGGTCCTGAGTTGGTTTCATTCCGAGTTGTCCGGTCACCGTGTCTTAGATATACGAAACGTAACTGGCTAGGAGAGAAAGAGAGAAAGAAAATGTGTGCTCGCGCCTCTCTCTCTTGCCCCTACAATACTATACGAAACGTAACTCTCTCTCTTTCTATCTTCACTAACTTATATCTCCCTCTCAACTTCCGTTCGCCTCGCCCGACACTTTTCGTAACGCTCCCGTCACGCATTCACCAGCTTACTCCCCAAGTCCAAAGAAGTTTTACTACAAAAATACAATAAAAAAAATTTAAGTCGTTGCTAGTTGAGTTGATCAACGTATTATTATATGAATACATGTTTCAAAGTCAAAAGATCCTTCTTTCAAGTCGCTCATTGGCTGACGGCGGCCGTTGGAGATCTACCGAGAGTTAAACCCAAAACGGCTCGGCGAAATTGACGTAAATCGGCAAGCGTCGACATCATGAGCGCACCATCTCTCGCGGCATAAATCATACATAAAAGGTGGCCTCCGACCGGCCGGGCCTGCTATCAGCTCCGCTAACAGGCCATCGCAGAGGTGTGGTCCGGGAAACCGACCATACCAACTGCCAGACGACGGGAAACTGCACTGTCCCCTTTATTATTTAAAACGAGCTAATGGGCACTTGTCCGAAAATTCAATAGCCAAATTGGTGGCTTGAGACAATAATTGTGTTATTTTAAGCACTGAAGATAATTTACGTATGGTTAACTTGTCTCCTTTATTTTTTTTATTTTTTAATGTTTCTTTTATATATTCAATAATATTAATTGATAAAAAAAACAATGGTAATGCGTATGATACACGTATAATGCGTAATAATCCTTTTTGAAGTGAAACTTCTTTAGCGCCTTGAAATTCGAGTGAAACTGAAATGCGTCACAAATCAGTTCTACACAAATACTAGGTTCTAATATAATGCAGTAATTTCGCGCCTCGGTGCGTGCCTTCCATAGCGTAGTGGGCGAGGTGCCTGACAAGTCTCAGCAGCCAGAAAGATAGAGGGTTCGAATCCTACGAAATCCTAAAAAAAAACATTTTTATTTTGTGAAATCAACGTCCAATCTTCAAACCACTTAAGCACAAGAAAAGAAAGCGACATCTAGCGACCTTTTAGTTTCACTTCCACTGCGTGTGAATTACACACTCTGCTTTTTTAAAATTAATAATCAATCAAATATGACATTTGTCGAAAGTACCAACCTTATAAAATAAATTTTCATCAAAATAAAAACAAAAGTACCTAATTCAAATTATTCCAAGTACTGTTGGTACTGGGTTGAGGTTCAAGCTGCGGAAGCTACCTAAAGCTACCTAAGCTGTCATCATCAATAAAATATACATTCCAGGTTTTGAATGGTTTGCAAGGCATGAAGGTTTGTCTAACAGAAATGTGTAATTATTCTAATACCTTTATTTCCATGTTATTCTGTTCTAAATACAGGTTCAAACCTGCCAATAATGCATTCACTTAATAACATGAATAATTTATTGTTTTATACGGCAATAATATTTTTTCTATGATTGGCAGCATTGATTGTCTACGAAATGTAATTTAAATATGGCGTAGTTCGTATATCGCGGAAGTGAATTAATTTTAACAAAATTAAAATGTGACGTGCATAATTTTTTTATAGTTTTTTGTCTCCGCCGACATAAATACTCACTTTTCGTGATAATAAGGCTAAATCTGTTTGAATAATAAATATTCTGTATTAACCGAGAAGCGGAGTAAGACAAGTTTAATAAAAAGGTTAATTTATAAACAAGTTCTGCCGTGTGATTACTATTAAGGGTGACAGCTATTTCGCCTTCTGAAGGCATTACCAAACTGATTGATTGATATAAAAAATCATCAAAAGGTTTGACAGTGCCTACAGAGGGCTAAACAGCTGTCACGAATAATAAAAATTACACACCAGATCTTGCTTATAAATAAACTGTCTGATAGCAAACTAGCAGACCCGAACACATGTTGCTGTGGCTAACGAAACACAACACCATTACCCAACCTTTATAACCAACGCCATCTGTTTATTTGCATACATATCAAATCCACACGCCCGCTTGCCAGCCCGCTGCCTGAATTTCATCATTGAATTTCTCGGCTTTTCTCTACTATAATATGTATGTATTATACATATAAATCTTCCTCTTGAATCACTCTATCTATTGGTGAAAACCGCATGAAAATCCTAAGAGTAAAAGATCTAAGCGTAAGACAGCGGGAGCGACTTCATATTATACTACGTAATGATTTTGCTTCTTGCTCTAAAAATTTAATAGCTGTTTATGATTATGCTAATTATCTGTTATGATTATGCTAATTTCAGCTATTTAAAGTAAAACGCTCTTGAGGTACGTTGCGCTGTTCAAATTTTATGTTATAATCACCAAAATAATAAATTCTTGTTATATTTACAGAGAGATAATTTACGAAGTGACTAACAGAGGTATTTTGTATTTTATGAAGGTGTGTTAAAGCGAACATAAGAAATTATTCCTTTACCATGTTTGGCGATTCGATAAGATTATACCTGCATCTCGGAAGGATCGGGTCAGTGATTGAAACCAATTTGATATAATTTATCGGTTGCATCGGGTGTTATTAGCCAAATATGTTAGACTTCCTTTTTTAGATTTCCAAGAACAAAGGCGAGATATTCAAACAGATTAACTAGATGTTCCAAGAACAGTGGGTACTTTAATTCAGTTCATACAGCATAGAAAATAGTCCGAAAAAATTTTGGCAGGTAGAAAGAAGTGTCTGTAAAATGAGCGAGAATAAACTGAGCATGAAATATGAGTATGTAGAAAGAAGGGCAAGAATAAATATTTTGACGTTTTTGTTAATGTTGTTCAAATGTTGAAACAATAAGCACCAGCGTACTGAACTAAACCAATTATATATTGAAAAGATTGAAATTCTCAGAACAAATCGTGCGTTAGAAAGCCAGAATTGAGAGATAAATACACACAGCTACAGTCGAATTAATCCACAAATTCAAGACTGATTTGATATTTGCTAAATGGGGTTGTGGGCGTGTGGCTAATTGGGGAGAATACCAGATGAAAGGACATCGTAAGGCACGACCTTTTGGGTACACCAGGTTATTTGATTTATTCCATATACAAAAATGAGATATGCCTAACATCCTAGCTCAAAGCTTTGATCCAATCGACCAATAACCGGTACATACGTGGTGTTCAGAAATTCGTAGTACAAACGGGAAACTGGCGAAACTTCATCACATTTGGAAGGCGGGTATGAGTAGCGCCGCCCCGGAAACCATTTATTGGATAGCCACCTTACACATAGCTGTACAGTGGATCTCTTTGTATGGTGACTTGGCAGGGTGTCACCTCAAGGGTGAAGTTTGTCTAGGTTTTAGCGTCGGATGCATTTTCCCATCTACTTGTATTGCGTGGCAGACCGGATAGGAGACTGGTTGAGGAACACCTTTTCACCTCAGACTATCTCGACCCATCACTTTGCACAGCAGTAGGAGGCACGGATTCATACGTCCGTCACTCCTGGACATATTGACCCCAGATTCTTAACCACCCCTTATACTTTTTTCCAGAACTTCCTCTCTTTCCTTTCCCTAAAAAACCTTTCACGTTTTTTTTCCTAAGTGCCTTCTATGTGGAGCTAACGCAAAAAACGTTTGGAGTCGATTTTTTATTATAAATTTTTATTTATTTAAGCTTTTCTTTTCGAGTAAATGGAGTCCAATGTTTTTAAATCATTAGTAGCTGTTAAATGTCTTTTAAAAGTGTCGAAAGATTTATTAACCCTCTAGTTGCCGAAAAAATGTAAAAAAGTTTAAAAAAAATCGAAATGCTTAAATCGATTTTTTTTTCTGTGTTGTAGACTCGTCAGTTTCCCGCTTGTACTACGAGTTTCCCTTCACCATGTATGTGTATTAAAACTTGTAATAACGTGCCATTTAAAATAAATAAAATAAAATAGAGTCAAAGTGGGTACTTACTAACTAGTAGTTAACAAGACTTGTTATCATCTCCTTTGATATTCTCAAGGCCCTCTTCGAGTCATATTCAATCCAACGGATAGGTGCAAAATAAAAGCATGATTTCCATACAGCTTGTCGGCGGTAATTCCGGTACATAGTCCACAGTCCTCGTACCCTGTCCCGCAGACCTGCCTTACCTCCGCTGAATCGTCCTGTACTCGTAATTGGCAGCCGCGAGGGCTCCGTACAGGGTTATCTAGATTATAAGCAAATTATTATATTTTCACCCCGGGTGACTTCGGAGCGGTTGACTCTGATCAATATTTTTCCTCTCCAGTTAATGCATGAAGGAAACAAACTTCCCAGGCATCGTATCTACCTTCGCAAACTCGCAGTCGTCTAGAGCAGAGGCGTTCAACTGGTTAAAAAGCGAAATCGAACAACTACAAGAAGTCGGTGAAACTATGATATCATCATTTGAGGTATTATGTACGGCTGATGTGGGAAATTTAATGAGAATAAAAAGAGGAAGATCAGACAATAAAGAAAGTAAATATTTCGATCGAATCACTAAATGCATAACATAAGAACCTGAATGGTGGTATCTCACCAGCACGATACTGAAAATAACATCTAAAATAGGAAAAACAATTAATAGTTTTGTGGTCCACGTCCAAAAAAGTATTTTTCTAATTTTCTATCATATATGTTTGTGTGCCTACTTACAATTTTCATGATTTCACAGGAGGTTTGTCTAGGTTTGGGCGGCCAATGTGTTTGCCCTCCTACTGTGAGGAGGGCTGGATCGGGAGGGATTTGTTGAAGGGGACATAATTTAAACTTCTCCAACCGGTCTCTCTCGACCCTTCGCCTTGCGCCACAGTGGGAGGGATTTTTTTTACATTAACGCCACACAGGAGGCCCTGAGGAAAATAATTTCCCTCAGGGCCTATGTCATCTTTGAAGATGCTGTGGAGGGTGTTTTTGAGGAGAGGAAGGAGTGGCCATGGGTCTTGAAGAGACCCATGTTGTAGGAGGGAGGAAACACAGAGGCCGGCAAATCGTTCCACAGCCGAGCTGTTGAACTCAAGAACGAGTCGCAAAAACGACCTGTTCTCATGTGACTAATGTCGACCGTATACAAATGTTGGGCGCGTGTTTGGCATGTTTCCCGACTATTCACCGGTGCCGAGGGGATCAATGACGCTAGTTCCTCGGAGCATCTTCCATTGTAATATCGGTAGAACAAGGACAGCATTCCCACCTGACGCCTGTGCTCTAAAGATTGCAATCCGTTTGTTAAGGGATGCATTCATATGTCCGTAACTCCATTGACCTTCAGATTTCTAACCACCCCTCATACCCTTCCCTTAGAAGACCCTCCACACAGCATTCCCAAAGATGACATATGATGATGATGATTTTTTCCTCGGGACATCCTGTGTGGAGCTAATGTAAAAAAAGTAGTGTACAATAGTGAATAGTAGAAAAAGTCGGGTAAACCCGGGGAAGACTTGCACATCATCTCTGTACTAATGGGACACGGAGTCAAAGTGTAAAATAAATCTAGTTCCTAGCGGGCCGGATTTTTGCAAGCGCCTTCTGTTGGAAAGACCTGACGAAGAATTAAAGAACTTCAATATAGGCTGGATACAAAACAAAACCATGGTTTTCATACACATACTTATTGCGACTATATGTATTTATTATCAGATTTAGAATGGGCGTCACTTTCCTTCAACTAAGTCCCTTTCATAAAATGGTCGAGAAGACACTTCAGCGAGGTCCAAAAAATATTCAGAACATTGAAACATGATCCGTTCTTGTTTCCCTATTCTTCTTAAAACATAAAATAGAAGTAGGAATACTAACCCAATTAATAAAACGAAGAGAAAGGGTTTTAAATATGAGTCGTTTAATTTCTTTATCCGCTATTTCAACTTTAACTGATTCGGAGAAAACCAGAAAAAACTGTCACATCTCTTGCGTAAATAAATAATTGCATTTTAATTTTTTATATAATGAATTGGAGTAATATAAATTCGAAAAGTGTTCATTTTTCAATGTACGTATGGCAATATTTAAGTAATTTCGATAAAAAAAATTGATATTTAGCTTAGCTTAGCTTTTTAAGGTTAGTTAGCTAGCTTTAGCTTAGCGTAGGTTAGCTTTTAGCTTTTTAGTAGGCTTTTGAAACTCACCTGACCTGACCCTCATTGCATCATCAGTTTGGCCTCAAATTCGAAATTAAGTTTTGTATGTAAATTAAAATTGAATTCTACAAATTATCTAAAACTTAATTCTTATAAATTTTAATTATATTATTTGTTTCTTGTAACAGGCATTGCCTATTAGGAACTAGTCTACTAGTTGGTCGCCTTTGATGTTGAGGGTGAATCAAAATAATGGTTAATGTTGTAGTTTCTCTCCAAGAATGTTGGAAAATTCCTAGGGCTACTAGTCTAGACATAATAATAAAGTTTCATATCACTAATGCACGATATTCTAGAACGATTGACATAATTCAACCTGGCAAAAGTCACGCTCGTTTCGCAAGATGTCGCCTGAATCGTGTCAGTCAAGCAATATTTAATACCGGCATATGCACACAAGACTGCATTGTGTATCTATGTGGCTGATAATAAGTTGTATTTTAATTGGTCAACTAAAGTAAAAATCAGTTAAGTACTTGATTTATATTTTTTCACTTTTTACCACCGAATACTAATAAGTACAAGAAATTTGTGATACTGATGAAGGAAACGAAGACTGTATAAATTAACAACATTTTTGTCAATCAAAGGTTCTCCACCTTATTTTGCCCACCGCCCACTTTGAGAATATTTATTTTTCTGGAGCCCCCAATTTTTTTTTTACTTACCATCTGTCGCGAATCTGAAACAGCTATTGCCACACAGCATGTACCACAACTTATTATAGGGGGGGATCAACTGTCACGGAATCAATAATTCGATTAAAAATATATTAAATTATTTGTTATACCTTTTGTGTAGCAAGTTAAAAAAGCAATTCTTTTGTATTTTAAGTACCAGGTCACTACCTCATTTTTTCTTGTATTCATGATATGGTGTCAATTCTTGATAAAAGTAATAATACACGTAAGATTATTAGTACGTGATTAGCGTGTTTTTATTTTTTAGAACTTATTTTTTTACCTACCCACGCCCTCACTGTGACGCCTCATCCCAACGCCCCTTATTTTCTCTGGGTCTTCTACTACCCCCTGAAAGTCTCAAACGCCCTCAAGGGGGCGTTATCGCCCACGATGAGAACCTAAACGGAAATAGATCAGTTCGATAGATCCCCTAACTTAACAGACGCATTTCAATCTTAAAACATAGACATCAGGTGAAAAGGATGTACATGATCTACGCGTATTTCATGGAAAATGCTCCAAAAAGCGTAATTATGTATCCCTTCAATGCATAGTCCAGAGACAAGTCAAATGCGCACCCAATATTTGTTCATCGTCTCAAATGTAGGGTACTACATTCTATTTGTTTGACTCTTGACATGACCTGAATCAAATATATGATTCAACTGAAGATAATACCTACCATGCATTCCTTTCACATACGCGTCGTACGGGTGTTTTTGGAGGGGACCCCACCACTTTCCCAACGGCTGTGTGAGGAAACTGATTGTTTAACCTCCTTAGCCGCACACGTCAGGACTCTAATTTTTTGTAAAAAAGAAGCTACATTTATTTTTAAACGAATCTAGACCCTCCAAAGTCCTTGCATGCATGATTGTTAGTAAGAAGGAAAATGTATGCATACTTACATTTGCAATAATTAACAAGATAATGACACATCATAGATGTGTTCGCCTGTTAGTTCAGCATCTAGTTACAGTGAAATAAAAACAAAATATTTACAAGTGTAAGTATGATTAAAACCAAAGAAAATATATAAAAAGAAAGATATCGGGGCAGTTTGTCCCACTATCGCGGGGCAGTCCCGGCAAGAATGAGCGGGCAAGTGGCCTGGCCGCAACGTGCCCAAACACCCGCGTCCCTTACGGGTGTTCTCTTGACACTTCATCACCGTTCATCCACTCTACATGTCCAATACACATTAGCGTTCCTTTATTTCGTTCTTTACGCTTACATCAGTCTTGTGTCTTTCTTCCAATGAAAAAATAATAAAGTTACTCCGTTTCCGCAGAGAAAGCTCCGTTTTTGTAAGACGATACTCTGCAACAGTGTGGTTGAATTTCTTTTGTGCTGCGAAAAGTGGTGAGGCTCCGTCCTTATTATATATGAATGGCGCTCGGTGCGGGAGTGCCGGATCTCGGAGACAAATCTGGCCGTGAATGGACCGGCCTAAGGGACTAAGGGTACCGAGATGCGCGAAGTAACGAGGCGACAAACGCGCGATAGCCGCGAGACAAACGGAAACGCGCTCCGGGGAACGCTTGTTTCCGTAAAAGGCACGGATTATTATTATAATGGCACGGAGATGTCGTATGACGCGAAATATTTAATCGGGGTGCGCACGCACGCGGCCTGCAAGTGTGCGACTCTGTCCCATTGTTTGCGAGCAAACGCAGGAATTCTTTGGATCCAATGATATATGCTCATTTAGAATTCATAGGAAAATACACAAACGCCGATTAATTGGCCATTATATTCTGATTAACGACATTTCAAACAAAATCCGATTTAACTTAATTGTATCAATTAAGGAAATAAAATAACCATCATGAACGATAAATGCAGCTGCGGGTAAAAATACAAAACTATTAAGAGAAACATGTTCGTAAAACGCAGTCATGGTGTGGCGTGTTTAATTAGATTAAATAAAATATGTAGGTACTTCAATTTAATAGCCCGTTTTTTGGGAAAAATACAGAGATACGAATACTTCACCTTAATGAAGGCATCAAATTAGATAACAGTTACAGCATAATCAAACAAATAAATATGACGTTATATTATCGTTACATTGCTTTGTATTATCCTTATCTATGCCCTTTCTTTGGAACTATTGCTCACTTCAACACATTGATAAATTTTGTCCTTTAAAAAAGAATAAGTAGGTGTGAGATATTTATTAATTGTATTGTTAATTCTTAGAACTCCGTTTATTTTTAAAAAAATAATTTAAATTTAATTTAATAATGTTATTATTAAGTTCTGAAAAGTATTTTAGCTTTTTTGTGACAGCTGTTTCGGCTTACAAGGCCATTTTCAAACAACCCCACGCAATAGAATATCTACTGTCTCAATTATTTTCTCAGAAAATTGGTTTAACCGGTAATAAATCAATTTAGACACCTTTAAGAATTGACATTTACTTGATTAACAAGTCGTCTCAGAGTGGTTTAATCATAGTTTGAATATTGCCTTGTAAGCCGAAACAGTTGTCACAAAAATAAAACATTTGCAGAACTTAACAATAACATTATTAAATTAAATTTGAAATATGTATATATTTTTAACTATGATACTTACAATTTTTCTGAAATATGAAAAGATTTAATTATAAAAGCCGTTACAGTATTCATATTCATTTGTAAAGTAGGCGTAAATGCGACTCCAACGATTGATATTATGGCTACTTAAAGTAATCTACGATTATGGTTTTAAAATAACACATACATAAAACAATGTTTCAGACACTAAACAGCAAATGTTTTTGGAAACGTTATTTATGTGAGAGAAAATGCGGCGTAAAAGTTTTTAAATAAATGAAAAATAATTAAAAAAATATGATTTAAGGCGACGCTTCCCGGCTCAAAAAGAAGAATATGAAGAGATATGTAAATACGAATGTTGGACAGAGCGCGCCAATATTTTAAGTGATAAAATTGAAGCGAAAATGCTTAATAAAACATGACTCGTTTAAAATAGAGCAAAAATCTCGTAGAAAGTATCTTAAGCATCATTTAAAGAATACATTGTGAATTTTTTCACAAATATAACTCATAAACTAATAGAAATAGATTTGTTTTTAATAATTTTCGGAGCATACTTTGCGATTTTTTTCTATCGAGGGAATTTCATATAATTTGCGTTTTAGCGTGGGACGTATCTAGATATAATTTTCAAAAATAACATATATTTTTTAAGAGCTTAAAAACTTCAAATGTTTAAGGGAGATATGTAAGAAATCGGTAAAAATTCGGATAGCGGCGGCTTAATCAAATCACACAACCTGGAGAAGAGGCACGAATTTACAATGATGTAACTTTTTTGACTTTTAGAAAACTAATAACAATGACAAAAAAAAATAATAAAGCTGTTTATTTGTAAATAATATCCATTGTAAATAATGTTTTTTTCTTAGTCCTAACCAGGAGGTCTTGTGACGAGGCGGACTTAATAGTGACATTACTTTTGATATATTAAACAAAATTTACATATTGAAATTAGTGCTACGGATATTAATTATTGGATCTAGAAGCCATTTTAATTAATAAAGCGTAGGAAGTAGATAGGTCATGTTGCGATTATAAAAGCCTATGTCGTGAAATTGATGGATTGCAAGGAGAACTTGCAATTTAATGCACCTACTTGCGGTGCACGATTAATGCGTTCCATCGATATTGCTGATCGTATTAACATACTCCGTTGTCAGAATATCAATTAAAGTTCGACATATTGATTTTAATAGTGCAACTCGTGCTACGTTGGGTTAATGGCGTTAATGCTTATATGTGTAATAAATAATATGTCTCAAGTTTTGACTTTGCAGGTATTATAATACTTAGACTGACAACATTGAGTTGCATTACATTATTTTCTTCAATAATCGCAAATTCATCTTGTGGCGTCATTATAATTAAATGGAAACATGTCACTTTTTGTACACCGCTTAAACAAAGGATTCTTTGTCAGGATAAAATAAAAATTATAATTATTTTATTATTATTTTTTTTTTATTAATCTATAAACATAGGGTTATACATAGGGTTTAATTGATGCCTGTCTCACTAGGATTTACCTGTGTTGAGACAGGCTTTGACGTACATATTTAAAATTACAAGAATATTTTAAGTAACATACAAATTCAATTGAATACTATAAAAATGGAAAGGTGATTGGAAGTGTGGGTTCACTTTAAAGAGAGTTATGTAAATGTAGGAAGAGATGATGTACAGTAAATGATGATGTATAGTAAATTCTGTCAAATCTATTTATGGGATTGATTAATTAATTTGACATGATTCTATTTTTAAGTTATTTTACATGGATTAGGTCGTATGCAAATTGTTCACTGTCTATTAATGATTTACTTTACAGATGTTTGCAGTAGTGTGGCGTCCAATACTAACAATCCATTTCTTTACGTCTTGTTTGAATTTTGTCAAGGATTCAGTATGTCTGATTGTAGCTGGTAGTGTATTGTATAGTTTGCAAGCTATGTATTTGAAGTGTCTTTGTCCAAAGGTAGTTTTGGAAAAAGGAGTTTGGAGAAGTTCTTTGTTTTTGGCTCGGGTATTGTGCGTTGTTTGTGTTGTTTTGTATGATGTTTTGTTGTTTTTGTGTAAATTAACTAATATGGATCTTGCGTAGAGTTGTTTAATGTCCATAACGTTGAAAGTATTGAAGATCGTATCAGTGCTGGTAGTAAGAGGCAGTTTAAGAATAATTTTTATGATAAGTTTTTGTGCTTTAATGATGGGATCGAGGGCACTGGAATAAGCATTACCCCAAGCTAAAATTCCGTATTCGATGTGAGATTGGCATAGTGAGAAGTACACTGTTTTTAAAAGTTTTAAGTCAAGGAAGTTGCGTGTTTGTTTGAAAAAGTATATAGATTTGCGGATTTTGTTTGTAGTGTTATGTATATGTTGCTTCCAATTTAGGTGTGTATCAAAGGTTAATCCTAAATATTTGATAATGTTTACTTGTTCTAGGCATGGGCAGTCACAATTCCGGTTTAAAGATGTATTTTTACATTTGTGTATTTTTAATGGAGGGATTAGGTTTGACTTAGGAATATTGGAGAGACTAGACAGTAAGTATTTTGTTTTCTGTACATTTAGTGTTAATGTGTTCGAGTCAAGCCAAAATTTTACCTTTTGAATTCCTTCCTCTGCTTTGGAATATGCGGTAGGCCAGTCTTTCGCCTGGAAGAGGAGGACAGTGTCATCGGCGAAACTGACAATAGTGGCATCGATGTCTAGGTTACACAACTCGTTAATGTATATAAGGAAGAGCGTTGGACCTATGACACTGCCTTGAGGGACCCCGTAACTAATAGGCAAAAATTGACTCTTTGTTGATCTGAGTTTAACGCATTGGGATCTGTTAGATAAAAAGCTGGAGAGGAGGCCTAATTCATTATTCCTAATACCTATATTGAACATTTTGCGTTCTAATTTGATGTGTGAAATTGTATCAAATGCTTTGCATAGGTCGAGAAATACCGATAAACATTTCAAACCATTGTCCAGGTGGCCAGAGATATGGTCAATGACCGTGGCTATGGCATCGTTGGTGCTTTTATGGTTTCTGAATCCAAATTGCCGCGGCGATAGTAGGTTGTTGGTTTCCAGGTATTCCATCAGATTATTATTGACATTGCATTACATTCGATCATGTCCAAGTTCGATTGACTATTGTCATTATCAAATTAAAGTTTCGATAGGACCAACATCAAATTAAAACAAAACAAATAAAGATATTTACATAGTGGCCACTAGTAAACAGTTGAGTTCTGTAAAAACACAAGTAGCGTTCTGCAAAACGACAGTTTTACTTATTTTAGACACTTAAGGGTAACTACTTTAAACCCCTTACCTCTTTGTGGAAATTACACTAATTACACTAAGCTTAGAATAATTGATAACACTATTGACTTTTGAAACTTCAGACAGAAAAAGAGCCCACCTTCGTTGCTACCACAGCAGGAGGAATTACATAAGGAATTACATTAATACGGTATTATTTTTTTATCTTACCATTGTTTGAATAAATGGTGATTTATTATAAAGATATCTATGTTTTTAGTTAATTTTGAAAGCATATGAAAAGAAGAAAAACGAAAATGAAGATATTGAAAATAAATTTTTAAAAAATACGTTGTGGCATGTGACAGAGATAGCTTTAATAATTCAATTAATATCAAGTCAAATTTCATAATCATGTGAACGTTGCCAGTTAATTAGTACACCTGTTTTTAATTTGTAATATTTATTAATTACGTCATCTTGTTGGCAAAACGCGCTTCAAAAGAAAAAAAAGTAAGCTTATAAATGTTAAAGTATGTATAAAAATAAATTTTGTACAAAAACGGTAGTGGGTCACATTACAGAACGGGGCATTCTAATAATTCAGTCCATCGGGTATAAAATTGAAATTTAAAAATATAAGCATCATCAACCAATCAGAACGTATAAATAAAATTAAACAATTTTTCAAAAAAAACTTACAGTAAAAAGTAAATATTTTACACAAAACATTATAACTTACAACCTAAGTAAGAATCGTGGCTCCCTTATCAGGCACAAGAGCTGCTCTTTTCCGATATGGTATACATGACCAAAAACGACCTTTAATATAATATTTTGTAAAATATATATGTATAGGGATATTTTTTTATATTACAATAAAAAAATAAAAAATAAATAAATATAGCTAGTATTATACCTACACAAATAACTTACAATTATCTATTTATGAATTTGTAGGGGCAAAGATGTATTGAGAGCTTTCAACAGATAATTCTTAAGTCCTGTAAGATTTCGTGGACCTCATAAGCAATAATGCAAGCGCAGCATTCGAGTGCACGAGCGCCGTATCTCCACTTGTTCCTGCAGGCCGTCGCCCGTCAGATCGTGGCCCGTCGTGTCCTATTCCACATTCTAGTTGTGTTTCATAACACAAATAACATATCACGGAGAGCATTCTGAGAAGGAGTTGAAAGTTTAAATCAATCCCTCGACGTTTACAACCTTTTTGATATATGAGCCTTTCATCATAATAATAATTTTATTAAATTAAATGCAACATTTTGGATTTTATTAACTTCGTAATAGAAAATTATTAAAACGGTAACTTTATGTAGCTATAACAACTCGCAAACCGGTTAAGGCACAATTGTTTATTCGTAAGATCGGATACAAACCGTAACTGTCGTAAAAGACTTAAATTTTAATTTGGTATACCTATGCTGCTGTTTACCCCGACTGTTACGGCGAAACCGGTTAGCGTGGTGGTGCAAATAAATCTATATAGATACACAGAGTTATAGTAGAATTATAACAAAATTTAATAAGGTTGAATATATTTTTTAATTCAGACGGTATGGTGTGGTGGGTAACTATCGTCAGAGCCTTTAAAGAATTATTTTATTTCTTCAAAATAGGCATATTTACTTTGGGGTGTCATCATTAATTTTATGAAAAACAAATACCTTAATTTTTTATTATGTTAATGTAATTTTTTACCCATTCTAAAATAATTTTTATATTTTATTTTATATAATTGTTTTTTATGATATATTTTAGGTAATTAATCACCTCTCCTTTCTAATATTTTGTCTATGTTCTAATTAGTCTATACTTGTTTGTCTTTTGTTATTTATTATTGACTTATTATCCTGACGAAGAAAACATTGTTTTCGAAACATGTTGATATTGTTAATAAAATAGTGGTGTAATACAAAGGTATTTGTTTTTCATAAAATTATTTTATTCATTGAATACATTTGATGCGAGAAAATAATATTGATAGACATTTAAGACAAATATTATATGATATAAAAGATATTAAATATAGATCAGTACCTATAAATGCATGTATGTGCATAATCGAGGATAGGCTGGAATCAGTTGTGAATACATACAAGACAATGACATGGTGACATTGTTAGCCATTTCAAAAAAGTGGTTATTCTGACGACAGCTACGCCATTTAAATCGACTATAATTTAATGCAATCATTTAGGTCATTTACGTGTTGTTTTCGTTCTTTTATTTTTAATTTAATATTACACACAGATTTCGACCACCATAATACGGGCATGGGCCTAGTGTGGTAGCCGAAAGCATGTAAAAAAACTTTGTACAAAAACTTATAAGAGTAAAGAAAAAAATTATGGCCCAACATTAGTTTCTAAGGCAGTGTTTGCTCTAAGAAACTAATCGTATGCATAATTACAGTCCATTACAATACAGTTTTTTTTTGTTTAATTTGCAGAACTCAATTTCAATTAAGAGTTTTTTACTGTAATTTTAAGAATTGTATTTTAAGAATTTTCATAAAAAAGATTCACAATGATTTCTAATAAAAGAGGTTTTGATTGCCAGTATTAAAATGATTCACAATATTAGATCTTAATAAACGTAGCTCTTTTCCACAAGCTGTTACACTTAAAATAAAATAAATTGTTAAAAGTTGAACAGACCTAAATATATAGAACCTACGTTACATTTTGTCTGCGATGATAATTTAGAGACAAATCCTGAAAGTACAGATACGAACGTTGAGTTTGAATGGGCCGTGTACTCTAGAACCTCCGGACCATGTCCTAGCGCAACGAGACCTATCACCGCCACTGGACTAGTCTAGTACTAGTAGACATGGCGTGCTAGCGTGTCTTGTTCGAATTAGCCATCGATCGGGGTGGTTAGCGAACCACTCACTACCCAGTACCTGGTTCCTACTCAATAACTAGTACCTATCAACTACGCGTGTGACTCTGCAAGTTGCTAGTACTATATCAAAAAATAACTTGCAGTTTAAAAACGCTAAACGTCGTAAACACTCAACGCAGTTGACGGAATATTTGCGTTGAGAGAAACGGCTGCGCGGCCTTTTTCATATAATACTTAATTTTTGCTTTGAGGCCAAAATAAACTGCCAAATTGAATGACATTTTATTAATCAAAATGTATAGCAAATATCTAGTACGGGTGAGAGCCATTTTATTATTTTTTGTTTTAAATTATAAAATATAGGCCACTAAAGAATTATTGAAGAAGAAGCACTAACACTTATAATCTAAACGAAAATATGAAAGCGTACAAGCCACAGAAAAATAGAAAAAGACAATGGTCGCAACTGGGACTCGATTCTATTTTTCTGTGTCTTGTTCTCTTTCATATTTTCGTTTAGATTATTAGTGTTATCCTCTTCTTCAGTGTTATATTACGTTGATGGGAATAACCTTCAAAAGTTATAAAAAGAGAATTTTTCTTATAAAAAAATTCACTAAAGAATTGTTTGTGATTTTTTTTGAAAATTCTTCACCGTAGCAATAAAAGCAAAAAATTAGATAATTTAGAAGCACTTGAAATTAGAAAATCCCTAAATAATAATTATAGTATTTTGAATAATCAAATTAATTTATCTTTTAGTCCCATTCGAGAAGGGCGCTTCCGAAACCGGTAGAGTGTAATAAAATAAAAGTGGTCTACAACAAATTTATCTGTTTTTAATGTAATAAAATCTTAGTTCAATTAGTTCAATAGAAGGTCAACGTGATATTTATTGTCAAAGCAGTCCTGCGACGTATTTTGCCGGGAACCTATGGCAAATGTTTGAACCGGTTATCGAAATGAAGTGATTTAATACAGTCAAACGAAAAACGATACTAATATCGGTCAGTTGATAAATCGGTCGAAAATGTCCTCAGTGGCGTTATTTTTCAACACTTATTGCCAACGGTTAATCTTCAATGTTAACGGAGTTGACGTTATTTCGAATAATCGTCAATGTCCAGTACTAGTCTGTACTCCCCCATCACTTCGCTATTTCATTTCCACTCAATCGTTTAAACTAGCTAGACAGGGATGGCAGGACCGGAAGTGGGCTGTCAACCGGTGCGGAACAGGCCGGAATGCATAGGGTTCCGGTCAAAATAAAATCTTCGATAAAATCTAATTAAAATTCTTTTAACAGGAAATTGGGGGTGGGCGCCACTGATGACAGTAGTAATTTGACAGTTCTGCCCCCATAATGCACACCAGTTTTAATTCATTTAGGCTATTTGTCTATCTAAATGAAAGATCGTTAATGAGGATAAAGTACGAGGTTGACAGATATACTTTTATTAATGTAGTACTTAAATCGTTGTGGTTCAGTGCGCAGGTGCACGGGTAGTTCGTATCATTTTTATAATTGAACACGACAGAAATAATACATACTGTATTTCATGGCACTTATGTTCAGACAAAAGTACATATTATTAATTACATAACATTAAATATTCATAATAATTTCTAATATTATTTCTTTATAATTCACAATAATTGCAAACATGTAATTTTTTTAAATAAAATTTTTGCTTACCTTACGCTTTTTCTAACTAAAATTACTGAAACCCAAAAAAAAAATAAAAACGCATACATATTTTATTAGGCAAATGTATTGTTAAATCGTTATCGTCAACTCAATTTTGTGTAGTTTCATGTAAAAATAATTAATAAAAGATTCCCAAAGTTTCATAATTTTTTTCAAATTTCTGTGGGAAACTTTGGACTCATAAATGTGTACATTCAAATTATTTTGTGGATGAATTTTAGATTTGAAAATAAAGTATGGTATTTTTTTCTTTCTAACACTCACATGTTTCTAACAATATACAATATTTGGATGACCTGTAAAGCGCCGTTTTTGCGAAAAATCAAGGGCGCTGTACAAACTTATAATACATTTCTACAATCTTACTTCTAACTACAAACTAGACAAACCACTATAACAACTTATGGCTAAAAATTGCATCCACCGGTTCATCGATCACCGATACGAAACTATACGTACAATGATTTGACCAATAAACGCGATGCTGCGTAAAAATGTACCGCACAGGCAGAAAATATACAGGACCATACTTACCAGGAAGGTCACTAGAGATTATAAGGGAGACAACGATTTCTAGGGGACCTATTTGAATTATTCCAAAAACCGAACAAATTAGCCTGAGGGGTTATTGATCAATAATATTTACAGATAAAAAAAACGCTCATCAGTTACTTGATTAAAATCTTAAAATTAATTGTACTCTTTCAACCTTATGACATATTAAGTTGTAGAGAGAAAAACAGTGATAAATGTTAATTAATTGTTTATTAAAACACATATTTTGACGTGTGTTGGTAATGCATTGCACACAAATAATTGCGAGTAGGAACATCAATCAGTTCGTAATTACCCTTTCATATAATATAAAAATATGTATAATAATAATAAATAAAATAAATGTGTATAATAATAAGGTATCCCGGTATTGAAAAGATATTAAAATAATAATTGAAATCCACAAGAACGCGATAGTGCCAACAATAATTATTCTAAATGCATCCTTAACACAAGCAAAGACAAGCAAAAGAACCATTTGGAAACGCATTAATTTATGCAGACCGCATTTATTTATGTCACTAATTAAACCATCATCTTCTTAACTAAATGCGAAATATCGTCATTAACATATCTCTGAGACGGTTGAGTGGATTCATCAAATTAAAACCCACCTGGGTTCAGAGCGTTTTGGTCCGCGCATTAATAATTTTAATGACCGTCCTTCGTCCGAACGATCCGTCCCCATATATTATTACATTAAATGATCAATCGGAAATATTTTAACTAGTGACTATACCACAAGATACATTCTACTGAATCAGTAGGTTCTCGGTATACCTAGCTATAACTAGAGGGCGGATCGGAGGTTAACACCTAACTATAATAATATTTAAATGATTTGTTCAGCGCTGTTTTCCAAAACCCCCTGAAGGACGCTGTACAAATTTACAATATATATTTCTACAATGCTCTAGCTAATATTTAACTTAAGGTTCAGCTCTAAAAATCACTTTTTATTCTGCTTACTGGAGCAATAGGTACTACAATTTGTATTCATCTGGTAATTCTATATGGGTAGTAATTCTCAAACTGCAATCTTTAAAATTCTAAGAAATGTTACAAAAATGTAATAGGTTTAGTTTTAAAACCAGTGAAGGAATTTTCGAACGTTGTACTTAAAATTCGAGTACGTATATCATACAAAACGTAGAAGCTCAGAACATTTTCACAGGAAACCTTATACATTTGTCTAACTACCCATGAAGCATTTATAGATATATCTTTCTTATATTTCAATATCTTTGATAACTACCAACATAATTCGTAGTGCGCGTCATTCATTGCGTCAGCAGCAAAGTTTGTATTTTCAGTGCCAACCGTTTTTTTGCTACATAGCAATCCCGAAGACTCAGGGCCGGAAAAATTTACAAAACGTAAATGGAAGATAATACAATTAATCTAATATATTAAGGGGAATCAAAATTATAAATTTCAAACGCACACTATTCCACAAATATAAAGACGAAGATAATTCAGTTTCAGTGCCGGCAACCCGGGCGTTTATTTTATTTTCATTTATGTACATAGATTTCTTTTACACACCTCACTAGACAAAGTTTGTTCCGAGACGAAACAAAAATAGAATACGGAAAAAGAACTAGTTGAAGATAATATTAATGATTCTAAATATTTGAAATATGAGATTGACAAATATGACGGTTTGACAGAAGGTGGCAATAGCGAAATTGGATAACGCGCACGTCCCGGTTAGACGAGAGGTCTGGGTTCGAGTCCCAGTTGCGACCATTGTCTTTTTCTATTTTTCTGTGTCTTGTTTTCGTTCATATTTTCATTTAGATAATAAATGTTTTATCTTCTTCTTCAATGATATATTACGTTGATGGACGTTACCTTCAAAATTTATTAAAAGAGAGTTTTTCTCATAAAAAAATCAAAAAAAGAAGAATTAGAAACCTGAAATTTAACTTAAAAAACTTACTACCAATTATATCGGAAGCTAGATTCGGAGGTATGACTTCTACAATATTGAAAATGCCTTAGAAAAATGTTTTAGGGACACAATCCTCATGGTTATTATAAAATATATGCTTAGGAACATTTGTTGGAAACTTAAGATTTACCGATACCGATGGTTTGTAAAACTTAAAGACTTTAATTGCGCGACTTTTGCGGAAAACGTAACTTTAGGCTTAACGAAAACAATTGGCAAATGCATTACGACCGATTAACTTTGCATTATTTACGAATAAATAATACGCCTCTTCGCTTAATTATACCGACCATGGGAAGTGTAAATCAATAATTTGCTCCATCCGTTGAAAGTTAGAGGGAAGCACACCAGTATTTGTATCCTTGAGGGCTTTAGATTTATACAAACGTAATGAGTTATTTGAAATGTTAATTATCTGAAAAGTCCAGAGAGCAGATACGCTCGCACCAATCAACTGTTCACATCTCGGCTCGCAATTATCCTACCGTACGATTATACCCAGTCGCCAAGATAACGAGAAAAGTTGCGAACGAAAAGGAGATTCGAAAATGCTGCGAAAAAATACACAGCACGGTTCGCGCGAGTCAAGGGCGATGTTCTTGCTAAAGATGTCAAGGAAATAAATTAAATTGACTGGAGTTTATTTCATCTCGCGATCTCGAAATAAATCAAAGTTAAACGGTTAAAATAAAAGAAAGGTTGGGGCAGATCAAAGGGACTGCCACAATTGCCCAAAGCTACGGGTCTTTCATTGAAAAAAATGTTTTAAAACCTATTGTAAAGGTATTAATGGTTTAATTTCATAAAAATGTGAGGTTAAATATAACCGTTTTGATCTTAATGACGAAGGCTGCTTCTGGTGAAGGGTAATGGATAATTTTGATGAATAAAGAGATAAATAAAACTGGAAATTAGAGTCAAATTCATACATCTTTTAGCGCAGATTAAGCTCAGATTAAATTACGACAGCGGAGGTCCGACGCACGCCGCGGCGTATGAATATTAGAGCCATGAAAACGAGACTATAAAAGACGCAATAAACTACAGACCTCGTTATCTCTTGGTATGCAAATAGAAGCTTATAAGTAAAGAACGAAAGTCAAGGTGGAATGAAATACGAGCGAAATAATCACTTTCATTACCTGTCATAAACATTTATGGGTACTAGAATTTACAGACATTGTGTTGTGATTGATCCATGTAAAAAAGTATATAAATCAAATTATATTGCATCATACCCACTCGGGGAGCTACCTAAAGGTGGCCGCATAAAACATTTTAAGATTCGTTTCACAATCTTCAAACACTCAAATTTTTCAGTTTCCTTGGTTCACTCAAATTTTCTGGTAGGTCAATCAAAAAATATCTTTATTTATTTTTTATTTATTAATAAACGCCCTTTTTCGCCCTTTTACATATAAAGCATAGTTAGAAAAATACATATTTATTGTACACAACTGAACTGCCTCAACAACAATATTTTTTTTTTTTTTAAAGATAAATTGAAGATGTCCACTGACTTGGTATTTTTATTTTACATTAACTCCACACAGGAGGCCCTGAGGAAAATAATTTCCCTCAGGGCCTATGTCATCTGGAATGCTGTATGGAGGGTGTTTTTGAGGAGAGGAAGGAATGAACATTGGTCTTGAGGAGACCCATGTTGTAGGAGGGAAGAAACACAGAGGCCGGCAAATCATTCCATAGCCGAGCTGTTGAACTCAAGAACGAGTCGAAAAACGACCCGTTCTTATGTGACAAATGTCAACCGTGTACATATATTGGGCGCGCGTTTGGCGTGTCTCCCGAACATGCACCGGTGCTGAAGGGATCAATGACGCTCGTTTCTCAGAGCATCTTCCATTGAAATACCGGTAGAACATGGATAGCATTCCCACCCGACGCCAGTGCTCTAAAGATTGCAATCCTTGGTATAATTGTTTCCCTCCATTAGTATTCTGGGCAAAAAGGAATTTAACTGCATTGTCATTTTTTTCAGAAGAAAATACTTAGATAAAAAACCAGTTTCAAACATTTATGTTAGGTACTCCACGACACTTCATCATTTGTTTTTGTTGCTAAATTAAGTTGGAGAAGAGATTTGAGCAACCGGTTAGACGGTTGGGAACTATGGAAAGCGGATTCATTAAACATTAAACAAAAGCCAATTCGAGATCGATAACTGCGGAACGGTAAAAAAGTGCGTAAACAATTAATTATATGGGAAACATTTCTCGGCCGATAAAAAAATACCTCTAATAAGATGGCGTACATAATTGCGCTCCGGCAAGCCCACGCCAAGCTGTCTTAACCAAATAGAGGGAATAAGTTGGCACGGAGAGAGAGAGGGAAGAAAAGAAAAAGAAAAATCGCCACACAAAAGTGGTTCATAGACCTTCCTGCATTGAGAAAGTTTTTCAAGGTACGTACGCTCATTGTTTCCTTTAATGAACCTAGACATCTATATCTATACTAATATTATAAATGCGAAACTGCTCGAGTTTGTTTGTTACGCTTTCACGCATTAACCAATAAACAGATTTTAAAAATTCTCTCATCAATAGAAAGCTACATTATATTTTTTATTTTATTTTTTTAAAATTTATTTTACGCCCAGAGGGCTTTTGCATAATATATAAAGGCAGTACAATTTTAAAATGAGAAGAAATATAAATAAGTTTCGGTAGAACATTAGAAAGAATTATAAATAAAGTTGTGATAGAAAACAAAAATACATACACGAAATAAAAATAAAAGCAACAAAATTTAAAAGTACATTGAGAAATAAAAACAATTAAGTTGTGATAAGAGAATATAAGAGTACATTTATGATATAAAATACAAGGAACAAAAATTTTAAACTAAGGTGGTCAGAAATGTTTACAATATACAACATTAAACATGAATAACACCTAAGTATTGGTTTCTCATAGCGTGCAACCGCTACGCGCTGTATCGGGAATTAGTAGTACTTGTTTTATTCTTGTTGTTGTGTAGGTTTGTGAATTGCAGGAATTCGGAACTGTTCAATTTTAATTTTAATATTTTAGAAAAAAAAAGGAAGTAAATTATTCTGATGTAGTTTATTAAATTTACACAAAAAATCCTTAGTGAGTATAATTATGAATAAATGATTTCATTATTTCATGTTTATAATGTGAGAGCGACATATTCCATAAATCTATGTGCAAATACATATTACCCAAGTTTTGAATTCTGTGCAAAGGTATATTAAATTGTGCGCTTGTTGAAGTATTGCCACAATAAAAAGGTAGTACTGACCTTGTGTTTCTGGCTGGCACATTAAAATTTATGAGTGCCAAGAATTCGGGGCTGTCAATTGTATTATGCAAGATTTTAAATAAAAATACTAGATCGAAAACAATTCTTCTGTCACTCAAGTTCAGTAGATTGGATAATTGCAGTAGATAAGTGTAGCTTAATTGTTCTCTAGGTATTTTCAGTTTATAATTAAAAAAGCTTAGGAATTTTTTCTGTACTCTTTCTATTGTTTGAGAATGCACGTCGTAGTAAGGAGACCATACAGTTGAGTTATATTCAACCTGACTCCTCACTAGTGATGTGTACAGAAGTTTTAACGTTTTAATGTTGGTAAAATATTTAGCCACTCTTAGTACAAAACCTAACATTTTTAAACCCTTTTTTGAGATGTTTTCAATATGTGGTATGAAGCTAAGTTTGGTGTCGATAGTAACACCCAAGTCATTAATTTCGGAAACAGATTCAAGAATGAGGTTATTAATTGTGTAATTGAAAAAAATAGGATTTTTTATTTAAAAAAATCTCACAGTTAAGCATTTATTAACATTAAGGTATAGCTTGTTATCGCTACACCACTCAACTAATTTTGACAAGTTTTCAGAGAGAATGTAAAGTCATCTAGGCTTCGAATTACTTTAAAAAGTTTCAGATCATCTGCGAACATGAGTATGTCGATGTCTTTAAAAATATTACAGATGTCGTTAACAAAAAAGATAAATAATATAGGTCCGATGTGGGAACCTTGCGGTACTCCACTGGATGCAAAAAAATCGTATGATGATTCCCCATTTAGTTTTACACTAATTTTTCTGTTTGAAAGATAGCTTATAAACCAACGCAACATATTTCCACGAACTCCAGCTTTAAATAGTTTTTCTATAAGAATAGCGTGACAAACCTT
Organism: Glyphotaelius pellucidus; assembly: GCA_936435175.1. Classification (NCBI taxonomy): domain Eukaryota; kingdom Metazoa; phylum Arthropoda; class Insecta; order Trichoptera; family Limnephilidae; genus Glyphotaelius; species Glyphotaelius pellucidus. Next base: position 13,273,563 of record OW386550.1, read on the forward strand.
GTCGAACGCCTTGCTGAAGTCAGTGTATATTGAGTCAACTTGAAGCTTCTTCGCCATTGCATCGGAAATGAAATTTTGATATAGAATGTGGTTAGTTAGTGTTGATTTGCCGGTTATAAAACCATGCTGTTCAGGACGTATACTATCTTTAAATGAGCTAGTTATTTTATCCAGAATCAGCTTCTCAAACAGTTTTGGAATTGCCGACAGTATGCATATAGGTCTATAATTAGTTACTTTGTTTTTATCGAGGACTTTACGCGAGGACTATAGACTGTATATAATGGTAAGCTCTGGCGTTATGAAATTATAAATATTAATATATTACATTTATTATACGTTTTCTGTCGCTAACCAAATTGAATTATTGCTAATGTCAGAAAACAAATCGTTGCCGCGGAAACATTAAAAACAAACGTGTTTGCATTAAAAAAAAATATATTTCAAAAATTATACGTTTATTTCGAATTATAAAACTTGAAAGCGTATTTCATCACCTTTCAAAAATGGTTATTAATTTTCGGATATGTTCTGAAATATTTCAATTATTTAGATTTTATTGCAAAGCGGAAATATTTTAACCTTCTGACAAAATATGCCCGAGGCCCAGGGGGTTAAAAATACTAAAGTGTTGAACATAAAAAATTAGACAAAATTATTCTTATGAGTCAAGTGTCATTCTGGGAGAAATAGATCCCAAAAATACTCTAGGGGTAGATCAAACACTTAACCTTCTAATTCACACTTCTAAAAAACAATAAAATATTGCCAGACTAAAAAAACATTAATAATATATAGCCATAACTTGTTTGACGTACTAAATTCTCTATAAGCATTAAATTACTCTCTGGTTCGATTGTAAATTATAGAAACCAGGTCTCAGCTGTCGATTCTCTGGCTATGTACTGTGAACCGTGAGTACTGGGCACTGCACTGCAGCAGGTAATTTATAATGACCGCCATTCAACCATCAACAATCATTGTAATTATAACAGGGCAATACTACAAGTATTTGCCAGAACTAAGCAGGGTGGGATCGATTACGACGAGAACTGAACTATGCCTTTATTTCTAACTAGGATTAACGAGAGTGCTTGTAACAATAAATAATTGCTATAATATTTTAATGGTCTCGTTAATCGGTGGATAAAGAAATCGGTTACACAGAAGCTGGGGGAATAAAGTCGAAGAAATAAGCCGGCAAGTAAAAACATGACATTAAAATAAATTTTCAATTTTATTTTCATATAAATTTCAATTTTTTAAAGTGAAACTTCTTTAAAAGCGTTGTGATTTGAAACTCGTTAAACGAAAACGAGCGACACTAAAAAGAGACAAACACATATCTATAGGATTTAGCCTGCGAGAGAATGAGATAGGACGACAATGCTACTTCAAAGTGACAGCCGTCTGCTTTTGTTTGCTCGCGCAAAATCAATAAAAAAGGTATTAAAAGTGGCAGAAAATAGGAAAAGTGCTCAAAAACCGTGCGTCTACTATTCAATGTATTGATGCCTTAGCTTTGAGCTGTCAAAAATAGTGCCAGAAGTGTCAGATCAATTATAAAAGAGGCAAAATCCGTGCACGTAAATGCACGGATTATGCCTCTTTTACACTAATTTAATTAATTAAATCTGTGTTTTGTGTAAGGTGTTCTAAAAAGAGTACTCTAAATTATTACCAAAATTAAATATTATAATTTTTTTTTTTTTTTACATTAACTCCACACAGGAGGCCCTGAGGAAAAAATAATTTCCCTCAGGGCCTATGTCATCTTTGAGGATGCTGTGTGGAGGGTGTTTTCAATAAGTGAGCGAGTGTGATGTGAAAAATAAAATACAATATGTTCTCATTTCCTTTCAAAATAGAAATACATTCTAACATTGTTTTATTCTAACCACGCACGTAATTGCACACTCTGATTTTTTTTTAATATAATCTTCACGAAAAAAGGAGTATTTTTGACGAGAGGGCAGAGTGAACAAGTGATCTTGAAGAGACCCATGTTGCAGAAGGGAGGAAACACAGAGAACTTATCCAATTATCTAACAAAATATAATGAACCAAATCTCGAAAACAATACCTAAAAAGATGCGTTGGCGCCCAAAATTTTATTTTGAAAAAAATAATAATATTTTGTATATTATTTTACCAATTTCAATCATAAAATCGAATTCAAAAACACCTTTAATAAATAATAAGTTGGAACAGACATCAAACGAATTTATTCATAGTGTGGATTTTTTGTATTTGTACGCTGGTAAACTAGTTTTATCCTCGATGGATTTGAATGAAAATATGTTTCATACTCTTGTTATTCGGCAGCACATTCTCTCTGCACTCCCCTTCAGGGACACTTAGTTATGTTTTGTACAAATTTTCCCTAAACCGAATGCACTTTGTATATAACTAGCTGACCCGGACACGCGTTGCTGTGGCTAACGAAACACAACGCCCGCTTGCCAACGATTTACAGACATTCTTATATATTTCAACAAATTTACACAAAACCTTGACAAATTATATACCTAAACCTTCCTCATGAATCACTCTATCCATTTGTGAAAACCGCATAAAAATCCGTTAAGTAGTTTTTGAGTTTATCGCGATCAGACAGACAGACAGACAGGCAGACAGATAGACGCGCCGGAAGACTTTAATTTATAATATGTAGAGATTTAGCCGGGGGGGGGGGGGGGGGGGGCAACTGTTGGGAGATCAACTGTCATGGGTTCGCTGTGTTCATAGTTTGGCATTTCGGTTTTGGTAGCTACTTTATATGATGTAAACGGGGTGTGTGCGATAAAAAAGTAAGAAAGACAATTAATTATCACAATTACCCCAAGTGAAACTATTGGATATGAAATTCATTTAACAGAAATCTTCTTTCTAAGGTTCACAAGCTTATACAAAATACATATACATTATATATACTTATACAAAACAATCAGATTGTTCTCGCCCACAGAAGTGTTTGACGTTTCGAAATCATTAGTCTTCTTTACTTCAGGAGACGTGTCTATGAAGTGAAGAAAAGCAATTAGAAATGTTATTGTCCTATTTTCAAGTGTTTGAAAAAACAAGAGATAATAATTAAAATTTGAAAACAAAATTATTACTGCATTCATAACCTATTTGATGATTTGGAAATACTAGCTTCATTGTTTTTTTCCTAACTAGGTTTTAGAAGTAGGTGCTGTGATTAAATAGCTCATCAATTATATCACGCTTTAATAATAATTACCATGAAGAATCCAACCCATCAAAACGTTCACCTAACACCTAACCCATGGGATAATCATTAATACCAATAAAATATAGAGTAGGTAAGCAGGTACTTAAATAAACATTTCTCACGGGCAGATAAATATAACTTAAAACGAAGGTAGGTTCCACGTCAATATTGTTCTCGTGTTAGATAAAGTTATAACCGTACATAAAAAACACACACACAGAAATCTATAAGGCAAAAACATCTGACTAAATTTCGATGTCCCAAACCTATATATACCAAAGTCTACAATAATATTAAAAACAATTAAAACTAAGTAGGCACCGTTGTAACAAACACATACACTAAGGTACCACATATATTTATTATACAGACGTACTTAACTTACTTTAACCAGTGATTCCAGACATTACCAGTGATTACTGACATCCTGGGGACGCGGTGAGGATTGGTTAGTTACTCGGCTGAGTGACTGGTGACGACAAATGGAAGATTTTTTTATTGTTTGATTTTGAAGAAAAAAAAGACTGGAGACCATAAATTCATGAAATTTTTTTACTTCACATAATGCAAGGAATCACTGGTTAAAGTAAGTCAAATACGTCCCTCAACATCCTGTACATCTTTAATTTAAATCATTCCCTAGCACGTACTACCCCCGCCTGGTAAAATGTAATTCACTCATCAGATATTTCATAGAGACAACATGACGTTGATACCGAGCCTTGTAACCCTTTCCTAAACCTTGTAAACTATTTAGCACTCATTTTATATATATAATTATGACCAGTTTTTTTCTAAAATAATATAATAAATAAATTACCGTTTTTATATTCACATAAAAATTAGCATTTAATCTTTTTTTACATAAGCTCCACTCAGGAGACCCCGAGGAAAATAATTCCCCTCAGGGTCTATGTCTACTTTGGGGAAGCTGCGTGGAGGGTGGAAGGAAAGGAAGGAGAGGAAGTTCTGGGGAGGAAAAGGATGTGAGGGGTTGGTAGGAATCTGGGGGTCATTGTGTCCAGGTGTGATGGACGGATGAATCTATCCATCCCACTGTGGTGCAAGCCGATGTTCCAAGAGAGTTCTGCTGAAGAGATCACGGTCTCACTCAAACAGTCTCTCCCGATCCGGCTTGCCAGACTTGCTTAGTGGGCAGACGCATGTGATGCCAAGATAAGGACACATCTCACCACATGCACCCGGTACCCATACCCGCCTTCCAAATTCAGGTGCCTACAAATGCGCAGCGAAAGCGACGATACAAATTATAATGGCTTACCCAAGTCTAATACGTAATAAAAAATATTATTATAGGTACATTTATACAATGTTAAAAGCTATCATAAACATTTAATTATGTAGATATTGGTTCCAAGTATGTAAGTTGAAAAAAATCTCAACATTTATTTATTGAAAGCCAGGACGCGGGTAGGTATATATTATGCAGTTTTCCCGGTAATTAATATGACGGGATGCTTGAATGTAACAGTAGCGTGTCAAATTCTTTTCGTTGAAGTGGTAAAAATCACACGAAAAAATATTTATTATGGTCTAGCCACTTAAAACCGGTGGCCATTTGGATGAGGTATAAAATGTGGTTAGCACCCAGGTGGCTAATTACAAATATAATGAAGGATGTCAAATTAAAAAAATATTGTCATTCATTGCCGTCAGAAACTCGCCAGAATCAAATACCACATTTCATTTTTATTTATTTTATTCTTTTTTACGCCAGAGGGGGTTATATATTTGGTGCTTAGTGTTTACATTTTTTTAATCAAGGGTTAGTATAAACAATAGGTTTCTTACATTGCAGTGCAATTGGATAAATTTGAATAAAATAAAATGATACACAATAATAAACTAAAATTATCAGAAATAATACGTAGACAAAAAATCTTTTAGTATGTTTTAAATATAAAAATTGTTTAACATTAAAAATGTTTAAATCATTCTTATATTTGTTTGCAACTATGTAAGCGAGGATGCGAGCACACGTGGATTACTGGATGTTCGTTTGGCACCCATTCTCGCAATCAGGGTTCAACCAGCGCAGACACGTGAAAAATCACGGGATAATATAATTCCAATTGCGAAAAAGACAAAATAATTTTTGTTTTTGTTGAAATTATAGGTATATTTTAGGGTTCCACGACAACTCAACAAAGTGGCATATCAACACCCCTTTGAAAAGACATTAAAAGTTATGAACATTTTTTTTTAAAAAGAGCCTTGAAAAAAAGAGATTTATTTTAGGTTAGATTATGACCTAACAAAATCTATTCATACATTTTTTTCATCTCTTTTTGACTTGTCAAAGGATGTAGTAACATGTAGTTGCGTTGTCCGGTCACCATATTATAGGTAGGAACCTACATATTTTATCGCGTGTCTGAATTTTTCTTCACATAAGCAGTTCCAATTTTGAGTTCATTGAAAGCGAATAAATTTACGTTAGAAATATTGGTCATGCTAGATGATAGACTTCATAAAAAATGTGTGATTAAAATGTGGTATGCTCAGTGCAAATCATACAGTTTACGTGTATGATTGGCAGGTTATTGGTTCGATTCCCACGGCGATTCGATCCGATTCGATTTTTGTATTGTTTTGAGTGAGGTGCACGAATTGGGGTATATTGTCAAGTTGAATGAACTGGAGGAGAAAAAGAGATGATAAAGAGGAAGGTTGGGAAGTAAAGCATCTGGCAAACGGATAAAGCCATTTCAAGCAACATTTCGATTCTGAACGTCGACCTTTCACCAGAGCAATACCGAGAGCAGGTAAGCGTCGACCACTCTGGAACATGCCGCAAATGTTTTATACATTATTTTACAAAAATTAAAAATGAAATTAAAAACACTTAAATGTGAACGCGAGTTTAAAAACCACAATATGTTTGCACAGACTGGGATTTGGCATTAGAAGCACTATTTTAGGCAGGTTAGTAGCTGAGTTGAAAGTTCATCCTCCGATGTCCGCCATCATCGAACAAGAAACATATTCCGCTTATAACGAAGAAAGTAGTATCAGAGAATGTTTATATTTCTTTGTAAAAAACCTCCTAAATGAAAACCTCGAACCCAATAACTTACCCGGTGAGCAAGGTATGCGTTTGGTGGTTCAACGTCAGAGCAAGGAGGGCAATGGCTTTCATTTAACATATATTATGTATTGTATATTCTTTCCCTTTTCATGTTGACGCAGATTGACAGTATACTTTTGGTAGACAGACAAGGTACCTTTGATTATAAACGCGTAGAAGATGCACTTCGGCAACAGAAAATGTGCAGGCACGGCATGCTGAGAGATTCGGAAACCGTCATTTGATATCTTAAACAACAACAAAAAATACTTGGCCAACCGTATTTTTATAATTCGCCGTATATTTAAACATTGCCAAACTACTTTCCACAACGCGAAAAAATAATATTTGTAAAATATTCTGAATGACAAATAATTCAATATTAAATCACTGACGGGGTGAATAGGTGAAGTCCATGGCTGGTTATTATTTTCTCCTTCATCAGTTCCTTCTCTTAAATCCTGGTAAAGTTAGGAGAAAAACATGCAAGAAACACAGGAATTTTAATAAAGAGTACCCCTAGTTAGCCTTTCAGCAGTGGCAGGGAGATCCCTCAATATTCGGCTGATAATACGCTATTTCATTCGTTGAAGATGAGACTTAATACACATACACATAATCGTTGTTCGTGGTAAAGTTCTATGTAGTAAAATATCTACACAAAGCATGGGTACATAAGAAAGAGAATATGAATAAAGAATTTAAAGTAATTTTTATTACACGGAACTTTACAAATATATAAAGAATATATTAAAATAAAAGCGCACTTTCAGAAAGACAAAAATCTCAGGATGTAGGTACAAAATGTTACATGTTGATTCATGCATGCATTCTGAAAGCGCACATTTCAGAAATACAAAAATCTCAGAATGTACCAATGTTACATGATGATTCAGGCACGCATTCTGAAAGCGCACCTTTCAGAAAGACAACAAATCTCAGGGTGTACCATACGTTACACGTTGATTCTGATACGTAAAAAAATGTTGGGTCAACAGAACCACAGAGAGTAGGAATAAAATTATTTAATAAATTACCAGAAAAAACAAGATTAATTAATAACAACTTTAAAGAATTCAAAACACAGCAAAAAAGAGAAATCTTAAACCAAAAACAAAAAAATAACCTTCTAAATAAAAAATAAAACAAAATGAAAAACAAACAGCTTCGGCATCAGATTCTAAATATGTCGAACAGAGGGAGGTTACATCAAAGGTGTCAGAGAGGTTTAGAGAGGTTTCAAAGGTGTTACAGATACAGATTTGAGTACGTATTATATTAGAGACACTGCTAAAAATTAGCTGCATTCCGGGAGAAATCCTGAATGTATAGCTGAACAGTGACCCTTTTGTTAATAGAATCAATGTTAAATAAACAAAATGAATAAATTCGTAAAAAATCTATTGATAAATAAATGATATTATATATTAAATAAATGTTTATTATAATACTACATACATATATATTTTATGTACTGTTTATTATTAGCTACGATAAAAAAACACTCAGAATGGCTAATCATTGGAGAAAATGTTAGCGACTCTCAACTGAAAATTTGCAGAAAAAGATACGGTCGGTAAGAAATCGATTCCTTCAGTTCACTGATTAAATATTATCATTTGAGGTTTTTCAATTAATTTATTCCAAAAAAGAAATCAAATTATTAATATAGTCTACAGTCTACATACTCCATAAAGTACACAAGCATAGATTTTTAGAGGGTAAAACTTTACTCACTACTCATTTAAAAAAAAAAAAAAAAATCGTAGTAACTCACTAATCATTAAAAAAAAATATTATATTAGTAGTGAGAGACCGGAATAGAACAGGAGCTACGTATCGACAGAAAACAGAGCAACCATGAACAATCAATTCATACATATTTCTGTGCGGTTTTGACCTTTTTGACAGAATCCAATTTAGGAGGCGGGAATGGGTACCGCCGCCCCGGGAACCTTTATTGGATAACCAACACCTTTGCCATAGGTCACCCCAAGTGGTTCGCTACGTTTGGTGATTTAGCCCGGTTCCCGGGTTCATGGGGTGAGGTTTATCTAGGTCAGAGGCGGATGACCAGGACACACTGAACCCCAGATTCCTACCCACCCCTTAAACCCTTTTCTTTCCCAGAACTCCTCTTCCCTTCCTTTCCTTAAAAAAACCCTCCACACAGCATCCCCAAAGATGACATAGGCCCTGAGGGAAAATAATTTTCCTCAGGGCCTCCTATGTGGAACTCATGTAAAAAAAAAAAAAGATTTTACCACGCGACGCATCGTACAATAAAGTTCTTTTCCCACTGCAAGGTAAATTCTGTTTTCATTTTTAACCATGCGAGTGCGGCCGGTCCCGACACGCCAACGTGACGGCTTAATTGGGACATGACCGGCAACCGGCTACGTTTCATTTCGGCGGAATTCACTTTCCGGATGATGTATGCAGATTGCGCCGGGAGTGCGGGACGCGGGCGGACAAATAAGGGATCCCTACCTCTTCAGAAGGGGCTTGGTACGATGCGGTCGGTTCGATACGGGGTAGGTACCAGGTACGGAGTATGGAGCATGCACTGGAGCTGATGAATGGACTATTGACATGATAAGATCGACGTGACAGTGTGCGACGTCAATCGTTCCCTGGAATAGTGATTCCTAGTACTAAGTAATACGATGCTGTCGGAAGATGGATAGACTGGTAACTATGCGGTCACAGTGGAAAGAGATCCTTTCAAATATCTTGAATTAATTCAAAGAAGAAACAGTAGCAGCATAGAAAAGCGTTCAGTCTTTAAAAGACTGTTGAGAATTATTGAATAATTTTCATCCTACATTATTTGATTTAAAAAAAAATGGTTGTCTGTAAAGTCGGTTTGCGGACGATAATTTTATGTGATAACGTCATATAATAACGATGGAGTGGAAGAGAGATAGATACGTAGCAAGCCGAATGCTTGTTCCGCGCTCTCGCTTGCACGCTCGGCTCAGGCGGAACGTAACAACGTGACAATGAGTCATGCTCTTTCGTGAGTGCAGCCGCGTTCATCGATTTATAAGATGTTATCACGTAAAAATAGCCTTTACACAGAATCCACAACAAAATTTGTGGAACAAAAGAATTTTTCAAATAGCACTTATTTTGGGAAATTAGCTTATTTTTTGCATACAGTCCAATGTAATCAGGAATAGGTCAACATTTTGAGACACCAAAATGTGTGTAGGCCACATTCAGCAATAACGTTTCTGTGTGGCCGGCGTATTGTGTAATCTAGTATTGCCATAGCACAGCGTGAGGCTGAACGATAAGGCTGTATTGTTTTCAATGTAGAAACAGGAAGCAAACATCTGCTACTCGAACTTGGTAAATACCATTGTCCCGATTTACTGGATCTAGGTGCATCTATATTCAACAATGTTGCGGAAGGCGAGTATCCCGTGAATGGGGTAGATACATGATTGCAAACAGACTTCCATAAAACTTGGTCCGTTTTGATGAATGACACTTCGAACTCGAACCCCGGCTTGAACTTTACGAATATTTTTGCTGTGAACTTAAATTGACTACACTCAAAAGTTGAGTGTAGTCAATTGAAGTTAATTTTTCTACAGTCGAGCTCCGAATTTACAATTTAAAAAAGAAATATAGTTCACTTATCCTTCGCCGATCCTCAAGCGTACGTATTTTTAAGGTGTTTAATAAAAAAAGCGTAGATAATTTGTTCTAAGGGGATATTTAACTCAAAATTTATTAAGTCGTAGAAACTCTTGCTGAATTCTTTCGATATTTTTTTATTGCATTTTATGATGAAGTGACCAAAAAAATGAATTATATTTTAATTGTCTACAACTAAGGAGACAAATAAAATTTTCATGATATGAAGTGAATTAAAAAGTTTTTAATGATTCTCAGTAAAACTCGTAATGATTTCGTACTGATTGGTAATGTGATGTACAAAGTCGAGTTCTTTTATTTTAGTTCATATCTCTAGTTCTTTGTGGTCTATCGTAAAATTGAATAGCAGTGAAGATTTGTTTCGACAGAAAGATATTTTTGATTTTTTATGAGAAAAACTCTCTTTTAATAACTTTTGAAGGTTATTCCCATCAACGTAATATATCATTGAAGAAGAAGATAACACTTATAATCTAAATGAAAATATGAAAGAAAACAAGACACAGAAAAACAGAAAAAAAAAACAATGGTCGCAACTGGGACTCGAACCCAGACCTCTCGTCTTACCGGGACGGACCAGTTGCGACCATTGTTTTTTTCTGTTTTTCTGTGTCTTGTTTTCTTTCATATTTTCATTTAGATTATAAGTGTTATCTTCTTCTTCAATGAGATATTTTTGATTTACATTTATTAATATCTAAAAACAATTTATTAGTTACAAAGGAATTGCACAATACATTTTAATTTGATTGAAGCTCTTGGCAATTGGGTGATTTCTTTGAATTTTTTATGACATCAGCAAAGAGCATAAATTTAACATTGTTGAAACATTATGTTATGTCATTAATAAATAGTAGAAAGAGTACGAGTACAGACCTAAATGGCTACCTTGCGATGGGCCGCTGGAGGCATAGAATTCTTTAGATTTTGTCGTTTTAACTTTAATAGTTTTCTTATATTTAGCTAGGCCAGGGTGCCAAATTAGCAATTTTCCCTGTATTCCTAAGGGTTTTAGTTTATTAGGAAGTAATTTATGAGATATTTTATCGCATGCCTTGGTGAAATCTGTAATTAATTAGGAAACATAAATTAATTAGGTACCTTTACTTGTAAATGTCCCCAACGCGAGAAACCGGCGAAGGATATTCTTAATATTGGATATTGTTGAACGAATGTAAAAAAAGGTGAAGGTAGAGAGAAAAGGGATATGAAATTGACATTAGATGCACCTGGCTATTACCACTAATCTTGCAGTCACTAAGTAGGCATTGAATACAAACGTACCATCCAAATCAGAAGCAGAACTTCACAATTTTTTTGTACATGTCCCAAATAAAAGTTGCAAAAGTCCGACCTTTCAACGAATAAAATGACCGGACATCGCAATGGAGCTTGTCCCTCAGATCGGCCTAAGAAGTCCGCCGTGTTAAGCCATGGGCTCCCAATTCTTCAGACGAGCGGTGGTTGCGCTGCGTTTATCTCCTGGACGTGGAACAATAGGGATTTATATACGAAGCCGGGTGCATTCTTTACCGTCGAAAGCCAGACTTATTATTTGCACATCCGAGTGTGCGGGTAAATACATAAATTCGTGCAAAATGCGCGAGACAGGGGGAATAAAAAATCATACTTAAATGATAACTTAATTAAAAATTATATCTGATGGATAGCAGTAGAGCGCCAACGACGAACGACTTTTAAGAGGAATCTCGTATACAATACAAAAATATGTATTTTATTATTGTGTCATATATCACCACGAACATGTAACGGGCATACAAATCGCTTGTCAAACGAACTCCAAAAACGGTCGACGTAAACAAGCGGTTTTTATTTATTTCGAAAAAAAAGTTATAAGAAAAAAGATGTCTCATTTAGCCAAAAAATTGTATTTTTTTAAAGTTTTTTCTCAAATGCGTACTTAATTATTCAATTAAAAAATACATTATTCAGTAGCTTACACTTACAATTTTTATAAAACAATCAAAAAAATTGTTTCAATTCTACTCAACGAAACAATGGGAAAAGCTTCAATTTATATAAAGCACATTTTTGGTATCCACAATGTAAACCGATTCCTAATGAAGATTAATCGGAAAGAGTGATTTCAGTGATACCTTCGCCTAAGACATTATATATATGATGCAACTCTCCACCTCACTCCTGGCAAATTTAGAATCTATTCTCAGTTCCCTTCCAATCTCATTAATGTTTCATAATATCGAATAACCATCTGAAAAAATATATTCCATTTCAATTAGATAATCCTTCATCTCTCTCTATTTTCCATTACTACATTTTAATTTTTAGGTTAAAAAAGAAATTCACAAATACAGAGAAAACCTTTTACTTGCCGTTTTGCTTTCAAAGAAAAATAAATTAAGACCGTAGAGGTTGCGGCCGATCCCCTTGATTTAATTAAGGCCTAAGGGCATTTGTTAATGTATTAAAAAGTTATTTTTTTCATTCTTCATTCGTCCCTCGTACGGTCCAGCAAAACAGGCTTATACTAAGTTTTATAAATAATGTATACCTCTACATATCGGATAGCGGAAATAACACAACCATTCATTCCCTTGCTTGGATGCAATATCTAACGGGCATTTAGACGAATTTCTCTACATTATACATAACGTCATTAGCAAAGCAATGGGCTCTATTGTTTTAGAATCGACAGAAATATCTCTATTACCAAACAAAGACAGTTTTCAGGAGACTCGCTTGAGGGCGATATGAGCACTAAGCACCAAGAAATAGGTATTATAATATAAAGCTACGGACTCAATTTATAATCGGCCAACTGTTTTAAACCATAAATCAAAGAAACAGTTTGAAAGTATCATATAATAATACATTCGCAATGAAAACTAGGAAAAATAGAAAAGGGTTGGAAGTTGATCGACAACTTTCTACTTCTGTCCCAGAAAGACTGGGTGATAAACAAAAGAGAGAGAGTGCATATAAAATGGAAAAACTGAAGTTCCCCGAATTTTCCAAAAAGAAATTACCTACGAATTATCATTTCGAGAAAAATGTCTTTATGACTTCATAGAACAGAGTTACAACTAGAAAATGGGGTAGAATTGTTGAAAAAATCAAATAATTTTTAATAAAAGATAATAAAATTTATACAAAAGCAACCCGCAAAATTTTTATTTTTATTGTAATACGTCTATTTTCAAATGTCTTTTAAAGCTTAATTTCTTGATCGGTTTGACTAATGCTGATAACCCCATAAAAATTAAAATGATGCTTTGATAACCCATAAAAAATTAAATTTATAAAAAAACACCAACAGTTGATCATCAGATACGGACAGGGTCCGAAAGCATTCCGGCAGATTTCCTGTACGGCGAGCTTCTGAATGTAGTACAAGAAACAAAGTATATAGGGCAACAGTAAGCTGATGGACGACGATGACATCGACCGGCAAAGACGAGCGCACAGCATAAAGTCGAATATGATCAGTTGAAGATTTCGGTTTTGCAGCCTACTTGTAAAAGGGATTTAAGAAGTATTCCTCACGTTCTGCACATTCGAGCATTTCATACAAGCGAACTTTAAGAAGATCAGCATTGCAGTATAACATTCGCTTGCAGTATAACAAGCCTACCGCATGACGTTCAGCCTTCCCAGATACTGTAGTGCTTCCAATATGCAAACGGAGGGACGAGTTCCTGGTTTTGCAGCCCTCATAAGAACCAGGGTAGCAGGATTAAGGAACAAGATAAACAAATCCGGAAATGTCCTCATTACAAAATCCCACCTGACTCCCGATTCAAGCCTTGAAGAACTCGATATACCATTAACGTATTTTTTTATGTTCACCTGTATGAATGTACTTATGGGATGTGTGGGATCGCACTAAACTCCACACATTCCGTAATAAAATAAATTATTATTATTACTCTTTATGGTGAGTAAAGGATATTTTTATTTTCCTTTATAACACTGTATAACCTGTAAAATGTATACTTATTGTAAAAAACATACAAATAAACAAATAAAAAAATAAACAAAAAAAAATATTATTGCGTATATTAATTGATTTAATGTCATCATATTTCAGAGAAATGTGTGTGTGCGCGTGATTGCCCCCAAAAGTTGATATTATGCATTGTCATGGACAACGATGTTCAGCTCGATGCCGAGTTTCAGCTCTATCGGAGATTGGGATGTAGGATAATTTTCAGATCCGTTATGCATTCGATCAAACAAACAAAATCAAAATTCAAATAGATGTATTTAAAAAACGGAAACTTTTCTTGGACCACCGAGTGCCGAAGGGCCATAGACAATAATACAGCAAATTTGCATACGGACACCGGACAGTGGCGGACCGAGGGGAAAACATGACAAAAACACGGGTAAAATGTCGCGGGCCCATTTAAATTTCCAATTTCGCATTCCGCCGTGCGCGCGCGCGCGAAGAGATCCGTAAACGAAATAATGCAGGGACGTGCGACTACCGCTACCGCTACTGCCTCGTACGCAAAGCGTTTGCCACCGCGTTATATAATACAATGTGCGATGTAAGCTCGGGTCGCCTGCGTCTGTGCGAACTTGGCGATCCACTCGTACAAGGCGGGTAAAGGTTGCACCTTCATTGTGAACGTATCAGTATCTAAAATAGCCGATTCCAATTGAAAACCAATAAAAGGGGATGATCTTAAAAATACGTTTTAAAACTCTATGGTTTACAACTGTTAGGTAGGGAATGAGCCCCGTTGATATCCCAAGCTACTTTATTAGTTAGCCATCGTCCTACGTCTCAATTTGTGAGTAGGTACTTAACTACAGAAGGGATTTATTAGGCTGGATATTCCAACACTAGTTTTACCAAAATCTTATTAAGATATCCGCCAAATTTGGCACATCTAAACACAATTGAGATTTTTTTCCTCTCACTACGAAAACTCCTTAAAAATGTTTTCCAGAATGTTTTTTGAGTATTCACAGTTTTAAAAGTTACTTAAAAGTATCTGCCTTCGTTTATACAGCAAAATGGCTTGGCCAAAGTGGTGCCAAGGGATTTTTAATCAGATGACGTCATAGAAGTATAATATTTCAATCTCGTTCAAATTGTTGTCCCGGGCGGTTTAAAATTATAATATCACTGTAAAGATAAAGAGATAAAGAGCCGAGCAGCAGTGCTTAAAAATGAAGTTTTATTTTTCCTTTTAAGGATATTTATGAATTGTACAAATACAACTATACAATTACATTCAAAATCGATGTAAATTGCTCCGTGAATTCTTTACTTTAATGGAGATAATAATATTTTTCAATGGAATTCTCAAAGGATTAATGATGCTGAGACTCCCACGCCATCCACAGCCGCCCTTAAAGGCAGCTTTGCAACAATACCAAACTACTTTCCTGTTCTGTTTGCATTCGCAACAAAGAAAATTAATGACGGAGACGTAATTAAACCTTCATGCAAATTGCGGAGATCCGCAATGGGAATTTTTTACAACTGGACTTCATTAAGGAGCGCGGACATAAGAACAATAGCTGGGTGCCTCAATTTAGAACTTGCAGATATATATTTTTTTAAATCTTACATATAATCATAAAGATTTTGTAATCGTCTACAATATTAGACAAATATTTAATTAACAAATTAAATCCACTAAATTAATTAGCGAAGTTTGAAGAAGATATTTAATTCGTTATATATCAAAAATCATTTACCTATGTGCTGTAAACTTCTTACACAAGCTTTGAACATTTTAATTGGAGTGTTAATATCTATGCACATCCCAATAGCAATTTAATTTCAAATTTAAAATTTAGTTTAATTTAAATTTTTTACAGAAATCGTCATATTCACTATTGGCTTGGTATTTATTATATTCGAAAAACAGCAATTGTTTTTGTGGAAATATTCATCCCGCGGGATGCAACAACTCAGCACAGTTACGGTAAAGGACTCGTTATAGTAACAAAAAAACTCGTTTTCGTAGAAAGACGGCCGGCGTGGTCTAGCGGCAAGGCTCTTGACACGCAATCCGAAGGTTGCGGGATCGAATCCCGACGTGGCAAATAAATTTTATTCGATTAATTTGTATTATTTCACAATTAAATCATTTAAAATAATATATAGTATATTTTCGGCAGTTCCAGAGTGGAAGATACTTTCAGTATCGCCCTGGTGTAAGACCACCATTCAGAATTGAAACTTTCCTTGAAATAGCTTTAGCCGTGTTTGGCGACCAGCTATGAATAGCCAGATACTTCCTTACCTTCCTCTTCCCCATCTCCTTCCCTTCCGCACTACCTTCAGCCTCACAACATACCCCGATTGGGGTTGCCATAGTCTCACTGGCTCCAGACGCGAACAGTAGGGACTCTTGTGCGGTATTCATATAAAAAAATCAGCACGACAGTCAAAACAATTCCCCATTACATTCCCCATACATTTGCGCAATACAACACAAAATTTTACTATACAGACATTTTTTTAAGTAAAGCGTATGAAGGTAAATTAATACGAGAATATGGAATGTATCGGAAGCACCTCCTATCCTTATCCTATATTCGTCTTCTTCTCCCCCAAAACCAAAAATTAATTTTGAGACACAATAAGAGTCCATCTCCAAACAACATTAGCATAAGCGACATTTTTGGCTTGACTTCATTTTACACGATATATATCTTTATATTCTATGTATAAGCTGTTTGTTTCTTACAAATAAAAATGAAATAATTATAAACCCCCCAAATAGTATATGAAGAGCTCATAGCTTATTATATACAACAGGTATAAAAAGTAAAATTTACAAAATTTTAAGAAACCCCCGACACAAAAAAGAGCTGATGACCTTTAAAAGCGTAAACAGATTGATGTGAATTGTAGCTAAGAACCATCTCAATTACGTCAGCTTTCAAACAACAAAAAAACACATCATAATCGGTCCATTCGTTTAGGAGCTAGGATGCCACAGACAGACAGACACACAGACCCGTCAAACTTATAACACCGCTCCTTGCGTCGGGGGTTAAAAAGTGGCACAAATAATACCAAAATTACAGAAAAGAGGCGTTCTCCATAGATCCTTAACGCTATTGTGGTTGTCATTTATATTAGAAATGGTGTGAAAATAAGTCCTTAACTTAGAATTAATGTGATTAAATTGCGTAATAATAGTTTTATACGTATTTCATTAATGTATCAATTCCATTAGGTTCCTTTGGTAACACGCTACTCAAAAGTTAATGAAATATTGTGTTTATTCAGTTTCATAATGATTATTACGCATGAAGTGCTGCTGTTAAGAGAAGGTTTAATTATTTTTAATTAAAAAGCAAATGCTCGGAGTAGATACTAAACTAAACACGAAAGAAATATTTTTATATCACGTGTAAACAAAACATACATATTTTTTAAAACCTATATTCTGAGTTTGCTGACGGAATATTGTTACGAGGAAGAAGCTGCAAACAATGCTCACCTATTGTGTTTTATGAAGAGAAAAATAATATTTTGGTCATATTAGCAAGTTCCCACAAGATGAATGAATATATTGAAATTTTATATCCAATAAATAACAAATTAGTAACAATGGCCCCAAAAAACAACAGTCCGGACACGGGTTTTTCAAATTAAAAATTTACTTCTTACACGGCGCCAAGCACTTTAAATTCATAAACGTAAATAAATAATTAATTAAAAAATATCAGAAAGTAGGTACCTAGCAAACTTTCGTCGCGCATATACATACAAGGTGGAGTCCAGGGGATTTCAAGGTGTCCTCTAAGTTCGGGAGATAATTTTACATGATAGTACGAGTAAAAAAGATTAATAACTTTCCGTTGGTAGTTTTCAGGTTAAGAAGTTGACCAGAAAAAAAAATCTATAAAAAAATATTTTTGTGCGGGAAAAAAAAGGAATTTAGATAAAAGTAATTTTTCTTTTTTACTTCTACAATCACTGGAATCTTCCCCCGTAGTAAGTGTACTTCACCCCCGTAGATAGGTATATTTTAAAAAACACACACATAGGAAAGCCGATCAATTTTCTGAGAAGCTAATTCTAAAGACTTGGTGGTCAGGATGAATGGTCCAAACCAAATATCAAAATTCAGATGTATGTTTGTCCTAGGCATTTTTACATATAAAAATTATGTAGGTATAGTTGCATTATTCATAAAAATAAAATTTTAAATACGACAATAACTTATTATTAAAAAACAATTAGTAACCAACTTAGTAACCACCACTTTTATTTTTTACATATATGCGAAACCCGGTCGGCGTAAGTACGTATTAAAAAAAACAAAAGAGGGGTTTACTAGCGATTTATAGGTTAGCTGGAGTGAGCTCTTGAACTCGGGATCTTTGCGGAAGCGGATCCTACGTCCTAAACCAGGAACTCGGAGCCGGATCTTGAATGCATTCACAGACGTTCCTGTGTCCGCGTTCCGAACACACGCGAGTCGTGAGGGTTCTTGTCCGTGAAACGTAGAAAACAAATGTACAGATAAATGAAATGCCAAGCGGTCGAGTCAATACAGGACTTCGCTACTCTGTCAGTAAAGTTTAATAATTTTATGACTGCACTGGTGCAATTTTTCGTTTACTCAAAGGTGTTCATTCTAAAGGCAGATTACTGATTTCGTCGTCGTTTGCAGTAGCTTGAAAAATCCGATAGGGTTCGCATACATTGCGACATCAGTCGCGCAGCGTAGTACAATCTCGGATTCGAGTTTTTGTGCGGGTTCGGGCTCCGACCGAACCCTTGCGTCCCGGTAGCAACAGCATCTAGTACCCAGTCCGCACCCAAGAACTTGGACGCGGGACCTGCTCCTAGAACTCGAGTACTTTTAAAAGGAAGCAGCTCCTAGAATTCACCCATCTCTAGTGTTTACCAAGTTACTGTTTTATTTTGAATTATAATGACACATCACAAATTATCTGCTTTATATGAACAAAAATTTAATTTGTTATAAAAATACTTTTAAGAGACCCAAAAAATCTTATATGTAATGAAAAATCGCTGTTTGACGCAGAAGTATAAAATAATGTAAAATTATAGTAATTTACCTTTAACATACTACTAACATAGATGTCAATGTCTATGAGTATTTATCAACCTACATAGATATTTAATTGGAAATATATCGCGATTCCGTTGACAGCACTAAAACAGCAGTAAATTTTTTTTCATAATTAATTTAATGAATCGTGTGAAAATTAAATTAAAATTTTTATAAAATTAAAGATATTGTTAAAAATTCGAAAATTATGTTTAAAAAAAGATTGAATGCTCACCCCTGCTATAAGGCCGGGTTCACACTGCCCCTGGCCGCGGGGGAAGCAATGCCGGGTGTGAGTCGGTCAATTTACACGGTTTCAATTAGCAGTCCATAAAACTTGGCCGCGCGCTCAAAACTTGTTATTACCAAATTTCCATACAGCGAACATCGAGCATTGTGCATTGTGGTGCTCAAGAATCGACGAGTTTCTACCACAGTACCTACTTGAGAATTTTGTTGAAAAAACTTTCTTTAATTACTTATCTTAAAATAGAATATATTATAATTTAACAGTTATGTGTTGTGACTTGCCAATTCCAGTAATGATCCCTCATAGATAATTAACTGCAAAACTGTGAAATGTAATAACATTTTAAAAATAAGTGGCGAAACTTGGAAAGCGAAATTTTTAATTTTTGTAATTTGTAATCTTAATACTGTACCTTCTGAATTTATTGTACTGTGCTTTATTGCTCTGTATTATGAAATTTTTATATTAGCACATACGAAACCACCCTACCTACACATATGGACTATTTTTAGTTTAATAAATTTAAAAAACGAATCAAGGAAAAGCAATCAAAAGAACAACGAAATCAAAGCTAAAGGGCGAAAATTTACTTATTGAAAGTATTTTTTATGTCATTTATACGTTCGAAATTGGTAAATAACGCACAAAAAATTACATTTTTATAGTAAGTCATTTTGGCGGGCCAATTGTCGGCGGATCAACTGTCGCGTCACCATTTGGTGGAAATCTCACCCTCGTAAAAGAGGATTATAGTTTAGTCTTATTCAGTCCCATTTAAATTATTTTATAGAAATATGGGAAAACCCATAAATAAAATACTTAAAGACTTACAAATAATATAGAAAAGTTATAAAATACTTTTTACACAGGTACAACCCAAAAAACCCCCCCGCTGCGGTGGCAGCGGGGGTTGAAATGTCGGTGCGGGTGGGCAAGGGGCACGGGAAGGGCACCTAAGGGCCGAAAGATGACCACATCTGGTGAATGTTCACTGCCAGTCTCGGATTTTGAATACTTTCTTTACACTATCCAACGGTTCACGATAATATTTTGATAACACGTTCTAAAAGTAGTTTTATGTCCACACTACTCACTGTAAAATTATTTTGAGTACACTGGTAAGTTCGGGGATAAAAGAACGAATGACAATGGGAACAGAATACTTGAAGTATGTTTGGAGTGGAACCTTTTTGTGTCGAATACTTTCTTCGATCATAAAGGTATCCACCAATATACGTGGGAAAGAGGAAATGAAAGGTCAATAATTGATTTTGTAGTAATTGACTCTAGGTTGAGAGCCGTTACCGAGGACACAAGAGTGTTCAGAGGGGCTGAGGTTGAAACTGACCACTTTCTGGTGGTATCGAGAGTAAGCCTCTTTCGCGGCTGGCGCTCTAAGGTGAAAACGGTAACAACTCCAACAAGAGTCAAAATAGAAAAACTGCAAAACGGTAACATCAGAAGTGAGTATGAGAAGTGTGCAGAGATGAGATTGAATGAGAAGGAAATGGATGGTCTAAGCATAGAGGAAACATGGAACCACATAAAGGTGAGTCTGTACGAATCTGCTAAAGACGTGTGTGGGATAAGTAAGCAAGGCAGGAAGAAAGGTGACGCATGGTGGGATGATGAGATCAAAGCACTGGTCTCTGAGAAGAAGAAAGCATGGTTATGTTTGATAGCGACTGGCAGTGCTCCAAGCGAAGAGAGAGATCGAGCGAAAGAAGTGTATAAGGTATGTAAGAAAAGAGTAAGTGTTGGAGTGAAAGAACGAAAGAAACGTCTGGAAGAGGAAGAGGGAATCAAAATGACACACCACTTCCAAGAAAACATCAAGTTGTTTTGGAAGGAGGTCAAAAGGTCCCGAAGTGGTTCAGAGAACGGAAGCATGAAAGTGATAAAATCGAAAGATGGACAAATGTTGACGAATGGGGAAGAAATAAAAGAGAGATGGATGAAATATTTTGAGGAAGTCTTTGAAAGCAACCCGGGTGATAGTGAGTCCAGCGTCGAATCGGGTATGAACGATGACGGAGTGAATGTTACCAAAATCAGCATGGATGAAATAAAAAGATCAATGAAATGTATGAAGAATGGTAAGGCTGTGGGTTTCGACAATATTGCTGCCGAATACTTTAAAGGGGATAGTCCTATTATTCTTACGTGGTTGTGCAAACTTTTTAACCAGTGTTTAGAGGAGGGTTACACGCCATTAGATTGGAGAAGGGCTGTAATCATGCCATTATACAAAGGTAAAGGGTCACGTATGGAATGTGGGAATCACAGGGCTATTAGCCTGCTTAGTTCAGTCGGCAAGCTATATGGTAGAATATTGATAGAAAGGGTAAGAATGGAAACAAAGGAAAAAGTTTGGGATGTGCAAGGCGCTTTTATGAGTGGAAGGGGGTGCATGGACCAGATTTTCTCGTTGCGTATGCTCACTGAGAAGTTTCTTGCAAAAAACCAGAAACTCTTCTGTGCCTTTGTAGATTTACAAAAAGCATACGACCGAGTTGACAGGAAAAAGCTGTGGAAGGTGTTGTCCAAGTACGGAGTGAATAAGAATCTCATACAAGCAATTGCGTCTCTGTATGAGGGAAGCGTTGCATGTATTAGGGTGAACGGTGATTTTACGGGGTGGTTTGACATCACAAAAGGTGTTAAGCAAGGATGCGTAATGTCACCGTGGTTATTCAATCTATACATGGATAATTGTATGCAAGAGTTGAAAGAGATGGGATTGGGCGCGAAATTGAGTGATCTAGAAGTATGTTGCCTGTTGTATGCTGATGATGCAGTGCTGATTTCTAACAGTATGGAAGATCTACAGTCGCTCGTGTCTAGGATGAACGAAGTATGTATGAAGAATGAGCTAATGATGAATGTAAGTAAGTCTAAAGTAATGGTATTTGAAAGAGAGAGTACGAAAACAATGTGCAACATAGTTGTGAACGACGAATACTTGGAGCAGGTGGATGAGTTTGTGTATTTGGGAAGTATGTTTACGAGAGATGGGAAGACTGATAGAGATATCGAAAGAAGGGTAAATGCCGGTAACTCCATTAATGGAGGTCTGAACGCCGTTGGCAGCAACAAAAAATTGTCAAAAGAAGCGAAGCTAGCCGTCCATAATGGAGTGCTGGTACCTACCCTGATGTATGGCAGTGAGGCATGGAACTGGCAGAGAAAGGATGAAAGTAGACTGAATGCTGTAGAAATGAGATCCCTGAGACGTATGTGTGGTAAAACCATGTATGATCGTGTGAGAAATGTGGAGATCCGCAAAGAATGCAAGGCTGATGTAAGCGTAATGAATAAGATTAAGAAAGGGACGCTCAGATGGTTTGGGCATGTAGAGCGAATGAATGAGGAAAGGAGTGTAAGGAGAATATATGACGCAAATGTGAATGGTAGACGAAGTCGGGGACGCCCGAGGAAGACATGGCACGACCAAGTGAATCAGATACTTGAGTCGGGCGATGTCAAGAGTCAGAATAACAGAAGAGCATGTATGAGACGATGTATGAATGTGAACGAAGCAAGGAGTGTGTGCCAAGATCGAGTTGTTTGGCGGTCCGTCCTCTCTGCCTACCCCTGCGGGGAAACGGCGTGATGGTTAGTTAGTTAGTTAGTTAGTTACAACCCAAAAAACTATACCAAGAAACGAACTTAATGAAAATCGGAAAATTGTATGAATATATGCCTATTAATTCATTTTGGGAAGTGGTAGCCGTTTATTAATTTATTAAGGTACCAGCCCACTATGATTAAAAACAAAATTATATTTCAAAGATGCAAGAATGCTGTTAAGAATGCTAAAAGTGATTTAATTTTCAAACCAAAATTAAATGATTTTGGATCACCTTAACATTAATATAAGTGAGCAAAATAAAAATAGACTTACACAGGAATAATATATTATGAAGTACATAATAATTAAAAAAAAAAACAGATGCAATTCACACGCGGTAGAACTAAAGCAGACAAGAGAGGGTAGACTACGAGGCACATTTTTTATCATTGTGAAGGACGATTTTTTCCATATTTTTGTCGGCGATTTCCAGGGCACCTTTTCCTATACCTACATTTGGTCATCTTATTAGCATTTTTGGTTTCTTCTTCGGAGTCGCTAGATGTCGCTTTCTTTTGTGTTTTCTGTTGCCTGTTCATTTTATTTATTTATTAATAAACGCCCTTTTTCGGGGCTTTTACATATATAGCATAGTTAGAAAAATACATTTTATTGTACATAACTGAACTGCCTCAATAACAATATTTTATATTTATTCAAAGATAAATTGAAGATGTCCACTGACTTGGTATAATTGTTTCCCTCCATTAGTATTCTGGGCAAAGAGGAACACATATGGTAGTTAGTCCCAGAATTTCTGCACTGAAATAAATCCTGACTTCTAGTATTACGAAGTGGAATTCGGAAGCTTATCAATTCAAGTAATACCGGACTATCAACTAAATCATTTAGAATTTTATATAAAAATACCAAGTCAGTGAAAATTCTTCTGTCTGAAAATTTAAGCATATTCATATCGTTTAAAATAGTGTTGTATTTTAACATATTTGCTGGAATACCCTTTTTAAAATTTAGGAAACGTAAGAATTTGTTTTGTATTCTTTCAACAGCTTGTACGTGCGTATTATAATGAGGATTCCAGACAGGAGAATTGTACTCAAGTTGGCTTCTTACATAAGCAAAATATAACAGTTTAATACATTTTATATTGTTAAAGTTTCTAGTTAGCCTAGTTATAAAATCCAACATTTTTAAGCCCTTATTACAGATTTTTGTTATGTGGTTAACAAATGAAAGATTTGATTGAAAAGTGATGCCCAAGTCTTTAATTTGCATTAATGTCTGAAGAGCATTGTTATCAATGTTGTAATTAAATATCACTGGATTTTTTATTCTAGAAAATCTAACAATTTTGAGATATTTAAATAAAGTCTATTTTCCATACACCAAATTAACAATTTGGTGTATGTATTTTGGAGTGATTTGAAGATTAGATATTGATTTTACAAAAAAAAAATATTTTGGGTAGGATTCGAGCGCTTCACACCACTACACTAAAGGGGACTTGGATGGGTGGGACCGTGGATTTATATTGGAGCCGAGTACCCATGAATAAAATAAATATTTTATTGCTAATTCATTCTCTCGCAGGCTAAAACCTATAAATGTATGTGTTTGTCTCTTTTTAGTGTCACTCGTTTCTGTTTTATAGGATTTTCTAAAGAAGTTTTCACCTCAAAAATTGTGTACTTAAGTTAAGAAAGTGAAATTCGTATAATTCTTTCAAAATAAAAAATAAATATGTATACATATATTATTGAAGAAGATAATACTAATAATCTAAACGATAATATGAACGAGAAAAAGACACAGAAAAAAGAAAAAGATAATGGTCGCAACTGGGACTAATATTATATGATATTTTCATTTTAATTCTAAAGTTATAAAAAGAGAGTTGTTCAAATAAAATAAAATATTACTTAACTAACAAAATAAATTAACGGTCCAACTTTTTAGGCTGTTCGGAATTTAAAATATTATTACTCCAATTGTTTCCTTTAACAGACCGTACGGTACAATGGTCGCCAGTGAAATGTGAGTAATTATTATTACCGGTTCCTGTCAAACAGATCCAGCAACGCTGGGTTTGCGCGGTCATGGGCCTAGCTATCTAAAACCGCGTATAACAAATCGATTACAAGATAGCTTAAATCTTAGGTGCCAAAACTGTAACAATTAACATTGATGAAATGCCAATTACGTAGTTGTACCCTGGTAAAAAATAATTCGTCGAAATGTTAATTTGAAAGGATTGGAAAGGAGTGATGGATGCAAATGGTGAGTAACTGCTGCCAGTGGAAAGCAATGTTTGTGAATGAGTCAAAATCCAATCCGTGTGGCGCCGTGAATATGATGAAAATCTATATTTTTTTTATTTAAATCTCAGAGTGCTTTTACATGTAGGTAGTACAACTTTAACATGGCAGATAATTTTGAAACATAAGAAAGAATAATAAAAATAACATTACATAGAATGTATACACGCGCTGTGCTTTGTGGGTGTATTTTGTGATCCAGTTATAGGCCCAATTCCGGCCGATATTCCCATACAAAACTGTCTTTCACTTTCTGTTTACGAAATGCATATGGGACGGCGATATATAATTTCAGACAAGTATAAGCGAGACAGACCACGTGCTAAACGATCTAGAACCAAAAGGTACTAAATCCGCGGGACAATTGTTGCATTCAAAGTTTTACGGAAGGCACTTCCAGTGTTATATTCTTTATTCTATGATTATATTAGATACAAAATACAAACAAGAAATAAAAATTAAAAACTACCATTAAAAATAAATAATTTACATGGTCCACAAAATTCGCCCGGTAAATATTTAATATGTTAAGCTAGGTATTGGCTTCCCATAGTGTCAAACCGTTGAATCGGTGAATTTTGTTGTTTTTTTTAAAGAAATACAAACATATCCAAGAGTTATAATATTTTGAAAATCTCCCACTACCAACACAGTAAGCGGAAAATGTTGCTTGTGATGGAGGACTTAGCCAGCCGAGGAATTTAACTCACGACATCGGGGTGGGAACCAGACGCGACGCTAACGACGATAATAAACATTACAGGTGATAAAACATAAGCTAATTTGACGTTTGAGTACCGTTGAAACATTTAGTACTTTTTTCCAAAATCCTTGTAAACTCATCATAGGTTAAGTCGTGTGAGATTCCGGCACAAATAGATTGATATGTTGCAAGATCTTACTAGCTACCTCCTCTCCTTTTGGTTAGAGAAATAGGATGTTAAACAACACCTCAAAAATCATTTAACATATTTTTAGACGTGTAAACATCAAAACATGCTCTTGGAGTAATGTGAAAACTAAAATTAGGCACGAGAATGAAATTATTTGAGGTTCTTGATAATTAAGATTCTGGTAATATGAAGAATATCGCCGGAGGAAGCAAGTGGGCGGTTCAAAACGATAGCGCACCGAGAATAATAACGCTAAGTAGGTGGTAATAGGAAACAAGACGTGATTAACGGACCCGCAATTAAAAATATACTTAAACAATGGATTGTACAATACGAGAATATTGGCTGCAATCTGACCAGGCCACTTAAAACGATATATGCAAGAGAAAAGCACAACACCTTCACCGGAAGCTTGTTAATTTATTACTAGGAGTTCGCAAAGGCAATTTTTCTTTCCGCATTGGAAATATAACTATGTTGAACCGATAAAAAAAATTAATTAAATGAAGACACTATGAGCGAAACTCAATCGAAAATCTGGAAACAGAAAAATCAGAAAAAGATATTTGCACCTCTGGGACTCGAACCCAGGACCTCTCTACTTTCCGGGCGAGTGCTCTTGACCACTGAGCTAAGGTGTCGATATCCAATTCGTTCACTTTTAACTGTACCATACTTTGACTAAGAACCACCCATATTATCTTCATTTTTCTTAACGCATGTTTATTAGCTGCCATCTTTATGTACGATTGCAAGATTCAAACCCGAACTAAATGCAATCTAGATGGTGTCTGGATAAATTTTTTATCCATTTTATTTAATGTGCGATATCTTTTGACTTTTCTGCAAGTCTAGGATGAATATTATTATTTTTTTATCCAGACACCATCTAGATTGCATTAAGTTCGGTTTTTAATCTTGCAATCGTATATAAAGATGGCAGACAATAAAAAATCTATTAAGTAAGCCCTACACAGTGGAAAACGTCGAACATTATTCTTATATTTAAGAAAGAGAAGATATAGGGAACTACAGACCTATAAGTTTGATGTCAAAGATCTACAAAGTATTTTCCAAAGTTATCCTGGAAAGAATAAGTAAAAAATTAGACGAAAACCAACCACGAGAGCAAGCTGGCTTTAGACAAAAATACTCTACCCTGGACCACATACACGGTGAAACAAATAGTAGAAAAATATAATGAGTATAATAAGAAACTATACATGGCATTCATCGACTACTCCAAAGCCTTCGACAGTATAAGGCACACAGCTTTATGGGATAGCCTTGAACAGCAGGGGATACCTTCAAACTACATCAATATTATAAAGAACATATACTTGAATTGCGAAGCGAGGATCCAACTAGAAACCGTGGGAAAAAAGTTCAAGATCGAGAGAGGAGTAAGACAGGGAGACCCTCTGTCACCAAAATTGTTCTCGGCTGCTCTAGAAAGTATCTTCCGCAAACTAGATTGGGAAAAATATGGTATCAACGTGCAAGGTGCAAAACTGAACTACTTCAGATTTGCAGATGATATATTCCTATTTGAGGAAAATCCAACGCACTTAAATAGAATGATAGAATCACTAAACGACGAAAGTGTGAAAGTCGGCCTATGCATGAACAAAGACAAAACAAAATTGCTTACAAACTCTGAACCAGTAACCATAAAAATTGACAACCAACCACTCGATTATGTGTCAGATTACATCTATTTAGGACAGATAATATCTCACAACGATCAAACCACTAAAGAAATCGAGCGAAGAAAAGCAAATGGATGAAAGATATACTGGTCTTTGAAAGAAGTCTTGAAATCCAAGGAGCTAAGTATTCAAATAAAAAGGAAAGTCTTCAACACATGTATACTTCCAGTCATCACCTATGGATGTGAAACTTGGGCACTCACCAAACGCCACAGAGAAAAGTTGGAACGCTGCCAGAGAGCCATGGAGAGAAGTTTGTTAGGAATAAGGAAACAGGACAGAGTGAGATGTAGCATAATAAGGGAGAAAACTAAAGTTGCTGATATAGTTACCCGAATAGACCAACAAAAGTGGAGATCGACAGGTCACGTGACCCGCGATCCACAAGAGAAATGGTGCAAAAATGTCACTGACTGGTATCCCAGAGACGGCAAGAGAAATAGAGGACGTCAACAAATGAGATGGGAAGACGATCTAAAACTCACGGCTGGACATCATTGAAGAAGAGTAGCGCGTGACGGTCCCAGTGGAAAATGTTAGAGGAGGCCTATGCCAAGAGGCAAACTGAGCTTCGAGATATATTATAAAAAATAGAACATGCCAAAATTCATACCCAACAGAAGTTCAGAATAAAAAGGCTTATTAGTATTATTATTATTATGTCAGATACCAAATTTGATTGTTGTTGTTATATACGAAAAAGTAAAATTTGAATACAAAAATTATAATAGGTGGTACGCGAGCTGTTTGAAAACTGAATGTACTGGGATTGAATATATGGAAAGCAGGAGAGGGGTTAACGGGACGGGAATCGGGAGAGGGGAGAGGAAAGGGGTGAGGGAAGGCGGGGAAAGTAGAAAGGGAACTTGGAAGGGGAAGGGGACGCACGGGAAAGGACATGCAGGGAGAAACAATTGATTTATTTGCATGCCGGGAACATTACAACTGTAATAATAATTTTTGATAATATCACTCAATTAAAATTGAGTACGATACATCCTATTCTATTAGAATTATATATCAATAATACATTGTTTTGAAAGGTTAAATTAATGTCGAGCACTTAAATTAATTTGTCAAACAAATTATGAACCGACTATAAAAAAAGAAAACGCTTACGTATATTAAGGACAGAAAACATTTGTTTTCCCGAGGTCGGAATGTCAATCCAATGTTTAAGCGCAATGAGCGCGCAACACTAAACATGTTGGCTGTTGAGAACTCAGTTTCAATTAATATTCAAATAAGGTTACTCAAAATATGTGGACTTAATCAATTAATACTTCGGGGGGGAAGATTCGCGATAGATGAGTCGATCGCACGGTTTTATCCTTTAATCGTAGTATTGATTTTAATAATTATGGAAGCTGTTCAAATATCTCAACTGCACAATGGTGTGCGAAAAGGTGCATCTACAGCATTACTAACATTAATATTTTTTCAAAGCCTTTGTAGAACGTCTTGCGCGTTGCTAACAATTTTGACAGAATCTTTCATATTCGCCAAAAGTAAAATTATAGTTTACAACAATTTTCAGGAAGTTCACAATATTTTGTACGACAGAGCTTTTGTGAAATGGAGTCCTATCGGAACTGGGAAGTTTTTCGTTATTTTCGTTACATTTAACAGTATTCAAATAGTCTTATCTTTGTTGACTTGGTACGATCATGCTAATCAGATGATTTTGATTATTTTAAGATCGACGGTGATAGCTCTAGGGATAACCGAAATATCAACGAACATAGTGGTGTGCAACAATTACATTTCATCGCTGAATGAATCGCTAATACTTATTGGCACGAAATACAAAAATCATCTAACTGGAGTAGATTTTAGGCCAGTGAATTTACATCATCCGGAAATAAGAGATTTGAGAGAAATTGGACAACTATTGCAAGAAATACAAAACATTGGACTAAAAGACTATATTAAAGTATTTGAACTGATCAATGACAACATGAAAATAATTTCACAACGTTATACATACATGGTAAAAGAAAATTTTATGTTTGTGAGAGTATTGGTTCACATTGTTTTAGCGTTTAGTGTGAATGTTAATATTAGAATTAGAAAATTTAATAAATGTTAAAATCAACTCTGCAATCTTCACAATTGCTTCGGTGTTCAAAGCTATTTTTTAAGATTCTGTATAAATGCTTAAAGAATTGCTTGAAGTATTCACCATATAAATAATAATATGATATTTTGTTACGTTAAGTTTCATTTGATTTTAATGGTGTATATAAAGGTGATAAGGTAGAAATCATAAAATAAATTATAAACTTTAATTTGCTTACGT
Organism: Glyphotaelius pellucidus; assembly: GCA_936435175.1. NCBI lineage: Eukaryota > Metazoa > Arthropoda > Insecta > Trichoptera > Limnephilidae > Glyphotaelius > Glyphotaelius pellucidus. The sequence continues at coordinate 13,303,648 of OW386550.1, forward strand.
TTCCCGTTTTACACAGTTCGTGCCTTCATTGCTTACGTCAATATTATATTTTGTAGCGGTAGTCAAGGTGTGTTATTCGACGTGGGACACACTTAAATTGGTAAATATTATTTGATGTCTCAATACTAAAACAAGTGAGCAACGTGTCGTATCCACCCGTGTCTTGAAAATTAACGTGCTTGACTTATTTTCAGAACGCAATTCTCTATTACTTTTTTCGAACAATTGAGTATTTGTGGTGCATATCAAGTACTGCCTTTGTCGTGGAATCTTTAAATTCAGAAATTGACAGAACGAAACAAATTTTAGGAAAGTTTTTATTACTGGACCTATATAAGGGTAGGAATATTTCTCTGATAAAATTTTAATCGTAGATAAATTAAGAAGAGAAAAAGTTTTACTTTACACACAAAACAATTTTCTGTGATCTGATTTCAATATGATTGTTTTATTTTACAGAAACGCAAATTAAAAGGGGAATTGATAAATTTACCGGGATTTTACTCAAGAAGAAGATAGTTTTGTGCATCGGAGGAATAGTTACTGTCGATTTTATGTTATTACATGCAATAGTTGCTCTAACCACCTCCTACATGATTATTTATAATCAGATGGATCAATAAAAAATCGACGTCATGACGATTTAATAATAATTAAAATAGACTATAAGCTGTATATAATGGTAAGCTCTGGCGTTATGAAATTATAAATATTAATATATTTTATTTGTTACACGTTTTCTGTCGCTAACAAAAGCGAGTTTTGCAAACGTCAGAAAACAAATCGTTTCCATGGAAACGATGTTGATATATTTGTGGGCTCTATGCTGGTAGGTACTCAGCCCCCTACCTACTGGTCGGCTACTGCTCCAGAAAGTTCAAATATAAGAATATGTTTTTTTTTTTTTGCAGAAGCTTATGTTTTGGAATAAATGTCAGATGGAGAGTTCCTACATTAAAAATATAATTCGTAACGATTATAAAGACTGAATTATAAGAAGTGTTATTTTTTATTATATTTACAAACTTCCACATATTTAAATAAAAATAAATCTCCGAAATGTTTGTAAGCGCATAAATTCCGAACGACTGCACCGAATTGGATAATTCTTTTTTCTTTAAGCTCTAGCATTATGAATTTTAGGTGGCACGCAAGCTGTTTGAAAACTGAATGTACCGGGAATGAATGTGTGGAATGCGGGAGGGGGTAGGGGGAGGGGAGATAATTGATAAGTGCAAGCGATACAGTAATTTCCCCTAATACCATGCGAGCGAAGCCGCGGGGAAAGCTAGTAAACAATGAAACGAAGTTAAAATAGGCAAGACGATATTATAAATAAAAATAAAACGTAGCCAAAACTGACAAATATTTACATCAAATGTGTTCACAATGCTTCAAGAAGAAATATGTGGACATTATACTCGTATTTATTCTTCTCATAAGATTTGGCGAGACAGAAACGATTCTAGGTCCAGAAAGAGCTGTGTTTCCACAAACCTGGTCGTTTTGGAGAGATGAAAAATATCTTCGGCCGCTCGAGCAGAGGCAATTATTAAAATGAACAATCATCAGGTCACTTATTGAGAGGGTACAGCGTGAGCACTCAACTCAATATCGATAATGTCGAGCCCCTTAAAAAACAAAACTATACAAGGGAGTACCTTGGAAAACCGTATAGAATACAACCTTCAGACTACACTTCGCTTCCACATGATGATCGATTTAGAAGTAATAGTGGGCTTAACTATCGATCACAGAATACAGAGTTGTTATGAGTTTGAGTAACAAAGGAGTACTGAATAATAAAATGCTTAACCCAACCGGTTGAATATTTAACTCCAATCGTTTCATTTTGAAGATAAAAATGTGCAGAGGTATAGAACTGAAATATATATTTTTTTAACATGAGCTCCACACAGGAGGCCCTGAGGAAAATAATCTCCCTCAAGGCCTATGTCATCTTTGGGGATGCTGTGTGGAGGGTTTTTTTTAGGAAAAGAAGTGGAGGGAAATTCTGGGAAGGAAAAGGGTTTAAGGGGTGGGTAGGAATCTGGGGTTCAGTGTGTCCTGGTCATCCGCCTCCAAGATCTAGACAAACCTCACCCCATGAACCCAACAATACTACAAGAGATGTACCTGTAAATTCTATGCCGGTGGGTTTTTAAGGTTTTTAAGGTTTCCAGTTAAAAAAAGGCAGGCGGGTGTGGGTACCGCCATCCCGAGAACCATTTATAGGATAACCAACACCTCTGCCACAGGACACCTGTGGTTCGCTGCGTTAGGTGACGTAGTAGGGATTCCTGTGTTCGTGGGGTCAGATATGTCTAGGTTTTGGTGACGGATGCGTCTGCCTACCAATTACGCGGCAGGCCAGATCAGGAGAGACTGGTTGAGAGATACCTTTAGACTTCTCCTGCAGGACTCTTGGAACATCGCCTTGCACCGCAGTGGAGAGATGATACTACTAGAAAAACTGACCCCCAGATCCCTACCGACTCCTCATACCTATTTTCTTCCCAGAACTTCCTCTCCTTTGTTTTGATCCGGGGTTCCTGTGTGTATGTAATGTAAAAAAAGCAAATAGGCTTAATGGATTGGATATGTACGTAAAACAATCAAACAAAAGTCAATGTGACAGGTTGACAAACATATGAAAAGAAAAAGGAAATGCAGTAATTACTCAAGGTATTAGGTTTATTCATATAAAGGGCATACATACTACTATGGAAATGTGGTTAAGCAATCGTTAGCACTGGAGGGGAGGCTATGGAAATGTGGTTAAGCACCAGATTAATGAGATGAATTATTACTTTTTCCAATGGCCACATTGTAGTGCGGGCAATACTGGTCACGGCGACCGCTTAAAGGAACCTACGACCTACGTCATTCCGGTCCCGACGCTGTCCTCATTAACACGTTGCTAGATTCTAGATTTTACATTTCCACTGCGTTCCTTCCGCTGCCGCGTTATTAATCAGTAAATTTGTCTAAATAAATAAAACACAAAAACGTGGCGAAATCTTTAATTTCTTTGAACACCAAGACCCTTCCGCGGAGCCTAAGGTAAGCATCTTCCATAGCATCAGTAGGAAGTCCAGAAAGACAAGATTCTCGCCACACTACCAATGAAAACTACTATACAGAGAGTTCGTTTCAATATTTCACATTCGTAAAACGTGACCTTGTTTGCCACAATTATAAAATAATATTTTTTTAACGATTCATAAAGGTATCGTTCCATGATAATTAAATCAACATATTTTGAAAAATGATTTAAAGTCTTTTTTTTTTTTTGTTATGATTTTTGGGGTGTTATGCCGTGTTTCGCTACCTCCTTCTTTAGCCAACGTTTCGGACAGCGTTACAGTGTCCATCATCAGGGCAGATGAGGATAATGATGGACACTGTAACGCTGTCCGAAACGTTGGCTAAAGAAGGAGGTAGCGAAACACGGCATAACACCCCAAAAATCATAAGAAAAATCCTTTTTGGCCGTGAAAACCTAAAAACATACCTGATTTAAAGTCGTTAAAACTGATTTTCTTTAAATCGCCAATAACCTAACCTAACGTAACATACGTATTTAACCTTGTTGTTCGTTGTTCGGTCACCATTATAAATACACCCTACAAAATGTCCTGCGAGCATAAATTATCGATTTTCAGGTATTATATAGTGTTATATTAACGACATCAACGCATTAACCGACAAAAAAAACATGATATATGTGTTCCCTGGCGATGTACACCGTAGCGCTGTCCGAAACGTTGGCTAAAGAAGGAGGAATAAGAGAAAAAATAATTATAAGAGAAGGAATAAGAGAAAAAATAATGATTACGCGTGAAAAGCGAAAGCGAGCATTTATTATGACGAGAAATAAGTTAAGTTAAAAAGTACATTATTTAAGTCATTAAAAAAATTCAGTATTTAATCATTTTCATGTATCCATATACAACTTGAATGTCTTTTCATGTAACTGAAATTTTAATAAGTAAATATTTATTTGATGAAAAGGCATGCAAACACAAAATGTGTAAGGGGGGATAGGAATCTGGGGGACAATATATCCAGGATTGTCGGATGTGTGAATCCAGCATCCCATTGCAAGTCCAGCCGGAGAGGTAATAAGGTCTCCCTCAACCAGTGTCCCACGATCCGGCCCGCCGCGCAGTAGGTGGGCTAAAGAAATCGCCGAAACGACCGCAATATTAGAAGAAAGTCCAACAAGAATCACAAAAGAAACTAAAATGGAAATCTTCAAAAAAATAGGCTCAATCATGGAAAATATTTCGCGATAGACATGGCAAAACTGAAAGAAAAAAATACGATACTGAAGGCAATGCTAAAAACAAAAAAAATAAAGAGTAACTTACGCGTCAGCTTTAAAAACCGACTACCGCCAGTACATGTATGTAGGTACCATTATCAACAAATAATCACTAGGAATGTAACTATGTACATTGATTTATAAAATGATTTATAACAACTCAGAATTAACTCAACTCCACTCAATACCTCTTCGAAAAGTCGTTGAAGGTATGAAAAAAAATTAAAATAGCCCATAACCTAACCTAACGTAACCTACTTAACCTAAATTTTTTTCAGCACTTTTAATAACTCTTGTTGAGTTGAGTTCATTCAGAGTTGTTCGGTCACCAAAATGACAATGGAATGTCTTTTCATATAACTGAAATTTTAATAAGTAAATATTTATTTGATGAAAAGGCATGCAAACACAAAATGTGTAAGGGGGGATAGGAATCTGGGGGACAATATATCCAGGATTGTTGGATGTGTGAATCCAGCCTCCCATTGCAAGTCCAGCTAATAAGGTCTCCCTCAACCAGTGTTCCACGATCCGGCCCGCCACGCAGAAGGTGGGCTAACCCATCAGCCGCCAAGACCTAGACAAACCTCACCTTGTGAACCCGGGCACCCCTACTAAGTCACAAAACGTAGAGAAGCGCGAGACCTATGGCAGGGGTGTTTGTTACCAAATAAACGGTTTTCGGGGCGGCGGTACCCATAACCATACACAAGTAGAGAAACATGCGTGGTTAAACCGGATGACGTGATAATTATAAATATAATGTTATGTAATGTTTATTAATTTTCACTTTAAATATATAATGTACCTTTTCGAAAATGAAACAAGCGTACATAGTTTAAAAAAGATGATTCAATAAATTGACATTAAAGTTAACAGAACCATACGGGTATTCTAAGGCAGAAGCTGAACAGTTTATATATAGCATAAAATATTTACAGACAAGTTCAGTTCTTAGTTAGATCCATAATATGAGCAATATCTCGAGAATTTCCAAGCGAAATTTCAAAATATTACAGTATCATTTGACGCAAACTTAGATACGAAAATGTTCAGTTCATTAAAAAAATAAGAAGTTTTTTTCTGAAGAAGTATGATTTTTTAATAATTAATAATTTTTGTCATCGTCATGCGTGACAGTTGTTTCGCCAAACTGTGGATCTACTGTATACAACAGCTACCACGCATAACAATGAGCAGTAAATCAGACCTCCATAAATTAAAAAAAATACATATATTTCTATTCATTCTTAGCCGAAATAAAACAGACGAAACAAAACGGAACGAATGAAGAAGTCGATCCACATGATTACAATGTAATGTCATATATAAAGCTAAGAAAGAAATCGGCGAAATGACCGCAATATTAGAAGAAAGTCCAACAAGAATCACAAAAGAAACTAAAATGGAAATCTTCAAAAAAATAGGCTCAATCATGGAAAATATTTCGCGATAGACATGGCAAAACTGAAAGAAAAAAATACGATACTGAAGGCAATGCTAAAAACAAAAAAAATAAAGAGTAACTTACGCGTCAGCTTTAAAAACCGACTACCGCCAGTACATGTATGTAGGTACCATTATCAACAAATAATCACTAGGAATGTAACTATGTACATTGATTTATAAAATGATTTATAACAACTCAGAATTAACTCAACTCCACTCAATACCTCTTCGAAAAGTCGTTGAAGGTATGAAAAAAAATTAAAATAGCCCATAACCTAACCTAACGTAACCTACTTAACCTAAATTTTTTTCAGCACTTTTAATAACTCTTGTTGAGTTGAGTTCATTCAGAGTTGTTCGGTCACCAAAATGACAATGGAATGTCTTTTCATATAACTGAAATTTTAATAAGTAAATATTTATTTGATGAAAAGGCATGCAAACACAAAATGTGTAAGGGGGGATAGGAATCTGGGGGACAATATATCCAGGATTGTTGGATGTGTGAATCCAGCCTCCCATTGCAAGTCCAGCTAATAAGGTCTCCCTCAACCAGTGTTCCACGATCCGGCCCGCCGCGCAGTAGGTGGGCTAAAGAAATCGCCGAAACGACCGCAATATTAGAAGAAAGTCCAACAAGAATCACAAAAGAAACTAAAATGGAAATCTTCAAAAAAATAGGCTCAATCATGGAAAATATTTCGCATATGGCGATAGACATGGCAAAACTGAAAGAAAAAAATACGATACGCATCAGCTTTAAAAACCGACTACCGCCAAGAAAATATCCCAAAAAAAGAAGAGAAGGAGGCGATAAAATACGGAATAATATTAACGAAGGATTCAACATGGAACACGAAAAACTGAAAAAAAGTTTCATAAGAATGTGAATGTAATTTCTCTGGTTATTGGCGTAAGCGGAATCAAGAAAATATCAAATAATCGTTTGATTGTGACATGTGACAAGAAAGGTGACTCAGATAAACTGAAAAAAATAAATAAGCAAACAAATTTCATCAACATAAGGCAGAAGAGGTGAAGAAAAGGAAACCATGTATTATTTTGAAAGGAGTTGAAAATGAAATGGTAAATGATAATAAGTTTTTTTGGAGAGCATTTTACTACAAAATATTAAAAATGCTCACAAAATGGACATTACACAAATTGGAGATAAAAAAGATAATTAAGAGAAAAAAACACAGAATTTTCGAATACCATTGTGGAAACAAGCGGAGCCATAAGAACAATTATCTTGAACAAGAGTAATGTAAATATCGGATAACACAAAGTTAAGGTAGTGGACTGCAGTCCAATTATGCAATGCTACCACTAATTTGACAATTATTCCGGTCGCTTATTAACGTGGGACAGTGTGAGTGCTCAATTAATATCCATATTAAAGTTTTAAGCCCCTAAAAACCAACCATGCGCAAGGATGTATCTTGGAAAACCATACAGAATACTACCTATAACTTCAGGCTACATTTCGCTTTCAATGATGATATCGATTTAGAAGTAACCGTGCACTTAATTGTCGGAACGATGGCTGCTTATGAGGACATCCATTATTTTTGTAATTAATTGGGTGACACATATGTGATGCTAATCAAATGAGTTTTATTATTAATGAATAACGTGAACAACTATCAACATAGAGGAATACAACAAAGCGCAGCAGTTTCTATTGACAGTCTTATTGAATAACTCATTGTGTGAAGTCTTCAAATATTTCAAGCCTTTATTCATTTCAATGTTCAGTATGCAAGGAAAGATTAAATTTATTCAGAAATGGATGTATCTCATTTGTGGATTTCGAACGCTTAAATTCAATGGTATATTTGAGAAAAGTAATGCGAAAGCTCGTTATTATGCAATGTTGCTAATAGTGATTTATTTGGGAAATGAGGTCGTCAGAATTTTCCACGCAACGAACGATTTAACCATAAAAACCATAGCATTCAAGACCACACATTTATTGTATGGATTATCTACGTCAGTTAACTCCATGGTGACAGTTGTATCAGAATCATTCATACACATTAGGCAGAAAGAAAAAACGTACAATAATTATGTGGCCATTCATAATATAATCAACGAAAGGGCATTTACGGAATCGAGTATTTCAGGAAAGTCTACGACCGTTTTCATAGAATGCATGTTATTGTACATACTTTCAGCAGTCTTTTCTCTAGATTCGAGTGCACTACAGCACACGGCCTTGACGTTTATAAATCAAAAGTCACTTACAAAAGCGCTTGGAATAGTCGAAATATCGTCAAACATACGCATATGCAAAGATTACATTTCATCAGTAAATGAGTCCCTTCTCTTAAACTTTACTAAATGGTCGCTTGACAGAAAAGATCTCGACTTTAGACCAGTAACACTGCATTTTAGAGCTCCTGATGCGGAGAAACTCATTGTGAAAGAAGAAAAACATAAGGACATGAAAAATTATATTAAAATTTTTGAAATAACAAATGATACCATGAAACTTATTTCAAAACGGTATACACTGATGGTAAAGATTGAAATTATTAGAAAAAAATAGTCAATATGAATCGATACCTAAATTTTTTAATCATATTTTATTTCAGTGAAAGTTCATATTTATAATATTTACTACTTTAAAATCCGTAAAAGATAAAAATGTGTTTTTTAAAATAAATTTTCTTTATTGAAAATTCTTTAAAGTGACCTGAAGATGTCACGAAAAAAATAGATAATGTAACTATGTAGTACTTTAAAAAAATATATTTTTATGAATTTCGATTTATGTACCGCTATTATAAACATGTTATTTAATTTCTTTGAAATTATTATTACAGTTTCTAACTTCGTTAATGACATCCATATTGGCCATCATAATGATAATCAACGTGGCAATTTATAACACAGAAGGAGAAACTGTTAGCGTGGTGAGTAATTTATTTCTTTAATTTTTCTGGACGATTTCTGGTGAGTAATTTATTTCTTTAATTTTTCTGGACATCACTTTTCATTTTTTAGAAGTATTATTTATAAAATACAATAGGAATCATATATAAATATATTTGACACTGTAAATTTTACAGTCATTTTATGTCAGTTTTTCAAATTCCTCGAGGCCCGTTTAGAATCTGCATGAAGTCTCCTGCAGGTTTTAATTTTAATAAACGTTTCGAGCCATTAAAAAATACTTTTTTTTTTGAAATCGAAAGTTTTTTTTAGAATTCGGAAAATAATCGAATTCTGAGGCGAAAACAAAATATATATATATATATCTAAAAACAGATATTGACCATTTTAGAAGCACCACTGAATTATTTTTGCAATATAAAAGTTATTGAATCAGTCTCAAATCACAAGTCTCGTCGGCTCAAAAATGTATTTTATTATCTAATTTTATAGAGGGAAATTAATATACGTATTAACTTTTTCAACTCCGCCTCTGAATAAAGATTATTCACTCAAAGAACCACTGAAATAGCTCACACTAGAAATGCAATCCATATAGATTTGAATAGAAAATAATTAATCAGTGGCCCATTTAGCACGCACTGTCTCTCTTGCCTGGCAACGTAAATCATATCCCCATTCTATTAGAATTCCATCATGATGATGAAGCAATATTTTGTATTCAAAATTTGAGGCCTGTTTGGAAAGACGTTTCGACCACGAAACATCGCATTTATTGTGGTCTTCTTCGTTCTATTCAAATAACACGTGTTTTTTTGTGCGAGAAAACCGCAATAAAACAAGAAATTCTGTATTCCAGGTCATAAGTAATAAGAATCAATACTACTATATTATAAAACTAATAACGAAAAAAATCATTTCAGAGATCTTTTTTCAAGTTCGGGTCTCAACTCATCGAGTATACGTGGTACATTTCAAGCTCAGCATTTGAGGTGGAATCTTTATACGCAGAAATCGAAAGGACAAAACAAATACTTTGCAAGATATCGATTATCGAATACAGAGGTGACATGAATACATTTAACTATGGAGTACTGAATAATAAGACAATGAAGGGGAACGGCAGCGCAACCCTTTTCATACAAAACTTAACTTTGGATTTGAGGCCAAAACCAAACTGAAAAATAATTTTTTTATCAAAGGTAAATTTCTAGTACGAATGTGCGCTGCTTTATTTTTGTTTTAAAATAGAAAATATAGGTAATTAAATAAACCAATTGTTCACGATTCTAGAGGCATTTTTAGTGAGTTAATAATAATCTTTTTTTAATAACAATAATGCTTTATTAGTAATAGAAGAAAAAAATTGTAAAAAATAATTATGATTTTAAATAAAAATAAATAAAACCGCACATCCGTAATAGAATGACCGCAAAACCTTTTGATTAAAAAAATATTATTCAGTTTGGTTTAGAATTTTGGCATCAAATCCAAAATTAAGTTTTGTGTGAAAAAGGCCGCGCAGTCGTTCCTCCGCCAACAGATTAAATTTGCTGGTTCTCAACTATGTATGTATATCTATTGTAGACGAGTGTATTTCTTAGAATTTAAAATAATACATTTTTAAAATGTATTCACTAGAAACCTTTGATATTTTTTTAGACTAATCATGTATATCGTTGCTTGTATTAGAAATTTATAAAGTAGTATTGAGAACTGGTCGTTAAATTTTTTCCCACAGTGTTACTACTACTTACCAAAATGTATAAAGTTGTCATCAAATTTTATGTATACCAAATTTTAAATACCAAATACAGTGTGTCAGGACGAAATTAAATAGAATTACATGTGAATTTTGAGTGTATACCAATATTACAAAGACAATAGTTCCAGTTACGCATGAACGGAATTACAGGGGGAAATTACCCAGAAAAAAATTTTTAACCACTTAATTTACATCTACCGAAAATGGATGAATTTACATCTACTGGAACAGGCCAAAGATTTTTTAATATTTTGAAATTTTAGAGTGTGTGTTAAAAAAAATCATATTAGAAAATACATAAATGTAGGCAGGGATAGTTTAAGGTAGGTCTTTTTTTACGTGTGTATAATTTTCTTTCTGAGTAATTTCGTCAATGTGAAATTCTTTCAGTATGAAATTTAACATAAATACAAATCAATGTAACCAAATACAGTACAACTATTAAGCACTATTATCCTTCCCTTAACAAGACCCCCCGCACAGCACTCCAAAAATGACATAGGCCCCGAGGGAAATTATTTTCGTCAGGGCTTTCTGTGTGGAGAAATGTAAAAAAAATAATATGTTCAACACTATAAATAATCCAAACGTTGCATTAATTTTAATTTGATCCCCCTTGTCGATGAAAATTTGAAGTGTCCACAACGATATTAGGCAAATAGCCATAAATTCTAGTAATAATTTTTTTTACACGTTACAGATACAGAACTTCAAACGACCATTGGAAAATTTATTGTAATGTTACAAAAGAGGAAGACTGTATTGGGAATCGGCGGTGTAATCAGCGTCGATTTCTTGCTTTTACATTCAATAGTTGCTGTGACTGCATCCTACATGATTATCTTCAATCAGATGGTTTAAAAAATGTTTCTTTAATAATAATTTAAGAGTCCAATTTAAAACACATATTAATAATAACTAGATATATATATATATATATACATATATTCACTGTCATTAGACCTAGCTCTCTCGTTCAAAATTTAGGCTCATTAGATTTGTCAAAGAATTTATATATAAAATTGCAAAACTCAGTCATTTAGGATTACGAAAGATTTTTAAAATATTTATATTGAGGGATCAGTAGGACTTATCTGTCCAGTTAGGAGTTCTACCGAGCCGAACCCTCTGATACGAAAATAGCTGGTGTCGGTGAATTATTTTCCCATTTAGTCTCTGGTAGGTTGACATGTTGTTCTTGTATTGTGTTGTATTTATTATACTTATATAATACACTTGCATGGCGTGGATTGACTAGATGATCATTTGTGGAAAAGTGTATGAAAGGGTTTAGTTTTTCCTGTGGGGAAGATTTAACTCGGAAATAAAGTCGATTAAAAATAGCTATTCGAAATAACCTGTAACAAATGAAGTTTTCTATTAAATTCTAAAATGCATTATCTTCGGAAAGAGTAATTTTTGAAAAACTTGGAGATAACGTGAAGAAACAATTAATAGAAGACAATTTACAGATATTAAGTAATATTTCATGGTGGGTTTATTATGTTTATTTGTAATTTTTTTTATTTTTATTAATCATAAATAGTACAATATATGTATTTCAAACAGATTCTAGAAAATAGTTAGTTACATATTATATTTACCCCCATAAATAAGCAGGGCTTGTGTGTATGGGGGGGGGTGTTATCATAATCGTATTATTTGATATAACTCATTTCATATTTTCACTTTAATTTTTAAGGTGTGTTTTAAATTCTTTTATATTAGTGTTCATGTTTCTTATTTTTTCTGGTAAGGAATTAAAAAATTTAACACCGAGATATTTATAATTTTGCTGTCCTATTGTTTTTTTTACATTTTGGAGTTGGAAGTATTGACTTTGTCTAAGATTTCTGTTATTTTTAAAGGGTGCTACTTTATTTAATGTCATATGTTATTCAGTTTAATTAAATAATAACCTAAAATATCAAATATTTAAAGAAAATATTTTGAATACGCAAATATGATATACGGACGTATCGTAGAGGTAGTTATAGAAAAATTAACTCCAGTTTGTAAAATATAAATAAATATTCCAAATGCAAACTGCTATTGATTAAAATCTATTATAATTTTTTTTGGGGAAACAATATCTATAAAATCTCTGAAGAAATAGAGCCACCCTAATTTGTTCATATTTTACCTCAGATATATCTCCAAGGAAAGCGCTGTCTCTGTATATTTAATACCTATATTCAATTACGAGGGTCAGTCAATAAGTAATTCCTCCTATTTTTTTCTCCTTTAATTGTCAAGAAATAAAAAATGTAATTACATAGTTCGAAAACCACATTATTGACGATTAATTCGTCACTTTTCAATATTATCTCTGTCCATTTCCAAAGTTTTGGTCCATTCTTTAACAAGGGCTTGTATCCCAGAGTGATAAAAAGCACGGTCCTGCTTCCTAAGGCCACCCGCTGTAGCTTTTGTTGGGCGAAAGACGTGCTTTAAGCTTTTTAAGGGTTGTGACGTATTGGACAGAATTTATCCTGCATCCTGCTTCAAAAAATCAATCCTTGCATTCTCTGCATCCCTAAACACTGTCGCCATAACTTTCCCTGCCGATCGCAAAGTTTTGAATTTTTTCGTCCTCGGTGAGTTTGTGTGATACCTTTCCATTGATTGCCTATTTGACTCAGGTTCCATGAAACCCATGTTTCGTCTCGGGTCTTAATTTTTGTGCAGTTGCATCACCGTACACATTTTTCAGTCTTTCATGAATGCGGATAGGCGTTTCACCTGCATTCAAGAATTCAATCAAAGAAGCTGACTAATACGAACATTGATATCGGCCATTTTGATAGCGACTGCAGTGCTGCCACCTGCTGACGCAGAAAGTAACTATTGCAGTAGATTATAGATGTAGATGAAGGTTTGAGGAATAGCGCCAAATTCTTTTTTTTTTCATTTAACCAACTTTATTTAATAAAAAAAAAAATAGGAGGCATTAGTTTTAGACTGACCCTAGTATATCATATCGTTGAAGAAAAATTGTCATACAATAAATTAAGCTCATAACTTTATTATTTCACATCGCACAACCATATTACTTTACAAATGAGTAATTGATTATCTTCGAGTCTATCTACAATATCATCGAGTATATCTTGAAAATATTTCGTTATCAACTATTTCTCATTGTAAGAAAACTATAAAAAAATACTGACAAAGTGTTGTGTTCACAATGTGTTGAAATATCGGTACACTTACAAGGACATAATTGTAAAAATATTATTATTAAAGTAATTAAAAAAATAATATTCCAGTGTTTAATTAAATATTTTCCAAACTCGAGAAGATGGATTCACCGCAAACAACTTCATCCAAATTTATCCAGTGCGTGTTCATAAAGCTATCCGTAATAAGTGTCCAATCACCCGGAGAATTTTCATAATTTTAAATAATTAATCCTAATTTTTATTCAGTGGACTATATACCGAAACATTATATTCAAACAGCTCTCTGTTATTTCGCCCCGGAGCACGGAAAATGTAGAGCAGTGAATCCGCCACCACGGAATAAATTACATATTGGTAAATTGGATGATATTGGATTTGATGCATTCTGAGGGCATGCAAGCCTTCCACTGTGGCTTATAAGTACAAATTCTGGAGGCAGAGAGGTGGCAGATAACTTTGCAGATTCAGTAACACAATAATTTTTTTTTTACGTGAGCCCCACACAGGAGGCCTGAGGAAAATAATCTCCCTCAGGGCCTATGTCATCTTTGGGGATGCTGTGTGGAGGGTTTTTTTAAGAAAAGGAAATGGAGGAGAATTCTGGGAAGGAAAAGGGTTTAAGGGGTGGGTAGGAATCTGGGGTTCAGTGTGTCCTGATCATCCGCCTCCAAGACCTAGACAAACCTCACCCTATGAACCCGGGCACCCCTGCTAAATCACCAAACGTAGCGAACCACTTGTGCGAGACGTGGTTCCAAAAACAATTTTTTTTAAACTTTCTTTTATTTAATAAACCAAACCCAAATTTCCTCTAAATTATAAGATTTATAAGAAAGTACTTAAAAACCTACAATCCTAATTAAAAAGCAATTATTCTATGTAATTTTTTTTTAAATTTCAAATAAGAAATTATTCAATTTGTACAAAGAAACGTCACTACCTCAATAACAATTATTTTTCCAAACCTTCAGGCAGGTAAGTAGGTAAAATAATATTGATTATTATTAAAGGCACTATCCAACTGGGCCACCATCTTGAATTTACAAACAAATGAAAAACGGTCGAGTTAAAACAGGACTTCGCTATAGTTTCAGTCGACAAAAAACGCAAAAAAATTGAACGTTTAAAAAAAAGGCTCATTTTGAAAATAAATAAACAATTACCGCCCAATATCGTTAATATTCAATGAAGCTAAAATATACGAAAGAGTTATAAAGAAACAAATTGTAGATTACGTGGAAAATAAAAAATGTATTAACCCCAGTCAATACGGTTTCAGAGAAAAAATGAGCACGCAAGACACAATAGGGAATTAACTAGAGATTTATAAAGCACTGGATAAAGGTAAAAAATGCTTAAGTATATTCATTGACCTCCGTAAAGCTTTTGACAGTGTTTCACAGTCAAAACTAATCAACAAACTAAATAATGTAGGAATAACCGATAAAGCTAAATCGTGGATAAATAGTTATCTATATCAAAGAACACAACAAGTAAAAGTAAACAACGAATTAAGTGATGTAGAAAAAAATAATTTTGGAATCCCATAAGGAACTGTATTGGGCCCAATACTATTTATATTATACTAGCTTTTCCCCGCGGCTTCGCTCGCATGGTATTACGGGAAATTACTGTAGCGGTTGAACTTATCCATTATCCCCCCTTCTCCTCACCCCCACCCCCTCCCGCATTCCATACATTCATTCCCTTACATTCAGTTTTCAAACATCTCGCCTGCCACCTAAATTTCATAAAGCTATAGCTCAAAGAAAAAAAGGATTATCCGATTTTGTTAATTCGTTCGGAATTTATGCGCTCACAAACATTTCGGATGTTTATTTTTAATTTAATATTTGGAAGTTTGTTAATATAATTAAAAAATTACACTATTTATTATTCAGTCTTTATAATCGTTACGAATTATATTTTTAATGTAGGAACTCTTATCTGACATTTATTGCAAAACAGAAGCTTGTCCAAAAAAAAAACGAATTTTGATATTTGAATTTTCTGCAGTAGTAGCTGACCAGTAGACTGAGTATCTACCAGCATAGAGCCCAAAAATATATCAACATTGTTTCCATAGAAAAGATTTTTTTCTGACGTTAGCAAAAACTCGCTTTTGTTATCGACAGAAAACGTATAACAAATATAATATATTAATATTTATAATTTCATAACGCCAGAGCTTACCATCATATACAACCTGTAGTCTGCGCATATAATTTAGCTTTATATTGGTGAAAGAATTATTAAAGTCTTTATATTGTGTTATGCGTGAAAAGGTCATAAACGAACTCGAGCAGTTTCGCATTTATAATATTATATATATATAGTATAGTATAGTATATGGTATAGTATAGTATAGTATGGATGTAAATGAACTTTTTGAACTTCCTATCATCGGAAAGATTATATCTTATGCGGATGATACAGTATTAACGATAGATGAAAACTCTTGGAAAGAGGCCGAAATATCAGCAAATAATGCAATAAATATCATTAAACAATGGTTTGCCGAAAATTTACTCTCTTTAAATGTTGAAAAAACTCATTTTCTACCTCTGAGCCTAACAGAGAATATTTCAAATATAAATGTATATATTAAAGTTCACGACAGAATTTTGCCTACTTAAAATCGCACCCTGTAACTCAAATTGTATACATATTAGTAGTAAAGAACAAATAAAATATCTCGGAATAATTATCGACAATAACATCAAATGGAAAAATCAAATAAACTCCACAGTAGACAGAATGAGGAAACTAATATATATATTTTTTAGACTTAGAAATACTATCTCATTAAAAATATTAAAAGAAATTTACTTTGCACTTGCCCACTCTATACTACAATATGGAATCATAGCTTGGGGGGTGCATACAAATCATCCCTTCTCCCACTCGAAACAATTCAAAAAATTCTTATAAAAATTATCCTAAAAAAACCGTATTACTACCCAACAACAAACGTATTCCAAGAATTCCCTGTTCCCCCACTAACAAAACTTTACGAAAATATAGCACTACTTCAGCTACACAAAGATATCTTTAATAAAAATATTACCCCACTGCAAAATATTAGCATAAGGAATACTTCTTTTGGTGGACTAACTGTACCTCCTGTACGAACCACAACTGCACAGAATCACTATGTATATAAAGGAATAAAATTGTTTAATCAATTACCCGCTGATATACGAAACAAGTCAAACTCTTTAGTTTGTGATAAGGATCTTTTTTTTTTTTTAATAATTCTTAAGTTATTAACAAGTTGTCCTCTCCTAAACTCAAGCATCTGCTTTCTTAGGAGAGTGTATAAAATATGTAAGCTATATTATGTTATATTATGAAAATGTAAATGAAACCAATATTAATGAAAAAAAACCATTGTAACTATACAGGGTGTTAAGGGACGAACTTGACTTACAACCAGTGATTCCTGACATTATTTGGAGTAAAAAATGTAAACGAAATTTTGGTCTCCGATGACATTTTTGACGTTTTTTTCTTCTACAAAAACATTAAAAAATGGTAGGTATTGGACAGTTGGAGGCGGGGTAAGGGGTTTGTTTGTTACTCGGATGAGTGACCAGTGACGACATGTGAAAAAAAAAATTTGTTTGATATTGAAATAAATAAAAAATATCAAAAAACTTGTCGGAGACCAAACTTTCATTTACATTTTTACTCCAAATAATGTCAAGAATCACTGGTTAAAGTAAGTCAAGTACGTCCCTTAACACCCTGTATAGTCCTAAAGATAGTGATGTGGCTAAGTCGAAAAAGAGAAAACACACCACACCACAGTGAACTGAGCGGAGATAACATTGAAACAGGGCGGAAAGATTCTAAATAACTATTCTGAATAACTATTTCTTAAAATAATTGGAATGAATAAGTGGATAATGGAATAATTGGAATGAATAAACTAATTAAAATTAGTTACCACTAATAGTTTTAGACATTAATAAAATTAGGTCCACCCACGTTTATATTGAGTATTCACTCATGTACTTCTGTATTGTAGAATATAACAATAGAATTTTGGGAGATCCGTAGACGATTCCAATAAAATTTGTGTAGTGTGTCATCAGTCATTAGTACTCATTACCTATGCGTTGGAATTAAGATATCTTAAAAAGCGATAAAGAAAAAATATGCGAGTCAATACTATTTCGGAGTCATTGTTAGACCAAACTCTAAGGCCGCGGTATCTTCGTACACATTCTGGCTTCACTTGTGCAATAATTTGTATAAAAGTATACAGTTTTTTAAATTATCCAAATTTATCAATGAAGATGGTTTACGTACGAAAGATTATTTTAAAAATTCAAATATGGTCCCACCATTTATGCGGATTTCGAAAATTCAACTTCAATGGAAAATTTGAGAAAGACAAATCAATAGCCATGTATTACCCTTTGTTGGTGTTATTGTGCTTTGTGGTGAATGATGTAATGCGAAGCATTTATTTAAGTCAGATGACAAAAAATCGATCTAAAACATTTCAAATGACTGTGTGTATACAGAGTTTTACTTTAACAATCAGTTCCGTGATTACAATTCTATCGGAATCATTCGTATTCATTAATGAAAAAGAGAAAATTTACAATAATTTTAAGAGCATTCATAACATTTTATACTTGAGAGATTTAAAAAAATCGTTTATCTTCAAGAGGTCCACCATTACTTTTTTAATGTTCGTGGTGTTTCAAAATGTGCAAAACTATCTCTATCAATACATGAAAAAGACCGCAGTACACGAAATAGTCAATATAATTGTGTTGATGATGGAATATGTGGTGGTCGCATCTGGAATAACAGAAATATCGTCAAATATACAAGCCTGCAAAGATTACGTTTCAGCCTTAAACGAATACATCATTTTTAACACCTTTAAAAAAAAAATTGGTCGAAAAAACGAACTAGATTTTCGACCAACCACGTTACGAGCTAAAGTTTCCAGGACGCAGGATACGTTTTTCACATATAAACAAAGTTCAAAAATAAAAGATTATTTGCAAGTTATTGAACTGATAAATGAAAACATGATACTGATATCTAAACGTTATACGGGCATAGTAAGGATATTTTAAACCATATCATAGTTATTAGAATCAGTACATTGTGTGTCTCATCTGAATAGATCAAATAATTCACCATCTTTCACGAACTGTCCAACAGGCATTTGTCGTGTGTGGGATTAGAAAAAATAAACTAACGGCTTATTTCAGTTTAACAAAAACACGAAAAACATTTATTGCCTGGATATTTCAAATAAATTCCCGCCTATTTTCAGACTATTTGACTTGCTTGATAAGTTGATTTAATTGACTAGAAGCGTAGCAAAGTCCCTTTTGGACTAGAATAAATCTCGACGATTTTGCATTTCGCCTGTCTGCAAATTTTTAAGATGTTTCAAATTTTCAATTTCGTTTAAATGGTTCACTATAGATTTTTCACATGTGACATCATCGTGTTTATTTGGACTTTCTTACTCAATTTTTTTTTTTTCAAAATAATGCATGAAGAAAAATTATCATTGACATAGTGACGTTTCTTTGGACAAATTGTAATTCCTCCAGTTATTTTTTTTATTACATTAAATATGAAATATTAAATGGTTTATAATTACTTAGCAGGTATTTAAGTACCTTAAAAATATTCTGATTATAGAGTAAAAATTGATTTTGATTTTTTTAAATAAGAGAAAATCACAAACACATTTTTGAACACGAGGTTTGCTGTTCACAGAACAAGTTGAAAATGATTGATTTAATTTGAATGTCTTATCCTGAACAAATTTAATTCAAAAGAAAATATTAATAAATGCCTGTTATTTTTCAGTTCCTCTCATCACTGTTTACATCAATATTAGCATGTATATTGATAGTTAATGTATCGTTTTTCGTGGGGAAAACAGCACACATGGTAAGAATTTTTTTTTTAAAATAGCATGAATTTCCAACACAATGAGGACAATCAGTCTTTTTTTTCCAGAGTTTATTTCTAAGGCACGGAATCCGATTATCAGAATACGTATGGTACATAACAAGTGCAGCTTTTGCAGTGGAATCGTTTAATAAAGAGATTGAGAGAACGAAGCAAATCGTTTGCAAGATATCAACTTTGGAATTTCAAGGTATTAGTGGACAAAATCAATACTTTCCACCTTCCTCTCCACCATATCCTCCCATTCGCTATACCTTCAGCCTCACAAGATACTCCAATTGGGGATGACTTAGACTCACTGGCTTCAGGCGATTGTGACCCTTGAGCGGTATTCATTATACTGTGGCTTGTAACGGGGAAAAAACATGGATTTTTTTTTTCAAAATTTAAAGAATGAAAGTTAAATAGAAAAAAAATATGGGTGGCCTGAACACAATATTATTTGGTTATACCTACTTACAGGTATCACTTCGATTCCAAAATTAATTCATCATTGGAAATCATCTTTATCAACGACTTTGATCTCAAAACTATAGAAACACAAAAAAAAGAAACAAAAAAACACAAAGAAACACAAAAAAAAAATCACAAAAAAAAACACAAAAAAAAACAATAAAAACAAAACAACATGACAACTTAGAAGCATTTGATCTCAAACTATAGAAACACAAAAAAAAACAATATGGTAAAAATAACGGTTCCATAACAACTCAACATGTACAATTTCAACACCCCTTTCAAAAGTCAAAGTTATAAAAAAAAGTGAAGAATAGCCCATAACCTAACCTATTTTTTATATTTTTTTCATCACTTTTAATGACTTTACCAAGGAGGTTTTGAAGTTGCACGATTCTGAGTTGACAGGTCCATAAAATGATAAACCCAGTGAGGATGTACGCTATTCCATTTTTTTAATACTTGGAATCTTTCGAGTATTCAGCACATATC
This sequence comes from Glyphotaelius pellucidus, assembly GCA_936435175.1. Taxonomy (NCBI): domain Eukaryota; kingdom Metazoa; phylum Arthropoda; class Insecta; order Trichoptera; family Limnephilidae; genus Glyphotaelius; species Glyphotaelius pellucidus. The sequence goes on from OW386550.1 coordinate 13,324,172, forward strand.
TGAACGATTTTCTTTAACGATAATTGGATGGAGTTGGGTGATTCATAAGATGTTGAAGGATTAAAAAAATACCTGTATTTATAATTCATATATTTCAGATTACCGACAACCAACAGACATTGAAAAGTTGTTGAAAATTCTGCAAAAAAGAAAGATTGTTATCAGGATCGGCGGAGTTGTTGATGTGGATTTTGTCATGTTACATTCAATAGTGGCGATAATTACGTCATACATTATAATTTTTAACCAGATGGTTCAATAACAGAGAAATATTTATTTAAATAACGTATGGCTTTTCAAACCCTCAAACAAATGTATTAATACAATGTAATTTAGCACTAATAAAAAAACCCTTTCAACATTCAAATTATTCTTTCCAAATAATTATAGGTCAAGTAGTCCAAGAGAGAGTAGGTAGATAATAGGTCGATGATGTCATATGCGACCTCTCTCTGGGATTAATCATAATCTAACGACAATTTGAGAATTGGTTGTGGTAGCGAATTTCGTTTTACGAACCACCGGTTGTTTTTCCTCCTTATATAATCCGAGCCTCTTCAAGACTCGCATCATTTTCTACACTCCTCCCTTAACCGCCTAACAACGCTGCCCAATAGAATGGCGACATAGTTTCCCTGCCTTTACACCGTACAGATAGGAACGCTCTTGCGAGGTGTCATAAAAAATAATACAAATCACTTTGAAAATCTTCTAGCAAAACCGACAATTATGGTTAATTTTCTATAAATTAAAATCTTGCGCATAGAATTACTAATCACAAAAGTTCAAACAATTTAAAAACATATAAATATGATTAAAAAAAGGCTTTTGTTTTTCCTTTAAAAAAAAAGAAAAACAAACATTCCCGGATTACGAATAACCCAAAAATGTTTGAAAATCTTCTACTACCGTCACAGTAAGCTGAAAATGTTGCTTGTTCGTGATGGAATTATATTGTTTATAAGGATGGTAAAATATATTAATCACAAAAAAAATTATGTTGTTAACTAAATTATTCTATATAACAAACACGTTGCAATGGACAAAGGGGTCAAAAGTTCACCTTTCGCATAAATTAAATTATTTGTTAAAGTAGGTTAATAATTAAATGGATATTAAATAATTTCACAGAGTTTAAAAATTGATTTTAACCAGAGCATTGTTTATTCAATTAAGCCTCCAAACGACGCGCTGCGGTAACCCGAAATCTCCAACCAATTAAATGTCAAAAGGTAAATTGTCCGGGGAACAATCGCTTATTATAATATATTGGAAAGTAAAGTGACACCTTCACGCAACCGCAAATTATTCGCTTGACGCTTGTTAAGCGGACTGCGGGGAAATGAGCAATATTTATGACCTGAAATGAGTGGACACACAACGACCGCACGCTGAAGGTGATTGTGTTTCAGAAAACCATATATAACAATCAAATGCTCTTAAAACTTAAGCGAAAAGAACCACCGCTTTGAGCCTCCCAAAAAGCTTTGTTGTGGAAAAATAACAACATAGGTATAATTCGTAATACAACACAAAAGTCAAGCGAATTTTACCCTATTGTTGTGTGGTTAGAAAGAATAGGGGGCCTTACTAATAATCGTGTTTAAATGTTACACAACTGACAAAAAACAGTTAACATATATTTTTTATCAGCTGTGTGTGCTTTGCTATCTAGGAATGTGATAAATAAGCCCCCAGCAGAGGGCCGTGGTCAACAAAGAATGTTGGTCAATCAAATTGCTTCCATAACTGAGCAGCGTTTTCACACAGAGAAAATATTTACAAAAAGTTTTATTTCGTGAAAGGGTTCTAAATGAACATCAATCGGGGTCAATATTTTAATGAAAATTCAAGCGAATTCAACATAGTGTTAGCCACGATAAATAATAAGAAAACTCGATACATAACTCAATGCAATCAATGCCATCTTTATTTAAAAAGAAGTCGAAAAGTATGAATTTTGACAAAACAGAAATAGATATTTGAAAAAAAAAAAGTTTTCACAAAATAAATACCCACGCATTTTAGTTCTACAATACAATGATTCATTTAAAAAAAATTTTAAATTGTTTGCTTTATCTTTCAAAGTGCTGAATTCCGCCTAAAAAATAATTATAAAAATTCTTAATTCATAAATTCAAAATACATAGCCTACCGTAGATATGTACATATAAAAATGCTAAAAGTAATAATTAAATAAAAAATTTGATAAGGAATCAGAAAACGGGTATAAATCAGAATAAGAAATAGGGAAAATACTTATAATAAATGAAATAAAATAAAATCTAGGTCTTGGCGGCGCGTGCGTTTGCCCACCTTCTGATGAGACTGGATGAGGCAGACCTTTTGTCCTCTCTAGCCGGAATCTCTTGACCCATCGCCTCGTACCGCAGAGGGAGGGATGAATTCTTAGGTCCGCCACTTTTGGGTAGATTGATTCCCAGATTCCTACCCACTCATCATGACTTTTCCTCCTCAGAACTTCCTCACCTACCTTTCCCTAGAAGACCCACTATATAACAACACTACAAATGAAATAGACCTTAACACCAAAAGATATGAAATTGACTACTAGCCGGCCCAAGAGATGGCGCAACTAGGTCGAAAATTGAAAATAGGTAAGTTTGGGGGTTCCAACTTGTGTGTTGTAAGAGGTTGAAATGATAATAGCATCCCATTGTCTTTGGATGAATGGTTGTCAAAGAGTAGCAACACGGGCTTTTCTTTGGTACATCGAACTTGCTTTGTGAAGTTGAAGAATGAAAGGCAAAAAGCTTTCCTCTGTTATCCAACCATTCGGATAAGCAGCTCCAATACATCCAGGTGGTGCTTCTGTAATTAACTGCGTTTTAAAATACTTTCGTGAAAATATTATAAGTTGTGGGACAGAATTTGCATTAGAGCCCGTACACACACAGCTATAAAAGATGTAGCTTGGTCTATTTCAGCATATCACTCGCCGTTATTCCCATTGGGATTGTATGGCGAGCGATATGCTGAAATAGCTATATTTTACACTAACTAGAACTAACTGCAATCAGCATTGTAATAAGTGTGCCTCTTTCTGCTGACGTCACTACTCAAAATTATTTTTTGCGTATTGATTTTTTTGTTTGTTAAATACCTCCCTAATTGAGAAAATCTTGTGTTTTAAGAGGGAGCGGGTACTATCAGGAGTTCTCTAAGAGATACCAAATATTAATTACAAAGAAATATGATACACAAAAAACAAAGAGATTGTTTTTTACCAAATACACTTAATAATTAGAATATACACCTAACTTAGTTTTTCAAGTGTATTTTAAGTTTTTTTTTAAATTTTCATCATTTTCGTAGGCTCAATAATTGAGCAAAGTTTCATCATTTTCAAAAGCTCAACAATTATTGTTCCTTGCTCTGTGAAATGAAGAAACATTTCTTAAGCAGATAACCAATTTCATTGGCCTGCCTTTCTAGGATGTGGTTGAGTCGAACTCGGTATAGAGCACACTTGTGGAATTATCAGATTATCGAGGAAATCATTCGGAGGACGGAAAAGATCTGTAACGTTGTGCGACGACGCCGATCTGGATCATAGCATCAGCATCTGAGATGTGACGAGATAGCAGTGTTGTGTTACGAGTTCTGCGACGTTCGGCGCAAGAACGCGTACCATGTCGGCGGTAACGGCAGTGTTACGTGTAGAAGATAACAGCAACGGATACATTGGTCCGGTGGAGGGTCCGCGTCCTCGGTGCTGCCTGGTCCGGCGACTGCGACACCAATCCTGATAGACACACCTTTCTCGGTTTATTTCTCTAGTATTGCACTCGCCGTTTCTAGTTCTTGTACCGTTAGGGCGGCGATACAATACAATCTAGGCGTTGATATAAAGTACACTGGAAGGTCTAATGGTTCGCAGGGTATTTACTACACAGCGTAGCACGGTTATAATCAAAGCACATAAAAATATATCTTCAAAGATTCGTAATTAAAATAAACAATCTAGGTTTCAAAAACTAATGAAAAACTGGATCAAATCAACAGGAAGAGATGCCACAAAAAAATGAAACATACAAACAATTAACAGAAGCAACACAAGATCTAGGATATCTTTGTTGATTTTGTATTATTTATTTATTTCAATAAAAAAAAAATTGTACATTTTGTATATTTTTTTAGTATTTTTTTACCCGCCATGCCAGAGATGTGTGTCTTCGTGCCATGACGAGTGAAGTTTACAGATTGGAATTCTACTTTATAATAATAGTAATTAGATAACACAATTCTAGAGCTAAAAGAAAGTTAAGTTTTATTTAACTTCTCAAACGCCAAAAATACCCATTGGATACGAATATTTTGTATCCGTTGAGCGCCGGCGTATCCATAATATGGTAATGTGACATTAAAACATTCTCGCGGGATTCGTGGGATTTTTACCCCAGCACACTACGGAGCTCGGCGTTCCAAAGGTTAAACGTTTCTAAGATAATTTGACATCAAACAAAATAAAACAAAATGTGTTCGTAAAAGTGTGCAAAAAATTAGTACAATTTTATCCATTCGTAAACCTGCTAGGGGCATATCTAGGCGACGAATCTAAGCAGCATTACTGTAAATTCCAAACTAAGGGATATACGCTTGGTCAGCTCTGATCTGGTCTCACACGGGCACAAAAAACCGCCGTCTGCCGTTATTGACAATGCTTCATTGAAAAACAAATGGCAGCATGATTCTTAGTATCAAAAAATTAATGACAGTCTAAGATTTTTTTAATATAGATCAATGTCAATAAGTTGACCGGTTTAAACTTTAAACAATGGCAGGCTGCGAAACGATAATTGGTAGTGTAATAAAGTTATACTATATTTTTATAACTAGATATTATTGACTGTTGTGACATGAAAAAATATTGAAAAGTTGTTTAGAATCTTAACAATAAGGCAGAACATCTGATAATGTCAGCAGAAGCACAAAAACTCTCGAACGGTGAACTAAGGTGTCACAAATTTTGCGCAACTTACATGACAGAGAAGACAGTATAGCATAATTAACATCGACAATTTAACACCAATAATAGTTATAAAAAAAGGTATAAAAATATATTTTTTTACAAGTGTAAGAAAGTTATAAGTGGGGGCGTTTTAATAAAATAAATTGTAGTAAAATTGAATTACACCAAAATTCAAAATAATGTATTTTAACATAAAATAAACATTGAAACCATAAAACAGGCTGAAGTAGCTGAAATTCTCGAACGGTGAGCTCTGGCGTCATGGAGGTGAAAAATCCATATAAATAAAGTGATAGGAAGCAATATTTTCAGATAAACATAATCGAAACTCGGGCAAATCCGGGTAGTAGGTATCTACTTGTTGAATGCATATTTATAGTTTTACGGTTAGTTTGTAGAACTCCTCATTAGCTTTTTTATAATACAAAATTTTATAAACATCACGTGGGGATAAAGTAGACCTTACCATTAAGTTTGTAATGCTTTCCTACTTATAAAAAATACGTATGTGGATGCAAGAAACATATATATATTATTGAAATAAAGATCAACTGTAGGCGGTTTCAAATACCACTCTTCAATACGGATCAGCGCGTAATTTAAAAACAATATTAGATATTTGTTTTGTTCTACGGTCACACGGAAGTGCGGACTACAAACACAGATTTTTCATCTCGACAAACAATAATAATGTACAGTCGGCTATATTGACACTGGTCACGACATGGTAACAGCCAGCAGCCAGCAGCCAGAAGATAGAATAACTTCATCCCGATAGATCATTACTCTGAGAGCGTCACTCGTTAATGTCTTAGCGGCTGACATTTACTACTGTTTTTCGTTGCGGTCTAGATATCAGGAGAACGAGTATGATTGATAGCCTTTCTTCGTGACAATTTGAACATATTCAAGTGTTTTTTTTACTATGGTGGTTAGTTTTTTGGATTGAACGTTTAACCTCGTTCTTTGTACCATATTATTATATAAATTTCAAGTTTTGATGTGGATACGTTGTACGGTTCCATTTTTGTCATTTATCTACTTGATTAACTACCGTAAAACACTAGTTGTTTCGTCTGAAATTAGTGGGATTATAACGGCCCCGATTGGGATACGCTGTGAAGCTGAAGGGAGAAAAGCAGATGTGAAGACCTGGCTATTGGCCAATTAGCCATTTCAAGCAACGTTTCAACTCTGAATTTATTTTATTTAAACGCCCAAAGGGCTTTTACTATAATTTAATGCTTGGTTTTTTTAGAGTGTAAATAAAGAATTGATAAAATACAGGTAACATAAGAGATAAGAAACAAAATATAGATTACATAAAATATAAGAGTTGAAACTAAGTAGGTAACACAGAAATTAAGTTAAAAAAATATTAGGGAAGGCTGAAAAGTAATGCACACATACAAAAAAACACGTAAAACACGAACAAAAAGAATTAGCAAGATCGGGAAAAAAGTATATTAAGCTTGAAAATCTTATATTTATTTTTCAACATAGTCACTGTTGAGGCTAACGCATTTCTCCCAACGTGTAACAAGTTTTATCATTTCGTAACTGAAAAATTCTTCCGACATTTCTCTAATCCAGGACTTGACAATTACCTTCACCTCATCGTCTGAGGTGTAATGATTACCCTTGATTAATTGGTGTCTCTTGAGTAGAGGAAAAAAAATCACATCATATTATAGAGCTGTATAGACAAGAAATAATTAGAAAAACACTTCGTTCACACAACAACCAGCTTATAACTAATGTTACATTAGTTCCTTAGTTCGTTAATTAATTCCTACTTAGTAGGAATAGTATAAATACACGCATGATAAAGAGTTTAACAGCTTTAAAAAAAAAATTCTCATCAAACATTAGAGACTTTTATTAAAAAAATTGTTCAAGCACATTAATTTTTTAACCCAATGGCGTGCCGTGTTTTCACTGCTAAGTACCTACTGTGGTAACCCATTTCATATCATAATAAAATATGTCACGATCATAATATAGAGCTGTTCCTATGAATAAAATTAAGGATAGCTGCATGTTGTCCGCCAAAATGAGAAAATGCAGTGTCATTTTGAAACGCCCCACGCGAATCGAGCACGAATTTCAATAAACATTTACAAATCCGATTAAAAATTCTGACCAAAAAAATCCCATAAACCCTGTTTAGAGGCGTGGAGACATCACAGATTCAAAAATAGACACCTCGGAACAATAGTGCGACCCTGCAGAATAATAGAAAGTACATGTTGTCTATTCAAATAAATAAAGGTCAACAAAAAAATGCATCCGCGAGATATAATTTTGATTGACTGACATGGTATTTGCGGTATGGTTGCCATCAAAGCATTGTAAAAACATTGATATCGCAAACAAACGCGGATAATATTTATTGACAAGTAGTACCAGATATTTTATTGATTGAGATGTTCGATAGACATTTGGCTTCGCGGTACGTTAAGCACGAATTAATTATTTGTGACTAATTATAAAAACAGTTTATCATGTGAAACCAAGCAGATAAAAGGTAATATGCCAACGTTTTCCAATATTGCTGGTTATATAAATGATGAAATTATGTCTCTATTGGCAGATGGTAGAGTCGGGCAAGTAGCTTATAGAAATCTTGCTATAGTAGAAGATTCTGTAATAAGCCCGCAGGACGAAGAAGTGTTGTGAGAACTAAACTTAGGTGGCTGGACGGTTTTAAGATGATAACCGCATCCTTTGGCATAAGGAACTTATAAGGCAGGGGTGGAGGGATTTCCTGGAGACGGGCAGGGCTTTCCAAGTGTGGTAGCGCTGATAATGAAAGCGGCGGTGACGATATTACAAGATCCATAGCAAATGAAAACACAACTACTAACTAGAAACCTTTGAAAGCTATGAAGAATATTCGTCTAATACTCAAAATCAAAACAATTAATGGCCAATCTTCACGTTGAATCCACAAGGGGAGAAGCCGTAATATTATTTCTGTGCAGCATCGGAAAAGCTTACAATAACGAAATGACTCTCACCTAAAATCTGCTAATTCAACGTTAAGTCACATGCCTAATTATTATGTATTTAATTAGAACTGTCGTACACAAATCAGAGTACAAACCAACAGATACGTGTGTATTCTCGCAAGTTCAATTTTGAAAACACAATACCTATTATTCAAATCTTGTAAGAATGAAATGCAATTTTTTTAAATGAGCATCCACCGCCGAGCGACGGGGAGACGGGCCCGTCAAGAAAGATTAATACTTCTCTTGTAAATCTGACCACAGAGGCTCCGCGGCCTCTCATGCGGTCCCGACACTTCCTCACCTGCGACTGATTCAGCACAAATTTGAGCGGAGAGTTGAGTAGGGATTTAAATTGCTGATTTAGTAATTTAATAAGCTTTAATAAGTATCCCCCCTCTACCCGGAAAAGTCTAAAAAAAGAAATCAATGAATGAACCAAAATAAATACATTTTTCTTTTATTTAATTTAAATCAAATTTAATAATGTTAATTTTAGGTTCTGCAAGTATTTTAGTATTTTATTATTTTTATTGTGCTTCATTGATGTTCAAGGGGGTATTCTAGTCTAGAGGCATGAATTTCAGGTGTTTTTCCAGGTGCAACAAAAAAAACCAATAATATTTTTACCGACTTCTATTTTGTGAAATGTTTATAAAGTATTAAAAAATCCATTAAAAAAGTCAAACTAAAAAATTGAAAATTCAGAAAGTTACAGGGTGTTGAAGTGGGGGGTCTCAAAAAAATGGCGTGCCCTGGTTGACACGATTGCAACCCTCCCAGTAATCTAAAAAAAATTAAAAATAATAATTCTTAATTCAAACAAATGCAGCTATGGCCCGAACTAAGAAAAAGTTTAAAAAAAAAAAATTTCGCAAAATGGCGGCTGTCTGAAATAAAAAAGACGTTTTTGTACCAGTTTTTTTGACTTAACAAATTTTTTAAAAATAGTAAATATTGAAATTTTGTTATAATTCTAGTTCCCGCCATAGAAAAATGTATAGAGAAGGCTCACACCAATTTTCAAGTAAATTGGTTTCGTAGAACTCGAGATAACCGCCTCCGAAAAAGTGATTTGGAGAAAAATGGGTTTAAAATTTTGTTCTATTCAGATTTTGGTTAGATTTCGTCTAAACCGCGATATTAAAATGGTTATAACTTATAAAATAATGCGAATTTCGAAAAATCCTTTTAAGGAGATATTTTTGAATATTTAAACTTTGGAAATAAGAAGAAATTTTTTTTTTTTTTTTCTAGACTAGAATACCCCCTTAAATTGTTTAAATTGCTTAAATCTGCTTATCTGATCTTAATATTTTCTCTCTTTAAAAACTCCCTTTAAACTTTGTAATATTTTTAAAACAAATAAATTCAGTTGAGAATACTTATTTATATGATCCGATAAACCGATTTAATGAAAAAAATAGTTGTGACAATATATTCTCTGTTAGGTATGTGGAGTACTTTGAAATTTGATTTCCCCACATTTAATGTGTTTTTAATTGTTTAATGATGACGTGACTGCTTCGACCTATTTAAATGTGTTATATTGTTTAGGTCTGAGTTCTTAAAAATGCTTGATGTGAAGTATAACTAGACAGAGTTAAGTAAATCTCAGAAATCCAAACATACAAAAGGTGTGCAAAAAACCTTAGTAATAGTACTGAAGTAACCTAAAAACTGGTCCCTTATTACTAAGCTCTAAGCGATGTGTCTGAAAAGGCGAAGCAAATGATAATTATCTCACACAACGAAGATGCCACTTGGCTGCCATTTCAGGTATATAGTGATAAAATCAAGGGAATAATGAGGTGAACAATTAATGTTTACATTAAATTAAGTTAAACAATTTGGGAGGCGGATATGGGTACCGCCCCCCGGGAACCATTTATTTGATAATCAAGCTCTGCCATAAGTCACCGTTAGTGGTTCGCGTTTGATGACATAGCAGGGGTGCAAGGGTTCATGGAGTGAGTTTTTTCGGATCTTAGTGGCGGATGCGTCGGCCCACCTGCTGCTTCGCGGGCCGGATCGAGAGAGACTAGTTGAGGGAGGGCTATTGACCTCTCCAGCCGGACTCTCCCGACCCATCGCCTTGCACGGCAGTTGGATGGATGGATTCATACGTCCGTCACTTCTGGACACACTGAACCCCAGATTTCTACCCATTCCTCAAATCTTTTTCCTTAACAGAACTTTCTCTCCTTTTTTCCTTGAAAATACCATCCACGCAGTGTCCCCTAAGATGACATAGGCCCTAATAGAAATTATTTTCCTCTTGGCCTCCTTGTCTATCTTAAAAAAAATGTTTAGAGACATCTTAAGCCTCATTGAAGACATTTTTATTATCGCCCCGTTGAAAGACCTGCTATAAAAGTCGAAAGGTTTTAGATATCTGAAAAGACGGATACTCGTCATCTTTTCCCTCCCCACCCCCTTTAGCCTCATAACAATTGGGGAAGCCATAGTCACACTAAACCGGTCATTTGGGACTCTGATTCGGTATTCACGTAACAACATGTAGTTACAGTTTTCCTCCATCGAAAATATGACCGAATCGGCACCCAGGCTGTGTACCTCCAACAACACTGGTACCCACAACGAAGACAACGGATACAGCAAAACCGAAAAAAATTCACATAACAATTTTTAGCGATGGTTAGAGAAGGTCGTAAATCAATCTATCGGTGTGGTGTTAGCTGTCAATCGGCCGTCAGCCGCGAATAATCGTGTCAGAACTTTTCTTGCGCCGGGCACGGATCCGTGCCCAGCAATTTGCTCGATTTTAAATCACCGATTCGGGAATGCGCAAAGAGCGCAAGACACTGGCAGAAGTTCACGCGGCACGATGAACGTAATGTATTAAAGTATGATGAGTGACGAGGAAGTAAATAAGAACTGAGATGATCATGGGATCTTTTCCAAAGAGATAGTAAACAAAATGCTAGAGAAAATTACTCCAAATTAGCTTTACGTCCTATCAATATCTTACAGTAACACTATGATTATTACTAAGCCATCAAAGCCATTTCCTAAAGAATAGTACTTAACACAATAAAACAATCGTATATTTACAAGTATTTATCGCTTAAAAAGAAACAAGATTGAAGAAGTCAAAATTTATTTTGTTACAGAATAGAAAAAAATTATTAGGGTGACTTGAACTTCCCATTTACAAGTTTTTAGTAAGACAAGCAAACAGATTATGTGCTTCAAAGTTAAGATAGTACGCCTTAAATACTTAACAACCATTTAAGGATTCTACTGGTAAGCTTTATTCGGCATATAAGGGAAAATCTGTGCGTAAATATTCATGAACGTAAAACCTAAGACTTAACCAGCGACCGGTAAGACCGGCGAAGATAAAATCTCAATTAAATTCGCCAACATTTCAAAGCAAACTGAAACATTCTCGTGCCCTACGAGAATCGGAATAAGAATAAACCAATTTAAAGTACGATTTTTTTTCTCTTCGTGCCTTTAAAATTGGCCCAGTTGACCCTCGGGTGACCCGGGCAATGTTCTCACTTCGGGACCCGGGGCCCTCACGCCGGAATAGCTAACGAGATAATTGAAATACACAACAGCTAAAGTGTTGCGAAACACAAACAACGGGCCAACGAGCCAGCGAGCCAGGCGACTTACCAACCAGGTAACCGACCAAGCAGCCAACTGCACGCGAGAGGTTACCCCTGCTGAAGGCTGAATGGAAATACGAAGCGACCAAAGAATGCACAAAACGGATGACGTTCGTAACGTCTGTATTGGAAATGGAATCGTACAATGCGTCGAACGCTTGGATTATGCCATCAAAGATGACAGGGGTTTGAAATGTCTTCATAGCAGTTCGAATAATTTACATCGCGCGAAAAAAACATGATTTTAAAAAAGTACGGAGTTGTACAAATATTAGATTAATGGCAGTTTTATGTTATGTATAGTCGCAATACTACATAGTCTTATTAAACAGAGGTAGCAGCAAGCTTGGAAGATTCGCACTAATAAAAGCGACTAGGGCAAAATCCGAAACAAAGGAAGAACAATTGTTTTTTTTTCAATGCAAATGCACTCAGCGGCACAATACCTTAGTCCGCCCATAAAGAAGCACCGGCAGCCAAAAGCGATTCCATATAAAACAATGAAATTTTAAAAACAAAAACGACCGAAACAAATGGAAAAGTTCGAACCTTACGGCTGATTCTCTCCTTCCACACTTGATAATAATAACAGGTACGTATGGCCTGATATTCACTTGAGTGCATCGTTACAATGGTATCAAACGGAGCAATCAACAATGGGAACCAGTACTTGGAAACGCAACCATTACCGAGGATGCTAAAATTGGTCCTTCCTATCCTTATACTTTGAGAAGATCGAAGGCTATTATCCTAAAGAATACACTGCAACCAATCAACCAAATCTAACCAAAAATAAATCGATAAATAAATGGATTTAGAAAACAATAACGCTTTTCGAGCTCGAAAAGGTCTCGTTTGGTATTTCAGATTGTAATTGCATTCGAAAAAAATATTTCTAGTATTTTTATAAGTATGCAACGTTCGTGTATGCGCTTATAAAGCCTTATGCAAATGAGAGTCAACATTCCAGGGGTCGCAATAACAAAACCAATTGGTGAAAGTCAATAGTTATTTCCACGCTTTTGGATATCGACAAGATCCTCACGCGAAATCCAAATTGGTTTGGTCGCGTCACGATGCCATAACTCAAATATTCGCGGTTTCTCAAACGATAGAAACATGGGCCGTTTCGCAAAAGCATTTAAGAATTATTGTAGAATGTACTCCAGATTGTAAAAAAAATGATAAAGCTCATTGGAAGCAGTGGAAACCAAAATGAGATAACCATTTCTCGAGGTCTGGTGAAATACAGACATGAAACAGAAAAATGCATTTTAAATATACGATCGAAACGATATTAAACGCAAAGTAACTAACCGACCATCACGCCGTTTCCTAACCATAACTGCGACTTGACATACACTCTTTGCTTCATTCACATTCGTACATACTCTTGTATAACCACAAAACAGAAATGCAATTAACCGTCACAGCCGACTGAATTAGGCAAATACTAAATAGAGGTTCATTGTAAGGTAATTTAACAAAAATAAACTGGAAATTAGAACACAGAAACCGATGCGTCACAGTTTTCGCAAATATTTCACGTAAAATTTTACGTAAAGGTCGAAAGCAGTGCGTTTTAATGTCAAATAAAAATTAAAGCACACTTTGGCATGAGAATAAGAGGGACAAAACGAGATCTATACCATCCGGCGGCACCCTCATAAGAGTCACGACTTATACGTACCGCGACAACATTTTGTTTTCATAATTCCGATCCCGGAGTAAAGCATGCCAAAAAGAACAAAAGCGGGTAAAAATCCATGTCCCTACACAATATTATATTATATTGTGAGCTAAGGACTATCGGGACCTCGGCAAAAGATCGTGCTTCGAGGCGGAATATCCATATTATATGCCTGTAACAAGAGCGCAAAAAACAAACACACCCTACAGTAGTTGTTGAACACAGCTAGTAAAGGAAACCCTCAAAGCTACTTAGACATACTAGGAGCAAGGATACTAACCAGCAACTAGAGGATCAAGATAACTATTTGAAATTTATAGTCAATTTTCAATAACCATATTTGTTTTTTTTTTAAAGTGAAACTTCTTTAGCCCCGTTGTGATTTGAAATTCGGATGAAACGAAAATGACGCATTGCAGTACCTACGAAGCGTCAAACTGCGCTCATTGACCGCTTTGATTAAGACCTCACTTTGCAATGCTCCTATTGGTTGAGATATGAAGCGGAAATGACACATTACAGTACCTACGAAGCGTCAAACTGCGCTCATTGGCTGATTTGATTATATACTCACTTTTCAAGGCTCCTATTGGTTGAGAATGTGTGGGCTAAAGTTTCACTTCAACCGCGTGTGAACTGCACTCAATTTTTTATACATTAGCTACACAAAGGAGGCCTTGAAAAAATAATTTCCCTCAGGGCCTATGTCATCTAGAATGTTTACAAAATTTTTGAGAAAAGGTTTAGCCATACCGGTATTAAGTTGCTTTAGCCCATTCAGACCATGTGTTTATTTAAAAAAACATAAATTTTCCTCATTTTATAGAGCAAATAAAAATTGACAGTTTTCGTTTTCCAATTGCTAGTATAACTGATTTTGTAAGCCAGTTTTAATTGAATTTTAGCAATTAATTTAGGCGGTAGCAATTTAAATATTTTTGAAGATGATTTTTGTGTTTAATGTCGACCGAATTTTTTTGTTTAGTATATTTTGGGGTATTTATTACATGTTTAATTACTAAGTAATTTTTTAAGTTGAATAAAATGTAATATTTTTGGTACACAGATTAAGATTTGTCAGTTTATGTGAAGCAAGTCCTCTGAGATCTAATGTAAATGAAAGTAGCAATAACTTCTAAACTAAGGAAAACAAGAAAGCAAATTTTCAAATGATTATCATTGACGTCAAGCATCAAATATGTTCTACAACTGCAATTTTAATTTAGGTTTGAAAGGGTAATAGTTTTACTGACTGCTTACAACCGAAGGTTTGCATTGAAAAGATGGATCAAAACATTTTTTATCTTGTCTTACTTTTAAAAAGCTTTTTAATTCATGATGGAAATAACAATGCGACCTGAAAATAGTCATTTTCAAAGAAATTAAAAAAAAAATCAAAATATAAAGACGCTAGAGCACACATTTTGACAGTTATTATTGAGACAAAAAAAAAATGGAGTGCAGTTCACACGCGGTAGAAGTGACACCTTCACAATAACTTCACAAACTTAAACTTTTCAATTTGGGAGGCGGGAATGGGTACCGCCGCCCCGGGAACCTTTATTGGATAACCAATACCTCTGCCATAGGTCACCACAAGTGGTTCGCTACGTTTGGTGATTTAACAGGGGTGCCCGGGTTCATGGGGTGAGGTTTGTCTAGGTCTTGGAGGCGGATGACCAGGACACACTTTACCCCAGATTCCTACCCACCCCTCAAACCATTTTTCCTTCCCAGAACTCCCCTCTCCTTCCTTTCCTAAAAAAAAAACCTCCACACAGTATCCCCAAAGATGACAAAGGCTGAGAGGAAAATTATTTTCCTCACGGCCTCCTGTGTAGAGCTCATGTAAAAAAATAAACACAATCTCAACCAATAGGAGCCTTGAAAAGTGAGCTTCATTCCCTCGCAGGCTAAATCCTTTAGATGTATGTAATTGACTCTTTCCAGTGTCGTTTCCGTTTCATCGAGTTTCAAATCACAACGGTGCTAAATAAGTTCCACTTCAAAAACAGAATTGCTTAGTAAAGACAGAATTTCCACCAGCCAGTATATCATGCTGTGCAGCTGTACATATCAACTGTTCGGAAGACGATATAAAAGATCCAGCTGTTGCCAGCCCCGTCGATTGCGCAATATCAGTTAACCGCAAAGGAAAACGAAACACAAGTCGAAGCAATGTTCTCCAAGTCAGTCGGGCCACGTAATGGGTACCTGCGAACAAAATGCACAACATACGAGCTCGAAACTAGAGCGGCACGTTTTGAAAACGTATATGTGTGCTTTTTAATATTGTATGCACGGCTGGATACCTCGCATGGTTGTATCCTGCTATTGCTAGAGAGAGCACAGTAAAATTATGCAATCGAGATTGCAGGTAGAAACGCTACTATCATAGATGAAACGAGAGAGTTGCGAGCAAACGAAAAATTGTAGCAGGTTTTCGAATCGCGAACTTGGATGATTTATCAGTAGGAATTTCATGTCGTAACTAGTTTAGGTATCGTTTTCTTGTCGGGATTGTCTCGAAATTTTATCTAAATAACTATCATTAATACTGACGGTTCGATGGTAACATGGATGGTCTCAGTGGGTCCAGCGCGAAAGTAAACCGTGAGTCTAAAGTCAATTTAGGTTTACTATTTTGTTTAAATCAATTTGGGGGGCGGATATGGGTACCGCCGCCTCGGGAAACATTGGAAAAACAATACCTCTGCTGTAGGTCAATTTGTTTGTTTAGTGAATTAGTAGGGGGGCCGGGTTCATGGGGTCAGGTTTGGGGTCAGGTCAGGCGGCGGATGCGTCTGCCCATCTCCTGCGTGGCGGTCCGGATCGAGAGACTGGTTGAGAGAGGCCTTTTGACCTCTCCAGCCGGACTCTCTCGACCCATTCCCTTGTACCGCAGTTGAAGGGATGGATTCATACGTCCGTCACTCCTGAACAAACTGACCCCCAGATACCTACCCACCCCTCATACTCTTTTCTTTCACAGTACTTCTTATCCCTTCTTTCCTTAAAAAGACCCTCCACGCAAGAAAACCTAAGATGACATAGGCCCTGAGGTAAATTATTTTCCTCAAGGCCTCCTGATTATATGAAAGAGGAAAACAGTAGCCGGAAGCTCGTTCTTCCCGTTACACAAAACGAGTCGAAGAAACGACCCATTCTCATAAAGCCAACATAAACTGGAAGTTAAGGTGTAAGTCCTACCATAAAATTGTAAGATACCCCAGTATCGCCCATGCGCCTTGAAAAGAGTACCATCATTCAGAATCGAGGCATTGCTTGAAATGGCTTTAGCTGTGTTTTGTGACAAGATCTGAATAGCTAACTTTCGACGTTAACTTCCCCATATCCGTCTTCTCACTGCCCTATTTGTCTTATTCGTGCTATTGCCTGTCTCCGTCTTCAAGGAGTTCAACTGAGTCTCAATTGCTCAGAGTCAGTTGAGACTCTGATTCATATCAAATAATTATTTAATCCAGAATTAAAATTGATTGTTACGTTAGACCCTTTGCCACACAGAACATTGAAAAATACAATCGTATCGACATAGAAGCAGGAAACGATAATTTTATGCAATAAATAGTTATAACGTTTTGACAAACCACAACCGATTTCACTCAAAATGGTTAAATGTTGTCATGATGTTGCATTAATGTTGCATAGATCTGATTGAATAACTCGATTAAAATCGATAAAATTAAATGATTGGCACGAAGCTATCAACATGGATTGAATGGAGAATAGAAGAGATTGTGTCACATTACAGTTTTGAAGTATGTATTGTAAACTGTATCGGTAATAATGGCTTTGCAATAATATTCATGACAATGTTGACAATTCCGACACACGAGTGTGTTATTAACGTCAATATTCCGATCGAATAATCCGATACTTCGATACGAAGATATTGCAATATGACCTTTCACCCGGTAACCAGTTGTTCCTTTTGTTCTCCACAAACAGCTACATCTAGTTGACTTCACTTTCTAGCGATAAAAATATTGGATATTCGTTAAAACGTGGCAATTAGCTTCGAGCAACGGTTAAAAAAATTGCTTGGTTCCAATAGCAATAAATAAAACCATAAGGTTTTTATACAAAGTTCACGTTGGTTCACGACTACATGATTTCATAACTTCGGAGTTCGGACCAAAGTTTTGTAGAACGTATCTCTTGGTATTTTACTAATAAAACTAAATAACAAAGCGAAATAAAAGCTTATATTCACAGAAAATTTCCATTCATTTCAGACAAACGCAATAATTACTAGGCTAATTAAACTTTAATAAAATTGCCACATGATGTTGTCATAAATACCCACAATGAAAGTGAAACTATCAAGTAGATAGATACTAACTGCGTTTTTAAGGGGCTATAAACAATGCAAAGGGGCATTTTATGATACACAGACAGGGACGGATTTACAGATATTGAATATAGGACTCTTCGCTGAAAAGGGACTTTTTAATTTAAATATATATTTACTTCTTCATTGTTCGCAAATTCACGTCATGGCATTATTTTGATTAAATGAAAACAAATCACTTTGTAAAACACAAATTATTTAATCAAAATTATCTGCATGTTTCAAAACCAAAGGTTTCTTGGTCGGAATAAAATTTAAATAATAATTCATTTTAATTTTATTCTCACGAAGAAACCGCTGGTTTTGAAACATCTAGATAATTTTGATTAAATAAATTTTACAATGTGATTTGTTCTCATTTAATTAAAAATATAGGTATGTTTACATTACAGATTCAATAGTTGAAATAGGCAATAGTTGAATATATCAAATAGTTTTTCAATTTAGAAAAAAAAGAACTAACTTTATTTTATTTTGACGACTAAATTTCCTAAAACGTTTTAAAATGTGCCATTTTTGACTTGCCGCCAAAGCGACATGTTCGTTTTGGTTCATGAGTATGGCGTTGTTTGCGTCGTACCAGCAAACGTCGGTGACAGTCAGTAGCGTTTTCTACGTCATAATGACGTTGCAGCCATTTGGAACCGTTTCTGAATTTGCGGTTTCAGATAGTTTTTAAAATCAATAATTATGAATGAAAATGCATATGAACATTAAAATTACGCATTTTTAGTATAATGATCAGAGTCAGATATATAAACTTTAAATCTTCCGCATATTTTTAAAGGTAAGTACCTATTTGTAAGACGTAAAATACACAACAATTTAATAATATTGCCCCTAGCCAACAATTAATGGTTTGACGCGAGCAGGGTTTAGTTTTTTGTTCAATCCGTCCCTGTCCACAACTTTTGAAAGCACACTTCAACATTTACAACCAAATAAACGCAAGTTAACGAGAGCTTGTTACGATAAAAAATTGAATTATTATTTGATAATCAAGCGTGGTATCGGTCGTCCAATCTGCGTTCTCTCAGTGAAAGAGAAACTGGGCCGCCGAATGAAAGGCCCTGACCTGTGCCAATCAATCAAACGTGCTTCACTTCCGTCATACGGGAAGTACAAGACCACCGGGAATCTCGCAATACACCAGCAATACTCGTAACATACCAGTAACCTGTATGGAAACCCTTTTGATCCATATATCATTAATCGTGCACCTATGCATATGCAACTTAATCTTGGACGGATCATAAAATTGACAATCTGCGTGGCAGAATGTAAAGCGACTTGACTGTGGAATACTGTGGATACTGATGTGCACCCGGGAATATTTCCCGTCGCAATATTGTAAATTAGCAAAATTCGGGAATGAGCTTGTCTCCCTATTTTTATTATTTTGACGAAATGTATTATATTTAAGAGTAAACTACTATAGTAAAATTAGTTTTTCGATCCATAAAGACGAAGTGAACCTAGGTAAAACAAGTCACGAGATAAAATTCAGAACAATAAATGCGTAATTCGAATGGCAGTGCTGAAGCAGTTTTTGTCAAAAAGTTCAAAAATTCAAAAAGTTCTGTCCCCGGCTTGCTTTAATTGATACGATACTTTTGTAAATAACACAAAATTTCATTGTAGGAGTCACCTTGCCGATGTAATTTCGAGCAGGACAGGGTGAAGGAAGTGTTTGTATATTAAAGTATCACAAAAATTTCACTTTCCTACCCTTCTAGGAAAAGCATAGCCAGTACTCAAATGATGCCAAAAGCAATGGATATGCATTCTAATAAGACGCCAAAAATCAGAATCGAAATATTTCCACAACCATTCCTGTCTTTGTTACTTACCCCACTTCCCTCGGCCTTACAACATTCTCAAAACAAGAATGCTATACAAAAGTTCGATTGGGCGTCTTTTGCGGTATCACACAAATACCTATTAAGAAAACAATTAAAAGAGTAAAAAAAAACAACCTCGCTTCAAAAGTTACTAAAGACTTTTTTTACATTTTGCAATGTTATGATTTATTATTTCATTAAGAATCTATTATAAGCTATTAATTAATTTACGTAAGAGAGTGCATTGATTGTATAATCGTAGAAAATAGATAGCGTTCCAGTAATCAAATTAATCTTGCCATTGTTCAGAAATATCGGGTTTCGAGAATACCACAACAAAGCGGTAGAAAGTGTTCCTCCATAGAAGAACTTGTAGAAGCAATGAGGATAATTAAAACAGGAGTTATGTAATAAATTGAGCGGTGCAAGAACTGAATACAAATTTGTAGTTGAGTTATAACCTACGCTAATCAATCAAAGGTTCGTTCTGCTTCCGTCAGAAGTAAAGTGAGTGCGGCCACCCTCGGGAAGGCTCTGTGGGGCTGAATAGATAGTGCTAGAGGCACTTTTCTCAAAACAATAGATATCAAGTCGAGCATAAAAGTATATTACTGCATTATTGATTCGCAGAAGAAATTTGGAATCGATTTCCTCGAGATGTCAAGTTAAAAAAATGCACATATTTTAGCGACAACGGTAATGACATTTCCAGAAACATTATTATTCCTTGTAATATTGTTATTAAAAAAAACCTTATTTCATTAATGTATTTGGTGCCCAACCGATTTCACCCTGATACAAGTTTTCTCAGATTGGTGCATTTAAAACTTTTGATATAAAAAATCCGTTCATTCAACTTTAGTTCAAAAACAACCGCTGCCGTGACAAATCGCAATTTCGTGAAGCACCAAATGTTTCTAAAATAAGTTAAAACTGAGTTTTTTTGTGTTCTGATCCAGTTGAAGGGAGACCACCAAAATCGTACCAAGGTAGGTATTATCTTCTTGAAGCCTTGCATACCTATTCCCAACTCTAATACTGCTTTATACATTTTACAATCCACCTGCATCATAGACTCGTGCAAAAATAAACACCTACCAGCATTAAAATATTTAGTTCAATTTCGGTTTCATTAAAAGAAAGCAAATCGAGAAAGTCTAACAGGCCGTTCCGAATTTCTCGGGCTGCTAAATCGATTGATAATAACTTCTTAATAGCATGATTTGCGCCACGACACCCGGGCTAATATAGCATTATTATTGCGTTTGAGAAATACTAAGCCAGACCCGGCACGATCTAACGTAACTTCCTTACGAAACCAAAAGTGTTCCAAAACCAACAAGAAACAATACACAACAATACATCACAGTTCAGAAGCGCCGAAATTCGTGATCATTGGCGGACCTCTGCGGTGATCTTTCACTGACTCAGCAGTTTTCTCTTTCCCACCAGAGATGCCCGATTAGGCACTTCCTGGCTGCGCCAAAACGAAGAAGAGAATCGCATAAACAGATCTCATCTGGCAACTACGAGAAAGAAGATCTAGAAAGCAGCTGGATGATTATGTCAAAATATTTGAAATATTTTGTTGATGCAACAATTTTTTTCAGCAAACATGTAATCAAAAAAGGATTTTTAAAATAATGGCAGGGCGGTTCAGAAGCTGGCAGAGTCAAATAAAAATGTATAAAAAAATTACGTATTCTCACTGTTCCTAGGCGGATTTCGTTTCTGCTATGGGGAGTGTGACGTTGTTGATTTTCACCTTTCTAGTCAGTCACATTCGTGCCTTCCAGGAATAAATATATACACTGTTAACGTGAGTGACCAGTGCAAAAAAGCATAATTTGAAATCGACAGAGATATCGCCTGTTTCGCAAAACAAGCAAAGTGATACCGCCTACGCGGGCGGTATGCCGGAATTAGCGGGGTTCTAGTTTCGCGCTAGCCGCGAAAGCTCACCCGACAGATACCCGGCGGAATCTCGCTTGATGTTTTTCGCTACTCACAGTGGCAGAGAATATCATTTATATCTGAATAGCCCTCTAAGCAAATCTTACAATTTCTACTTAATTTTAATATAGTGCATAACTGTATTATAATCTATCATAAGTCTATTCCTAGTGAAATTCTATGACTTTTACCTATGTGTCTGAAAACTTCAGCTGACTTGTTCAAAATACCAAACGGCAGAGCAGATGTTTGCATTGATATCTGCATTTTGTACTAGAGTGCAAGAAACTTTCCGTGTCGCTATGGTGAGAGATCACCATTCAAAATTATTTTTAATGAGACTTGGTTGAAATTATTATAACATTACACATTTGTCCTGATGATGGACACTGTAAGGCTGTCCGAAACGTTGCCTAAAGAAGTTACTTAAAATATTGGCAACACGGCATAGTACCCCAAAAGTAAGTCAATATAACTTTAACTAGATTTGGTGCAGAGAGTAACCAAATTCTTACCAACTTTCTTCTTACCCATCCCTTACCACACTCTCTTTATCTCCATCCCCGTACATTCTTAGGCCTCACATATTTGCCAAAAAGAATGCAATACTTTCACTGGCTTCGGGTAGATGGGACACTTCTATGGCATCGCAATAATAAACCAAATAATTCAACACGAAAACTACGGATTCAATCAGATAATATATTACGGAGAGATTTCATAAACTACACGAATGAGAAAAGATAAATTTGTAAATAATGTAAAGAAATGATAAGAGCTATTATACTAAAGTAGAATCGTGTAACGTGATTGGGAAGAAGAACATTACAGAAACACATCGCTGGGTGGTTTATTATACATTCAAAATCGGGAGTTAGATTTTTATAAATTCCCTTTTGGTAGGGTAATAAGTAGGTTCGAGAATTTCTCGTGAACTGAATATCAAGTGAGTGCTCGAAAGCTCGCATTCATCGCTTGGCTTCTGAACCAGAGTCGTTGCCGTAATGTGATTTACCACCAAGTTATGCCACCGGGGATATCGACATTAATGTTCAGGGTTTCAAAAATATTCATTGTTATTGAGACTCGTACGTCGGTCACCAGGGAACTTTTTTTAATGAAATTAAGTGTCAATTCGGAAGCAAGTGATGTCATCGACGGGTCGGGGGAATCCAGTAGGTGTTGAAATAGAAAGATACAAAAAAATTGAATGGAAACTAAAAATTTCATAAACTAAAACATTTTTTTTAAATCGCTAAATATAACGATTTTAAAAAGCATTAAGTTGGAATAAAACATTAAAAAACCAAGCATAAGCTACCGCGTCAACTTTTAAACCTGTAGTTTTTCTCAAATAAATAAAAAGTGGTTTGGAAAATAATAACAAATTGCGGTTTTGCAATTACTTATAGATAGTCCCGATGATTTTGAGATGATAATTTATTTTTTAAATGTTATCGTATAAAAAAAGCCCAGCTGGGCGTAAAACCAAATAAAATAAAATCATGAAGGGCTGTAATGGGTATGCAAATCTTGTAATTTTTTTATAGGCGCCCCTATTTGTACAGATGTAACGTCAGGAGAAATATGTCGCCACAAGGTGAGGCAGCGTTATGAAGCGGGTTAATGTAGAGGCTGCAGGAAGGGATTTAAGAATACGGGTCTTGAAGAGGCCCGGATTATACGAAGGAGGAAAAACAGATAACGGTAGGTCGATTACACAAAAAATCAGAGTGTGCAATTTCACACGCGATAGAAGTGAAACTAGAAAGTCGCTAGATGTCGCTTTCTTTTCTTTTGCCTGTTTATTTTGAAATGATTTGAAGATTAGATATTAAATTCAGAAAAATAAAAAAGTTAATTTTTTTTTGGATTTCATAGGATTCTTGCTGTATGTCCGTCTCTCTGGCCGCTTGGATTTGTCAGGTGCCTTAGCCGCTGCGCTACGGGAGGTTCGAGCCGAGGCGCAAATTAACCCCATTATATTAGAACCGACGACCCTCAAATAATAAATTTAGTGACGCGTTTCCATTTCATCCGAATTTCAAATCACTAACGGGGCTACAGAAGTTTAATTTCAAAAACGAGTCGAAGAAACGACCCGTTCCCAGGATGCCAACATCAACGTAACGGGTGATCGTTCGTGTCCGTCGAGTTTCAGATGGCGATCCGCCATGCCGATGACCGCCCTCCTTTGCACACAATCAAGTTAGTAAGTTTATCGATTCATTTTAAAAAATTACATAATTAATATTTCAAAGCGTTTTTAAAAGAGAGACAAGACAGATTTATGCCAACAGTAACAAATTTTCCCGTCTAAATTGTGCTTCTTTGTTGTTAAAAATATCGATATTTGAGGTGATTCTATTTAATAAAAAGACAACGCTCCCGACTGGCATGATCAATGGCAAGTTAATTCTGCAAGCCGGGAGATAAAACAGTATATGCTGTCGTTGACGGAGATTACCATCGGGAACATAGAAACTAATGCTCTCCATGATAGTCGAGTTATCGAACCATCCAAATAATTGCGGAATAAACTGCGGAAAATAATTTCCCTCAGGGCCTATGTCATCTTTGGGGATGCTGTGTGGAGGGTTTTTTAAGGAAAGCAAGGGAAGGAGAGTTCTGGGAAGGAAAAGGGTTTAAGGGGTGGGTAGGAATCTGGGGTTCAGTGTGTCCTGGCCTTCCGCCTCCAAGACCTAGACAAACCTCACCCCATGAACCCGGGCACCCCTGCTAAATCACCAAACGTAGCGAACCACTTGGGGTGCCCTATGGTAGAGATGTTGGTTATCCAATAAAGGTTCCCGGGGCGGCGGTACCCATTCCCGCCTCCCGCCTCCCAAATCTTAACCAAGTATTGTGGGGCTCCAGCCCAGAGGTGGCTCCTAAATTCAATTGAAGGACATATTTGCGATTTTCACAGGGTTAACAGCTGGTCACTGTGCAATCAGTCGATGTGCAACAAAAGCATCGGTGACAGCACAATATACAGTCCTTAAAAATTTGTTAAGTTTAAGAATTAAATTATTGAAAAAACTAATTTATATCGAAACTCATTGACAATCACAACGTTTAAAAGGTCGAGTTTTCAAATTGCTTTTACGAAATAAAATCGTTTTACACGATAAATCCACGCTAAATTTCCAAATAACGTTAAACGCTTACGAGGGCATAAATGAGATAATCGGAATTAACGAATCACTAATCCACAGTAAATAATGAGGCCAAGACTCGAACACCTGAAGGTTGTTTTCGCTCGTGGAAGTGTTTCTCATATAATAATAATAATAAATGATGACATCAATATGATAGCAGGAACACGAACTCTGAAAGGTTACCCGACTTGCGTTAAGATAACTTCGCATAAGAGGTTAATAAGTATTAATATTGAAAATCTCGTGGAAAAATCATACACTGAGAAAACGATTCATCATGTGAATGCTTAACAATGTCAACTTATTAATTTTTTAATAATAAAAGAGGCAAACCACAAGAAATGCGCTGTCTTAGCCAGCAAAAATAGGTTACTAAAGAAAAATGTTATCTAAATTAAGGGGGTATTCTAGTCTAGAAAAAAAAAAAAAAATTTCTTCATATTTTCAAAGTTTAGATAGTCAAAAATATCTCCTTAAAAGGATTTTTCGATATTCGCAATATTTTAAAAGTTATAACCATTTTAATGTCGCGGTTTAGACATAATCTAACCAAAATCTAAATAGAGCAAAATTTTAAACCCATTTTTCTCCAAACCACATTTTTCGAGGTGGTTGACACGATATCTCAAGTTCTACTAAACCAATTTACTTGAAAATTGGTGTGAGCTTTTTCTATACATTTCTCTATGGCGGAAACTAGAACTATAACAAAATTTCAATTTTTACTGTTTTTAATAAATTTGGAAAGTCAAAAAAACTAGTACAAAAACGTCTTTTTTATTTCAGACAGAATGCCATAGGTCACCCCAAATGGTTCGCTACGTTTGGTGATTTAGCAGGGGTGCTTGGGTTCATGGGGTGAAGTTTGTCTAGGTCTTGGAGGCGGATGACCAGGACACACTGAACCCCAGATTCCTACCCACCCCTTAAACCTTTTTCCTTCCCAGAACTCTCCTTCCCTTCATTTCCTTAAAAAAACTCTCCACACAGCATCCCCAAAGATGATATAGGCCCTGAGGAAAATTATTTTCCTCAGGGCCTCCTATGTGGAGCTCATGTAAAAAAAAGGCAGCCACCATTTCACGAAAAAATTTGTTTGAATTAAGAATAATTTTTTTTTTAGATTACTAGGAGGGTTGCAATCGTATCAACCAGGGCGCGCCATTTTTTTGAGACCCCGTACTTCAACACCCTGTAACTTTCTGAATTTAAATTTTTTTAGTTCGACTCTTATTTTATGGATTCTTTGATGTTTAATAAATATTTCATAAAATAGAAGTTCGTAATAATATTATTGGTTTTTTTTTGTTGTATCTGAAAAAACACCTACAATTCATGCCTCTAGACTAGAATACCCCCTTAAATTAAAATTAAGTTATCAACTATCAAAGGTATCAGCACCGCAGTCTTGTTTCCACATTTAAAGTATAGTTTCCACATATGTGTATATATTTATTTTGATGGGTGTTATCTTATCTTTGCGGAGTATGGCCGCACGTATGCGGCGGCACTCGAAAGATCCATTCAGAGCCATGGTTTCCAAAGTGGTCCGCATTTTTCCCCCTGGGGCGCATTTTTATTCATATGGAAGTTAGGTTTAGTTACTAATGCTAATCAATATAATATACTCCAACATTCAAAATTGCAAAATAGAGATGAAGATTTGTTTGCTTATTGTCAACACCTAATGGCGCTAAACCGCGGGGGGAGAAGGGCCAAAAGAGTTTGCCAAAACCATTGATTTAGACCTGTGGTATTAGTAAATTGTATTTGTGTGATTTGATTGTTAAATTCGTGTAATGAAGAGAGTATTAAAAAATTGCAAATGAAACATGTCTTTCATTACACGTGTACTTACAAAAGATAGAAAGACGGTAAGGGGTACAACAAATTTGTAGTAAAAGACAAGGGGTACGCAGGCTCAAAAAGGTTGACAACCGCTGATTTGGAGTATCGCCGCGTATATGCGGCCGTACGTAATTTATCCAATTTTTTCTCTAACAGTTTGTAACTTCGAATAAATTTATGATTTATAGATAATACAAATACATTTGTTCAACATTCATTCATTCAATATAAGGAAATGATAAAAAATAACTCACTAATCAAAGGGTCAACATATTGTTTGTTTATTTAATGCTGTCAGAGCCACAGAATGAATAAGAAAATCTGTTTTTGAAATTCAGTCAAAACTCCGCCAAGAAATTTTACGCATTTTTCTGCCTGGAATTTTTGTGTCGACGAAACTATTTTCAGTTTTACAACATAATCTATTTTTTTTAAAGTTGATTTCATGTTACGAGAAATTTTTAACACGAAAAGATTATCGAGGTTCGGGCGACGTTGGATAGTAAAGCTAGTTCACGATAAAACAATATTATGGATAGCAAAATCATACGTGATATTTCAGAAGCACGGTAGGGTTGGCAGATAGAATATTTAACAATAATAATACATCTGCAGTTCTCTAAATCGCGATGCAAAATCTCCGTTGTTCCCACATGCGCGCATTTCACTGAACACTCTTACGAAGAGGATACTGTGGATGAGAAGCTCGATAAAATAATACATTTTGTGTACATATCTGATCACTTCAGTACATGAAATTCTATAAATCAGCACGCAATCGAATCACTGGCCAGCTTAAGTTGCCGGGCAAACGCGAGATACGGGAAGCTGCGTGAAACCCAGGAAGCGACGAGACAATAATGCATCTCATGGACCAATCACAAATCTTCATCTCGTGAGCTTTCACACCCAGCCAACGCGCAACGTTTACGTTCACCGTTTACAAGTGAAAGAATATCTCGTAGCTATGAAATAATTGATAAAGATAAATGCAGCGCGAAAGGGCAACCACACCGCGGAAAGACAGTAAAGGTGGCAACGACACCGAAATAAAGATTTGTCGAGATAATAATATAATACTATTCATGTCCCATAATGCCATACAGATAAATCTACACTAGTACAAAATACTACTACTTACATATTATATGATCACGTAAAATAAACT
Source organism: Glyphotaelius pellucidus (assembly GCA_936435175.1). Classification (NCBI taxonomy): domain Eukaryota; kingdom Metazoa; phylum Arthropoda; class Insecta; order Trichoptera; family Limnephilidae; genus Glyphotaelius; species Glyphotaelius pellucidus. Next base: position 13,351,847 of record OW386550.1, read on the forward strand.
AGCTATGTAAGTTCTCAGATTACAGAAAACAGATTATAAAGGATACATATATTATAATTTTATTTTTAACCTAATGCGTAAAGCACAATTTGCAATATTGAAATTAGCAACAATAAATCGAAAATTTGAAACAGAAAAATAAGAAAAAGATTTGGTCACATCTAGGAAAGAAAGCAACAAATAAAAATATGCGTCAAGAAAATGTTGATAGTTCTTACAGTTAAATATGACTGAATCAAATAGGGTCACATTAGCACAGTGATAGAGCTCCGCACCGGCAAGGCAAATGTCCTGGATTCGTTTCCTAGATGTGGCCATCTTTTTCTGATTTTCCTCTTTCAGATTTTCAATTGAGTGTCGCTAATATTGTCTTCATTAATTAAATATTATAATACTTCATTATGGATCAAAAACATGCGCAATTTCTCCAGAAAATAATAATATCAATTCAAAAAATCCTATTACCCTGCACCCAGAAACATATATTTACATTAGCTGCACACAGGACGCCCTGAGAAAGATAATTACCCTCAGGGCCTACGTCACATTTCAGGGAAGGAAAAGGGTAAGAGGTGTGGATAGAAATATGGAGGTCAGTGTCCATGAATCCATTCCTCCCACTACGGTGCAGGCTAAGTTCGGATAGAATCTTGCTGGCGAGGTCAAAAGGTCTCCCTCAACCAATCTCTCCCGATCCGGCCTGTCACGTAGGTGGTGGGCAGACGCATCCACCGCCAAGACGCGGACAAACCTCACCGTAGAACCCGGGCACTCATATTAAGTCATCAGACGTAGCGAGCCACTAGGGTTGGTCTACAGCAGAGGTGTTGGTTATCCAAAAAATGGTGGTACCAATACCCGCCTCCCAAATTGACATATAAATAAGAAGCGATAAAAGCATATCGACGCTACTATTACAAAATATGTAAATAATACAGCAACTGTATCATAAGATATGAAATTACCGTATTTCCTGTTATCGTAAGATTCAATTCGTTCTGGATAAAATAAAACCCGAGGACTAAGCTGCGTTTCTCGCAAATAAGATAAGCGGAAATGCTTTCGTTTGCAAATAATGTCGACAGCTCCGATAAATGCAACTGAATTCGAATCCGTCGTTCATGTTTACGTCACAAAGTTTAGTGGAATAGTAAATAATTTAATAACTGCCACTTAACGTCTAATTGAATGACTCGGTCCACGCAAAGTTACCCAATGAATGGCAACAAGCTGTGCACAATGAAAATATTATATGAAACTTTACGAGTACAACTCTAATCGAGCGTGGCGGCTGCTGAACAGCTTGAGTTTGATTATTTTGTCGCCAAATTAACTGCTTCAATAATTTCACAGTAAATGTTTCGGCTAAGCGACGGAAAAAGCTCTTTGTCATGAAACAGAGATAAAAAACGATTAATTAACGACGATTGATGGAATGTTTTATTAGTAATCCGTGAAAGATTAAATTCGTTAACAAGTAAGAACTCCGGAAAAACCCTTCATAACGGATGTTAGCCAATAACCGAGACGTACCTAAATCTTCAGGTCACTTCCCTCTTTTAGTAAAGCAAATTTAAGCATTTATAAGCAGCTTAACACTTAGTTGGGGAAAAAGATTCCGAAATTCCGAACCCTACACAATACACTCTCAATTAGTGTATCAGCAAATTGGTTAACCGGTAATAAATCAATATAGACACCTTAGAAAATTGACATTTAAAATCTTATAAAAAAGTCGCCTAACAGTGGATTTAGCCACAGTTTGAAAATGGTCTTGTAAACCGAAACAGCTGTAACAAAAATTCACACTAAAATACTTGCAGAACGTGATAATAAAACTTTCAAATTTAATTATAATTAAATATTTAAAAAAATTAAATGGAGTTCTACGAATTAAACACAAAAACAATTAATAGAAAAAAAATAAAACAAATTTAAGCAGTTTATCTAGTTACACCAACAATGAATCATAAATATATTTCGCCTTAACTATCTATGATTGAGTGTGAGGAACTGAGCAACTGGTTAAGAGGAAAGTGACGCATAAGGAGTGCGATACCATTTCTTCATCACTGGTGCGATTCAAACAATAGCGCCATCAAACACATCTCAACCGTGGGTGCAGAACTAAAGTGACACTTAAAAGGGTTCGTTAATGTGCGGACATTTTAGCGCCCAGACATACATACCTTCGCTACTCGGGTACTTGCGTACTTGGCTACTCCCACGGAGCACTGTGGCGTGGCAAACACGCGAGTGACATTCGAGGATACCGGGAGAGCAGCTTGCGCAAGGGGGCATGGTGCGGAATACCCATAGAACCTTTGTGCAGATACGCGCGGCGTAACAAATCCTCCCCGCAACCTTCATAACAAATTACGAAAGGGTACAGTGCACGGTAAATAAATGTGACAAGCGGGAATTTGCAAACCGCCGCCACGTAATGCGAACATTATGCGGAAACTGCGGTGCGCCCAATGAGTGGTGTAAGTGAAAATGGCCCGAGTGTATTAATTAAATTACCAAGCTTGCCGGTGGTCCATTAACATGCGTACTTTATATGCGGGGCTTAGACCTACAAAGTTGTTCAAATCAATTCAATTAAATTTTAAACGATGGCATTCAATGTAATGCAAAAAGCTAAAGAAACCTTTCAAAAACAATTTGAATGGAAATACATGAAAAGACAATCCCAATCCCTGAAATGTTTGCTAAAACTGTAAAGTAAAATAATTATTTTGAAATTCGTGGTAAACCTATTGTGAGATTTCAGACTTACAAAAAAATATTTTGAAGGGCTCGAAGCCAAAATTTAAATGATTATATTTACAGAATGGTGTCAGTTAAAATAAACAAAATATAAAGTAAACTTGGACCGTCTCTTTCACAAATACTTGGGTGTCTATGCTCTTCATGGTGAGAGTAAAATTTCAAACAGAAAATCGTTTTCATCTCTAAAACAACGCTGATACAAGTATATAAATATCACGGGTGACGTGCTTCGCATTAAGTCTTAAAGCCTCAACACTGAGTATCATTAAAACTCAAAGCCCCAAAACTTCTCAAAAGATAAATTCGAAAGCTATTAAAAGTTTATCACCGTGACCTGCTTCGCTGAGAGAGACACTCTTCCGGTCGCAAAACGTTTACATTAAATTTGATTCCGTAGACTTTAGGGTGGTTTTCCCAGTAAAAGTTGTTAATTACGCGGCGGTAGCGAATGCCCGCGGGGAGCTTTCGTGGACATGGCAAAAACGGCAGACACTTTTTTGCTATAAAAATATTTGGACAAATTACAAACATTCTTGCCTTAGTTACCCTTGCGGATATAAAATGTTACCAGCAAAATAGCCATTTCACATTTAAAGTTTTTAATGCGTTTAAGTTAGTTTCATAAAACTTCTTAAAATCGGTTAAATTAGTAATAAGCTTTATCAAAGACTTCAACAATTTTGTTTTAAAAAGGGACCGTACTGATCCAATTTGTAGAACGAATTAAAAATACCTTATTTGAAATTAAAAAAATAAAAACTCAAAGAGAGATTGGAAGGAAGTTTCCGTGAATGGGGAAATCCATAAATAATTAGTACTAGAATAAATAATACAGAATTATAAACAAACAAAAAATTAAGCAGTTTTTTCTCAACAAGTTCCCTCAGTGTTTTTCTGTTGTTATTTCAAAACATGGAATGTATTGCATCGCACTACCCCTGGGTAAATTCTGGAATAAACTATTATTTTTATTATTATTTAAACTGGTGTATCCACTGCTTATCTCTCACACATTTAGTTTTTATCACCCTCTTGTTTCATTTTGCAATCCAACGCTAAATTAAATGATTCAAATCTTTTTCTATGTCTGTCGCGCGTCTAACATTTTTTTCCTGGTGAAGGAACAGTTCTTTCGATTGTCAAATTTAATAATAGACAAAACAAAGTAGTAAGCATTCATTTATTTCAATTAAACTTATTACGGTAAGCCACAACATAATTGCTTTTTATTTATGATTTTATATATAAAATACATCCAATTTGTAACATGAGACGATACATTATAAGCCTACGCTATAATTTCGCGACTCTGAATAATTTAAGTATCTGCCCATTAAAACCACTACTTAAGATTGATAAGTTACGCGCCGAATTAAACTATCATAATAGAAACATTATCTTATAAATCAACTGTGCGGGGGTGGGAAATAATCGACAAGACACTACAGGAAGGAGTTCGCCCCCTGTCGATTAATTCCATTGAACTATCAAATCATAACCATTAAGCACAATTCAGTTATCCCCTCCTTTGCGACAGCTAACGAAAGCATTTTGGGATACTTAATTTATTTCTATTTTCTTACATAAAACAGATTCGAAGCCCAAAAATGTACATACATGGATGTTGAACACATTTTAATAATGGAAATAATAACAAAAATAAATTAAACATATTAATCAAGAATCAAAACGACAAATGATTATTCAACGCTTTAACTTTGTTCAGGTAACTTTTTTTATACTAACAAGCCAAAAGATTTTGGTAAACCGTGAAGGCTCCTCAGTAAGCCTTCAAAACGAAGAAGAAGATGGTATGGTAGGGAGATATGTAAATATGAATGATAGATGAAGCGCGCTAATTTAAAATCCATATCCATACTAATATTATAAATGCGAAACTGCTCGAGTTTGTTTATGACCTTTTCAGGCATTAACCAATAAAAAGACTTTAAAAATTCATTCACCAATAGAAAGCTAAATTATATGCGCAGACTATATGTTGTATATGATGGTAAGCTCTGGCGTTATGAAATTATAAATATTAATATATTATATTTGTTATACGTTTTCTGTCGCTAACAAAAGCGAGTTAATTGCAAATGTCAGAAAAAAATCATTCCCATGGAAACGATGTTGATATATTTGTGGGCTCTAAGCTGGTAGGTACTCAGCCCCCTGGTCAGCTACTGCCCCAGAAAATTCAAATATTAGAATATGTTTTGTTTTTATTGGACAAGCTGGAATAAATGTCAGATAAGAGTTTCTACATTAAAAATATAATTCGTAACGATTATAAAGAATGTTTAATAAATAGTGTAATTTTGTATTATATTAACAAACTTCCAAATATTTAATTAAAAATAAACATCCGAAATGTTTGTAAGCGCATAAATTCCGAACGAATTAACAAAATTGGATAATTCTTTTTTTCTTTGTGAAATTTAGGTGGCAGGCTAGATGTTTGAAAACTGAATGTAAGGGAATGAATGTATGGAATGCGGGAGGGGGTGGGGGTGGGGAGGAGGGGGATAATTGATAAGTTCAACCGCTACAGTAATTTCCCGTAATACCATGCGAGCGAAGCCGCGGGGAAAAGCTAGTAGATTATAATTAAGCGAAAATTGTGAAAATATTGAACAAAACACGGCTCATTTAAAACAGAGTAAAAATCTCTCGACAGTAGCATTTGAAGATAACTGTCAATTTTTTCACATCTTTAATAATTCAGGTACGCCTCATACGCCATACGTATGTCTGGTAATTTTTATTTTAATTTTATTTTAAATACATAAACGGTTATACTGCCTTTTATAAATAAACATATAATAGAGTACAAAAGTAAGAAAAATAATATCATTACATAATAGTAGATTTAAATTTAAAAATAACATATAATTATTTTGTGTATCACAACAAAAAATAACAAGAAATAAAAATGAGAAATATCGTCATTTCATTTCAACATGTAATGTTATATTATCGTAAAAACAGGCTTACGGGTCCGAGTGGTTGACACGTAAAATAACAAAACAAAATGTATTTTTAATAATTTTCGGAGCTTCAAGGGAACAATTACCAACAACTAAAACCAATTACCGTTTCGGCTCGGCAAATGTAGAGATATTATCTTCAAAAATAAAATATATTTTTTTAAGAATTTAAAAACTTTAGGTTCAAAGAAGTTATGTTATAAATCGGTAAAAATTCGGAAAGCAGATAATAAAATGAAGATTTCCATGATGTAGCGAAAAACTCCTTGACCAAACCCAGAGGCCGTGGGTTCAAAACTTTAAAAAAATCGATTGTTATTACATGGGTCATTTTACATTAAGAATTAAAATAAAACAATATAATAGAAGTAAAATAAAAATAAAAATAGAAGTAGGCAGGTGTTTCCATTCCTTCCATTTATTCACTTAGATTCAGCTCCGCAACATTTGGAAAGTGTTATTTATTACGGGCTCAAGACAATTCTCGTGCAGCATAACATAAAAAAATTAAACGTACATATTTCGGACGAAGATATAATTATGCCGAAACCGGTTGGGATATTCGAATAAAGCGATGTACACAACGTTTTAAGAGACAAATTTAAGAATGTGTTATTACGAATTTACTGAAATAAAAATAGCATATATTTCATCGGTGTCTACATTGGCACTTGTCGGGTATCGAACCCGCGAATACCGGAATTAAAATCACGCCTCCCATCAACTACGCCCCGGAGTCTGATGATTAGCAATGAACATGGAGTCGTCATTAGTGTCACCGATACGAGTAAAAAATAATGTTTCCTGTACCCGGCCGGTCAAATTGGCAATTTGTGTAGAGAATATTGTACTGCGAGCGGTGTTGTTCACTTTTTCTTCGCCCGTTACGGAGACCACAAACTTCCTAGGCACTAGCAAGGCACTAGAGGCAGTCAAAGATATACCGTTAGTTGGATGCTCAGATCGCAGAACTGAATAAGATGCAGAAAAAACACGAACATTTTAATATAAAAACTGCTGAAAAAATTATGTTAAGACGGCTTTATTATCACGTAGCATATATAATGCAAGAAAACAGGTAACGATTAAAAAAATGCTACATATTTCAGTTTGGAGACGTCGGTAGAAGGTTAAACAGTTTTAAGTTTTAGTGCAATCAGAAATAAAGATTATTAATAATTAAAATACAATGGAATTCTACCAAGAAGTAACAGTTTCAAAAATACAAATCTTATAACTACAAGGTATTGAGAAAGTGACAATAGAGGCGTTGTATAAATAAAACAGAAGCGAAAAGTGTAGAAACCGGTTCGCTCTACAAAATAAAAGGCGGATTATAGTTCAAAATTGTTTTGTTAAATCCATTAAAAAATTAGAATTGAATTTTTTTAGAAATCAGGAAGGTTGCATTTTCAACTCAATTTGGGCCATTTAACTCAATTTGGGCCAACCAACCAACCCCTCTGCCGTAGTTCACGCCAAAACCTCACGATTCCTACCCATCTATCATGCCTTTTACTTTCCAGAACTTCCTCTATTTCTTTCCCTTAAAAAGAGACTCCACACAGCATTCCCAAAGATGGCTTACGCCCTGAGGTAAATTATTTTCCTCAGGGACTCCTGTGTGGAGCTAATGGAAAAAAACTATGATTTAAATTTCTTTTAATTTGATTAAGATGCGAAATATTTTTTCGTGATACATGCGAAGAATCGCAATCTCACAAGAGCTACAGGCACATCGCATTGTAATATAACCATTTAGTGTGCGAAAATTTAATCTGCTTACGAATTACTAATCCTTTTTACAATAATGTCCAATTTGCTATACTGCAACAACCATGGGGATTATAGGTACCTATCGTCATCCAGTTTCAACGCGGGAAAGAAAGAGTTGTAGGAAAATATTTGATAATAATAAATACATGCCTTCAAGAGGCATTGTCAGTTCAAACTCATTCTAAAGCAGCCGATCTCAACTTTCAACGAAATTTAGTAAAAGGTCCTACTCTTCTTTCTTTTCAATATCTACCTACTGTGATTAAGACATTTTTACCGTAAAAACGGTAAGCCCACCAGCCGCGTTCAAATTTTGCTTCACAAAAAAAGTAATCTGGGAATAATATGACGTTTCCTTTCTTTTTTAACCAGCACAGTCGCGTTGAAATTTAACATCACAAATTAAATTAGTCGAGAATAAAATAAGAAACTCGAACATTTCCCTCTTTCTTTCGCCATTCCCTGAATGACACCCAACACGGAATGCCGGGAGACTAAATCCAAGAATCGCGACACTGATGAGTCGAGTGGAAGAAGAAGCCATTTCAAGGGAAATTTATGAAGTGGTCACACAGCTTTTCACCTTCGTTAAAAGGTGCTAAGCCATAACTATCGCTGGTAATGAAGAAGCAAGGAAGTGCAGATATATGCAGGACGTGTTATGAACCTAACACGCACGGCAAATAAGGATAGCTAGAAGAACCGTGTTAACGCAAGTAAAAGAGTTATGTACATTTTAAAGCGGGATCTCGTCGCCACTTCGTCTTGTCTTGCTTTGCCTGTTTTAACACGATGATCCATTTAAAAAAAAAAATATATGAATACCGTCAACTGCTCCCGTCTGGAGCCAGTGAGACTATGGCATCCCGAATTGGGGTATGTTGTGAGGTTGAAGGTAGTGGGGAGGGGAAGGAGATGGGGAAGAGGAAGGTGGGAAGTACCTGGATATTCAGATCTGGTCACCAAACACGGCTAAAGCCATTTCAAGCAACGTTTCAATTCTGAACGGTGGTCTTACATCAGGGCGATACTGAGAGTATCTTTCACTTGGGAACGTGCCGCAAATATAGCATATATTATTTTAAATAAATAAATTGTGAAATAACACAAATTAATCAAATAAAATGTTTTGCAACGCCGGGATTCGATCCCGCGACGTTCGGAATGCGAGTCAAGAACCTTACCGCTGGACTACGCCGGCCGTCAGTGTATGGTCTAATGGTAAAATCGGTAGCCTTGAATCTGGATTTAGTAGGATGGTTACAAGAGTTCAGATCTGTAATACCATAAAGTTAAACTAGCCATAGAGAAATACCCCCCCTTTGGCTTCTTTTTTAATTTCAAAAAGCTGTTCTATTCAATAAAAACTGTAGGTAAGACAAAAATAAATAAATTTTTAAAATCTGTTAAAATAACGCAAATATTGCAAGAAAATAGCAGGAAAGCATTCTCACCCTCGCAATTAAATTATACTGCCATAAGTAGGTATACAAGCGTTTGAAAACACACCCACGCAAAATGTCAGATCTCAAACTTTAATATGGTTACTACAATAAACAAACTTCATTAATTTTCGACAAATCTTGATTTTCGTTTGTTTGAATCTGCTAAACTGTCATAAAGCTTACTTGTACAATATAGTATACACACAAAGCTTATCATGTCTTTTATCTTATTTCGACATTATTTTGACTCTGGTTGTGTAGTAGCAGGTGTGCCAATAAAAAAATGTATTCATAAAAATATTGTCAACTGCTACGCATGCAAATGTCGATGCTGTCACAGTTTCCAAATAACGAGATCGAAACAATGTACGAATGCTGTCAGAGCAAGGTGTGAACACGCTGCAATTAAAACATGCCGTCAGTGCAGAAAAAAATCACATTCATGAAACACTGGGACAAAGACCACACGGCAGTTAGAGCAGCGCCTAACGCGCTAATGCGTGTCATTCCAAATGCAAATATGACACCAATGAATACCCAATACGACACAAATGAATACCAAATATGACACCAATGAATACTTTAATAATGCAGCGGCAAATGCTAGACGCGAGTGTTAATATATAACGCCCCCCTCGGGAGGCGGTAGAACATTATTCTCCCCGGTAACTCGCGGTCGTGATAGCAGAATATATATCAGACACTGGTCGGTTGCTATTCATCGATTGTAAACCCTTTCATCGCGGTATAAATCCAACGCATATACTGGTTTTCATGTAGGCATTCACGATTATCTAATATTATACAAGGGAAATGAACAGATCGAAGATTTATTTTTCCGCGGTGGGTAAACGATTCCTTCTATTATTTAGACGCCTTTCAATACGCCTTACAGAGCAATATCGCAGTTAACGACGGCAAAACCCGCTTCACAATTATTTGAAGTTACAAAAAGTTTTTATTTTCGAACAGATGTGAAAAATACATTTATTATTAAGTACTCAATAGTTTTTAAATTGGTATTTAAAGAATGAAACGAGCATTTAGCGTTTTTGCGAATTTTGTATAATTCAAAGCCCGTCACTTTAAATAACGTGGCGAGCTGAAAAAACTGGGATTGATATTGGAATTTCAAACAGAAAAGCTGTGCAAATTTCAAGAGTAAGTTGTTTTAAACATTCAGATATGTATTTCAAATGGGCGATTTTATATAGTACCGTTTAGTGATATAATCACCTCCTACTTTGACCTACTTTGGTTTCAATTTTTTTAGGTATCCTATTCTAAAAAAATATTGTTTTAAAAATGTTCTAAATCAGTTTCTGACATCAGACTAAATGGTAGGTCATTCCAAGAAAGTCAGACCTCATCCCATTATTTTGTTTGTAGATATTGACCGTCACTATACACCGATAGCGGAATATTTGTAATGCTGTAAAAACCAAAAATGAATTAAATATGTTATTTTTCTCCTTTGATCTGTCTTGTTGAAACATTTTACGACGTGCGTTTAGAGAGAATTTTTTTTTCTGAAAAATTAAAAATAAATTAAATACTGTTATTAAATAAATTTCCAAAAAATGTTAAGTATTCTGAAAGATCTATTTAATGTTATTTTATAATAAACATTCATAATATTTATTTTAATTTTTTTTATTCTGTTTAATTTTTGCTTAATTTAATTTTAATTTTATACTTAATTTTTATTGCATTATTTTATTTTATTTTATCTTTTTGTTATTTATGTGATGAATCTCTTCTTCATTTTATGTTTTAATTAGGTAGGTACCTAATATGTTATCATATTTTATTTCTTTTTTCTTCTTTTAGATCTTTTAATTTACTCTCTTATGTTATTGTATGTATTATAGTTGTTATGAAATATGGCAGACTGGGATTGCACACCCCTCCCAGTCCTGCTGGAATAAAACCTTCAATAAATAAAAATAATTATAGGTCTACAAAAACAGATTTAATTTTTTGAAAAATTAAAAAAACTTTCTTTTCGCTCTCCTGAACAATTAAAATTTTATCCTTTACAGCATTTCGAATTTCCTTGATCGATATATTCAAACAAAAAGGGGCAAGAAAGGGTTTTAACATCAAATATTATCAACTATGACCGACCATAAACAATGCACACAGGTTTTGATTTACCGTACAAACAGCGAGCTGTGTGGCAATTAGAAGCATTAAATAAGTGCCGATATCCTTTTCAGAATATTATCGTGGGCGATAAGTAACTACGTGATATTACACTATTTATTCCGTAACGAAAATCGATCGGTTTGTCCGTGAAACAAAAAATATGTAATGTCAATTGGCGTAGATATCATCATCCATCTTGTTTTTTTTCTTCAATTTAAACAATGAATTGGTAAAATGTTAATGAATATTCGATAAAACTAAATCCATAAACATTGCTGTCAATACAAACAATTATCCCATAAAAGATAATGATTGACGATAAAGTAATTGAAATTGAAAATGAATTTTTAGTTTATAAATTTTGAAAATAATTTTATAATACTAGCGCAGACCCATAAGTTAAAGGATTTGTGAAACTGAAAGTATTTTAAGAAAATTTTCATGTTATTTTACGTATTACATTTTTTGTCTTTTTTTTAAATACAATTATTGTTAATTGTGTTGAATTCGCAGAACTCCATTTTTTTATTTTTTTATTATTATATCGCCCATCGGCAGGATGCAGTAGCAATATCATCCCAGTCCTGCTGGTTTAAAAACTTTAAAAATTTTACAAAATGTGTGTTTAAGACGAACCTAACTAAATTCTTAAAAAAGAACATTCGATCGAATGCGTATAAAGGAAAACTTTTTATATTTTTGGATTTTTTCACCACATTTACTTTTTTAATTTTTTACTTTCGGCTGTGTGAAATTAATAACAGCACTTCCCAAGGTTCGTAGAAAATGCGTAACAAGGTTAGCGCACACGGGCCTTTTTCGAAAAAAACTCGTTAGCCGCTTTCAAAATTTCGAAAGCATGATTTAGCTTGAAGTAAAACACTGCCACTTGTAATGCAGTTAATTCAAATCGCACAATGGATCATAGACTTCAAGCTACGTTACGGATTTTTAGCCAATCACTGCTCTATCCCCTCGGTAAGTCAACCTTTTTAAACGCATTTTCTACGAACCTTGATCACTTCCTTTTGTGTAATTTGATACCCATTCAAATATTTGCTTAAACACTAAGCTTTAAGCATGTACACTTTATCAGAACTTTTTATATTGTTCAGTATTTTTATTTCGCTCTCAAGCTTTGAACATTGTTATTTTATTGGTCAACGATATAAGAATTCCTTATACTATCAAATATGAATGTACAGATAGATACTGTTTATAACGCAAATAAATAAAGTAAAATAAACAACAACAATATATAAAATAGCGTAATCAATTATTCCCCTTGTATATCTATCTGCCTGCAAAGATATTCAAATCAAGCTGCATCATATTTTATTTGAATGTTGAACGCTTATTTCAACACTCACTTCTTAAACCAAATATAAACTTCTTCGAAATCTGAAATAAAATCTTGAGGCTTGTACGAGGCAAAACCGCAAATCATTTTCCTGCAAATCTGTTCCACTTTATATTGCTTCAGCGATGATCTATCATCACAATATAAACTATGAAGCAAAGTTCAGAAAGGCAACATTCCGTGCCCAATGATTAAACAATGTGTCACGTTGTGTTCGTGGTTTAGGCAATAGGTGATGGCTTTTCTTCAACAAACATTTGCTTTGTGAGAAACTGCCTCAGTTTTCACAACGCTGGCTGTTGCAAATGTCAAAACGTTCGCGAATATTATCCCCTTTGACGCGACGGAACAACGGCAATGTGGTTCCACCGGCCCGTGACAAGACGGAATTCGTCTGACGTAATAAATGGATTAGACACGATAATATTGATTATATTTTATGACGAATGAAAGTAGGTAATACAAAGATTAATTCCGATTGAATTGGATTCGGGTGACGAAGATCACACCGATTTGATCAAGTGCTTTTCTCCTAAATAAAAAAAACACAGTTGTATTTATTTTTATTAAACAATTGTCATACAACAGTAGACACGATCAAAAGTATAGAGATAATTTGATTAAATTAATAACAAGATTAAATTTTAAGGCTCTATAGTACTCCTAATTAAAGACAATCAGCTTTTCAGTAAGTAAAACAACCATTTGAAAAGTCATTAAAAGTGATGAAAAAATAGCCCATAACCTAACCTAACGTAACCCATTTAACCAAGTATTTTTTATAACTTTTAACGACTTTTCAAAGGAATGATAAATTTGCATTGATGAATTGTGCGGTCACCATTTTACAGGCATATACAATAAATAACCAATGAGGGATATGCTGCCTTAAAAATGCAGCTACCTGTGTAGTATTTATAATATGTACAGGTAGATAATAATAATATTACACAAGACTATACTTACCTGGCAAGTCATTTACTATCCTGATTATACCACTATTTAGAATTGTAACGTATTTTATTATAGTAACGCGCACTTGCACTAAAACATCAAAACTGGGCTTTACAAATGTTATGTTATATAATACATCAGGTCAGCTAGACACCTCCAAACTTGAACCTTCTCCAATTTTTTCAGCGTAAGACATTTCCCAAATAATATCACATAAAAAAAACGTTAAGTGTTGACCAATCTTTCCGATCGGAACTTCTATGGTTTCCTACATCACCAGCCAAATGTCGAGAAACTCCAGAAGCTCATCCCATATATATTCCTCAAATGGTTCCACGACAACCTAATAATGAGGCATTTCAACACCCCTTTGAAAAGAAAGTCAATAAAAGTTATGAAAAAAAAATGTGTATCACTTAAAATATTTTTTTTAATTACCGAACAGCAGATATTTTGCAAAAAACCGAAACAAAAATATGGTGTTTGGAAACTAGTGGCAAAAGCGAAAAATCGATGAATCTACGTCACATAGAGATCTAAAAAAAAGGAATTTCGAACCGAGAATTTTGATCGATCTATTATTTCGTTTATCTTTTTCCTTTTTATTGGCAACTAAGGGGCTTAATATGTTTTTGAACCTGGCTCTACGATCCGACATATTTTAAAAGACAGCTGATAGGAAACTCATGGCGACCGATTGATTTCAAATTTTGTCGAATAAACTTTGGACTAACTTTGGACTCAACTCGGGGACGAAAGCTCTATTCAAAAAAAGTTACACCATAAAATTGACCTCAAATGTGATGTAGATTCACCAGTTTTTCTATTGCATGCCTCCCTTGGCCCGAACCCCTTCACACCTAGTGTTCCACCTATTATAAAATTGGTGTATAAATTTCATAACGCAAGAGCTCACCATTTTATACAGAAAAATTCGCGGACGTGCGCACAACAAATCACCAAATTTTTATCGCAATCGGATAAATGATACAGGAACGCATTTTGAGAGGCGGGAATAGGTACTGCCGCCCCGGGAACCTTTATTGGATAACCAACACCTCTGTCATAGGTCACCCCAAGTGGTTCGCTACGTTTGGTGATTTAGCAGGGGTGCCCGGGTTCATGGGGTGAGGTTTGTCTAGGTCTTGATTCCTACCCACCCCTTAAACCCTTTTCCTTCCCAGAACTCTCCTCTCCTTCCTTTCATTAAGAAACCCTCCACACAGCATCCCTAAAGATGATATAAGCCGTGAGGGAAATTATGTTCCTCAGGGCCTCCTGTGTGGAGCTCACGTAAAAAAAAAATCGGTTAAAACAAAAAAATCATTTTCTGTAGAAGAATAATTACTGTATACTTATGATTTCATGTACCTATCACTTTCATGTAAAAAGCCTTTTTAGGTTTTAAACATATAAATATTATAAAGCCGCTCTCGGCTTCGATTATATTATATTTCGGACGAAGTATAATCACTAGTTGCTATAACTACTAAGTGCTTACCAATTATTAGTCGCTTCCCCGCACGAGTAGTATGGTCGCTCGTTAAAATCAATAGCAGCAAACATACCTGAAACAATACAAAAACTATTAATAATGGCAGAATTTATGATTCAACGTATCAGGTATGGATCACGCCATATTTACTCAGAGAAACGATTTGACATTTCACGAAATAACTTCGGCGCGATGGTATGGGCCGACGTATATCGCACGACCATTAATGTCAAAACTGTTTGAGATCTTAAAATTGAGAGTTATTACTGGAAATTTATACAATTGTGGGCATATAACAAGAAAGTAGCAATGAGAAAATTCTAACAACATGCGAACTACATTTTAAATTGTTTTGTAACTTTAAACTTTTGATGTAATTAAATGAAAAACGGGTAAAATTAATAAATATGTACGTAATAGGTATTATATCAAATGCAATAAAACAATTTTCATACGAAACAGGTGCGTAATATTTTAATATTTCTTATTAATAGTTTTTAAATGGATTCTTATCCACCCTCATATATTTTACTACGCAGAACTTCCACCCTTTCTTTCCCTAAAAAAACCCTCCACACAGCATCCCCAAATATGACATAGGCCTTGAAATCATGTGCGTAATTATTTATTTTTCTTATTTATGGTTTTTAAATGGATTTTTACCCACCCTCATATATTTTACTACCCAGAACTTCCACTCCTTTCTTTTTTTCATAAAAAATCCTCCACACAGCATCACCAAATATGACATAGGCCTTGAAATCCTTGAAGGCCTTATTTTCCTCAGGGCCTGTGTGGAGCTAACTATATTTTTTTTGGTATAGATTAAACACACTTTTTCGAAATTTTAATTTATATTTTCTTCTAATTTAATTTCCTGCGATAATTTGCCAATGCTCTGTACATCAATGATTTTTGACTCCAGGTATTTTTCTAAAGGGGAGGCTTATTTAATTTCTTTGCCTCGTCTCACGTGTGTGCTCATTTATTCGGTTTTTGAATTTTCTCTGGAATTCCGATGATGTAAAATCATTAATTATTTTAAGACAGATTAAAAGTAAACCATTGAAATGAATAATTTGTAAAGGACAACATATTTAACTCCTTCAACATTTTCTTGACATTTTTTTTTTATCTATTTTTCTTAAGTATAATTCTCATAGCTCTATTTTGAAGTAGTTAAGGGGGGGGGGGGTTATGGTTTTAAAGGCGAAAATAAAGGTATATTTTCATGATTTTTTTTTTGGAGGTAAAAGTAATGTAGGTTTATTTATTTTATATACACATTATAGTATGACATCTGAATTAGGTATCTTCGAAAAAATTTTCAATTAAAAATATCGATAAATAAGTCCGTGAGAGCGAATCTCCAGAAGCGCCTCGAAAAAAAGTTGTTATGCGGTGAACTCCATAACTCGATCGGATGATTTGAGTCAAAACAGTCGAAATGCGTTTAAAAGGTGATATGTTTTCCTAGGTAGTCAGAAAGAATTTTTTTGTTTATTTCAATTTTTTGAAATAAACAAAATTCCAAAATTCGATGAGAAATTTCAAGTTTTTACAACAGATAAACAACTCTCTTTGGCTGTATAAACGATGCATATATATCCTTCCATTAACTATTTTATGTCAGTTTCAATTTTACGTTTCTATTAGTAAGGTAATTACATTCACGGGTGTTTATCAATTGAATAACAATTTCACCACGTTTATTAGTAAGGCTGTTAAAGCAATACCAGAATAGATATTATGATGTTTATGTTTACGTATGGTGAGGGCCGTCGCTTTAAAAATGATAATATAATAATTTAAAAACTAAAACTAAACTAAACTAACCATCACGCCGTTTCCCCGTAGGGGTAGGCAGAGAGGACGGACCGCCTAACAGCTCGGTCTTGGCACACACTCTTTGCCTCGTTCACATTCATACATCGCCTCATACATGCTGTTCTATTATTCTGACTCTTGACATCGCCCGATTCAAGTATCTGATTCACTAGGTCGTGCCATGACTTCCTCGGGCGTCCCCGACTTCTTCTACCATTCACATTTGCGTCGTATATTTTCCTTACACTCCTTTCCTCATTCATTCGCTCTACAAGCAGAAACCATCTGAGCGTCCCTTTCTTAATCTTAATCATTACGCTTGCAAGCGACTATCTATTATAATGATAAATAAATAGGTTGATACATATTATGTAGCAATACAACAATCCTAAGGTAAAATAAAAAGGGTCAGTAATGTAGCTTTTCCAAGTCATTATTCTCCATATATGGTATATAAATTATCTTAGATCAACTCCCTTTCCACATCACACGCTTAAATGCGACTTGAGAGGGGATTTTGATTTATTATTACAATACCTACCTACACATGACACATACAATAGGTTTAGTTTCTAATATATTTTATGTGCCTACTTACAATATGCGCAAATAAATAAAACTGGTACCAATGTGACTCCATGCCAATGTACGAAGCCCACATATATATAGCCTGACGCAAAAACGCACAAACGGGTTCCAATAAATTGCCGCCATTGAATTAAAACCAAATGGAAGTACGGCACTGAGAAATCGTGTCCAATAAGTAGGTATATCTGCAGCGAATGTTAACTGGCACAGTATTTAATAAATGCCCAGGGATCGGCAGTGACGCAACCTTTCGCTTTCAATATCGGCATCCATTATGTGTTCCCATTGTTTATTTTTTCTTGGTATTTTTTTTTTACACGCCGCCGCCCGTAATATCGTTAATCCGCCGGCACGCTCGGGTCCGAATCGATAATATGAATCGAATAATGGCAGTTACGAAATTAAAAATCAAGTGTTTGTTTATCCGCGGGCTTAATTCAATAAACGCCCCTTTCGGCTTTAGCAATTCATTTCGCAAGCAAGTCGACCCGTGAATAGATTATTTTAGCAAGTAGACTCAACGGTGCAAGGACAGAATAACACCCACATCACTCATAACACATAATGAGTCGTAAGGGTTATGCCTATTGCCTTAATTATTAAGGAGACTGAGATGATTACATAGGATCATGGCAAAACCAGTAGTCCAAAGCGCCTGGTTCCTGTACAGGCATCGTGTTCAGGCTTCATTCCTCTGCTAACTTAGTAGGTACTCCATGATTGCAACAAGTAAAATTTTTCGCTTTTAAGGGAGTATTCTAGTCTAGAAAAAAAAAAATTCAAAAAAAATTTCTTCGTATTTCGATGGTTTAAATATTCAAGAATATCACCTTGGAAGGATTTTTCATAATTCGAATTATTTTAAGTTAGAACCATTTAAGTTCGACCGGTTTAGACGGAATACAACAAAAATCTAAATAGAACAAAACTTTAAACGCGTGTTTCTTAAAACTACTTTTTTCGAGACGGTTGATACGATATCTCAAGGTCTACTTAACCAATTTACTTGAAATTTGGTGTAAGTCTTCTCTATACATTACTCTATCGCACTAACTAAAATATAAAAAAATTCAATTTTTACTATTAAAAAATTTGGAAAGTCAAAAAAACTTGTAAAAAAGTGTCTTTTTTATTTCAGACCGCCATTTTGCGAAAAAAAAATTGTTTACTTTTCCTTAATTCGGGCCATAGCCGCATTTGTTTGGATACATAAGTATTTATTTTTTTTAGATTACTAGGAGATCCCCCACTTCAACGTCCTGTAACTTTTTAAATTGTTTTTGTTTTTTTTTCATGTATTCTTTAATGTTTAATCAATATTTGGTAAAATAATGACTTGTAAAAATATTAGTGTTTTTTTTTAATTGCACCTGAAAAATACCTACAATTCATGCTTCTAGACTAGAATACCCCCCTTGCTGAATGTTGCATGGTATTTTAGATTGATATTGGCGCGAGCGATTCTGACCTTGTCCTTCATACAGTTTCTTTATACATAAGGGTTAAAACCGCATTTAAAAGCAAAGCCCGCCGGTGGGCCCGCGACAGATTTTATTTATTTATTTATTTATTAAAAGAAGTTTATACAATGAACAAAAAATTGTGTTAATTCATCCGCCATGCTAGGGATGTCCCTGTGTTATGGCGGATGAAGTTTACAGATTGTGTAGGTACAGTGTACAGCTATTAACTTATGCAATTCATTTAAGTAGTTTAAGTAACATATTTAGTAACAAATTAAGTTAGTAATTTAATTAACACATTAAATTAATTTATGTTACAAGTTGTATCAATTATATTACAATTCAATTAAAATAGCAAATTTTTACTCATCATCGTTACTGAATGTAAGGATCCATTTTGATAATTTTTTTTTAAAGATATGGGGTTGGGTTTCGGATTTTAGGTTCTCGGGGAGAAGGTTAAACATTTTAGGAGCTAGGTACATGAAATGTCTTTGAGCTGATGTGGTGCGTAGTGTAGGAACATTGTAGTGTCGTTTGGTTATTGTTCTGGTGGTGTAACTGTGATGTAAAAGAGTTTTTTTCTTGTATTTGAACATGAAATGTGTTAGTGTAAATTTTAGATGAAGTTGCCGTATGTTTAAGACATTATATTCTGTGAAGAGTCTATTGGAGGAATATCTTGTTGGTCGCTTGTTGATAGCACGTAAAATCTTTTTTTGGGCTTTTTGCAGAGGATCAATAAAATTAAGAGCACAGCCGCCCCAAAATTATGATGCCATATGCTAACTGGGATTGGCAGAGAGCATAGTAAACCGTTTTTAGTGTTATAGGAGTAAGTATATTTCTTAGAGTTCGAAAAACATAAGAGAGCTTGCGAATTCGGGGAGTTAGACTGGCTAAGTGCTGATCCCAACGAAGATGGTGATCAATTAGGATCCCCAGGTATTTTATATGAGATACTTTTTCCAAATTTGGGCAAGTACAGGAAGAGTAGGGACTTGGACAGGAGTGAATTGTTATTTTCTGATTGATAGAAGGTTGGGTTGCAGCAGATAGACTGAAGGTTAAGAATTTAGTTTTACCAGCATTGAGGGTGAGGAGATTATCATCTAACCAATTCTTTACCAGACCTATGTCATATTGAGCTATGTCGAATGCTCCTTTCCAATTTTTATGTCGAGCTATAAGCACAGTGTCATCTGCAAAGGATATTATTTTTCCGGTTATGGGTAGGTTACAGAGTTTATTGATGTATATGAGGAACAAAATAGGGCCTAGAACACTTCCTTGTGGAACTCCGAATTGGATTGGTAAAGGGTTGCTTAAAGCTATGTTGTTAATTTTCACGGTTTGTGATCTTCCAGTTAGGTATGAGGAGAACCAGTTAAGAGTTGAATCCCGGATGCCTATTTGAGATAGTCTTTCCAGAAGAATGGGGTGGGAAACCGTGTCGAATGCTTTGGCTAAGTCTAGGAATATGGCTAGGCAGGAATCGCCTTCATTCAGGCTGTTGGTGATGTTCTCAGTCAAGTCTAAGATTGCAGATTCTGTACTCATTTTTTTTTGGAAGCCAAACTGATTGGGCGAGAGAATCTTCTGGGTTTCCAAATGTGAGATAAGTCTACTTTTAACAACTTTTTCAATGATTTTTGATAGGACACTTAGCAAAGAAATGGGTCTGTAGTTTTCGATATTTGTTTTGTCGCCACTCTTATAGATTGGAATCACCGTTGCATGTTTTAGTTGATTAGGGAAGGAACCGCTTTTGAAACTTAGATTTACAATATGTTTTAACGGTGTGGAAATAAAGTGAGCTATGTGTTTTAGTATGTAAGGTGAGATTTTATCCATACCTGCAGCACTATTTGTTTTTATGGAGAGTATTGTGTCAACAATTTCTTTAGTGGATGTGGGGGCTAGGATAAGGGTGGGATGAAGAGAGTTCTGCTGTTTTACCCGTGAAGTTAGAAGATTTTCGGTTTTATTTGTGGTTTTAAGAATTTTTTTGGCTAAGTTCATGCCGATGTTACTGAAGTAATGGTTGGCGTGATCGGCTAAGGTTTTTGGGTCTTCGTGGACTTGGATATTTTTACCATTAATGAGTAGTGATTGAATGTTGAGTGAGGTTTTTTTTATTTTCTGAGATGTCGTTGACTACGTTCCAGATCACTTTACTGTCATATCCTGAATCTTCAATTTTTTTTTTATAGTATTTTTGTTTGGTTATTATTATCAGGTTATTGCAGATGTTACGATACTTTTTATAGAAACGTAAGACTTGGGGGTCTGGATTATTAAGTGCTTGTTTATGTAGTCTGTCTCTTTTACGTATGCAGAAGATAAGGCCATTCGTAATCCAAGGTTTCAGTTTCTTTTTTTTATTGGAGGCTGTTTTGGTGGGGAAAGACGCTTGGTTAATGTGGGCAGTTAGTGATGCAGAAAAAAATTCAAGAGCTGTGTTGACATTTTCAGAAAGCAGGGTAGACTCCCATTTTTCTTGTTCTACAGACTTTATCAGATAATCCATGTTTACAATGTTATGAGAGGGATTGCTGGACTTAGGGGGAGTAGATTTTGAGTTGTGTAATTCTAGGATGGTTGAGTAGTGGTCTGTTACGGTAGATTCAAATACAATTGATTTAGCGGTTCGCTTAGTTCTGACCATGATGTGATCTATGCATGTCTTAGTAGTGAGTGTAACTCGGGTAGGTATGTTGATGTATGGTATAAGGCCATGCAGACCCATGAGGTTTAGGTATTTTGTAGTATGAGGGCTGGCTTCGTTTAGGATGTCTATGTTGATGTCACCGATTATGATGAGATCCTTAGTGGTGTCATCGATTTTTTTTTCGAGCGAGTAGAGAAAAGGGGAGACGTTATTGGACTTAGGGGAGCGATATATGGCGAAGATATTTAAGTTGTCAATAGAGACTTTGAGGCAATTTGCATGGTCAACTGAAGTTTCAGACACTATATGATTTAAGTGAGATTTTACATAAACTATGACCCCGTCGGATTGGGACCAGTGCCGAGTTGTATTATACACAGAGTAGTTGTTAATTATTTTCGGGATATAATTTGCATTAATCCAGCACTCTGACAGAACAATTATATCAAATTCATTTCCTAAGTCAGTTAGGAGTACAAGTAAATTGTCGAAGTTTTTATTGAGGCTACGGATGTTCATGGCAAACATTTTTAGTGCTTTAGGTTTGGAGATCATTTTTTTATACGCATTTGTATCATTTGTCGTTTGAACAGTGATGTTAAGAAAATTATCGATAGAGTTAGTTGGATCCATTATGAGCGTCTGTGTTTGGTGGGGGTTCGAATTTAGCAGAGATTTTATTAGTTGTGTGGATGTATAAGTAGTAGCAATTAATATTTAATGAATTTTTTTGCAGATGTTTAGTTACTCTAGAGCTTAGGAGAGTCACAGATATAAAGCGAGTACGTACACTTAAAGGAACTACGATCATTGGGTTAATTAAATGTATTGAAAGTATGAGATTAAGGAGTTTTGTAAGGATGGAATGAATAATAGGAAGAACAATAGGAAGAATGTGATTAAGGATAAACATTGAGTAATTTAAAATCACCGAAATATAAAAAACTTTGAAAATAAAAGACATGAGGACAATTGGAAGAATGTGAGTAAAAATAGAAATAGAATAATTTAAAATCATTGAAAAATAAAAGACATTGAGAATAAAAGACATTGGAAGAATATAAGTAAAAATAAAAATAGAATAATTTAAAATCATTGAATAATAAAAAACATTGAGAATAAAAGACATTAGGACAATGGGGAGAATGTGAGTAGAAATAAAAATATAATAATTTAAAGTCATCAAAAAATAAAAGACATTGAAAATAAAAGTCATCAGAACAAAGGGAAGAATGTGAGTAAAAATAAAAGTAAAATAATTTAAAATCATTGAAAAATTAAAGACATTGAAAATAAAGGTCATTAGAACAGAGGGAAGAATGTGAGTAAAAATAAAAGTAAAATAATTTAAAATCATTGAAAAATTAAAGACATTGAAAATAAAAGTCATTAGAACAAAGGGAAGAATGTGAGCAAAAATAAAAGTAAAAGATGAGAGGTTAATGATGGTAGTACCTACTAGGAATTCAAATATCGTCAGGTACGTACTACCTTTACTTACGCTGGTGATTTTATGGAAGTCACATATCATTTTTACTGTGATTAAAAATAATCCAAAAAGGAGATAACAAAACTACAGGTTATTTTATGCATACATTGATATCATAATAAAAATAGTCTCAAGCAGTAAAAACTGTCGAAGGGCGAGCAAAGGTGAAATGAAATTTGCCTAAACTTTCATCTGAAATTTCGAGGTCAACACAACTATTTTCAGAGAGTCATTTTTACAATGTGCAGCCATGAATTTCAATAAATAATAATATTGATAAAATAGATAATGTGCCAACAATTTTAATTTCAAAAATAAATTTTTGAAAGTAGGGAGCTTCAGTAGATTATAAATAAATAGGGCGTAAATGAAAAAAAAAAACAATTGGCAATGAACCGACCAACAATTCCAACGTTTTATTTTTGTATTAACCCACCCCGGATTTTGAACCCGCGACCTCTGGTTCCAAATCCAAGGCTTATGAAAATGCATTATTGAAAGACATCGTTGACAACTTCACTGTCATTGTTCTCGGCAGTCTTATAATTCCACCTCCCCATTCTCCTCCCGACATAATGCGATCCCATTGATTCAACGTCTATTTGACTGCGCTGGTGATCTACAGGCCATTGTAAGTTGTACCTACACCCCGAACGCCCACGCTCCTCCGCGGATCGAAGTCGACGATGTGTTAAAATGATTTATGTGCCAATATTTTATATAAACGGAATACAATGCGAATACGTTAACCGCGGCATCAATCACACATTAACAATGTCTGGATCATTGACTGGGTAATTAAACGTTAATATCCTTATTTGTAGCCATTGATGTAGGAATGGATTCAAAGCATTGAGATAGAAGCGCTAGATGGGCCCCTTCTACATATTTAGAAAACGGAGGAGCTTATTGTTACCGATTGATTTACATGTAACGGAAACAGGAAGAATTACCCTCGTTAAAAATGCAACTGCTGTGTCCAAAGATGTTTTAAATGGAGATTCTATCCCCTTAAATCCCTGACCTGAGTCAATAATAATACACATTGAATAGTTTTGAAAGGAAGATCCATAAGACGAACCATTGGAGACAAAAAGAAAACGGCTAGGTGTACCAGTTGGTCGAACATCCACCAATGACAAGATGAATTAAACTGGGATTCTGCGATGCAGGACATTTAGGATATAAGATAATAGATATAATAGAATAGAAAAAAAATTTAAAAAATTTAAAAAAATAAATAAATAAATTTAAAAAAAGTTTTTAAGAAGGCGAAGGAATTTTGAGAGGTATACGTTAGAGGTGGCTGGCCGATGCGGTTGCAAATACCATAAACGTAGTCAAAGGAACTGTACCAGCAGGAGTGGTCACCTAGAGACAGACAAGAGTTGCAATACCGATGCAGATAATGATGTTAAATGAAAAATCATAGAAACTCGTACAACACATTGTGTTTTTATCATTAAATA
This sequence comes from Glyphotaelius pellucidus, assembly GCA_936435175.1. Taxonomy (NCBI): domain Eukaryota; kingdom Metazoa; phylum Arthropoda; class Insecta; order Trichoptera; family Limnephilidae; genus Glyphotaelius; species Glyphotaelius pellucidus. Next base: position 13,376,294 of record OW386550.1, read on the forward strand.
ATAAAATGATGATATTATCACCTAGCTCTCTGGTAAAAACCGCCATGAATTAAGTAGGGTACCCACTTATGCTCAAGTATACACGAAAACACAAAAAAATGTTATAAATTGAACCAACATACTGCACTAATAGCAATCTCTCTCCACGTTCAATTGCTTGCACTGATTTCCATACTTGTTTTATGTGAGAATTCATATCACAATTAACCCCTCAAGCCTCGAAAGGACACTACCAGCCACAAACATCACATTACATTAGAGCCTAAATTGTTTTTTTTTTTTTTTTTTATTGTATAAACGGCGTAAAAAGTGAATTAACAGTATTCTTAGTAATTCCCTACACAAAAGGAATGTTTATCTGAAAATCGAATTCTTTCAAAATTATGGACATTTCGAGTCATTAAAATATTAGTATTCAGAAATGTCAAGAAAACAAAAAAACACAGAGATAATTTTATCTGATTTCTAAAATGGTAATTCTATTTACAACTACAAAAATCAGAAATATATGGTACGTTTAAAATGCCTTGGAATCGCTCCGAAATTCCATGAAATTCGCCGTGTGATTGGGACTCGTAGGTAAAAATATTTATTATTATTTATTTAATTTTTTAATTTTTCTTTATTCATTGCTCAATTTTATTTTATTTTTCAACCACCATGCTAGGCATATGCCTATAATATTGGCACTGGGCAATAGCATTTTAAATAAGCAATAATACAAGGGGAAAAAAAGATTATAAAATAATATCAAATAATATAAAATAACATAGTATTAAAGAATGAAAATGAGTTTAAAATAATATAAAAGAGTATTATTATTAATCTTTATTAATTCCACTAATGGATGAATTTGATGTGCTATGCCTGTCTCACTGGGAACTCCTGTTTTGAGAGCAGGCACTGTTTATAATAGAAATACAAATAACAACACAATATTACGTTAAAAATAAAAGACAACCAGCATTTTAAGAACTGAAGAGTTAAGAAGAAAAAAGACGACTATCTGAGGCAGTTTATCAGAGCGGAAAGTGATGCGTTCCCAAGTTTGGTTAACAAGTTAACTAGACTATTGCTAAATCTAGGTGTAGGAAACGCCAAACTTGGGTTGATGTTGGCACACAGCATTGTGGTACAGTCTCTCAAACAGATAATATTTTAATATCAATTGAATCGATATGCATCTGATCAAATTCAATCAATAAAAAATTAGACACACAACTACGGGCTTATTGGACTAGTTGCGTTGAATGGGTACAAACTTCATAAGATTGATTACTTACGAATGAGAATAGTTGCGAAACCGAACCAAATTGTTTTATATAATTATTATACTTATAGACCGTTGCGCAACACCAATATCAGATTTATTCATAGGAGTACCTAGATATCTGTATAATAAATGAAATAACGTAACAATCAATTACTAACATATATGCCATGCATCTTAACTATAAAGCAATAAATGTGTTTTCCTCTTCTACTAAAAACTCTTGCGTCATGAAATTAATCTGCTTTAAATGTCTTGAATTCCTAGAACAGAGTAGTATCAATCATTTTCACACTGAGTTATTAAGCTTTGAAATAAAAATAAAGAAATTTTATAAAATATAATTCGTTCATCAAAAAGAAAAATATTCGTAATTTTCAAAGGCTTTATTTCATCCAGGGTTTTAAAAGTTCAGTATCTAAATTTTCCTCATTAAAATTAAGGCCAACCAATCTAAATAATTGTGTAACAATAAAAACGTTTATCAGCGACATTAATCTTTCGTTGGAATATTGATTTCGCCATAAAGAGACTAGAACCGTTAAATTGATAATCACCTATTAACCACGCATTATTAATTTAAAAGTATTAAGTAAATATTGATGATTAAAACGCCCATCACAAAGATGTACCGTAATAAAAAGGTCTGTTTGCAGACATTTATTTTATAAATGGTTTGATTATACTAAAGGTTTTTAACAAAAATATTTTAAAAAGTATTAAAAAGGAAAGGCTTTGGTTGTACCGGTAAAATTGAGTCCAAATTCATTTGACTCTGACAATAAAAATAATTTTCAGTAAAAGACGCTATTTTGGGGGGTCCAATGGCATTTATTTATACCTTCCACTGGACTTAAACATTAAAATTAAACATAATATTTAAAATAACAGCAGTAAGCGGATTTTCGATTCGCAATGTAATTTTCGTCACGAAACTATGAAATATCTATCTATTTAACAATATCTGTAATTTTAAAATATCTGTAATAATAAGAAAAAACAGCATATTATTTGTTTCAGATGTATTAATTGTTAGATAAGAGTTGTAGATACTCTCAGTATCGCCAGGGTGAAAGCCCACAATTTAGAATGAAAACGTTGCTTTAAATGTCAAAAGCCGCATCTAGTGACCAGATCTGAATAGCCAGATAATTCCCAAACTTCCTCTGCTCTTTCCCGTCCCTCCTCCGTTTAGCCTCACAACATACCCCAATAATTAAGGGTGGCATGGTTCCACTTGCTTCGGTCAGTTGGAACTTTAGCAGAGCGTGGAAAAAATACAGAAAAAAAACGTGATAAAATAAGGTAACAAAGCAAAGGCAATGAAATTTTTTTCACGAAAATTATATGGGGCTAAAATGATTTTAACGTGATTAGACGGTATTTATGGAATTTTACAATCAAAATCACAAGTTAAAAAATGAATACACATATATTATATATGCCGCACAGTGGATAAGTCCGCCGTCTATTGTTACAGATAACACCGGTTCCATGTCGGTAGGTAGCTAGGTAGGTACTGGGCAGGGGAGAGCACCCTTGAACTGTACACTTTTTTCTGAGCGCTCTGAACTCCAACATACTATTTTCTATAAACTTCAACCCACTAATATTAATACTTCATCCCTAATCCGTTTCATTCTCTTCTGATATGAATACCTACAGATTTTGTCATTTATGTTTTTGTTGAGCTCGATTTTAGCATGGCTCAAAAAATTGACATTGACATGCAATTTCAGTTCTTGTCATTCCATTAAAAATATGATTTTTACCAATTAAAGGAAAAGTGTCATGGACATGTATTCTATGAACTCGACACCATGCCTCCAGAATGAATACATGATCGCACCTTAGATCTTATTCTTATGGTGGGGTTTGGTTATTCGGTTAAAGCTTGTACATGTAATGTCCGAATGTATTTGCTGAAGGACATAAAAAATAAGCTAATTACTAATTTTTATTTTAGCTTTAATTACTATTTCATATTTTAATATCATAAATTATATCTTTTGTAAAAATAGAGCCAAACATTTCCGAGATATAGCGTACCAATTAGGAATAACTTGAAAATATTTGATGCCTCCTATAATACCATCACTTTGGACTGAAAATATTGCTTGTGCAATGATGGAAAACTTAGTTAGCAGATGACGTAGAAACCCGAGTCTTTCATGCTCTCAACCACTAACCTAACAATATTTTACACGAGTCGTTTTTACGTTTGGGATTAGAAAATGGCAGGATTACATTATAATTACCTAACGGCATTGGTTTAGTTCGCTCTCTGCAAGCTGGTGCGTCAAACATATAGAACAGGTAAAATGGTACCGAAATGCACTAAAGAAATGACAAAACTAGTGCATTCATGAAACATACTTCTTACAGATTTGCAGAGTCCGTCCAAAATGTACCTGTACTAATAAGGGGCCTTAAGACAATTCGTCCAATTCAAAGTAAATTATTTCGAAAATGGACGGAAAGTGAGCGTAAGGGAAGCCCGTTGGATGGCATCGACACGTTACCTTCGATTTGGACGAGCGAAACCGAATGTTTGCGCCTGTAGGCCTCATTACGCGGACGTATCGGTTTTTTTTTTAAATTATTCTTTATTCATAAAAATATCATAGGTATACAGTTTTGACAAGGTATACAGGTTATAACCAACATAAAAAAAGATAGATACTGATGATTAATCGCCAGAGTTGAAATATCAAAAGTGTTCAGTTCAAGGGTACTCTCCCCCACCGGGTAGCATGCAGCCGCGTTGATACCCAGTTCCCGCGACCAGTACATTCGGATACAAATAATAATGCTAATATGCAAATGGCGACGCAACATCTGTTACAAAATGCATTGCAACGGACAGAATCACGCGGGACAATCTCTGCTTGATTTAATCGAAGGCGGGGTAGGTACCGCATGCAAATTGAACGGATCGTGGCTGCCAGGAATCGAAAGTCTCCGAGCTCCTTATAAAATGCAGAATGTGATAAAATGCATAAACTCGATTCCACAATTGCACGGTTGTGTGCACAATACACATTGTATAATGTCAAATTGTGGCTTTTTCGTGTTTATAAAATTTCGTAAATATTTAGAACTTCAAAAAGATCCATTGCGGATAGGATTACCTATTTTAACACCAATATCTAAATAACAAATGTCGTGATTGATTTAACATTTTCCAGGATACAAATAACCTTACAATATTTTAATTCACTCTACTACCATGATTACAAGAGTAAAATGTCACATGTTTTGATGGAGTACCTTTTACCTTAGCAACTTAGACTTTATGAGGAGCTAGCTGAGAATTGAACAACAGTTTTTTTTATTGACTCCAAATAGGAAGGAAGCATAGATTAAAATAATTTCCTTCAGGCCTGTCGTATTTGGGGATGCTGCTTAGAGGGCTGGACCAGTCAGTCAATAACAAATAAAATAAAATTATATCGGTTTCTGCATCGATTTAGTTATTTTTATCACAAAAAGAAACTTTATTGTTTTGGCATTAACCTGTGGAGAGCCGGATCACAAAATCTTTAGCACACTCTCGAACGCCGGGCGAAAATATTCGGTACCGCGCGAAAATTACCTTGACGAATGTTGCTCAAAAATAGGACTAAAAATTAATTTTTAAACAATAAAATATAATTTAGTTTTATTTAAATTTTTTGTCAATTGTTTGCCAGATGATAGAATAATATGTCTTATTTAAAGTATATTAATTACATGTTATATCGTATAATAGCTAACTTTACCTAATAGAAGTACCCCCAGAATAGCTAGCTTTACCTAAAAAAAGAAAATTCTCCCATTTGGGAGACAATTACTGTCAAAACAAAAAATTAATACAAACATATAAACTGGATTTATTTTTTTTTACATAAACCTGAACACATACTCTACCTGAAAAAACGTCAAAACTGTTTTACGAAAACGAGATTAGACAATTTTATAGAGGCTACTTGATGAAATAAAAACAAGAACCAATAGTGTTATTAACACAAGATTTTGTCCTCTGTACGGTTTTCAATCATAAAATTTAAAATCGCATAGCGAAAAAATCCTTAGAGGATGGTATCAGAACCAGAGCAGCATCGGCAATCAAATTCAGCTATTCAGAAAAGAGAGGAACACGATCGGCACATGACTTGTTAAAGACAGTTTCAAAAATAGTTTTAGTTGCATATATGGCTTCCGCTTTACTTCTAGTACCTACGAAAAAAAAGCATTTTGGTTTAATTGTGAGTACAATGTTCGAGCTAAGTGAGTTGTTCTAAGAAAATCATTAATAGTGTTAGAAAAAACCAAAATTTATTCATTTGCAACAATGAGTCGGAGCTTAGAAATGTTACACAAGAAATTAATTTGCCAACATAAACCCAACAAAGATCTGCATCCCAATTAATTCCCAATTATTGATTAGTGTTTCTTTTCGCGTTACATCACACCTATCAAAATGTCACTGCCGTGAGGCAATGCAGAGGTAACAAGAAAACATAATTGAAACACGACAGAAGAAATGTATAGAATTTCATAATGAATTCCGCACAACTAATGAGCGATACAATCCAATAATTTAAAATAATTAAGCAAACACATTTTTTTTGTTTGTTATATTAATTACCAGAGAGACAATAAATTTTAACGGAATTAAGACATTGCATTGGCAAATGAAAGTTTTATTATAATTGGTATGAAATGACATCAGTAAATTCAAGAGGTATGTATAACTACATGCACAGCAATCAATAATGGCAAGCTTGTTAAACCGTGTTTTTGTCTTTGTGTCCACAGGCAGTATTGTGAAACGCGATCATTAATGCTTGAATTGTGGAGATTTGGAGTACCCGGGTACAACAATTCGAAGACAAGGTTCGTGTAGCTTGTATTATTTTAGATATACCTTAGCTTAGTTTTAATGATTCGATCGTTATTGGCCTAAATGGACCAGTCTTCCTGGTGTATTACCTCTTTGCCATATCAGAAAATAGATCGTGAGAAAAGTTTAAACTTACCTTAGAGTATATTTAACATTTCAATATTTCACTTAACAACATTTTTATTCGTTTTATTTTATTTTATTTGGGAAAACATACAGTTGCATTTACGTGTTAACATATTGATTGTTTACTTGGATGCATCAACCAGTGAAGATTCCTTTTATCCATTAAGTCAGACCACGATTACAAAATTATTTCAGACGTAACAATATAATTTAAATGCAATTCAATTATGTAATGTTTTCTTTGAAAAGTCGCGATTGTTGAAGGCTTTTTAAACGTAGGAAAAAATGCACTACGAGGTTTTCAAATTGTAGTAAAAATTATGCGTAGCTACCAATTTTAATTTTACTACTAATTACTTTTGGAAAACAGGAAAGAAAGAATATGGCATCTTTGGAGAGTTAAATTTAAAATATCAAAGCCCTAGACTCTAAACCTAGCATATAATATTTGTTGAATTCACATTTGTACTCTTATTATTTTTTTAAATATTCTAGTTTATATTCAGTTAGTCTTGTTTCTAAATACCTATCTGTGAACATTAATAATTGGTCTGTTTTTTTATCATCCTCTTATGTTTATGGTATTACTAAGACTGTTAATGTTCCTTAAATAAATAAATAAATATAATGTAGGTAAATATTTGCACTGACCTAGAAAATAAAAACAGAAAACATATCCAATTTTTATGACGCTGTAGCTCACCGATACATCTTTTTTAACGTTTTTGTTACTTCAGCACACAGATTTTCTGTTTTAGAGTTAAGACACGAAATAAGGCGGTTTGTGCCAACAAAAACTATAGAATATAATATAAAGAAGTACGAGAATAAACATGTTTATTGTAGAGGTAATGAAACTTCATGTAAAGTCCACGCAAATTTTCGAAAACCGATAACATAGAAAGTCAGAAAATTGACAAATAAATCTCGATGTCGATAATTTATCAGCCTGTCGATGCAGCATTTGAATCTGTTAGAACAACATCACCGCAAGTTCATTTATCAAGTTATGAAGTAAGTACATGACGCATAATGGGCGGCGTAGAGATTATACATTGTGTCCCCACGATTTATTGTACAGACATCTGTCCAGTTGATAGACCGGTTCACGTGCCCCAGATAAATCATTAAAAATATATGCCTACAGTCAAAGTGAAAACAAAAGGCGGTTTCACTGCCTAATAACGTGGACACGATCTGTCGATATTCTCGCGGCTGATTAAATAAGTAACCTGGGATAATAAAGTCATTCATCAAAGTAATTAAGTAAGCAATATGTAAATATAAATACCAATGAATGATATAATTATAATCACTTTCTTTTTTCACGTACACCAGTTATTACATCATATTATCAATGAGAAACTTAAGAATTATTTAAGTTCACTTATGAATCGGATAATCAACCACACGAATCAACCGATTCTGTTGAATCACCAATATGGTCTGTTTAAATAAAACCTCCAACATGCTTGAATAGTGAACAACGAAATGAAAATTCAATTGAGTCCTAATTCCTACCATCTACAAACATCAAAATCTAATACAGTACCGGTACAAGATTCTACAAAAATTTGGGGGCTTTCTAAGAATATCTTAAAACTTTTAAAATGGATTTTATCTGCAGTAAAATGGTTCTAAACCACAATTCTTAACACTGACCAAAAAAAGTGCAGTAGTAATTTAACCTGATCATTTTGGATCTCAATTTCAAACACGACATCATATTTTCTATAACAGCTCTAGTTTCGGTCTATTTTCTTTTTTCAATATGGCAAAAAAATACTCATTTGAAACTAATCAAGGAGTGAAAAAAAACCTGTATTTAGACCTTACCCTAGCACTCGGGGCTTTCCTGGAGTGGACCTTCTTTTCCCTAGATGTATGTGGGACGAAAAATTGGACCATTAAAAATTCAGGGGAACCTGGGAGAACTGAACCTTCGTGAACTCTTCCTTCGTGGGGCCTACAGGATGGAACCATGGAGAGGAGAGCTGAGGCCACCTCCTTGAACTCTTCGCTTGTGGGACCTTCAGGGAAACAAGGGGGAGTGGACGGAATGGAGAGGAAATATTAGGCCTCCTACCCTCGTGGGGCCTTCAGGGAACGAAGGAGGAGCGGAGAGGAGAGCTGAGGTCCTCTTCCCTCGTGCGGCCTTCAGGAAACCAATGAGTAAACCAATGCGCACTTGAAGTGAAATAACAGAAAACTGCGCTATATAAATACTACGTTACGATTATTATTAAAACTTATATCCCATGACAACTCTGGTGAACTTTATAAAAGAGGCCGGGTCACTGTTAAAGGAATGAGGTAAAATAGGATATAGCGCAATGGGCCTACAGCCTAAGTGCTCACGGGTCTGTCTCCGCTTTATAATTTAAAGAAAAATAATTCACAACAAAAATAAAATTCGATATTCCTGTTAGCAAGTTAGTTTTCTAACAATATTAACTCCCCCCCTCAACATTCTATCTTCCATACATTAAGAGAATGGGAAGGTAACAAAATAAATTATTTTCTTAGACGTGACGCATTCCGTCTCAGAATAATCGCGCATTACCAAGACAATTCGTCGCCATTGTTCACGAATAGCAAAGACGTGAAAAATGAACATTGACGCAGCAAGTACCACAAGACAAAAATCAAAAGCTCGTTTGTCTCGCGCGGACAAGGCGTGACGCAGTATGTATAATATATTTATGTATGAATAAAAAACGAAATAATCGTGTCAATGTAAGCAATGTCCCCGGCCGCAGAACATTCATCTTGCCATCATCAGGTAATGAAATCTGTGCCCGTTGAATATATTGTAGCGAGATGCGGAGTGGAGCTGCCAGTGAACGGCAGAAGGTGACGTGATAATTATTATTTGCAGATTAAAAAAATAAAGAGAATAGGAGTAAGTTATTGCAGGGGATATTTAAATGGTTCTAAAGGTCGAGGAAAACACATACTACCATTTTGCGACATGAAATATTTGACCAGTGCTTAATTTGTATATTTTTGGTATGCGTTTATGCTGAAAAGGAAACCATTGGTTTCGAAACGTATCGATTATTTTGATTAAATAGTGAAGTATATAAATTGTTTCATTTTATTTACTAATTTAATTTCGATATAAATAAACCATAAACAATAATTGCATGACACAGAAGCATAATAAACTAAAGAAATACATATTTTAAAAATAATAATTAGGTGTGGCATTAGATCTTACACTGACATTAAAGAGATCTTAGATCTTACATTGACATAAAACTAAGATATAAGTATACAAGATATACAAAAGATATATAAGATATACAAAACATATAAGATATGGTGACCAGACAACTCGGAATGAAACCAACTCAGAACCATCTCAGATAAGTCATTTAGAGCGATAAAAAAAATATATAAAAAATTGGTTAATAGGTTACGTTAGGTTATGGTTATCGGTTCATTTAAAATTATTTTTATCTGTATGTAGCTTTTAATGACTTTTCAAGGAGGTGTGGAGTTGACTTTATTTCAGTTGGCGTGGAACCGCAAAAGATATATAAGATATATAAAACATATAAGTATACTTAGGTTAAAATAATTTCTGTATTTATTTTTTTTATTTTTTTTTATTTCAATACATAAGACAGGCATGATGCCCAAATATTTACATACGTTTGTTTCTTGAATTATTATTTTTTTCATGTGGGTATTTCAATTCGAATTGGGGTATGTTGGGAGGCTGTGGGGAGAAGGAGATGGGGAAAATGAAGGTGGGGAAGTATCTGGATATTCAGATCTGGTCACCAAACACGGCTAAAGCCATTTCAAGCAACGTTTCAATTCTGAGTGGTGATCTTACACCAGGACCACACTGAGAGTACCTTCCTTTCTGGAACGCGCCGCAAACATACAATTGATTGAAAAGATATGATAGTATAGGTTGCATTAAACCTACCTTCCGCGTAGTTAGATTAGATTCGCCACATCTTCGTATCTACTACTAACTTCATGTAATTTAGGTAAAAGATTTTATAATAATTAAAATGATGCCACAAAGAGAATGTGCGATTATTGAAGAAATGTATAATTTTAAATCACAAAAGGCCTGTAACGTCTTTGGGATGCTACGTGGAGGGTATTTGTAAGAAAGGAAGGAGTTAATTTGGTTTAGGAAGGAGGAAACACAAAAGCTAGCTACCACACCAAAACAGAGTTGTTGAATACAGAAATGATTAGTAAAGAAGACACTTTCTTATGTTTATAATATTATTACAATTAAAAAAACGTGAAAAATGTTTGGTACACGTTTGGCGTGATAAAAGATAAATGAAGCTAGGTATGTTTTTAGGTTTTCACGGCCAAAAAGTATTTTTGTTATTGTTTTTGGGGTGTTATGCCGTGTTTCGCTACCTCCTTCTTTAGCCAACGTTTCGGACAGCGTTACAGTGTCCATCATCAGGGCAGATGACCCAGGGTCATCAGGCCAGGCTAAAGAAGGAGGTAGCGAAACACGGCATAACACCCCAAAAACAATAACAAAAATAAATGAAGCTAGTTCCTCGGAGGACCTTCAACACAGGCAGAGCAAACACAGCATTTATAACTGACGTTATAAAAATTAACTGCTATTATAATCAGTGCATTACGATCAGGGAATCTTTCAAATGGATTGCCAGTTTTTTTGAATCAAGAGTTTTTTCAGGTATCGGGGCTTCAGATCAGATGTGTCTGTCCAACTCAATATCCCATGGCTTCATTAATTGATTATTCAATGGTAAAATATTAAGGTTCGAGTGTTTCAAACTCCATCACATTTGATGACCGTCAAATCGACGTTCAGCGCCATCTTCATTTTTTTTTACATTTGAACGGATTGGATATTTGGACAGTTTAAGCGTTTGATCAAATTGTGTTCAGATGTTTGATCAAAGGTTGAATCGCTTAACGGAGACAGATTTTAAGGATATCCAATGTGATGGAATTTGAAACACCCCAACATAATACGAGAATGGCGTCTAAAAGCATGACACATATGCTGGACATCTGATTACGTTTCATCAAAAGCTGAAAAGGGCCGAGAAACGATGCTTACAAAAAAAAAACGAGTGCATTTCACACGCGGTAGAAGTAAAACCCACCCATTCAATCTCAACCAATAGAAGCGTTGAAAAGTGAGCTCATAATCATTCATTCTCTTGCAGGCTAAATCCTGTATATGTATGTGTTTGTCTCTTTTTAATGTCGTTTCCGTTTCATCGAGTTTCAAATAACGGTGCTAAAGAAGTTTCACTTCAAAATCAAAATGGCGCTAATCGATTTGATGATCTTTAAATGAAAACAACCAGCCTAACAAAAGTATGGTGACTATTATTATTTTTTTTAGGGAAAGTTGACAGCAATTCATAAATTACACAATAATAAAATAGTTAATTATGCCAATTATGAACTTTCCAATGATGACAATGATAAGGTGTGACCATTATAAAGGTGTTTTCTTAATTAGTTTTTTTTTGTTACAATTTGTGAGGGGGGGGGGTGAGGAGAAATATAGGATTAGGATTAAGAGGCTAAGGACGGGAATATAAAGGGGGGAGAGGTAGATTGAACTTCCTAGTTTGAGTCTTACTTAGTGAGTTTTCGTTTTGTGTCACGTAACGTCGAGTTTAAATTTTAACGTGGTAATAATTTAAGTTAAATGAATGGGTGGATCTGTAGATCTGTTTGGAGTTGGTCTTGCAAAGAGGGAGATTAAAAGTAAGCGACTGTCTACTGTTGCGATTTGGAACATGGAATGATAGGCGTTGAAGAAGATCAGGACTATCGATGTTACAGGAAACTCGATAATACTTCGATAGGATGTGCCACCAGCTAAAAACAGTGTGTACAGTCGAGCGAAAGGCGTATCGAGAAATAAATAATTAACGACCGCCATAAAGCAATTGTGCGTGCGCTAGGACAGGACTGCCGGTCACAAAGGCCCGCCACGATTTCGGCGCGGACGATAAATCCCCGGGACAGCGGCCGCAGAGATCTATTCAGCGGTGGAACGGTGGAACGGGACCGCGGAGAGACAATGCATCATCCGGCCGAACAATAATGCCCACGCTTGACGCGCCGCTACAATGCTACAAACTACAAAATTAAACAAATGTGGATGAAAAAGCCGAGTGTGTCATTTTGTATGATGATAATGAGTTAAAGTTCCTACTGCCAGTAGGTAGTCAGTGAGATTATGGCACACGTTGCAGGTTGAAGGAGAATAAATGAGGAGCGTTTTCATAAAGAGAATTATCTAACCTTTTTTTTTCGTGGGACAGTTTTATGTGAATATTCACTAGGGGTCAATATTTCACGATAACATTTATTTCAAATATTTCTTTATTTGGAAATTAACTATTAGACATGAATAACAAGAAAAGTCAATTCATTTGTGAAAGCAAGCTTTATTTAAAAAGAGGTCGAAAATTGCAAAAAATTGCAAAAAATTGCACATCAGCTTTTTTTAAATTACAAAAGAAAAATATCTATAAATTTAAAAAAATCCCCTATATTTTAGACGGTAAGACAACACGTAATGTCAATAAAGGAGCATCTTCGTTGCCTCAATAATAACGGTTTTTCAGAATTCGCCAATCATTTGATCGATAAAAATCATACGTTCTGTCATAGCACCGGTGCTAACATCTTACATAAAAACGGGCATGGTAACAGACTCAACAATTTAGAGGCACTAGAAATTTAAAAAAGCTGTAAAAACCAAAAGTCATATACTTAATAATCAATTAGACATATCAAGTAGTCCAATATTAGGTCTGCTTCCAATAAACCCTTAAATAAAAATTCCCAGTGCTCCTTACCCCATGCCAGTTGATGCTTTGTTTCTCCAGATTTATTATTGTAACCCATTAGTCACATAATTATCTTTCGGTTTTTTCCATTACTTATGTACTTATGTTAATGTATTTTATGGCCGTCAATGTATTTGTTATATTTGTATCATGTTGTCTCCCTTTATATTTTTGATTATATATAAGCACACACTATGTACTTATTGTTTAGTATTAATTTGTACCCAGAAGATGCTTGATTAAAGCGAAACCGGTCGGTTCATAAATTAATAAATCTCGTGGTTTTAAACAAAAAAATATTTTATTTTATTAACTTTCTACAATAATATATATTTTTTAAATGACTGATCATGAAATAAGCAAACGCTTGTTTCTTACCATAATATCATCTATCCACTATCCTTTCCCTAACTATGATCATTAGCTGGAAATATTTCAAATGATGGAGCATGCTATTTATTGCAAGAAAATTGTGCAACTTCGGGTGTTTATTTTTTTAAACAAGGAGGATTCGGACTATCGTGGAAGCAAATTGTTCAAATTGTATTGTCGGTGAATATAATATCGGATTTTAAAACTCATTCGCTCATTTGACGATAAATCCTCGAGGTGGTATCGCTGTGGATTTAATTATATTGTTATTTTGTTATGTGCTTCTTTGCAGAGGTGATTGGTCATCATTTTCCTACTACACCTTGCTCCATACTACACATACTATCACTCAATTCCATCAAACACCATTATGTTTCGTTTTTTTACAGTCCACTTTCAAGTTCGATGTGTAATTCGTATGAATGACGTTTTCCAATACAACTTTTCGCCTATTTTCACATCGGTTAAATGGGTATTTAAAATGTTCATAGCTGATTATGAAAATGACACAGCAAGCTTAAAATAGTTGCATTGAACTAGAAGATTCAGACAGATGTGGAAATTTCATGTTGCTAAAAGTTCACCGTTCGAGAGATATTATTTCTTCAAACAGTTAATTAAAAAAACACAACACAGCGCCTACCAAGAAAGGAAAAGAGGAAAAACTCAATTGCTTCGATCATACATAATACACGACATGACTATACTAGCTATCTTCACACACATAAGCGTACATCGGTTTTATTAGTCCTTAAAGTTGCACTCTTTCAGCTTTTGTGAGACGGGTCAGGTTTTCAGTATTGAGAGAGTTTCCACAAAAAAAAATCAATGATGAAGAACTTTTGTCTAAGTCCATCTGCTTTAATACCTTAAGGCAGCACAAGACTCTAATAACGGGGGTATGCTCGTGACTCACATTTGAATTAATTTCGACGAATTCCTAAAAATAAGTTTTTTTCAGACCGATACCCATGGATTTATTTTTTTTATAATATTAATAAAAAAGTATCTCAACAACAAAAAACGCATTTACGCAAAACGGTTTGAAAAGTTTTGCAAAAATAAAAAAGCGGTAAGCACCAGATTTTATTTTTCCAGACGATGAGATGAGATGAGATATGCATTTCAAATCGTAATACGTTTTTTAGAATTAATAAAAATAAAACCCCGCGGAAAGATTAATTTTCTAGGCCTGCTATCGCGAATTCAACCGTAGGTACGTTCAATACGTCGGGCAGCGTTTAATTTGGGTACGCGCCTTCTTCACTTACGACGCGTCTTAACGTCGCGACGTTAAGATGCCGACATTATTTTAGGGTATTGTGTCTTTTTAAATAAACCGTTTCCACGGTGACAGACGTAACACATCCCGTTTGGTTCTTCCGCCATTGTGCTGCGTAGCCTTAACATGTTGATTCTGTCAAAACTAATCGGGTCAAATTCCTCAGGAAATTTATTTATGTTTTAATCTTCCACGTTTATTGCTCACAGAACACATTTCGTCTAGGCCACCTGTAGTTTCATGGCTACAATTATTATGTTTGACAATATTTTTATAGATTTTTGGGGGGTATTATTTATGGAACTGGTTATAAAATGTACCAAAATCACAACATGAATAAAATGGTAGTAAATTTACTTGTCTTTGGAAGTTTTTAAAATGTGAAAGATGAGGAGTTCCAACCTTGACCGTAACCGTGAAACGATGAAAACATTTTATATCAGGTTACTTCTTATTGCGTGTAAGTAATAATTTAAATATTTTCATTTATAACATCAATTTAAATATAAAACTTAAACAAATTACGAAATAACTAGAGCAGACCCTAGTGAAAAATCACAGAATTTTAAAATTCAAATTTTGAAAAAGATAATTAAAATTTAAAATTACTTTCTGTTCAAACATAAATTATAGGTGACTAATTTATCATTTGTCTAAATTATTCTTCACTTACTCAGTTCGCATTTTTAAAATGACACTTAAATTCAAATTAAATTTGATTTCATAGAACCAGATATAAGCAGGACAGTCACAACCGAATTTAGTATTTTTGATATGTAGGCAAGAGGTACTGCGAAGACCACGAAACACTTTTTGCTATAAAAGTACTACTAATTACTTGTAATCTAATAATTTAAATATTTTCATTTATAACATCAATTTAAACATAAAAGTAAAACTAATTACAAATAACTAGCGCAGACCCGTGAAAAATCACGGAATATAAAAATTCAAATTTTGAAAAAGATAATTAAAATAACTTTGAATTATGAATAACCATGTATTATAGGTAGGTGACTAATTTATCATTTGTCGCAATTATTCTTCCCGTATTCAGCTCGCATTTTTAAAATGATACTTAAATTCAAAGTAAATTTGAGTTCATAGAACCAGATATAAGCAGGACAGTCACACAACCGAATTTAGTATTTTTGATATTTAGGCAAGAGATACTGCTAAGAACACGAAATATTTTTTGCTATATAAGTACCGGAAACCCAAAACGTAAATCAGTGTATCTTCTGGAAAAAAACAGCGTTTCTAAACTTATCCATGCAGGAAATAAGTACTAATGGCCACATAAAGCTGTCACGTAGATCGATTTCAGGGGAATCCATTTCAACTCTATATACAAGATTATTTAACAGTTTGATATTTAATGACCAAACCGACGAATATCGTTAACGGTGTAGCCCAATTTTTTGGTTTAATAACCAGTAATAATCGTTTTTATTGAGAAAACGCAATAGGGCAGTTACTCGGTTAAA
This sequence comes from Glyphotaelius pellucidus, assembly GCA_936435175.1. NCBI lineage: Eukaryota > Metazoa > Arthropoda > Insecta > Trichoptera > Limnephilidae > Glyphotaelius > Glyphotaelius pellucidus. The sequence goes on from OW386550.1 coordinate 13,392,549, forward strand.
TTGTTCTTAACCACAAAACTATTTTGCCGACAGTTACAGTAAAATGATTTCATCGTAAAATTACGGTATTTGCGGATAACCGTAAATGTTCATGATACATCGCCAGTGACATTGCACAAGAAAAAAAGCGGTTGAGGTAAACATGAAAATGAGAAGAAAAAAACGGGAGTGATTATAAGCGTCCACGAAAATGATGAAACCAACGTAATTACGTGATCGCTGCAACAAAATACCTTAGCCAATTCCGAGATTTAACGCTAATATGTACTGACTAACCAGCAAACAAATATTTATCGCAGTATACTTATTTATATGATCGGTCAGGGCTGAGTTGGCATCGCGTATGGGTCCCACCTAGGTGTCGTGAGTTTAATTCCTTGGCTGGTTATGCCCTGCATCACGAAACAAGCAATATTTATCCACTTACCGTGGTGGTTGTAGGACATGTTCTAATATTGTCAGGTTATTCGTAACCCAGGTAACTTTGTCTTTCTTTTTAAAAATTAAAAAAATATATATACTAACGGAATTAACAAAATAAGTAATAAGAAATAGATGAAGAATGTATAAGTAAAGAATGGTATTTATATGGATTAAACTAAAACAAAAAATAAAATAAAAAAATAAACGTAAGAAAACATAAGTGACACTTCAAGTCAAGACCGCACCAGAAGTCAACAATTATAATAATAAATATTTTTTACAACCCAACTTTGAAGACACTGTAAGGGGGTTTTACAAAGCTTAAAATTAACTGAAAAATAAACAGCAATAAATTTTTTTATGAAAACAAATAACTTTGTGTACACCACTATTTAATTAACAATATCAACATGTTTCGAAAACTATGTTTTCTTCGTCAGGATAATAAGTTAATAGTTTTCGAAACATGTTGATATTGTTAATTAAATAGTGGTGTACACAAAGTTATTTGTTTTCATTAAATTAATAAAGTGAATTTGCGAATTTTGAAGAAAGAAATAAAAAAAATTTATACAAGTGAAACCTTTAGAAAACTAAAGAAGACAAATTTTGGGGAGGCTACGAAGTACTGCAAAAAGAGGAAACCGAGTAATCTATTTCATTTTCTCGCAGGCTAAATTCTGTAGATGTATGTGTTTGTGTCTTTTTAGTGTCGCTTTTTCGTTTCATCGAGTTTCAAATCACAACGGTGCTAAAGAAGTTTTCACTCAAAAAATATACAAGTGTGCAGTTCGAACGCGGTAGAAATGAAACTTTCAAAAAACTAAAGTAGACAAGAGTGGGGAGGCTAAGAAGCAACGCACAAAGATGAGACCGATTATTCTATCTCATTCTCTCGCAGGCTAAATCCTATAGATGTATGTATTTGTCTCTTTTTAGTGTCGCTTTTTCGTTTCATCGAGTTTCAAACCACAACGGTGCTAAAGAAGTTTTCACTTCAAAATAAATATATTGACTCAGTTCCGTGAAAGGTTTCAGATTAGAATAAAAAACTTTTAGTGTAGAAAAAAAAAATCTTAAAAGATTTGGACAAAAATAAAAACAGAAAAATATTGCAATGGTGAATGAGAGGTACACTTTCTATAGATAGTTTTGGAAAAAAACTTTCTAATCAACCAAAAGACGTTCGTTGGGCAGGATTGGAAAATAACCCACCACCAAAAAAGCTTCGTAATAAGCTTACGGGGCGGATAATTGTGTTGGAAGGCCTAAACTTAAGTGAATAGTTTTTGTAAAGATTAAAAGGACAGAAGAGGAGGAACTGAAGGGATACACAAAATACCAGGGAGTGAAAGGGTTTTCAAGGGTTGACCGTGACTGCGAGGTAGGTATCCTAGCCACTAGCCTGCAAGCCACTTAACTACACCACACTTAACCATAAAACAAAGTAGGTATCGTGCTGTTATATTGCGTTTTCATTTATTTTTATAAAGTCAATTATAAAAATAAAAGCAGGTAATTTTCTCACGTATAGACAAACAGGACACCTCCATCTTCTCGATTTGTCGCACATGCGTCCAAAATGGCTTCATTTCTACTGCATTCGGTTTTATCCTCCCTTTTTCGAGATCTAGATTAATTCTAGAAGACTCGCTACGCACAAAAGCTGTTATGTATCGCCGATTGCGATTAACGTGATAAGTTTGAATAAGGAGCTTTAAATCAATTTGATTACAAGGTGCGGGCCTTGCTTTAGCCGGTACTAACAAGCTACGCTGGAAGATGACTGCGGTCTGCGAAGAGCGAAGAGTGCGGAGACTGGGGAAGTCTGCAATGAGAACCACAGCATACAAAACCGCCGTAATAAACTGTTAGTTTAATTTAAATATTCGCGTGTGAGGAGCGGTGACTGGATGTCTGGTGCCTGGTGTCCGGGTAATGGGAGAAGGTTCTGCAGAATTGTAAATCCAACTCAACTAACAGCAGTTTATTCATTTATGTGTCAGCAGATTAAATGTACACAAAACACAGGATCACGTCGACAATAATTAATAATGCTAGAACGTAGCACGCAAACGAGGTAGGCTGAGAGAGGCTAGTTTTGTGCTTAATGAAAACTTCTTCAAAACAAAATTTTTTGCCATATTCCAGCACTAGATATATAACGATTTGTTGAAAACGCACGTAAACTGTGTGCTGTGGTGCACATAAAAAACGAAATAACGTAAGTACATATTACGTGGGTCAGATCTTTGTACCGCAAATTGTTGAAGTCATCCCCGAAAAAGGGCCATTTCTTGGTGTTATCCTCGCAAATTTTCACTTCAACGGAATGATTTATGAAAGCGTTCAACAAATACTTACGGAGAGATAAATTAAAGGAAGATAAATGTACAAGTTTAACTCGGTGAAATGCAGCAATGAAACTGTTCCTTGTTTATGTTGGATAATAAGAATCAGCAGGTATAAATCGCATTTGTCTTTTAATAAGTCCAACACCCACGGCAAACGAATGTCCCACGGAAATACCGAGTGCCCGCGGAACACACTCGCAGATCGTTGATTAATATACCGTTTAACTATATGCTAATATGAAGAAATGAGGGAACGATGAAAGATTAGAGCGGGGAAAGGCAGACTCACGGCATAGAAAGGTGAGCAGACGGCTTTATTCGGAAACGCTAGGATTATAAATGTGTACATTGTGCAATATAGTATAAGGATGGCGTGCCTAATGATTTATCCAAGCAAAGCCAGGCGAATGACATTCTAATTTGTTATTTTAAGATAGTGGACGTCACTTGATTGAATAGCAAATTAATTATATAAATGCACTCTTCATCAATATCGCAAGCTTTGTAATAATAGTGATACGGAGATTGAGTTGGCTAAGCTCTCGGGGGAAATAATTCAATAAAGAGTAAATATTTACTATTCTCATATGGGGGCTTTACAACGAAAAAACAGCGATCTCTAAAAAAAATCATGTGGTAATATAAAATTTAGAATAAAGTGAGAAATTTCAGTACATACCAAAATCCTTATACATATATATTGCTTATGTTTGTGCTTAGTAAAGCTAGTAGGTAGATGACTTAGGTTATTGGACTTTGCAAATCTCTACCCGTATTTCATTATCTACATATTTATGGAATACCGCAGCTCCTTTAGAGTATTTTCCTTTGTATTTACAGGAGATTTAAAGTTGACATGTCGGAAGATTCATGATTATGTGAAGAGGTTGACTACCAGGATGCACATTTGAGGCGCTCTTTTATCGCTTTGCACGCGGACGTGGAGGCCACTGGGAACTTTTGTAGACACTGTATTCTGCGTGATGTTAGAAAGGTCAACACGAATCATGTGCGTTTTTGTAAGAAGCTTCTAACGTATGTTATAATACGCTAATTTAAGATGAGAGAAAGAATTAAGAAGGTTAAATTCGTTGACTAAGAACCCAGAGAGATCGCGAGATCGAAACCCGGCGCAGCGCGGACAAATAATACTTGTTATTAATTTAAATAAGTAATTTCGCATAAAATTGATATAAAACCATTACGCATTTGCACCTCTTTCCACGGTGTTAGAGTAAAGTAGCTACTTACAGCCATGGTGTGAGAGCAGCATTCAGAATCGAAACTCTGCTTGAAATGGGTGATTTGAAGTGAACAGATCTGAATTGAATAGTACCGACTATCCGTGGTTTAGTCTTATCTATAATATTTATCCTTCACAACTTTCCTCAAGTGGGATTGTCATAGTTACACTGTTTTCCAACAATTGGAATCATGTGCGGTCTCATTTAAAAAGAACGGTGTTGAAAAACATGGATTGTGGTAATATTTCGGAGGATCGCAGAAAAAGCACAAAATTAAAATGTAAAAGATATCTGAAACAGGGTATTTTAAGATGAGAAAAAACGAATAAAAGCTCCGTTGAAGCATGAAAGCACGAATGTCGACATCGCTCCCTGTGCGGCTCGGCCGATGTACCAGCCGCGTTCTCGTTCCCGGCACCGCTGAAACAACGTGCATCTCTATTCGAGATATGATTTGTTTGCGGTTATGCAGTGCGCCTTATCTCCGCAGACTACAGCCTGCACACTACAGCACTACAGGCTACAGGCTACAGGCTGACTGCAGGGCTGCTCAGTGCTCAGCCTCCTCAGCAATCCCAAGCAACAGCCTAACACGGGTACGGTATTCGTGTACAACGCCAATAAAACTTCTACATCCCCGATACACATTAAAGGTCAAGCCGTCCACCGCATATTTGCAGGATCTCAGAATGAAAAGTGACTTCGAAAAGAACATGGCTCAACCTGTGACACTGGGTTAAAAGGGGTAGAATCGATAATGTACCTTTGACCTACGCAAAATTCTTACACACATTCCAAAACAATGAGTTTTAAATTGTTAACGAGGTGGAGGTTCAAAGAGTCCCAAAGTGTTCCAAACAACAGTGTGGTACTTTTGAATTACGCCAATAAAACGGTTAGGTACATTCCGAATACCAAAGATTCAATGCATACTTGAAGAATCTTGGAATCATAAGTATCCAGGAGAAGAACATGGTTTATCATTGATACTATGAAAAGGGAATGACGTATGTCTGACATACAGATTGCCGATGAAAAATTCTTACATACAATTGCAATGCGTGTTCAAAAGGATGTTCAGAATGAATATTCAGAATAATGAGAAGGGCTCAGCTGTTGGTACTCTTATTGCCTATACTTATGTATATTCCAAATTTGGATATTAACATTATAAGGTAAGGAGAATTCTGAATGAAACTATCAATCACGCACACGTCATTCTAAGATTGACACCAGCAACACTAAAGGCCGTTTTTCCCAATCCTACTGATCAACTGTTGAGCCGAAATTTTGCAACACTGCTCAAATGCACAAATACGTTCTTCCCAACTCTCTCCGACTTACAGGCGAATCAAGCTTTACTAAACAAATTCCTTAGTTGATCGGAGACTCCGGTCAAAATGACCGGTCAAAAAGTTGGGAACAACGGCAGTAAGTTCAGATTATCCCAGTCAAATATTATAATGTTACCGGTAATTTCACACACTGCCCAACGCTCTGCTATGCTATTATTGTTAATGTTGGTATCTTCCATCGTGGAAATAAATAACAAATAAAAGTAAGGAAAGTGACAAAAGGCTATGAAGCATATACATTTCAGCAATTAAATCAAATGCCTTTAATAAGAACAAATAACACCAGAAAAGTTGTTACAATTTAATAAAAATAACCACGAGCCTTATCAAAAATTCACTTATTGGATTTAAATATCGGTCGGAGAGCAATTTTGGCACTGAACATCATTCAAGTGCCTGGCTGTGAAATCTGCATCGTACATCCATGAAACATATTCAAATCCATTGTGATATTGAAATGAACAAGAAAAGAGTCACAACATGAACGGAATGTGGTTGTTTTATTTTAGTACAGATACAATATTTCGAATCGGACCACACAATCGAGAGTCCGATTATGCAAAAGATACAGTTATTCGCATTTCCGAAATATACAAATCGTTACATTATATTTTTCGCAAAATGTTGTAACTTTGCTCTGTGGCGGACCTGTGTTGTTTCGCCGTGTTTATATGAATAAGAATTTCTTCCGAGAATTCTGTATTCCCGAAGTGAACAGATGTAAGATACGCTGTGCATTTCGTTTTCCGAACCGGCGACTTACAAATTTCGGCCGGTTGCATAGTTTTTTTCACAAAGGAAACACTGAAAACACACATATATTATTATGTCCGCTGTTTTTCACACGCGCTTTCAGGATGTTTGTATCGCATTAACACCAAACTTAGATGTATTTACATTAATAACTTAACAGGTTGCATTTTCTGAAACCAACATTCTTTCCGTCTGGATTCAATTCGAAACCAACGTATTTTCATTAACCGGATGGTTCAAGTCATACCAATCTCTGATCGTTGATATTGAAAATTAGCTAATAGATTCTCGCCTATGAATGTGTCAGCATACTAAAGTATCCAGCTTGTCTGATTAAATAAGAAATTAATAAACTAACGCCACGTTAAAAAAGAAGACACCAATTTAGCGCGCAGAGGGAGTCCAACACGAGCAGAAGTGAAAAACCAGCTTTTTAATCTCCAATACATTATGTATTATTGATGACGCTGGTTAAATTTCTTCTTGCTTTTAGCATAATAATTGGCCAGGGTCTCGATCAAACTAAAAGACACACGCGTACCTACCTGAATTGAAAGATTCTCGACAAAACGCAACGTGCACAGAGCAGTGGATTTCAAATAATGGAAACACGCTTCGCAGACATGAAATAACAATGCTACCAAATTGTAAAATTGCGAATTTATTTGTAGGAAATAGAGGGTACGCACACTTTTCAATGCTTGTATAATAATAACAATAATAGTTTTATTCAGAATGTACGCAGCAATGCAATACATTCCATATTTCGAAATAACAAAAGAAATGAGACAAATAATAAGAAAAGGAAATAACAATATATTTGTAAAATGAAAACAAATAAGCATGAAATATTAATACACATAACTTTAACAAGAATAAAACCATATATATTTTATTAAAAATTTATAAATTTCAATACATCAAACCCTTTTTCTTTGATTATGAATAAAGAGATCGGTGTAACATTCAATTCAAACTTGTTAACATTCAACATCACAACACCGAGAATGGATGGGAATTAGTGTGAAAAAACCCTGATACATTTTAGCGCTATTGCGGGAATCAAACAAGCGAGTTTACCCCCAAATAAATGCGTTGACGATCTGGAATTCGCAACTGTTTTCATTAATTCTTTCAGTTGAACTATTTTTCTTGTATCGGACACTACCGTAGGAACGTGATTACAAATTATTTTTAAGATTATTTTAGTGTTCAATTCAACTTAATTCAATTTTATTCTTTAAAAACCATTACAAAAAAATTAACATTTTAATTCGTTTGTAAAATACATTTGTAACAGTATTACATTGAACATAAGTGGTGTATAAATATGTCGACATCCAGATTAATTCTGTTCAACAGAAAGATTGCCCTCCCGACCGGCATCACCATTGGCAAGTTATTCCTGCAGGTCGGAAGGTACAACAGTCTATGCTGTCGGTGGCGAAGATAACCATCGGGAACATAGAAATGAATGCTCTCCACGATAGCTGAGTTTTCAAAGCATCCGCGAATCAATCTGAAGAAATGCGTAGGAATGTGTACATCCCTTCTGACCCGTAGATGGTTCATTCTACCCAAAAGAAAGTCTGTAGGATAGATCCACGGGTAGATCCCTCAAGAAGAGATCCCTCATGTGGAGAAATCACAGGAATTTCTTCTGAACTCTCTCCAACAGGACGGAATATTTTACTTGGTGTGGACTCCAAATTACCGACCCACTTTCAAGTCTACTCCTTACTAAGGAATTGAATAGAATTATGAGAACCCGGTGTCTATAAAATTCCTTGCAGTACCCAGAACAAATCCCAGTATTCTCAATGAAGTGCTACAAGCCATCTGAATATGAGTATGATATCTCAGCCTACTATCAAACATGATTCCAAGATCCTTCATGGTGGAGACACGTTTTAGACTCCGAGCGTCCATCGTATACCGGTAATACCAGGTATGATACGCCATTGTGAATGACAAAATTAAACATTTATATACATTGAACTCAATCCGATTCCTTTTACTCCAGTCAATCTATCAATATCTGAGTGGAGTCGATTGCAGTCTTCTAGGGTTAGTATTTCTAAGAATAATTTTAGGTCATCAGCAAACAGAAAAAACCTAGAGTGTAGAATTGCTTCTGAAATATCATTAATAAATATGAAAAAAAGGAGTGGGCCTAAATAAGAAACTTGGGGTACTCCTGATCGTTCAAAAAAATAGACTGGAATAGTCCATGAGACAAACTCTTTCCTGTCTGCAAGATAGCTAGCAAAAAAAGTGAGTAGTTTCATGGAAAATCCTATTTCAGCCACTTTATTTAGTAAGACATCTTGATTAACAGTATCAAAGGCCTTTGAAAAGTCGTTATATGAACAATAAACCGACGGCCCTTGTCTAAAGATTTTTATACTTAATCAGTTAAAACCAATAAATTGGTTTCTGTAGATAGACCTTTTCCAAATCCATGCTCTTCAAAAATTAAGAACGGTTCCACTTGGTACCCGAATTTATGAATAATCGATTCAATCGGTAACAATTTATCCGGTGCAGATAGTATTGCAACCGGCCTAAAGTGGTCCACAGAAGTTTTTGTACCGCTTTTATAAATCGGACAAATCTTCTAAATTTTCCAGGAATCAGGAAATACACCGGTTTCTAAGGAAAGGTTAAATAGGAAACTTAATTAAAAAACTTAAAAACTCGGCCCAACCTTTAAAGAAGAATACTGGAAAAAAATCTGGATCAGTGTTGAGTGATATATATATTTATGTTGTGCTGTGCAATGCAGGGACAGTCGGAGTTGTTTAAAATTGTTCTATAAATTTTAGCTTCGTTTTTAGTCTTGACGTGATAACCGATAGGATAAAAGACCCATCTGGTTTCCAAAACGATTCGGGAAAGTAGTGTCGAATACCTTATTCTTTGCAATTGTAAATCTTTCCCATCTTCGACCTCCCCATTCTGTGGCCACTAGTGATGGGGCTGCGTGCGTAAAACGACCTGCCCACGGCGACTGCAGGCCGGGATGGGATAATTCAGATTTATCTGCCCAGTTAAGGATGCAGCCACGGGACGGTAGCGGCGGTAGCAGGTGCCGGCCAATCGCATTGTCCGGTGACAGGCCCAAAACACGGACTAATCGGAATCGCAGATCCAAGCGCTATCAGAGGCTGATCGCGAAGAGATAACCTCAGCTTTCTCAGCTCGAAACAGCGAGGAATGTGAAGAAATCATAGGTTTAACCACAATAAAAATATTCCCTCGCTGAGATTTTACATGTATATCGAGAATACTGTGTCTCCCGCTCATACTGACTTCAGGAGGTTAATATTTTATTCGTCATGAAAGTCTATTAAAAAATCTCTTTAAAATAAAAAAAATAAAAAATTTTAAATTTTTATTTCTTTTATATAATTCAATAATATTATTATTTAATTTATAAAAACAGTTTATTATAAACAAGTTATGCTATGTAATATTATTAACACAGGAGATAGCTGTTTCGCCTTCTGAAGGCATTAGCGTAATAATAATTACATGGCAGAACTTGTTCATAATAAACTGTTTTTTTTTTATAAATTAAGTATTAACATTATTGAATATATAAAAGAAATTAAAATTAAAACGGAGTTCTACAAAATAAACTTGATAAATAAAAATAATTTCATTTTTAATATTGCCAAAAAAGTTTTGTGTAAGGTGACGATTACTTTTAAAAAAATAACTAAGTTACTGTGGTTACGTGTGTCAAACCTACTGTGTAATTATTTGTTATTGTATTTCTGAAGGTTGGGGGTTCCTTCTAGTACCTAACTAAATAACAATTAAACGGTTTTTCTGATAGTAAAAATAGAATACAGAGATAAACGACACGAAAGGCTAAAAAATCCATAGATTTCACGAAAAATGATAATTAAACACAATGTTTAAAGTTTCCCATTATGAGCGTGTACCCCGATGCATGTTATGTATTTTTAGTTTAAAAGACGTCTATCTCTATTCTCTAATTGAATAGTATTTTCTACTGTCGTTTATCATGCTCGGTATGAACTATCTACGGGTCAGAAGGGATGTGCTCATTGTAACACATTTCTTCAGACTGATTCGTGGTTGGTTCGAAAACTCGACTATCATGGAGAGCATTAGTTTCTATATTCCCGATGGATATCTCCGTCACCGACAGCATAGACTGTTTTATCTCCCGGCTTGCAGAACTAACTTGCCGACGGCCATGCCAGTCGGGAGAGCTGTCTTTTTTTAAATAGAATCGCTTCGAATATCGATATTTTTAACATTAATGAAGCACAATTCAAACAGCAAGCTTTGTTGCTCTTAGTCTAAATCTGTTAATCTCATCAAAAATATTTTCTCTTTTAAAAACGCTTTGAAATTGTAATTTTGTAATGTTTTTAAAATGAATAAATTGAATTGAATTATATGGGAACATTGAAATGCATGTATATTTTAGAACAGGAAAACTTAAAGCATATAAAATAATAAAATAAATAGCACTTAAATAAATATCCATCTGATATTACCACTGTAAAACTCTATCAATAATAAATAAAATATCCAGCTGGACTTATCGTTAACCTTCGTGGAATTGTGAAGTATTTTCGGTAGAAAGTAATTACTTGCCACAAGTTAATGGTGCGCGACTAGCAACATGTTCGGGTCCACCTGAGACACGGTTGACCACACCAACCAGTAACCAGCCTATTATGGACACGTTATAACCCTGGCTCTACACTGCATTTATTCGTTTCATGGGAAAATACACCACAAAAAACTTTTTTTATTATTTGACCCCACAAGGATTGAGTAACTTGTCATATTTAACAGAATAAATAATTAAAAATATCACGCCATTTCTCTGCAAAGTAGGCAAAGAGGAAGGAACATCATAAAACGCGGTCTTGACACACATGATATTTTCTTCCATCCACCAGCATCCTCTCCTGACCTTTCTTAACCCATCCGCTTTAAATCCCCAACTCATCTCAGCATCCCTTTATCTTCTCGCTATGATCTCGTCATTCGTTATAGGGTCATTTTACTTTAGCACAAAATTCGCCTAAAGAATTTCATTTTTTCTGCAGTCAGTCTACTAAAAACATAAACTAATTCTGCCAGAACCATAAAGCAGCTTTAGTAACAAATCTTCAAAGTGGACTATATAAAAAGGTCAATCAAGGATTTAAAAATACTTGTTTATAAAAATTTTAATTAACTCTTGCAATGCAAACTGTATATTTTATAAAATAATTGAGTTCGAAACTTCAACAGAAACGGTGACTGGCCAACTCAGAGCCACCTCAGAAAGGTTATAGTGATGATAAAAAAATACAACATATTGCTTAAATAGGTTACGTTAGGTTAGGGTTAACGGCCATTTTAAAATTATTTTTTTCATAGCTTTTAATGACTTTTCAAAGAGTTGTTGAGTTGACTTGGTTCTGAGTTGGCATGGAACCAACAAAAACATAACGAAATCCTTAAAAAATTATTAGGAAAGGAAATCTAAAAATACAAAGGTAGATTTTCACGCGGCAATTGATTATGAAGGTAGAGGCACACCAGGACTGTTGCAAATATAAATTCGACGTGTAATGAATATTAAATCTCAAGAAAAAACTTATAATGTTTGTACGAGAAAATTTGATATAATCGGTATTATGCGGAGCTTAAAATAAGGAGGGAAATCCGATGTGAAGAATTTCGTATGTAAATTGCGAAAGAACGCGTCAAAACCTTCCTTTATTCCAAAGGACAGGCTCTCCCAGTTCTAGTTAAGGACATCTCAGGAAGGAAATGCATCAGAACGAGCACCACGCAGATTCCACTGTTGACAGAAGTATCTAACAGACGCATTTCATTCTACATGTTAAGATTTTTATCTAATAGAAAACAGGGTTTTGAAAAGACGGCGGATTCCTACAGTGAGAACGTTAGGTACCTTTACAAACGTTAGGTACATTACAATAAATATATTGAATGGTTACCTGTATTAAAACCTAATCTTGCAAGTAAAAAGGGGCAGATTTTGAGTTACCTATACCATTGAAAAACCAACGAAAATTACTCGAGAATGATACACGGAGCCGATTAAAGTCGATAAAATGAAGTCTTTTAACAGTGTGGTATACTTCAATCTGATCTTCGACGTCACCAGAGGACGAAAAATATTGAATTAACTTTATAGAAACGAAATGTACTTCGAACAAAAATTGAACACCGCCTTCATTCATCGCACTATATTAAAATTTTCAGCTGTGTTCTCTAAACACCATGTTCATTTGTTATTTTTTTCGAAATATTCTTATGACGTTCCCAAAAAATGTTTCATAATTTAATTTTCTTAAAAATTTTTTTTTTTTAATACTTGAAGAAAATTAACGAGTGTGTATTTGGAAAGTACGTTTAGCTGGTAGGGGTTTTTTTTTACATGAGCTCCACACTATGTCATCTTTGGGGATACTGTGTGGAGGGTTTTTTTATGAAAGGAAGGAGAGGGTAGTTCTAGAAAGGAAATAGGGTTTGAGGGGTGGGTAGGAATCTGAGGTTCAGTGTGTCCTGGTCATCCACCTTCAAGACCTAGACAAACCTGACCCCATGAACCCGGGCACCCCTGCTAAATCACTAAACGTAGCGAACCACTTGGGGTGACCTATGGCAGAGGTGTTGGTTATCCAATAAAGGTTCCCGGGGCGGCGGTACCCATTCCCACGGAACCGTCCATTCCGCCTGCCAAATGTCAAATGTCAGGGATATTGAATTAAGTGAATAAGTGAATCAAACACTTATGTAAGGCAAAATGAGGCATATGCGATGAACGAAGAAAGGGATGTAAGGAGAATGTGTGGCGTGTAAGAGAATGGTAGAAGAAGCCGAAGACGCCCGAAGAAGAAATGGCACGATCAAATGACTCAAATACTTTCTAAAAAAACAATTTCTAGCAATAATCTTATTTCCACCTTAACTACACCCAGTTTACTCGAATTCACAACTTCAAAACTTTACACCTAACCATTCATAACCCCAACCAGCGCCGGGTACACGTCAGCTAGTCAACAGATAAAAAATAGTGACTTCATGGAAAAAGGTATTAAACCTCGTACCCACTATACGGGTCCACTTCAACTTCAGCACGGTGTCCCTGACTCTAAGACCTGTGTCTATGCATTGGTGTTCAGCGCAGGCACTTAAATGTCAAGAATTGTGCGCATCCGTCTGGAGCAGCTTTTGATCATTGTGCCATCCATCAAGCATCAAAATGGCGCGGTCGCCGGATGAATACCTTATGAAGCGGCAGAGGGGTGGCTTCTGCGTTCGCTGCACTTGCATTATTATTATTTATCGTGCTGGAGAATGGATGATGCATCGCGTTCCGACTCAATTTACTGATTTGATTAAGCGACTGAACACAACTGTAATAACACCGGCGCGCCGTGGAAACTGTGCTGATAAATGGACACTGAAAAAGAAGAGCATTATTAATAAAAACACGCTGCAGATGGTTAACAGAACTCACACAGTTTGGGACCTACTAGCCACGGACACAGGTATAAGAAATTATCGGAATCATACAGCATGTAACATATATCGAGAAGATGTGTACATTTTTTTAACAGCGTGTATTATTTTCGGGTAGGTATACGATATTACACAACATTTGTATTTTTCATTAGTGTTTACTAATTTTACAATGCAATCTGATATCAGTCTACATTGTGTTTTTATTTTATGACGTGTTAAACTAAACAAAGGTTGCAGCAATCAAAAGCATAGTGTTGTTTACATACATCATATCACGCTGGCAGAACGGGCCTCGAAAACGAGGTACCGAGCCATTCTCAGCGGGCATGTTGCGATAGAATACTTATCACAAATGGATCTAACATCTTCCGCTGTTCCCGCATGCAGTCTAGGGTCTGGAACACGAACACAATGGCCGTCAAAAGGACACCTAGCGAGAGAGATCGGTGTGTGAATTCTCAATCGCTTCGGATCAAAGTCATGAGGAGCTCCCTAGCGGATAAATCAGCATACGGTTAAGGATTCGCAGGCCTCCAGAAACGACATACCGCATCCCTCAGTGATGCAAGCTGGTAGGTACGTGGGATATGACAACTTAAGAGCCGTCAAAACGTTTTTCAGGTAACCTGTTTCGACTATTCTCGACTCGCCAATCGCGAGCGGCAAATGCGATGGACACAAATATTTAAATTTAAGCATGTCGTTAAATCGATTTTCCTCACATAAGGACATTCCGCGGTTCAACCATATTATGATAGTAAAGACAAGCGAGGTAGTGGGCCGAATACAAAGAAGGAAATGCAATTCTAGTTTGAATGATAAACTTATTAAACTAAATGAAGCCGATGCCTTTACAGCAGAAACTGAAAAAGACTAAGACTATAAGTCTTGTATAGCAGAATCGCGTGTCCAACATATGTACACGGTTGAAATTTGTCACATGAGAACGGGTCGCTACTTCGACTCGTTCTTGTATACAGCAGCTCGGCTGTGGAACGATTTCCCGGCCTTTGTGTTTCCTCCTTCTTACAAGATGGGTCTCTTCAAGACCAATGTTCATTCCTTCCTCTCCTCAAAAAGACCCTCCACACAGCATCTCAGATGACGCAAATTGATGACGGAAACGATGAGGGAAATTATCCTCAGGGCCTCCTGTGTGGAGTTAATATAAATAAAATAAAAGATCCGAAAAACTTCCAGAAGTGTCTTTAGCTATATTAAGGGGGTATTCTAGTCTAGAAGCAAGAAGTGATAAAAAAAAAAAAAAAAACAATAATATTTTTACCAACTTTATATTAAACATTAAAGTATCCATTAAAAAAAAGAGTCAAACGAAAAAAATTCAAAATTCAAAAAGTTACAGGGGGTTGAAAAGGGGGGGCTCGAAAAAATGACGCGCCCTGGTTGACACCTGTCTGAAATAAAAAAGACGTTTTTGTGCCAGTTTTTTTGACTTTCAAAATTTTTTTAAAATAGTAAAAATTAAAATTTTGTTATATTTCTAGTTCCCGCCATAGAAGAATGTATAGAAAAGGCTCAAAAAAATTTCAAGTAAATTGGTTTGGTAGAACTTGAGATATCGTGTCAACCGTCTCGAAAAAAGGGATTTGGAGAAAAATGCGTTTAAAATTTTTTTCTACTTAGATTTTGGTTAGATTCCGTCTAAACCGCGACATTAAAATGGTTATAACTTTTAAAATTATGCGAATTTCGAAAAATCCTTTTAAGGAAATATTTTTGAATATTTAAACTTTGGAAATATGAAGAAAAAAAATGTTTTTTTGAAATAGAATAGAATACTGCCTTAAGCGACCAGATCCGAGTAACCAGGGAAATCACCAATGTTTATATTTCCGTCCCTAAACACTTCCTGACTAAACTTCCTAAATGGGAAAGCCGTAGATCCACCATATTCGGACATTTGCAAATCTTGTGCAGTAACATATTATAAAAACAAAAAAATAATAAAAATGAACCTCACAGGAACGCATTCTGATCGAACGGATTACAATACTAAGCTCAACAACTATATACGTTAGTACACGTACCTACAACATCCTGGAATCCTAACGTGAGCTTTATCATTAATCGGTGTATCAAGTTGTGCATCTTGTAGAAATTATTTATCTAGACAGGTATTTCTCTAGCGAAACGGGCGTCCATCATAATTAATAACATGAATTCGGACTATATCTCCATGGCGATCCAATTTTTTGATCGGCCTCGTTAGAGCTACCTACGGCCGATAAAATAATTCGAGGCAAGACGGCGGGGCCCGGTCGTTTAATTTTTTACCGCGAAACAGACACTGTTCTCGGAAGAGATCTCAGTCCTCAGACGAGACGATTGTCAGGGCAAATACAGCGGCCGACTGTAAATATAACAATATATCAAATTAATATCGGACGACGGCCGAAATGACTGCCAGTGACGGACCGGACGGCGGACGTAGGAAATACCTTAGTGTGGTATTTGAAAAGGGTAAAACATGGTACCAGGTAGGTACCTCACAAGCATTCTGACTAACTCATCCTGACAACATATAATATGTTGTATAAAAGATCTCCAAATGTCTTGGAGCTATGTATATAGGTAGGTACAAAATTAAATTAAATAACATAAATATGTAATTTACTTTAGTTCCAGTGATTAAAATTACTTGATTTGTATTCGGGAAACTCTAAAATAAGGTTTAGGTGTGTTGACCTTACAAGTTGTTTTATTTATGTTATTTTTTTATAAAGGGCCACCGTCGGTTTTTTTTATGAACGATGAAAATTTTCCATGAAAATCGGAAATAAAATTTGCTAGTCCACCATTTTTTTTATTTTTTTTAGATATCAAAATTCCCCCACGTGGTGCAATAGATACGGGATTTTCGAACAGTTTAAGACTTGGTGCAAGCAAATCGGATCGGATAGTTTTTTTTTTATATGTTGTCAACCAGGTTGAAAGGCGTAACTAAGTAAGGCGTAGTAACTTATCGAAAAAGCAAAACGCACCGAGACGCTAGTGATCGATATCTATATTTCAGTAAAAATATATTTGCACTCCTGTCAAAATCCGGAAAGGAAATTGGGGAATACGAATTAATATATGGACAAAACGCCGCCCGGGTTCCTCTTAAGTCTACAAAGGTGATCTTGGCGATATCTCAAGAATTTGTTATTTTTGAGGATGTTTTGTAGAGGATAATTTAAGAAAGCGAAGGAGGAAGTATGAATCTTAAAGAGATTCATGTAGTAGGAGGGAGTAAACACAAAAGGCGGTCACAAAGTCATTAACTTTAAAAAACAATATACAAATGCAAAAATTACAATAGCGTAACATCAACCTAACAGACGAATCTCAAAGCTTAACCAGATCCACATCATCAAATAGGATTGCCGAAAATATTGACATATTCGTGCACAAAGTAAACATTTAAAGTATGACGATAAAACATCCAGTTCAAATAAAATTAATATTAATTAAAAATACATCCATTACGTGTCTTATTAGTTGTTGAAATTTTTTCATGTGGGAATAAGACAAAAAAGTTCATTAATAATTCACAATATTCCGCAGTAAAGCCAACATGGCGAACAATAAAACAAGTTAATATGCATAAAATAAAAGCCGATAGGTATCCGAAGCGACCCATTCAAATTAATTATTGTGGAAGCATTTGACAGGAACAGCGAGCATTTAAAACGGACGCGTTCAATTATTGATAGAGACACAAATCAGACATGTCCGAGGCTCGTCCTTTTTTCGCGAATAAAATTATATTCGCCCACACCACGCCATTTGCATTTCGTGGGAAGGGACGAAATTCGATCGGACGGGCGACAAAATCGGGGAAAGCGTAAACCCAGGTGCAAAGGGGTGAACCATTCAATATAACTCAAATTCATCAAATTTAATTAAGAATTTTTTCTTACAAGTTCGCGAGGTATTCCGTGAAACTCATGGCTACATTTCGAGAATCGTGTCGCATCATTTTACCAAATCATAAAAAAGTGGGTTGCGTGTCTTCAACATCTGATTGAGTGTACATTTTTATAGGATCATTGGGGTCTACCCTGGCCAAATTTTAATTAAATCCCTATTTTTAAAAGGGACTCTCATTTTATTGGCGAATGATGGTCACGACGGGCATGCCTAATTATTATTATTTGATGAGTACGAATAAAAATTGAAAGGAAAAAAAAACATTTACAATTAATTTTGCCGACTTTGTATTCAAGCCTCTTAAATACTGTTTTATTTAAATATTTTATGTGAGTACCGCACAAGAATTCCAACTGCTCCCTTCGGTTTAGGTGCTTATAATCGCTGTGTAAATATTACGCGGCGCGTAAGTTGGGAATAGCGAAGAATTTGATTTTTTTACTTATTACCAGGTTTAAGGCCGGCTCAACTATACCCACAATGTAAGAATTGCGCGTAAGTACCGATAGATTTCATTCGATAGATTTCTCAATTCTACGTTTTTCGATTATTAAACCTGGCAGTACAAGCTAAGCGGATAAAGTACTGTGTGGTAAAAAAATAGTTAGCCATAGGCGTCAAGCGGCGGGGCATTTAACATTTAACACGTCATTGGGGCCGCCCACACGAGCCACTGGTTTCTAGCGGCGCAAATATGCCCTGGGGCACTTTATTCACACCTCTCAATCTAATTGTATATTTTCGATCGTATAACACGCAAGTACAATGCTGTGGTTATATCGAAATGTTTTATTATAGTAATGCTCGTTTGTTTCGGAAACGCGTGTGAGATTAAGTCAATTGGAATAAATAGCCTGTGATATCAATGGTTAGAAATAAATTAACAAACTGATAATAATTATTATTAAGGTACAAAAATTAAAAACGAAGAAAACTTAAAATTAAAATTAGGTAACAGAATATTAGAAAAATATGTTGCTAAAATAAATTAACTAACATTACATAAAAAAGTTTAGTTATATTTTCAGTATATAAAATACTATAAAAGGGGGTAAATAATAGGTAATTTTTTTAATTGTATTAATTTTTGCGTTATTAGGAGTGCACGACAAGATGGATAAAATATTCAATAATTGTATTGCACTCTTTGTATCTACATAAATACTCTACCTCTTTGTTACAAATTTCATAGAAAAGCGATCAACAAGTCATTTTCGTTCCTAACGTTCGATCCGGATGAAAAAGCCGACATATAAAGTGCGCCCCTTAGTGAAGGGGTTTTGTGCTATGTAACAAAAAAGTGAAAATTTTACAATAATAATACGCCAGTACATTGAACTACATACATTGAACTTAAACTAAATTGAAGAACTTAATTATATATACCTAATGGAATTACTTAACATAACCGATTTGACATCAAGGCGCATAAAAAGTGATTTAGTTTGTCTTTTCAAAATTTCGAATGGCAGACTGGACGCCCTCGATTTGACAAATTTTATTAATTTGCGAGTACCTACTCGCGAAACTCGGTCGAATGCATTGTATTCTGTTACCAATTCCGCTAATAATTATTTTATAAACTCTCCCATCCAAAGACTCCATTTACTCGGAAATAAATACAACTCAATCGACATTTATCGTCACCAATCTGTGTCTAAATTCAAACTCAGTATATTAGAATATTTAAAATAAAGCCATAAATATCAATCAATTGCACCTTTATCAAATTATTAATTATCGCAAAACATGAAATATGTGAATAATAAAGGTAGCCAAGTAAGAACACAATTAACAACAATCCTCTCGTATTTATTGTTATAAATATAATAACTAACTCACATTGACTTAAATTTCTATTTAAATCTTGGTGCCCTAGCAATAATAATATATTAATGATTAAATTAAAATCGATGGTCTCTTCATGTTCACAATAAAAACAAAATTTAATACTTATGTATACAAAGATTACCTTAGTACTTACCTTTTTATCCTCTCTCTTTTGTATTAATATTATCTTGTACTTTTTGTACCATAATTTGTACTATTTTTTACTTTTTTACTATCACACTATACACTTGTTGAACTCATCTGTATAACTTTTCAAGATATTACAACTCATGTATTTTTTATTTATTTTCTTCTATGTGTAGGTACTATTTATCGCTGCGTTAATTTTGCTGAATTCTTGAAAAACTTGCTTTCGAACAATTTATTCATGATCAAGTTAATAATAAAATCAACATAGTAAATACCTACACGTTCCTCAATAACTACTTTTAAGTATCTTAAGCACTCTTCTGTTTTACCATTATTACACTATGTAAACTTTTTAACTCCTTTGTACAATTTTAATGATAACGAAACTACATACCTATGTACATATTAAACCTGTTTGTATCCTTAAAGTACAGTTTATAATGTTATATACTTCAATCTTACAATTATACTCCTGAATAACATGTGTAACTTGAATAATGTGATTCTGTAAAAGCCTTCAAGGCGTGTATGAATAAATAAAATAAATAAATAAAAATAAACCCGAAATAAAAGAATGCACGTAATGCACAAATACGTCTTATGTAACATATATAACAACTTACATTGAACATAAAAACGAAATAAAAGAATGCACATAATGCACAAATACGTCTTAAGTATGGAAGTGTACGGACTACCAAACAAGCTTTCAATATGATTGTTCGGCCACGAAAGAGTAACAATAAAGCAGTGGTTTCCAACTTGATTGGGGGGGGGGGGCTTACATAATGTTTTGGGACAACGACTAACTGGAACAGAGGACCAAGAGTAAAACCAGTACGAAATACCTTAACTTATTAGAAATTTTTTTATTTTTATTATTTATTAAATTACAGAAAAAAAACATTTTGTACAAGAATTAGAGTATACCCACAAAGCTGTCATATGGCAGCTTGTCTGCAGGTTCTAACAATTTAAACATTCATAATATAATATCTAAGAAAAAATTTGTAAATACATTTAAAGTTTTAAGGACATTAGAATAGATCACATAGTAGTATTAGATAATTTAACTTGCAATTATAAATATATAAGATATTTCAATATACCTACCTAATAAAAGATATGTAGGCAGCTATATTAAGATATTCAAAGATACATGGAGTTTTCGTTCATTAACCATAGTTTTATCATTTTAGGACTTAGTCTCTCATTTTTTCAAATTTTATGTTATTATTATTGATTTTATTGAAAATCACTGGTATTAGATATTCAAGAGTACGGCTTCCATATTTATTTAATATTCGAGGAGTTTTTAGGCCCTTTCCTTCTCTAAATCTTGTGGTATGTTTGTGTACAAGTAGGTGTTTGTAAGGGCTTTCCCCCATATTATCCATAATAGTAGTGAACCAGTGGAGACCTTTTATTGTAAGTAGGCTCTCTGAGCCATACAGTAATTTTAAGTTATGTCTCTGTTTGTAAATCTTAGTTGTGACAATTTTTTTTATTATGGCGGTTTGTAAATTTTCAATATATTTAATGTAAGTAGTGCTTGCATGTCCCCAAGTTCGAATACCATATCTAAGGATGGATTCGACCATAGAAAAATATATGAGTTTAAGAGTACAATGAGGCAAAATAAATTTTAATTTGTAAAAGTTACTAGCTAAGGATCTGAGCTGGTTACAAATTTTAGCCACTTGTTTATCCCACTTAAAATTGTTATCAACAATTATTCCCAGATAAGTATATTCATTTGTGAAATCTATTTTTTCACAGTCACAAACATTAACAATTCCTCTATGTATACAGTTAAAGCTATGAGCGGTTATTTTAGGAACATTCCACATTTTCAAACTTGGAGATTTTATGTACATGCATTTGGTTTTTTTAACATTAATAATTAATCCTACATCATGAGCCCATTTGAGAAGCTCGTTAAAATCTCATTGTAATTCTTGTATAGCAATTTCAGGATTTTCATTTGATACAACAAGAGCAGTATCATCAGCAAAAATGAATCGACGAGCTTTTTTGAAAATCTTACACATAGCAATTACATATATAATATATAATTTTGGACCTAGAATTGACCCTTGCGGTACTCCCGATTTGATGTATCTTGATTTACTAATTATATTTAAAATCTTCACACTCATTTTTCTATTTGACAAATAGTTTTTAAAGAATAAGAGGAGTTTACCCCGGATCCCTATAAATTCAAGTACTTTAATTATTTGTACATGGCTAAGTGCGTCGAAGGCTTTTGAGAAATCAATAAATAGAACCAATACATGTTGTTTACAGTTTAGTTGTGAATTTATATGATTAGAAAATTTTTCGAGCAATTTAATTAATCGAGTTAATTAAATATTTTTCACAGATTTTTACTAATATTCTCAACCCCTCGATCGACGGAGCTGGGATGTGTCACAATAATATAATTCATTATAATCGAACTTAAACAATTTTTAATTTAAATTTATATTTAAACATAATATATTTACATAGTTTACTGTTTCGGGTGGCGATCTTACAGAAAACGCACCATGACCAGTAGGTTGGGAACCCTTGTAATAAAGCATATATTTTTATTAACGTATCGAAAACGAAAATTCAAAACTACATAATGAATACCCGCGTGTGTTCGTGTAGAATAATATGCGGAATCAGTAGCTTCTGCTAGCAGCCTGGAAGCGCTTGGACAACAAAATGTGAAGAAAATGCTTTAATAATCATAATAATCTGCGAGCTGTGAACTAAGGCCCGCAAGTTTATTTGAAAAGAACCATTATGTTGCAGATAATAACTCCTCGGACGACAAAAGGAAGAAGCTCGAGAATTTATTATTATTCCTGCAGTTATTTCCCGCATTCATAATACGTAGAACTTTAGGGACCTGTGGCTCGCATAATATTACGCATAATTACAAATGAATTTTGCCGGGAGAATGGATTGTTTAAAATTTTAAAGGACAACGCATGTTCCTTACCACAAACCCTTCAATTATTACAAGATGTCCATATTTTTAAACGATATCAAGCATTTTTTACTTATTCATTACTTACACAACAATTATGATTTCTAAAATGAACAAAACAAAAATCTTCTTCAAACTTCGCAAATCCAATTTGTGGCGTCATTGTTAATTTAATGAAAACAAATAATTTTGTGTACACCACTATATAATTAACATTATCGGCATGTTAAATTTAAAAAAAAAAACAAAATCGTTTATGTATACAAGTTGTTAAGGAACTTTAGCCAGACTTACTTTAACCAGTGATTCCTGACATTATATAGATTAAAAAATGTCAATGAAATTTTGGTCTTCGGTGACTTTTTCCAAACTTTCCATTGCCTAACGCAGAGGTCGGCAAAGTGCGGCTCCGGAGCCGCATGCGGCTCTTTGGCCCTTTAAGTGCGGCTCTTTCAAATACAATTAATGGATTTAAAAAAAAAAACAAGGAAATATGAAGCTCTAAATTTGAACGTCTTTGTGTTGATTTGGGAATATTGGAAAAGAACAAATGTGAGCTTAGTTCACAACACGTCGTCTGCTTTAAAAGAACTGGAGAAGGAAAACATGATCATCTTCAATGCCTGGAATAGTATTCCTGACTCTTATGATCAGCTAAAAAAATCTCGCGTTTGCTCTTCTTTCCCTTTTCGGTTCTTCATATCCATGCGTACAAACTTTTTCAATCGTGAACTTTAACAAAAGTAAACTGAGAAGTCATCTAATAGATTAGAACCTGGAATCGTGCCTAAAATTAAGAATAACAACATACAAACCTGACTTACTCAAACGTTCCAAGGAGATTCAAGGAAATTGTTCGCAGTGTTTGTCAGCCAATGTTGTGATTTAAATTTGTGGATTCCTTAATTACATATTATTTTTTATCAATAAATAAAAACTTTATTGAAATCAAGTTTTATTCATTTAGTGAAGAGCTAAAATTATAATAAATATTAGCTAAATTAATAAACAGATTTGGCTCTCTTTTTTTTGAATCGTTGTAATGTACATATTTGACTCTTTGGCAAATAAGTTTGCCGACCACTGGCCTAACGTATGTGTGTGCAATATGCACATTTTCACACAATAATGGTGTTTTAAATAAGGAGGCATGAGGGTAGGATCTCTTCGTCTTCCACACCCATAAATACATCCTTTATACTGGCATTCCGAACTTACCAATTATTTTAAGAACGTTCAGAAGAATAAATAATATAAGATGCAAACGCCAGCAACACCTCCGTCGGTCATTATTTGACGGTCTAATGAAGAGAATGTAACCCCCGCCGTTAAGCAGATTAACTGTCAACTTTTAAGGGTCCCCATTAAAGCCACGCGATTTATGGAAACAGTGGGCATGTAGGGCTGCCCTCTCCAAGAACCCAACCAACTGTTGGAAGAAAAACAACGAAGGAATCGAACTCCTCCAACTTAAGTAACTTGTATGACTTAAGTAGGTAACATATTACTC
Source organism: Glyphotaelius pellucidus (assembly GCA_936435175.1). Taxonomy (NCBI): domain Eukaryota; kingdom Metazoa; phylum Arthropoda; class Insecta; order Trichoptera; family Limnephilidae; genus Glyphotaelius; species Glyphotaelius pellucidus. The sequence continues at coordinate 13,416,614 of OW386550.1, forward strand.
ATTACTTGTATTAAAACATTATCTTAATCTACTTACAGTTCTAACACCTACAAACTTCTAACTCAACTAAGTAACTCCTACAACTTAAGTAACTTGTATAATAACTTAAGTGGGTACTATTTTACTTGTATACCTCAAAAAATTAATTTAACATACTTACTCGTAGTTATAACTCCTCCAACTTAAAGCCAAGTCAAGAGTCAGATTTCAAAGGTCTGATTCTCTTGGTCGTGCCTTCCTCGGGCGTCCCTGACTCTTCTACCATTCACATTTGCATCATATATTCTCCTTACACTCCTTTCCTCGTTCATTCGCTCTACATGCCCAAACTATCTGAGCGTCCCTTTCTTAATTTTACTCATTACGTTTACATCAGCCTTGCATTCTTTTCGGATCTACACGTTTCTCACACGAACGTACATGGTTTTGCCACACATACGCCTCAGAGATCTCATTTCTAAAGCATTCAGTCTACTTTCATTCTTTCTCTGCTAGTTCCATGCCTCACTGTCATACATCAGGATAGTTACCAGCACTCCATTATGGACGGCTAGCTTCGCTTCTTTGGACAGTTTTTTGTTGGCGCCAAAGGCGTTCAGTCCTCCATTAATGGAGTTACCAGCATTTGCCCTTCCTTCAAATACCATGACTTTAGACTTACTAACAGCCATCATTAACTCATTTTTCATACATATTTCGTTCATCCTAGACACGAGACATTGTAGATCTTCCATACTGTTAGAAATCAGTACAGCATCATCAGCATACATACTTTCAGATTACTCAATTTCGCGCCCAATCCCATCGTTTTCCATTCTTGCATACAATTATCCATGTATAGATTGAATAACCACGGTGACATTACGAAGCTTACTTGCTTAACAACTTTTGTGATGTCAAACCACCCCGTAAAATCGCCGTTCACTCTAATACATGTAACGCTTCCCTCATACAGAGACGCAATTGCCTGTATAAGATTCATATTCACTCCATACTTGGACAACACCTTCCATAACTTTTTCCTGACAACTCGGTCGTATGCTTTTTGTAGATCTACAAAAGCACAGAAGAGTTTCTGGCTTTTTGCAAGAAACTTTATAGAAAACATAGGCAATGAGAAAATCTGGCCCATGCACCTTCCACTCGCAAAAGCACCTTGCATATCCCATATTTTATCCTTTGTTTCCATTCGTACCCTTTCAATCAATACTCTACCGTACACAGCTTGCCGACTGAACTAAGTAGGCTGAACTAAGTAGACTGAACTAAGTAGACTCATGATTCACACGATCCGTACGTGACCCCGGAGTGGTCCAGAAAATGGAAGCATGAAAGCGATAAAATTGGAAGATGGACAAATGTTGACGAATGAGGAAGAAATTAATGAGAGATGGATGAACTATTTTGAGGAAGTCTTCGAAAGTAACCCGGGTGACAGTGATTCCAGCGGTGAATCGGTTATGAATTATGAACGATGATGGAGTGAATGTTACCAAAATCAGCATGGATGAAATAAAAATATTAATTAAATATATGAAGAATGAAAAGGCTGTGGGTTTCGACAATGTTGCTGCCGAATACTTTAAAGGAGATAGCCGTATTATCCTCACATGGTTACGCAGACAATTTAACCCGTGTTTAGAGGAGTGTTACATGTCATTAGATTGGAGAAGGGCTGTAGTAATGACTTTATACAAAGGTAAAGGGTCATGTATGGATTGTGGGAATGAACTGTCAGTATCAAAAAAGAAATATTACTAGTTCCAGCTATAACTCAGCATATTCTAATTTAAGAGCTAGTACCTATAATTTTTTCAGGAATTCATGGTAGAACAAAATTTTTGCCCGATGGCTCGATTTAAGTACACAGATTACCATGCAATTTTAAATCAGATGACGTCACAACAGTTGTCAATTTTTCCACAGTGTACCGCAAACGCGCTGCGATTGGGTTCGAATGACGTCAGGGGCATTTTAACTTGTTGGTAAATTTAAATAAAAAAATATTTATTAATTTTGGAATTACTTTAGAGTAAATCCTCAAAATGTTATCTTTAATCATTGAAGGCAATATCCGGTTGAGAGTCGATAATATTGTCTTCAAAGATCAAAGATTAGTTAAAAAATCGATTTATTAATTTATGAATAACCATACACCGTACAAAAAATTAATTTTTTTCAGAATTGACGTTTGTTGTTGTATCCAAAATTTTTATTTTTTTCAAGCCATGGTTCATGGTTTCATGGTTCGACTATAGAACGAATAGTGTACAAAAACAAGAAAACCTTGTAAGGAACAATCAATCTTCCAATTAAGTTTGATAAGTAAATAGGAATCTAAGAAATCGAAAAAGGGGGTAAAAGGAATATAGATACTACCTGCAACGGTAACAAAATTAAATTAATAACTCGGTACACAACAAGATGTCATACAAACACGCACGTGCTTTTTTAAGTATAGTATTATTATACTTAAAGAAGTTTATTTTTTAAAATTCACAGTTGTTATAGTAAACTTCAGATAGGTATTCATTAAGGAGAATTATCGATTAATACGGGTTTTTTTTCATAAAAACCAAACTGGCTTTTTATGGTCTTCATCCTGCTACCTGCTTTTTTCACACTAATGAACACTTTTGGTGCTCATCCAAAGATTCCTTGAATAACATTATCACTTCTCGTTAAATTTCTCCGAAAAAGAATTTATTGCAAAAACTTTGGACATTCGACGGCAAATTTCTAAAAAATGTTTTCAAACCCTTTTTCTCTTTTCTATTGCTTCCCTATCATTCTACACAATCTTCCAAATTAAAAGTAAATAAATAAATAAAACTTGAAAACTTAATAGCCCTGAAATCTAGGTCTCTTGAAGATAACAGTCGAACAACAGAGCTCAAATTCTTTATCGTTAGCAGGATATAGTGTGTGGACCGCATGGGGCTTTTTACGCTGCAAACGGCTACAAATTGGCATGGCACCTTATTCCGCTTACTGTTGCTGTGGTACCAAGCAAGAGTTATCTCACCTTGAGGAAGAACAGAAATAAAAACGCACTAAACAGTTCTTTCGCGCTATTTACTGCAATTGAAAAATGAATTATTTTATGATTGTGTTTAAAAGCCTAATAAAGCATTTCTTAAAACATTAAAACACGATACAAGTAAAAATGTTGTGATTTGTTGATGTGTTGAAAACATTTCTCCTTCTGGATAATATCCATTATTATTACATATTATCAATCTTTCATAAAATATTAGATAACAATGTCCAATATTTTGGCCAAAAAAGCAAAACAAAAATTAGCAGATATGTGGATAAACGCGATACGTTTTTTAATGTGTTTTGGCAAAGTATCGTGTTTTTTTCTCATTCTAAATAGCTGCTTAATGTTCGGTTTTTGATCTTTATGGGAGGCTGAAAATTATGTACGTGTACAAATCAACAAGCGGCTATTTTATAAATTTCGCATCAATGTGTTAACATAGAGGTGATTAATTTTTTCAACGATAAAATAACTATTTGCCTAAGAAATATGAATAATTCCAAAGCGCGTCCTAGGAAATTACATAAATTATCAAATTAACAAGCGCCCGCAAATTCCTGTTTCTCAGGGGTCAAACATTCACATCTTGTAATTCATAACCGCTAGTGAGAAAATGCAATAAACGTCTTTGGCAAACTGTCCGTTGATTTGCTGCAGATTTATTCGAATGTTGGCGAATTCTTCAAGCGTTTATGACGAATCTGTGAATACTGAATATGTATATCAATACGGGACTACGCGTCAAGGAAGCTGAATCATTACAAAATGTTGATTAATGAACTTGTCAAAGGGGTAATTTAGTTGAATGTATCTTTAAATTAAACATAATCCGGTATAATGCCGTACGAGCTGGGTACGTTACACGCCATAATGTATGCATAATATTTGACGGTAGAGTTCACATCGGCTTTAAAATGTTGTTTCCACGTTCACACCTCTCCACTTTAATGAGCAAACATATTCGACAGTGAGTGACCTCAGACATCCGCGTGTCGTGACCGACAGAATAAACGCATTTTTTATTCTAAACTAAACACGTTACACAATCTAATGAGGATCTTTCTCCTACAGCAGGGCCGGGTAGGCGCAACCGCCTCGTTTGGCCGATGGATGATTTTGAATGGATACAGTGAGGTATATTATAAAAACCTGGTTATTTCCAAAGAGGTAGAACGAAGCTATGATTTGAGGGATAATAGCGAATCGTTTGAAGATTTGTTAAAAATAATGTAATCAAAACAAATCAACTCGAAAGTTGGTGAACCTGCCCAAAATGTTTATTTCGGTTATATTTTTTTTGTTTTTTTCGATAGTTAAAAAACAAGGAATCAAAGAATTAAATCAAACGAGGACCGTGTGATACATCCTGATTGCAAGGAAAAACAATATTTAAATAAAATTAGCATTATGTACCTGAACTGAACTGAAATAAAGTCAACACGAACACTTAGGTGATATACGTGGGTCCTACGTGAGCAAATACATAATGAGGTAAAATCCTCAATTAAATGAACAAGCTTCGCTCTGTCGATCTCGCATCTCACCGACTGAACAAACGAACTTGGCAAAAAAATGTCTCTAACTATTTCTGTACACAATTAAACAAGCGTGTTTTTGTTTAAATGAGAAAAGGCACTTAACGGAATTTCGCCTATTATTTGTCTTTCCCATTGCCAGGCGGTCCATTACGATTAAAACACTCAAACCGGCAAATATGCTCAATTTTAAGTGTGCAAACAAAATGAGGTGTTAAATAATATGTTATACGAAAAATGCAAATAGTTTTAAATTACCTATAATAAACTTATCACTTCCAATGGTTGAGAATTCAAGTAGTCATTCGACAAATACCACCAAAATGATAAAAAAAATATTGTTTATAAATAAAAGGGTAGGTCGAGCAATTATGAAGGTTTCCAGTGTTTTTATACTTTAAACACATAAAGTAAATAATACGTCGGAAAAAGATAACTAATAACAAAGCTAAAAACATTATTTAATGCTTCATACAAGAACTCCACGAGAGTATTTTTCTGGCTTACACTGAACAATAAAACCAGATCAAGGCAAGTCCAAATATTATTATATATAACCAGATAAAGTGAGTGCTAAGAATAATATTATAAGATATTAAATGAATTATAAAATGGAACCAAACTAACTACATGTGACAAAAAATTGGCATGAACGAAAAACTCAGGTTTTCACATAAACATTCAAAACCATTTGAAAATACAACATTATTTATTTATTTATTTACGCCTTGATCGTTTTTACATGTAACATTGATAAGTTATACGGAAGCATCATAACACTTCGTAATACTAGAAGTCAGGATTTATTTCAGTGCAGAAATTCTGGGACTAACTACCATATGTATTCCTCTTTGCCCAGAATACTAATGGAGGGAAACAATTATACCAAGTCAGTGGACATTTTCAATTTATCTTTGAATAAATATAAAATATTGTTATTGAGGCAGTTCAGTTATGTACAATAAAATGTTTTTTCTATGCTATATATGTAAAAGCCCCTAAAAAGGGCGTTTATTTATAAATAAATAAATAAATAGATAAATTGGTAAGTTATACAGGAGCATCACAACATACAATAACAATTACTTATTAAAGTAGTTACAGAGGAGTCTTTAGTGAATTTGTTACCGTTAACAATTTGATATTCAAGAATTGTTGCATAACATCTGCATACATACCTATACGTTTTTTAAAGGAAGGGATGTTTTTATAAAAAAATATGTCAACAGAGCAAGTTTCATTCCCCACACGATGTAATCTCTGAAGACAAGAGTTGAACATAAAATTAGTGCGAGAAGCAACTACATATATTAAATGGAGCATGGAGTCTAGTGTTGTAATTATTGGATACTCGATAATTTATCATATTAATTAAAGATAGGAAGATTATGGTGTGATCCTTACGATAAAACACAGTTTTAATCAACCAGAGTTTAAATGTCACACAACAACTCAAAATTGGAAGTACAACTGGCACCGACTAGTGGAAATTTTATGTGACGTGTCATAAAAAAACGGACAGTCGAATTCCCGTTAGTGTTGAGTGATTTTTGTATCGGTCAAGGTCAATTTTAAGAATTGAATATCACAATGTCTATACAATGTCTATTGATAATGTCGGACAGAGCAAGTGTAGAAGAATAATACGTGATTACAAGTCTCCGCGGGTGTGAATCGATCTCTCGGCGAGATAAAGGACAAAAAATGAAATAAAGGAAGTTAAACGGTTGGTTACTCCAATACCACGTGCACGGCTAATATGTTAAATGGAGGGCACACCTTAACAGTTAAGGGGGCAGACTACACGTGGATATTATAAAGATGTTTCTGCTAGTCAAAAATAGCTAGCCGTTGGAAATAAACGACAAGTGCTGTCTACGCCCAACGCAATTGTCGAATGTTTGCGTCGACATTTGCGACGGCCGACGTAGTCCAGCGGTAAGGCTGTTGACTCGCATTCCGAAGGTCGCGGGATCGAATCCCGGCGTGGCAAATAAATTTTCTTTGAATAATTTGTGTTATTTCACAATTTATTCATTTAAAATAATACATAGTATATTTGCGGCACGTTCTAGAGTGGAAGATACTCTCAGTATCGCCCTGGTGTAAGACCACCGTTCTGAATTGAAACGTTGCTTTAAATGGCTTTAGCCGTGTTTGGTTACAGATCTTGATAGCCAGGTACTTTCCACCTTCCTCTTCCCCATCTCTTTCCCCTCCCAACTACCTTCAGCCTCACAACATACCCCAATTGGGGTTGCCATAGTCTTACTGGCTCTAGACGGTGGCAGTTGGGACTTGTGCGGTATTCATATAAAAAAGACATCTGAAATATTTCCAGCTAAAATCTAAATTGAACTAGTTGTATAGTTGATAATTTTTTAAATTGTTTTAACAGTCGCGCTGTTTGTCACAGTGCAGAGTTAACAAAAATTAATTAAAATAAAAAAAATTGACGCGTGGCGACATTTCACTTTTTGGGGATTTTCAGTTCCATCACTTTATTCTTTAAAATTATTTGGATTATTCATTACAGTCCTAAGGAAAAACGTTAAAATTGGTCGAACTTATTCACGACGCCGCATTGTGTTTCGTCCCATACAAGCTAGAAGATATATAAATCACTGCGAAAATTTTGAATGATGACGTCATGGGGGTATTACCAGATATACAGGGTGACAGACGCATTCTTAAATGGGGTGATTAATATACGAGCTGATTAATACCAGAGTTTGAAAGTCCAATTTTTTCAGATGCATTTCTTCGCATCTTGCGTTGCGACGTTTTATGTTGTTTATTGAAACCAAGGTGTTGTATTTCGGGTCTGAAAAATATGGAGCTTTAGAAGGTATGTTTTTTTAAAATATTTTAATGTGTACCGTTTTTTAATAATAAATAACATTTGTGTTTTCATGTGGTCCAAAAAATACTTTATTTCTAACAAATTGAGAATATATTAATTTATCAAGACCGTACGATAATTTTCATTTTTTTTAAAGAATTAAAATCAGTTTCTATATTTTCCTGGAGGAGTTTGCCCAATTTGCCGAAGAAAGAAAGGCTTCAGGAAAATAATAATAATATTTTAAGTATATTTGAACTTGAAAAACTCAACTAAGTGGTGAAAAATAGAGGAAAAGCAGAGGTTGGCTTACTTTAATCTTAAAATGCATATTTTTCTGATAACTTGTAAATACTCTAGGAACATGACAAAAACGCACATAAATGAATAATTTTGAAAAACGTTCATACAAAAGTTAATATAAAGTGTACATACATTCATACAAAGTGTACGCGTGTTATAAAAAAATTGAAGACTTAAAAAAATTTTTTTTTTTTTGATAAAAATAAAATATATTGATAAACGCAAATTTTCTTCACTGTGAGTGGCGTCTGCGTTAATTTTATTAACGGTTATATGTTAAAAAGATGCCGTCGTCACTAGCGTTGACGTTAAATTAGCATCAAAGCCAATAGTTGAAAACCACAAAAACTGAAAAGATGTGCCTACCCAAAAAAATTACCAAATAAAGACATTTTTTTAAAATACTAAAAATTTAAACATAAAATTAATTTTTGCCATAAACTTGTAAAGAAAGTTTTTTGAAAAGCAACTGAATTAAGAAGAAACCCTTCTTTAATTCAGTTGGCCATAAAAATCAATGGAAGATGAAAATAAAATAGCCGTTTTCAAATATTCAATGGACAATTCATATCTAAAAAAAAGAGAAAAAGTACACACAATCTACCTTGGTAATGCGCAATACACGCCACAGATCCACCCTCAAAGTCATGCGGCAATATCATAGAAGGAAGAATATTATGCATAAAATCTCAAATGATCAGAGAAAACAGCAAAGCGTACAGAATCTACATGTGAAGACTGCCCGCTTAAGTAAGCACCAGTTCATTACCTATTCAAATATGGCGGGCGATCGTGAGCAACCTGTTTGTTTCTCGACCATCCAATTACAAAAATGTTAAAACAAATTACGTCCCCACCTCCCTCTGCCTCTTCCCGGAGAACGCCGGGACCCCTTCAGTACCTGCCATGGGAAAAGTCAAAATGACTCAAATTGAAAGTTAAAAATATGAAGTCGAAATACCAACACATACGCTTTTTAATAAGTCAGCCGAATAAATATGTCGGATAAATGGTTTGTTATTACAAGAGTTTTGGGTGATTGATGCCGTGCGGGTCATTGCACTATTGCACGACAGAGCAATTATAATAAATCACAAGTGATGCCTATTTTGTTAAGATATATTGCAGTTTTTAACGTGTGTTTATGGTCAATTTCATGAAATAGGGTAGGCTATACTACACGTCATTTATGAACAGCAAAAGTTTGGTTCGTGCACTTTGAATTCGTCTTTTCACATTTGTTACAGAGCAATTCTGAAAAAGTTTAAAACTAGTAATTTTCTGGAAAACATTCCACATATCTGTTTGTACGAAAATTAAATACGTTTATTTTTATATACAAAGGTTTATAATAATATGAATATTTTTTCAATTTTGAAAGTGTCATTCGTGGTGATTTTTAAATTTAAAGGGTGTATTCATGATTAAAAAACTTTATACGTCTTAAAATAACCGCTACAGGGTGAAACCGTTTAAAAAAACATCCAATCATTGACGGCCCACCCTACGTAGACAGTTGACATTTCCAGCATGAAAACTGAGTTATATTTTCTTTTAGTCTTTAGGTATTTTCAAGAGCCTTTCACTCCCAAGGAAATTGAAGATGAGTATAATTTGAGCTTTGAAGTTGTTTCGGAAATGATGCAGTGCGAACCGCATTCTTGGTATGAAGTCGAGGCATCAGCTATTCTGACGGTCAGCCTTTCCCGAGCGTGAACTTTTCACCAAGTCCGCAGGAATCTCGCCAAACTCCTTCAATGCAGAAATCTCACCAAACTCATCGCGGAGTGGGCGATTTAGCCCTGGGCGATGGTGCGAATTGATAAAAGATGCAAAGCTCATATGGCTCCGTGCCATCGCGTCCATCTGTATCGTAAGTCAAACTTAGTAGAATACTTCCAGCGATGGAAGAATTACAGAACATGTTACACATTGACCACCAGAAAACTAATAAATACAGGCAAATGACTAACCTACGTGGTGATGACTAGGGCACAAATACCATTTGAATGAAGATGCACATGCATATTGGACATGCAAACACATTTTCGTAAGATATTAAATTATTTTTAAACGTAAAACATTAATGTTATTTTGTTATTTCGAAATATGGAATGTATTGCATTGCACTACCCTTACATTCTGGAATAAACTGTTATATTATTATAAAGTTTTTGTTTTCATCCACTTGTAAAAGAAAAATGGCAACTTCAGCCTGTCTTGACGAATTTATTCTTATAAAGTTAACGAACTACAAAGCGTAAAGGGGAATGTTAATAACGTGCATGGCTAAGTACATTTTCGACCATTAGGTATACAAATTTTTCAGCGGACAAAATGATTTATATGAACAGCATATTATAGGAGTTATGCACTCATGGGACGAGGCACTTCCAATTTGGGAATGTTGCGATGCGGAATAAAATGGGACTGAAACGAAAAAGTGGCTATTCAAATCTAATGAGAAAGGTGGTTGCTTACAAAGGAATAAAAAGAACGGCGAAATTCTATGTGTGCAAACCGTAAACTCTGGGCCTAAAGTCTTGCCTCGGCGGAGTTACGTTGTTTGATCGTCCGGCTGCATTCTCTTTTGCTGAACAATCCAAGGAAGAAACCTGCCATAGATCAAGCGGCCGGCATTAGCTGATGGAGTACCTAAGTGGGGAGATGTAAAATAACAATATATTATGCGCGTCCGGCCGTGTTACAGGGGAATATCGGGGATCCAAATCTGCGGGATTATTGCGGCAATAAGTCATAGCCGCTGACGTATCGTGAGGCGCGATCGGTCAAGCGGGCGACCGCTACCTGCTGCTCACTGCACAGGTCCAGTGCCGAGTGCTCGGTGCTCGGTGTTCGGTGCTCGGTGATGGCCCTTAGAGGGAAGGCAAAACAGCCACTGCTTTACGGCTGTCATACGTACACGACTGTAATTCGTACGCATGACCATGAAATTAAATTACAACTCTGAAATGAGATATGCGCACATACTTACGCGAGGTGGCAGAATGCAAGAACAGAAAGCAGAAAATACATTAGGGGTGGTCAAGCAATTTTCTCTGGGCCTCCTCTTTTTTTATAAAGAATACGGCACACAAGTTAGGAACTGCTGGGAGCCAGTTGGACTAAGCCATCATCAATTGAGCTCTTGTCCGGAATAATTTATTTATTTATTTACGGACACAGATAGTCCATTGATAACATAACAATAACACGAATAAAAAAAAGAGATGACAATGAAAGGAAAGTACATGTAAATGACGAGCATTGACGAATTATAATATAAAGAACATTTAGAAGACTACAAGTCAAAGCTTGAAGATGGATTTAAAAGACTTTAAAAATTACACATTTCGTATCGACTGCCGAAAGTCATTTAGGCTAACAACAAAAAATTCAATGCTTTGACTTGCGTTAACAATAGTATATGTTGTATTATGTTGTACTAGTATTATGTTGTATCCAACAAAACTATCAATGTTGAGTTATTGATGGAATAATGTTGGGCATATTAATATGCATTTTTTAAGGTAGTGATCATGGTGAAGAAAAATCTTTTAGGCCTGTGGCAACATTTTAAAATTTGGTTTGTGGAAGAACGTTGTATAATGCCGTTTATCGAAATCACGTAGCATGGTTTAATTCATGGGAATAAATGGAGAAAACAAACATCTTTTTGATTCAACTGTAAACACTTCAAAGCTAAGAAGCAGAAGAATGCAGGAAAGAAGAATTTGTCCAGAAAAAAATATTATTAAGGCAGCTTTTTAGCCGTTGAAACAGTTTCGCGGAATAATGTTGTATTTAAGCTCAATTACTTTTTTTACTCTTTAAGCTCAAATGATGCGGTTTGGTGAAAAAATGAAACCTTTACAGCAGACGATAAAAAGTAATATTTAGAAAATAGTAAAACTAATTAAAAATCTTGAAATTTATATCAAAGTGATTATTGATTCGTCAAAATTTTAAAATGTTGACGTAAAATATTGCAAATCTATTTAAAATCATAGAAGATTTGAAGGTTGAGTAATTTCATCACTGGTTTTTTAGAAATAACCAAAAAAAAATTACGCATAAATTGAGTTTTTAGTTTTAAAAATACGTACAAAAAAATATATTTTACCATGTTGTTGTAGTTCAACGACTATACCACATTAAACCACTAAAAATTAACTTTCACAAAAAACTTGGCTTGAAGGGTTTTACCAAAACACAGTCGATATGTTTGTACGTACTTTTTTTTAGATCCCACCCTCTCAAATTATACAAGTCGCAGTAGTCTAAATACCCTCCATGTATTTGTGTTATAACCGCAAATCGGAATATCTCTTCGCTCCTCTAAAAAAATTTCTATTAACTGTAAAAAATAAAAATGTTTGCATGAAATAGTTATTTTTCTGGGAATCTAACATAGTACATGTTCCTAGTCTTGAGTGAAGCGTTGGCGAACCACGGAAATCTTTTATTTACTATCATAAAAATTCAAAAAACTAACAAGAAAAATAATATGCGTATACGTATGTGTATGTATGTGTGTATGTATGTGTTTGTTTGTGTGTATAAGTGTGTATGTGTTTATATGGATAAATATGTATATATATGCGTATGTATGTATTTATGTGTACATGTACGCATATTCATGTACCCGTTTCAGAACAGACATCGTCTAGTGAGATGGGTTACTTACTTTTTTTGTAAACGATAATGTTATTTCAATAAACGCCCGGGTTGCCGGCAAATAAAACAAAATAAAAAATAATAAAAATATGAGAAATTCAAGCAAATCTGAAAGTAAACGTAAAAGAGTTAGAGTGTGGTTCTTAAAAATAAACATCAGTGTCACATACAGGATATCAGGACATAACCGACAAAACTTTGTAAAACATTTAGATGACATTTTGGTCTCCGGTGACATATTTTTTTGTTTTCAAAGGCCAAAAAAGTCAGAAATGTTCAGTTACCACAATAATATCATAAACCGTTTGGTTTCACAAACTTACGCAGAAATATCGACATTTTTTATAACTTGAAGAATGTGAAACAGAAAGGTGTTGAAAGAGTTATGTGAGCCCAATTACACACACATTTTATTGCTTGAATGATTTTGTAGAAGTCTCGTATTTAACACTAAAAAAATAATCATTTATCTAACACATCTGTCTAGCTCGCAAGATAATTTAAATGCGGACAGGTCATTGTTAAGAATAATTATTCTTATCAAATAACAAGCTGGCAATGCAGATAGGGAGACCAGCGACATGAAAAATGGTGTCTGAAAATTGGCAATCGCAAGTCAAAAACAACTAACGTTATCTCGATCCGAGATCTTAAGCGAAGTCGTAGGACCAACAATTATAATTATGTACATATTCCAGCCCAGCTAGATTCGAGTTGAAAAAACACGATAGAAGATTTGATACGTGGACATTGGACAATTTATGACCGCGACCGCATAATATTAAGTGGAACGTTCGCGCGGCCCGTTTCATACAAATCTTAATTTTGGATTTGAGATCAAAATACACAATCAAACTGAAAAATTATTTTTGTAATAAAAAGTGTATCAAATATCTAGTACGGAAGTGCGCTACTGTCTTTATTTTTACTTTAAATTATAAGATATAGGCCATTAAAGATTTTAGTGTTCCATGATTTTAGTGACAATTTGGGCAAATATTTGTGAGTAAATGAAAAACGTTTAAAAAAAAAATTACTATTTTTATTTTACAAATATATATATTTTTTACATTAACTCCACACAGGAGGCCCTGAGGAAAATAACTTCCCTCAGGGCCAATGTCCTCTGGGATGCTGTGTGGAGGGTATTTTTGAGGAGAGGAAGGAATGAACATTGGTCTTGAAGAGACCCATGTTGTAGAAGGGAGGAAACACAGAAGCCGGCAAATCGTTCTATAGCCGAGCTGTTGAACTCAAGAACGAGTCGAAAAAACGACCCGTTTTCATGTGACAAATGACAACCGTGTACATATGTTGGGCGCGCGTTTAACGTGTCTCCCGATTATGCACCGGTGCTGATGAAAATTAAATTTAAAAAATATATATCGTTAAAAGAGCATTTATTAGGTAGTAACTATAATACAAATCCGCCGTAAATAGGTCATTTGTTTTTTAAATTTACACCCATCAAAATGATTTCTGTTATTACGCGTGGCTTTATTAAGATCGCCAGCTAAGTCAAATCAAATTTGTATTTTACAGTGGAAGGTCACTTAGTAGAAGGGTTAGCACTGATTTCAACATTTATTTATTTTCATTTAAAAATTTATGGCCTTTAAAACAATTCTAGGAACATGTTGGATGCCCTAAAATATTTACCTTAGTTATTCCCCATCTTAACCACTATCCACCGCAAGTCAGTCCTGAAGTTAAAACAGAGCGTGGGTAAAATCTCACTTGCATTCTAAAATAAATCGCAAGGATATAATTAAATTATTATTGTAACCGAATGCACTCAACTGCGGTAATGTAAAATGTCAACGCGCGGTCGAGAACCAAACTTGGTTAACTGTTTTTAATGTACAAGTTAGTGTTATTACGTAAAGTTAATGGCGAATAGTTATTTTATAATTTTATCGCTTCTAGTTATTACCACTTAAATAATATTGTTCGTTATCGTTTTCAAATAACCATAATTCAAAACACTGGAAGGAATAGAAAATGAAAAAACAGCGTATCGCAAGGAAAATATTACATTTTATAATCAATTATGTTATTACATTACTACATAACTTTCCATGACATTTGAACGGCTCTATAATGATAAAAACAGGTACCTACTCAGTACACGAGGAGTTAATTTTGAAAATATCTAATCTAATATATACTTAACTGAGATAGAGGGGTGGAATGTGACATATATTAAAGATTTGGCAAATTATTGAAATCCTTTGAGTTCATAATCTATTTATTTAATTTATTTATTTAATATCAACGGTATAAATATACCATAAGCGCACATGTCACAAAATCATAGGAAACATATTAGAAACAGTAAATAAAGATTATAACAGATAATTTTGGCGTTTGAAAGAGAAAGACACCAGAGATGCGATAACATACAAAAAGCATAATGCGTTTATAATCTTGAAATTCTTGTGCCAAGCAGAATCTTGGCATTACTTCTACTTAAAAATTCTTAAGTTCCTAACCATTTTTCAGATCAGCGTTTAATGATATCATACAGATAAAGTGGTTTTACATCATAATTCCAAACGTCGTGTTGAAGGAAAACCTTTTTGTATGGAATAAATGGGGCCATTTTTAATTTTTACCATCAAGGGATAAACATACAGAACTTCTTTGGCATAAAAACTTCTCATGTGGGAATCTTATAAGTGGATTTCACTGTACAGCATTATTCACTTCTAAGAAAGGCGTTTAAAATACTCTCAATTAATTTCTTTTTTGAATTCCTCTTCATCTTCGAACCGACAGCCAACCATCCCTGTAACTCAAACCTAAAGCCGGAGCAAGGGCACGCGTGCAGAACTGCACACGCAATGTGAACTCAATCCATCTGATACTGAAAATACAGGGACTCATAAATTATACAATCGAACCATTCAAAATTTATTTCGATTCAAAATTGATATCAATTTTATCAATCTAATTTTAAAGACAGTGATCAAAGAATATAAGCGACATGACAATTTACGCATAAACTCACTAATATATTGATCAAACGTTATGTAATTTTATGAATCAACTAGTTTTGCAATTTGGGAGGCGGGAATGGGTACCGCCGCCCCAGAACCTTTATTGGATAACCAACACCTCTGCCATAGGTCACCCCAAGTGGTTCGCTACGTTTGGTGATTTAGAAGGGGTGCCCGGGTTCATGGGGTGAGGTTTGTCTAGGTCTTGGAGGCGGATGACCAGGACACACTGAACCCCAGATTCCTATCCACCCCTTAAACCCTTTTCCTTCCCAGAACTCTCTTCCCTCTCCTTTCCTTTAGAAAAACCCTCCACACAGCATCCCCAAAGATGATATAGGCCCTGAGGGAAATTATTTTCCTGTGTGGAGCTCATGTAAAAAAAAAAAGTTTTAATAAATCAACTAGTTTAAGCATCTTTTTCATATTGAGAAGTGTTGAACAAACAGTTTAGCGTTATGTCTTACATATGACAGATTAATTTAATTAATGGTTACAAAAGTTCTGAAGACATTAAACTTTAAATAGTTTGGAAGAATCAGACAGAAAAAGCAATGTAAATGTTAAGACGCCAGAGCAAACGGTGGTGTTTTTTTTCCATTCTGTTATAGATAAGAAGTTAATTAAAAAAATTTAAAGATTATAACATATTTCACCTTTTTTATATACCTAAAAATATTTTCTGCTGTTCTGGCATACTTCCAAAATCGACGCCTTTGGGAAACTACAGAAGCGATTCAATGCATTTGAATCAGATACTTAAAGCTAAGTAAGTAGTTTGACCCTTTACGTATTTATCTCAAAATTCTCACGTTTTCCCCAGCATTCAGAAAATATGAAGCAAAATAATGATTAACGCAGAGGACGATATGGCGCCAAGCAGATTAAATTCCTTGTATGGTCCAGCGCCTCGCTAATTCATTTCATATTAAGTCCAACTGACTAATACCATTAGAGCAGAGGTTCCCAACCTTGTTTGGCTCACCGCCCACATTCCAAGTGTATTTTTATTCTTATGCCTACGAATTACTCGAATTTGTTAAGAATGTATTTATTTCAATTCAAGTCTCTCATTTCAACCCTTCGCTTGGAACCTTTCTCCTCCCCCAATTTTCCCACAAGGTCACCACCGCCCGCCCCCTCTGGATCTCATCAACGTTTTCAGGGAGGGTGGCGTTATCCCCCAAGATGGGAATCACTGTATTACAGGAAGAAGGCTTGTCCAGTTCATTCGTCAGAGTGACAAAACCTATAGCCATACTGACGTGCTAATCCCCGGTGATGAGTGATACACTCGAGCCATTTTTTGTAAATCCTATCAGTCCTGGATTACTGGATACGTAGTGCTCACAAGATCGTATACGTTTCGTCTGGAGCAGTTTGAAAATCAATTCTATTTTCATAAGTTCTTCAACTTTTAAAAATAAAACAATACAAATAATTTTGCATATTTTTTTATGTATTTGCAACATATTTTCATGCCTATATTTTATGCTAAAACGGTTATCTTACGATTTTTGAATTAAAATGACCGTAACGCAAGAGACGCTAATTGTGACCTTTAAACCTTTGTGAAAAATCTAACTAAAATAATTATCTGAATGATGAATCTGTTTCCGGATTTTAACACGTTTTATTAACAGATAAAAAGAAACAAATTATTTCCAAATTTTCAACAAATAAGCCTGTAATTATTTCTTCAAAATAGGCATATTTACTTTGGGGTGTCATCATTAATTTTTATTGACTTATTATCCTGACGAAGAAAACATAGTTTTCGAAACATGTTGATATAGTTAATAAAATAGTGGTGTTATACAAAGGTATTTGTTTTTCATTAAAGCCTGTAATTGTTTCACGACAACTCAACAAAGTGGCATTTCAACACCCTTTTGAAAAGTCATTAAGAGTTTAATTTTTTTTTAGAAGTAGCCCATAACCTAACCGATTTAAGCATTTTTTCCTTCACTTTTAATGACTTTTCGAAGGTGTTGAAGTTTTATATTTCGGAGTTATCCGGTCACTGTAATAAATATATTAAGGTGTGGGCAACCTTACCCCCACTTATTCTGTCTTTGACCGGTGATTAAATTTTACAACTTTTGTACGTTTCTGGGTAATAGCTAATAATTTTTTTTTTTTTTTTAAATATTAAACAGCCTTACTAATAAACGTGTTTTAAATTTTAAACAGCTGAAATTAACCTTATATATGTGGTAAACGCTTTTATATGTATTTAAAAAACGCTGTTGAATTTAAAAAAAGTTTATTAGTATTATTTTGTGCGGGGTTTTGTTGAATCATCATTCATCACAATCATCAAAGCAAGTATCATTTCTTAACTCGTTACCAGTCAGTTCGATTAAATTGATATTTTGGAGCACTTCGTCCAAAGTTCAAAGTATAAAAAAGCATAAAAAAACTCAATTAGAACGATAAAGGAGTGGATGTCAACTTATATAAGCAAATTTAATGCGTGACAGCCATCAAGTTGACAATGTGCAAAACTTACTGGTGCAAAAGAAACGAAGAATATGTGCCAATAAATAATTGGATCAGCCAAACTTATTGCGGGATTACCTTTGCAATAATACGCGACGCGGCGATAAAATTGAGATTTTTCATTGCCTCCCCTTGTTCACCTGACCAATACGTGGGTGATCAAAATTATTGTTAAACGCAGGAACTGCCCACAGCCCAAAACTTACTCACCCTATCAATACTAAGATTTGGGATCATTATCGCTCCACTCAGAGAAAACGACGTGAAATCTGTTGAAATTATAACGTCGTTAGCTACCAAGAGAGAGCCCTATACGATAGTATTTAAAAATTATGATAGTTAAACATGCTTAATAATAATTTAAAATAGTTAGTTAGGAGGTAGGTATTTGGGATAACTTGTGGAAAAGAGATGGACGGCAGAGATGACAGAGCTGGCAGGATGGAAGATGACGCAACTTTTTATGATATTAAGTGATTCATAATTTTTAATTAAACGAAGCTATTATGAGCGAAACTCAATCGAAAATCTGGAAACAGAAAAATCAGAAAAAGATATTTACACCTCTGGGACTCGAATCCGGGACCTCCCTACTTTCCGGGCGGGTGCTCTTATCCACTGAGCTAAGGTGCCGATATCCAATTCGGTCACCTTTAACTGTACCATACTTCGACTAAGAACCACCTATATTATCTTCATTTTTCTTAACGCATATTTTTATTGGCTGCCATCTTTATGTATGATTCATAATTGTTGTAATAGAAGTAATAAAGGGATTTATTACTTCTATTACAACAATTATGAAAAAAAAAAAAAAAAATTTAACCCCTCAGGCCTCGGGCATAATCTGTCAGAAGTTCATAAAATTTCAGCTTTGCATTAAAATCCAAATAAATGGAATATTTCTAAATTTATCCAAAAACTAAAAACTGTTCTTGAAAAGTGATGAAATATGCTTTCCAATCTTATTATTAGGAATACCCATATCATTCTTGAAACATTAAAATTTTGAATGCAAGCATAAAAAAAAATTTAAAATGGCTCACCCTACATTTTTTCTAAATAAAATTACTGATGATGAAAAAAAAAGGAAAACACGTAGGTACATACATTATTAGACAAAAAAAAAATAATAAAAGATTCAGGACAGTATTTTTTTTTTCTCAAATTGCCGGAAACTTTGGTTTCATAGAGGCGCAGATATTTATTTTTCTGTGGTTAACTACTAGAATCGAATATAAAGAGTGGTGTTTTATCTTTCTAACACCGTTCATATCATATTTCTCTTCATGTCAGGAAGGGAAAATACAACGATTTCTGTGGGACTTACACGAGCTGTTCACAGAAGCGAACATATTAGCCTGAGGTAAGTAATGAATAACAGAGTGCCTATTTTAAAATACCTATATTGGCGCAACCGGAAGATACTTAAGAAACTAATTAAAAAGCAAATGTTGGTTTTAATTTCGATCCCGTAAAGTCTTAGACTTAAGTATAGACGTAAGAATACAGTTGCGGACATTTCAGGTTTTCGTAATAGAGAATCAGCAAATATAGTAAGTTTTTTTTTTAACATTAACTCCACACAGGAGGCTCTGAGGAAAATAATTTCCCTCAGGGCCTATGTCATCTTTGAAGATGCTGTGTGGAGGGTGTTTTTGAGGAGAGGAAGGAGTGAACATGGGTCTTGAAGAGACCCATGTTCACTCCTCCTACAACATGGGTCTTGAAGAGACCCATGTTGTAGGAGGGAGGAAACACAGAGGCCGGCAAATCGTTCCACAGCCGAGCTGTTGAACTCAAGAACGAGTCGTAGAAACGATCCGTTCTCATGTGACTAATGTCAACCTTGTACAAATGTTGGGCGCGTGTTTGGCGTGTTTCCCGACTACGCACCGGTGCCGAAGGGATTAATGACGCTAGTTCCTCGGAGCATCTTCCATTGTAATACCGTTAGAACAAGGACAGCATTCCCACCTGACGCCTATGCTCTAAAGATTGCAATCCGTTTGTTAGGTGAGGAGAGTCTATCCATCGGACCGCCCGTTTCTGCGCAGAGTCGAAGGTTTTTTTTTTCAATGTTATATGGCGTTATAACATTTTTGGCGAACGATAAACATGATCCACACATTAAAAAAATGTTAAGTATGCAAAGGTACAACAATAATTGATCCCCATTCGTAAAAACTATTAAAAAATAATTAACCTAAACTCAAAATTTTCCAAAACTCAATATCGCAAACGCATCAAAATAGTGAGCAAAATTTACACAGCGGCGAAAGCCTAAGGCATTCTGAACAAACGATAATTATACAGGTACACAAAATAACTTAAAGTGATGCAGCTTTTTCTAAAAGAATGCTTTTATTAAAACACAGAAGGGCGAACTAATATCGTTGGATAAATGCACTCTTGTTTGTGTTTTAAATAATTCGCAATATCCAGGACCTCGGTGTTACATGGTCTGGCCACTATAAATCGTGATGCAAACTAATGTGAACTTAAATAAAAACTGATCAGGCCGATAAAGAAGACCGCTGCCTGGCTGGCTTTACCGACGGGGTACTAATCCAACACAACCGCCTCCATATTTTTTGTAATATTTTAATTATTTTTAAAGTGATGCACAACCCAAGAACGTAATGTAACGAGGTATAAATTACAATAAAATTTATATTATGTATTATTTATCTGCATAAAGGTTTAAAAGCGTTATTCAAAACGTTCTGGTTCAAGGAAAAGTGCGTGAAACAAAACGTGATAAATAATGTTTAAAATCAGCGAATGCCTCGTTTACTACCCCCAGACGTGTTTCAATTTTCAATTACGAATAATAACTATAAAAAGAATAAGTCCGGAGTCAGCTGAATACCTCATAATAAATTCACGCATATTGGAACTTCTTAAAAGTTTAATAGGTGCGAGAAGAGGCAATAAAAAAACGTGCAATTACTCGAGGCCGCTCCGAGCTAAGCAGTTATTAGTGATGATAATTTTGGAATATAAAATCAGCTGTAATAAACGACATTTAAATAATTTTCAATTATCGTGAACTTAATAAGGATTCGTGTTTCATGCTGAATGAAAATATGAAACAATTGAATTATTGTTTCGGAAATAATAATTGTATAATTTTGTAAGAATCGAGTGGTGAACTCAAAGCGCGGCTTTTTCCTTATCATTAGAGTAAAGAAGCCAATTAGCGTGTATTCTTCAGTGCTCAGCTACCGTATCTCAAACGCCCAAATACTTTAATTTTAATGAGAACTACCCTCTTATAAAAATCGCACACGGAAATAATATTTGTAAGTGCATAACAATAATGCAACGCCATCCTGAATTCACTTAATTAACTCAACCTAGAAATAAACTAAACGTTTAGAAAACCATAAAAATACTAATTTTGAAGGCACTTGAGTGGTGGTCGCAGAAACCATTAAATAGATGTTGTCATCGGATTAATATAATATAATATTATGTAACTATGGACAAGTATTTTCTCACCAAACAAAGGGTAGATTAATCTACAACACGAAGTACAATGTCCAGACGTCTAAAAAATAAGTAATTTAATAAATCATTTTAAATGCATGCAATGAGAATGTCTTCCACGCCCTAAGGCATTTGTACACGAGCCGTCCTAAGATACAAACGTCGCGATAATCCAATTTCTATTAGCATATTCATCAGACAAGAAATAAGCCTGCTAAAAATGCAATCAAATTATGTATTCCGTTGGACTGAATGTGTATGCGATAATACATAAGGCGGCAGTGGCGTGCAGATCGTAGTGAATATTTAACTCCGGGTTGTCTCACAACTCTTTGAATAAAACTCCAGATCAACAGAACACTTTGGAATTTATTGTGATAGATTAACAATTAGCTCCAATATCAGCAAGGGCAGGAATAATCTGGACCACGACCTTCAGGTTATAATCGTAGTTATTATATACTCTCAATCCCAGAGTTATCGACGTCTATCTGTCATAGTGGGTAACCTAATAGTAATAGTAATCTAGTACCTAATGAGTGATCTCTCAAACTACTCCCTAGGATATTACAGTAACGAAGTTGTCCGTATTTCTAAGAGCAACACCAGTCGAAGTCGGGTGGCATAGGACTATTATCAGAAGTTTATCATGTTCAGAAATGATCCTCGGAGAGGTCCACCAGAAGAACGGATCAAAGGAAGAAAGCAGACGGCCTCCGTGGTCCCGAGGCAAGACTCTCGACTCACAATCCGAAGGTCGCGGGTTCGAACCCGGCGTGCGCAAATAAATTTTATTTGATTTTTTGTGTTATTTCACAATTTATTCATTTAAAATAATATATACTATATTTGCGGCACGTTCCAGAGTAAAATATACTCTCAGTATCGCCCTGGTGGAAGACCACCGTTCTGAATTGAAATGTCGCTTTAAATGGCTTTAGCCGTGTTTAGTGACCAGATCTGAATAGCCAGGTACTTCCCCACCTTCCTCTTCCCTATCTCCTTCCCCTCCCCACTACCTTTAGCCTCACAACATACCCCGATTTGGAATGCCATAGTCTCACTGGCTCCAGACGGGAGCAGTTGGGACTCTTGTGCGGTATTAACTGTAAAAAAAAAAGACAAACGATCCAACATTTACACTTTTCCAAGGAATAGGTGGTTAAAGTGAATAAGTGGTTAAAGAAGCGCCACAGTGAAAAAGATGAAAATATCTCCAGGATCACCCCAGCGACCACTATTCATAATAAAAACATTACTTTTTTAGGCAAGTTTAGTGATGTGCATCCGGGAATATTCCCTGACCAAAAATTCCCCAAGTCGGGAATTATTTATGTTTTATTAAGGATGGGTTGTTTCAAAAAATTTGACGAATTCGTCAAATATTTGGCGTTAATTTTCACGTTCTGTGTAAGTTCTATTCAAGTTCTGTGATGATTTCAGTTTTGTGAAGCAGCTGGCCTATGATGATAAAAAACAGAACTCGAAAAGAACTTACACAGAACCTGAAAATTAACTTCAAATATTTGATGAACTCATCAAATTTTTTGAAACAACATGTCCTTAGAAAGTTATTCTGAATGAGGTGTTCTCTTTTGATATGTAATAAATTCAAAAAGTTAATAACGACAGCAAAATTAGTTTTTCAATATCTCCAATGGCTCCTTGAAATGGCTTTAGCCGTGTTTAGTGACCTGATTTGAATAGCCAGGTACTTCCCCACCTTCCTCTTCCCTATCTCCTTCCCCTCCTCATTACCTTTAGCCTCACAACAAACCCCCATTGGGGATGCCATAGTCTCACTGGCTCCAGACGGGAGCAGTTGGGACTCTTGTGCGGTATTCATATAAAAAAGGTGACCGGACCCAGAACAGTTCAACTTCAACACCTCCTTTGAAAAATCATTAAAAGTGATGAAAAAAAAGGTTAAATAGGTTACGAGTATTTTCAAGAAATTTTTTCACAACTTTTATTTACTTTTCAAAGGAGCGTTGAAATACCACTTGTTAAGTTGTCATGGATCCCCTGCAGAAATAGAAAAGATCTTTTGTAGAATTAACAACAGAGTAAACCGCACGCCACTTTAATATGGGACAATCATTTCGCGAATAAATAAGCCCCGCTTAAAGGTTACTCCCTCGGTGGGAGACGTACTTAATGGCTTTCGCGGGTTTAATCCACCATACAAATGTCTCGTCATATTAATTCACACCAAATGAGAGGGAGATATTGCGGGGCAGCGTAATCCAGATGTGAGATGTGATCATTGTCACACGCGCCGAGTGGTACAAGGCTCGTGAAAGGAAGATTAATCTTAACCGCCAGTTAGATACACGTTACTGCCGAAATAATAACCAAGGTTTAAAATTATTAATCGTACATTAATTAATTGGTTAAAGCAGTAATTCAATTAAGAATTCTATTTTTTGAGTTAAGTCAAACGTTTAAGTTTCAAAGCCCAATTTTATGTTATGATCTCCGATATTTGACCAAAGATTGTGATAAATTGAAAGAACTTAAAACTTTTTTCACATTTTTGTACATATAGGTCAATAAATAAAAATGTGGAAAACAGTTTTAAATTGTTCCAATATGAATTTCTTTGTTACGCTTTCACGCCTAAACCACTAAACATATTTTAAAAATTCTTTCAACAAAAGAATGTTACATTATCAGCAGTAACATAAGCTCTATGGTAGGTAATTTGTATAAATTAAAATGTGTGTATTTCATATATTTCATCGGCAAGGAGGAAAGGCAGGGGGAAGGTGGGGTTCGCGGAGAGGGAAGAGACGAAGGAGGGGGAAGGCGGGGATGGCGGAAGGGAACGGGGACGCACGGGAAAGGACAAGCAGGGAGAAATCAATTTATTTCTTTGAATGGCATTGCAACGCATGCGGGGTACCAACTAGTATCATAATAATGGAATTCTAACACATTACGTATTGTCAGTACCAAGAAAATAAATATTAAACACATAAATTTTTATTTAAATAATACAAATATAATAAACATAAATAAACACGTAAACACCTCAGCACAGGTTCTCCTAGTGAGGTGTTCACGAAACATACAACAATACCTATCCACAGTTTTACCTTCACAAACCTACCTTACACCCAACATAATAAAATAGCAAAATATATTATGTAAAAATGTTTTCGAAATTGATATTTTATGTAAAAATGTCAATTAATAGGTAAATACTGTAATACTTAGAAATAAATAAAAAAATTTAAAAAAAGAATTTCAACACGAATTGACTGTTTTTGATGTGTAACCCTTTCTTATTTAAAATAATAATAAATTTAATTTTTACAGAAATAATATCGTATTTTTGTCGAAAAATGGTCACCCCCTCCCTCCATAAAATAAAAATGTCAATCCACATCCAGTAGTAAACCATCATCGATTGCATAAAAAAAATAATGTTTGGATAACACCAAAATTCATTTGATAAAATCCTGTTAAAAACACCATAAAAAGCTTAGCACAAAATACGAACAAAAAATGAAGCTTAAATAAATATTGCGAGGCGGTGATGATTAATTTAATCTCTGAATCCGCTCGGCGTCGCCCAATACATTACGAAGGCAATAATGCTCACATTCACACGAGTTTAATGCCAACGCTTTCGAGCGGTCAATGGGCCACTCCACAATAGAGAATCTGAAAATTGAAACAAATGCTGATAAATTGACGTAAGACGACTTATACTATCTCTGATGGTACAGAATGGACCATATTCTTTGTCAGAAACTCGCTATCGAGTTGTAATAAAGTCGCTTCGATTTACCAATGCTTCTTCGGCACCGCTAAGACTCCTCGGCTCTTTATTAAAATAAAGCTTTATGTTTATTCAAGGTTTACGGATGATAAATTAAAACTTTATTGTAAATCGACGGTTCAGGCCGTAAATTTATTCCGTAAAGCCGACGCTTAACAATAAATGAACGTGTTGAGATGCGGTGCGTTCGAAAAATTGCGAAAACATGAAGTAGTAACTGCGCCGATGAAGTAAATAAATTAATAGGAATGCACGAAAGCTGTTCGTTAAATACGTACATTAAAATTAATGCGAGGAAGGTGATACCTACTCATTAGAGGATAATTTTTCAACAAGATGTTAAAATTGTTATTATCATAATATCGACGCTGAAAAGGTTACTAATGATTTAAGCGCCATACTAAATAAATGCCATATTTATTATTTCCAGTGTCGATTTTAGCATTGGGAGGCTTCCAAACATCAATAATAATTGTTATTTTTTTTTTATTTTTTTTTTATTATTGTTATTTATTAACGCCCTTTTTGGGGGCTTTTACGCATGAATGGTAAAAAATATACAGTATTTATTGTAAATAATTGAATTGCCTCAATAACAATATTTATATTTGTTTAAAGATACATTGAAGATGTCCACTGACTTGGTATAATTATTTCCCTCCTTTAGTATTCTGGGCAAAGAGGAATACATATGGTAGTTAGTTCCAGAATTTCTGCACTGAAATAAATCCTGATTTTTTGGTATTACGTTGTGGTATCCGGAAGCTTATCAGTTCAAGCAATACCGGACTATCAATTAAATCGTTAAGAATTTTATAGAAAAACACCCCAAGTCAGTGAAAATTCTTCTGTTTGACAATTTGAGCATATTCACATCATTTAACAGAGTGTTATAGTTCAACATAATTGCTGGAATACCCGTTTTAAAATTTAGAAAACGTAAGAATTTGTTTTGTATTCTTTCAACAGCTTGTACATGAGTATTATAATGTGGATTCCAGACGGGAGGATTGTGCTCCAGCTGACTTCTAACATAAGCAAAATATAACAGTTTAATACACTTTATATTGTTAAAATTTATAGTGTAAAAATATGTAAATAATAAGTATAGTGTAGGTACAAAATATTGATGTTCCATGTCAGTGATTTCAAAACAAAAAATGAATAAATACTTTATAAAGGAATAAATACACAATACTGAAAACACTAATGGAAAACATTGATGTTGCAAAAATCTCTTTGCGATGATGATGAGTGAATAGTTTAATGAAATCATCTTGAGAAGCCATTATCCCAGAGTAGACAGGTGATGACTGTCTGAGTGATAATGCAACCGAGATGTGAAGGAATGATGAACCCATTGAATTGACGATTTATTAAATATATCTATTATTCCTGTTCTCTTAAGAGGAACGTATGCGCGGCCCATTTCAGCCAATTTCATACAAATCTTAGATTTAGATTTGAGATCAAAGTACCCAACCAAACAGAAAAATTATTTTTGCAATCAAAAGGTATATTAAATATCTACTACGGATATGAGCTACTTTATTTATTTTTGCTTTAAATTATAAGATATAGGCCATTAAAGATTTTAGTGTTTCATGATTTTAGAGGCAGGCAACTCTGGCAAATATTTGTGAGTAAATGAAAACAATAAAAAAATAATTCTAATAAAATTATCATGAAAATATAATGAAATATAAAAATAAATTAAGAAATAAATCATCTTGATAGGTGTAAATTTAAAATACAAATTACCTATTCACGACGGAACAAAAATTTGTCGTTTATACATTAAAATTACTAACCAAAAAATGCATGAAATAAAAATAAAAAAATTACAAAAACATTTTTTTACAGTGCTGCGGTGCCTTAAGGCGCCGTATTCTCGCTTGAAAAGAAGAAGATGGAGAGATATGTAATTACGAATGTTGGAGAGAGCGCGCTAACATTTAACGATGAAATTGAAACGAAAATTGTGAAAATGTTTAATAAAACACAACTCGTTTAGAATAGAGCAAAAATCTCGTGGGGGTTGTCTAAAACAACATTCAAAGAAACAATGTGAATTTCTCATACATATAACTTGTTAAATAATAGAGACAGACGTGAAAATAACAATTTTCGGAGCATACTTTGCGATTTTTTTCTATCAACGGACTTTTATATAATTTGCGTTTCGGCGTGGGGAATCTATAGATATTATCTTCAAAAATAACATATATTTTTTTAAGAGCTTTAAAACTGCAAATGTTCAGGGGAGATATGCGAGAAATCGGTAAAAATTCGGGTAGCAGCGGCTGGTGGACCGTCAATATAATAACCTCACTTTTGTTTCTCAGTCTCAATCAAGTAATTGAACAGAGATTATCTGAATTGAGCCTCACAAACTAAACCAATGGTAAATTCCGTAGTCTCACTGGCTGCAGACAGTCGGAAGCAATTGGGAATCTTGCAGGGTATTTAGAAATGTTTGATGAATTTCACCAGAAGTAACATTAAATCGTCCTTTCTTCGATCACACGGACGGAAACGTATACAACATACTTCAATTGGTTTATCTTGTCCATGCGCAAGACAGTCACCGTGGAATTGCTACAGAATATGAGCCGTGAGATTTTTCAAGTAATGGTATGCATTTCATTCGGTAACACCATGAAGCGGTGCTCAATAATGGAAATCTGACAACAAAAGCTCTATAGAGAAGAAGAAGAAGTCTTTTCCTTTCCTAAATTTAGCATGCGTGCTCACAGACAAACGGCCAATGAATGGAGTGAATGGATATGGTCCGTATTCTGTAGTCTGCAGTATAGTGTGGCTCGAAACTAATGCCCCGTGACGCGAGAGACGTATTGCCGTGAAGATCGGTGCCTGCGACGGATCTGTTGAGGTTGCG
This sequence comes from Glyphotaelius pellucidus, assembly GCA_936435175.1. NCBI lineage: Eukaryota > Metazoa > Arthropoda > Insecta > Trichoptera > Limnephilidae > Glyphotaelius > Glyphotaelius pellucidus. Next base: position 13,444,693 of record OW386550.1, read on the forward strand.
CCGCTCCGTGCGCCAATCGTTGCCTTCTTTACAGTGCTATGATTAAAAATGAACGATAGATAATGAAAATAATAGAATTACGTCGCGTTAGGTGAAACCAAGCGTGTAGTTCGAAGAATGGTGCTTATTTCACAGCGCACTATACTTAACGCGTGGTGTGAAATGATAGGACAAGAGTTTTCACCTGCATATTTTATAATCCTTGTTGTAAAATACCATGTTCATAATTATTACAGAAGCAGGTCTTATTTTGAACCAGCTACAAGTAGTATCCCGCTTTCCTCAGAAGATTTCAGCACTCTCGTGTAACCTTACCTTATTTTAAAATGGTTAAGTGGACATTTAAAAACTCTATGCTCATAATGCGTTAGCCTATAAAATCCACAAGGAAAAAACTGAGCAAATATCAAGACGCCAAAACTCACCGAGAGCTTTAGCTGCATCACGTTTCTTCAAACTAACATGCCAAATTTAATTTTTTATTTAATTTTTTTATTCATCCTTATTAATTACATTAAATTGGTGATGCGCTGTATCTCACTAGGAAATATCACTAACGTGATTAAAATGATTACGTTTCAGCTTCACGCTCCATTGAAACAATATTAATAATATTACATATAAACATAAGTACGCAATTGAGAATTAATCTCGGTTTTGGCCAAAGATGACATGATGAACGTGGTGTAATTGTGAATCGTCAAGTACACTCGAGTTCCAGTCCGGGTTGGTGAACCTAAATCCGTTTTACTTTTTGGGTTTGAAAATATAATTTTTTGAGTGTTATTAATATTAATTCATTTTATAAATCCAAACATCGCCAGGCAGGTACCCTGTCTAACACCATGCTACCATCCGCACACTGGCAGGCTTGATAGTAACCACTATCTTGAAAAAACGAGCAGTGGATTACCGATTGACACAGCGACTCGCGACATGCGTGGCGGATCAATTAGACAACAACGCACAGGCCGAGAGCACGACACATTTATGCCACACAGAACTATGTGAAAATGGGCAGATTAACCAAGGAAAAACCAACCAATTAAACAATTTAACACATACATTTGTTTTATAGGAGCCTTTCATTCATCAGGAGAATATAAAAACTAACATAAAATACTAAGTTGTATCTTATGTCATTTTTTGTATTCTTCTGTGGAAGTAATTTTTGTATTCTTAGTAGGATAGTAAATTGAAGTCGTTCAAAAAAAAATTATGTGTTTATAGTTATTATAATTATAAAAAGCCACAGAGTTTATGTTTTTTTCGAATTCTTTACTTTATTTGTAATTAGTATTAGTGGAACGACTAATTAACAACTAGTCTATTAGCATTCATTGTACTTAACAAATACAATATACTCGAAACTACCGCAAGTAATATCACATAAAATTATTACTTACTCAGGTGTATTCTTATTCAATTCCTGTTTCTATGAAAGAAAAACAGAAGCACTCTGTAATGTATCGTAAAGCTTCTGCCTTGTAGAGACAGATGGCGGTAACATCAGCTATCGGTAGAATCCGCTAGATGGCAAGCCGTAGTGCTTGAGTTCTCCGACAGGGGGTCAGGACAGCTCAGAGGCTGTGTTTTTAATGTTCACACAGCAGAACCATTTTAGCCAGCTCTCAGTTAGGTTGACTAACGTAGTCCCATCTGTATACGCGAAGTGTAAATAAAACCAGATAAAGAACCAGACTCTTTTATTGTACAAAGTAATCTCCATCCAAGGGAGTTGGAGAATCTGACTGTGTGTCTGCAAATTAGCAGAACATTACACACTCGAAATTAAAGATCACGAAAAAAATTATAATGCAGAATAGCATCAATAACAGTTTGACACCATTATCTCTGTATGCGTACAAAATAGGAACTAACCATCGATCAATAAATCCTATGTGAATGGAACTACCAAATGAAGGAACAAATATGGTGTAAAATCACAGATCACAAGATGCGTGAGAAAGAAGAGGATGATTGTCGATGACGCACGTACGAATTCTCTCTACTACTTGAAAACTGCTTAAGCGACTTTCCCGACTACAGAGGTAAATATGTCGATCTGTGCATGGGCATTGGTTGGTTTAGCGCCCTTAAGGGAGGAAAAGGCGTAGAGGCTTCAAAAAATACACACACCATACTATCGAAAGACGTATGATTATCTTTTGTATAACTTTGGGACTTTTTCTTATAAAACTTTCATGGCATGTAAAAAAATACGATAGACATAAAATATAACATTATTTTTCATCAAAAAATGATTTAATAGTTTATAGTTGATTTGTATGAGGTTTAGCATTTTGCTAATTTTTATTACAATATATTTTGTAATTATTTTGGTTTTATTTGAAGTACAAAATCCTGAACCAATTATTCAACTACCTTCAAACTCAAGTAATATGTCAAATAAAAACCTTTAAACTTCAGTACGTCTTTCACACGTATCATTATCTTAACATAGGTCAACATTTGATTAACTTTCTAGGGTTAAGTATATACTGCGCGGCCTTTTTCATAGAGAACTTAAATTCGGAATAGAGGCCAAAAGACTAGACCAAACTGAAAACTCTAAATGCTACTTAACTTATTTCGTTTTAAATTATAAAATACAAGAATTCAAGAATACAAGAATTCATTATATAAACAATTATATTTACTTAGTAGTTACGGTAAAATTATTTTTTAAATAATAATCATTAACTCACAAATAGTTAACAAAGTTCCTAAAAAATTGTGAAAAAATATATTTCTTTAATGGACTACATTTTATTAGTTTAAACACAAAAAAATAAATAAGGACACAACCGTCCTGGATAAGTATGTATTTGCTACACCTTTTGATTAAAACTTATTATTCAGATTCGTCAAGTATTTTGGGCTGAAATCCAAAATTAAGTTTTGTATGAAAAGGGTCGCGCAGCAGTTTCTCTTAAGGGGGTATTCTAGTCTAGAAAAAAAAAACATTTTTTTTCTTCATATTTCCAAAGTTTAAATATTCAAAAACATGTACTTAAAAGGATTTTTCGAAATTCGCATTATTTTAAAAGTTATAACTATTTTAATCTCGCGGTTTAGACGGAATCCAACCAAAATCTGAACAGAACAAAATTTTAAACCAAGTTTTCTCCAAACCACTTTTTTCTAGGCGGTTGACACGATATCTCAAGTTCTACTAAACCAATTTACTTGAAAATTGGTGTGAGCCTTCTCTACACATTCCTCTATGGCGGGAACTAGAACTATGAACAAATTTCAATTTTTACTATTTTTAAAAAATTTGCAAAGTCAAAAAAACTGGTACTAAAACGTCTTTTTTATTTCAAACAGCCGCCATTTTGCGAAAAAATTTTTTTTTTTACTTTTCCTTAGTTCGGGCCATAGCCACATTTGTTTGAATTAAGAATTAATTTTTTTTTTTTTAGATTACTGGGAGGGTTGCAATCGTGTCAACCAAAAAAAACACCTACAATTCATGCCTCTAGACTAGAATACCCCCGTAAGGTGATTTTTCACGTAGTGCATAAAAGTAACTGCATTATTATTAGGGAACAGTTATGTACAATAACTGTATATATACAAAAAGCGTGGCAATCGACATACTGCTGGAATCAAACTCATTCGCGCTTTGACGACTTTTTTATCTCTGTCTTCCCACAATAATTCAAAAGAAACGAAATTACTCCGCGATAAAATTATCTTAATCCCCAACGGAGCAACTAAGGCCGCACATTAAAATGTTAATTATTATTTCCTTCCATGCCATACATCTGTTGCACGATCAAATGATAACAATTAATCCAGAATAAAGACTGTTAAGTCAATAAAACTGTATACTTTACGATGGCAGACAAGTTTACTAGGAACGAGTGTTTTTTAACAACAAAGGACTTTTTCTAATAATTTACCCCTTAATGTCTGGGTCGAAGGGAGCCCACTTTTTATACAACGTGTTACGGTTAACACTATTGTGTTTTTTTTCATATCTGCAACTGTTTTTACAGTCTAGTGTTAACGGCGTTTCATAAAAGAAATATTATTTTTGTAAAAAAATAATGAGATAGTAATTACGATCCAGTGCCAGGGTTGTAAAGTTAATTATTTTTATATATCATAAATTATTTTTTAATAAAACATTATATTAATAGGTACACAAACCAACCAAAAACCAAAACCAAAAATTAAAATTATGCATAGAAAGGGCTAGTAAGTAATAAACAATAAACTAAGCGATGTTCATCATCATCATCATCATCCCCTTATCATATTCGGGTCGGGGACCCATTGCATCGACAAGGCTCCTCCATAGGTCCCTGTCTTGTGCTGACTGTTCGGCCACCGTCCATGGCAGTCCCATCCTCTTCTCACAAGCGATGTTATATAATCGATTTAACAAAAAATGAATAATTTGTCAAATTTAGCAAAAAAATCGTTAAACAATTCCTCTAAACTAGTGGGCAGCTAAGGATCGGCACATTCAATGCAGAATTCATAAACATACATTTTTTAATTGTCTCTAACATGCCCATTTTACGACTTGAGTGTCATTTAAATTAATTTGTTTGCCGGCAACCTGGGCCTTTATTGGCAATAAATGTGATACGTGTACGCACGTACGTGACTCACTCTGACCGGTAGCACTAATCATTCAATCAAGTATTTTTGACTGCTTCCGCAGATAAGTAACGTTAGTCGCGGCGATAGCTTGAAACTATTCCAAAATTCATGGAAATTCAATGGTGTCCCAAGCGTCGCGTCGCTCGTGTGCGCATCTCCATGTACCGTAAACAATGGATATTCATGTCTTCAACTATTTCAACGCAACTGTCGCGGTCGCCGCGACTAAATTATCTCGTCTGCGGGCGCTCTTAACCTCCCATGGAGCTAATGTAAAAAAATATATACACAATTTTTTTTACATTAGCTCCACACAGGAGGCCCTGAGAAAAAATATTTCCCTCAGGGCCTGTCACCTTTAGGTATGCTGTGTGGAGGGTCTTTTTAAAGAAAATAAGGAAAGGAAGTTCTGGGAAGGAGTCTAGGGGTCAGAGTGTTCAGGTCAGCCACCGCCAGGTCCAGACAATCCTCACCCCATTAACCCTGCTTAGTCACCAAACGTAGCGAACCACTTGGGGTGACCTATGTCAGTGGTGTTGGTTGTGGAGTAAATGGTTCCCGGGACGGCAGGACCCATTCCCGCCTCCCAAATTACACAAACGCCGAGTTATATAAATGTTTAACAGAGTAATGCATGATACAGTTGATATCAGTCTGCTTCTTCCATTCATTTGCGCAACATTTATATCATCCCGGTACTCCGTTTTCAAATAAGATTTCAAAATTATACACCAAGGCGTTTTACGCAAATTAAATAGAGTAAAAAAATTATATTGCGGGTACGTAGTATACTAAAATAGAAAAAATATTATGTCGTTTAAAATATTATCAATGGATCTTCGTTTCGCAAAATAAAGGATTTTTGGTGAGTTACTAAGAAGTAACAACAATCGTATTATATTTAAAGCCATGTTAAAAAGTCAGGATAAAATGGAAAAACTAAATATAAAAAGAAACAACATAGATGAACAAGAAATTGGGTCGAATTGGAGTTATTCTTGGAATTCAAAAAGAGACGAAATTAAGTATTGATTTGTGAAGGCCCTGAAATATAATGGGTTATTACAACGAAATACGCAAAATGCTGAATCATCATAGCGAATTTCTATTAATTTTAGGCAAACGGGAGTGATCCTGTTTTCGAGTGCCAAACAATAGGGGTGCCAAGACCCCTCAAAATAACAAGGGTCCAAAGGTAAAAAAATAATTTCACCATGACAATTAAAAACCGTCAACACAAAAAACATAGTTTCATCAAAAAATAATACGTGCTACAGTAATAATAACGAAGAATAACGTTTAAAAAAAGATTTTTTAAGTATTAGGACTGACAACAGAGTTTTTTTTCTTGAAAAAAAACGAAATTAACGGAAGGTAGATTTACACGAATATGTATTTTACGTGAATAAATTTTCTACAGCAATTTAATTTTGTTTTTGTATTTGGATTTGCTATTAAAAGGATTTGTCCGTGACGTCACACCGGTCAACGTTGATTGTAGACACTCCTGGGTCCCGAAGCCATTAGTAGGACTTTTTAGCAGCGAACAGCCGTACCTTTTTTTACGTGAGCTCCACACAGGAGAAAAATAATTTCCTCCAGGACTTGGGTCATCTTTAAGGATGCTGTGTTTTTTTTTTTTTTTACATTAGCTCCACACAGGAGGCCCTGAGGAAAAAATAATTTCCCTCAGGGCCTATGTCATCTTTGAGGATGCTGTGTGGAGGGTGTTTTTGAGGAGAGGAAGGAGTGAACATGGGTCTTGAAGAGACCCATATTGTAGGAGGGAGGAAACACAGAGGCCGGCAAATCGTTCCACAGCCGAGCTGTTGAACTCAAGAACGAGTCGTAGAAACGACCCGTTCTCATGTGACTAATGTCAACCGTGAACAAATGTTGAGCGCGCGTTTGGCGTGTTTCCCGACTATGCACCGGTGCCGAGGGGATCAATGACGCTAGTTCATCGGAGCATCTTCCATTGTAATACCGGTAGAACAAGGACAGCATTCCCACCTGGCGCCTGTGCTCTAAAGATTGCAATCCGTTTGTTAAATTAGGAGAATCTATCAAACGGACCGCCCGTTTCTGCACAGAGTCAAGGGTTTTTTCAGGTATTTTGGGGCTCCAGACCAGAGGTGGCTGCCAAATTCAACCGTGGGGCGCACTTGCGATTTGTACAGGGCTAGCAGTTGTGTACTATTAAAGTATCTGCGTGCCCTGTACAGTATGCCCAGTTTCTGAGAGGCTAACTTAACTCTGGCCTCGATGGAGCCCCCGTACCTGAGCTGGTCACTACTGTGGAGGGTCTTTTTAGGAAAATGAAAGAGAGGAAGTTCTGTAAAGGAAAAAGGTATGAGGGGTGGGTAGGAATCTGGGGGTCAACGTGTCCAGGACGGTACAAGAAGATGGGTCGAAAGTTCGGCTGGAGAAATCAAAGGCCCGATCAGGCACGCCACGCAGTAGGTGGACTTAAGCATCTGCCGTCAAGACCTAGACAAACGTCACCGCATGAAACACCTACTAAGTCACCAAAAGTAACGAACCAAAAATAGGGATTAGTTGTGGTGACCTTGGACAGGGGTGATGATTATACAATAAATGGTTCCCAGGGCGGCGGTACCCATACCCTCCTCCCATATTGAAACCGTAACTATGTCATTTTCAAAAACATGATAACATAGGTATTATTAATTAGTGAGACAATGAGAATAGGAAAAACAAACTTTAAATATGTAATATAAAAATAAAACATGTTATTAACAACATCCCTTTTTGTGAACGTACCCCTTTCCTTAAATATATGTAGGTTGCATCGAATCCATTGTCAGACAAAACAATTTAAACGCGCGACAGATGTTGCTACAATGTGTAGCAACATCTAAGTAGCCTAGCAATGTTGTTGCACGTAGTTGTAGAAAATAAACAACAACATAATTAATAGCCAACTCGCCATGCATTTAATTGGCCACATAACAAGTAACAGTGATTGTAATCTCCCTGGAACAATTATTTATCATGTTATATTGCGTTCTATATTCCCAGTCTTGACAGGCAGACCTGATGGGGTAATGAGAATAATGCTTCCAGGAGAAGGTATGCAAAACGTTAAGCTATTTTCCTAAACGTCTTCTGTCAATTCCAGTGGCATTCGTGAGATTCGAGATGCTTTACACGATTGGACGCATGAATAATTATTTAACCAATGGGATGTTGCTCTGCCAACGAGACATAACCTCAAATTACGCATAAATATATTTATATATAAACATATATATATTTTTTAAATTAGCTCAAAACATGAGACTCCGAGGAAAATAATTCCCCTCAGGGCCTATGTCATCTTTGGGGATGCTGTGTGCAGGGTCTTTTCAGGAAAGGAAGGAGAGGAAGTTCAGAAATGCTGTAAAGGACAATAAATCCAAAAATTAGTTAAACATGTCAATTTTCTCCGTTTTTTTCTCTTTCGATCTGCGGTCGTCTAAATATTTGTGCGTCTTTTACGACGTGAATTTTAAAAGGATTTTTTCTGAAAAATTAAAAATAAATTAAATACTATTGTAAAAGAATTTCACAAAAACTTGTTAAGTTTTCTGAAAAACCTATTCAATGTTATTTTACAATAAAAATTCATAAAAACAGGAGATATATTTTTTTGAAAAAATAAAAACTTCCCATTCAGTATACTGAACAATTTACATTTTGTCCTTTACAGCCATATCAAATTTCGGTGATCGATATGTATTTTATTATTATTATTTTATTAAAAACGTGAAGTAACGATGAAAAAAAAAACTTAATACATAAAATTTACATTCCCACACCGGGATTCGATCCCGCAACCTCTCATTAGTCTAAGAGGCATTTGTCAACAAGAGGGGACCTCAAAATAAATTAGTAATAAACAAGAAGGTATGTTTATTTTAACGATATGTAATAACTCGCTGGCCAATCGAGTCAGGCGTAGGATGCAAGCTGATAATAATAAACGAAGTATTAAATTCATCGTATTATCATTTATTCAAAACTGAGTAAGTTTACACATGTAATAAATTAATTTTAAATGTAATAACTACAGGACAGACCAGTAGGAGCTATAATTAATGACCAGCTAACCTTTGGGATGCTGTAATCTATCTTGAGAACAATTATTCAACCTTGTCAGTGAACTTGACTGAACTGCTATTTTACAAAACCGAGAGAAACGTGAAAGTTTTAACTTTATTGAGATAGTTAATAATTACACTGATAAAACTTTAACCATTGAATATTCGGGCGTATTTTGTCAGTATGTAAAAATATTTCCGCTTTACAATTAAAACGAAATAAATTAAGAACTGTTTTCAAAAGGTGATGAAATACGCTTTCAAATTTCATTATTATAACCATGTAATTAATGCATTTTGAATGCAAACTTTGAAAAGTGTTTAAAATGGCTCACTTACGTTTTTTTTGTAACTAAAATTATTGATATCGGAAAAAATATTAATCGTATTTATTAGACAAATGAATTAAAAACGTTATTGTAATCTCACTTTTTTTGTCGTTTCATCTAAAAAAAAAATCTTTAAAAATTCCCAAAGTTACATAATTTTTTCAAATTAATTATTTTATGGTTAACTTTTAGATTTGAATATAAAGCGTGTTGTTTTCTCTTTCCAATACCGTTTAGATCATACTTCTCACTATGATAGTAAGAGACAGTAATTTCTACTGATTATTACATATTTTTCTTAAATACTGTAACTGTTAAAGCAAAAATTAATGTTTTTCTTGAAGATAATATCTACACATTCCCCACGCCGAATTGAAATTATATAAAATTCCTTCATTAGAAAAAAGTATGCTATGCAAATTATGCTCAAAGTATGCTCCGAAAATTGTTATAAACACGAAATTTTTGCTCTACTTTAAACGAGTTTATTAAACATGTCATGTTTTATTAAACATTTTCACAATTTCCGCTTAAATATTATCTTTTTAATATTAGCGCGCTCTCTCTAACATTCGTATTTATAGATCTCTCCTTCTCTTTTGAGCGGGTACACCGCCCCTTAAACCTTTTAACATCGCTAAGGCAACCAAAAGTTGAATATATTCTTGATAGTGTAAAAAAAGTTATACATTTCTACCTTTCTTTGTACCATCAGCATTGATTAATGTTTTGAATATTACAAATTAATAAAAAAAAGTTAAGTAATAACTTTTCACCAATCAATCAAAGCATAAGTAATCACGATTAACTTTTTTTTAATATTTCAATTTAACTGGAAAATAAAACCTTTTGGATATACTGGCATGCAGAGCTCCGGGCCAAAAAGACCCTTTCTCCTTCATCATGAGTAAAGGACGGCTTTACTTTTTGCAAGGATCTTTATCCCTCGAGTATGTTGGTAGGTTTAAGATTCGTAGTTTAAGTTCGTCAACGGTCTCAAAATAATATCTAAATTTAAAAAATCCAAAGCACGCGGAGGCAGAATAAGTAGTCAGTAAAAAGAATATTGAGTGTATTTGACGAAAGGGTAAAAATAGTTAGCCCAGAAAATTTTTACAAACACGATTTCGCTGGTTTAGGTGGTTCAGCTGCATTTGTGCGTTTTTTAAATAGCCATTTTATCAGCCAGATTACTAGATAAATACTGTCGTCATAAGCAAAAGGGCAGATGGAAAATTTCTTTGGTCTGAAATACGGGACCTTTCATGTATATCAACATATTATTATAAAAAAGTACATTAGAATGTGATCATTGAAAATTTTCGGCTACCTTTTTGCTTATAACGGCAGAATATGCCTTTATTTTAATTTAAAGTAACTTTCTGATTTATTAATTATATTAATTCTCCGAGTTCAATAAAACGACGAATTGGCAAAAATATTTAATTTTCTTTTTTTCAATATTAGCAAATTCACTTTGTGGCTTCATTTTAATTACATAAAAACAAAACACTATATATACACCACTTATATAATCAAAATTATCAACGTATTTCGAAATCAATAGTTTCTTCGTCAGATTAAAATGAAAATTAATAAAAATAATCGACAAACAGTACAGGTATGTCTACAGGTACTTATTTGCTTTTACTTGTTTGTCTATTGTATTTTTTGTTTTAATTTTCATTACATCCTGACAAAGAAATCATTGTATTCGTAAATGTTGATAATTTTGATAAAATAAGTGATGAAGAAATTTGTTTACATATTTTTTTATTTTTTTTTAAATTTATTTAATATTTGTATGTTTTTACAATGAGTATACATTTTTTTACATGTTGAACAGAGTTGTAAAATATAAAATATAAAATATATAATACGTAATTTTCTTCAAAATAAACTAGACTAAATAAGTAGGTACCTACCTATACATATTAACTTGCCAATAAAACGACACACTAAAAAACTTTATTGTTAAATTGTGTGTTTTACCCAATGTAAAATATAAACTACTTTCTAAAATTCGAAATGGTACGAGCCCTCTCGACCTTTCAGTTTCAGCCGTTTGCGAATTCACGCCCAATATTCAAATAACTACAATTAATTACTCTAAATCGAAGTTGCACAAATTCAACATTCCTTTAATTGATTTACATTAGCATAAAGCAACACAGTTCAAACAGAAATACGTCGGCTTATTAGAAAAATATACGTTAACAAAGAAAGAATAAAATTTCTCTAAATTAATGCTGTTATACGATTAGCTTCTACGTGGGGAAAATAAGTACATCACTTTGTTTATTTTATAGCCATTAAACTTATATACTTTCTACAAAATTTATACACACACTCAATAAGCAGTATCATATTTCAACTCAAACACGAGATTACCACCCGATTAGATATATTCGAGCGCCCGGAGATCTGGATATCCCGTGATAACATTCGTTCCACGATGCAAAAAAGTAAAACCAAGACAGGTGGTTGAATTATTTGATGGAAGGGGCAGTTGAACTTTTTGATGGGGTGGTGCCCTTTTAAAGCGCGTTGATCGCTTCTAATTGGCCGCTGCATAAATCAATCTCGGGTCAAGCGCGGCTCAGTGAATGCAAACAGACGTCTAGTCCGACGTGAATCCTACGCGGATCCGTCGTGATTTCGTCTTGTACCGGCTCTGGGGGTGATAGTACAAACACGGGACAGCCAAACTCAAAGAAAGGAAATGAAGCAAAGGTTACGTGATGCGATCCAGTATTTAAAAATTACGACCTGGACAGAAAATTGAGTGGACTCGTTTCATTATAGCTAATTTTGGTAGTCCCCTCCTTTTTTCAACACAGAAAAATGTGTTAGAAATGGCAAAAGAAAGAAATTGTTAGCGTTGGGATTTCCTGAGTCCTACATATTCACAATTACTTAGGCACATTACATAATAAACAAACATTATACTTACATGTAGTAATTGTTTAAAAGTGTGCCTTCCTTACCTGAAACAAAAGAATTAACAATGTTAAAAAATAAGCATAAACATAGAAAAAAAGCACAAAAAATGGGTGGAGTGCCACAAAGGTGTTTTCTGGTACACACTCCTTGCTTTATTCACATCCATAAATCTTCTCATTCAAACTCATTTGATATTACGACTTTTGAAATGATCCGACTTAAGGCGGAACTATCCGAATTTCTAAGGATTTCTTGCAAATCTCCCTTGAACATTTGAAGTTTTTAAGCTCTTAAAAAAATATATGTTATTTCTGAAGATAATATCTATACAACCCTAACGCCGAAACGCAAATTATATGAAATTCCCTAGATAGAAAAATTCGCAAATTATGCTCCGAAAATTTTTATTTTCAAGCCTGTCTCTATTATTTAATAAGTTATGTATGAAAAAATTCAGTGTTTCTTTGAGCATTGTTTTAGACAACCCCCACGAGATTTTTGCTCTATTCTAAACGAGTCGTGTTTTATTAAACATTTTCACAATTTTCGCTTCACTTTTATCGTTTGAAATATTAGAGCGCTCTCTCCAACATTCGTAATTACATATCTCTCCATCTTCATCTTTTCGAGAGCGGTTACGGGGCCTTAAGTGTCATTTCCTTCCTTTGAGTCGACTCGTCCCGTGGCATAGACGCATCGGCCAGTGTGTGATGCATGCACTGGGCAGGATCACCCCAGACCGGCTCGTAAGAAGTTACACAAATCCCCGGCCATAAATCCTCCAGCCGCATATCCCGCGCGGCTCTAGCAAGCAGCATCGGCACCGGGCACCGGGCACCGAGCACTGGGCACATCGTGCCGTGTTTACTTTGATTGCGTAATTTTACACCGCAGCCGAGCCCGATCAACGTTTATCACTGCGGAATGAGCTCTATAGGCGTATCTAGCATTGCTGAATAATGGAAATCAAGGTAATAATGCAATCATCGTGAATACGTACACGCTTTTAAAACAATATATTATGGAATTGCATTCTTAATAAAGCAATCGTAAATGCCTCGAGGTTTTGTATAATGGTGCCCATCCTATGGGTTGGAAAGTAGAATTACATGCAGCGAATTTATTAGGAAAATTGAGCGTGGTTCCTGATCAAAAGATTAATTAATTTATATTCTGCAGTTATTGCTTTTGCTGTTAAATTGTAAAAAATTGTGTTTTTTTTTTAATATAAGGCAGAAACTTTGTGATGTGACATTATGATTTAAAATAAAACAATAACTTTGTAAAAACCACTTTTCCACCACCATAAAAAGTGATGTTTTAAAGTTATTGTTTTATTTTAAAAAAAAAAGTTTTGTTTTCCTTCTGCTCTGTTATTGTTTATAATGATGCGCAGCATCCGTTTCACCCTTCTATCATCATTTCATGGAAAGCTCTATATATCTCGACCGAAATTAAGTTGTCAGCTGAAAATAGTTACGTTAACACAGCGCTTGCTGAGGATTGGTTTGTACTATGTCTACAAATAAAAATTTTGAAGTTTCAAAAAATCATATTTTTGTTTCCTAAAGGAAACTAGTTTGAATTAGTTTGTTAGTAATAAATGAAAAATTAGTTTGAATTAAAATTCAAACTAATTTTTATAAATGTTAAAAAAAAATACAAGGGTTAATCTATCCATAAGTAAAAGAACAACATATTTGGTTGAATTTTGAACGAACTAACATATACTTCAATTCACAGCTTAAAAAAAACTAAAAATACAGGAGTACAAACCAATCCTCAGCAAGCGACAGACAAAGCCGTGCCAAGTTCATGACGTCAAAGCTTACAGTTACAGAGTTTTAGAACTGACAGATAGCTGAAGAACTGCAAGCATATTTACTGCGTTATAAGATACTCGTATTACGCATGAACACAAAAAACTATTTGTTAGTAGAACTGTAACGCACCGTTAACCATATTATCATAGGCTAATTCATCGATTCTTCGATATTATATATTCGATATTAAATCATACAGGCACACAATAAATCCTGGTGTTAAACTAAAAGTCAATTTGTTTATTATTAACAAGGGACATGGGTGTATTTTACAAGGAGTCCGCGGCGTAGGAACACTTGATAGGTGTGTAGCATTGATAGAATCTGCACCTAGATTGGTACAAAAGCTATTGCAAATCAAATTAGTGTAACAAGTACGAAGACATGACATGACAGACGAAGACAACCAATGCTAATATTTTTGCTGCTGGCTTGAAGCTTGCTTACTAAATAAAGATTCATCCAATACCGTTTTTAGTCCTAGCCACTCCAGGCTGCAGCCAGGGGAGGCAGCATTTCGTCGAAACTCCAAAGTACATGTAGTTTCCAAATATTGAAACTTTAAAAAATTAGAAAAATGTTAAAATACAAATATTTTAAAAAGATAGTAAAAAAATTCTTCGCTGTGCAAATAGAAATCGCCCAAACCAGCGTACGCAGCCTCTCAAAAACTAGGCATACCGTTCAGGGCCCGCAGATTCTTTAACAATACACAACTGCTAACCCTGTACAAATCACAAGTACGCCCCACGTTTGAATTTGGCACCCACCTCTGATCTGGAGCTCCAAAACACCTGAAAAATACCATTGACTCTGCAGAAACTGGCGGTCCATTAAATAGTCTCTCGTCTTAACAGACCGATTGCAATCTTAAGAGCACAGGCGTCGGGTGGGAATGCTATCCTTGTTCTACCGGTATTTCAATGGAAGATGCTCCGAGGAACTAGCGTCATTGATCCCTTCGGCTCGGGTGCATAGTCGGGAAACACGCCAAACGTGCGCCCAACATATGTACACGGTTGACATTTGTCACATGAGAGCCGGTAGCTTCTTCGACTCGTTCTTATGTTCAACTGGGCTGTGGAACGATTTGCCGGCCTCTGTAATTCCTCTTTCCTACAACATAGGTCTCTTCAAGACCAATATTCATTCCTTCCTCTCCTCAAAAAGGCCCTCCACACACCATCTCAGATGACATAGGGAAATAATTTTCCTCAGGGCCTCCTGTACAGAGTAAATGTAAAAAAAAAAATACGCAAACTTCCAGAAGGTCGAAAGACTTATTATCAAAGGTGTATGTCAGCAGTCATAAAGAAGTAATGAATAGCCATTTTAAGTCGTGCGAACTTATCTGTGGTAACTGTAGACCTTAGTAGAAATGTAGGTACCAAGATGGCAACACTGGTCGCGGGCCGCGGTTTGTCACGGTTTAACAGCATAGTAAAAACTGTTTAACCGAAAAATGCTGAATATTTTAGTTTATTAATTGGGTAAATTGGAGTTCAAAGTGCGACAATCACAATGAGCGATTTACGCAAGAAACGTAGTGGTTCTGAATAAAGTAAAATAGCAAAGGAAAAATTAGCCAAAAAATGAGGGCTTCTTAAAAATAATTGTTCCGGCCATTGACAAGAGGAGGGGCAGGCATATTTTGCCTTGGGCGGCTCGCTAACCAATCACGACGCTAGACTCATCTAGTGTTTTTCACGCCACTGGTAGGTAGTAAATAAACTAGACAGTCAGAATATGTATTCGTTATTGCCTACTCACAGAGAAAATAATTATATTACTGTCGTCGCCGTATAATTTACATTGCTCTCGTCATTGGAGAATAAACGAGTTTGTTCTGAAAGGAGGCTGATGCTAAGCAGGGTATTTAAGCCTCCAAGTCTATTAAAGGAAACCTGATTATTTTAAATGCAATAAAAGCCTCAATGACCGTGGCAATAAAAGTGACTAATTCGTTTATTATCGAAGAGAAATTTAAATCAAATGTGTTTATCTTACTATGAACATACATTTTGTACGTTATTATTAAAATAATGTTCTATCGCAATCTCGGCTTTATCTCAATTCAATAAATTAGAAAGGAATACGAAAAAGTTTCATATTTATATTCTAATTTTCTATAATTCTTTAATATTCGAATTTCATCGAAAAGACCATTTTTTGTTGATAATCTTCGCATGTGGAGTTGAAGTTCAGATCCATGCCAACTCACAATCAGTCAATTTAATACCTCCTTATGTCACTAAAAGCTTTGAAAAATAGCCCATAACCTAATCTACCGTAACCTATTTAACCAATTTTGTTATATATTTTTTTCATCAC
Organism: Glyphotaelius pellucidus; assembly: GCA_936435175.1. Taxonomy (NCBI): domain Eukaryota; kingdom Metazoa; phylum Arthropoda; class Insecta; order Trichoptera; family Limnephilidae; genus Glyphotaelius; species Glyphotaelius pellucidus. The sequence goes on from OW386550.1 coordinate 13,460,839, forward strand.
CTTTAATGACTTTTCAAAGGAAGTGTTGAGTTGATTTCATTCCGAGTTGTCTGGGCATATTGTAGTTCATAATTCAAAGCTTAAAATCTCAAAGTCTACATTTCAAAGTACAAATTAACCTAAAAAGCTCTTTAACTTTGAGCTTAAAATAATCAACCCGTGAAAAAAAAAGTTTTTTACGATAAAACATCTATTTTTAAATGTCTTTTAAAACTTATTTCCTTTTTGGTTTGAACCTTTCTACACAGTGACCGGAATCAACCGCGCTACAAATCGGGCCATAGCCGGAATTGGTAAGGCTGACATTTATTTCGTATATCAAATTCTGTAATTTCTTCGAATTTCAGAAAAATGCGAGTATGTCGGGGGGTGTGTGCATGATTGCCACTAAAAGTTGGTATCATGGATGTCATCGACAACGAGTCTATCTGCCGAGTTTCAGGTCGATCGGATGTCGGAAATTGGGTTAATTTCCACATCCAAGATTCCGCCTCATTCATACATTCATTCAATCAAGAAAACAAGAGTGAAATGGATATACTTAAAAACTTAGGTTAATGCATATTTTTCAATTATCGCCGAATGGAGGATAATTCTTATAAATATCAAATAACACTTTTTAGCTTTGTAGTAATTAGCTAATTAGCTAAACTACATGAGTATTTTGCTTAACAGCAGATCAAAATTTTATCAAACGATGTAGTTAGCCGAGAATGAGCATCTAAAAAGTACAGTTCAAATATCGAAAAAAAAATGACGATAATTTTCAATCAAAAGGGACACAAAATGCCGATTCGTTGTTTAAGTAAATTGTACTGGTATTATTATGTATTTTAAGGGCGGTTTTCAAAAGCTGCAGTGTTCCATCACCGCCGATGACTATTGGCAGGATAAGCCGCGACGTCCGATATGGAATATTTGAGAACGGGTTGCCCCGGGTTCCTGGCGGCGGCCCATAAATCAGCCGGGAACAAGCGCCTGTTGATAGCACTCTCCGTTAAACGGACAAGCCTGGGACATTATACAGGCTGTTGCTGTTACTCTGCCCAAAGACGTATTGTATTATTGATATTCGGAGGGTTAATGTTTAAATGGACCATAAAAAAATCTGTCCACTAAAAATACTTACCTTTACGATCTGATCATACTTACTGATATTAATAACTCTCCTACTAACCTATCGAAACCAAGGCACGTGAGAAGAGTGTGAGAATGGAGAAATTTAACACACAATGTAAATAAATAAAAAAAACTGTCGAACGATTTAATAAAAGAGAAAATTCAAGTTTTTCAAAATTACACAAATAAATCCAATTTGAAGGAAAACGTAGAATAAGAAGACGCTGCACATCAAACTGCAGCTAGAAAATGCCCTCATAATAGCCGATCTCCGATATGAGAGGGCATGAGAAGAATAATCCACAAGAGATCTCCACTAACTAACAAACTGATTTCGTAGCGAAAAAGTTGCGGCAGGTTGCAAACTCCATGTTTGTGAGGCGCTCCGCAGTGGGTTAGTTTTTCAATTTTACTAGCTTTGCAAATGTGGGTTTCATTTAATTTACATGGGGTTTTTTATCCAGTTAAAAAAATTTCCTCATAAAGCACAATAATGTAACGTAAAATCAGTCAATGAAACACAACCATCAGATGGTAATAGTAATAAGGCCAAATGAGTCGCAGTATTGTCAGCTAGAAACATTAAAGGCTATTATCATAAACCCTAGGGATTACGAAAGAACCCATAAAATAAATAAAAAGGATTTTGGTGACGTTCTTAGTTTTTACGAATCTAATAAAGACAGTTCAACTGCTCTCGGAGGTAGTAATGCTTTTTAATTTGTTTCTGCACAAGTTTCAATTCTCGAAATAGTTAATTACCGGGAATTTATTTGTAAGCATTATTCCCGAAACTGGGAGTGTTAAACTGGGAGTATTAAAATTTAAACTGGGAGTAAGTTTGCATCTACCTAAATAGAGAAATACCCAGACCAACCAATTGGATTGTCTCCCACGATGAAATTTCATTCATTTCATTGTTTCGGAAACTTTGGTTTCATACAGGAGTAAATTTTCATTATTTTGTGATTAACTTCGATTTTAATATAAAGATCGTATGTAACACCGTTTAGATCATATTTCTCACCATTATAATAAGGGAGACGACGATTTCTATGAAACCTGTACGAGTTTCCAAAAAGCGAACAATTTAGCCTGAGAGGTTAAAAATACATCATATTAATTAGAAACAATTTTTGGAAAATATCCAATTGTAATAATATTCGGTACGCCGTAATAAGCCGTCAAACTGCAGATCTTTGACCGGTCGAGAAGCGTTGCAGCATTGCCATCCGAATTATGAATTATACTTAATTCCGCCGATCTAGTCAATTAGGGAGACAGGTATGGGCACCGCCGCCCCGGGAAAACATTTATTGGCTAACCAATACCCCAAGTGGTTCGCTACGTTTGATAACTTAGCAGGGTGCTCGGATTCATGGAATGAGATTTGTCTAGGTGTTGGCAGCGGATGCGTCTGCCCACCTACTGCGTGGTGAGCCGGATCGGGAGAGACTGGTTGAGGGAGATCTTTTGGCCTCTCCAGCAGGACTCTTTCGACCCATCGTTCCACCGCATTGGGAGAAATGGATTCGTACTCTTGGACCCACTGACCTCCAGATTCCTTTTCACATACCTACCTCATGCCTTTTTCCTTCCCAGAACTTTTCTCCTTCATTTCTTTTAAAAGACCCTCCACCCAGCATCCCCAAAGATGACATAAGCCCGGAGGAAATTATTTTCATCTGGATCTCCTGTGTGGAGCTGTTGTAAAAAAAGAGGGCTGAGAATATTATTAAAAATGTGTGTAGAATATGCAAATGACACAACATGATTAAAAACCTTAAGAAGACATGACTAAAGCATTCACAGTACTAGGTTCCTGACTGTTCAGATCTGATCAAAAAACATAATATCTAAAAATCGTTTCTATTCTAGATGGTTTTCATGCTCAGGGCGATATTGAGACCATATTTCACTAATCAGCAAATTAGATGTTTAATGTAAATCCAAAAACAATTCGCACAAAACGCAATGCCTAATGTCATTCTCGGCAGTTTACACCCTGTAGTACGCCATCGTGATGAACAGGGAACAATGGCGCGGTCGGGTTAGGCAGATACATCAGCGGCGGTTGCGCGCGTGTCACACGGAACAGCTTAGAAGTGTTCAGCGGCCGGACCCCCCACAGGACCGTGTTACAGATAAATAAATCCGACCACTGATGCTGAAGATAGACAATAATTTGTATTACTTCTATTAATATGATAAGAATGTAACTGTTGGCGGGGAGACTGATTCTCTGAAGGTAGATAGGAAAAAGATGGTAGTAATACCTTTATAACAATTATCGTACGGATGTACGTAAAAACTCAAAGCAAAGATATTTATAAATGCTTCAATACTAATTACTCTATTTATTTACCAATTCCTAGAATTCATCGCCTTGCGAATAAACATTGGGAATTTACAGATACATTTGGTGTTTGCAAATTTCAAAAGGCAATTAATTTCGATTATATCTGCTAATAATTAACCTTGATTACAATTCTTCTTTTAATAAAATCTTCTCTTTTAATATTGTTATGGGTAAATCATGTGCTTTTGCTTTTTTTATTTATTTATTAATTGTCGCACGCACACAAATAATTGTTTGCATATACTTACATTCTGGCTTTTATACATTACACTTTGTTTCATTTCAAGTCTTATTATTTAAATTCTATATTATTTTTGTTAAATAGTATTAGTTTTTTACTGGCAATACTTTTATTGTTATTTTTTTTAAATCACTGCTATAATATTATATATCTCGGATGTGTCATTACACATCTGCCTGCCCTGATGATGGACACTAACACTGTAAAGCTGTCCGAAACGTTGGCTAAAGAAGGAGGTAGCGCAACACGGCATAACACCCCAAAAAAAAATAACGAAAATATCAATCCTATTTGAAAATAGTAAACAACACTATTTTTTTTCTTTCATTAAAAAAATTGTTTCTTAAAAACTTCTATACCTAACTAGCAGGTATATTCTTATTTTTTTTCAATTACAAATGAATAATTATTGTATGCATATACGTAAATACTTCATTTAATATATGTTATGGTTCCGGTCGTTAAACTAATAAGACGTATGTCATCGATATCTGCTTTAATTTACGGAAATTCAGTGCAAAATAGTGTAATCAACTGTGTTTTATGCTCAAAATAGTAAAATAGTGTAATCAACTGTGTTTTCTGCTCAAAAGCGTAAAATAAAAACCAAAACAAAGAGAATCAAAACAAAACACAGTTAAATCAACGTTTTGTGATAAATTTACAACAATAAAAATTTATAGCATAACCAAAAATAGTGCAAATCATAGACTAAAGTGAAGTTCGCAATAATCAGTGATACCAATATCACAACAAAGTTTTGTGTTGCCATAACAATAAAAATATCCCCAAAAATGGAGAAAAAAGATATGGAATGGCTAATAACAATGTTAGATGAGAAACTGAATAACCAAACTCTTCTTATAACAAATTCTGTAACCAAAAATGTAATGGAAGCGCTTGATGAGAAACTGAGATGTATTTCAGAAGAAAATAATATCCTAAAAGTAAAAATATCTGAACTACAACAGGAAGTGAAATTCTTGAAAAATGATAAAAGGAAAAACAATCTGGTATTTTTCGGAGTTGAAGAAACAGGAAAAACCGAAGGTGAGCTTGTTGATTGCATAAAAGATGCCATAATTGAATCAGGAACATACTTTGAGAGCAACGAAATTAGCAATATATACAGAATTGGGAAACGGATCAACAACAAAAATCGCCCTGTAATAGTTTCTATCACCACTTTATGGAAAAAGCATATCATTCTACGAAATAAGTCCAAACTTCCCCAAGGAATATACATCAAGGAGGACTACTCTAAAGAAGTGTTAGAAAAAAGAAAGCAATTGCAATTACAAGTTGAAGAAGAAAAGAAAAAAGGAAACATAGCATTCATAAAACATGATAAATTAGTAGTGAAGAAAAACAGAGACAACAACCCAGAAAAAAGGAAAAGAGAAGAGTCAGGTTCTCCAAACTCCTCAAATCAAAAGAAGACGACAACTGCCACCTCACACCGGCAAATTAATTCCTCAACCAAAACCCCAGGAAAAGACATTATAAGACCCAACATACTCTCCTACGTTGAACGAGGAAAGTCGGCTTCACTATCGGATATTCCAAAAAACATGTAAGCTGCATCGACACCAGGAACCATATTATCACAACATTAACAAAACCAACTTTTTGTAAAGACACCCCAATCCGGCCGGTCACCGTGGGGGAAGAAGACTACTACCCTCCAACTAGATTTATAAATAATCAACCACATACCCTTTCCAAGAAAACCTGTCAAAACAAAAATATAATACACATCGCAACATATAATACGCTCTCTTTAAGAACAAAGGAAAGCCTAGCGGAATTAATCTTAGCTTTAGAAAACATACATTGGTCGATATTAGGACTGAGTGAAGTACGACGCCTAGGAGAGAACATAGAGGACTATGGAGACTTTATGTTATACTACAAAGGAGAAACACCGGGCCAATACGGAACAGGATTTTTGATAAACAAAGAATTAAAACCATATATTGATGAATTTATTGGGATCTCAGAACGTATTGTAATGCTTAATGTAAAGCTACCGCCTAAAAATGAAAAGTGGTCAATTGTTCAAGTCTATTCTCCAACAGAAAAATCTAGTAAATCAGAAATCGAGTCCTTTTACTCTACACTGTCAGATGCAATAAAAACCCACTCGCACAATAATTTAATAGTAATGGGGGATTTTAATGCCAGAACAGGCGAAAGAAAAGACGGAGAGGAAATTGTGCTCGGTCCATATTCTTCAGGAATAAGAACAAGAAATGGGGAAATGCTGATACAATTGGCTTACGAAAACAACTTAAAAGTACTAAATAGTTTATACAAAAAGCGTAAGAACAATAGATGGACATGGATACATCCGAATGGCTACCATAAAAACGAGATAGACTACATCTTAACGAATAAAAGTCACAAGTTTCAAGATTGTAGAGTTATAAACAATATAAATTTTAACAGCAACCACAGAATGGTTAGAGCTAAATTACAAGTTCATACACTCAAGAAAAACCGACCCTTTATGGTGAAGAAAATCAATAACATAGCATTGGAAAGTACAGAAATATTAAGAGAAAAACTAGAAAACTTCATAGAAAACACAATAGATTCTGATATACAAAACAAATACAATAAGTTTGAAGAACTTCTGTACGCAAATAAAAGAACCAAACATGAGGGTGAAAATAGGACAACAAAATGGATAGGAAATCAAACTAAAGAACTCTTACAATCTAGAGCAGAACTAATATCAAACCCTAAGAAGTCAAAAACCACAAGAAAAGAAATAGCCCAAATTAGTAACAAAATCAAAACTCAAATGAGAAAGGACCATCAGAGATATAGATTGCAATTACTCGAAGAGTGCATACAAAGAACAGGAGGCAGCAAAAAAGCAACCAAACAACTATTAGAGAAACGAAACTGGATACCAAATTTAATAAATAAGAACCACAAATATGAAAAGCGTCGCCCAGAAATCATCTCTATAGCTACTAGCTTTTTCGCCGAACTGTATGAAAGGAAAAATACTATACAAGCAACAAGCCTAACGGGAGGAAGCGAAGTACCGGACATAATCTCTGCAGAAATAAATAAAGCTGTGAAATCTCAAAAGAAAGATAAAGCTCCAGGATCAGACGGCATTACCAATGAGTTCCTCATACTAAATAAAGACTACCTAATGCCAATTCTCAAACACCTTTTTAATGAAGTACTACATAGTGAAATTATACCCAACCAATGGACAATGTCGACTATAAAACTTTTGCACAAAAAAGGAGATAAAAATAACATAAATAATTATAGACCTATCAGCCTGTCGTCAAATATCTACAAAATCTTCGCTAAAATAATACTTGGCAGAATAACCAAGACTCTAGATGAAAGTCAGCCAAGAGAACAGGCAGGATTCAGAAGCGGATACTCGACTTTAGACCATATTTATGTTATCAAACAATTATTCGAAAAAAGTAAAGAATTCAACTTCACCTTTTATTGCTGCTTTGTGGACTACAGTAAAGCTTTCGACACAATAGAACATGAAAAGATCTGGCAGGCACTTAAGAATCAAGGTGTCGAAATCAAATACATAAGAATTCTAAAAAACATCTATGATAACAGCAAAGCTAAAATTAAACTAGATAAAGAAGGAAATGAAATCAAAATAGAAAGAGGTGTACGCCAGGGCGACCCCCTCTCACCTAAACTTTTTACGGCAGTCCTGGAGGAGATCTTTCGTCAATTAGATTGGGAACAATGTGGGCTGTCCATTAACGGTGAAAACATTTCACATTTAAGATTCGCGGATGATTTGATAATCCTCTCGCTGACGAGTGCAGGCCTGCAGATGATGTTGAATGAACTAGATAGAGAAAGCCGAAAGGTGGGACTAGTCATGAACACAGAAAAGACCAAAGCAATGACAAACGGGAAGCAAGAACCTATCAAGATCAATAACAATCTGATCGATTATGTGGATGAGTATGTATACCTAGGTCAAATCATTTCTCCTTTAGATTTAACCACAAAAGAAGTAGACAGACGTATTGGAAATGCTTGGAAACAATATTGGGGTTTGAAAGAAATAATGAAAAACAGTGAAATCAGGATAGCTATCAAACGGAAACTTTTTGACACCTGCATACTTCCTGTACTTACTTATGGTTGCCAAACTTGGGCACTCACAAAAACTCACAATAAGAAGCTCGAAACATGTCAAAACTCCATGGAAAGAAGTATGATGGGGAAAAGACTGTCCGATAGAATAAAAATTGCAACCATTAAGAAGCAAACAAGAACAAAAGATGCCATAAAAACAATAAAAAAGCTAAAGTGGAAGTGGTCAGGCCACACAATTAGAGGAAGTGAAAAATGGTCAAAATTAGTCATGAATTGGTTCACAAGTGACAAGAAGAGAAAACGAGGTAGACCATTTAGACGGTGGGTTGACGACATCAAAGCCGTGGCAGGTGGTACATGGACAAGAACAGCTAATGATAGAGAGAAATGGCGACAGTTGGAGGAGGCCTTTGTCAACTAGTGACATACAGACAGGGAGTCGATGCATGATAAGTGAAAAGTTTATTATAAATAATGTTATATAATTTACTGTCTGAATAAAGGCTATTATTATTATTATTATTATATGGTTTTTATGTTAATATTATTACTATTTATTAATGTGCTTATAATATATTTTTTTAAATAAAATATGTGCATCGGCATTTTTTATATAAACTATGTATTATGGGCGCCTAAAAAAATAAAATAAATTGTGAAACAATAAATTCCTGCGGCTTTGTCAGATTTGTTATAATTGTAGTTGATTTACTGATATCTTAATGGTAATTTTTAAGGAGCCATATAGTTTTGATATCCGGCTACCATTAAAAAACAAACAAAAAACACGGTTGAATTATTGAATGGAAATGGAAGTTAAACACGGTGACGGTGGAATGTTAAATTAGTTATGTATAATAATATCAAATGCGAATCATGTTTCTCGCTTTAGACATCCGGCAGGCTGATCAAACCCGGCACAAGTGAAAGAGGTAACCAGTTAAGATTTAATATTCTCAACATTTCAAAGGCGTAAATGTCACATTAATCTAAGAAATGTCCAGAAAAAACAACGGAATTTTCTACTGCGTATAAATATGGTCCAAGGCAGAAGCGGTTATAATAAATAAAAAATCAAAACAAGTTAACTTTTATATAAATTGTGGACTTGTGAAGGTTTAATAGTGATGTAATAACATGAAATTACTTTCCAAATTTCTGTATTTTTCGCTAATATCCAATAAAATATACTTGCACCTCGTACTAAAGTGGACAATACAAAAAGTTAGTAGCTTTGTTAACATGTGTATTATAAACCTTTTCGCCATTTTACTTTTTTGCCATATAAAGAGAAATTAATTTAACATTAATAAAACACTTAGTTTTTACCGCTTTTATTGTTTGTAAAACCAACATTCTTCAGGGTTTACTTAAAACTCTAAGTAAACCCTTTTTAAACCAGTTTAAACAAGTTTAAACCATTTACTTAAAAAGGTTTAACTATTCTCACTTCTTCACGGTTTCGTGAAGAAGTGAGAATAGCTCACGAAACATGTTGGTTTTATAAAAAATAAAAGTGGTAAAAACTAAGTATTTTATTAATGTTGAATTAAAATGGTGTCACAAAATAAGTTTGCTGTGTTTGAAGAAAAAAGAATAATTATTTAAAAAATCACAAAGTTAATTTTTTTTTATATTTCGTCAAACTTTGGTTTCATAAAAGTGTATGTTTTAATTATTTCGCGGTTAACGTTTAGATTGGAATAAAAAACGTTGTGTTTTCTCTTTTTATTACTTACTCACCGTGATAATAAGGGAGAAGATTGCTATGAGACCTATACGAGTTGTTCCCAAAATCGAACAAATTAGCGTGAGGGGTTAACTGACTAAATTTGAATAGCCAATTACCTACCTAGGTTTTTATCAACCATCCTCTACCCCGTCTCTTCCTTACTAAGAACTCTGGTGCGGTATAATATAGTCGACTTTTTTAAATTCAGCATTATTTCGATGAAATTGGTCTTGGTTTTCAATGAAGATAAATAACCACGTTTCCAAAATCTCTCTTTTCACAAGCAATTGAGTCAGGAATTGGACACAAAATGCATTATTTATGGAGATAATTCTCAGCGAGGACTAAGCAAAGACAGGCGCGAAAGGGATAACCCGTATGATGAAATAATGACGGGAATATTAAACAGGAGAGATTCGATTGTATGTGTCACTAAAACAAAAATGAGGAGAATATTGGAGATTTGTTACATTGGGTAACACAGGATAAAACCGTCAATTTTGTGTGACTAATTAATTTATTGTTTTCAATGGGAAAGTCACAAAAATTAAATAAGAATGTTTCATAGACGGATACGCTCGTGGTTTTTTTTACAGTTTTATTCCATTATTTTCATGTGTCAATCAAAATTATGCGTTTCAGTAAATTTCATATCAAGAATAAAGCCATTTATAACTATCGGTAATGCATAAAATTACATGACTTTATAACTTCCCGGAAACGTTATTTAAATACACCACATAGGTGCTGACTTCCGTAAATTCTTAAAAACATAAACATACATATTGAAATCAGTAAAATCTACAAGCCCTAGCGTTATTCTGTCTGAAATTTCTAAGCAAACGAAACTATCTTGTTCACAATGTCAGCTTTTAAATATGTATCCATTTAAGTCAAATACAAACACAATATAACAATTTAGCAATATAACAATTTAGATTTCTTTTGAGAGCCAAATTTCTTTACAAGAACCCAGTTTTTAGAAGTCCGTTAAAACTAGGTATACTAAATAGTATACCTAGTAAACTGTATATGAAGGTAACGTACATAATTATCTTACTTATTGATAAAAACGAATCTTTAATTTTTTAAAATCGCATAAAAATTTAACTAATTATACTAAAGACGTACAACTAATTGTAACGCCAAACACGCACTATTTAAAATGACGTGGAAAAAATTCTCAACAGTAAAGAAATGTCAAATTACAAATATGTACACGTAGATAAGGAAAGATGGGAAAGTTCGGCATATTATAAAATACGGATAGTTGCGTGTAGCTCTACAGGCAGGTGGTTGAGGCCCAAAGGATAGGGTTTCAATTTCCAGCCCAGACATCGCTAGTTCAATCTTCTGCCTGGCTAAATCCTCCATCATTGCACAAGCAACCCTTTCCGTGTATCATGATGATATTAGGTGGTACCCAGATTGGGACTGATGTTATTCGTAAGCAAAGACCGTTTGTCTTTCTTTAAAAAAATAAATCATTTAAAATCTTGTTTCTACGGAAAAATTCAATGTATTCAATGTAAAGCTGCATCCACCACAATATAAGTGGTCTCAGTTCCCTACCACCTCATTCCGTTCCGCTTAGAATAAACAAGTCGAATCGTTTCTTCCGAGGTTTGTTCTGAGAACACCGTTAGCAATGCGCCGATGCTAATCACATTATGTTTAATATATCGCTTTTATTACTAAGAATGTAGATTTTATTCACCTACTAACGTGTGGGAAGGCAAGATTTAACGCCAAGAATTAGCGGATAAATTTTATGTGCGATATCAATCCAAGTTCCAGGTGTAGGCAGTATAGGCACGAGGAAACAATGCTGGTTTCATAAGCCAAGTAGATTTTTTTAAATTTAAAAATATTATAAATTTACTTTACAACAGGTGTGAGGCCAATCGCAAGTTTCACAGGAAAGAGCATTTGAAATCAATAGAATGATTTATTTTAAGTAACTGTTAATTATTACTGGATGACTGTAACGCGTGCGATTATGCAGAGTTCTTCAGGGCTATCACATGTGGGGTTAAGGTTGCTTGGATGATAGGAAACCTCGGATAGAGGAGGGCATGAGAAGAAGAAGTTAATTTTATTTTTTTATTAGCTACTATATAAAATAATTGTACATGCAAAATTTAATGTTAAATATTGTATTTCTTAGTCCTCCTCACTAGGGGGTCCTGCTCCGAGGCGGACTAATTTTTTTTAAAGATATTTCATCTGTCTTCTATGTCGTTTTTAGTGCCTCGATTAGGGTTTTTTCATTGATCTCTTTCAGCCATATTTTTATTCTTGATTCGTATACACTAGAATTTTTTATTAGTTTTATGTCTTGGGGAAGGATGTTATGAAGTTTTGTGCAAAGTGTGTGTAGTTTCTTTGTCCGAATGTGGTTTTGTAACTTTGTAATGTTTTTTATATTATTTTTATTCGACCTAGTGTTATGCATACATATACTTATAATGGTGGTACTTCATTGCAAAATCTTTATTCTATTTTATGTTTGGACCGGACACAGTTAAAAGGGTGAAACTGGTCTGGCCCCAAATAAGTAAGTGGGTCAAAGTTATTAAATTCTCTAATAATTATGGTACAACAAAATAGCGAAATCCAAAAGAAATTTTAAAAATCTATCAGTCACAACATTCAACAAAATTAAAAGACAAAATAAACCCAAATGTTTGCACTTCGGCGTAAATCTAACCGAAACATCCAGTTACAAAGACAACCATTATTCTTGCTTCGATACGCCAGTTTCCTTAGCTATCAAACAGTACAAACTAAATGGTTTAATATCTTAACAATGCAGCTACAATCGTGAAAATATCACTAAAACCTTTGTGAAAACAAATATTTGACCGCACCAAAATCTATTATTTTGAATACTACAAAAATACAACCTTTATGAGGAGGTATCTACTAATATTTGTTCCACTTTATGCTTGAGTTCAATTGAAAATAAAAAAAGACATTTTAACCCCTCGTCTCGGGCCTATTCTTTCGGAAGGTCAAAATATTTTCGCTTTACAATAAAATTCAAATAAATGGAATATTTCTGAACCCATTCGAAAACTAAAAACTTTTTTTAAAGATGATTAAAAAGCTTTTAAATTTTTTGTAATTCAAAATAAACATATAATATTGAAAAATTATCAACAAACAAACATTATTTAATTAAAGCTATTTGTCAGCGCTTCTCAGTTGGATTATAATCAAATTTACTTTATATTCTTCATAGATGTTTACTTCTTTTTTAAATTTAATATTGTTTTGGATTTGGATTTCTAAATTTATTTTTGTTACGTACTTAGTTATTTATTTAGTTATTTTTTAGTTCAAAATACCTTGTAGGTATACACGTATATGAGGTTTTCTTTTTCTACTTTATGCTGTCACTTCAATATGTACTTTTTAATTTTTTGGCATAAGAATATTTTTTCTTAACTATGTATATTCTGTATCCATTTCTAATTATTGTTATTCCTATGTAAAAGTCGTTAACCGTTAATAGTTATTTTTTTAGTTCAAAATACCTTGTGGGTATACATATTATGCCGTCACTTCAATATGTATTTTTTTATTTTTTGTCATACGAATATTTTTTTCTTATGTATGCATTTTCTGTATCCATTTCTAATTATTGTTATTCCTATGTAAAAGCCGTTAATCGGCGTTAATTCATAATAAATAAATATAATTTTTAAATATAAATTTTTTAACACAAACATAAAAAGTTTTAAAAATGGCTCACCTCACGTTTTTCCAACTAAAATTACTGATAAAGAAAAAAATAAAAACACATATATTTTATTACGCAAGTATATAATTCGTTATCGTCAACTCACTACTTTGCCATTTCATGTAAAAACAAATAATAAAAAAATTCCCAAGGATTCATAATTTTTTTTCATATTGAATTCATAAAGGAAACTTTGGATTCATAAAGGTGTACATTTTAAGTACTTTGCGGTTAACTTTTAGATTTGAATATAAAATGTGGTGTTTTCTCTTTCTAACACCGTTCTAGCCATGACAGAAAAGCCTTATTTATTAATTACATTAAGCTAGTTTACGAGCTACTAGCCGGTAAGTTTAAAAGCGGGTGAATCGGCGAGTGAGATTGTCATGATGATACACAAAACTGTCTACTCGCTCAGTAGCAACAGTAGCAGCTAAAATAACAATTCCCGCGCCATGTAACTCTGTCGACATTTTGTAGAAAACTTGAATTCACAACAAGTGCCACACGCTAGACAATAACGGCTCTCGCCCGAACTAATCCTGACAGACGAAATCAGCTGTTGGTGGGCCGCCATCTTTAGGCTAACACCAGCGAGTAGCGAGTAAAGTTGACCACCTTTCAACTTTTTTCGTAGATTATCCACAATCTGCTAGTTAGGAAGTAATACTGAGAGCGAGTAAACTAACAGATAGTAAATTTCCCAGATAGTAGCTTGTAAACTCGCTCTATGTAATTGAGACTTAAAGGCGACACAGTGATTTCTATAAGACCTGCGTAAGTTGTTCCGAAAAGCGAACAAATTAGCCTGAGGGGTTAAAAAAATATCAATTCAAATAAAATGAAAGTACTACTTTTCAGCTATTGGACTGCACCGACAAAATGGCTCTGCATAGCGAAAACAAATACTGGACTGCAATAAAACCTATTTTTGATCGTTAATAAAAAAACAACCGCTATCGGGGGAACCACTGATATTTGTTTCACTTTATGCTCCAGTTCAATTGATCAAAAGAATATCAATTAAAATAAAATCAAAGTTGACCGCTTTTCAGGCTCATCTCGGGAGGCGCGGTCATTTTCAAAGAGTTCCGCAGTGTTCAGTGGTCACTTGGTCAGGTAGCGCGCTTTAATCCGAGACAAAAGGGTTCCGAAAACAAAACTGTCGCGAAATGGTGAAAACGATTTGGCCCGAATGTCGCCCGTAAGGTAATCTTACATTTTTTCAGCGATGCATAAAATGCAAGATTGGACCTAGCGGTAGGAAACTATCCCGCATCGATCAGTCTGGTCAGGTGGTATAACATGCCAAACATGATTGGTCAAAAAATCATCGCATTAACGAGTTTCAGGACAGAAAAGTGGCACACCCCCACGCCTTTCTCTGTCACACGTATGTTTTTACGCATCTTTATCTCTCGCTTAAGTCAGTCTTAAGCGCGAGAATGGAATGTACCATGTTCAGGCCGGTCTAAAAGCTTGGCGTGTACTATAATATTTTCTATAGAACTATATGTAGGCAATTAAATTTAAACTATTTTACTTCTGATAATTTTGCAATTATTGAAGAAATATTTTTTTTACGAGAAGAAATATTTTTCGATTTAAAGATTTAAACATAAATTTAACTTTCGGAAGAATTTGAATTGGAAATTGGCCTCAGACAAGGGTGCCCTATGTCGCCAATCCTCTTCACTATATTCATGGACCGAATTAGCCGAAACAGTCAAACACCGGATGCAGCACTGGTAGGCAATACTAGCTCCTACTATTTGCTGACGACATCGAGAGACTAACGACAACACAGGAAGGACTACAAGAATGGATCAACCGATTCAACGAAGAGTGCACGGCGGCGGGAATGAAGATGAGTACTTAAAAAACAGAAGTGATGGTTATAGGAAGGGACCAAACTCAGTGCAACATACGCGCTAATGGGACTCAGTTGAAACAGGTGGACAGATTCAAATACCTCATGGTCGAATACTCCAGCGATGGACGGCAAGACGGAGAAATTGATCGAAGAATAAGTTCAGCAAGCGGTATGTTGCGTCCTCTCTACAGCGCAATGATAAGGAAAGTCGAGCTTAGTATCAAGACAAAGATTACAATAACAATATACAAAAAAATATATACCGCCCGATGCTTACGTACGGCCACCAGATATGGATGCTAAACGAACGAACACGCTCTGGAGTCAAAACTGCCAAAATGAGGTGCTTGAGAGGAGTGACAAGAGTTACGAAAAGGGATCAAATAAGAAACTCGACGATCCGAGACGATCTAAACATCGAACCACTGTTACTCTTCATAGAAAAATCGCAACTGAGGTGGCTTGGGAATATACTAAGAATGTCTGATAACCAAATTCCTAGGAAAATACTGATTCCAGAGGGTAGACATCCAGTGGGCCGCCCTATACACAGTGAGGCGAAACAACTCCAAAAACTGTGTGAGGAAATAATGGGACTGCCATGGACTGAGGCCGGACAATCAGGCGCATTGTCGATGCAAGGGTTCTCGACCCGAATATGATAAAGGGAAGAAGATGATGATGATTTAAAGATATTTTATTTTGTACCATCATGATAATATTTCATTTGGGTTTTAATTGGGTTAGATGCAAGACATGAAAGCTAAACCTGCTGAACATTGATTGCCTCTTGTCAATTTTATATAACTAATAACTAATTTTAAAAGTTAATTCGTTTCCCAGACGATAAACTTTTCCTCAGTAGTGTCTGTTAGAACAATTCCTAGAAAAGAACTTTCATCATCATGAATGTATATTTGATGCAGCCAAATATGAAAATTAAGTAAAATAATGAATCATTGGTAAAAAAACACGAAATGTAAATGCATACATTCAAGTAGTGGTTTTACCGATTGCTACAGGTATTGAGTTTGAAAGGGAAGAGTTCGATATTATAGGCAGAATGTTAGGAATTATTTAGGGCGAACGCTATAGTTACGTCAACCGTAGTGATACATCCCTAAGTAATAAGCGAAGGGACAGAGAACAATATTGAGAAGATTGCTTAACAGGCTGATCAATTCCAGTCATTTATGTATAGCCATCTAGTTTAAAATAAATAAAATAAAATAAAATTAGCCTTTATTTCTGTCAAACTTATAAACATTCTTCTAATCTAGTGAATATATATACATATTTTTTATATTATTCTAAATTATCAGCGTTCAGGTCATTATTTTTAGAAACAGCTTGTCTTTCGACATAGGCCTCCTCTAAAGATTTCCATGTTTCTCTATCCTTTGCAACTCTGATCCATTCTGGACCAGCCACCTTTTTTAGATCATCTTCCCATCTAGTTTACTCCATATCAATGGCAATCTGACATTCAACTCATTACACGCCCAATGATTCTAGACCATAAATCCATTTCGATTTACCGAACCTTCGTCGGGAAAGCGGTAATCTTCAAGGACCATTTGGTCGAAGAAATCATAAAAATTGAGTTTTTTTAATCAAAGTTAAATTCATGTTGAATCAAGCCTATGATTACGGAAATCGATTATTATAGTTCGATTCATTTTGCATCTACTCTAGTGATTTCAAATTAATTATTCAGATGGCGAGAGAACCAACGGATACGTTGCAAAAAGATAAGAATCAGTTTATTTCTATATCAACGACACATAACCATTTAAATTAAATTAGACGACAAACTGTTTCAGTGAATCAACAAGTTTTTATTCAAACCAAAAGGGTATTACATAAGTAGGAGCGTACTAACAAAAACAGAGCAAAACAATGCTCATTTTAAATACAGAGCCGTACAAATAAAAATGTTTTAACTTTTACTAAAATGATAAGCAACCATTACTGAAGGTTAAGTGGTTGTTTAGCAGTTTTGCAAAATTTAAAATAAATTTATTAGTAAAAGGTGGAGAATAAAATAAAAAGCTAATTTTACCCAGCAAGCGAATTTAACTAAGGTATATACTAATAAATAGTTTCGCTGTGGATAATAAAGATAAACAATTACTAGCAGTTTTATAAACATAAAGTTAACATGCATACGAGTACATAAATAAGTAACATCAACTGGGGTGAAGGGAATCAGTTGGGGTGAAGCGGCCCACCGAGCTAATAATGTCTTGCGAACGCTATAGTTACGTCGACCGAAGTGATACATCCCTACGTTTTCCCTACGTGTCCCGGAAGTTTTAGGCTTGCCTATATGCAGCGATCGGTTGTATTGAATGCCCGGGCGAAATATTTCAATAAAATTTCGGGTTAAAGATAAAGTTTTTTTTTTAATTTTCTGAATCCAGCAATAAACATGAAAACGAAGCTAAAAAAAGTTGTTCACTTTACCCCTCACCCCGATGAAAACAACCACTTAAATATTTTTTTACTATGAAAAAAAGGTTTTCTAAATTCCAAACGGTCAAACCATCTAGGTATATTATTTTCAAATATTTTGATATAAAGTATTGTGTTATTAAAAAAAAAAACGAAAAATAGTACCACTCCACCCACGCCGACCGACTGAACACCACGCTAACATAACACTAACCAATTAAAGAATAAAAATAAAATAATTTATTAATTAAATCATGAACATCGTAGGCTTTAGTAGCCCAATTATCATAAGTCAAATTTTAAATTTGGATTTAAATTTAATTTTGAAATTAATTTTTTGAGTTTTCTGAAAACTTTTCGAAAAGTTAAACGTATAGGTAAAAATAAAACGGTAAAACGATATTTCGCACATAATATTTTAAAATAATATGGGGCCTTTACATAATTTCAAAAGTAATTTTAGCAATATAAAATTAAAAACACTTATTTCAAAAGGTAGGAAGTATAAAATATTTCCAAGTGTATGAAAGGCTTCTAACCAAAGGCAATCGTGATATCAGGTTAAAGAGGGACGATGTCAGTTCCATTGTTCCATACGGTACTCACCGCGACAGAAATCTTAATTAAAATGGGAAATCACCAACTGTGACAAAGAAGCGCTCGGACGAGCATTGATCGCTCGATAGAACGGTCCCATGACAAATCAGAACACCTTTGAAAAGTGATGACGAAAAAAAACTAGCCTAACCCCTAGTCTTTTTGGGAAATATTTCTCCCATCCTGACACGGATTCATAAAAGTCATTCTATTTCATTTTACATTACGGTAAGATATACACAAAAAAAGAACAACACGCTATTTACATTTATTTAAAAGTTTACCACAGGAACTCCCAATTTTTTTTTAAATAATTCTAAGAAACAACATTTAGCATTTAAAAAATATGAATAAAAAATTGATTTTTTTTATACAAAACAAAAAAGGAAAGTGCCAATAACTTTTATAAAACTTTTAACTAATTTGATATGTTTTTTAGTTTCGTGTTAAGTAGTGGTAACAGTTTACTTACACAATAAAATCCATCTAAGCTTCTTTAAAAACTTTATCTATGTTTAAGTTCAAAATGTTAATAGTTTTAATTACATAATATATCGATTTGTAATGCTTAAATCGAAAGGGTATTTCACATGCTTTACGAAAACAGAATATTTTTTCCGAAATACGCTGAAAAATAAATCTATTTTATATTTTTGTAATAAATTTAGTGAGTAAATTTGATATATTTAGTAATTGAATTGATACATTTACCCAAGATACTATCTAGATTTCGTTTAATTCGGGTATAAACATGCAATCATAAATGAAGAAAGCAGCAGTTAAAATTTGCAGTAAGAAAATGAAGACAATGTTGGCAGTCGAAATATGATTGAAGGGTATAGGGTCAAATAAACTCAGTGGCAGAGCAAAGTCCGGCAGTCTTGGGTGCAATTCCTAGATTCGAACGAATCTTTTTCTGATTTTTCTATTTTAAATTTAAGTTTAAGAGTGGCTAATATTATCAATCAATAATTAGATCCATTTTAAATTGAATGTCAAGCGGGAATTTTTGATTACATGATATCGTTTTGTCGAGGCCCGGGGGACTAAACACCTAATCTATTTTTCTTATTTCCATCACTTTTCATAAGTGTTCTGTTTTGTCACTGTTCTGATTTGCCCGGTTACCGAGAGACAAAGCGTGAAAGCAGCTGACGCCGCGGTCAGAAGACACACTCCGGCCCTTCCGAGAGACACAAAACGAAAAATTAGAAACAAAATAGAAAACAAAGCGCTTCTAGTTGGATGACACGAAAAAACGAAAGACAAAAGAGAGGAGCAAAAACAGCTCTTCATTTTAACCGAAGATGAAACTTTCCGTGGGAAAATCGAAACAAAGGGGAGGATAAAATCCACATTCAGGCGATAATGCGCCCTATTCGTATCGGTGATAAAGTCAGATTTTGCAAATATATTTTAAGTTTGTGGCGCTTTTGAGAGTAGGTTGCATTTTTTGCAGTCCCAAAACGTTGGAGCTGTACACCTACATCACGAAGTAAAATCTCAGTGAGATGACATTTTTTCCTGGACTCATAAGTTTTTGTGTTGAAGCGTTCAAAAGATGCATTCTCTGCGAAAATTGTTCGCAGTGAACATGTTCCGAATTGCCCTGTAAAAAGATCCAGAACATTATTTTGCTGGAACGCTAAATGGAATTTTTTTAAAGCACTCCATGAAGTATAAGTCATCACTGTCATCGGCATTACCACCAGATTAACATCAGATTTTCAGAGTTTCACTCTATATTATTGTAGTTGACCTGACCAACAAATTAATCAGAAAATCATCTCGAGAGTTTTTGTTGTTTTGCACCACGGATTTTCAGTTTTATTTTAAGATATACCTAGCTTTTTCAATACAGTTTCATACCAAGAGTGACGACCCCCTGTCAAGAGATTCTTAGATGCAAAACAAGCGATCAAAATCTAAAATGTAAGCAACACCACCGAAACATGAAAACCACTAAAAATAGCGATACCATCGGAAAATATGCATACCGGTATTCGCTCCAGGTAATAAACAAACCATAATGTCTGTGAGAAGATCAGAGTTCAAACTTGTTAGATAAGGGTATCACTTAACTATCTTAACTGATTTTTTAAATTTATTACCTCGGCATAAAATTCATCAGCTGTTGGAGGTAACCCCGTACGCGAGGCAGCACTCGGACGATTAATGAGATAAAGTCGGAATAGCAAAACACAACTATGAATCAGCGGAGAAAACTCCCTGATCTGGGCCTATCTCGGGGATCTTTTTAGTAGGAGCGTAAATTTACTGGCTCTGACTCGCTTTGAGCCATTTGTGATAAGGCCCACAGATTACTGGCGAAATTAAAAGAGGATAAATGAAATTTGCGGGGAAGACAGAAACTCTCAGAAGGGACGATTAGTTGAAAAAAGGATTTCATTGCATGACCAGGATTATGCCTAGGTATCAAATTAAAAGACCAAAATAAAAAATAAAAATTAACTAAAAAAATTGTCATACCGTTTCACTGTTTGGTTAAGCAGCTAGGGTTGAACATACTCATGGATGGCATACACTGCATTTTCTTGAATGTTTTCTCCAAGTTTTGATTTTTTTATTATTATCTACATGAAATTAAGATTGTTGAACACTTGGAGCAATTTTCCACCCACCTGCTAGGGATGTCTTCCCAGGCCAGTCCTTCCTTATTCCATTCACTTGCGAATCACATACACATAATTACATACAATGGAAACCAAAATAAATTGAAAAAAAGTGATAATAGCATAGTTTTCACTTCACTTTGGGAGGCAGGTATGGGTACGCCGCCTCGGGAACCATTTATTGAATAACCAACCCCTGCCATAGTTCACTTGAAGTGTCCCAAATCGCCCAAAGTGGTTCGCTGCGTTTGGTGGCGTAGAAAGGGTGCCCGGGTTCATGGGATGAGGTTTATCTAGGTCTTGGAAGCGGATGATTTCGCCTGCATGCGTGGCGGGCCGGATCGGGAGTCTAGTTGAGGGAGACCTTTCGACATCTCCAGCCGGACTCTCACCGCCTCGCACCGGAGTGGGATGATGGATTCATACGTCAATCACTCTTGAACACATTGACCCCCAGATTCCTATTCCCACCTCACATATTTTTCCTTCCCAGAACTTCGTTCTCTTCTTTTATCTAAAAAGATCCTCCACACTGTGTCCCCCAAAAATGGCCTTCAGAATTTTTTTCATCAGGGCCTCCTGTGTAGAGACAATGTAAAAAAAAGAAAACAAATAATTTACTTAAAATGAATTTATATAACATCGGTTTTTACCTATCTTTCGCCTACCCTGACGTCAAAAATCATCAACGGGCATAAAAAGCAGTAAAAAGTCATAACGCACCAAAAGCAAGAAACGCAATATTCATTCCTTTGAAAAATATATGCATAGAAGTATTGCGAACCACTAGTACTGACTGGTAAAAATATACGAAGTACTGCGTGGTTCATAGTACAGATCACCCTTCTAGTATAACAGGCACATTAAGCAGAAAATTTGCAGCACGCAATAATCGTTCATCCTTCATTATAGTGGGTGCCCAGGGGACAATAAAGCAGTCCCGACGAGGCATAGATAATACTAAAGAGTTGAGAAACAACGACAAAATTATTATTGAGTGTCTATGTTTAGCTAAAACGAAGCCAACCCTCAATAAAGAAGACTTATCATTTCTTGGTGAAGTTATTTGTTCCTAACTAATGACCGAGACATTTATCCTCCTTCAGCAAATTTTGCTTGCTGTTTTCACGATGTACATGGAGTGAGGATTCATCACAAATGACATTGGAAAATTGTATTTATAGTCGATACAAAACAGGTGGCGATCTTGTTGATCAAATACGGATAGGTTTATGAATGCGTTGGACAAGCAAGTTTTAACATTGTGCATTTTGATCCAATTACGGGATCGACAGAAGAAAATATTGCTCATTTCTACTTAACTCGAACAATGGTGTACCCTATCACGTACATCTTACATACCATTTAATACATATTTAAAAATAAATCACACGGTTGCTTTAAAAACTTAGATCAACACCATAGACGTAGATAGACATAAGTTGGATCAAACCATTTTTTCAGCACTACAAACCGTGGAGATTAATAATGGCATTGAATTACGTCCCATCTTCGATGGAATTCGGTATCATTATCGTCCCTAGTGAGAGACAATCAAAATAGGAACGTCGTTGCTTGAAATTGTTTAAGGTGATGCAAAATCATGAAATTTTGATGTTTTAATTAAATACACATATTTTTCTTTGAAATAATCGAGTTTTTTTTTCTAAGTCCAGAAAAAAATATCAGGCCTATAAAGCTGCTTTGAAGTTCAAAATCTCCTACTTACGAACCCTTTTTTCGTGCCCGAGCTTCACAAAATAAAATAAAACCCGCGATATTTTTCACGGAAAAATCAGAAAAGGCGGCTGGCGTTAATCAATGAATTTAAACATTATCGCCATCTACACGAGGAAAGTTATTGTTAGCAGCCCAATTCCGAATTTTACACAACATGGTGCATCACCTTAACTGTATTTAGTGACTATTGAAGAGTTAATAATAGTCTGTGTAAAATGTCCGTTCCACAAGTTTCCCAAAGGCATTACAGGTGCTGAGTCAAGTAACTCCCAATACCATCAACTGGCTGACCAAGAGTGACCAAGCCACATTGACCTCCACCACGCGAAGAAGTAAAAGAACAGACATGTGCTATTCCACTTCTCTCAACCTCCCCCGCTTCCTTCCGTCTCACAACAATTCACAACGACCTACGTGGTTGAGTGATTACCATCCTTGGCTTTGCATCTGGAGTTCTGGGATTCATATCCCGGCGTGCGCAAGTAAATTTTCATTGATTTATTTGCGTACTTTTACAATCTATTCATTTAAGATATCACATATAGGTACTACATTTGCGGCGTGTTCCAGAGTGGTAAATACTCCAAGTGCCATGGTGAAAGACCACGATTCTGAATCGAAACGTTGCTTGAAATGGCTTTAACCGTGTTTGGTGACATCCATGTCTTCCTCTATCTTATATCTTTCTCATCCTCACTACCTTTAGCTTCACTCAATGGACGTCAGTCTCACTCCAGACGGTTGCAAGCAGTTGAGACTCTTATGTGGTACCTACCCACATGAAAAAATTTTAAATTTCAAAAGATGAGAATGCCATAGCTCCACCGGTCCGGGCAGTTGGCACCTCTTGTGCGGTACTACACAAAAAACCACTAACATCAAAAGACATAACATTTTTACCACGCTATGTCTAAGAAGATAAGTATTCTATTACTTCGGGACATGCCCGTATTGGCTTCGACCTCTTTTACCAACCACATCCATGTCGTTTATCAGTTTTGAATGTACAAAATAACGATGTCATTAGTCATTCAATCAATCAATACCGAATATAATTGGTAAATAGGTTTTATCGAGCGCGGTTTTATTAAATAGGTGGCGGCTCCGCATCGAGAACGGGCATTAACATAAAAGGTTTCAACACCCGCCACTCGCCAGACGAGGCGAGTAACAAAGGCGGGCGGCGGGAGTGTGGGTAATTTCCAATACAATATTTGCTCGGGCTAAATTAAGCGCTAACGACTTTAGTCAAGGGTAACAACAACAGTTCAAAAGGTATTTCGCACCCAATACATCCACTTGTCCCCAGAGGGCCGAATAATTCACGGTACTGCCAAGGAAAATAGGTCTGGTTCTAAGGAAGTGAGGCTTGTGGCGACACACGGCTTTCTCCGTAAACGTAAGTCGATCATCCAATCGAAATTTGAGTTGAGTGTGAAGTTACATATGTATATGCAAAAGTGCACCCTCTATCTGGTACAGATTATTCATAAGCATCATAAAATCAATTATTATGCAGAAAAACTTGTAGTGAATTGAACAAAATGTTGACGTTTTCTGGATCGCTATTTCAAAATGTCATACTAATGTACTAGACCGTTATGTCTCCCGGTGTTATTTTAAGGCATTTTTATAAAGTATATCACAGAAACGTGTAAATAATATTTGATTTATGGTGAGCATTCGAATATTACTTTCCTCTTTATTTAGAAACTTAGTATTTGGATTAAACAATTTTTTTTTACATTAACTCCACACAGGAGGCCCTGAGGAAAATAATTTCCCTCAGGGCCTTTGTCATCTGAGATGCTGTGGGGTGGGTCTTTCTGAGGAGAGGAAGGAATGATCATTGGTCTTCTAAGAACCTATGTTATAGGAACGAGGAAACACAGAGACCGGCAAATCGTTCCACAGCCGAGCTATTTAGCATAAGAACGAGTTGAAAAAGTGACCTGTTCTCATGTGACAAATGCCACCATGTACAGATGTTGGGCGCGCGTTTAAAATTAGTATTACTAATCAAGTGGACGATCGAGGTATAATAAACAATCCAGGCGATTATAGTTATACAATCTTAGTTTGTTTATATAAACTTAGTATTACAAATCAACTGGACGATCGAAGTTTAATAAATAATCAAGGCGATTATAGTTATACAATCTTAGTTTCTTTTTATAAACTTAGTATTACAAATCAACTGGACGATCAAAGTTTAATAAATAATCAAGGCGATTATAGTTATACAATCTTAGTTTCTTTATATAAACTTAGTATTACAAATCAACTGGACGATCGAAGTTTAATAAATAATCAAGGCGATTATAGTTATACAATCTTAGTTTCTTTATATAAACTTAGTATTACAAATCAACTGGACGATCAAAGTTTAATAAATAATCAAGGCGATTATAGTTATACAATCTTAGTTTCTTTATATAAACTTAGTATTACAAATCAACTGGACGATCAAAGTTTAATAAATAATCAAGGCGATTATAGTTATACAATCTTAGTTTCTTTATATAAACTTAGTATTACAAATCAACTGGACGATCAAAGTTTAATAAATAATCAAGGCGATTATAGCTATACAATCTTAGTTTGTTTATATAAACTTAGTATTACAAATCAACTGGACGATCGAAGTTTAATAAATAATCAAGGCGATTATAGGTATACAATCTTAGTATGATTATATAAACATAGCATTACTAATCAACCGGACGATCGAGGCGATTATAATTATATAATAGTATGAAAGAGTGCGAGGGAGAATATAAATATTTTCCCTCAAGGAAGAGAATAACAGCAACGAAAAAATTTATTCACGTTATCATTTCTCATTGGTTGGGATATGCATTTGATTGTAATTCGGCATTCTAATTTTCACCCACAATGGTTTTATAACCTTAAGAGGAACGTATGCGCGGCCCATTTCGGCCAGTTTCACACAAATCTTGGATTTGAAATCATAATACCCAACCAAACTGAAAAATATTTTTTGTAATCAAAAGGTTAATCAAATATCTAGTACGGATGTGAGCTACGTTATTTATTTTTACTCTAAATTATAAGATATAGGTCATTAAAGATTTTAGTGTTTCATGATTTAAGAGGCAACTTGGGCAATTATTTGTGAGTAAATGTGACCTACCGGTAAGTATGAACCTGAATATTTTCTGCCTATACAGAATATAAATATTACATTTTGGCAATATTCCATAAACATTTTAATGTAGCTTTACTTTCATTGGTCCAATACATTTATATTTATTTTTGTATTGGTGATCGAAGAACCAGTGGATGCAATCTATTAGCCATAAATTGTTAACATAGTTTGCCTATTCTGTAGTTAAAAGTTAGATAGAGCATTAGAAAAGTAAGTAAGTAAGTAAGAGGACGCACTTGAAATATATTATAAATTTGTAAGGGCCCTTGAGGTGAATTTTCCCAAAAACGGAACTGTAAAAATCATCCAAACATTATTTTCATTATAGAATGGATTGATGGAGTGCAAAATCGTTCTCTACGATACCTTGATTTTCGGGGCTATCTTCCCGATCTGAGTCCTCCTCCTTCACTGAAAAGTCGTAAACATTACGCAGACGCACTATTTGTACAAAAAAAAGGCCATCTCTGTGAGAGTTTACCCGGAATTACTTGAAATAATTCAATTAAGACGACGCATTAGTTGTAAAAATAAACTATTAATCTGCAGAACTTTTCATGGAAAAACAAAACGATTTTCAAATTATTATTTTTTTTAGAAGACAAAAAGACTACGAAATCGGATGGATACAGCTTTTATTATGATTTTCGAAGTATATTAAGATTTAAAAAAAAATTAACAAAAAAAGTTCAAAAAGTTATCTCCTGAAACACGTCAAAGTAAAATGTCAAAATACAGTGCGGTTTAGAAAAATTTTTACTAAAATTTTGCATTCTTAAAATTACATGACACGCATTAACGGAGAAGGTAAAAATTTCACAGAGTAAAAAATCCATATTCGTTACCGACCGAGGTTGATTTATTTCTCCTCTGGTGTAAAGCTTATCATAAATATCCTGGGCCGATTTATTTATTGCGTCCGCACAGCGAGCAGAGCGCTCTGTGAACCCACATCCACTCGGCTGGACGATTATTTAAATCCCCTGGAACAATTCGACAAATCAATTTATTGAGCGATAATTAGCAGCTGTCATGTTTAATAAATATCTTTCTGTTTATTTTTGGCAAATTGCAGGGGTTGTTAACATGCGCCTGCGGCCTGGACGAGCCGTAACTCCAAGACATGGGATTTATAGCGGATATGGTCCATAGCACCATAGCGTGCAATTCCAGAGAGAGGTCGTAAGTACGTGTTATCGACGATTATCTTCTTCCATGTCACGCGTCTTATATGAAAACGAAAAATAATGAAGATACTAGATTGACGTCATGTACGACCTCTTTCTAGAACTACTAAACAGTTTGTATGAGACAATACCGCACTTGAAGCTCTATATTACCCATGGCTGTTTCCAACAGCATTTATCTCGGGAATGCTGGGTATCTGCAGCTTTAGTTCCAGAAGAGATGTCGCATAACTGCTGATGGTTCCACGCCAACTGAGAATAAAGCAACTCAACACCTCCTTGAAAAGTCATTAAAAGCTATGAAAAAAATAATTTTAAATTAGCGATAACCCTAACCTAACGTAACCTATTTAACCATTTTTTATATTTTTTTTTTATCACTCTAAATGACTTATCTGAGATGGTTCTGAGTTGGTTTCATTCCGAGTTGTCCGGTCACCACTGCTGACTACTGATGGCTTATAAGCTTCTAAATGGTTTTATATCGGTACCAGATATTCTGGCTGAAATAGGATTCTATGTCCCGGATAATTTCACGCGAGGTCGCCAACACAGGCTTTTGATTCTTCCCAGTTGCAGAACTAACTTACCAATGTGATGCCCCTGAGAAGACTCACTAGGTTTATTAAGTGCCTTGCAGGAAATGTGGATATTTTTCACATATCCTACATCGATTGTAAGCGTGAAATAGCACATGTGTTAACTAAATGTATTACTTTAACTGTAAATGTAATTATTATGTATCTTTTCTTACCGCTTTTGCAATGCATTGGTTTTGTGCTATTTTTGCAAATAAATAAATAAATATTAGTTATATGAAATATATATTTATATGAAACATATATTTTTACATTCACCCTAGATAAAAGGCCCTGAGAAAAAAATCCCCTCAGGGCCTATGTCATATTTGGAGATGCTGTGTGGAGGGTAAGGAAGGAGTTACGGGAAGGAAAAAGGTATGAGGGGTGGATGGTAATCTAGGGGTCAGTGTCCAGGGGGGACGGACGTATGAATTCATCCCTCCCGCTGCAAGACGATGGGTCGAGAAAGAAAATCTAAAAGGGTCAAACCCCAAACTAGCCTCTCCCGATCCGGCATCCGCCGCCAAAACCTGGGCAAACCACACCAAATGAACTCGGGTACAGTCACAAAACGAAGTTACGTAGCGTACCGTACCGCTTAGGATTACCCATACCTGCCTCCCAAATTGAAAATTATATACTACATAATATTATTACCTACATGCTTTTCAATAAACAAAACCAACCAAACCGACCAAAGGAAAGCACGGGACAAAAATTACTAGCAGCAGGCGGAATATTCCACCGTCCTTATTGCAAGTACTACCTACGCGAATGAATGGATTTGCGGTATGTATCCAACTAAAAAACTAATGCCGCAAGGCAGTTTGTAAATAAAAAGTTTAAAAAAATTAAATAAAAAAAAAAATGTAGAAGGATTGGGGCAAAAAAATTTGGGAAAAAATAAATTTTGGTCAGAAGCTTGTATTTGTCTATTATCTTTTAATGATTTGTTTTCCTTAGGGTAGGTTTTTCAACCTTTGTGGATTGCACGCCACTGTTAAACACGACACACTTAAAGCTTGTCGAGATTTCAGATAGTGGAACAGACAAGACACCAAATTAGGTTAATCAGTGGAGTAGAGATGGGATTTTTTATAAAACGATGTGGCGAAGATAGCAATCTGAATTAGGGTTGGGTATAAGCGACTTAAGTTATTAAAAATCTTTAAGAATAAATTATCACAGCCAAACCCAAAACACCTGCATATTTTATAAAAACACATTCCGAATCGTTATTTAAAAGTGTTCAAATAAAGCATAATACAGACAAGTGCCTAGTTTAGTGATTCTAATAAGTCAAAACAAAAAATGCAATGCCGAATATTTAGAATTTCGCAAAAAGCGAAATTTAAGAAGGAACCCGAAAATATTTCCATTTCTAATAATTTCTGAAGGACTTTGATTAAAAAACATTTATCATTCTTCTACTATATTATGTCTGTTGAAAATGGGTACTCTTTTTAAGAATCATCATTATTCTCTTACGCCATGAAAGAAGAAATCGCAATTATTGTGCGTTTTCAACGAAATGATAAAAGTTATTCCCAAAAAACCAAAACTTTAACCTACCAGATTTTTCTTTTCTTCGCAGTTTTCTCCGCATTTGGGGCCATTTTTGCCGACGCGAAACCAGTAATTTGCATATTATGGGTGTGACAGAGAATTCCACGAACAAAAGAATTACCCACCATAAAACATCTCAAGAATAAAAAAGGACAAAACAAATAATGCTGTATGATTTAAGCTGTTCAGCTTAAAATCTTCCTTTTGACGTGTGCGAGATAAGCTTTGAAGAAGTGTGTGACATGATCTCGAAGAACAGAAAAACACTCCTTAAAAAAGATACCCTGATCAAAAAGGGTCGAATAAAACCTAAATGTGCTTATTTGTTGAACGTGTATAGAGCTTTACCCTTTTATTTGAGGGTTTACATTGGAATTCGAGTGTGAATTCGAAAATCGAACGTAATTACAGTGATATTCAATCAGGAATATTCCACCTTCCGCGAACAATGCGACAGCCACTTCGCAACCGTTCCGCTAATTACTGTTATTGGTCCGCAATTGTCCGAGAGCAACTAAGTGGCGGGATATAAGACCGGACAGGGGTTTTAAATGCGGGTATGAAGCTCCAACAGGTGAAATAACATATAGTTAGGTATTCGAATCCCACGAAAACAAAGCGATGATTAAAAAGCTATTCATACACTTACGTATTACACAATATGTATTTTTTTTTTTAATTTAAAGGAAAGTCAGAATTTTTTGAATAGAGGTCTCAAACAATATCAGATGTAGAAGATAAGATTTAATAAAAAAATAAAACATTTTTATTGCAGGTTTCACACGTTCCCATTACTCAAGTCATACTAAAATAGATAAGAAATGATAAATAAGAAAGAAAAAATGATAAAAAGGTAAGAAGAAATGCAAGCAAGCAAAAAAAGAAAGCTTTCAACGAACAGCAAAAATCAGCAAACAAGCTTAGGACATTCTTTAAAATGTTGTGTCACTAGTCCCATCACAACAGTAAACAGCTATGTAACTATGCGTAACCTCATCTATGATGGTAAAGAACAAAAAATAATATAAACATCAAATGTTTTTCATAATAGGCATATTACCTCGCACACCTGAACCTTTTATAAAGTATCGAAAAAAAATTGCTTCAAGCTTCATTTTCTGTATGTAAAACGGCACGCATTTTAAAGATATATTAAGATAATTTATGGTGCAACTTTACAAATATGGCATTGCAAAAAGCGGACGAGATGCAGATGCTTTAAATTGAACATCTAGACTAAATAGCATTTCTTATTTGGAATTCTTCAAATACCAGACGACGCAATGAAGGCCTTATAAATAAATACTAATTGCCTTAATCTGGCCGAGGCGATGTCTCAACGCAACGACAAAAACTGGAAACGATGAAAAATAAACGGTCATCGATTGAAATAAGACCCAAACTTTATATTTAATCGACGATATATATTTTGAAGAAAATGCAGTTAAGGCGTAAGAAAAATGCGGCCCGTACTCGCGTGAGCTTCGAACTGATGGAAGAGCTAGTGAGGGAATGACATACACATATCCGAAAAACTATTCCCTGAAGCTGATTGCGGTAGTATGATATTCTGATGCTCTCTATTTGACCATGCTGGGGGAAACCGTAATTTATTTAGAAGAAAATAGCTGACAATGATAGTGAAAATATAATGATTTAAAAAATATATAATGCGCTGTCGGGCACCAAAAAAGTACACAAATTGAGGTAT
This sequence comes from Glyphotaelius pellucidus, assembly GCA_936435175.1. Taxonomy (NCBI): domain Eukaryota; kingdom Metazoa; phylum Arthropoda; class Insecta; order Trichoptera; family Limnephilidae; genus Glyphotaelius; species Glyphotaelius pellucidus. The sequence goes on from OW386550.1 coordinate 13,491,653, forward strand.
TAATACATCCTAATTGGATTGTAACAACCAAATTAAGTAACATAAAATGTAATGTGTAATCTAACATAGCATAACAAATAACAAAAATTACAATAATTTTTTTTTTAAATGACGTTCGAGGCTGACCTCACTGGGTCATGAAATTTAAGACCTATTCCGGGCTGCTAGAGTGTGCACGGTGAAGATAGTCATAATGATAGTCAACCTCCAATATGCAAGGGGACCACAAAAAAGAGGAAAGGCACCCTCATGTAACCTTGTAGTAAACAAAACTTCAAAGTAAAGTGTATAATTTCAACATGAATCCGTATAATCTAATATATGAAGTTGATTGTCTGTGGCGAGTGGGCGGGTTGGCGGACGGCTTGGCCAGCGGGCGGCGGATTTGATTTGCGTACATGTCTACAGTTTTATTCAGAGATTGATGAAATTTTGCTGTTCCTACCCTTTAAAGCAGTACTTTGATACTTTTTGATGAAATTTTGCACACTTGACGATAAAAAAAGAGGAAAATTAATGTCTACATATATTAGGAAAACGGCTTATAGCTGATAGCTGATGTCCACGGCAACGCCGTGGACATCAGCTATCAGCCATATCAGCTATAAGCCATTAAAAAGTATATATATACTTACAGAAGTGACCTGGCACGGTCGATATGATAACTTTCGGAGGATTTGAGGAGGAAGATTCCCTAGGACAACTAACCAACAATTGATGTCGAGTATATTAAGAGCACTTAGTCATTGTGAAATGTTACTTAATCGTTGGCGATCTGCAGTCATGCTAGGGAACGATAAGAAGTTACCAAAAGTTATCGTATCAATCCTTATCGATCGACTGAGCTAGGGGGCCTGATATGGTTTATTTTTTATACAAATCAACAGTTTTATTTCAAGACCAATGAAAGTTTGTACACTCGACCTTCGAAGCAAGAGGAAGGTCACTGTTTACATAAATTTTACAAAAAAACACCCACATCCTCTTTTCCCTCTTTGACCAAGAGCTCAAAAATAAATAAAGCTTAAAGCTCAGAGCTTAGAAATCGAATCTCAACCACCCTGAGGGATGATCCGATAATTTTAATTTTATTTACTTCCACATTTTATAAAATCATTCATTACCTATTATTTTTTCATTTTCATTATGATCGTGTTTCTTAAAATGGCAGACTGGGATTGCAAGGTCCGTTTAGGTGTTAAGGATATTGAATTATGAAGTGAAAGTGGTTGGCAGAAAAAGTTGGGACGTCCCAAAAAGATATGGCACTTCAAGTGAATCAAATATATATGTGGTAAATTGAGGTATAAGCAGATACTAAGGAAAGGTGTGTAAGCAGAATATTTGCGTGGAACGAATGGTGAAAGAAGTTGAGTTCGCCCGAGGAACACTAGGATAGGTACTAATCTGTGGTAAAGCGAGGTGTTTGTTTGATTTTAATACAAATCTACAATTCTATCAGATTTGATAAAATTCGCTCAGTGGACCTTCAAAACGTGAGGTACGTCACTGTCTAAGTCTGATTTTTAAAATCTCCATGTAAAGCCCGGGCAACGCAGGGGAGTTCTGCTAAATGTCGAATACAAAAAGAAAGAAAAGATATTATGGAAAACGTGAAAATAAAGGCTTCATTTCAGATTATAGACATTTTTCGCCTTTCGAGCGACTCTTAACGAACGTGTAAAAAATAAGACAAATAACCAATTTATCTTATTAAAAAAAATTATGCATTTCGAATTATTCAACATAAAAAACAGCATTTTAGTTTTAACGCACCAATAGAATAATGGGTTTATTAAAAAAATATTACGCAACATAAAGTCATTGTCGTCTTAGAAACTCCACGAATAGAGCATCACAAGTTCCGGGCAACCAACGCGGGACGAAATAACATTCTTTTGTAATTTACGCCGCACCAAAGTCACTAAAATGTCAAGTAAATTAACGATAAATGTGGTGACCACGGCCGGCCACGGCCGCGGGATACGTGGAAATTAAATTGAAGAAAAAAACCCAACAGAAAAGCGAGCGAAGGCGGGGGCTATCGTAGGGATCTATAAAGTCAGTGTGCAGGTGTTAAGACCTTTAGAACAATTTGTCGCAGAACAATATTGTTAAATCGGTAAGAGAAGCGACAACGCGAATTCAATAAATAATAGTAAAAATTTAACACCACAGGCAGTAGGTACTTAATGTTTGTACGTGTTTATAAACAGCAACAAAAAACCTGTTTGTCAAACTCAGATTAAGTAATAAAATAAGTCGTAACGTATCAATTATCAACACCCAATAATGGCGCAATAAACCTATCGGAAATTGCTGAGAACAAAAAAAAAATTACATAAACTAAGCATGATTAAATTATAAATTAACAAATTCGTAGAAAACCACGATGAAATTACAGGCGAAGATATCAAATATCTAACATAAGATATCACAGTTACCGTACCGGAATGAAAACGTCGTTGATTTTGGCTCCCCCTAAATCAAACACGAAGTTGCGTGCTGCTGAAATGAATACAAATGACCATCATAAAGAATTAACATGTTTTAAATATTAATTGAGAAAATCTCCGCTAATGCCGTCAAAAGATGCGCTGGAAAGTATCAAATATCAAATATCCATACTTAAAAATAATAATCATCACGCTAAAATGTGTAATAATTCAGATGTCGGTGTGGTGTGGAGATATTATTTTAAATCGTACATTTTCCCTTTCAGGACATGATGATAATTTTCTGTACCGTAGATAGCTTCTCATGGAATATTTTTATGACATTCCTTAAAATCTGGTGGCGTCTTAAAGGGATCACAAAAAGTTCCATGTCGCTAAGTTAACTCAATTATTCATCCCAAAGCATTTAATTTTAAAAAAAAACTTTCAATAAGAGGCAATGTTTTAACATTATTCACGGTTCTAATCTGCTCTCAGCAAATTTATCAAAAGAGTTAAAATTTCTTCAAAAACAATTTAGCTAGTTCATTGAATAATTGCAAATGTCACGCATAAACATGCCTCCCTGAATTGCCCAAGGAATTAAAAAATCTTATTCCTTGAAATCATTGACGATGTCCTAAGAGTAACAAAAAGATCAGTGTGGCTATGTGAACACAATTCATCATGATGCATTTAATTCGAAACCTCGCAATAAGTGGCAACTTTTTATACCTTATTCACGGTTCGAATCTGCTCTTCGAACGCTTGCGAAAAGCGTAGGAGTACTGAATACTGATGAGACTTCAGTTAGGTTTCGACGAAACAAAAAACAGTGACAGTTGATGATTGCAACCCAAAAGACATAATCATCTCATCTCAACCAAAAACCCCAGGGCAGACCAAACCATACTTTTTTACTTGCATTAATTGATATTTTGATTTGGTAACGTAATTATCTAAGTTCGAGTTGTCGAGCTGTGTCAAACGCCAAAAGAAAGAATAAGATACAATAATAATAGCACAGCGGGGGGATCGAAGGCAAGAATTTATTGATCGCATATAAATTTTTCTCATTATCTTTTCGAATGGCTCAATCATCATTGGTTTACTCAAATTACCATACATGGTCGAGCTTATTAAAATAAATGTCATCTTTGTTAATTGCTTATTAAGTTATTATCCAGTGAAAAGGCAATGAAAAATACACTTTGAATCGGGAATAGTTATGATAGATATATGAACGATTTGCGGAATTCTCAGGCTCAGATTTGCAGTAAATTAGGTACAATAAAAAAAAATACATTTAACTACATCAATATTCGCTTTCAGTGAAACAGATATGAGAAGAATACTTTTAATATAGAAATAGGTAACTAATACCAACATTTTTTAATACTTTTGAAATATCCGTATTCAATTGGCCTAAAATTTGATACGCTGTGAAAAGGAACATGCATTGTCATTATACTTCCACGACGCTAAGATATTAGTAAGATAAGTTAACCATAGACGAACGTGCCGTGTTTAAAATTTTGCAACGAAAACATCACGACAATGTTGTTTCAGTTCTACAAGCCTTTTAAGCAACTAAAAATATGACATACCTTAGCAAAGGTGTGCAAATGTTACATAAAACTAAATAATGACTAAATCAAATGAAAACAAATAACTTTGTAAAACACAACTATTTAATCAAAATTAACAATATGGTTTCGAAACATGTAACAATAGTGGTGTTTTACAAAGTTATTTGTTTTCATTTAATGAAAAATGACGCCACACAAAATCGAGCACTAAATACAAACAGGTCATAATAGAATCATATCGGAAAGCAGGACAACTGCCTAGTTCTGCTTAGACTTATTTAATTTATATATAGTACTATTCCCAGTCTACTGTTTTTCCATCTTACAAAGTAAATAAATGTTCAGCTGGGCGTGAAATTCTAAATAAATAAATAATTCTATTTCGGTCACTGCTTATGAAAGGAATGCGAAGAGATAACATTAAGGTTCAAGACGTGGTAATTATTGTAGATTGCAAATTACCAAAAAACCGTCTGTTCACAAAAACTAAAATGTACACAAAAGTTCATGTTGTGGAATAGTGCTCGCGATGCATCGAGCATGCAAGCCCTTAGATGCAGTTTTGGGGCCGAGCTTTCGGCGTTTAACTGCACGCGATATGACATGGACTGAAAAAGGGCAAAAAGGGACGAGTAGGAGGAAGAATAAAAAAATAGCGGCGTGATGGGCGCCCAGCTAACGAATCAGCATTCCTGTGGCCATATTTATTGGCTCGTTGCAGAAATGTTGCGCGCGAAACTGCACTTTGGGCAACAACCTTTTTACCGCCTCCTCGTAATGGCAACATGTCCAGCCGAGATGGTGAAATGAGCAAATATAAAAATCACAAAGCAGATTACAAGAGACTCGCGGGCTTGGCATTTTTGATCCGAGAGATGTGCCAAAACTGCCGCGTTGCCGGAACTTATAACCCATCCCGGCGTAGAAGGAAAATAAATATATATAACTACCGTTGATAATTAAAATGCACACAAATTAAATTCAGACGCAGAGGGGGCAAAAGCAAACCAAAGTACGAGGATTGGAGACAAACTTGTAATTAAACTTGTAAAAAAAATTGTAATTATAATGCAAAACAGTTTTAGGTTTCTAAATTTGTAAAACTCTTAATCTTCGGCATCGTAAAATGCACAGTTTTTTTACTAGGTTTTTTAAATTTGTATATTAAAAAAAAAAAATTAAATAAAACACTTAACAACTCAATTCAAAATTTTGATACCCACAACATATTTAATTCCTGAGAACAGGCAATACGTCCAGCAAGGAATTTAATACCGACCAGCCAAACAATGGCAACGTCAATATACCTTAAGGCGGTACACAACCCTTATAATTTTTGTTTGCTCAAAACTCACATTTTAATCATTTCCGGCGAATTCGTAACTAAAATAACTTTTTTATTCCAACAGACAGACCCCTGGGGATGTAAGTTCTTTATATTTAAAATTAATAAAAACAATACCCTACCATTAATATATTTTACATTCAACTATTTTAAAACTTTATAACAAGTTTTTCAACTACAAAGTTAGCGGTGAGCACCAGATTTTATTTTTCTAGACGATGAATTAATAACTTCGGAAGGGATTCATAAAGAAACAACTTAAATATTTGTAACACATTCTTCAGCATTAATTAAAATGAACGCGGCGGAAAGGTCGAATCTCCAGGCTCACTACGGCGAATTCGACCGTACGTTCGTCTAATACGCCGTGCCGCGGGCGTACATTTGTTTACACGCTTTCTTCACTTGCGTCGTTAAGATTCCCACATTATTTGTCTTCTTCTTCTTTTCTTTGATAGAGCAAATTCGACAGTAGGTCCGTCCAATACAAAGGTCGCGAGTCGCAATTTGTGTACACGGCTCCTTTACTTACGTCATTAATATTCTGAATATATTTTAGGGTATATTGTCGTCTTAATACCCCTAAATTTATAAAAAAGTATGTAATAATTTTTGCATTTTATACAAATAATGAAGTAGCAAAAAATTCACCCGCAAAATTATTTCCATAATTCGCTGAGATGCATGAAAATAATTCATTTATATGATATTAAGAGTATGATGAGCGTCATTTTTATAGTTCAGTTTCTTTTTTAATGAAAAAGAAATAAATTAGTAGACGGTACAAGGTATTCGACGAGAGGTAGGACTATTTAATAAAATATCGTGCATTTCTTCGACTTTCTAATTCATTATTTCTTGGATTGTAAAGATCATCAAAACCTACTCTTCCTTCGCTCTAGACTAATTTCGTACTCGTCCACGATTTACCAATAAGAATAATAACAATGCAGAGTGACGAACAGCGTGAATAGTATACCTCAATCAGAGGCGAACAGGGTCTCAAGGCAGATCACGATGCTAAGGCCTGCATTAGAGCCGATTAGCGCCCATCCCGGCGGCTGGCGGACACCGAGCAGTCATAGACAGTCCCGCGCTGAGCGGAGTTTCTCCTTGTAAATCACTCGGGGGGCTTTGGGTGATCGTAGATTCAACAAACAAATTATTATTGTCTACCGTCCGACTTTCCAAACAATTCGGAATGCCAGCAATCCTCGGTTAGCGCAAATGTCGAAGACGCAGTACTTGAAATCAAGTGCAATGGCTAAGTACCTATCTACTTCGGTTTTATTTCAAACATGGAAAGTTATTTTCTAGTTTAGACATTGTAAAGAATGGGCTATATGCTACATAAATAATTCAAGTATTACGAACAGTATTAAAATTAACAAAACATTAATTAGGATCGTCTTAAACCATAGTGAACCAACTCACTTTGCAACTTTTGAGTTAGAGCCTGAAATGAGGACCCCAAATCATAATTTAGTTCCGTCAGAAAGAAGAACCAATCAGAGAAAAACTATCTATGATCGGTCAAGACAGTATTTCTCTGATTGGTTCTCTCTGGCAGAGCAAGATTATGATTTGGAGCCCATATTTCAAACTCTAACTCAGAAACTGCAAAAAATGAGTTAGTTCACTATGGTTAAAGACGATCCAGTTAGCAGTTGAAATTTCTTTTGTGCGTAGAGGATTTCATCTGTCTACACTTATGAGCGCTTTAATTAAAAATGTTGTAAACAACAAGTTTTAGTTCCTACTCTAGCAGTATTTTTTTACATTAACTTCACACAGAAAGTCCTGAGGAAAAAAAATCACTCAGAAATTTCTTTTGTACGTAAAGGATTTCATTTGTCTACACTTATGAGCGCTTTAATTAAAAATGTTGTAAACAAGTTTATGTTCCTACTATAGCAGTATTTTTTACATTAACTTCACACAGAAAGTCCTGAGGAAAAAAGATCACTCAGGGCCTATGTAATTTTTGGGGATGCTGCGTGAAGGCTTTTTTTAGGGAAAGGAAGGAGAGGAAGTTCTGGGAAGGAAAAGGGTATTAGGGGTGGATAAGAATTCGAGGTTAGTCCAGGAGTGACGAATATATGATTCTATCCAGTCCGATCCGGCCCGCCACGAAGTAGGTGGAAAACGCATTGTGTAAAACGCACAAAATGTGGGTTCCGATGGCCAAAAGGAGACGGGAAAGATGGAGGTTGGAAATAACTTGACTATTCAGATTTGGTCACAAAACACGGCTAAATGCATTACAAGCAACGTTTCGATTCTGAATTCTTGTCTTTCACCGAGGCGATTGTTACCAGTGACCGATGCAACGTGTCCTTGGTTATTTCATCACGGACCGACAACTGTACTGCAGCGGCCGGCGAGATTTACGCCGAGGAAATGTGAGCACGAAGTCATGAACGCGGAGCCGCTAAAAGAAGATAGTAAACAATGCGAAACGCTATAAATTTTATTCACTTTCACAGCAACGATTAGGGGTTTCGCGCCAAAGCGGAGAGGCTGCGCGGAGCACAGATAAATAACCATTGTGAGGCTATTGGCAAACTGGACTTAAATCTGCTCAATGTAAACGCAGGTATATGGAGATGCATCCGGCGTTGCTCGAGATTTTACGAAAAAATAAATACATAATCGAATACAATACGGTATTACGTATTGGCGGACGGGGAAACGCATAATAAAAAAGCGTGATAATTTATTTATCTTGGGTAAAGTACAATTTATTTCCGTTTTTAGATGTCGCAACTTATCGTATTTTCAAATTATTTCAGATTTCCAAATGACGGAAAAATTAAAGAAAAATGGATTGACGCAACGCGGAGAAAGGGAAACTGTTTCCGACTCGCCGTAGCATCATTTGTTATTCTACTTTGAAGCGTATTTAAGAAAAATAAATGTTTTTTTCCCCATATTAGCACAAATGACTGCACTTTTAACCAGTATTTTTTTTTTAGTTACAGCTCTCAGGTGAACCCTGAAAGTTTAACTTGAATAATTTTTTCACTAAAACATCAATTTATAACGATTTGTATTATTGCAATCCTTATTCGCATCACACAGTATCTACAAATTGCCGATTTTTAATTTTTTTTTTTTAAATATGTTTTTATGAAAATAACCATTTAGATTTTTAAAAGTGTGTTTAAATTTGTGCGTTTTTTTTAAAATAAAATTTAAGTAATCGTAATAAATTTTAATCAGAACAAAGTACGTGTAAATAAATATGTATACCATAAGTTGAGTTGTTTCACAGAAATCCAAATGTAACAGTATCACGGCAATAAGCAATTCAGCACCATTTTGATTTTGACAGTTGATTTTTGACAGTTGTTAAGTTTGTCAGCTTATATATAAAACTTAACAGAAAGCTGAAAGCTTAAAAGTGACCATTAAAATGGCGTTGAATGGACACCTGATAATGACAACATTACTGTGAGATATCTTAAAGCTTCCGAGCTTCTCACATAGATGGCAGGGACAAGCTTTCCTGAAAGTCCGCAAGATGGCGGCAGGATTGGTTCCCAGTTAGTTCGCCAGAGGGCCGAGGTCAGCGGTTCCCACAAAAGATCAATTACAGCCAGCTCCTAGTTAGGTCGACTAACCGTAGTCACTACTTGTAATACGCGAAGTATTAATAAAGACGACAACTGTTGGAGATACTGATTGTGAGAACACAACAGTTACGTTTGAATTTCTGTGGAACAACCCAACTTAAGGGCCAGTTGCTTCACAGACTGTGAAGAATTCATCAAATTTCAAACCTAATTTTCGAGTTCTGTCATTGTCAGGATCAGTTGCTTCACAGAAGATATTATTTATTTATTTATTAATTTCGTTTTAGTACATTAAAGTTTACAAATTGCTAATTAATTATAACATTCCATATCGCGTACTAAAATTTTTCCAATTCATATAGCTCTTACAGTACATCTTGAACCTTCCATTGGTGCGGACTTGAAAGTTTCTGGTAGCGTATTATAACTGAAATAATAATAGAACTTTGCCAACACTTCAAAATTAACTTCGAAATTTGATGGATTGTTCAAATTCTGTGAAAAACCTGGCCCTAAGTGTTACTTCTCTCTATCTATCTACGCAATGGACAGTATAATTGTATTGAACATATATTATATTATGTGAGCAGCAGATTGGACATAATAAATTGTTGCGAGACCCCGAGATAATAGCAGTTTAATGTTCGGACATGACAGAGAACACGTCGGAGGTGGAAAGTGAGTGTTTCGAAAAATTTGCGGATTGCGTAGGCTAGTATTTTTTTGACACGGAAACTGCCACGGGAACAATGTTCAAGAGATAATAAAGGAAAATTATAGTCATATTAAAACTTGCGAATTACATTTTTATCTTATTCGGCGAAACTGCATGTTCAGAAAAACTTCGTTCTTTTGGGTATTTATTATATTTTTAAAATCTATCTACATGACACACTATGCTTGCTGTATCATATTATGTACAATAGGTAAATAAGTTGTTTAAAAATAACCCATTGATGAGTAATATGTAGGTAATTAGGGTAATTACATATTTAAAAAGAGCAAATATTATTTAGGTGGGTGTCACATCACTATTATTACGTGTGTCACACCACTAGCGAAGATTATATTATTATCTTTATAATTTTTGACGTGATAACGTCTTATAAATCGATGAACGCCGGCTGTATGCACGAAAAAGCATGACTCATTGTCACGTTCCTCCTGAGCCGAGCGTACAAGCGAGAACGCGGAACAAGCGTTCGGCCTAAGCGTTTGGCTTATGACGCATCCATCTCTCTTCCACTCCATTGTTATTATATGACGTTATCGCGTAAAATTATCGTCCGTAAACCGAATTTACAGATAATCAATTTTTTTTAAATTTATTTTTTTTTTTAAGATTTAATTAAATTAAATTTTAATTTAACAGTACCTACATGAATATAAACTAATAATCTAGACCGAAATTTCATTTACATTTTTTACTCCAAATAATGCCAGGAATCACTGGTTAAAGTAAGACAATTTGGGAGACGGTAATGGGTACCGCCGCCCCGGGAACCTTTATTGGATAACCAACACCTCTGCCATAGGTCACAACAAGTGGTTCGCTACGCTTTGTGATTTAGCAGGGGTGCCCGGGTTCATGGGGTGAGGTTTGTCTAGGTCTTGGAGGCGGATGATCAGGACAAATTGAACTCCAGATTCCTACCTACACCTTAAACCCTTTCCCTTCCCAGAACTCTCCTCTCCTTTTTTCCTTAAAATAAACCCTCCACACAGCATCCCCAAAGATTACATAGGCCCTAAGGAAAATTAATTTCCTCAGGACCTCCTGTGTGGAGTTCATGTAAAAAAAAAGTCAAGTACGTCCCTTAACACCCTGCATAACGTCACACCCCAAAGTATTTGCTCCCTTCGAAAAAAAAAATTATTTGTTCAATGCATTTTGTACTAGCCTATAAGTATGTGAGTTGTGGTGTCTTCACTGAATCGGCGTAATTGAATGACTCCAGATCCAATATAAAAACGCCTGCAGAATTATTTTGGAATACAGAAGGTACAGCAGCGCATCGATAATAATTACGGAACTAGGACTGAATGGTTTGGCCGGCCTGATGAGACACCGGGTCACTGAAGCCAGGAGCAGCTAATGGCCTCCGACAATACGGTGGTGACCGCACCGAGCGCCATTCCTGAGTGAGCGCTGGACCCGAGCTTACTCAAGACCACGCCCTACATTATCGTTTATTTATTATTGTTTATTTTTTTCTTATAATTGATTGTATTCACATATTATTCTATCAATATGTACCTATGATCAAATACGACGTGGGAGTTTGCTATATCCGTATCCATTCTATCCTGGAATAAAAATTATTATTATTAACATAAATGTTTTAATGTTGAATAATGGAAAAGACAATGAAGAAATTCTTGGCAAAGACCCTCAGAAATATCGAATAGAAGTAACGCAGACGATCATAAATTAATACCCCGGTGTGGAATGTATCGGGAGCATCTCACATCCTTATTCTATATTCCTGTTCCTCTTTCATTTACCTACTAATTAGTTTTAAGACATAATAACAACAACTTAATACCAACTTTTTGGCTTAAACTTACTTAACCTAAAAAATAAATAAATACAAACTAAAGATGGCCGTGATAGGCTAAAACCGTTAGCGATCAGTAATAAAAAAAATCAGAGTGTGCAATTCACACGCGGTAGAAGTGAAACCTTCAGAAAATTAAAGTAGACAAGAGTGAAGAGGCTACGAAGCACCGCACAAAGAAGAGAACGATAGGCTATGAAGAGGAGACCTAATAAACTATCTCATTCTCTGGCAGGCTAAATCCTATACGTTTACGTGTTTGTCTCTTTTTAGCGTCGCTATTTTTCATTTCATCGAATTTCAAATCACAACGGTGTTAAAGAAGTTTTACTTCAAAAATTGAAAAAAGTTTACAATTGTTTCGATACTTACATCAAAATACATAAAGATCAAACATAATATTGAAACTCAAACGGCATCAGAAGGCATCATTGGTTGGGAAAGAGGATTAGAGGCTGCTTACAGATAGACTGGGGACCTGAAAAGAACTGCTGGTTACGAGTTTGACCGACGTCCAAGCCTGGACACCAGAAGGCTTCATGATTTAAAAAAAAAACAACTGTAAAATAAAAATACTGCATCGCATCACACTTGTGCACGTAGCTTCAGTTGGCATAATCTCTTCTGTACATTTTTGTACTAACCACAACGACCAAAACATCTCTCGATCCGACCAATGCCCAACGACCAGCGTAGTTCTGCTCAACTGCGCTGGTCTCCGCTACTTGAACTGCTTAATTGAAGTTGTCGTCTCCGTGTGAAACGCGGCGGACACATCTGCCTCTGCCTTTTCTCTATGGCCACAGCAGGTAGGTACCGTTATATTGTGGTCTACGAAATAGGCGTGTACAGAGGATGCACACTATCTAAATTCAATCGAATTTATAAATTTTAATTATTTACGCGCTGACACCAGACTTCTTAAATTATCAGATAGAAGAGTGTTAATTGATTTATTATTTTTATACAAAATTATAAAATCTTTAATTGACAGCTCTAATTTGTCGGAACTAATTTGCATTAACATACCTGCCAGACAAACTCGTAGCAATGATATTTTTAAATGAAACAATAAACTCAATACTAATTACTCTATTTACTCACCAATTCCAAGAATTCATAACCTTGCGAATAAATACTGCGAATTTATAGATATATTTGAATGTTTCAAAAGTCAAATAATCTCGATTTTATCTGCTAATAATTAACTTTTATTATTTTTTTGTTCTTTTCGTGAAATCTTTTCTCATCCAAACTCTACCAGTAAAATAAATACTTATTTTATTATATTTTTTCTGTTCTATTTGTAGTAATAAACAGATATAATTATTTGTTTATACCCTAATACTAACTAGCTCTTATACATTACACTTTGTTTTATTTCAGGTCTTATTATATGTATAAATATTTTAAGCTAAACAGCTAAAAGCTAAAAGTACAACTCGTACTATTTCATTTATTTTAATTTATGTTATAATATTCTATACCTAACGAGTTGTTAGCATTCTTATTTATTCTGTTTTCTTGATTATGTAACACACGTAATTAATATTGTGAATATAAATTTCCGTCTATTCATGTAAAAGCCCATTAGGGCGTTAATAAATATAAATAAATAACGTAAAAGAATACGCATATATGCGTAATACACAATACCGTCACAAAATGCATATCATTAATATACACAGAATAATATTTGTCGAACTTTTAATATTTTAAAAGTTCGGCAAAAGAAAATTGGTTAATGTTTAAGTTGTAGTTAAAGTTTAGTTAATGTGTTGGTTTATTTAATAATGTTTTAAAATACGTATAACTCCCTTGTATCCTTTAGACCACTGATCTAAGTGATACAAGGGAGTTATAAGTAGGTATCCTTGAACATGTTTTAGGTTAGGATCAAAATATTCATAATGGTCGGGGTTTATTTTATTATAGTGGGTTGAAGACCATTATGGGCATGTGTGTAATTAAATACATCTCCGGAAATAAAATGCTGCAAAATACCTACTACCAAATAAGATAATTTTTATTGAGAGCGCTATTTCCGTAACAGTGCTTCCATCGTTCTGCCGAATCCTCAACGTGCGAACTAGTTATATGTATTTGTCTTGTGTTAAAGGACAAATAAACGGACCACTCACGGGTGAAATTGCCGTGAAGTTCTCACGTGGCCGACTAACGAGTGTTGTATTTCCTCCCAAGCGGGCGAGTGTGAATAAACAAAATGCATCCGAGATCTCAAGTATGTACTGCCGCAGCCGTCTCTAGACTTAATGGATAAGAACAGGTGAAATCATCCGATAAGAACAAAAAAAAATGGGACGAATGGGGCCGTCCTGTTTGAAACTCAAGCGTAGATGTACGAAAATACTAAAAGTGTTTGACGGCAAAGAAGCTTTGATTATTCGTGTAATGACGATGTTGGTCTAAGTTAATTGCGTAATCATTAGGTTCTGTGATTCCAAAATAAATATGCATAAAAGTACGCATGCAGGGCGATAGCGTTTTGTTAATATAAGGAACTTGCATCGATATGTTAAGAAATAGTTTATTTTTTTAATTTTCCAGCAAACCGGGCGTTTATTGAAATAAAATATCGTATACAAACAAGTAAGTAACCCGCCTCACTAGACAATCTCTGTTCTGAGACGGGTACATATATATGCGTGTAGACGCATATACACACATAAACGTCGGTATCTACGTACAATACATAGATACCTATGTATTGTATTCGGTTATCAAAAGATTACGATAGTATATAATATAATGTATTATTTTGTAGATTTCCAATACAATATATCAATATATCAAAACCGACGGTTCCGAAGAACAATGTCGGATCTGCTGAAAATTTAAAATCGTTTTGTTGGCTTATTTTGATTCCCTTTTGATGATTTAAAGTCTGTTTTTTTTTCGGAAATACAACTACAAAATAGCAAATCCGACATTGTTCTTTGAGACCGTCAAAATGTATTGTAAACTTGTAATCCTTTGCTCATCTTTATAAAATCTTTTTTTACTTGACCCAAACATTTTTTTATTTTTATTTTCTCTTTTTTTTAATTGGAAATTAAAAGTAAATACACAGAAAAAGAATATGCCACATATCAATTATTGATCATTTTAATTACCCAAGAGAATTCTTGTTTTTCTTTTATTGTTGTTTTGTACACGTATTGTTTTATGTTTACATTTTTTTTAAAGAAAGACAAACATTCCCGATTTACGAATAACTTGACAATATTTGAAAGTCTCTTACTACAGTCGAGGGCACCCACCACTTTCCCGAACCGTTTTAAGGACCAGATTGGTCCCTCTATCGGTTCTCACATCAAGACTCTAAATTTATTTTTTAAACGAAGCTACTTTGAAATGATTCTAAAAGCCCCCGACTGTCCCTACACGGCACAACATACAATTAAACATACCAAAAAAAAATTTTTTAAGTGTTCTCATCCGAGGCAGTTTGTTCTCGTTCTTGAAGCTAGCGGAGAGACAGCATTTAAAGAGAAATATAAATTAGAAAGAAAAAGCAATTGAAACATGTTCCCACGGCAGCCACAGCACAAGAGCAGCAGTCTCTTACTACAGCAGAAAATGTAGCTTGTGTTGTTATGGATGACTTAGCCAGACATGAATTGAGCATGCGATGCTTGGATGGGATCCAAACGCGACGCCAACTCAGCCACTGACCGGTGCCATATTGGTGTACACCGTTATTTAACGGTTGGTATTAATTCTTCGATGTTTTTGGGTACTTTTAGGTATTTCTCTCTGTTGTGTACATTAATAAACTAAAAAAACGAGTGTGCTTTAGACCACAAGATTGAAGTAACACTTCTTTATGCTTCGTTCGCCTCGCCCGATCACACTTTTCGTAACGCTCTCGTCATGCATTCACCAGCTTACTCCCAAATCAAGCGTGCGTAAAGAAGTTTTACTTCAATAAAATAATAGGTGCGCACAAAACGAAAAATATTTTAGGTGCTTGAATTGTTTTTATCAACGCCTTTACATTTAGACACTTTTAATAAAATTAAGCAATAGATTCAAATAAAAATAAGTTGAAAATTTAAAGGCTTACCGCGTTAGATGTGAGTCATATTTATAACAGCAAATTTAATATCTATACAAGCCGCTTGCATAGAAAATCATTTTGAAATGCTTACACATCTAAACATCCATTTTGTGCTTAACCAAACAAGGGAGTATAGTTCCGGAGCGAATAATATAAAATTATACCGCAATTGTTGTCGAACGGAGAAACGTTCATAGTAGATATAATATAATGATGCGGATCCATGGACAGTAAAATATAATGAAACTCTTACGATATGCATCAATAGGAAATTTCCATGGGTAGGCATGTAAGTAGGTACTAAAATATCATAATAAAAACAAGGCCTTGCGAAATTTGTCGTCAATTAAAGTATGAAAATCTTCCTTGTTTATGTAACTTTCTATGTTCGAAGGGGCATTCAACCTTAAGGGGGGAAATAGGTGTAGGACGGCGTATTTTTAGTGATTTTCATGAATTTTTTAACACACAAGGAATATATGTATTTTGTGTATACTTTGGGGTCATTTTACACATACATTCAAGAGTATATTCTAAAATTTTCAAATATTTTCCTCAAATAATAACGGAAATATCAGCTGCCGCGCATTGTAAGTCGCCATCCGGCTGGACAATTTGTGTAACTCCTGGAGGTCACAATTTTCACTAGAAATCAATTTGTCAAGAAAATTTACCTTTTTTATAAATGTTTCTTCTATTTGCACCTCATAAAAAAATCGAAAATTTATGTTTTTTTTGAGGAATGTGAAAATTTTGTGTGATTTTTTACCATTATTCTGTTCGTTTTTATTTGCAATAAAAAAATAGTTAAAACAAATATATTATTTAGGATTGAGGTTCAAATAGATCGCATTTATATAAAGAAACTATGTGCTGAGTTTGATAACGATTGATCAAAAATTGTAGGAGCCAGAGGGTACACAAATTCGAAAAAAAGAGTATTGAGAAAAACGCGTTTGAAAATAAGAGTGGAAGTAGAATAGTAGTAATTCTACCGAAGGACATTCACTCAAACGCTTATAACTTTTAAACCGCGTTTTTTTTGGTTTGAAATTTTCAGAATATATTTTTGAATAGTTTTACTATAGATTTATGAAAGAAAAAAAATAGAATTTTTTGAAGCCTCTACACCTATTTCCCCCCTTAGTGAAATTATGGTTCCGAGAAAGAAAACATAGTATCAACTATTGCAAAATATTATATTTGTATTATACATAAATTTTACCGAATAATAAATAATCAAAGAGAAAAACAAATATTGTGAAAATGGAACCATTTACACATTTATTGCGGAAAACTCGTAAAAACATTTTAGAAATGCAGAAAAATCACATATTAGATTGAAGAAAAAAAAACTAACTTAACGTAATGAATTATGAAAAAAACAATACTTCTGAGGTGAATCGAGCCACCAGAGACGAGTCGTTATCATAGAAGCTTTTATAGTTATAATAATTCTATAACAAAACATAAAGGTCGTCATAGGTTGCATTGAGTTTTGAAATATTAATAACTTTAGCAATCAAGTTTCACTTAAGAGATCAAAAACCATAACTGAGACAACGCACCGCAATAAAGGGAAAAAGGACATGCAACATTTTCATTGGTCCACGAAGTAACGACCGTATATTCCCCGGATAGCAGGACACGGTTCGGGTTTAAAACAGTTAAGCACTGGTGCGATAGTTTGAACGAAACTAAAACAAAGCTTGTCCACAAAACCATTTAACAATTCTCCGGAGAAAAACGTACAAAGTACAGTGTGGCGTAAGGATTCAGTGTAGGATCCCGTCGCATAGGACCAGAACTTTCCAACTAGCGGAACAGCGATTATATGCGAAACGGGTGTTAGTTTCGAAACACGGTTAGCTGGGGAATTCGCAGCAATTGATAACATCAGAAAACAGAATACACAAAGTGCTGTTTTAACTGGAAAGTTTGCAGGTAAATAAGTTAGATGTTTAATTACCGGTGGCAGATATATAAACTAAACTATAACTTGGAAATTATCATCATGCGAAGTCCCTTGTTTACGAAGTGGACTGTCTCGTATAATTTTGAGTGGCGTCAATGTGGAAGAGTTACATTTACTAATAAATTTGTAAGTTTCTCCTCCGTGGAAGAGTAACATTTACTAATAAATTTATATAATTAAATAAATGGCCTAGTAAATATACACAATATTCTTAATTCATTTCGGAGTCGAAGACATTTTCAAAATCTCCCTGGTGAGTGGCCCCAAACACTATCAAAATGATACATGAAATGTCTTTAGCTAATGATTCTACAGAGATGATAATATTGATCAGTTTATTTATTTATTTTTTCAGGTTCTCCATAAAACAGGACGCCAAAAAATTATGGAGAAGATTACAAAATTTAAAAAAAAGAAGTACATGGGGGCAGTTTCACTATGTTGTGACGTATAAAAGATAGTTACTGAACTCTCTGTAGGTGACATTGAAGATGTCGATGCTCAATGTTGAATTGCTCTGTTTAATGGCGCATTCTGATAAGAAGAAGTTCTCGCTTTTGGAGCATAAAAAAGTGCGAGGGATCTCCCACAACTATACGCGTTAGGGACATAGGCGTTAATACAAGTTAATCTCCTTCAACATAAGCGGATTAAGTATAGTATTATAGCGGAGATGAGCTTAAAAAAATTTTTACCCAAAAATAGTTTTCGGCGGGCTTCTAAGGTATTAAAATCGAGTATTCCTGTTAAAAACAACGATGGATACAGGAATGAGTAGGTATGTTTATTCCCTCGTCTGCAGGTAACGCATAAACTTTTTTTGTACTCTTCCTATTTCTAGGATATGGTTTTGTTGAGGGGGCTCAAATAATGGAGCTATATTCCAGGATGCTGACGACAAGCGCTTCATATGTTTTTTTTTTATTTAGTTAACATTGGGGTAATAAGTCGTGTTCCGTTTCCTCTACCTTTTCGAGCCAAAGCGTCAGGCAGCATTGCAGTGTCCATCGGACAGTGGTCGAGGGATAAGGCTCTCGACTAGCGTTCTGTAGGTTGTGGGTTCAAATCCCGTGTAAGTAGTATTATTTCGCAATTTATTCATTAAAAAATATATTGTAAATTGTGGCACGTTCCAGAGAAAAAAATAATTTCAGTATCGCCCTGGTGTAAGACCACCATCCAGAAATGAAATGTTATTTGAAACGGCTTTAGCCGTGTTTTTTTTTTAACCATGACCAGATCTGATTGTCAGGTATTTCCCCACCTTCCTCTTTCCCTCGGGCTTTGCCTTCAATTTCACAACTACTCCAATCGGGGATGCCGTAATCTCACTGATTCCAGATAGTTGGAACAATTGGAACTCTTGTGCGGTAATAACAAAAAAACATCACACACTTTCCGAGGGAAACTACAATAATAACAGAAATCAACTGGCTACGTTAAGTTACGAGATCTGGACATCTTTCCAACTTTATTCCATCCATTTATTTCCCTCCCCCACTTACTGAAGCCTTACAATAATTCCCAAAAGGGAATTCCATAGTTCCATCGAACCGAGCAATCAGAAATCTGCGCGGAATTTTATAATCATTTTATACATTTTCAATCAGTTTTATTACTTTCATGAAACTCTTGTGTGGCCAGCCCGTAAACAAATATTGTGAATTTCCGCCAGCCGACTTCAACACCTGCATCCTATATTTAGACTCCAAATGACATTATTAATAGGCCGCCGATAGCATGAGCTTACATGCTTAAGAGTTAGAATAAATAATGTCATTCAGCGAGTTAGATGTACTAATCCAGTGTACACATAAAGGCGTAGGTAGGCGACTGATGTTGATTAATCGATCAAGATTTATATTGTCAACCACACGAACACGTCGAGAACCATACCAAAAGTGAGGCCACTAACACAAGAGTGGCCTAACCCCAAATTTGCACAGAGAAGAAAAATTTATGTATTTTCAGCTTTGATAAATACATCATAATATATACCTATTTTTTCATTAGATAAGGGTTTTATTTTGTGGTTATTTTTTTGTTTGTTTTGTGGATGTATTCAGAAGGTTGTTTTTAATGTTGGGATCCCACTACATTAAAAGCAGTGTACGGCACCAATGAAGACAATATTAGCAACTATCAAACAGAAAAATCAGAAAAAGGAATCGAACCCAGGAACTTGGCCTTGCCGGGGCTCTGATCTAGCCACTGAGCTAATTCAACCCTTCGGTCATATTTAACTCATACTTCAACTAAGAACTACCAATATTATCATTTATTCTTCGTTGAAATGAAAGTCGGTGATAATGTTTTTATTTTACAGCAGGTATACCAGGTAGGTGACAAATAAGTGTAGATTAAATTATTAGCTCGGATTCTCCAAAACTGAAGGTTAGACCACTCTTGATTTTGGCCTCAAAGATTTTGACAAAAACTTGGGATATAGGTAAGATCCGCCAAGAACAGGGAAATCTGAAGATATTTGAGGGAGTCCTATGTGCAAAGCTGGACACCAGAAAGGTCGTGAAACGAAGACGGTTTTTGATTAAAAGAAATGTTTTGAATTGTAGTTAACAGCTAAGTTGGTAACTTTATTTTAATTTAGCAATTACGACAGAAATCTCAACAAAAACAAACCGAAATAAGCAACTGATGAAAATAAAAATCTTCAGAAGTAACTTTCAATTGATGGTAAAAAAATAAAATATTACGAAAATGTTTTATTCAACTAAAAAAAACTTTGCCTCCTTGGTCGAGGGGTAAGGCTCTCGCCTAACAATCCGGAGGATGCAGGTTCAAATCCCGACTACGCAAATATGCGTTTTATTTGATTATTTTGGGTCATTTTTCAATTCTATTTATTTAAATTAAATTTATAACAAATTTGCAGCACGTTCCAGAGTGAAAGATACTCTTAGTATCGCCCTGGTGTAAGACCACCATTCAGAATTGAAACGTTGTTTGAAACGGCTTTAGCCATATTTGGTGACCAGATCTGAATAGCCGGATACTTCTCCACCTTCCTCTTTCCCATCTCCTTTCCCTCCCCACAACTTTCTACCTCGCAACATACTCCATTTGGGGATGCCATAGTCTCACTGACTCCAAACTGGGAGAGGTTTGGTCTGTTGTGAAGGTGTTCACATAAAAATTACAATTAATAAAAACATATTTAATAAAAACATACATTAAATTTTAGAATAAAGTTTTTGAACCCAGGTCTTTCAAATACTCTAGCAAATGTTTCATATTTACGCCTGTATAAAATAAATATAAAGTGGAGAGCATTGTTAAAAATATTAAAAAGTTTTAATATTTCTAATAATAAATATGACACGAAAATCTACCATGAATGAACAGTTAAAAAAAAATCGAACATTTCATATCAATAAGCTCTTATTGGACAAACGTACCAGCTAAGAAACGCAGATATTTATCGATCTTTGTGTCTCGGCTAAACGTTGTCTGAGATAAAATGATTTGTGGGGACATCAACTAATTACTAGCCTAATCTCATATTTAAAGTAACAGCTGCAAATGTAGATATAATGAACTGGTGGCGAATTATAGCCACGTTCTTCAGACGGCCAGTCAAACCCGACATTTAACTAACGACAAAGCTATGAATAACTAGTAATTAATTGAGATTAAATAATCTTGTTTATTTAATTTAGATTTGCATAAATTAATGTCTAATTTTGAAGTCGTCGAAGCGGTCCTGCAACCAAACTGATATATTTTATCGATATTATTTATTGCATTTATAATTAATGTTTTTTTTGTAGATACCTGTTATAAAAAGGCAATTCTACCAATAGGAGTTTGACTCGACATTTATTTGCATAAAAATGAAATGAAACAAATTATAAGACTTCTTTTCTTTTGTCTGAGGAAATAGTTGTAATTCTATTTCATAGGTTGCAATCTTATGTTAAAAATCAAATAAAATGTACCTACGTTAAGTTGATCTATGAAACGTAAAAATCATCTAAAATTTGAGCTGCGCCGAGACTCGAATTCGGGTCGTAAGCACAAAGCTCAAAATCGTAAGGACTCGATGGATCGAAGGCTTGAAAGCTCTAAAACTAGAAGGCTCGAAGCTCGAAAATTCAAAAACTCAAAAGCTTATAAATTTAAACATCCATGCATTATTTTATGAGAAAAAGCTGAAAGGGTGTTTCAAAAAACATTTTATCAAGAGGAAAATACATGTTATAATTTTATTATTATTCTGATGTTTATGTTAAGGCGGCGCTTCCCCGCTCAAAAAAAAAGAAGATGGAGAGATATGTAATTACGAATGTTGTACAGAGCGCGCTAATATTTTAAATGATAAAATTGAAGCGAAAATTGTAAAAATGCTTAATAAAATTTAGATATTATCTTAAAAAATAACATATATAAACCTCAAATGTTTAAGGGAGATATGTAAGAAATCGGTAGAAATTCGGGTAGCGGCGGATTAAGTTTGATAGACCTCATAAAAATAATTTTACAACAGCTGTCGTAAGGAGCATTGAAAAAAATTGAATCATAAGCAATGCAAAAAAAGCGGAGTGTGAAATTCACACGCGGTAGAAGTGAAACTTAGAAAGTCGCTAGATGTCGCTTTATTTTCTTTTGCTTGTTTTTTTAAAGTGGTTTGAAGATAGGATATTGATATTACAAAAAAAAGTATTTTTTTTTTGATTTCGTAGTATTCGAACCCTCTGTCTCTCGGAGACTTGTCAGGCACCTTGCCCACTACGCTATGGAAGGCACGCGCCGAGGTAAGTATTGACGGCATTGCATTAAAACCGAGTATTTGTGTAGAACTAAGTTGTGACGCATTTCCGTTTCACCCGAATTTCAAGTCACTAACGGCGCTAAAAAAGTTTCACTTCAATAAACGTCAAACTACCTGTGTACCAATAACCGCGTACAGCGCAGTACGAGCGCACGGGCTGCACTTCTTCCAACGGAGAGTTTTATTGCAAATCGCAACGGTAGTTGCACAAAAAGTGAGAAGTTCGGGACACAATCTTCTGGGACTAATTTAAACTACCGGCTATCTACTGCAGCAGAAATAACTGCAATTTCGTATGATTTGTTTATACGATGTGGTATGTTTCGAGTTATACAATCGACTAAATTGGATAATAATGTCACTACATTAGGGGTCGAAAGAAAGGATACAACAATTCCAGGATATGCTGCATATGCCACATAACGGTTTCAACACACGACGGAAGTACATTTACTTTGAGAGCGTAGACTACGTAGATATCCAGAGGGCATTAATATAAACACAAAACGTTTGAATGGATTCGAGAGCCATTGTGGCATGAGATAAATGAAACAGTATCTCACTTGGGTACATGTGCACAGAAGCGACTGACTATTGTATCAAAACCCTGTAAAATTTATGGGAACATTTTCCTTTGCTATGTTATAATGGTCATTTATAAATTACTTCGCCCACGAATTGCCTTTGACAAATTGACCAGTCTACTGCCTGCACTACGCGAGGGTAATAAGGCACGTAAATCTTGTACAAGATTGACCCCGGCGTACCTATCATAAAGCCTAATACCAGTAGCTCTGCATGCTCCCGGGGTTCAGGGTATAATATCTTACATTATAAGCTCTCTCTATTAGAAACATCACCTATGATCCGCGGTTAATAGCCAACTTACAAGCCTAATCATTATGCGCCAGATTTATGAGCAAAATAATGACAGTTCATCATCTTTCCATGAAGTTTTCAGTTGATTGAACAAACAATAAACAATTTTTATTAGAACAACTCTCTTTTCATAACTTTTGAAGGTTATTCCCACCAATCTAATAAATCATTGAATAAGAAGATAACACCAATAATAACTTTTTTCCCCGTTGCGACTGTTAATTTTCGGTTACTTGTTCTCTTTCATAATTTCGTTTAGATTATTAGCGTTATCTTCTTTTTCACTGAAACAATAAACAATTAAGCAAAAATAATGATTGCAAAGACATAGGTACCTCTGCCTTGACTGACTTCATCATCATCAGATATAGACGTAAACCCTCACCTGAAACAAAAATAAAAACAGCGATGTGAAAAAATGCGATTGTCCCCAATTACACAAACGGAAAATATTAAATATCTTGGTATACACTTCGACCGTTATATAAAATGGAATAGACATATGGATTCGGTAATAGAAAAACTAAACAAGTTGAATAAATTTAAAAAAACGTGAGAAATATTCATAACATATATGATATAAAAAATATATATCTCGCACTAGCACAATCCATAATGCAATACGGCATTATTGCCTGGGGTTGTGCATGTAAAAAATACATTAATACACTGTTTAAAGCTCAGAAAACCTTAATAAAAGTAAAACTTTAATTACCAATACCCACTTCAATCATATTAAAAAAATTCCCAGTGCTGAAAGTTCAAAAATCACATTCAAAATAAATACTAACTTTCCTTTACAAGAACTTAAACACATTTAACACTTCACAAAATTCTCGCAATACTAGAACGAAATATGCACACCAAGTACAAATACCAAAAACACTACGGATACCAGGCTATAAAACTATACAATTCAATACAAAAAACACATATGGAACTGGCTACAATCCATATAACTTTTGATTTTGTCGATTTGAAATCGATCTTATACTTTAATTTTGTTGTTTCACTATTTTCACTGTTTGTTTTGTTTTTACGATTTTCAATTTATCCATACTAATATTATAAATGCGAAACTGCTCGAGTTCGTTTATGACCTTTTCACGCATAACACAATATAAAGACTTTAATAATTCTTTCACCAATATAAAGCTAAATTATATGCGCAGACTACAGGTTGTATATGATGGTAAGCTCTGGCGTTATGAAATTATAAATATTAATATATTACATTTGTTATACGTTTTCTGTCGCTAACAAAAGCGAGTTTTTGCTAACGTCAGAAAAAAATCTTTTCTATGGTAACAATGTTGATATATTTTTGGGCTCTATGCTGGTAGATACTCAGTCTACTGGTCAGCTACTACTGCAGAAAATTCAAATATCAGAATTAGTTTTTTTTTTTGGACAAGCTTCTGTTTTGCAATAAATGTCAGTTAAGAGTTCCTACATTAAAAATATAATTCGTAACGATTTTAAAGACTGAATAACAAATAGTGTAATTTTTTAATTATATTAACAAACTTCCAAATATTTAATTAAAAATAAACATCCGAAATGTTTGTGAGCGCATAAATTCCGAACGAATTAACAAAATTGGATAATTCTTTTTTTCTTTGAGCTATAGCTTTATGAAATTTAGGTGGCAGGCGAGATGTTTGAAAACTGAATGTAAGGGAATGAATGTATGGAATGCGGGAGGGGGTGGGGTGAGGAGAAGGGGGGATAATTGATAAGTTCAACCGCTACAGTAATTTCCCGTTATACCATGCGAGCGAAGCCGCGGGGAAAAGCTAGTAATCTATAATTTGGTGACCGGACAACTCGGAATGAAACGAACCGTCTCAGATAAGTCATTTAGAGTGATAAAAAAAAATATGTATAAAAAATTGGTTAAATAGGTTACGTTAGGGTTATCGGCTTATTTAAAATGGTTTTTTTCATAGCTTTTAATGACTTTTCAAGGAGGTGTTGAGTTCACTTTAATCTCAGTTCGCTTGGAACCCTATAATTTACGTCTGAAAAATGTCCTCTAAAACACAGGTGAACAACTAGTGTGGAAGACAATAACTATACCATCGTAATTTGTAAAGTAAGAATTAATAAAAATAAACAAAGGAAGGCACATGAAATAATTAAAAAGCAAATCCAAAATGTGCTAGTAAACAAAAAATCAACAAGAAAAGAATGAAAGAGAATAATAAAAAATATTGGCAGGTAACAAAAGCGCATCCTCAAAAGGTGAGTAAAATAATTTATCACGCATTATGATTCATGTGACAAACTTGGCTTCTATAAATCTCCAAAGTGTGGTGCATTTAAGTATCCAGCTGTAAAAGTGTAAGTACGTAATAAGTAGGGACGACAATGCGAAATCTCCGGGAAGGCTAATATATTAAAGATGAATAATGA
Organism: Glyphotaelius pellucidus; assembly: GCA_936435175.1. Lineage (NCBI taxonomy): Eukaryota > Metazoa > Arthropoda > Insecta > Trichoptera > Limnephilidae > Glyphotaelius > Glyphotaelius pellucidus. Next base: position 13,517,294 of record OW386550.1, read on the forward strand.
TCCCCACACACGGGAGGTTCAATTCCGCGAAGAAAACTCGAGATAAATCATGCCGAGCACAATCGGCTAAACCATTTAAGGGACCGCCGATTTAATACTATATAGCCCGATTCTACTAGTAATTTGTCGCGTATTAACTTTATAACTTTATGAAGCGGACATTTAAATATGCAATAATGCGAAGTGCTGCGGCGGGAGCGATGAAGTCGGTTTTACAACTTACCAAATACATCGTATGATTTCAAAATTAAAACACAAAAGTAGTATGGAGTTAATAACCTAATGTTGTATTTTTATCCTTTGAACTAGAATGTATTTATCCACAAAAGCTGTATATTTCGATCGTTCAGTTGATTAGTCAGACATCCCCGAAAAATCGAGATTTGGTTGAGTTTGCAGATACATGTAAAAGTGTATCCTCCATCGGACTCAGATTCTCATAAACACCATCAAATCAATTAGGTATAATGCAGAAAACCATGTAGTAATTAAACAAAATGTTGATGTTTTCTGGATCACTACTAGGATATTTCAAAATGTCATGATGTATTATTTTAAGCAATTAAAATGCCAAACACAGACACGTGTAAATAATATTGGATTTGTGGTGAGCATTCGAATATTGCTTTCCTCATTACCTCAAAACTGACGTCCAAACATATGTCTGACTAATCAACTGGACGATCGATTTATCTAAGGTTCAAAGTTGCAGCGATCAAAAGTAGGAAATTATAATTTTTAAATCAATATATTTTAGCGTTTCAATAGGAACAAATTGCACAAACTCCTGACAAGTCAAATAAAATAAGTGATCACATGCTGCCCGGGGCAGAAGAAAACTTCTCAACTTAAACAACATTGAAATTTAAACAACAGAAATAAAATTTAAATAATTTTCACGTGAAAAAATATTATATAGTGGGGAGGGAGGTAGGTAATTTACCGCTGGTTTAAATTCTTGATATAATCAATTTCAATTTTGCAAATGATACTTAAATTCAAAACAAATCCGAGTTAATTGAATCAAAGCTACTATCACAGGTAGACCCCAACATAAATTAGTGTTTTTAAAACTTAAATATGGATGTAATTTGTCATTATCGTGGTTATTTTTTGGTTTATTATGCCGTTTTGCACTAACCTCATTTTTAGTTAATAATATTACGTGATATATTACATTGAAGAAGATAATACTAATAAATCTAAACGAAAATATGAAAAGAAACAAGACACAGAAAAATAAAAAGCTAACGGTCGCAACTGGTACTCGAACCCAGGCTCTCTCATCTCATCTCATCTCTTGACACTGCATGGTTGGCAATAATATTAGGTCGCCCTTGTATAAAACTTCTGGAAATTACTCGGAATCGACGTATCAGATGGCTATATTGTCAGATTTCGATAAAAAAATATTGACAAGGTGCGATAAATTTCAAGGGTTTATTGCTTAAATATCACGAGTCGCCACTGTCTTCAGATATACGTACATATCCCTTGACGTCCCATCAGCATGATTTATGATCATTTAATGCAAATACACTCACAGTGGCCAGTGACGTCGTCTGATTTATTTATTAGGAGTCCAGGATCGAGAAAATCGCATGTATGCCAACACGAGAGGCGGACCTTCACCCAATCAGCGAATAAATGCAATGTAATGAACTAAACCAGCGTAATAAATAATCCAGGAAACATCTCAATTTAATGCGCATAAAATAAATAACTGATGCTTTATTAACATGCACCATCTTGTACTTAGAACACTCCTAGGTTAGGAGCAAATCAAATCTACATGGAAAAGGTGGAATGAGAATGATTTGAATTTTGATATTAATATAATCAAGGCAGTACACGTACAAAGTACGAAGGTATATTTGATTTTTATTAACATTTTAAATTTCTACTTTTTTTATAATAAAACAATTTGTGAAAAAGATACAAAAAAGAAAAGAAAGAAACGTATGTAATTATCTAATTAACTGTTAGTAGTTAATCCTGGTTGGTTTTTAATGATTAATTCAAATAAAAAGTAGTGTATTTATTACAAAGTGAATTTTTCATTTAATATAAATAATGTCACATCGCAAAGTATTTGCTTCCTTCGAAAAAAATTAAAAACTGTGAAGGGGAGTGGAGATTTGAAATTTCAAGGATTCTCTCCATACATGAGCGAGGAAAGGGATTAAGTTCAGAGAGACAGAATAAATAACAAATAATAAATAAGGAAGAAAATACAGGTAAGGATATTTACAGTGATAGTGTATAAAGTGAAAAGTGTATAAAATTCGCAACGTGTTTTTATGGGAGATCTGGTGGTCGTGTGCGGTATTCTAAAAGTGATCTAATTTGTTTACAAGTCCAATTCGAGGAATGGTTGTCAATAGTCGCCGTACGCCCATCCAAATATTTTATAAATGAAGAACATTTCAGATCAATAAAAATACCCCCGAGTCGAACTGAACGTCTTTTGATTAGCGTCTGTGCAGAGCACCTATAAAACCTGCGGCGGTCGGTGTAGGTCAAACAATTTACGCGACAGTCGATCGTCAATAATTATTACGGTTTGGTTCAAAGTTTGGATGGACCGAGCGCGTTGGAAATGCACTGTTCAAAAAATGAAAAAGATATTTGTGATCAAGACGCGGGTTTGTAAGTTTGTATGAATGATCATTAGCAGTTCAGAAATCACATCGACATTTTAAAACCCGCAATTGTTGGGAAGGAACATCAATGTCAAATCATACGGTAATGTATGCCCATTCGGTACGGTTACGGAATTCTCAGCTCCGGTCGGGAATAAAGGTAATATGAGCACGAGAAGACGTCATTGGTCCGACTCTGGAATTATTATTATTTACAACCGCGGGCAAGGAAGCTCTGAATAAAATTCTGATTCGCCTCTGTTGAATTAAGATCCATACAAAACTTATTCATGCTGCATAACATCAAGCGTATTCTTCGGAAATGTTTGTGAATGTCATTCATTTCGCGGCAGCGGTATTGCGTGTATAACAATAAGTAATAAGACTAATAAGTAATTGTGTATCCGTTGTACTTAACCAACAGAAGGTAAAACAAAATACAAGTTACAAATTACCTTCATTGTATCCTTTGTTAAAAAAATATTTTTCAATTGAACATGTTAATTATTTATTTATCATTGTTTTGAGAGTTTGTATTTTGTCCTCCGTGCTAGGTGTTGTTTAGAGCAAGTGAGTAATTAGAAAATGAGGAAATCATAAAAGTTATAAAGTAACACCGACACAACCTACAGTTAACAAACATGAAGATGTGGAAATCATCAAACATAAAGATGAGGGTTACACCAGCACAACTAAATAAACTCCCTAACTTTTTTTTTGTATTTTAGTGAAAATAAATATCTAAATAATGACGCCACAAAGTGAAGTTGCGATTATTGAAGAAGTGCTTACTTTAACTCGGGTTAAGTAGACACACTCCTTGCCTCGTTCACATTCATACATCGTATGGAACGCATGAACGCATTATGAACGCATGAACGTGAACGATGTGAACGCATTATGTTTACGATTATGTAATAATATAATTATAATAATAACTATAATTACTTCATAATAACAATTACTTGATAATAACAATTATAATAACATAAGATACTTTTTTTGATAACTGGGGGCCTACTCGGAAAAATCTTAATATATATATTTCTTCTGTCCGTGTGTATGTCACTGAACTCCTCCTAAACGGCTGGACCGATTTTGATGAATTTTTTTGTGTGGGTTCAAGGGGATTCGAGAATGGTTTAGATTCACGATTTGGTCCACTGGAAAATGTTCTTTTAATTAATTGTTTATTCCTAAGGAGTTGTTGATTTTGGAATGTTTTACATTGGATCCGGCAGACTGCGCTACCATCGCAGTATCGAATATTCAATATTATTCTATTTTAATTTTAGTTTGTCCCGACAATTGTGTACAGGACAGCGTCTGTCGGGTCCGCTATAAATAAAATAAATTGTGGAACATTCCAGAACACTCTCGAATGTTGTCCTGAGCGAAGCCGGGTAACCCAGCTGGTTTAAATATAAATTCACTTTTATATCGATGTTCGTATTTGACTTTGTGAAAATTTATCATTTTCTATTACACATAAAGCAGGTAAATACATTGATTTCTTAAAATCCGAATAAGCCATTTCGTATATATAGAATGAGAATTTAATAAAAAACTTTTTTAGGTATAGTATACTTCTCTTTGTGAAAACGCTCCTCAATTACGTATCATCATAATCAGAAGTCAGTTGGCACACGAAAAACAGAAAAGGAACTAATCCAATTCCATCAAAGTACATAATTACAAAGTACGAAATATTATAATCAGAAGGCAGGGAGTTTTGAAAACCGCGTAACTTTTGAATGTTTGCAAAAATCGTACATTCTTTCATAGTGGGGCTCTCATTTGGCGTAATGTCGTATAACAAGATTCGGGCATTATGCACCACAAGGGGTCCGTGTCATTATACCAAATATAATCGGCGGGTCTGGGCCGAGGACACAATGCCCTGGCAGCTCCACAAAGAGGGAACAAACTCACCAAAGTGGCACGGCATGCGGCACGGGAAGCCGCTCAGGAAATAAAATTACGACGAATTAAAAAAATCGGTGTGTAAAAGGATGTACCTTCTTTCAATGGTGTGTGAGTGCTCTCGTGGTGTTGGTGGTTTTCTTGCAGGATGACTATTAAATAAAAAGCAGACTTTAAAATATTATTGAGATATTGAAATATTATTAAAATGACTGAGAACTCGAACGTTTTGCATTTCGTTTATCTGTAAATTTGTTTGTACGTTCCATTTCCGTTTGAAGATGGTGGCCGTTTAAATACAGTTTTTTTTCAAACGTAAAATCGTCGTGCGTCGTCGAGGACTTTCTTAATAACATTTTTTTTCAATACCTATCCTTGCCCGAAGAAATTAAAAAAAAGGATTATTATTGTCAATTTTCAACGTTTCTTTGGACAAATTGTACAAAAAAAGATAAATATAACATGAAAAATTTATATTATGATTAAGTACCTGCTTACAAAATTCATGACTTCAGAGGAAATTTTGGTTTCATTTATTAAATAAGAGGAAATTAGAAAACACTCTTTAGACGCGAGGCCCATTGTTCACATAACTACTAATATATGTAACCTACACGCGAAAAAAGTAAATGTACAATACAAAAAAAGTAAATGTACATTATTTATTTATTGAATGTCTGTAGGGCTTTTACAAACATAATACCTATATGTCGAACAGTAAAAGGTTAGACAGTTAAGCATTTCAAAAATTGTAGAAGACACTTAAAATTTCAGAAAAATATCAAATGTATTTAACTAATTACGTTTAATACGATACAGGCGAAATGTCGAAAACGTCTTTATTATGAATTGAAAAACGGGCTTGTTATGGTTGTCACAGTGTTAAAGTAGATTTAAGGCTCCGTATAAGAGTTCAAAAAGAAGAAGAAGATGGTTTGAAATTGAGATATAACGACAAATATCTAAAGTAAGATTTATAGAAACTGTATTGTTTTATACATACATAGCTATAAAAAATAAAACAACATGTGGTTGAGAAAATTTCGTATACTTACTTTTTCGATTCGGAAAATATATTGTGATTAAATAAAAATGATTAAAAATAACATAATTAAAAGAAAAACTTTTCAACTCAAGTGTTCAAGGGAAATATGTTGTAAATCGGTAGAAATCCGGAATGCGAGGTCGCATCAGGGACACGGATATTTATATATAGTCGGTAAATCCACAAATTGTGTAACCAAGGAATGATAAAGAGAGTACATTTAAATAAAGAGCATTGGCCAATATAAATATAAAAGTACACATAGAAAATAACTACAAATCAAAGCTTGAAGATGAATCATTAAATAGTTCTCCAGGTAGAGGGTAGCAGTAGTTTTACATTAGACTTACTATTTTGTGGCAGATATCATTTTTAGGTTGTCCAACTTATATTAAAGATAATAAAAAGAAGTAAAATAATTAAACGAAAATAACCAAGTTTGTTTAAAACAACATTTTGTCTTGTTTCTAAACCAAAGGTTTCTTTTTCAGGATACAAAATACATTTGGTGTAAACAAGGTTAGTTCTCTTAATTGAATTTAAAATGACGCCACAAAGTAATTTTGTAATTATAGCAGAAGTAAAATAATTGTTTTGTAAAAATAAAATTGCTCTTAACTAAAAAGGAGACTAGCTAAACTTTTAGGGTTCTAGGGTCAATAAAATAACAAATCTATTTTCCAGTATTCCTAGTGCAATTCAAAAATGTTCAGTTGGCAATCTTACCTTGAGCTTTATTCACAATGGTGTGGAGTTCGTTTACATACCGTTTATTCATCTAAGATTCGGCCTCCCAGTACTCCAATGGCTTATAAGTTCAGGGAAAAGAAGTCTCTTCGGTGGTCTTCATTGCACCTTGCACACTTAATACAGATTAGATGCAGAATCGAGCCTTCCCACTTTGTAGGTTGTTAGAATAAAACTGGACTACACAATGAAGGAAATTATATGGCGTTTTATCATCTATTAGAACACTACGACCGCCGTACTTAGTAAGAGGGTAGCATATCCGCAAATCCACATATTATATCCAATGGACATTCTTTATTGCTCACTAATGCAGAAAAGCACTCCTACATTACTGCTACGCAACGGGACGCATATCCGGACCGGAAACAACCACTTGATTAAAAGTCATTACTTTGTGGCCAACTCTAGAAAATAATCTAAATAATAAAAACGTGGTAAAATTTGTGAACAAGCTATAAATAAAATTCTAAAATAATTAACGATTCCGATAAACGAGAATGTCGAAACACTTTGATAACATTTTAGAGCATACAGCACAAATATGTTTATTAAATTTATCGTTCACCATAATACAAAATCCAAACTGGAATGAATTATTCAGATACATAAAATAAAAACATACATGTTCGAAAACGAATATAAACCTCATTTTCATTACAAATTTATTCTATAACACTCGTAAAACATTATTTTTATTTACAAAATAAAACGAAGATCAGGTTTTATTATTTGAAAAATTGTAGGAAAGCCAATTAAAGCGAACACTCCGAATGAATAAAGGCAACATATAAAAAGGCCGAGAGGTGTAAGATGTAACAGTTATTAGTGATCAAAATTCCGAGACGCCCAATCACAATACAGCCTGCGATTAGATCAGCCGCGACATCTCCTGGACCTGGACCTGGATGCTGTGAACTTTTCATTAAACCACTACAACAACCACACTTCCAGAGTTATGCTGACATTAATGTGAAACAGCTCAATTTCTCTAAGTGAAATAGACGAAAATCAGCATTTGCATTTAGGTACCTATTTATAAATAACGTAGCTAAGCTTTTAAAACACATTTAATAAAATGTTTTTTCGAAGTCGGTTGACGTAATACGACTCAGAGATTTTCCATAATAAGAGGCTGCAGTTTGTATCTTAACTTAAACCGGTGATTTTGAACATTGTGTAGGTTTTCAATGGATATTTTTAATTTGTTAATAGACGCTTTATCGATAAACCGATTCCAGCTCTTCAATGTTGTAGTAAATATTCATTATATATCAGAAACTCTCGTTACTGAAATTAGAATTCGAATAGATGGGCATGCTAATCAATTGAATCATAATGTGCAAGGCCGCTTTAAATTATATGCTTTGTGCAAAATGTTGTTTTCACTACAATATAGTAAAATTCAATTTACGAAGCAGCACTGTAATAAAAATACAGCGTAAAGATCTTTTTAAAGTCAAATCATTGGTGTAGGCAGAAGCACTGTATGTATGCTATTTACACAAATGATTTTGGTCCTACAGTGTGAAGGTATTTATTCAGAATGTACACCGTGAGAGATGATATTTAAAAAGGGGCACAATACATTATTATTGGTAAAGTACTTATAATCATTTTATAATAATACCTACCTTTCTCACAAGCAGACAAAGCGTTGGAATAATGACAGAATGATGACAAAAACTGATATATATATATATATATAAAAAAAGTTTTTAAAATTAAAATAAAATTTTCCAATAATTTATTTAGCTTTCTGGGATTTTAACCTTTAGTGTCTCTTCATTGTACTCATTTTACAGTTACTTTTTATCAACAAAGGTCGGGGCACTTATTCATCTTGTAAACTGTGAAAACAACTCATTGTATTTATCCAATTGATTTACATAAACGACCCAGAAACAGGCTCTTGTAAGGCAAAATCAACAACAGTCGATCTAATCGTTCATCCAATTTAAAAGGCAGTCCTCTCTCGGAGACGAACAAAAACCAATTTCAAAACCCAAATACCTTTCTTTGTCACAAACATGGGTTCCATAAAGACATTGTTAAAACAATAATTCATTGTGTGGGCTTGTGACATTGTTGTTTCCTACACGTTTGTCGACTATGTGTGCTAACACGACTTTTCCCGGACAAATAACAAAAACACTGACGTACACAGAATATTTATGACGCCCTGAATTAATAATTCACGCTGCACAACTTTTATTCTACTTTTTTCAACAGTTAGTGTTTTACTATGGTGCAGTTGCATTGGACGACAGAAACAAGGAGAGTCCCATTAAAAAAAAACAATTGTAATATATCATTGAAGAAGAAGATAACACTTATAATCTAAATGAAAATATGAAAGAAAACAAGACACAGAAAAATAGAAAAAGACAATGGTCGCAACTGGGACCATTGTCGACTCATTACGTTACAATTATATTAATACTCATTACATTACTCATTGCTCGTTACAACTGGGACCATTGTCGACCATTACCAAGTCGACCATTGTCTTTTTCTATTTTTCTGTGTCTTGTTTTCTTTCATATTTTCATTTAGATTATAAGTGTTATCTTTTTCTTCAATGATATATTACGTTGATGGTAATAACCTTCAAAAGTTATAAAAAGAGAGTTTTTCTTATAAAAAATTGAAAAACAATTGTGTTCATTCTTCACTAAAATTTTCGGTTGTATAAACCCACATAAAACAATGATTAAAATTCGTACAGCTTATTATTTTTGGAATTTCTAACAGAAATGTTTAAACAATTCTTGATTTCGACCCAGTACCACATACCAAACCGTTATGGGAAACAGAACAATATTTCTTGGATACAATAAAAACATCTTCAATCTTTGCAAAATCACTTTGGCGTCATTTTAATTAAATGAAAACAAATCACTTTGTTAAAAACTATTTATTTAATCAAAATTATCCACGTTTCAAAACCAAACGTTTATGGTGATTCAGTAAGATTTGTTTTTATTAAACAATAAAAAATCTGTACATTTATCTACATAGTAAGTTGCACTAGAACTACTGGTGTAGTGGAATTTGCAGTTTTTCTGAAATCCCATAATGATGCCAAGCTTCCAAAAATCCATTTAAATGTTAACATATATGTTTAGGTAACCAGCCATTTTGTTTATTTCATATTTTTCAATACGAAAGGATTCAAAGGTTTTCGTAAATTGAAATCCGATAAAATTAACACCACAAATAAACTTTTACAATATACATAGGTGGTGCCCACATACCAAACAGTCTGTTGTTCAAGCTGGAGACAGTCGAATATTAAAAGTTCTCGTGGTCAAAAGTCAAAAGTTCACGAGACGCATGTTTATATAAATATTATGTATTATAACTCATCGCAAACAAAAAACGGAAATAAAATCTCACAATAATTTAAATCCCCCCATGAGCCGCCGCTGGCCACGTCTGTCAGTGTCACGTCACGCGTTAAAAAACTAACTGAGAAGTTACGCCTTTTGGCTGTTCCGATTATTTGTTCGGGGGTATCTGACTCCGGTTGCTTCAATCAAAGGTGATGAATCCTTGTTCACATTGTGTCGGGGCAACTTGCCTGTGGGTTCGACATATAGGTATACTAGAGAAAACGGATGTTCGTACGACCTATAACTTATACATAAATTAGTTGTACTACCCGGTTTTGCCAGTGAATTGACTTTTATTTTATTATAAAGAAGTATTTTATCACCCGCCATGCTTTTTTTATGTATTCACATACACAACAACTCACAAGAATCTCTAAGCTGCTCCCGTCTCGAGCCAGTGAGACTATGGCTTCCCTGATTGGGGTATGTTGCGAGGCTGAAAGTAGTGGGGAGGGGAAGGAGATGGGCAAGAGGAAGATGGAGAAGTACCTGGCTATTAAGATATAGTCACCAAACACGACTAAAGCCATTTCAAGCAACGTTTAAAATCTGAATGGTGGTCTAACACTAGGGCGATACTGAGAGTATCATCCACTCTGGAATGTGCCGCAAATATATTACATATTATTTTAAATTAATTAATTTTGAAACAACACAAATTAATCAAATGAAATTTATTTGCCTACGCCGGTATTCGATCCCGCGACCTTCGTATTGCGAGTCAAGAGCCTTACCCCTAGACCACGCCGGTCGTCATTCATCACACAAATTCACTACCTACTTAATATTCGTTTACAATATTACATCAATTAAAAACGTCGGAAAAAATGTCAAGAAAAGGGTCAACACTTAACAATAACGGTCTCGGTATATTTCAACACTCGGTATTCTTGGTTCCATGCCAAAAGAGAATAAAGTCAACTCAACACCTCCTTGAAAAGTCATTAAAAGCCATGAAAAAAATAATTTTAAATTAGCCGATAACCCTAACCTAACTTAACCTATTTAACCAACTTTTTATATATATATTTTGTCATCTATCACTCCAAATGACTTATCTGAGATGGTTCTGATTTGGATTCATTCCGAGTTGTCCGGTCACCGGTATTCAAACATATTTAGAAAATGGAGAAAAAACAATATGGTGTCTTATTTATTGATAGTTTAATGGATTTCTAAAAGCAACACAGCTTGTGATGAAAATGACGTGCGGGCGAGTTGAGTTTGCATTGACGTGCTCTGTTCAAGAAGCATGGTTTAAAAACGTCCAAATATATTTAGAAACTCAACCTCTCAATGTGTTTATCTCGGTCGATTCAATTGCTTTTATTAATAATAGGGATTATTCGAAAGACACTATCGATGACCCTTTAAGGCAGAAAATTTCACCAACAGAGCTATGACATGTGGGTGAAGTTTTGAGGAAACGAGTGAACCAAATGGCGCCCGGAATAACTTGAACTGTGCTTTGTATAATGTCCTGTCCAGTTAATCTTCATTGATATTGTATTTTTATCTGCGTTTCATCATTGAACAACAAATTTATATTGCTAATCATTTCGCAAAAGAGGCGTGTAAAAGAGACACTGAAGCGCAAGCTGGTGTCTCCAGAGGTTCCATGCCAACTGAGAATAAAGTCAACTCAACACCTCCTTGAAAGTCATTAAAAGTTATAAAAAAAATAACTTTAAATTAACCGATAACCCTAACCTAACGTAACCTATTTAACCAATTTTTTTATACATTTTTTTTTATCACTCTAAATGACTTATCTGAGATGGTTCTGAGTTGGTTTAATTCCGAGTTGTCCGGTCACCGTCTCCGGTTCCATGCCAACTGTGAATAAAGTCAACTCAACAGCTCCTTGAAAGTCATTAAAAGCTATGAAAAAAATAATTTTAAATTAGCCGATAACCCTAACCTAACGTAACCTATTTAACCAACTTTTTATATATATTTTTTTTTCACTCTAAATGACTTATCTGAGTTGGTTTCATTCCGTGTTATCCGGTCACCGTCTCCAGAGAGTTGTAATCTTCGAATTTTACTTAAAACATGAAATTTTTCATTTATAGACGCCAGGTCCAAGCATTATTAATGGCGCTAAGACAAGCGAACAATGTGATTAAAGTACATGTACTGACAAATCATAGGTACGGCACCTCAGCATACACCTGAACTAGCATAAGACCAGGCTTGGAGAGTGCTTATTTATGAATCTTATATCATTAAGCATGAGGTACTTAGCGAGAAGGTAGCTACAACCTATACATTACGTAGGTAGTAGCTTTTATAAAATAAAAATATATAATCAAACGAACAGCGCAAGCAGTGGCCGAAAATCGTAGTCATTAATAATCCAGTAAAAAACACACGGTCGAAATGGATTTCTGTGATCTTCATAAATTCCGGAAATAATTCAGAAATTCCTTTAACGTTCTGAGAGTGCATTTAGAAGAAATTTATCACCGACCTAATATAAAAACCGGCCGTTAAAGTTAAGATCAACAAAAGTTCCGTGCATTCGTCTCCCTCTTTCTACCTTTGCATGATTCTGAACACGGTTTTCGCATTATCAGAAACCGATTTCATTGATTATTCCACAAACTGGTTTCCAATGATCATGTTATTATTATTAGCTAGAGTATGAATACCTCCGCAATCGACCTGCTTATGCTAAAAGAATAATCAGCCAAACAAGCATATCTTAATAGGATAATCAAAATAAATTCTAGGTCCTAATCATTAACACATAAACAGTGCGCCATAAAATATTAAAAGTCTAGGCACGTATATAATAAACAGGTGCTTATACGATAGGTATTGCAAAACCCGTTTATCCCCGTTATATTTGAGTTAGTTCCTTTAGTAGAAGATGGTCAGGGGTTCGAAGAAGCCGCGAGGCAAAATACGTCACCAAGAACAGCAAGTACATCCTTGCAAGCAACGACAAACTACAAAAGTATTTACAACATATTAAAACAACCATCAACCAAACTGATCGACCGCTAAGTAAAAGTTTGCTGGCTTAATGCGGAGCATATATTTTAATGTTTTTTTCTAATCAGACATTCTAATGACGTGCGTATAATGACATAAACATAATTGTACACTAATTGCACCATCTATATACTTACAAAATACTCACTAACATGGCTGACTACGTGGAAAATATACTCGGAAAACCAACATTAACGTGTAAGCACAAATGACTATAATCAAGAGAAATCAAATAAAAAGAAAAAAAAAAGTGTATGCAATTCACAGGAGGTAGAAGTAGAAGTGAAACCTTCAGAAACGAAGTAGTCTAAAGTAGACGAGAGTGAGGAGACTACGAAGCACTTTTGTTTTCAATGTGAATGATGATTTATTCCGTATTTTTGTCGTCGAATTCCAATGCACCCTTTCCTATACATTTGGTCATCTTATTAGTATTTGTAACATATCGAAAACAAAATTCACAACGTGCAGTAGAAATAGCACGGGACCGCCAAAAAATAAAGCAAACACCATAAAATACACGAAATTGCAAACAAAAACATAAACATCTGCGATAGCCCTACTCTAGAAAAAACACATCAAATAAAAAATCTAGGAATCATAATTGACCGTAACCTCAGATAGACACATCATATCAGACAAATAAGCTCCTCAAAACAATACATTTTTTCTTAAACATAAGAAACATATACTCGCATAAACCAAAGCAAATGAAAACAATATATTTTGCACTTTGTCAATAAAAATATGGAATCATTGTTCGGGGAGAAGAAAACAAACTCTTCTATCGGTCATATGGAAATCGCACAGAAAACCATCTTAAAGGTTAATTCTTTAAAAAAAAAAGAATGATTTACACAAACCAAATTTTCAACATGTTAACTTATTAGATCAATCTTAATATATCAAAATGAATGTTTCTTTGTTTGTCCCTTATGCGTTCCTGAGACCAATCATCCGATAGTGCGATGAAACTTAGGTGATTTGATGTGCGCACGCCCGCGATGGTTTCTACTCGTATATACGTGCTAATGTTTGCAAAGGAAGTTGTTCGATCTGCGTGTAGTGGATTTTAGTAAGATTGAACTTACCTGACATAAATAAATTGGCTTCGGTTAATATATTCGTAGTATGAAGATAATTAAGGAAGGATACACAATTCAATTATCCATTAAAACACTACCTGTGGAAATTGGCGGCCTTCGTATCGAAATGGTTTACTCATTAAGATAAAGAAGGTCGTCATTCGATCCCCATCGCAGTGCAAAGCAGCGTCATGCAATTTTATATCCTTCGGGCACCACTAATCGGGGTTTCGCACCGAGTTATCGATTGCTACGTTTAATAGACCCCGCATTAACGGCTTTCTAGCTGTCGGATTTAAATTCACGCATGACAGATTTTTTGCCTTCTGAAGGCATTTTCAAATTGTAGCTTGATTTGAATAATCAAAACAATCTTAACTGTAAACGTGAAGAAATATACACTGCGCTGGTCTAATATCTAAAGCAACAAAAAGTCTCGAACAATGAGCTAAGGTATTGTCATAAAATTGGAAAAGCTTTTTCAGTCTGAACACTCAAGTAATCATTATCTTTTTGTATGTGTTTACCGACCGCATCCATAGTCCCAAATGCCAAGTGACAACGGGGCTATGGCATCCTTATAGTGATTTGTTGTGAGGCTGAAGATACCGGGAGGCAAGTTTAGGAAGTAACTGACTATTCAGATCTGCTAACCAAACATGGCTAAAGTCTGTTCAAGCAAAGTTTCAGAAATCTTGAGAAAATCTAGAGATTTTCAAAAATTATAGGTTATTAGTAAGGGAATTTTTGTCCTTAAAAATAACACAAGAGAAATTAATTAATACAGGAATAAAAAAACAATCAAGAAATAAACATTTTCTTCACATTGCATGGCGACACAAAATAAGAAAAAAGTATCCGACTTCACAAGATAATTAAGCAAGGAGTATAGAATCTATTGGCTGCCTCGTGGCTTCGGAAATAGCGCAGGTGATAAATGTGATTACAATTTATTAAAGTCTCGCGAGCTACACGTAGGTATAAGCGACCAGTATTGGGATGCAGCAATCAGGCACCGTTTCAAAGAACATTCAACAAACCACTGAGAAAAAAATACACCAAAAAAAAGTTATGCAAGAATAATTTTATTGAAAACTGAAAAACGTTCAATTACCGGACGTGCTGATTTCATTCCGAGTACAAATTAAATTACCTAACGCGTTGGTAGTCAAATCATGAAGAAATTTCGACATAAAACTTAATTAAAAAAATCAGATATTGAGACATGTAAGCGATAACGAAATGATAATGAACATAAGAAATGAATTTCAATACGTCAGTTTTTCAACTCATGGGTCGGCAACCTTTTGTTGTAAAAGGGCCAAATATTTTACATGGGGATTAGTGCGGGCCGCACTTGGGCCATATATCGTTACAGTATACCTATTCCAATTTGGGAGGCGGGTATGGGTACCGCCGCCCCGGGAACCATTTATTGGATAACCAACATCTCTGCCATAGGTCACCCCGAGTGGTTCGCTACGTTTGGTGACTTAGCACGGGTGCCCGGGTTCTTGAGGTGAGTTTTGCCCGGGTCTTGGCGGTGTATGGTCTGCCCACCAGCTGCATGGCAGGCCGAATCGGGAGAGAATGGTTGAGATAGTCCCTTTGACTTCTCCAACTATACTCTCTCGGAACATCGCCTTGCACGGTGGGAGGGATGGATTCATACGTCCGTCACTCCTGGACGTGCTGACCTCCAAAATCTTACAGACCCCTAATACCCTTTTCCTTCCCAGAACTTCCTCTCCTTCCTTTTTTTTTAACATTAACTCCACACAGGAGGCCCTGAGGAAAAAATAATTTCCCTCAGGGCCTATGTCATCTTTGAGGATGCTGTGTGGAGGGTGTTTTTGAGGAGAGGAAGGAGTGAACATGGGTCTTGAAGAGACCCATATTGTAGGATGTAGGATTGTTGTATTCCTTTCCTAAAGAGACCCTCCACATCCCAATCCCAAAGATGACATGGGCCTTGAGGGGAATTATTTAACTCATGTGAAAAAATAATACTATTTATGTATAATAATTTTAGTCTTAAACATAAAACGCTTATTGTAATTTTTTACTATGTTTATCGTTGTTAATAAAATCAATGAGATTTTTGTGGTTGCATTTGGGTTGCAAATTGTTTGTATATTAGCTTGAACTTTTGAAGTAGAGCCGCGTAATATTGTGTCTAAATATGAATCCGATAACCGAGAACAGTGTTTTTTCGATAATTCAGAATTGAAAAAGTTTGTTCACAAATGTACTACCAAGCATATTAATTACTTGCTGAGCAAACCTTATTAACTCCTTGTAGTTTTCAGAAGGCAAATCTATCACGTTGATTTGCAAATCGCTTGATACATTATCGATATCCACTGCGAAGGGGTTTTCGAAAAATCTCCATCTTGCATGAGATCTTTTGAAATCAGCAAACCGGTCTTCAATCTCAGTTTGAAGTTGTATCGCTATCACTTCGCTCCCTTTCTCGCTCCCTTTCACCCTGTTGTGTATGATGTCGTCCGTCACATGCGTTGTGGCGAGAATCTTGGGGGCAGCACCATGACGCCTCGCGGGCCGCAGGTTGCCGACCCATGCTCTAACTGATGAGACAGGGCATACAATAATTAAATCATCAAAGGTCACCGGATCGAAGTTATTAATTATGATTGCGAGTACATTTGCGAACAAACAATACTAACCAACCTACACGCCGTTTCCAGCAGAGTAAGCAGAGTGAGCAGAGTAAGCAGAGGATTGACTTTCTTCAGACTGACTCACATGCAAACATCGTCTTATACTTACACACCCTTCTTTTATTATTTATTAGTAATAAGTGGTGATGAACCGAAGGATGTGTAATAAATGATTACGCATCCTTCTGTTATTCTGACTCTTGACATGACCCGAGCCAATATTTGGTTCACTTGATAGATCGGGTATGGATACCGCCGCTCCGGAAACCACTTATTGGATGACCAACACCTCCGCCATAGGTCACCCAAGTGGTTCGCTACGTTTTGTGACTTAGCAGGGGTTCATGGGGTGAGGTTTGTCCAGGTCTGATGGTCTTGTCCGATGCGTCTGCCCACCTGCCGTGTGGTAAGCAGGAACGAATGAGACTGGTTGACGGAGTACTTTTATCCTCTCCAGCCGGAATCTATCGACCCATCGCCTTGCACCGCGATTGGAGGGATGGATTCATGTCCGTCACTCCTGGACACACGGTACCCAGATTCCTACTCACCCCTCATACCTATTTCATTCCCAGAACTTCCTCTCCTTCATTTCCTTAAAAAAACCTCCACACAGCATCCCCTAAGATAATTCTGAGGGAAAATAAAACTATGTGTGGAGCTAATGTAAAAATAAAAACAAATCTTCCTCGGGCGTCGCCGACTTCTTCTACCATTCACATTCACTTTTACCTGTCGTTCACATATAAATATATGTTTTTAAAACGAAAGGTAAATATTCCCGGGTTGCGAATAATCTGACAAAATTTGAGAATCTCCTACTACCATCACAGTAAGTGAAAAACGTTGCTTGAGTATTGATGGAGGACTCAGGCAGTCGAGGAATAGCGACGCCAACTCCAGCCACTGACCGGTCATTTCTATATTCTCCTAACACTCCTTTCGTAGTTCATTCGCTCTACAAGCCCATATCATCTAAGCGTCTCCATTGCATTTATAGACACCACTACCCTTTTTATTTAGTTAGCGTACACCATTACTTTTCAGTATTTTATAGCTAATAAATCTCGCCCAAATCAGAATGTGTTAATCCCCAGTTCCAATTTCAGCGAGCAAACTCATGCACCTTCATGCGAAAGAACAAAGCATTGAAAGAGACTTCATTTGCATTGAACGGTGGGGAAATGTAGTTTTTTAAATGATTGCTGAGATTTGATGGCTGGCTTAGTTTCGGGCATAACCTTAAAGGGCGTATGGTTTCACCTTTAAATGGTGGGGGCGGCATCAGGGCTTGTGGGCGGCGGAGCGATATTAACCAGGGATCCTAACTTGTACCAAAAAACCCATTTAGTTGGAGCATCCTCGTAAGTTTGAGATGTGTGAAAACTGGGAACAGGTGTGCTCAATGTTTGGTTAAAATCTTTTTATTTTTAATCAAAACCTGTAATTTCTACAGTTGTTTTTCTACATCTACATTATTACAACGCTGTATACTTACCTAGAAAATACATGCTCATAAAAGGTAGAATTTGAATCTTATTTATGCACGATACATATCATCCTTTCTACTTGAGCATGTTCTTACATCTCGCTGGTCACTAGCAAAGTGGAAGGCATGGAGAAATACTATGTTGAATAATAAAAGTTATAACATGAAGAATTTTTCCTTCAGTCTTCGGTACAAGATTGTGTGCCGCACACAGTACACCAACTGATGCACTAAAATTGCTAATTTATTCGCAAAGCAGAGAAGAAGAGATTTCTCATTTCTGGGAACAGGAGTCGTGTACAATGCGCCGCGTTATTCATATTATTTGCTCAACTCGTAAGTACCTTGCCGCAGAAATAACATATCATTAAAACTGAAAGGAAAGAGATCTAAATTACTTTGTTTGCAAATTGTTTAAGCAAAAATGCAAGGGGCTGCTTCACGAAACGCAAACATTTAATGACTTAACCACTTCTTCTAATCGGTGGTCGTTACAGTGTTGCATGATGCCAGTAGTAATTTGCGTCCGTCCATTTCATTAATAAGAGCAACTAAGGACTAAGGACATGCCATAAGCTGGGGTAATGCAAAGGTATGATCAAGCCACGTGGGGGCACACTTGAATGCCTGAACTTAATCGGTTTGCCATTGCTTCTAGAGCCAACGTCATTACATTTATCCAGTAAATTTAAGGAAACGCAAATCGGATAATATCCTGATACATCCTTATAAACTCACCGAGACTCTTGCATCCACAACTTAATTAACGCAATCAGACTATAAAGCTCCATCTTTATCTATTTCGCAGTGGCCTAGGACTAAGTGGAATACTCGATGCAAAGCGAAAACTGCGCAGAGGCGGGTTTATTCGACAATATAATAGATAATTGATTGCGAGCTTTTATTTTAAAGATATAAAAGGGGTAATTACCTACGACATCAAGACTATATATACAGAGTAGAGGCGGCAATGAGAAAATCGAGATATCTATTTGAAAAAGATCGATGATTTATTTAAGAAAGAAAATATTAATAATCGTTATATTATTATAATTTTATCCTGACGATGAAAGAATTGGTTTTGATGGTTGATAATTTTGATTAAGTAAGGGGTGTTATTGCAGAGTGATTTGTCTCAAATCAATTAAAATGACGCCACAAAGTGATTTTGCAAAGATTGAAGAAGAAATAATTAAACTTTGAGACACCTTTTGTGACACCGATGAAGATAGTATGATGAACAATGTGAAATACAACCGTCTATCGTTTTTTTGTATTACAGACTGGGTGTCCATTTACAATACACATGTGACACAAACCACACATTTATGGATAAATACTCTATTTTTTAGAAAAAGGTAAATATTAACACGAGATACGTACATATTATAGTGGGTAATGTGTGACATTTAAATGCCTCTTGAATTCTTCACGATCATGGTTGATCGATCACGGTACCTGGCTGTAACTTATAGCATTTCAGGAGCTATCTATTAAATTATTAGAGATTTTGTACGCCGTTACTGCAAGGGCCCCAATACTCGAATGGAGACTTTGGCAACGTGTTGGCGAGCAGATCTTCATGATATCGCGGGTACCCTCCTTGTATTCTCATATACAGGTAACTAAGAAACTTTTTTGAATCTTTTTGAATATTTTTGTGGTATGGGGCCCATGCAGCAGAGGCAAAACCAATTTTAGACCTTATAATGCAGGCATACATATATAAAAATGAATGTATGTTTGTTTGCCTGCTTGTTTGTTTGTTGTTTATGTATTGCTATATTAATTATAGGAAATGTTAGAAACTTTCAAAATATCTTCTTTACATAAAGGTTTTTGGATTATTACAACCACATTCCAATACATCTGAAAATGACATTTTGCTAACCATCGTTGTTCAATCAAAATTCAATTTTCGAATAAACTATTTAAATTAATGAATTTAATTGAAGTACTTACCTATGATCGAATACTTTTAATCTAATCAAGAATTATAGGTATTTTAAATAGGTACTTATGTTAGGTACCAAATTTGATTGATTGTTGCTACGATACACAAAAATGAATGTTTGTAATATATGAAAAATGAAAATTTGTATAAAAAAATAAAACTTGAACGAAAACGTTTGAAAACTGAATGTACCGGGACCGAATATATGGAACGCGGGAGAAGAGAGGGGAACGCGGGAGGGGGTCCGCGGGATGGTGGAGCGAGAGAGCGGTGAGGGAAGGCGGTGAGGGTGGAGGGGGAACGCTTAAGGGGAAGGGGACGTAGAAGGGAAGGAGAGGGGGAACGGGATGAATGGGAAGGGAAACGCAGGCATTGCAATGCAACTTATTAAGTTGCATTGCAACGCATGCCGAGAACTTCTCGTTATAAATAAATATTGATCTTTTGGTGGATATGTGGAAAAAATATTTTTTTAATTATCGTTTTCTTCGTAGTTTAAATATTCAAGAAATAGTTACAGGAAAATCACAACAGCAAATGAAATATTGAAATAATTACAAAATAATAAAAAAAAAACACGCTTGTAAAGTAGCAAAGGAGCTAGAATTTTATTTTTTTAGTTTACATAAATCTACGTTTTCAATGTTCTAACTACCATAAGCAGATTCTCGTAAAAAGTGATTTAAGAATATTCACATTTCAAGATTCTGAAATGTATGAAGGTAAAGAAATAAAAGTTTATAGTCACAGGATAAAAGCTATTAGAGCCGGGGTAGGGCGATTGTAAAATAAATTCTGAAGGGCATTAAAGTTAATCACTTTAGAACATCCTAATATAACAACCCTTAATCTATTTTGAAGTACGACAATCTAACCAATCATGTATTATAAACTGCAATAAAAATAATTATAACTTACGTCGGTGGAAATTTTTAAAATAAAATAATACCATTGTAAATGTAATAAAATTGTATTAATATTATTTATGCAAGAAACAGTAAGCGTGGCAAGAATGTTGTGATTTTCAAGTATTATATCATAAATACGGGGCTCCATCTAAACCAGAGTTAAATTAGCCTCTCAGAAACTGTGCGTACTGTACAGGGCCCGCAGATGCTTTAATAGTACACAACTGCTGACTCTGTACAAATCGCAACTGCGCCCGGCGGTTGAATTTGGCAGCTACCTCTGGTCTGGAGCCCCAAAATACTTAAAAAGAACCATCGACTCTGTGCAGCAACGGGCGGTCTGTTTGATAGATTCTATTAACTTAACAAACGGATTGCAATCTTTAGAGCACAGGCGTCGGGTGGGAATGCTGTCCTTGTTCTACCGGTATTACAATGAAAGATGCTCCGATGAACTAGCGTCATTGATCCCCTCGGCTCCGGTGCATGGTCGGGAAACACGCTAAACACGCGCCCAATATTTGTACACGGTGGACATTAGTCACATGAGAACTGATCGTTTCTACGACTGGTCCTTGAATTCAACAGCTCGGCTGTGGAACGATTTAACGGCCTCTGTGTTTCCTCCCTCCTACAATATGGGTCTCTTCAAGACCCATGTTCACTCCCTCCTCTCCTCAAAAAGACACTCCACACAGCATCTTCAAAGATGACATAGGCCTTGAGGGAAATTATTTTCCTCAGGGTCTCCTGAGTGGAGTAAATGTAAAAAAAAAATTATAGGACCGACTTATTTTTAATTAAGTAATTTTGGTAAGTACCTGTATAAACCTGTCAACAGATATTTCTTTAAAAAAATATTGTTATGTTCCTAAAAAAATATAAATTGGAACAAAATGTTAATAACTTTTAATAGCTATTTTAAGAAATATTTCAAATCTCAAAAGTATAGGGATAACAAACAATCTAGTTATAAGTAAGAAAAACTGGGTTGGTTCCGACCAGTACAGAAATAAATTATCCTGTTCACTATTCTACTAATATACTCGTAGTTTTCAAAGATCATACCTACAGTTACATAGATCATATCATAACTATGGCTTCAAAGATCATAATTATAGTTACAAAGATCATAACTATAGTTTTAAAGACCAAAACATGTATTGCCCGTATTGTCACCATTCAGAATTGAAACTATACTTGAAATGGCCTTAGCCTCAGTGGTCGAGGAGTTAGGATCTCGATCACGAATCGAAGGCCGCGGGTTCAAATACAACCGTGCGCAAGAAAATTTCGATTGATTGAATTGTGTTATTTCACAATATAATAATTTAAATTAATTATACAATTATACGTCACGTTCCAGAGTGGAAGTATCGCCCTGGTGTAAGAATTGAAACGTTCCTTGAATTGTCTTTGGCCGTGTTTGGTGACCATATCTATAGCCAGGTACTTCCCTCACTTCCTCTTCCCCAACTCCATCTCCTCCTCGCTACCTCCAGCTTCGCAACATAACTCAAATGGGAATGCCATAGTCTCACTCCTGGGTGGGAGCAGTTGGGACTGAAACATAGAAAAAATACAATTTTAAAAAGCGGTGTTTGGTGACTAGATCTGAATTGCCAGGTACCTTCCCACCGTGCTCTTCCCTTATCTCCTTCCCCTCCCCGCTACCTTCAGCGTCACAACCAATTGGGGACGCCATCCGCCATAGTTTCACGGGCTTGAGGCTAGACTTTGCACCAAACGCGGAACGTTTAGGTATTTCATTATATCTACTCTGTCCTGCTCAAAACAAGCTCACCCTAAAACGTGCGAACGGGACAACTGCCGGAAACTCTAATTTACGTACAGAAATCGCTTGGAGAGGGGTTTAGGGAGAAAACATTTTTCTACACCTAAACTTTCACGATATTGTAATTTAAAAACAAAATTGGTTCTCGAAAGAAGAAGCTATGTCGGTATGTTTTTATATTTTGTAATTCTTTATAAGAATTGAGTTAGCAGCACTTTTTCCTTAAATAATATTTTCCGATAAATTACACATGTTTGACTGTGAATATTTACGTTAATACGAAACGCATCATAAATTTAAAAACATACTGACCTAACCTTTACCTTTTAGAAGGCAATATAAAAAAAAATCATTTCGTGCATTTTTCGATGTAGAAAAATGTTTTCTCGGGCGTACTTTTTGTATGGGCCGAAAAGCGAAGACTATCGTCAAATATAGTCAATTATTTTTGAATTTTTTCGTGACGGAGAGGTAGAAATATTTCAAGAGGGTGAGCTATTACAAAAGTATGTAGAAAGCAGTACAGATTCCGGAAATGAGGTAGGCACTATTTTCTAAAATAGAGCCTTCGGTGCGCATATAATAATCCTGTAAGCCTTCGGTCTTAACATGTCGATAGAGCACGGAGACTTGCGATCAAAATCTGTTCGATAATAACAATAACAAGTTTGATTGTTGCAAAAGCAAATAGCGCAAGTAAGACAGCCGCACGACTTGCAATTTGTCGGTCTCTGTCATACTCAATCGATACACATTACTTATCAAACTTCATAAAAACCAGGTGGCGCAAAAAATGGTCTCGTTTGTGACAAAAAACGTTTGCGTGTCGGAAAAAAAGATAAATAATTTTTGCGGGTTCAAATCCGGGCGTGCGCAAGTAAATTTTATTTGGGTGAATTGTGTAATTTTACAGTTTAATCATTTAAAACATAATATAAGGTATTTTTGAGACACGTTTCAGAGTGGAAGATATTCTCAGTAGCCTTGATGTGGTAGCACCAGTCGGAATCAAAACTTTGCTTGAAAGGGCTCTAACCGTGTTTGGAAACTAGATCTAAATAGCCAGGTACTTCCCCACCTTCATCTTTCGCAACTCTTTCCTCTCCCCAATACCGTCAGCCTCACAACACACCCCAATTGGGGATACTCACAGGCACAAGGCGGTCCGGAGCGGTTGGGACTCTTGTGCGGTATTCGTATATAATGGGGCCTCAGCACGGGTAAGCCATACAGTGAGGTCAACATTATTAAATTATAAAATAAAATGAAAACTATTGTATCTAATAAAAAATAGTCAATTAATATCAGTCTCTCGACTTGAGGTATTTTTTAATAATTTTTTTAGGTGAATACCCTACAAGAGTCCCAGCTGCTCCCATCTGGAGCCAGTGAGTTATCATGGCATCCCCAATTGAGATATGTTATGGGACTGAAGGAAGAGAGGAAGGAGACGGGGAAGAGGAAGGTGGGGAAGTACCTGGTTATTCAGATCTGGTCACCAATCATGGCTAAAACCATTTCAAACAACTTTTCATTTCTGAATGGTCTTACACCAGGGCGATTCTGAGAGTACCTTGCACTAACAAATAAATCAAATAAAATTTATTTGCGCACGCCGGGATTCGATCCCGCGACCTTCAATTACAAAACACATTCCTAAAATTATGGATAGTTACCACAGATTTGCTCGCAGATATAATTGATCTATTATTTCGACGTAATGACATATACGTAATATTATTTATTTGTATTAGCTTTGACCAAATAATCGCAAAAATACATATTTAAATTGTTAAATTAATGAATTCCAAAAGCTTATTTATGGACTTACATGTCTATAAAACGTATTAATATAACAATTATTCTTGTTAGGTTTTATCAGACATAACAAGAAAACTATGATACTATAAACTATACTACAACCTACGAAAGAGATATTTTTTTAATCAAATTCTATATTATCGTATCGACTGTTTTCTACAAAAAAAAATAATTGGCTTCAATAGATTGTAAAGCTATGTTTTAAATTTTGAAAAAATACATTTATTTTTATTATTATAATGAGGTTGTACATTGGTTATTTTTATTATAATGAGGTTATATATTGGTCGATGGCAGATTTGTTAAATTTTTAAACAAAATGTTGTTTTTTACAACACATATTTCAAATCATATGATCACAAAGTAAAATAAACAAATAAATTATCTGGAAAATCTACTTTTCAGAATTTAAATTTTAGTTCAAATAAAATCAAAACAAAATCCGCGCGTGTGTTTTGCGACAAAAATACTTCAGTATGTCTTTTTATTTACGGTCTTACAAAATAATGTATTATAGATTTTTTTTAAATTTAATAAAAACAAATAACTTTTTGTATACCACTATTTAATTAACAATATCGTCATGTTTCAAAAACTATGTTTTCTTCGTCAGGAGAGTAAGTTATAGATTTGTTTACACAGTTATTTTGCGGATTAGACATTATTGAAAAATTATAAATATTTATGATTAAAAAAATAATTACAAATAGTTGGTACTAACATAACTTTATCATCACGCGTTTGAACATTTTTATCGCAATGTAGGTAGGTATAAATTAAACCAAATTTTGAATGAAATAAAATCAATTTTGAGTTGTAGAATATATGAGAATAATCAATCTTTAAAATAAAATCCATCAAAATTGATATTGAGTTAAGAGTTTAAAATTCTGGGACGAAGAATAATCAATCTTTCTCATCGGAACCGCCCTGCACAGTTGCAAGGGTACGATCGCGAGACCATCTTTCGACGAAATTTGAATTTTCGACCGCTGATTAATGAGCCTTGATAAGTTAAGGTTTTGACTTTCTCAATAGTCAAAGTCTATTCATTTTCGTACCAGCCTGTATCTATTAGGAGCTTACTGTCATGAATGCAATGTGAATTATTAATACGTCAGTTTTGAATGTGAATTTAACCGTTACCGATAACAAAGTACAGATAAGCCTGATAAACTGGTAACGTTATTTGCGAGTATTATGTAAATATCGTACCCAATTGATTAGTCAGACATCTCCAAATAATAAGCAAAGCAGTTTTCGAAAGCTCATCATAAACCAAATATTATTTAAACGTGTGTTTTACATTATTAAATATGCTATAAAAAAACATCAGGTAGCATAACGGTCCGGTACATTAAGATGACATTTTGAAAAATATCCCTCTTTGGATCTATATCATCTTAGGGGATGCGGTGTGGAGGGTCTTTTCAGGAAAAGAAGGATATGAAGTTCTGGGAAGGAAAAAGGTATGAAAGGTGGGTAGGGATCTTGGGGTCAGTGTCTCCAGGAGTAACGGTGCAAAGCGATGTAAGGCGATGCGAGGTAATGTCCAACACAGGTGCAAGGCGATGTTCTGAGAGAGATGCTGGAGAGGTCAAAAGGTTTCCCTCAACCAGCCTCTACCTATCCGGCCTGCCACAGAGCTGGTTGGCAGATGCATCCGCCACCAAGACTCGGACAAATCTCACCCCATGAACCCGGACACCCCTCCTAAGTCACCAAACGTAGCGAATCACTTATGGCGGAGGCATTGGTTATCCAATAATACGCGGGCCATACCCGCCTTCAAAATTGACAATACCTACAAGTTTTTCTGCATTATAGTTGATTTGGTGGTATTTATGAGTAATCTGAGTATTGCACCAGATATTCATTCTCAACTGCATACTCAACTCAAATTTCAATTTTTTGGAGATGTCTCACTAATCAACTGGATTATCGATATGTGCTCAAAGCCCTACATAAAACTTAAATAAAACAATCTGTTCCAGAGAAGATTCTTACAATTATAAACGCATCTGATTACATGTTGATGTTTTGGGTTTCCGACACCGCAATTCATTATTGTTTAAACACCGCACTCTAAATTCGAGCCCGGAGATCAAGTGCGAGTAAGTAGATACAGGTGATTGCCGTAATATTCCGTGTCCTTGTATCGTCTGCACACTACGTCAGTTGTAGGTGCATACATTGTCTCTTAGGGATTCGCTTACGTACGGGCCGAAATAAGATCCTTAATGAAACGATGTATATATATATATACCCAGAAAATTCGCAAATCACGTGATCCGATCGCTTCAAGTCTTCCAGAGACTCAAAGGTTGATATTACTCAACAGCACCGTAGTTGGGTATTCAAACTGATTTGAGGAAACAAAAAATTAGAATTATCTTAGCGGGTGTGATACTTCCTTAGATCTAACATGGCTAGGGCTGAGGATGGGCTGTTCCACAAAATTTGAACAATTCATCAAATTTCAAAGAAAATATTCAAACTCCTATTTATGTTATGTTATTATCCAAGTACTGTGAACCTGCTGGCCCATGATGAAATGATAACATAACTTCAATAGAACTTTCACAGAACTTGAATTAAATTTTGAAATTTGTTGAATGGTTCAAATTCCGTGAAAAAAAGGTGAAAATTCGTTGGTGTTATGAAAAGATATTGAAATATAAGTATTATGTCTGCAATAAAAATTACAATTTTTTTTTTTTAAAGTTAATGAAAATAAAGCTCTGAAATAATTATCCTGAAAATAAGGGTTTGAAATTATAAGTAAAAGCACAGCATCCTCCTAGAGTCCTAGAGGGTCTCAAGGACGATACTGAGTTTTACTTATCACGGCAGAACACGAAGAAAAACCTATATAACTTTTACAGTTAGGCTGAATAATGAAAGTATGCGCTAATATTTTGGACCTTTCATCCTTAAGGTTTATAAGAAAACTGTTTTTATTAACGGTGTTGTTGCTCCACAGGAATGCGTTTATATATATATTTCTTCTAAGTTAGCCATAAGACAATGGTAATTTGGGGTAAGTGTTATTACTTTTAAAAAACCTGTAAATTTGGTATGAGATTTAGAATTCGGTATTTCAATTCTTTTAATATGAGATTTAAAAGTCCACATTTTTATAATATCACGCGAGTCTTGTAACATCCTCCATCGCTGTACTTTTACCTCATCGTAAATTGGCCGACCTCGTAAAGATAACCTTGCTCATCACGACGTATATCGATAACAGCCCTTAGGGAAGGGTGTCCAAGGGTGGAAATCAGGTGATGGAAACTCTGCGCAAATTGAGTAGCGACTTGGTTGGTTGAATTTAATATGGGTAGGTAATTATGAAATGCTTCGTAAAACATAGGAATGCAGGGAAGCGACAAAACATCATTTTTAAGTCATTTTGACAGATTTCATGAAAAATTTATTTATTTTTACTTTTTCCATTTTTGATACAGACAATTTTTTTTTTTTTTTTTTTTTAATCTTTATTTTTTCCCATTATTATAAACATTTCAAAATACACATATAAGAAACAAATAAATCAAAAGTTAGGAATAATTAAATCTACGTAAAGTAAAAAGTAGGTGATGGGAACCATACCATGGGAATGGGAATAGGTGATTCGAGGTGGATTTCCATTGTTACGATTATATTATTTATTTATTTTATTTATAGATCAACAAACAAGTCCCGCTAAAAACAATTAAAATTAAAACAATTAACAACATTTATCCCATTTTTAATTTTTATAGAGTATCTTACTAATCATAAATATAATCATACAGTAAAACAAATCAATTAATTATCTAGGAAAGAATATTTTCAGAATTTTAATTAAAGTTCAATAAAATCTTCGTTATTTATTATTGGGGTGTTATGCCGTGTTGCGCTATCTCATTGTTTAGCCAACGTTTCGTATAGCGTTACAGTGTCCATCATCAGGGCATATGTGTAACACAATTACAAAGAAGGAGGTAGCGCAACACGGCATAACACCTCAAAAGGCAGTATAGCCGTTTATGTATTTAAAATTAAAATTTAAAAAATTAAAAATTTGTTTTTGCAAAAAAAAATAAAATAAAATAAAAAAAATAAATAACGAAAATACTTTTGGCCGCGAAAATCTAAAAAACTTATAATATATTTCAGTTTGTCTAATTATTTAAGGTCTTGCAAAATAATGTATTTCAGATATTTTTACACAATTATTTTGCTTAAGCATCATTGAAAAATTATAAATATCTATGATCAAAAAATAATTACTAAAAGTACTTTATCTTTACGCTTAAAGCATTTTGATTGCTTACTTGAATAAAGGTATTATTATTTCTTCAAAATAGGCATATTTACTTTGTGGCGTCATCATTAATTTAATGACAAACAAATACCTTTGTGTAACACCACAAATAGTGGTGTTACACAAAGGTATTTGTTTGTCATTAAAAAAAAAAGGTATTATTATTTATTTTTTTTGGAAGCTTTTGACTGTCCAACTAGGAAGGACTCCCGTTCTAGGACAGTCAAATTGATAGGTTTCGAATGCATTAGGTACATGATGATTAATATATGCAGTGTTAATTAAAATTGAAAAATTACATTTACCTAATTATAATATATGTTACAGTTTTATAATTATAATTAAATCAAAATTTTGGATGAAATAAAACCGATATTGAGTTATTAGTTAAAAATGCTGGTACGCAGTATAATCAATATTTCTCATTGAAACCGCCCTATACAGTTACAAGAGTACGATCGCAAGACCGTCTTTCGACGAAATTTTTATTCTCGGCCGCTGGTAATGACTAAGAGTCGTTAATATTGTATTGAATGTTTAAATAAAAAAAATCTTTCCACGGTTTGGTGAAACTAGATTCTAAAACGTAGACACACAAACATACAGATATTATTATTATCACAGATGATAAAAGCTCGTGGCGATAAGAGTTCTAGACTTGGGTCCTATTTATTTTCAGGGCGGACCTCGATAAGCCGTTTTCCCACCAGAGCAAAATTTTCATCATACGTTTATTTACATTAGGCATTGGTAATATCTCGGGCATGCGCACAACGTGGCTATTAAAGCCGGAATTTTGAAAGATAATTTGTTATTACCTGATGGCCAAGTCGTGAACATTGCGCGGACGGAGAAATCTCGTGAACACGGATAGAATTACCTGCACTGAATACTGTTTTGGTCAGCTTTATGGCTCACCTTTAAGGAACTTTTATATTTGACCGTTAAATTAGTTCAAATAAACTTTAACCTGAGATTTACAATCAAGATTCACGAAGTGTTAAATTGATAATATGAAATTTTAATAGGGAACAAAAATTGAAAGAGGATTAAATGGTTGGGGGAAATTTGAGAAAAATTCAATAAATATCCCCATTGAGATATTCGAAGGGGCAAATGCGGAATATTGGGTGGTGTCATTGGTGACAACTGAAAAGCATTGGTTGTTGATCATGGATTGAACATTGCCCATTAAAAATCTACGAATTCGCCTTAGACACAAAATAAATAAGAAACACCATAATCGGTTTTTAAACAAAACAACAGAGACTTAAACAGGTAAAATAATGTTATTTCAATTCCTACCAGGTTTATAATATGAGGTTATATTATAACCTTTCCATTTCTACATTCCTTTCCTTTCCCTTCCCCACTTAAAGACTTTTATTAATCTAATTTTAGTTTGGTTCTAGCTATATAGGATTTGCAGTTCCGCAATCCCGCGGGATTCCCGAAATATTTGATCCCGCGTATTAAAATGTGCGGGATTTGTGAATACAAAAACTTGTTGAATCTTCAGACGGAAACTTCAAACCTGTAATCGATCTTGAAGAAATAGATGCCCCGTTTTGAGAACGGAGGTATAAGAAGGAGATATCTTCAGTTATCATATGCCTTCTTGATGACAGTCCCACCAACTAGTTAGTGTGGAAGCAGAGAGAGCGTTTTCTGCTGCGGGTTTTTTTTCGTTTATATTATTAGTGTGATATTAAATGTATCTCCACTAGGCGGGATTCTTTTTTATAACTATTTTTAAACAATAATTTATTGCCTTTACAGTTTGTTTTATTTATTTTTTTCCTTTTGGGTGACAGGATTATCTTTGGTCTATGTATTTTTACAAACTTATATTTCATCACTCTTTTTAAAATACCTATGACGTGACGGTTTCTTTTTATAATATTACTACGAGTATTAACTGCCAAAGATGATTGACATCTCAAATGACTACGGAGACTTCTGATACGTTTATGTTTTTATATATTGACGATTTTATTCTTCATCAACATCTTCTTAAAGTACTTATCACGTGACGTTTTTAATGTGTTTTTAAACAATATTACTAGTACCTACCAAAGATAATTGATCTCAAATGACTATGGACAGTCCTGTCAGTGACATTTATGTTTGTATATTCTTTACGATTTTTTCAAAGTCTTCATAATATAAATGTCATGTTATCTTTCTATAATATTACAAGTAACAAAGATAAATGATACCAAGTAATAAAAAAAACGATTATGATAAGTTGGCATATTTAAAGTTAATACACCTTAATAAAAATTCCGTAAATCCCGCAGGATTTTTAAATGCTATCCCTCAATCCCGCGGAATCTATACCGTTTTTATTTTCATGCAATTTTCACTACAACAACACGCGAAAAATGCTACATATTTTTTACCGTCAATAGGAAAGTGTTAGTCAAACGATATATATAGTTAAATAAATCGAAAGATATACATCATTGTCTTCTATTAATAAAACACTACTAATTAGGTACGTATATATATTTTTCAAATACAAACTTTAATAAAAAACGTGGATCTATGCGCTAATTGAAAACACCGGAAACACTCAATACCACTTTATATAATAATATTTAACATGAATAATTTAAATTCTCACTTCATAATTTAACCACGCTTGTAAAAATAGCGACTAGTTGTTGTTGGCTTAACAACGAGCCGCAACAAATCAATTTACTTTGCAATTTTATATTATAACATTGATACCAACGTAATAATTACCAAGTAGTTATAATCATGGAGCAGGCTAAGTAAATGGTTCCACGTCTAGAACCAATCCATGACAAGCGTAGCCTTTTAGAAATGACTATACTTAAATCCTCAGAAATGGGTCAAAGTATATCTAACACTTAATTTGAGCGGATCGACAGGTAGTAATTTAACGGAAAAAAAATCATTCCAAATGTATTGCGTTGTGCGAAGCCAACTTTCATTAAAAAAATGTGTATCAAAAGATTGCAATGATTTTGAGAGTGATATTGATTGCTTGAATACATAAGTGAAATTATTTCACGGAGATAAAAAAACATGCACACCTTACCTAGTACCCAATTTACTGATCACTACATCAATAAAATCAGTTGACGATTTAGTAATCATTCTCATCTTAAAAGTATAAGTTAATTTTTTTTTGTCCACTTATAAATATGCCACTGTAGCTAAACTACTATAAAGTTTCTGTGAATGTATTTAACCATACGTAAGATATATATGCCACCGTAGGTAAACCATTATAATGTTCTGTGAACGTACTTAACCACGTAAGGTAAATATGCCACTGTAGGTAAACCATTATAATGTTCTGTGAACGTACTTAACCACGTAAGATAAATATGCCACTGTAGGTAAACCATTATAATGTTCTGTGAACGTACTTAACCACGTAAGATAAATATGCCACTGTAGGTAAACCATTATAATGTTCTGTGAACGTACTTAACCACGTAATATAAATATGCCACCGTAGATAAACCACTGCAAAGTTTCTGTGAACGTAGGTACTTAACAAAAAAAAACACTGTAGGTAAACCACTATTATTTCTGTAAAGGTACTTTTACCCATGTAAGATAAATACGCCACTGTAGATAAACCACTATAAAGTGTCTGTGAACCTACTTACCCATGTAAGATAAATATGCCACTGTAGATAAACCGATTTTCTGTGCACCTACTTACCTACATATATAAGAAATATGCCACCGTAGGTAAACTAATATAAAGTTTCTGTGAACCTACTTAGCCGTGTAAGATAAAAATGCCACTCAGGTACTTACTCATAAAAATAATTGTTAATTCGTAATAAAAATAATTACATGCATGTCAACAAATCTAATTTTACGGCATTAACATTTTTTGTGTTATAATGTTTTCAATGATAATATAATAATAATATGTATATACTTGTATTTTATTATAAGACAAGATAAATTGCAAATCGGTTAGGATAATAAATATTGAAACAATATTAATTGTTAAACTATAGGCCAGTGGTTCTTAACCTGTGTTCGATCGAACCCCGGGGGTTCGGTGAGTCAGTCTCAGTGGTTCGGCGGAACAAGACAGCCCGAAAAAAAATTACAAACAATATTGTCACTATCCCATATCCCATCCCGCCTCATTCTATCCCATTGCGTGTCAAATATAGTCGTGACAATAGCCCATCCTATCCCATTACGCCCCCCCCCCCCCCCCCCCTTGTGGTAATCCGCCGCCACTGATGACACGCCCCGCTTTTCAATTAAGAAGGGTTCGATGAATGCATATGAAACTGGTAGGGGGTTCGGTATCTCCAAAAAGTTTAAGAACCACTGCTATAGGCTTTAAAATCAAAAAATGGGTTTACCTTCCTATATACGAGTATAATATGATGATTAAGTAAAAAATATATATATTGATGAACAAGATATTGTAATAATTGTAACTTTTTTTATATAGGGAAGACAGATATTTTAACATTAGAGTTAAGGAACATCTAAAATGTTTAAATAATAATAATTTTTCAGAATTTGCCAATCACATTTTAGAAACCAATCATTATTTATTCTTTTGATATTAACAAAGGTTTAAAAAATTTACACACTAGCACATCGGGTTAACAATTAGATAATTTAGACATTTTAGAAATTAGGAAAAGTGTTAATAGTCAATTACATGTTATAAATTACATTTTTTTAAATAGAAATCTCTTAAATTTATTTTCATATTAATAGTCACATTTATAAAAATTTATTTTGTTATTTAGACTTCTTGTTTTTATTGTTCGTTTGAAATGTTTTTTATTATGTAAATGCTACTTTTACACATTCTAAAATTATTTTTATTTTTAATTTTATAAAATTGTTTTTTACGATTTTTTAAAGTAATTAATCACCTCTCCCTTTAATATTTTGTCTATTTTTTGATTTTAATCTTTTTTCCTGACGAAGGAAACTTTGTTTTTGAAACATGTCGATAATATTAATTATATAGTGGTGTGCACATTGACCTAGTATTGACCAAAGTTATTTGTTTTCATTAAATAAATATTATGTTACTACTATACGAGAAGAATTATTTATAATAGCTGCACCGATGACAAAAAGTAAAAGTAAATTTGTAAAAGCAAAGTATCAAAACAAATTACATCGATCATCAAAGATTCATTAAAAACCTCTTACAGATCTTCCGCTTTTCAAGACGGCTAATATATTGTAAACGGAGTACGCGTACTAAACGTAAGGATAATATTTTTTCCCAAGTTACTCGAAACATTTATTTATTTCTAGTTGAAGGTACAAAATCTGGTTTTATTTCATCGCAGTATTTTTATCAGCGAGTGGCGATGTGACTGCAGGCGCAATTATTGAATTCCCGCGATCCGTTCGTACTTCCACTTCTTATGCCTATTTCTTCTCCTTCTGATTCTCCGGGCAAAAAACAGAGGAATTATGAGGAGACGAGAGGTCTGTATTTACGGAGAGGATGTTCATCCTACCCAGACACCGAGTGGCGTTCTTTTCATTTCTTGCCAATGCCTTATTTGTACAGAAATGCCTAGCAATGTGTAACTGGTACGAATGGCGAGATGGCTGGGACCCTAGATGCACTATTACAGGAGCTTGCTGTCCTCCATGACTATTCCTCACCAATGAAAGATAAAAACAATCCTGATTTATTTCATTTGCTATTTCTTTCTACCTAGTTAATTATTTTTAATATACTTCGAAATAATTCAATCCATATTTTATTTATAAAAAAATAGAGAGTTCCCGGCATGCGTTACAACGCCACTTAAAAAAAGTTTCTCCCTGCATGTTCTTTCCTATTCGTCCCCGTTTCCCCTCTGCCTCCCCTTCCCCTGCCACTTTCCGCCATACGCGTTTCCCTCCCCCCCTTCTGCGTTCCCCTTCCACTTGCCCCGCTTTTACCCCTTCCTCCAAAAAATAATTTCATAACGCCAGAGTTCACTATTATATATAGAAACCATCGCGGGCATGAGCACATCAAATAACCAAAGTTTCATCGCAATCGGATAAATGGTTTAGGAATGCTTAAGGGACAAACAAAGAAACATTCAATTAGAACAATCAATCAAATTTGGTATAGGTACCCTACCTCTTAAAAATACCTAATTCTTGATTAGATTCAAAGTATTCGATTTGGGTGAGTATCATAGGTGAGTACCTACTTCAATTATATTTATTAATTTAAAGAGTTTATTCTAAAATTGAATTTTGATTAAGAACAACGATGATTCGCAAAATGTCATTCTCAAAGTGTGACATGGTTGGCAGTTTCGTAAGAGTTTTTGAAATGGTTAAAAAAAACTTTTCAGATGTATTGTCATGTAATTGTAATGTCTACAAACCTTTGCGAGGGTGGAAAGAAGATATTTTAAACCTTTCCTATGCTTATTATACCAATAAATAAAGGACAAACAAACAAGCAAACATACATTCAGTTTTATATATATAGATAACTGGTTGGAACTGTATTTGTGGAAGATTTATGATTAAAAAAAATGTTAACGCAGTCTTATGTACGTATCTATATTCTTCTATGGCAACGGTTGTCAACCTTGGTTGCGTACTCCGTGACTCTTACTACAAATTTGTTATACCCCGTACCGTCTATCTATCTTGTTTACACGTGTAATGAAAGACATGTTTCATTTGTAATAATTTTAATACTCTCATTATTACATGAATTTAACAATGAAGTCACACAAATACAATTAATGTCATTTTATACAGAGTGTAACACGACTTCGGGCATTTTTAACAAGTGATTCTGTACGCGAAATTGAACAAATTTCGTTCCACTCTTTTTATTTCGACGAAAAAAAATCCATGCTTTCCATACAAAACTCCAAACTCACAAAGTGTATTGAGAGGATGAATTTTTTTAACCTCAAAAAGTTTTGTAGAAAAAGAGTTTCTCATGTATCAGTAGTTAAAATAAAAGCCCGATTTCCCACTAAACGCTGTATAATCAATCATACAATGTTAACATACAGACAATGTGACCCTTGAGATTGCTCCGCAGAGCAAAGCTTGGCTCAATTTCACTAGAGCTGAGTTTTACAACCTACATTCGTGCCACGGTTTTGCGTACCCCTATTTTTGCTTCGCCTACCACAGGTTGACAACTACTGCTCTACGGTTGTCCTAAATAGGTATATGAATCATTCGTCGGTAACTTTCCGATAATAAAAACAATAATGTCACAACATTATTCATAATAATGATAGTTTATTAAAAAATTTAAAAGACAAATACTAAAAAAAAAATAATGTTTTTTTTATTTTAATATAATTTTATCGAAGCACATCAGTTTTTTTTTAAAGATTTTACATGAGTAATTTAAATGCGATTTGAATTCTAAACTTACAAGCAAAAAAGTAAAAATGAATAAGACTGTTATTAAAAAAATATATTAAAAAAACCGTTAAAAAAACAAATGCTATGGCAGTAAGAAAGGCAGATTGATTCAAACATATATTTTAACAGTATTATGATTGTACCTTTAATTATATAGTTATCTCAATACTGTTTTTTTATTAACCTATTGGCGTGGCAGCTGCCGTTAAGCTTCAAAAATAAATAAACTTTCTACAAGCAAGTTCACAGCAGTAAAAATAAACCAAACAGATAAGTACCTGGCTATATTCTAATTTCGAGCTCATTATCTACAAGTGAAAAGGTATCTACTTGCATGTTTGAAGAAATCAACCAGCTTGAGAATGCCTCAATAGGAGCAGTAAACGAATGTTATTTAACAATAAATTGCCATCATAACATCCAGCGGGGAGGCAGTATCGTTGCCACACACCACAAAGCAAATACTCTCGCTTTCTTATTTTATAATCAAATTAAATTAAATGTACCGTAGAGAGAACTGACGATGTTTTATAACACAATTACTTTCGCTCCATAAAGAGTTGATGAGAAAAATGATAGTATTTCATTCCGGCAGACTCTGGCATTATGAATCTGGCATTGCGGACGTGCTGGGTTCATTTGCCAGGAAGTTACCTGTACATTTTGGCAAAGTTATCACTTTCTAATTTCACTAAGCTTGGGCTAAAGAAATATTAAGCGTCTTAAATAGCGGGCTAAGCGTCGTTTTCCTGTTGAAGCTAATGACAAAAAAAATAATGAAGTTTTTATTTGGAAACTGTGAAATTGTGGAACATCTTTGTAATTTTATTTTATTGCAATTACGGTGATTTAAGGCAGTATTCTAGTCTAGAAATTTTTTTATTTTTTTATTTATATTTCCAATGTTTAAATATTGAAAAAAATATTTATTTAAAAGAATTTTTTGATATTTGCATTATTCTAAAAGTTATCACCATTTTAATGTCGCGGTTAAGGCGGAATCTAACCAGAATCTAAATAGAGCAAAACTTTAAACCCGCGTTTCTCGAAACCACTTTTTTCGAGACAGTTGACACGATATCTCAAGTTCTAAGGAACCAATTTGCTTGAAATTTGGTGTGAGCTTTTTCTACTCATTACTCTATCGCCCCTACCAGAATTATTACAAAATTTCAATTTTTAATATTTTTTAAAAGTTCCGAAAAGTCAAAAAAGGGGTAAAAAAATGTCTTTTTATTTCAGACAGCCGCCATTTTGCGAAAAAAAATATATTTTTACTTTTCTGAGGTACGGGCCACAGCAGCATTTGTCTGGATTAATATTTAATTTGTATTTTTTTTTTACTTTTCTCATTGGTATCTTTACAAATGACCAATCTCACAGTGATAGTGCTTCCAAAAGTTTTAATTACGATTATGAATAAAAACTATTAGAGAAGAATTAACAAAACAATTGTAAAATTAGCAACCCTAAAACTTAATTTTTGTTGAATTTATCAATTTCAATTGCCAATTTGGGAGGCGGCTATGGGTACAGCCGACCCGGGAACCATTTATTGGATAACCAACACCCCTGTTATAGATCATCTACTTTTGGTGACTTAGCAGGGTTGCCCGGGTTCATGGGGTTAGGTGTGTCTAAATTTTGGTGGCGGATGCGTTTGAGCACCCATTGCGTGGCAGGCCGGATCGGGAGAGACTGATTAAAGGAGAACTTTTGACCTCTCCACCTGGACCCATCACCTTGAACTGCAGTGGGGGGGATTGATTCATACGTTCGTCACTCCAAGACCCCAGATTCCTACCTTTTTCCTTCCCAGAACTTCCTCTCCTTCATTTTCCCTTAAAAGACCCATCCACACAGCATCCCCAAAGATGGATTTTTTTTCCGCAAGGCCTCCTGTGTGGGGCTAATGTAAAAAAAAACATGTGCATATTCAATCAAGGGATAATATAATCACAAGACATCCATTTATTTAATTAATGTATACACTTAGATTTAATTGTGTCGTACATATTACTGTCATCACCGTAACCGCTTTTGAAAGCATTCATTCAGAAAGCAACTTTCAATACAACTTTAAAGCTTTTGACATGCGTCAAGATTTTGTTGCCGTATTCAAATACTAGATCATAGACGGAAACCACGATGCTCAATATCACAAAGTTATCTTATTAAAAAATAAATAACTCATTTAAGTAGTTACCAAATTGGGAATTATGCAAGCAGTATTTCATGGAATGGCACGAAGAGAAAGGATGACTGTTGTTAAGTTCAGATGGTATGAAAGATATCAAACAATAATTTAATAATAATAAAATGAATAATGAATTTACAACTCGCATTTTATTGTAGGTACACGTTAACCTACTCGTAAATATAATTATTGCGAAACACAGAACTATGCTAACAAGGATATAATAACACTGATTAGCCTTATAAACTGAGGCAGGCAAGTCAAATTGTCCAATAGTAATTTCATGGAATCAAATAATTATGCTATAAAATTTTGTAATCCCTATTCAACTTGATAACGAGAATGACCTCATCTAAGGCGGTATTCTTTTGTGATGACCATATAATAATCTGAAAAAGAAAAATCAGAAAAATATACGATCACACCTGGGACTTGAACCCAGAACCTTCGACTTTCCGGGCCACAGCCCTGACCACTGGGCTAATGTGTCCCTATCCGATTCTGTCATTTTTAACTGTATCATACTCCGACCAACATTATCTTCATTTCACCAGAACTAAATGCAATCTAGATAGTATCGTGGATAAATTTATCTATCTTTACTTAATATGCAACATTAATTGACTTTTCTGCAAATGATGAATAATTATTTTTATTTTTAACTTGAGTAAAACCTCAAATTGTAATATTTATTACACGGCCCGGAAAGCCGAAGGTCCTGGGTTCGAGTCCCAGATGTGACCGTATTTTTTATGATTTTTTGTTTCAGATTTTCGATCGAGTTTCGCTAATATTGTCTTCATTTAATTAAATATTACTATTTGAGGTTTTTATCTTAGAAATATAAATAAATATAAAATAAAAATTAAGAAAAATAATCATTTCGACAGGTGTAAATTTAAAATAAAAATTACCTATTTACGGCGGAACAAAAATTTGTCGTCCGTACATCAAAAGTACTAACCAAAAAATGCATTTTTAACAATGTTTTATTCTTTATTCTATGTTTCATTATATTTGTAAAATAAATAGAGTAAAAACATTTTTTTTTTGTTTTTCATTTACTCACAAATAATTGCCTAAGTTGCCTCTAAAATCATGAAACACTAAAATCGTCAATGGCCTATATCTTATAATTTTAAGCAAACATAATTAAAATAGCTCACATCCGTGATATTTGATATACCTTTTGATTACAAAAATAATTTTTCAGTTTTATTGGGTATTTTGATCTCAAATCCAAATTTAAGATTTGTATGAAACATTAAAATTTGTATTGTATTGTAAAATGAACTAATAAAATGCTTGGAAATAATAAGGGTGGAACCGGTGCGATCAAGAATAAATAAATGGAAGTTGTGGGAGAAGTTTCCCAAATAAAATATTGCACTTCGAGATTATCACTATTCCCACGGGATACCAGGGTAATCGAAATGAGGCAAGTTAATGAAAAGAGGTGTTAGAAAATTGATCACGACTCTAATGGAATGATATTCCGTGATGAAAAGTTATGATCCGTTTAC
This sequence comes from Glyphotaelius pellucidus, assembly GCA_936435175.1. Lineage (NCBI taxonomy): Eukaryota > Metazoa > Arthropoda > Insecta > Trichoptera > Limnephilidae > Glyphotaelius > Glyphotaelius pellucidus. Next base: position 13,557,194 of record OW386550.1, read on the forward strand.
ATAATCATTAATATCTTCACTGATTAGTTTCCGTGCGACTTTTGACGCCTTCATATAATCATAATTACCAGTTTATAATTATATTTAAAAGGTGAAATAACTTTTGTGGGTATTTACATACATGTTTTTATTGGTGAGGTATAATTTTAAGCCTTATTAGTTCATTTTCTCCTAACTGTTTGATAGTGGCTTTGAACGCTGAAACCACTTTCAAAATATTTTGATGGTAACTAAGTTAATGTTTTATTTTAAATTATAGTGTCAAATTAAACACTGAATACACAAAGTAATTATTTTATCAAATAACAATAAAAATAACGACGTTTATTTTCAGGGTAACAGGGTAACAATTACCCCCTGGAAAATGATGTCAAGGTTAGGTTGTTTGTAGTGCCAAAGAAAAAATATTAATTGTTTTTACATGCGGTTTACAGGGGCCTTTGAGCAGGGCTTAATTACCCTAGAACCGTTTTCGAGACTTTAAATCCTGTGAAAATAAATACACGTCTTATATTTAGAATACGCAAGGTACAAAAAATATTATTAAATTTCAAGCCTTAACGAGAAAGGGCACGGTTCTTCAAAAGGACTGAGAAAAGTGAAATAATGATGCTGTCAGAGATTTAACGATAATAGTTTCTACATTCAGAACATTTCAGTGGGGAAATAGTAGAGCTGATGACAAAGACTTACTGCTGTAGGATTTAACTTGGATTAACGAACTACAGAGAATACGAGGGCTGTCCGTAAAATAAGGTCTCCAAGGGGCTGTGGCCGCCCTAGAGAGAGTTAGAAAGAGAAACACCACGTTTTATAATCACATATAAAAGATAACCACAAAATAAGTAATTTAAAATTTCCGACCGCAATTTGAAAAAAATTATGAAACTCTGGGAATTTTTTATTAATAATTTTTACATGAAACTACAAAAAATGAGTTGACGATAACGTTTATAATTTATATATATATCTTCATTTGCCTAGTAAAATATGTGTTTTTATTTTTTTCGGTATCAGTAATTTAGTTACAAAAAACATAAAAACCATTTTTAAAACCTTTTTGTGTGTGCAACAAAATGTTCATATTTCAAAAATTATATGTTTATTTCGATTTATAAAATTTTAAAGCGTATTTTACCATCTTTCAAAAACAATGTTTAGTTTTTGGATACGTTCAGAAATATTCCATTTATTTGGATTTTATTGTAAATCGGAAATATTTTCGACCTTTTGACAAAATATGGTCGAGGCCTGAAACAAGAGAAGAGCGTGACAAAAACTCTAGGAATATCATCAACTCTAAAACAGCCGACATAGGTTCCATAGTTATTTCATCGTGGCTGCTGTTACTTAAGGATTTAACAAGATTTCAATAAAGATACCGACTTAAAACAGTAACAGCTTTTCAGTTTATAAAATATATGTAAATTGCAATCCGCTCCGGCCTGACAGAATTTCAACGTGGGTATGAAATAATACAATTTACAGAGCGTTGGCTTATTTTGATTTGACATTTCGTGTATAAATGCAAATATATTCCTACGTTATTATTTATCCCGTAAAAGAGCACGGCGCGTTAGCAGCACGCAATTTACGACACGATGCTCGACGTTTAATTTTGAATTGACATTTTGATAATAAATGTAGGCACTAAATAAATATATGTTTTTATTGCAGATTTTTATTTACCAATACCCTAAATCATGTGACATCAAATTTGACAACCAACACGCAGACCTAGAAGCACTTAAAACTATGTGCCGGCGTGATCCAAAGTGGTTTCATACGCAGGGTCACGGGTTCAATCCTCAGCCATAGCACAAGCAACATTTTGCGCTTATGCCCCCGCGTTCCGAATTTAACATATTTCCCTTCAAGTATTTATGTTTCTATAAAAATATAGGTTATTTTTTAAGATAAAATCTAAGATTTGTAGAGCCGAAACGGTAATTATATAGAATTCGCTCGGTAGAAAAAAATCTCAAAGTTTGCTCCAAAAATTATTAAAAACACATTCTGTTCTGTTATTTAACATGTTATGTGTATGAAAAAATTCACCGTGTATCTTTAAATGCAACGTACACATTTGTCGAGAGATTTTAGCTCTATTTTAAACGAGTCGTGCTTTATTAAATATTTTCAAAATTTTCGCATAATTATTATCGTTTTTAATATTAGTGCGGTGCCCGTAATATTCGTATTAACATATCTCCCTTTCAAACCAACTTCTTCTACTTTCTACGAGGCCTAAATGATGGAAATAGGCAGAATTGAAATATTAGCAGGCTATTCATAATCCGGGTAAGTAGTCTTTAAAAAAATTTTAAATACTTGTTTAAATTTATGATTTTGTGATTGTTTAAATGATTTATTTATTTCTATGTATTACAGTATTTACCTATAGATCAATTTTGAAAACATTTTTACATAATATATTTTGTAATTTTATTATGTTGGGTGTAAGGTAGGTTTGTGAAGGTGAAACTGTGGATAGGTATTGTTGTATGTTTCGTGATTGATTTTATATTTTGTCCTATGGGCAACGGTCAAATTTAATTTAATTTGTTTAATTATTAATATATACCAACACGACACGGAAACATGTGGAATATAATGTAATCAACAGGAATCGAATAGATAATCGTAGTTGCATATCGAAAGAAGATGTTAACTTTAATTGAAATCTTTTCTCAAAGAGAAATAATTTTGAACGTGATTGTTGTTGATGCTACGCAATGTACAAAAATTAAAAACATATTATTTCGAATAACTGATTATAATTATTTAAGAAAGGAAAATTCCAACCGAAATTATGGCCGACAAATAAACTATCGAGAACAATTCAAAAACTTATCGATGACAGAGAATTTAATTAAGGTTTTAGGAGCAATCGTTAGTCCAAATTCAATAAATTATGAAAATTAATTTTCTGATACTTCAACTAACGCAAATTCAAACGAGAGCTGCCTGCCAATCGCCAACAAAGGCGGCTCATAAAATTTCGCCATATATTTGATAATTAAATTAATATCTTAATTGCAGGCAGCCAATTACAGAGAGTTCAGAAGAGAATGGAAATCGCCAAAATGGCAAAATTTGAGTAAATCCAAATTAAAAATGTGGATGTGGTTATAATTAATTTTGATTCATCGGAATACATCAGCAGCTTCTTGCTTGCTTCTGATTAATTATAGTAATTGGTTAATACACCTGAACAATTATATACCAACTTTCCTCCTCCCATCTACTTCTCTTCCCCACTGACTTAGATGTCACAAAAACATAAGGAATATCTTAGATCTACTGACTCCAGGCAGTTGGAAACCTCGATAATAACTTTTCTGGGTCTATCCACGAAGAAGAAGGTCCAAACCATTTTAAATAATGTTTAGGGTCACATCAGCGCGACGTACAGGTACAAACATAATTTTAAAGAGACCCTTACTTGTGAGGTGTTGAACCCGATGGATTAAAAAAAATTTTTTTTAAGAAGATGAAGAACGAATCAAATAAAAAGAGCATCGTCGAAATGAATCGTGAGTCTGAATTTAAACGGAATTGTCAAACGCCGCTAAGAAGCCATCATCTTTAAGCATTTGCGGGGTAAGAGGGGACCGCAATCGGGTGTTTCAAATTAGTTCGAATAACTTTATTGAAACTCGATACTTTCCAAGTGCACAAATAATACATTCAAACGTTTTTCCTCTTTAAAACGGTTTTTTTTACTTAAGCTCGGGAGGCCCGAGGAAAACAACTTCCCTCTGGGCCTATGTCATCTTTAGGGATGCTATGTGGAGGGCCTTTTTAGTGAAAAGAAGGAAAGAAAGTTCTGGGAAGGAAAAAATTATGAGGAGTGGGTAGGAGAGATAAAAAGGTCTACCTCAAACAGTCTTTCCCGATCCGGTCCGTTCAGTAAGTGGGAAAACGCAAGTGCAAACCTCATCCCATAAAACCGGGCAACCCTGCTAGGTCACCAAACGTAACAAACGTGACCTATGGCAGGGGTGTTGGTTATCCAATAAATGGTTCCCGGGGCGGCGGTAATCAAACCCGCCTCCCAAATTTTGCCTCTGTGTCACTTTTGGGGGCCACTGTAAAGGGTCTTTTGAAAAAACCTGCATAGCGGGAGAGAGGAAACACAAAATCTGTCAAATAATTCCACATCCAAACTGTTTGAGCACAAGCATGATCATAAAACCCTGCGGCCTCATAAAATGAAATCTGTTAAAAGGACCATCCATTTGTTTCTTGGTGGTTGTCGAATGACCAAACAGTCTAAGTGTAACGCCATAAAGTGCGCACTTAACCGTTTTTCCAAGGCGAGGCTGCGAAAGGTTACCATAAGTTTTTGCGGCAGAAATTCTCGAGTAAGAATGAAGTGAGAACACGCCGGTAAAGATCGCGAGACCCCTGCACAAAGTGTCAGGACTCACGCTGCTAGGCTGTAGGACCTCGGGGCAAAGACCAATAATAAATAACTATTTTTAAACTTTCAAAACCACATTTTAAATACTTTGTAGGTGTATGCTTAAACTACATATTCGCATTAAACTGGTAATGACATCAAGCCATAAAACGGAGGCACTTTAAATCAATAAATTCATGGAAACAGCTTATCAATTATTTTTCGGTTTCAATTTGGCTGGATAAATAATGAAGGCTGTAAATAAACTAATAGAAAATGAATAATAATATTACAGTTTATATTGGCCGTCAATATTGTGCGCAGCAAAAACTCACTCTGACATTAAGTTTAGTAACAGGTACTTACCCTAAATAGCAACAACGTCATAAATTATTATTGTAAATGTATTATAATTACAAATATAGATTTAGAGTGGTAGATACAGTCCGAATCGCGCTGGTGAACGACCAGCATTTAGAATCTAAATGTTGCTCCAACAATAGCTTAAGCCGTGTTTAGTGACCAGGTACTTTCCAATAATTTCCTCATTTCCTTGCCTTTCCCACTTCCTTCAGCATACCCCTAAATAGGGATACCAAAGTCCCACTAGCTCAGGTATGCATCGTATTAATGTTTAGGTGATTTTGTGTGAAACTCACATATGAATTATTTATATTGCAGACGATGAAATATTTATTTAAAAACAAAAATTGTTTCGTAAAAAAAGAAAGTAGAATTAGTAAAAGGGCTAATAAAGTTTTTCACGATCCCCAAATCAAAACCAAATTATTGCAAACACGTAGCAGTTTTATTGGTCCTCGTACATTTAATCTTCTACCAAAACACATTAAAATGCCAGATAAAATATCATTTAAAAATAAAATAATAACTTTGTAAACAACACTTTTTTTTAATAAACTTTATGCCGACCGGGTTTCGCTACAACCATAAGGGCAGTACAATAATCTACCAGTAGAGAATAGTAGTAGAGTATTGTATTGTAGAGATTATTGTATTGTATTGTATTGTAGTCGAGGTAGAGTATTGTACTGCCTTGAAGACGCTACGGTTGTAGCGAAACCCGGTCGGCATTAAGTATATTAAAAAAGTGTTGTTTACAAAGTTATTGTTCATTTAAAATGTTTATTTAAAGTTTTATTAAAATTATGGATAAATGATGCAGATGTTGAAACAACAATGCAATACAATACTCTCTACAATACAATACTCTACTTGTATTATACTGCCCTGAACAAGCTACGGTTGTAGCGAAACCCGGTCGGCATTAAGTATATAAAAAAAAGTGTTGTTTACAAAGTTATTATTTTATTTTTAAATTATAATGTCACATCACAAAGTATCTGCTTCATATGAACAAAAAAAAAGATAAAATATCACTTTACATAAAATAATTAAAATTATGATAAATGATGCAGATGTTGAAACACTTTTTCTATAAATTCTATGTAAACCTTCAAGCTTTACTTTTCAATACAATTCTACTGCAACTTCAAGACTAACTTTATTTACTTTCTTGAAACTATAACAAAAAATCAACTAACTTATATGTGTCACTTTTTAACTACAATATTTTCAAAGATACGTACATACATTTTTAAATTTTCACTTCAAAATTCACATTTTTACTTGTACTTATTGATGTAATTTAGCACTATAGTTTATATTACCCACGAACAGGCAGTGCCTTTTAGTGGGTTTCCATTATCTACTTTTGTCTTATATATAATTTTTACTTTTTTCTAACTTTTACATTACTTGTATCTTTTGTTATGTTATATATATTTAGAAAAAATGTAAAAAAATACTTTGAAATAATAAAAAATTAAGAAAAAATAAATAATTTAATTTATTTTTTTTAAATTGATTTTTTTATGTTTCAGTCTAAAGTCTTAACTTATTACTTTAGTGATTCCATATAATTCTATATAATAATTTAATAGACGACATTTTGTAAATGAATCCCAAGTAAAGGAAAATTCTGATTTTTTTATTCCTTTTAACGATCATTCAAGACTGTTTGAATGACGTACAATTATAACACATTTTAAAAAATGGAGCACCCAAATCGCAACTTAAAAAAAAAATTAGTATGAAACCAAATTCAATTTACTCCAAAAAAAGGGTAATAAATTATAAGACAAGCTTGTGAAATGAAAATAAATAAATCACTATTAACAGATGCAAGAGAAACAATGCCTTAGAATTAAAGCCCATTAACACAATTGTAGAAATAAATCTAACTGCCTAGGAGAAAAAAAGACTTTAAATTTTGAGAACGAGTTTTGCAGATCTTCTATAAAGGTAATAAATAATGTTTACACCAGGGCATGTACTCCTCACCAGCCTATAAATAATTGTACAACAACGTTTCATACGTGTACTGAGGACCCCTGCAAGCGAGCAACTTTAAAAACATATAATTATTCTTTATTCATAAAAAATATCGTAGGTATACAGTTTTTACAAGATTTCGACTACCACACTAGGCAGATGCCCGTATTAACAGCTGGCAAGAATTTCAAAATCCACATTATAAATTCAAAAAGAGTCTCCCTAGTGGCGCGATCTGAAGAGCTATTCTATATCTTTTGTTCGAGATAGATCTCAGGCGAGATCTCCTGTCAGATTCGTGTGATTTTTTATGGCGTTTAAATGAATAAATAATCACGCATACTTGCAGGAATTCGTGTTTAAAACGTCCTAAACTAAAATACGTGACAGCTCACAGCTGAAATTCTGACATCGGCCCATAGAAAAAGCAAATAAAAGCCGTAGAAAATCACACAAATCTGACAGGAGATTCGCCTGAGACCTATCTCGATCTCTTAAAAGATAGAAAGTAGCTCTTCTGTGCACACTGCGCACCTCCATAATATACCGTAAAGGGTTTTAATGCATGCAACTGTTGCCTGCAACTAAAATTACCCATGTGTGCCTGGACTAAGACAAATAAATATCCGAATAAGAATAAAAAATTAAAAAAGTAAATAATGGTTGATTGTTATATATGAACGTTCATATCATATATCATGGTTCTTTGGTATATGTGAACTACGTGTAGGTTACTAATTTCACACTGTCAGACTTCTCAAATTTTAAAACCGTCTTTTAGAATTTTCGCTTATAAAAAATGTCGAATAATTTACAGTTTAACGGATATTTCAAAACTGTATAAATTACAATGGTAATGACATTGCGAACGAGAGTAGTTGAACCTAGAAATCACAATCAGAAAAGGACATACAAAATTGCAGGACGCCATATCTCACAGTTTGTTAATTTTTGGGTACATAGTTGTGATTCATCATCAACAAATACCAATAAAGAAGAATGATCAAATAAAAATAAAATAAAAAAGCATATTTTCAAATTCAGACAAGCGATAAAGTAAACCTATAATATAGTATTAATTTTACCAGATGACTATTTTTATTCTACTAACGAGTAAATGATATGTTGATTATTTTATGATTATCCAGCACCAAACCCCACTCCTGAGTGAGCGCTGGGCCCGAGCTCACCCCAGACCACGCTCTACATAGAATTGATTATTTATTTATTTTAATGAAACAAATAACTTGGTGAACACAAAGTTATTTGTTTCATTGAATTAATAATGATGCCACAAAGTGAATTTGCGAAGTTTGAAGAAATAATTTTTTTATTTTTTTTATTTTTTATTATTTTTATTATTTTGTTTTTTCCTATTCTACGTTTCAAAAAATCTATTGTATTAAAATATGTATAATTATATAAATATGTACAATTATATGGGACGTGTGGGATTGCACTATCCTCCCCACATCCTGGAATAAAAACTTTATTATTATTATTATTATGATTCTGAAGAAAGAATATTTCTCAACTTTAATCTTGGCAAGACATGTTAAATTCCACGATTTTTCACCAGCAATATTATATATTGTAATCTCTGTGTCACCCCTGGCGCTTACCCCTTCGGCAGATTTACAGTTGTCACATAAATCACGCGTTATTATCAAAACGTCAGTTATATAAATGACTAAATTGTTTTTAATTCATCTTATTAATTTTGACAAATGACTAAACACGTAGGTCCTAAATAACACGCCTGTGAGATTTTAGAATAATTTTTAAAGTGCATTTACGAAATGAATATTCAGCACGCAGCGATTAACGTCCACCCACATTATTACACTTCGAACTAAAAACGAACATTCAGACAATAAATCATGATAAATAATTAGGTTCCCAACAATACTTAAATTTCACAAGCAAAAAGAAGAGTGTCTCGAACCAGGTGAGATATTCAATTCAGGTATAATAAAAGAAACAAATGTATACCTGCCTTTCTTATTATAAATTGACATAAGATTTCATAAGAAAATTTATTTTTTATCATGATGGTGCTGGGAAATCGCAATAGCTACCACCACTTATAGAAAAACGAAATAAAAAAAAATAGTTAACGCAAAACAAAATACAAAAGTTAAATAAAACAAAAAAGTTAATAATATATGAAAGGTTTACAAAGTACAATAATTATTTGAATGTTTTACAAACCTTGTACATCGTCAAAAAGCATGTTTTATTTTACTTTGTGAATTTCAGGATTAGTTTTTAAATATTTACCGATTAAACTTCAAATTACTTATATTATTTAACCCTTCAGGCTATTTTTTCGCTTTTGGGAACAACTCATATAGACAGGTCTCATAGAAATCGTCGCGTCTCCCTTACTATTATAGTGACATTTATGATCAGAAGGTGTTAAAAAGAAAAAAACACCACGATTTATATTCAAATCTAAGAGTTAACCACAAAATAACTAAAATGTTCATCTTTATGAAATCAAAGTTTCGGATCGCAATTTGAAAAAAATATTGAAACTGAGAATTTTTAAATTAATTATCTTGCATAAAACTACAATACAGTGAAGTGATGATAATGTTTATAATACATTTATCTAATAAAATATGCGTGTGTGTTTTTTTTTCAATTTTAGTTTAAAAAAAATAAGTTGAGACATTTTTTAAACTTTTTATGTTTGCATTCAAAATTGTAAAATTAAAAAAATTATATCTTTATTTCGAATTATAAAATTTGAAAGCGTATTTCATCACCTTTGAAAAACAGTTTTTAGTTTTTTGGATGCGTTTAGTACACATATTTTATTAGGCAATTGTATTATAAACGTCATCATCAATTCTTTTTTTAGTAGTTTCATGCAAAAATAATTAATAAAAAAATCCCAAAGTTTCATAATTTTATTTCAAATTGCGGTCGGATTATTTTGCTTTTACAAAGATGGACATTTCATTTATTTTGCGGTCAACTTTTAGATTTGATCATAAAGCATGGTGTTTTTTCTTTATCATATTTCTATCCACGATATTTATTAAGGGAGACAACGATTTCTTTGAGACCTATATGAGTTGTTCCAAAAAATCTAAAAAATTAGCCTGAAAGGTTATTTAAAATATTTTCACAGCCTACATTTTGATTTTATTTTATCTAGTCGTACAACATGGCATATAAAATAATCTTTGGGTAAAAATGTCATTGTGTTCTACTCTAAATAATTTATTAAAGAATCTAGATTAATATCAATTTTCTAACATAAAAACATGTTTTTTGTGATTTCTTTGATCGCGAATCGACTCACCGCCTTAATAAAAGAAAGCTTTACAAAGTAACTTAAAACAGATAAAAGCGCGCACTTACACCATCATTTACATAAATAGGAATTGCAAAGGTATGTAATACTAAAGGTGTTCAGCGTGGCTTATTATTCTCATTACAGGGCTCGCATTCGTGTTAACAATTCACAAATCTACAACAAAATTGAAATCGATAGCACACCATCGGCGATGGGACTCGAGCAATTTGCGCATATAATTGGATGTATCGAGTCAGACAGTGACTAGACTGTGAGGAGTGAGTTGAGTGGAGGAGTAGGCCTCTCGGGTGGCAGCAGATATCAGCGCAAAGCTCTGGTAATGTTCTCACAAATAGCTGATAAATAACACACGAGGGCCAATTGATTCTCGGGGGCCGATTCAGCATCCATAAAAAAAGATATTCTCGAACGCTGAACATTATATATCGACACTCAACCGGTGACATTCTTTATGGAAATATTCCCGGGAGGTAGCTTGGAATTGTGTATACGTTCAAGTCGACAGCAATTTCCTTGAGAAGACGTAAAGTTGATCGCCCCAGAAAAAGCTGTGGAAAATAAATGTGCGAGGTCTTCCAACAAGACCACCGAAGTAGCGCAAAAGGTCTATTGTCGCAAAAGATCCACATACCGTTTATATAGAATTCTAAACCATAAACCATAGAGTGAGTTAAACTATAGAGTGAGTTCAGAGCAAATAATAAAAATAAAAATAAAGTTCAGAACAATAATAAAAAAGTTATTTGGACGGGTATTTTCAAGTTTTGAGAAAGTTTTCTATTATTTCAGATATGTGAAACAAAAGGCCAATAATGATTTTATAACAGAACTTAAATAAAACATTTGCAGAACTTCAAAATTTACTCTGAAACAAGAAACAACCAATTTAACACAGATTTAATATTATTACATAAAATACTACATTACAAAATTGACTGTCCTGAATTACTTCAATTAATCAACATTCATATTCCCAAAAGATTTTGCCAACACTTACTACCCTTTTACTTTAACAACACCAGGACACTCTCTTACCGAAATTCCCCGATTTCGAAACTTCACAATCTTGGAAATAAATATTCTGACCTAGGAGATATATTTCACCTTAAGAATAACCAGTATAAACATTGTTTTATACATCCAGACACAAATAGTCGTGGATTAATTGTGCAATTTTTGTTTTGTAATCCTTTTATGTGTGACTTCTTTTATGTGTGACATCAATGTATTTTATTTTATATTATACGCTTTTGCTGTTACATTTTTTTTCATTATATTATATTTTCTTTATTCTTTTTTAGTTTTAAAGTATTTAAAATAACTGTGATACTTAACTAACTTATAAACAAAGAATGTAAAAGCCCATTAGGGTGTGTAATAAATAAATAAATAAAACAGAGTTATAAAATCATCCAATATTTTATCGAATTCGATTGCCATGGGGTTAGAACTGAATCAGGACCTCGGCTACATGACGCTCCTTTCACTTGACGTCACGTTTTGCCGAGAAGTTAGTAATTCTACACTCAGATGCAAAGGTAAACAATGCCGGGGTACCCGCAAGGATCCGAGATGGGGCTTCAGTCCGAACCGATAATAACTGATTGGCGTATCAGTATGGATACAAGAAGGAGAGCGGAAAACTTGGAAAAATGCCCAGGATTTATATTCACCCCGATACAAAACGTGCTTGCACAGCGCGAGTTCAAATTAAACGCATCGAATTAGGTAATTAATTAAAAAAATAAAACAAATGCTTTGAACAAAGTTGTTCTTAAAGAGTTTTTTTCATATATTATTAATCCATACTAATATTATAAATGCGAAACTGCTCGAGTTCGTTTATGACCTTTTCACGCATAACACAATATAAAGACTTTAATAATTCTTTCACCAATATAAAGCTAAATTATATGCGCAGACTACAGGTTGTATATGATGGTAAGCTCTGGCGTTATGAAATTATAAATATTAATATATTATATTTGTTATACGTTTTCTGTCGCTAACAAAAGCGAGTTTTTGCTAACGTCAGAAAAAATCTTTTCCATGGAAACAATGTTGATATATTTTTGGGCTCTATGCTGGTAGGCACTCAGTCTACTGGTCAGCTACTACTGCAGAAAATTTAAATATTAGAATTCGTTTTTTTTTTTGGACAAGCTTCTGTTCTGCAATAAATGTCAGATAAGAGTTCCTACATTAAAAATATAACGATTATAAAGACTGAATAATAAATAGTGTAATTTTTTATTATATTAACAAACTTCCAAATATTTAATTAAAAATAAACATCCGAAATGTTTGTAAGCGCATAAATTCCGAACGAATGAACAAAATTGGATGATTCTTTTTTTCTTTGAGCAATAGCTTTACGAAATTTAGATGGCAGGCGAGATGTTTGAAAACTGAATGTGAGGAAATGAATGTATGGAATGCGGAAGGGGGTGGGGGTGGAGAGGAGGGGGGATAATTGATAAGTGCAAGCGCTACAGTAATTTCCCGTAATACCATGCGAGCGAAGCCGCGGGGAAAAGCTAGTATTTAATAAAATTAGTGTTAAACCAGAAAGTGGATGTATTTCTATTAAAACATCGAACAGTATTAACACAGTAACGTGTGCGTGGTTGAATTTCAGAACAAAGTTTCGAGTGCATGTTAACGCCACTCGCCTGTTGACGTGCGCGTCGCGCCACAAATAACAACTGTGTACGTGGAACTTCAAACAAAGCTACCGTTATAATGCGGTTTCGAATTCAAGAATTCGTCACAATATGTCGCTACTTTCGTCAGCAGGTCGGATGGGAATGGGGCCCCCATAGGTATAACTACCACGAATTTGTTAAAAACTAGTATCTCTCCGGATATGGAAAGATCGACGGTAATACATAGTTGTATCAAGCGGCTATATATTACATATGACGTCATGCCTGTCGCAGTTACTTTGTACCGGTGACTATCACTCGATGACAGTGGACCGAGGAACAGGCTATACTTGAAACCAGTTCCTATTGGATTTATAAAATAGTCCAACACTAACTGGGCGAAGCCGAACCAAAAGCCGCCCGCTGGGCCTAGCAGCAAAAACCTGCGGAGCGGGTTTTTTATTGCTAGTAAGTATTGTTTAACTACTAATTGATACTATCATAAATTCAAAATAGATGGAGAATGTAGACGGAACAACAATACGTTAGACAAGGCAGTTGATAAGCCTCACCCATTTCTCCCGATTCAGCAGATCACGCAGCAGGTAGGCAAACGTATCCGCCGCCAAGACTTAGACAAACCACACCCCATGAACCTGGGCACTCCTGCTAAGACACCAAACGTAGCGAACCACTTGATACCACCATTCAAAAAATTAGGCCCATCATAACGAAATGCAAAAGCCACAGTGGGTACCAGCTTACTCTCTATTATAAATCTAAGGGTTTCCAGCAGTTAAGAAACAAATGAATACTTTATTTAAAACAAAAAATGTTTTTAGTAAAACTGTGATTTACATAAACAAGGGATTAAGTACTGGAGACGTCCGTGGAATTTGAACTCTGCGGGTTATCGTCGGCTGATAAACTAGCCATGGGCGTGCGAAGGCCGTGTGAGGCGCGGATAAAACTCGTTTCGCATGAAAAACAAATATATTTTATTCTAATCAGCTACCCCTATTATTTATCCGTCTCTTGGCCATGAGCCGGTTTAACGAGATAAGTCAAATAACAAATAACACTTTATTGAACCACGAGATCTGGATATAAAACTGAAAGTTTATTGCACATGATGAAGCATTTGGGTCAGTTAACTTTGATGGGGCAAACTATTACTTGCTGTATAAATAATGTAATAAAAAAAGTAATTCACGTAGATGCAATGAATTCCACCATAAAAAATATATACGTTTTTATGATAGATATAGGTAGGTAGGAACTTGATGCAAAATTACAACATAAAAAAGATAAAAGATTGACCACTTACATGGCAGACTGGTAATATAACAAATTTGAAACCCAGAGGTCACAAAATCGAAACCTGGCGAGGGTTAATAAAATTTGTATGTGTTTAATACGATGAGAATTAAAACAGAGCATTTTTTACTTCGCACCAGATGGGAGATGCTAGTGGATACTAGGTTGGAAGATAATCTCTGTTAAGAGACCACCATTCACCAACACCCCTCTCATACGTCACCCCAAGTGGTTCGCTGCGTTTGGTGACTTAGCAGGGATGCCCGGATTCATGAGGTGAGGTATGTCTAAGTCTTCGCGGCGGATGCGTTTGCCCACCTACTGCGTGGCGGGCCGGACTGGTTTAGGGAGATTTTTTGACCTCTCCAGCCGGACTTTCTCGACCCATCCCCTGCACCGCAGTGGGGGGTTGGATTCATACGTCCGTCACTCCTGGACACACTTACCTCCAGATTCCTATCCACCTCTCTTACTATGCTCTTTCCCAAACTTCCTCTAATTTATTTCTCTAAAAAGACCCTCCTCGCAGCATTTCTAAGGATGATTTGAACCTGAGGGATTTTTTTCCTCAGGAAGGCTATTCTATTCCCTGAAATTTGTGATAAGAGATCGTTCTCCCGCGAGAAGTGCTGTCAGATTTGTGTGATTTTCTACGGCTGTTATTTGCTTTTTCTATCGGCCGATGTAAAAATTTCAGCTGTGAGCTGTCACGTATTTTAGTTAGGGTCGTTTTAAACACAAATTCCTGCAAGTATGCATGATTACTTATTCATTTAACAGCTGTAGAAAATCACACAAATCTGACAGCACTTCTCGCGGGAGAACGATATCTTATCACAAATTTTAGGGGATAGCCTTTCAGGGCTTCCTGTATGGAGCTAATAAAACATTTAAAAATCAGAGTCGAAAAGTTATTGCTACATTTAGAGCCTAACCAAAAAAGAACATTCAAGTGCTCCTAAGCCTTCTTCTTCCCTTCTTCCTTAAGTTTAAAAAAATTGTAAGAGACTCCACAAAAGTTACCAACTACCCAGTTGGGATGTGTTGCAGGGTAAAGATAGTAGGTGGGGAGGAGAAGGAGATTGGTAGAGAGTGGTTGAGAAACTTTCACCAAACTTGTGATGCCATTAAATGAGTCTCATCTGCTTCGGGCAGAGGCATAGCCAAGGCAGTTCAATTATAGAGGGCGATGAGTGCGCAAGGGTCTGTAAAGCGGAGACAACGCAATAATTAAGTGGATATTAAACGAGGCAGCGTGAATAAATCAAGAGTTTAAGCACTTAACCCCGAGCGTATAAATATGGCCAAGTCTCGCGGATCTCCCCGACCGATGCAATTATAAAAGAATTTTAGAAGATAAAGTTACGTAACGTTTCGTATTACTATTATCAGCTAGTTGTAAAACTTGTTGTGGAAACAAGTAAACATCAACACGTTTTGGATATATTTCTTGAAAATACTCTACTGCAATAGAGTTCCTTACGGTGGGGGTCAAAGGAGAACGTTCAGGAGGTCTAGCATGGCCGTTTGATAAAACCCTATATCAATACGACATTGACTAAATCCGTCATCTATGATCAGTTATCAATATCTGCGAGCACGGTCTACGATTGTTAAAGGGGTATTGTGGTCTATAAAACCATTCATATTTTAACCACACATTTTTTATAGTATATTTATTTATATTTTAAGAACTCACAAAAAAATTTTAAGAAAAAAAAAATATATATATAAATATTTCACGAAGTTAGACGCTATTAAAGTGTAGGGCGGAAAAAGTGTGTCCATATTGTAACGATTCCAACCCTTCCGGTCATTTGAAAAATAAAAAAGGCAGATTCTTTGTCAGTAAAAATTTCATTATGGTAGGAACCAAGAAAAATGAGAAAAACCAATTTTCTCGCAAAATGGCGGCTACTAAAAGAAAACGGTTTTTCAGTCGATTTTTTAACTTTTCCGAATTGTTAAAAATAGTAAAAATTAAATTTTTTAACTCTTTGTTGGTTACTACCGTAAAGGGATATATTAAAAAAATTCATGCCAATCTTCTTAACTCTTAATATATCCCTCTATGGTAGGAACCAACAAGAAAAGGAGATGGAGAAGAGGAAGGTGGGGAAGTACCTGGCTATTCAAATCTGGTCACCAAACACGGCTAAAGCCATTTCAAGCAACGTTTCAATTTTGAATGGTGGTCTTACACAGGGCAATACTGAGAGTATCTTCCACTCTGGAACGTGCCGCAAATGTATATATTATTTTTATTAATTAACTATGAAATAACACAAATTAATCATTAATCTCAATTTATTAAGTTAAAATGTATTTGACAACGTCAGGATTCGATGCCGCGACCTTCGGAGTGCGAGGCAAGAGCACGCCGGCCGTCATTGAAAAAATCTAATAATAAAGTCCAAACTCAAGTGCCTGCAGTGTCTACACACGATCCAATGTGCTGGATCATGTATAGACCGTGCGTATGTAAAATAGACAGCCGATTTATTATTATTCCCTTCTTCTTCTTCTTTCGTATGGTGGGGGGGTCAGAGGGGGACATCTAGGTCTGCGAGCCAGTCTAGGGCCTCAGGCGTTGTTCTGTGGACTTCATCAATCCCGCCGGGGAATGAATGGAGCGGGCATTCGTTGACCACATGTTCGGTGGGCTGCACCTTATCGCATTCACACATCTCCGACTCTTTAAGGCCCCATATGATGATTAATAATACAACTCGGCGCACACGCACACCTTGCTCACACTCATGATTCGTGTTACAATGTTGGCTGGCAAAAGGAAAATTGCGAGATCAATTTTCATTAACAAAAAAAATCCGTTCACCAACACATTATATCATGTTAGGGTAGCATCCTCTCCGATTCAGCATGATCCCCGGAGCCCAGCTTAACGAGCGCTCGTGGACAAGTTCGGGACCATATGAGTCAAGCGGGCTATCGTTATCTCCGGGTGTCCGTGATGCCGATGCGAGCAACACAGCCAGCGCCCGAAAATAAATTATCATCATTATGCGAATCCGGGGAGACGGGACGCAAGTTCGATTATCGGGAATCGCGATATCGGGCCCCCGCTCGGGAAGCGGATCGTACGCGTAGGTACCCTAGATCGGGACCGGGGTTAAACCAATCTAAGGTATCTATATGGTTTGGAAGAGGATGGTTCATAATGTATCGATTGGGAGCTGAAAAATTCGCGTACTTTTCAGATAAAGTGGAGATATTTAACAATAAAAGCGACAATGTATAGTTTTTTGGTGGCTTTTTTTTCATTTGTCGTGAAGTTAGTTGCTTTCTAATTAATGGTTATTCAAACTTGTCAAAACCATTGAAAAAAAATATTTTGGACATAATTCATTATATTAAGGTGGGATTAGACCAAACGAGCAAATGCTCATTCTAGTCTGCTCATGCAAATTATTTTGATGTAAACAGTTATAGAGCATTCTTTCGGTGCTCCGATTGTATTCGCCGAAAATTTGTAGAATACTGTAGAATGGTCGTTCGTTTGAAGTAAACGCCGCATGTACGTCCAAACAGTTGCATAGAGCAGCAGTTGTCAACCTTTTTGAGCCTGCGTACCTCTTGGCTCTTCTACAAATTTGTTGTACACCGTACCCTCTAACTAACTATCTATGTGTACACGTGTAATGAAAGAAATGTTTCATTTGTAATTTTTTAATTCACTCATTATTACATGAATTTAACAATAAAATCACACAAATACAATGAGTGCGATTTTATACGGAGTGTAACAATTTTCGGGCATTATAACAAGTGATTCTACACGCGAAATTGAACAAATTTTATAGCACGTCTTTTTATTTCGACAAAAAAATCTTGTTCTCCATACACAACTCCAAACTCACAAAGTGAATTGAGATGATTATTTTTAACCTCAAAAATTTTCGAAGAAAAAAGTTTCTCGTGTATCAATCAGTAGCTAAAATAATAAAAAAATTCCGTTACACCGTGTATAATCAATCATACAATGTTAACATACAGTCAATGTGACCCTTGAGCTTGCTATGCAGAGCAAAGTTTGGCTCAATTTCACATAGATTTCTTAAGTCTGGTTCAGCAATCAGGTCATCGCGATATATATTTTTGAAAATACCTTTTCACACAAATACGTTCTTGTGAACCGTTTTAATATTTTTAGAGCAACAGCTGCTATTATGGGACATTCCTTCGAAACATCGAGCCGAAACCTGCGAAAGCCGCTGGCCTAGAGCAATTATTCGTGTTCGGAAGCGATCGCTCTCCGTGGCGGCTCTTCAAAGTGTTCTTGGAACTTGCGTCGACTTGTTCGTACGAATTATGGATTGGAGTAATGAAAAATGTCAACAAATGATAGAAGCTAACCAAAATTTCCGATATCTGTGGGATCCGATTTATGGATATTATAAAAACACATCGTACAAAGAAGATTACATATTGTGGATCGAGACATTTAGTAAATAACATATGGCTTGCATAAGAATCTCGCGTTATTCGGGTAAGATGGAAATAATCGCGTTTTCCGCGTCAAAATAACAATATACGAGTTACTTTACGATTAGCTATTTAAAAAAAAACAATTCGTTTTCACAGTTTAGTTGTGAATCTAATACTTGCGATAAAAATGATTGAACACTTATTCTGAAATCCTGTTACTTCTGTTATCTGCGTTCAAAGCATAAATACCTAAGAACTGGGAATTACTTGAGCACATAGAAGTGAATACTTTATGATAAACCCGTCAAACAGTGGTGAGCAGAAAGTACACAAGGATTTGACGCGTGGCCAATCAGGTCATAAATCATTGCAATTTTCATTTTCCAATACGAATTCTCAAATGAACCGTGCGTCGAAACCAGAGGCATGCCGATTAATTATGGAAATGGCCTCATTGTTGCGATCCTGAGAATAATAACTTTTGCGTACATTATTACCAATAGTGGTAAGAATTCTTTGTTTTATTACCACTTGAAGGCGCTTATTACGCTACTGAAAGAAGCATTATGCGTTCAGCACGTACGCCTCGTTAAATCATATTTCTAGAAAATAATAGACGGCTACGCACATATTTGTTAATTTTTTTTAAAAAAGAATTCACATTTTTTAAGAAACAATACGGAGGAATATTTGAGGGCATTTCACCATCCTCAAGCTCATAGAATAACGTATAATAATAAATAAACAAATAAATATTCGCAATAGGTAGAAAAC
The DNA here is from genome assembly GCA_936435175.1 of Glyphotaelius pellucidus. Taxonomy (NCBI): domain Eukaryota; kingdom Metazoa; phylum Arthropoda; class Insecta; order Trichoptera; family Limnephilidae; genus Glyphotaelius; species Glyphotaelius pellucidus. The sequence goes on from OW386550.1 coordinate 13,576,461, forward strand.
TCGACTGACTTATTCAATACATAGCGAATATAGGTTTGAGTACCGGATAGTAAACTCGGACTTTATAAATAAATAAATCGAAAACATCAGGATAAGCTATCAAGAGGATGGTGAAATATCCCCTAGTATTATTGCAGAATAAATATAATCGTATCATTGTTTTTTTTTTCTCTTTATTCATTGTTATTTTGAAGGTTACATAATTTGGGGATTTTTCGACCACCATGCTAGACACTTGCTCGTGTTATGGTGGTCATTGTATCGATGATTCAATCCAATGATGTATTTGCATGCCTTTATCGGATGAATAGAGTTTTTATACGGATAAACTATGTATTCATTTTGATATTGCGTATTTACGGGAGTAAACAAACATTTCATCATAATATTTTACAGCATAATTTGCAAATAGATGTTTTTTGTTTAAATAATTAAATTACCACCCTCTATGAACCAGCAGATTATAAATTATTTTAGGTTTAACAATTAATCATACAATCGGCTTAAAGTTTAAAAAAAAATCAGGGTCTCAGAAAAGTGTTGCACATTCTTTGGTTCTTGAATCTGGAATGTCGAATAGTTGTTTTAGTGCATACCGTAAAGAGTCGCAACCGTGTGGAGCCAGTGAGACCAAGGTATCCGCAATTGCGTATGTTGTGAAATTGAAGGGTTGATGGTCTTCAATCTTCTGGCATTGTATTTGAAATACCGGTAAATATCTCACGTATTCCGTAATTATTTTAACACGAGACATAAAATCGTCAAACATCAACATTCACGTTCCCTGTTCAGCATTAATTTTCAGTGGTTAGAACACTGAGGGGCTAAATATCAAATCATAACTCTTGATTCTTCATTTAAAGCTCATTGTTGACAGACATTAAGCAGCCCACGCGAATTGTTTAATGAATTCCCAGTATACGAATAAAGCCACATTGGACTGGGAGTGTGGTGTGGATCGAACTTCGTGACCGAGGCGACAATGCTCCCCGCAAATAATGGTCGCCAATAGCGGAGGCAAAAAGGAAGAGCAATCGAAGGAATTGGCTCACGGTGGGGTATTCTGCTAACGAAAAGAAGTATTACTTAATCGATGAAGAATATAATATTAATAAAAAAAAACTAAACGAAGCATGAAACAGAACAAGACGCATAAAACTGAGTTAAGAGATCGACAAAATCGAAAAATAAACAGGTTTCAATAGTTTAATGGTTAGAACGTTGTGTTTTGTGTTTTTACCATTGCACAGGAAGCCCTGAGGAAAAGATCCCTCAGGGCCTTCTTTATCTTTGGGGATGCTGTGTGGAGGAACTTTCATGGAAAGGAAGGAGAGGAAGTTCTGGGAAGGAAAAGTTACGAGGGACGGGTAGGAAACTGGGGGTTATTGTGTCCAGGAGTGACGGACGTACGAATCAATGTAGTTGTGCCCTGAGGAAAACAATTTTACTTGTCATCTTTGGGGATGTTGAGTGGAGGGACTTTTTAAAGAAAGGAAGGAGAGGAAGTTCTTGAATGGAAAAGGGTATGAGGGGTGGGTAGGAACCTGTGATTCAGTGTGTCCTGGTGATCCGCGCCAAGACCTAGACAAACTCTTAACATGAATTCGGGCACCCCTGTTAAGTAATCAAACGGAGCGAATCACTTCGGGTGACCCATGGCAAAAGCGTTGTTTATCCAATAAATGTTAGGAGGTACCTATTTCCGCCTCCTAAATTCTCTGCCCTTAACATGCAATTTTTTTTATGGGGATAATACTTTTTCTAGCCTAGAAGGTAGATACAGTTGGAGAACTAGGGGGAATATCCAAGGTTTGTGAGAGCATACTGTCCAGAGATGACCCGATTGTAAGGCCATTTCTATTAAAATAAAACTGAACTGTCCCAAAAATGATGTATTGTTTGTTCTATGGCAATACCCCCGGCCGGTTGACGCGGGAGGAGTAGCTGTCAGGAGTGAGAAGGAAGATGTACAGCCTCGTGGTCGACTGTTAATTAATTAACACATTAGACACGACCGCCCTGAGGAGGCCGCCTCATTAATCCGTAATGGGGCTTTAGAGGGCGCCACACACGGAGGAACATACTAAATAATCTAATCCAGGATTATTACGCCGTTACGACTACCTTCCTTATCAGTGGGTGGTGAAAGGTAATTCACAAACTTTAATAATATTGCTTCAATTAACTTTTAGACATCCCCATCAAGATCATTTCTATGCTTGGTGAGTCACACATTGACAGTACATATTCGTTCCAGCGAGAGGTCGTGCGTGACGTCATCGTTCTAATATCTTCTATCTTTCTCGTTTTCATACAAAATGTGTGATAAGAGGAGGCGGAATGCGGAGGCAAAACGAAAATTCCAGAGCCGCTAATTACTAAAGGCAAAACAATTAAGTTATCGTTATTTGACCGGTCTAATTTGTTTTATCGGGCCAACAGACATAGCTATAAAAGATAAAAGATCATTTGGTTTTGGCCTATTTCAGCACATCGCTCGCCATACATTCCCAATGTTTTTGCCTCCGCCAGCCGCCTATTGATAAGAAAGAGTATGATCGTCGATGACATGCGTACGAGCTCTCATTGGGACTAGTATACGCAAAATAATCTGAATAAGGATTATCACGGCGTTAGACTCTCTTCTTTTCTTTCTTTATCGAATGGTGGTAAAAGGATTTAATAGGTGTTTATTATTTTTATTTTAAATTACCCGAAACTACTATAAGAGTTTTATATATATTATTATTATTTCTTTTAAATCTTGAAATCTATTATTGATAAATCTTGAGTTTTTCTTATTTATGTTTTTTGTTATTATTTGCAATATTTTGTTATTTACATTTACATGAATTCATTATAATTGAGCACGAATTCCCTCATCAAACACAAGAGCCTTGTCTCTTTATGGTGAGTAAAGGATATTTTTATTTTCCTTTATAACACTGTATAACCTATAAAATGTATACTTATTGTAAAAAACATACAAATAAACAAATATTTTAACAAATTTTGGAAATAGGATTTCAAAAAGACAAAAATTTCAAAAAAGGTAAACCTCGACGAAAGATACAGTTAAAATGACCAAATCGGATATCGACACCTTGGCGCAGTGGTTAGCGCATTTGCCCGGAAAACGAAAGGTCCTGGGTTCGAGTCCCAGAGGTGCAAATATCTTTTTATGATTTTTCTATTTCCAGATTTTCGATTGAACCCCAGTTTCGGTAATATAGTCTTCATTTAATTAATTATTACAATTTGAGGTTTTACTCATTAAGTTTTAAAAAAACCTCTTAGAAGTCAAAAGGGGAAACTTAAAACAAGGAAATTGGTCTGCAACACCACCGTAACATCTCATCAGAATTTCTGCAAAAGTTTAATTTTTCTGAGCAATAAAGGACAAGTTGAAATAATGGAAATAATTCGGCACAGGACCCCCTAGTGAGGAGGACTAAGAAATACAATATTTTAACATTAAATTCATCGTTATATTTTGTATGTACAATTATTTTATATTTTATTTAGAGATAATGTAAAAAATAATTTCGAAATGCATTAATCAACGATTGACCATTTACGATCGACTTTTAAAAAATAAAACGGAAAAAATATCGTGACATAAGCAAACCGGATTATTCATCATAATAATTTCAAATATTCACCTTGACGCTATTTGCATTTTGGCAATAAAAAATAAAATAACACTCGTATTTTACCTGACATTAATGCAATATATTCTGCAACAAATATATTTTTACAGTCCATAAAGTAGCATAAAATGAACGCAGACGACAGGTATAAAAGCTCAACTGAGTTCTTGCACAGACAAGGAGTCAGAAAAATGACAATCCGCAAGTCTGATTGGCTGAAAAATCGACGGATGAAGTCACCGCATAATATTTGCATACCCCGCAAGTTGCGCTGACCTTAGATTGACAGGGAGGCATAACTTTAGAATGCCGCGAACGGATGACAACAGACATCTACATAATGCATTCAATAGAGATGTTGTGAGAACAGACTTATAACCCCTTCCCCTACGAGAAAAGCAAAGTATTCATTTAAAGGTTTATTTCTTACATAAAATATTTTTAAAGAAAGACAAACATTCCTAGTTTACAATTAATCTGATAAAATTTGATTTCCTCCATTACAATTATGGCGAACAGCCATATAATCAACAAAAACTAATTTTACCGTTTGGCAACACCACGACCTACCGATAGGCCGAGTGGACAAAAATCTGCAAGCTCATTCTGTTGTTTACGACCCGACCTTTCGGGTGTTATCAATCTCCCCTAGTGTAACGCGACTTGCCGTAATTTGTATAAAATTATTGTAAATAAAAAGTGACCGAGTTAATTCGAGTTATTATTCATACACACACCTCCATACACACGATTGCAGTTCGACAATTAAAAAGGATCAGCTGCCGATCTGAGGAGGTCAACATATGGCTCACCATAATAACCAATTCCTTTTCTAAACAATCATAATATGCAAAAATGTTGCTGATGATGATGATCGATTACTTAGCCAAGCAGAAGATTAAATAAGTAATGTCTGTGCAGGAAACTGACGCTTTGGGCAGCTCGACCATGTTATAACTTATTAGAAAGATATTCAATAAATAGTGCGGAGGCACTTCAAGTTAGCCTCTCAGAAGCAAGGCGTACTGTACATGGCCCGCAGATACAAATAGTATATAGCTGCTGACCCTACAAAAATTGCAAGTGCGCCACACTGTTAAATTTGGCAGCCACCTCTGGTCTGGAGCTCCAGAATACCTGAAAACCGTTTGAACGTGCAGAAACGCGCGGTCCGTTTGATAGATTTCCCTATCTTAAAAAGCGGGTTTCAATCTTTAGAGTACATGCGTCAGGTAGATATGTTGTCCTTGTTCTACCGGTATTATATTGGAAGATACTCCGAGGAACTGGCGCCATTGACCCCTTCGGCACCGGTGAATAGACGGTAAACACGCCAAACGCGCGCCCAACATTACGTACACGGTTGATATTTCTCACGTGCCGCGAAAAAAAAATTTATTCTAAAATAAATAAATAGATGAATTCTCTTATCAGGCACAAGAGCTCCCCTTTTCTGATAAGGTATAGATGACTAATGATGACCATAAATATAATATTGTGTAATAAATATAATATCATGTAACTTATGTTCTTTTTTTATTTATTTTTTATATGAATACCGAACAAGAGTCCCAACTGCTCCCGTCTTGAGCCAGTGGGACTATGGCATCCCCAATCGGGGTATGTTGTGAGGCTGAAGGTAGTGGGGAGGGGAAGGAGATGGGGAAGAGGAAGGTGGGGAAGTACCTGGCTATTCAGATCTGGTCACTAAACACGGCTAAAGCCATTTCAAGCGACGTTTCAATTCTGAATGGTGGTCTTACACCAGGGCGATACTAATAGTATCTTCCACTCGCACGTAGTACGTAGTACTTCCACTCACAATAGTATCGGCACGTTCCACCGCAAATAAACTATATATTATTTTAAATGAATAAATTGTGAAATAACACAAATAAATCAAATAAAATTTGCTACGCCGGGATTCAATCCCGCGACCTTCGGAATGCTAGTCAAGAGCCTTACCGCTGGACTACGCCAGCCGTCAAATTTTATTTATTTTTTCTTTATATCACAATTAAAAAAGTAAATTATAGTTAGTGTGACAGGTGTGTCGCCTTCTAAAATAACATAAAGTTGACATGCAATGGAAATTTAACGACGACACACTTATTTTTTTATAGTTCAGGATATTTTATTCCGGAATATTTATAACTTTACAAAGAATATGCGTCAATAGGTCATATTAGGTACCTAACTATATATGTTTTCCGTACAGTTTGAATTCATATCAGAAGTTATTATTGACACAATAAATGTATATTAATGTGCGCATTTATTTTAAATTTGTGCCTAAAACCTCAAGGGCCTATTTCACAGAATTTGAAGAAATTATCAAATTTCAAAGATAATATTGAAGTTTTGTCCTATCCAAGTACAAGTGAAACAATCGGTTCACGATGAAATACAGAAATTGGATAGAACTTTCACAGAACTTGAATTATAACTTTGAAATTTGATAATTTGTTCAAATTCTATGAAATAATTCGTCGTAAAAGTTGTGAATTTTTTTTTTTATATTTCAATAAAATTAAATTTGATAGTTTTATTATCAAGTTCTGCAAGTATCTTGAACTTGATAATAAAACTATCAATTTAAATTTTAATTAAATATAAAAAAAAAATTAAATGGAGTTCTACGAATTAAACACAAAAACAATTAATTATGGGAAAATGGTAATATATTGAAAATTGTGGTTTTGCTACAAAGCTTTTAAAAATAAAATCAAAAATTTGTTATTGTCGTCTCTTGTTTGAGATATGAATAATGGTGTTTTGCTATTGTGGTGTAATAATATTTATTTTAATATTGCGGAAAAATAACCAAAGACTTTAAGTATGTAGATTGTTATCCGACTAACTTTATGTTAATCTTGAAATTTTTATCACTGTACCCAAATTTATGGATTGAAATATTGTAAAAGATAAATATTTATTTATTTTTATTTAAATAACATAATCTAAGAAATGGTTTCTGAGATGTCGAATTTGAGCAGCCAGGAAAGCCAGCCATGCAACAAACAGGAACGGAGGGTCTAAAATCACGGTCCTTTGATAATAAAAAAAAACTAGTTTCATCTGAATCCAACGACCTCTGTTGTATGGGTTCGCGACAAAAAAAATACAGCGAATTTTCCGGTTCCGGTTCAAGATGGTGGCCTTATTGAATATCTTTTATCCCGCCAGAGTTCGCATTATCGTGGTTCCAAATAAGAGCTGTCAAATCGGAATAATCAATTTTGTGGTGGGTAGGTAGAATTTTAACTGAGATGGTAACCAAGGTTCTTAGAAAATATGGTTTGCAGATTGTGACAATTCTTTGAAAAAATTGTATAATTCCTTAATTAAAATGTTTAAAAAAATGTTACAAACAAACCTTTTAAATAAGGGAAATTTTGGTATTTAATTATCAAATAAGAAAAAATTACAAACATACTTTTTGGAAGTAATGTCCACTTCACAGAATTACTGGTTTGAAATATTTATTAAAATTTTTAAATTAATATTGCCCCGATAATGTTGTAATACTAAAAAAAAACATAGTAGGCGTAGTACATTTCTAAAAAAAACTAATTAATTTGAATATTTTAAAACAGATCACATCTTACGATAAAAAAAAACATTTTGTGAGTTAACTCAATAAATAAAAATAAAATAACTTTTGGTCCATTTATAATAATCCCTCCATATTAACGACGCAAATCAGAGGTGTTGCAAGTCGGGTCCGCGGTCCATAAATATCCCGGAGGGCGACAGGCGCCCACGCCCCGTGGTGGGCACTGCGCACAGCCATTCATGACTCCCGACACCTCTTTGTTTTAACAGAGCTCATTCCGTCAGCAGTAGGTAGTTACTCGTAACTGTGACTCGTTATAATCACAAAAATACTTTTAAATATTAATCCAACACTAGAAGCCTGCCCGTTGCACCCAACAGGGATGATAAAATTGTATTGTTTTCCAAATATTACTTAATTACTTTATTTTACGCGTACAAAATTATTTTTTTTGCATCTTTATTACGCCTGAATTTTATCGCGCAAAATGCAATAAAGAATATTTTTCTGTGCACCGCACAATTTAAATTGCAAGTCCGCAAAGTCTCAAGTGACGGGTGAGGTTATAATAGATGCACGAGAACGTCGACCTTACTGCAGTGCGAAACGTACAAAAGTATTATCAAATTAGATTTAATTGAATTATAACAGATCAATAAAATTATAGACCAATATTAGAAAACATTAAGAAAAAATTGCGCCGGTGCTTTTGTTAGTTGCTGCGTTAGTTTATTACGCATTTTATTTGTCCACAAAAAGAAAATGGGATTTGTTAGTTCAGTTACAGTCAAAGATCGTAGAAAGTGTACATTGTAATAATTATAAAACCCCCCCTAAATCAATAACAAGGTAGAGGCATCTAGCGGACAAAACATGAAACAATTTTTTTTATCGTTAAAAAGTTAGGTAGGTACCTGGCTATTCACGGTGATTTTGATTGCATTCCCCTATTTAAGAGAGATCCAGGTTTCTCGTGAAATTTATTTTTAATAAGGACAAATTGATTTTATTTAATAATATATGTAAATAGTTAATGATCCTTGGCACTATTTCTCCGCAATTAACGTCCACGACTTCTTCATTCATCTAACCATGTGTGTGTCCTATGTTAGTGAACACTCTTTTCTCTGTCAATCGAAAGTGAACCTTTATTAAATAATTAATAAACGAAGAAAGATTTTACGCTTAAAGGCATAGAGTTCTACTCGTATCGATGATTCAATCCAATATTGTATTCGCATGTCTTACTTGAAAGTTTTAAGTTTTTATATGGATAAAACTATTTATTCATATTCGTATTCCGTATGTACAGGCGCGTAAACAAACAAATCATCTTAATATTTTAAAGCAGTTGCAAAATGTGTTTTTTCCTAAAAATTTTATATTGCAAGCATTTTATGAATAATTTTAAGTTTACCTTTAATTGGTATGATAAATTTCACTTTTATATTACGTATACGTGATCTACATACACAGTATACTTAGGTACTCACCAAAATGCGCACGATTTTATAAAAGAAGGGCGCTTTAATATTTTTGACGACAAACCGTTCGAATTTTATAAAAAGTTCCGGAATCTCTGTACGCAGGCTATTTTGTCAAACGTTTAAATCCGACAATTTACTCATATTTTATTTGAAAATATTCTCGCAAATTGTATAATACGGCGTATAAAATAACTCATAATAATATTTATTGCACCACACAAATTCTAGAGTTTATGCGACAATATAGCACTGCACATTTGTGTTCGGCGGACATTGGCGCAGATATGGCTCGATAATAGATTTGGCTTCTCTCAATCCAGTGGGACAATTTCAGAGTCAAACAAGCAAAGGCGAGATGAAAAATATGTGACGTGGGGTCATCATAAATCCCGGGCTAACAACGAGTCTGGGCTATGGACCCGCTCCTACTACTGGCTAAGCCGAAAGGTGGACACTTGGGTAAAAGTAACCCCATAAGATTGAAAAGATTGCGATTTACTCTTTTACACGGTAATAAAACTGCCCTGAATGGGTTCAATTAATCAACATCCATATACCGAATCAAGATCTTGCCGACATTTATTACTCTTTTACCTTAACAACACAGTCTCGGAAATAAATATTCTGAACTGGGAGATTAGAAGAACACTTTACAAACTGGGTAAATGACAAAGGCGAATTATCAAATGTAGCATTACATTTACTAGAAAACAATCACTCGTTTGATAAAGACAGAGATATTAAAGTCCTCCACACTTGTAATAAAGGCCATAAGCTAGATAGACTAGAATCTTTAGAAATTTCCCGCTTAACTAAAAAAATAGACCATAAATTTGTAATGAATAAACAATTAGAGTCATTTGCTAAGTCTCCACTTTTGTATCCATTGTAATTTTCATAATAATTTCGAAATTAAAATATGTATTTAGCTAATAAAATGACCATTCCTACTCCAATGTAAACATGTATCCCTTCAAAAAGCTATTAAAAAAATCCCATGCATCATAAATGTAATAACGATTTGATAATAAAATTAGGTCTTTAATAATTCATACCACTTGTAAGGTTTTTCCTAAACAATATTGAAGTGAGCTACAAACCCAAGGTAATTAGCCCACTGGAATAACCAAAATATTTAGAAATTCAACAGTCTAAAACTACTTAGTAACAAATGTAATTAGTATAATTGATTAAAACCCTTAAGACCACCCCGCTTCCCCTCCCTCAAATGTTATGTATATAAACCGTAGATTAAGAATATTTTGTACCAGTCTGAAGATGGCTCTAGCGAGCTGAAACCGGTTACGGTCATTAAACTTAAAGTGGAAAAAAGTTTTATATTTGTTTATATTATAATATATTCCAATACTTCAATTTATCTAGACACAAATAGATGTATACACTTTCAACTATTTTTGTTATATTGAATATCTATTTAGTTAGTTAAACTCTACCAGCCCGACTAAAAACCTCGTGAAAATTTTATTCAATTGATAAACGAGCGTGGATGTGAAAACATTACCAATTAAAAAAATTGTTCATGGAAAGAAATATACATTGCTTTTTTATATATGAATCTGGAGCCAGTGGGACTATGACCTCCCCAATCGGGGTATGTTGCGAGGCTGAAGGTAGTGGTGAGGGGAAGGAGATGGGGAGGAGGAAGGTGGGAAGTACCTGGCTATTCAGATCTGGTCACTAAACACGGCTAAAGCCTTTTCAAGCGACGTTTCAATTCTGAATGGTGGTCTTACACCAGAGCGATACTAATAGTATCTGCCACTCTGGAACGTGCCGCAAATAAACTATATATTATTTTAAATGAATAAATTGTGAAATAACACAAATTCATCAAATAAAATTTATTTGCCACGCCGGGTTTCGATCCTGCGACCTTCGGAATGCTAGTCAAGAGCCTTACCGCTGGACTACGCCGGCCGTCAAACCGCTTATGCGACCTTAGGGGTAGTTTATCTATTGTATACGACCGTTTTGTTAATAATTTCTGAACGAATTTTGGAATTTTTCCAACGTATTTTAAATGACTACAAAAATTAATTAGGTGAGGGTAGTGGAAGCGGGGATTTTAGGGGAGGGGGAGAACGGTGAGAGGAGTCAACATTACATGGAAACACGATAAGTAAAATCGATGTTTCCATGTTATGTTGACTCCTTCCACCGTCTCCAAAATCCCCCATCCCACTACCCTCAACTAATTAATTGTTGTACTTGTATAGAGTTTTAAATTTAGTTTTATTTAGTTTTAAGTTTGCTCATGAATGACACGGATGTGTCGAAACCGGGTCGCAGAAAAATTAAAATTTAAGTAACAAATGTAAAAATAATGATAACATAAAGTCTAAAGAACAATTAAAAAGTAATTGGACAATTTGTAGAGCGCCGTTTTTGTGAAAAATCACCTCAAGGGCGCTGTACAATTTATTATGAATTCTTAGAATCTATCTAATTTTATTATTTACAAATTGATACAGAAACATACTTACCTGGCAGGTCACTTCCGATAAACACACTTTTTTAGAAAGTTTATGCTTGGGAAAGATGCGACTTTGCACGTGGAGGAGCACATTATATTGAAAACACTGGACATTGCATGACTTTATCTTTGCTACCCTCGTCACTGTTGTTTTTACATTTATAAGAAGATTAATGCCAAAGTTGAGTTAATATTTGTTTTGAAAGACTAGAGAATTTAGAACTCTTTGGGACTGGAGATTTTCATGAAATGATCTTTACAAAAGCTAAAAAAAAGAAGAAGAATTTGCTTATATTTTTACACGATTAGTTATTTACAATGTCGCGGGCCATGGCGGCGAAGGTGAAAGGTTTTTTAACTTTGGATACGACTGTCTGAAAAGATGAGTTTTAAGTTTAGCTCCAAATTCTGCTGAATCTGTGATCATTCTTAACTCGTGTGGCAGTCCATTCCAAGCTTTAGGTCCTGACACTCCGAAAGCATTCTCACCGAATCAAGTATCTGGTGTGCGCTTTGGTTCCTTCAACCTTCCGATAGCTGATGGCACTGCTGACCTGAGGGTTGATTGTCGAGGGTTGGAATTTTCTGGAATACACATTTCCGATAAGTAAGCCGGAGCCATTCCGTTAAGGGACTTAAATATCATCCAGCAGACCTTAAACTGGATTCTTTCAGGACATTTTATGTACATGGAAAGTAAAAATCTTCAAACCAAAATGTCTAGAAATTGTTACATAGTAACTATGTAAAAAAGAGAACGACGGAGGATGATCGATGAAGAGATGAGAGAAGCGATTTCTCCAAATTTTGATTGCCTGTGCTCAGTTAAGCAGGCTCATATAATCATCTTTTCATATTATATTGATTTTAATAATAAATATTAAATAAACATTGGTTTTTTGACGTGATAGCGTCTTATAAATCGATGAACGCCGGCTGACCTCACAAAAAAGCATGACTCATTGTCACGTTCCGACTGAGCCGAGCGTGCAAGCGAGAGCGCAGAACAAGCGTTCGGCTTGTGACGCATCTATCTCTTTCCACTCCATCGTTATTATATGACGTTATCACGTAAAATTATCGTCCGTAAACCGACTTTACAGACAACCAAATTTTTTTTTGGTGTTCCTCTAAAATTTCTTGTTTCGGTAGGTGTACCTTGAACGCAAAAAGTTTGCGGAACACTGACATAGTTAATGCTCAAGAAATACAAAAAATGGGAGATACCCAATACACTTTAAGTTGTCTTACTATTTGAAATTAAGACACATAACTTAACTATATAAAATAAAACGCACAAACACAACTATGTACATTGAAATAGCGCAATTTTTTTTTCGTCGATCTCCTTCATGTAAAATCTCATGGAATAATTTTCGACTACAAAAGATCCCTCCGACACTCCAGGGTTTGCCACAAATGCCCGAGAAAGAGTGGAGAGTCGCACACTCGCAGCACTTAGCGCGCCCACACCTGAATATTACACAGTAGGGTCGCTACCACACGTTACCGTTTAACAGACCCATAACGCGAGCCCCGACCAACAGGGCCACATTATTTATCAGAGACCAAATGTTAACGATCTCGTCTCTAGAACTTCGATCATTTGATAGCCCCGGAATGAGACCATAACTCTTCATACTTTTACAGGCATCGGTAACATTTTCTTGACCCAGGCCGCAATAATAACAATAATAATAATAATCGTCGTCGCTTTATGAGCCCAATTTACTTTTTCGAAAGCCTTTTATTTGCGAGCCAGGCTCAAATGACGGCGACATTACTTTTTATATCTTTTACGAATATGAATGTGTGAAGCAACGATTTGGCGATTACAAGATACCATAAATGAAATAACAGTCATCGTTTATCTCGCGCGAAAGATTCATTCAATTATAAAATGAACGTTTTAAGTAAATTAACACTTCAGGTAAGGCCAAATGCTAATCGTGTCGATGGTTGTAGAGATGGAGCAGAGTTGAATCGATTTAATTTATATAAACGGTAATACATTTTTATTGCAGAGTGTATGTGCGAATGCAATCAATATCAAGTAATTGTAATTACACAAGGTATAACACCTAGGTAACAAAAAAAGATAAATTGACTAAAATAATAATAGAACATAATAATAATCATCGATTAAGAATAATATGTGAAATGTTAAATTTTTATAATTAATTAAAACGATAATACATCAAATATAAAATAAATGCATGTATATAAGATATGATATCTGTACAGTATGTGAAAATATAATTAATTTCAATGTCTCTGAACAGATATTGTTAATATAGGTTGTTGTATATAGTTATAATATGACTTAAGAGAGATCATTAAGCCGCCGTTACCCGAATTTCTACCGATTTCTTGCATATCTCCCTTGAACATTTGAAGTTTTTAAGCTCTTAAAAAATATGTTATTTTTGAAGAAAATATCCATAAATTCCCCACGCCGAAACACAAATTATATGAAATTCCCTCGATAGAAAAAAATTGCAAAGTATGCTCCGAAATTTTTTATTTTCACGTCTGTCTCTATTATTTAACAAATTATATGTACGAAAAAATTCACAGTGTTTCTTTGAATGTTGTTTTAGACAACCCACACGAGATTTTTGCTCTATTCTAAACGAGTCGTTTTATTAAACATTTTCACAATTTTCCCTTCAATTTTATAGTTTTAAATATTAGCGCGCTCTTTCCAACATTCGTAATTACAAATCTTTCCATCTTCTTCTTTCCGAGCGAGGATACGGGGCCTTAATTAGTACTATATTTAAAAGAGTTCGGGTATAATAGCCGATTATATCCGATGGACAGGTGGGCATCTTCAGTGACCGTGTCCCATGCTTCAGATTAACCAACAGTATCCTTTATAACGTACGTTAAGTCCAGTTAAATATTGATTGTAAATACAAACGCGACTCGTATCCACACAAACCGAAGTATCGTTGAAACTATTGATCATCAGAGTTGTATCGTTCATCAGAGAATACAACAGTACACCGCAATATCACAAGAATATCAACTGGCTGGAGTCAGTGGAACTACAGCATCCTCACTTGGGAATGTTTTGGGGCTGAAGAAAACGGTGAAGTGGATAAAGAATACGATAGTTAAGTAATATGTAAACATCGCTGAAGCCATTTGAAGCAAAGTTTGATTCAGAATGGTGGTCCCTCTAAAATAAATACCATTTGAAACGAGGTGCAAATATACTATATATTTATACTACATAATGTACACGATTTAATTTCTAGACTTCTGGATCTAGGGGCAAAGAGCGTACAACTCTGCCAAGGATGTCTTCATATACCTATAGAACTACAAATTATTTAAAGATGAGTGAACAACCAGATCCTCCTCCAGAAATAAATTACGTAAACGCATATTAGGTAAAAAACGTGTTTTAACAAAACTTCAGAGAAAATAATATAGCAGGGTGATCGTTATTTTAATCAGCGAAAAATTCTGCACGCTTTTTCCGATATTGATTATCAAGGTCTGTACAAAATTAAAATCAGGTTGTATGGCGGGACGAGCTTCCAAATCGTTAAGCTTTCACGCGTACATATGGACATGGACATACGTGTGAACTTCACCAGGAGCGTGCTGGTGGTACACTGCCAAATTCCAATAAATCCGAGGATTCTATTGAAAAAAGCAATGCGAAAATATGAAAAAATCACGAATTGAATGCGACAAACCTGTGTTGCAAATAGTACTCTCTATTTTTAGCACTCATCAGATATCTGTTCATATGCTGCACAAAATCTCACAATTGGTGAGGTTTGGCCTGATTTGCCTCGCTTGGAATGTCCGATATTTTAAGTATTTTTTTTTATTGAGCGCATCGAAGTCCTATTTTCACTCGACCGTTTGGCATTTATCTGCCATCTGTCTGTAAATTTGTTTGTTTATTCCGTTTCCAGAAGGTGGTCATGTTGGAAACTAAATATTTATACCGCTAGAGTTCGCGTGAGCGTGGATCTACTATGAGCTGTCAAATCGGAATAATCATTATTATGGTACCTACCCGCCTGAAGAAAATTTGAAAAAATAATTGTCATTGAAATGTGATGTTTCTTTGGATAAATTGGATAATTCCTAATTCGATTTTTTTTTTTAAATAAAAGTATACAGTTTGTAATTAAGTAGTTGGGGCATTTAATAACCTACTTACAAACTTTATGATTTCATAGGAAATTTTGGTTTGATTTATTAGGGAAAATTAGAAACACACTTTTTTAGACTAAGGTCTACCGTTCACAGACCTACTAGTTTTAGCTCGAAATGTCATACGAAATGTAAATTTTGCAGCTTTGAAATATACATATTACATTATGTAATTATGCACTAATAAGTTAAATAACTCAAAATCTCGGACAAGGTATGGCAGTTAATCCAAAGTGCAAAATGCAAAGCCTTGGTGCACTTCTCCCATGTTTGAGCATCATTTTCATTATTAAAGTTGAAAAAAAAGATTGTAAGGCCGGGAGGTGCAGAAATTAACTTAAAATATTAAGAAGCGTTAAATAATAACTTCACTTTCGTCTACAAGTCAATCATTTGATAGCTTAATAATTACTAGCTACACCGACGATAAATGGCTCCCCACAGATAAATAATAACAGCATGACCAATAAAATAATGCTATTATAATAAAGGACGCCTTTAGACTTAATAAAAACCAAATAATGCGCAATATTATTATAAATTATGAGCCCGAATTACAAATTAAGTTAATGTCACAGCATTCCTTTCGTCCAATTCATGTTAGCGTTGTTAATGTGTCAAAAGCAAAAAAAAATATGATGATGATCATCCGATACGTTAAAACACCCATACGAAAAGAATTTGCTTTTGCGTTTTGGCACCATGTTTCCAACATCAAGACAATCAATTTAAAAAGGACGTACATTGTATACATTAACCCTGGATTACAAACCTCATTGTTATGAGTTTATTGCAAACCTTCGTCAATTCGGCTAAGTGTTAAAAATAAAGATGATAAAATATATAGCCGGATTAATAAACTGGCAAACAAAATTGTGTTTTGTAATATAGTCATTATCGGTACCCATATACACAAAAAAATAACGTTTGTCTTTTAAAATGTTATTTTTTAGTGTTTATAAAACTTTCGGAAAAATCGTGTAAATAGCTGACATAAAAAAGTCACATAAATCAAACGTCAAGCAGGATAACAAGCAAAATATTTAATTCCGAAAATTTAAAATTGTTAGATTTTGTGCATTTCATATAAATGAAATGCACTAATGTTCAGTGCCTACCTACTAGATGCCAAATGAGATCACTGAAAATTTTATTTGAACATCCGTACGCAGACCGGTTAATGGCTGAGTCAACAAATGCGTCTGGATCCCACGTCGTGGGTTCAATTCCTCTGATATCCAAGTCCTCCATCATTGCACAAGCAACACTATTTTCCATTTATAACGATAGCAGGCAGTGGGAGTTTTTCAAATATTGTCAGGTTATTCGTAAACCGGCAATATTAATTTCTGCTTCGGTGTAGTTGATTCGACGAAGGTTTGTAATCCAGGGTTAATACGTGCGGGCATATAATACTTACACGCAAGGATGTAGGAAGACGAGTATCAGTTATCGCTCTGGCCGAAAGTTTTACGATAACAACAGCCTCCCAACAAGGATCACCACGTCACACGTCACATCCCTCCATCTTATAACGACATGTGAACAAGGTTTTTGCTTGGAGAAGATATCGCACAACTTTCAACGCGGGAATAAGTCCGACTTCAACGGTCAGCTTCAATATTTAAGCACGGAGCAAAACACAACAGAAAACAAGTTCCATACCTGTGTGTCGTACGCTTTAAACAAATTATTTAGCTTTCTTTTTTCAAACATTTGAGAGTATATCAGAAAAATAGGACCACCAAACTTATTTTAATTTACATAACGATATTGTTAGAGTCATAAAAGAGTGCAAGATAAGATGCACTTTTTACGTCACAGATAAGGACTATGAAAGCGTAATTGCGAAAATAAATGGTGATCTTAACAAACTTAGTCTCAAAACCTCGAAAGTATATGATTAGTGGTAGCTGAAAGAGCGGTGAAAGTCATCAAGTAATAGCGGACGGTAAGAACTTGGATAAGGTATTAATTAGGCAAGGTTATTCTAGAATCAAAGATATCACTTGAAGAAAATGCCGATTTTTTGGCAGAATTAGGAAGTTTCTATGAAAACAAAAAAACAAGTTTACTAATGTATAAAACAATTGTTGCATTCCCCGTAGACTACTGTTCTGGTATTATTTATCTTAGTAATGTAGGTAGCTTAAAAAACTCAAAATAATCCAGAATAGAGCAATGTAATACATATAAATCAAAACAGAAAATACTAAACGAATTAGGTAAAATGAGTGATAACAAAGAATTTTTTAGGTTTAGTTTTTATCTACGAAGCTTTTAACAATTTACTACCAACTTATTGAAAAAAACTACATTACAATAAGACCTGTGCCACACACAGTTATAAAAGATAAAAGATCATTTGGCTTGGTCTATTTCAGCATATCGCCCGCCATATATTCTCAATGGGAATGTACGGCGAGCGATATACGCCAAGCCACAAGATCTTTTATATTTTGTAGCTGTGTATAGCACAGGTCTAAAGACTTTCACACAAGACAGAAAACACACACACACACCACACAAATGAAAAACCCCGAATTGTTTACTGTATAAAGGCATCTAAATAAATATGTAGCTTCATTTCCAGTAAAATTAAAAATATATCTAGATTAAGCACACCTAAATAGAAACGTTAAAATAAGGTATGTAATTAGTTTTAGAAATAAGCAAAGCGTACAGCGCATGAAGAATTACTTTAATTTTGATAAATATATTTTTTTTTTAAATCAGCACATATTGAAATTTTTACCTTCTGTTACAAAGATGGGATTACGATGTTAAAGTAAAATAACCTCTGACAAAAAGGATTTCTACGTGAGGTACTATAGCGTCGTGCGATTCCATGACAGTTGATCTACCGACAGTTGCCCCCCGGCATACTTATATATAATATGCAGTCGGTTTAGGCAAAATACGTTATACTTACATACATAAAATTTTTACCTTCTGTTACAAAGATGGGATTACGATGTTAAAGTAAAATAACCTCTGACAAAAAGGATTTCTACGTGAGGTACTATAGCGTCGTGCGATTCCATGACAGTTGATCTACCGACAGTTGCCCCCCGGCATACTTATATATAATATGCAGTCGGTTTAGGCAAAATACGTTATACTTACATACATAAAATTTTTACCTTCTGTTACAAAGATGGGATTACGATGTTAAAGTAAAATAACCTCTGACAAAAAGGATTTCTACGTGAGGTACTATAGCGTCGTGCGATTCCATGACAGTTGATCTACCGACAGTTGCCCCCCGGCATACTTATATATAATATGCAGTCGGTTTAGGCAAAATACGTTATACTTACATACATAAAATTTTTACCTTCTGTTACAAAGATGGGATTACGATGTTAAAGTAAAATAACCTCTGACAAAAAGGATTTCTACGTGAGGTACTATAGCGTCGTGCGATTCCATGACAGTTGATCTACCGACAGTTGCCCCCCGGCATACTTATATATAATATGCAGTCGGTTTAGGCAAAATACGTTATACTTACATACATAAAATTTTTACCTTCTGTTACAAAGATGGGATTACGATGTTAAAGTAAAATAACCTCTGACAAAAAGGATTTCTACGTGAGGTACTATAGCGTCGTGCGATTCCATGACAGTTGATCTACCGACAGTTGCCCCCCGGCATACTTATATATAATATGCAGTCGGTTTAGGCAAAATACGTTATACTTACATACATAAAATTTTTACCTTCTGTTACAAAGATGGGATTACGATGTTAAAGTAAAATAACCTCTGACAAAAAGGATTTCTACGTGAGGTACTATAGCGTCGTGCGATTCCATGACAGTTGATCTACCGACAGTTGCCCCCCGGCATACTTATATATAATATGCAGTCGGTTTAGGCAAAATACGTTATACTTACATACATAAAATTTTTACCTTCTGTTACAAAGATGGGATTACGATGTTAAAGTAAAATAACCTCTGACAAAAAGGATTTCTACGTGAGGTACTATAGCGTCGTGCGATTCCATGACAGTTGATCTACCGACAGTTGCCCCCCGGCATACTTATATATAATATGCAGTCGGTTTAGGCAAAATACGTTATACTTACATAAATAAAATATAACCAAGTATCGCCCAAAGGATGTGCAGAGAAGATGTACCGCCTACCGCCGAATAACAAAAGAATAAAACATGTTATCTTCAAATACATCAAGGATAAAATTAATTATCTATAAATTAATAAATAAATATTGTCAAAATCAGAGTATAAATACAAGAAATCAGCTCTGTAAATATTTAAGAAATCCATGCCAACTTATTATTAGTATTTTTGAAGTCGATTTTAAGTTTGAAATTGGTAAATAATGCACAAATAATCAGAATTTTATAATAACTATAATTTCGGCCAACTATCGGGTCACCGTGGATTACTCATATTTATAGAAATATTATTATAAATACCCCTCTATCTATCTACTCTATGTATCTATTCTAAATACTGGAAATAATGTCATAAGTCCATAAATTAGCATCTTATGGCCTTCCAAATAACCATGAGTAAATCCGTTAGATATCAATCTAGAATTCCAGAGAAGTCCACAAATATCACAAAGAATGAGAGGAAACTAGTTGAATAATTTTTTTTTTTTTTTTATGTTTTTGGGATGTTATGCCGTGTTTCGCTACCTCCTTCTTTAGCCGACGTTTCGGACAGCGTTACAGTGTCCATCATCAGGGCAGATGAGCTCATCTGTCATCTGCCCTGATGATGGACACTGTAACGCTGTCCGAAACGTTGGCTAAAGAAGGAGGTAGCGAAACACGGCATAACACCCCAAAAACAATAATAAAAATACTTTTTGGCCGTGAAAACCTAAAAACATACCTAGTTGAATAAAGTTTTAATAAGTTGGGTATATTCCTCCAATTGTATCAGATAGGTAGGTAGGTACTCATAAACTTTGGCGGAAAAATAAATTATACGGTTTTTTTATTAAGATTCGCAAAAAATACGAAAAATGCCAAGTGACCGTGAAAATTTTAAATCTTGAATGAGGCATTGTTGTAAAGATTTGAATTATTCGGCTTCTTAATTAACTCATTTTTGCTACAGATTAATTGACAATTGGCGGACTTCTGCTAAATCGGGTTTATCATTCAACAAAATGACGAATCAAAATATATAATAGAATAATCGAATAAATCAATTGTTTTCGCTAGAAGCGCATCATTTTTAAAGTTAATTTCATGGTGTTACACATTATTAGAAAAACATAGTACCTACCTACATTAAGATTTCAACGCAGGAGTAGGAGAGATAAAAATTGTTTCGTTACAATTTTCAAAATTTTAAATATTTGTTTACTTGAAAATTGGTAATTTATATAAATATCTACAATTTGCTGATAAATGTTAGTCATTATTAAAAGTAACAGTCTACAAAAAGTACGGATTCAGATACCAACCATGAAGTATGGAAGTCAGGTACGGAGCTGCCAAAGAAAGAACGAAAGTCTTGTATATAAAATTCTTGAGTAAACAGCAGGAATTAGGTATGTTAATAGATGGGGTCGAATTGCGTTCAATCCCATTGGCCTACCTCTGCGGGGAAAATGAGTGACGGGACGAATTTATTAAGATTGAAATAACACAATAATTTTGTTTATAACCACGATTTATTTTTCCACTACCGACCGGTTTCGCTTTACATAAGCATCATCAGGGCATATAGAAATTAAACTGATCAAAAATATACATTGTGCGAGTTTATATACATATAGAAAAGGACAAAACATAATATAAGGAAAGAGTGAGAGGGTAAAATCAACATCTTATGTACATAGTGATGGAGAGAGACGGGTGATATCTAATGACTTACAATATTACAGGGACAAAACGTTACTTGAATAGATGATTAAGGGATATGGTGATGGAGGGTTTTTACTAGTTTGTGGGAAATATCGCTAGTATGGGACTTTTAGATACACTCGATTATTAAGGATTTGGGTTTTTGATTTAACAGCTTTCTTTATTTCGAGTGCTTCTAAATTATTCACTCGGTTACCATGACCATTTCTATGCAAAATCTTAGCACCGGTGCTGCGATCGAAGGTGTGATCTTTATCAATAAGATGATTGGCGAATTCAGAAAATCCATTATTATTTAAGCATCTAAGATACTCTTTGATTCTAATATTCATATTACGCGTTGTTTTACCTATATAAAGTAAAAGAGTTTATTTAGTTTCGTATAAATAATGGAAGGTCAGTAGGCGAGGTCGTAGGGTCAAAGGATACAGTTAAAAAGGGTTTCAAAGTATTCAACCTTAGCGTGACGAGAAACAACGTGCGTGGGGATTAAACTTTTATCTTCACTTCCAACCAAATTTACTCTAAGTCGCTATAGGCCAGGTCAGACAATACAACCGGCTTGTTCTCGCTTCTATTATTATTGCCTCCTGTTGCCTTTTCCAATAAACAAATGCAATCTTTATCGACATCTTCACGCGCCGGAACATGTCCACACTTCCCCCAGACAGATTGGGAGCCATAAATTTATTTGTCCTCTGGTATGTAGAATCGAACATAGAAGTTGGACGACAAACTGCCATTATTTGTTCGACGGGATATCTCACGTGAACACGCGCTGTGGAGCGTTGCTTCTACGAATATTGACACTGTTGCATTAAACAAAGCGACTACAATAAAAAAATAAGTAGACGTTGGAAATATGGTAAATTTTAATAGAATACAATGTTTGGATTGAAAATATTTCTTAGAAATCTTCTACACTGGTAACCATTCATAGATTCAACCGAAGATCTAAGTATTCTAGACAATAAATCACAAAAACGCCAAAAGAGGTCTGCTACTGGAATATAAATACGTTTTACTATCGCTTCAATGATGTAATTTCTTATATATTGGACGTATAGCCCGAGTGTCACCTTTGTACTCAAGAGATTTAGGAGATAAATCCATACCTTTTTCAAATCCGTTTTGCCTCTAACGAAAAGAGTAAACTCTTATCAATTACCCTTGCAATGCTCATTGTTCATCAAAAATCGAATCGTATGAAATTCATATCATTTTGTATTTCAGCTAGTAGTAGATACGTTTTTCCCATCAAGATAAGTTAATTAGGGGGCGACTTCAGACGAGTATGTAGGTATATTGCAGAGTTGAGTAGAGAGAAGTTCGGTTCCCGCGCGTACCAATAGTAACAACGAAACAACGAACGACCTAAAGTGGAGTGGAAAGAACCGCTGAAGTGTTGGGAGGAAGTGCACGACCATTATTTGCGAACTTGCACTTCGCGTTATTATTAATTCGGACTATTGCTTTTATGGCCTGCTAACGCTCGGCTGATTTGTGGCCACCAACACTCATTTGGGGCCGGCCATATTCCACAAATAATAAATACCGAAAGGTAATTATCCCAAGCTGCAAGGTTGCCAAATAAATTTACACCCTGAAAAGTATTATTTATTAAAATTTAAATACATTGATTTGATATAAACCACTTCCTTTTGAAACATCTTCACCGGTTGTAGAAGTGCTCTTCCTCCATCAGGAGAATATTAAAACTTTTAATTATGGCAAGTTACAAAGTAAATGATTTTTTGATTAAGTATTCCTTGTGTTTATAAGATATCTACTTGAACGCCATAAAAAGTAGTCGTTATATTCTACCCTCTTATTCTAGAAGTGTTTCGAATTCTAGGTGTTAGTTTTTTTCTACCAGGTATATCGATCTGTTTCAATTGCAGTCTCCAAATTAAACATTTTAAAACGAGAAAACAATAATTTATGCACAGACCTAACAATAATTTAGGACACCGAACCTTTGTTTTGCAGCAATGTCACCAGCTAAAAGGATGACGGAACAAAAGCGCAGTTCAAGTTAAAATGACAAAAGTGAACATTTCAGGTTAAAACGATTAAAAAATAAAAACTTATTTAAAAAATGGAAGTATTTTCAATGTAACTTATCTATAAATGCATTTTAGTATTAAAGCTCCCTTGGGTGATGTTTCACAAAATATGGCGGTAGTAAAGCGATTAATGTATAACGACCAGCGTCGCTACAAAACATTTCAAAGGGCTTTTGAATATTGGCAACCCTACAAGGCTGAGATTCTTTGCCCTCAGACCGCCTCGTAACTCAGACAGGCGGTCACGGCTTAGGAAAATATTACCCTTCGGTAACTCGGCTCAGTCATTACGTTTTCAAATCGAAATTCTCTATTAGGGAAACTCTTTTCTCTCAACAGTGGTTGCAGCTATTTACCCACACTTCGCTTCGAGAGATATTTTACGACGTACACCTCTGCACCTTCTGAACAGCAAAACAATCAAAATAGCCACGAAGTGTTCAGTACGTCCGCAACAAAACTTGTAGCTTTTAAAGATTTCGAATATTATTTTCTAAACAGCATTAAGAGGAAACCGTACGGCGTTTTGTCCGCACAAACGTATTCCCCAATTTCCCGTCTGGATTTTGACAGAACTGCAAATATTTTTATATAATGTAAATATCGACCACTAGCGGGTCGGTACGTTTTGTTTTTTTGATAAAAGTCGTTGAAATAGCCTGGTTTGAATGCCATCAACAGACGTTCAGTGTATAAGCTAGACAATGTATTTTTAAAAAAGCAAAACGTACCAACATAGAGTATTTTCTTCTAATACAGTTAATAAAAAAATCTTGAAAATCGGTCCAGTTTTGAAGGAGAAAAATGGGGAACACAAAACCTCGATTTTGATGGTTTTATTTGGGTATTATCAGCCTGAGGTGCAGTTGTCCCTATCGCTTAGTATTCGGAGGAGTAAAGAGCGACGGTGACAGCCACAATTTTGTAAAATCTATCGTTCAAATTTCTCGGCGCCCGGGTTTCCTCTTAAAATGATACGTACCGGTTTGGAAAGTGCAGTAAAAAGATAGTGAAAATTCTTTGGTACACTTTTTTTGCCGAATTTTAAATCATAGATACTGCTGATTTCTTCAAGAAATTGTGTTCAATTTTTTCCTTGGTGCGTACCTACCCTAAATAAGAGAATACATTATTATAAGTATTTATGAAAATAAATTTAAGAGAAGGCTATTTAAAAAAAATGGTTATTAATAATATTTTATTGACTATTAACACTTTTTCCAATTTCTAAAATGTCTAATATCTAACTTACTTCGCCTAATTGAAACATGGGAAAACACTTGTGGCAACGAGAATTTCCTAATTATAGAATTTAACGTTATCGTTTTTTGGAGATACCACAAAAAATATATTAAAAAAACTTGATGATTCCAATGCGTTACGACTTTTCTGTTTGTAGCATTCGTAGACGAGGAAATAGAGTTACGCTTTCAGTGTGCAACTCAGAATGCTTTTAGTGTGCAACTCAAAAACTGATTTCGGAGTAACCTAGTTGTAGTAATTACCACGCGATACAATCCGGAGAGTTTCACAGATTGAGGTATTGAAACCCAATTTTATGAGTTTCATCAAATCGACGATCAATGCCATTTTGAATTTCTTAACATTTGAAGGGTACCCACTAAGCCAAATCTCGGTCTTCTCGGATGAAACTGTGATCAGCTATTAAGCACAATGGTCTTGTAATTGTATAGTTTCAGGGTGAGAAAGACGCGAGCTCACTTCGAACTCATTTTATTTTTGAATAATATGTCTCTAAATCATCCAAAAAAATAAATGCCTGCAAAAATTGTATGTGTAGGTAGCAGATAATAAAAAATGTGTCCATGATTTTTACTAATAGATATTGCCGCCGATCGTAAATAGCATAAATGGCTTTTTTGATGTCCCTTATGTTGCCTGGTTTATGGGCTTTATTTATCGAAATGTGTTGCTTCAGTACCCACTGTTGTCATTATGACAAAATATTTTAGTACAACACAGTTAATTATTGATACCGAAAAGACGAATTAATACATACTTAAAGCGTTATGGTTAAACGGATACTGAAAATACCCAAAAGTTTAATAAACACTGTGCATAAATTCGTACTAATGGCTCATTTCTTTTTTAAATGTTTCAGGTTAGTTATTTCTGTATCGCAATAAAATAAATAATTTTTATGCATACACTCCAAATAATACACTCGTAAGGAAGAAAGAAATATGTGTAAACAATAAATATAAGTTAGTTATTTCTGAGTATGCAGTCACCATGAAACGAGCATTTTCTTTTATTGCCTACCCATAAAGTTCATATTTTATAAGGCAGAACATTAATTATAGTAGATACCTACGTGCACATAAAAAATGATTAATATATCGTTTAGTGCTCACGGGTCCAGGATTTAAAGTTTGACAAATATTTTTTTACGGTGGCAGTTGAACATAAAATAAGCCTACGCCTTTGGAAATCATCAGCGGCCACGAAAATGTATGGAAGTAAGCCATGAAGTTCTTAAATGTTAAAAAAAATTATTTATCATAGTTAACTATAAAGTAGAAAGTTTTAAATTTGCACACCTTTTTGCACAATATTATCGAATAATAACAGAATACAAAGCAAATAACAAAAACTGAAAAACAGTAGAAATTAACGAAAAAATGAAGCTATCTAGCTACACATTAGCTAGACTTGAAAAATTGCACAAAAACTTTACATCCCGACTCAATTATTTAATACATTTGCTTATAAATAATGTTTTTGAAAGCAAATGAAACACTTTCAGAATTTATTATTACAAATATACATAATTGCAATTTGAAATATACAAATTTTGAACACAAAGTTTAAGGATGGGTTGTTTAAAAAAATTTGACGAATTCGTCAAATATTTGACGTTAATTTTCACGTTCTGTGTAAGTTCTATTCAAGTTCTGTGATGATTTCAGTTTTGTGAAGTAGCTGGCCTATGATGTTAAAAAAACAGAACTCGAAAAGAACTTACACAGAACCTGAAAATTAACTTCAAAAATTTGATGAAATCAAATTTTTTGAAACAACCCGCCCTAAGTCGCTTGTTTGTGGTTTTTATCGTTTAAATTTAATTAGTGAAGATATTATATAAGTTACTAGCAGATCCGGCACACTTTTCTGTGGCTAACGAAACACAATGCCATTACCCAACCTTTATAACCAACGCCATCTTTTAATTTGCTTACATATCAAATCCACACCGCCCGCTTGCCAGCCCGCTGCCTGAATTGAATCTTTGAATTTCTCAGCTTTTCTCTACTATAATATGCATGTATTATTTATATAACCTTCCTCTTGAATCACTATCTATTGGTGAAAACCGCATGAAAATCCGTTGCGTAGTTTAAAAGAACTAAGCGTACAGACAGCGGGAGTGACTTCATTTTATACTACGTAAAGATTTGCACTTTACTTTTTTCCGTATTATTAAAAAAAATTATTACAAAATTTGTAAACCAATAATGTAAACCAATATTTCAAAGAAATATTTCAAATTTTTCGGGAATTTCTATCATAAACTTTTAACTGAAAATACAAAATGTTGTGTTCTCTCTTCCTAACACTGTAATCACATATCTCACCGTCATACAAAATGAGATAGCATGACTTTTATGGGTCCGTGTCCAGCTGGGAGAAATATCTCCCAGTGTTGCTCTAGGGTTTAATTTGCAAATACATAATTGACAAATCAATTACAAGCAGGGTCGAAATCACATTAAAAGACGACTCGTGATTTTTATTAACTCAAAATCGTCGAGTTATGATACTTTTTAATTGATATGATTGGCTGAAATGACGGCCATAACCAACCGATGGAACAACCAACGCAACATGGCAGCGAGTTTCCCCGCGAGATTTTATAGCGGCCGTCCATTTGGTCCAATGCGCGTCCGAATTCGATCATTGGCGAAGGAATTAAAGAGAATGCCTTACTGAGATAGAAATATAAAATATGGGAAATTTTCTTAAACTTTCCTAATGAAGTTTAAGAAAATTATTTAAGGAATTTTGTCAAAAACTTGCATCTGTGAGGAATCTATAAATACTGTTGAATATCTTTATATAGTATAAAATGAAGTCGATCCAGCTGTCTGTACGCTTAGATCTTTTAAACTACGCAACGGATTTTCGTTTCCACCAATGTTTGTTCCACGAAGGTTTATATGTATAAGACATGCATATTATAGCAGAAAAAAAGCCGAGAAAATCTAAGATTCAATTTAGGCAGCGGGCAGTGGGCTGGCAAGCGGGCTGTGTGGATTTGATATGTATACAAATTAACAGACGGCGTTGGTTACAAAGGTTGAGTAATGGCGTTGTGTTTCGTTAGCAACGTGTGGCCGGGTCTGCTAGTAAATAATAAGTTGCAATTTTAACAACGTATTGATAATTAATCGAACACTTGTTTGTGCAACATCTGAAGTAGCAAAAACATTCAATGTTTGGTCATTTTTTTATTGAAATTAAAAGCAAAAATACAATATAATATTATGTAGAGAAATATTATAGGGGCTAACTGGAGAGCTAGTCTATTTACTAATACATACTACAAATAATAAAAGTAGGTACAACATAATCGCTGAAAAAAATTACAAAAATAGATGTTTGATTTAATTTAATAATGAAGATTTAATTTAATATTTTTTTTGTCCTCCTGTTCTCTAGTATCCAAGCCTAAAAGCTTACCACTCAGTTATTGCAAAGCGGAAATATTTTGACCATCCGACAAAATACGCCCGATTACTGAGGGTTAAATCAGGTAAATCGTTCAATAGCTTCAGGAATTTAAATTTATCATTTCGTACACACCCTACACATGGACGACTATGCATGCACCCATTACTCCATTACGACATGGCGTTAATAAATTTGCATAGCTTTTTTCATTGGAATTTCCAGGTTACAGCGACTTCGGCTTGAAACGACATTCCATCGCAAGACATAAAAATTTTAAATATTTATTTAAGTTTCAAATAAGACAAGATGATAAATTGTTTTGTTCCTTCCATATAGGTATATATTATAAGGTCTCCGGGGGTAAAATGTACCAACGTTGGGAGGTGATTCTAAATGACAATACCTACAAGAAAAAATCGAGATTTTTCGAAATTCCTACGTTTTAATGTAGTTTTCAGGCAAAAAAAAAATTGCTTGTAAGAAAAACGAAATCTCAAAAAAAAATAATCGAAAAAGACATTGGAATTTCGAAAAAAGTTTTTTTTTTACTTCTACCATCATATAGAAGAACCTTCCGAAGTTAGTGCACTTTACCCCCGGACAACCCGCATAAATTAATAAAAAAAGCGAACTCACGCGAAGCCGCGGTTAAATATAAATGCATATTTTTAAGATCAGGTGAAAAATTAATGCTAGTCTGAGCACGAAAACCGTTTTTACAGATGTGCTTTTTTAACTAACCCGATTTCCTAAACAAATGTCCATAAGTTCGACCTTTTTGCCTTTTTTCATATTCTAATTCATCCAAAAAAGCATTTACATTATCCAACGATAAATATTACAATTTTTTTATTGTGTCCTCTCTACAGTTAAAAGCTCTGCGAATTTTATACGACTGGGCAATGTGACGGCCGCCGCCAATACTCGGTGTTTATTTTTCGTCTGAATTAACATTTATATTGGGACTGTAACAACTCGGTCGGACGTGTGTTTTCGAAAACCTGAGCCGCATTAGAATCAACGCTTTATACGGGCTGCCAATTCGAGCTCCGCAGTACCCGGGTACTACATGCGTATGAATTTAAATTTACACGACTGTGCCGCTTGTAAGTGTTCTGAAAGGCGATGTTCTCCAAAGAGCTTTGGAATAAATTCTATATTCTAAGTACTCGAAAATAAGATATGATGTGAACAGATTCAAGAACCTCCTGCTGAAAGCTGTGCATCTTGAAAAGCTGTCCGTGGAGTAAGCCGAAGCTACCCGAATTTCTACCGATTTCTTGCATTTCTCCCTTGAACATTTGAAGTTTTTAAGTTCTTAAAAAAATATATATAATTTTTGAAGATAATAACCTACACAATCGCCACGCCGAAACGCAAATTATATGAAGTTCCCTCGATAGAAAAAAATCGCAAAGTATGCTCCGAAAATTTTTGTTTTCAAGACTGCCTCTATTATTTAACAATTTGAAATTATTAACTAAAGTTAAGTTGAAATTATTAACCTCTATTATTTAACAAGTATGAAAAAATTTGCAGTGTTTCTTTGAACGTTGTTTTAGACAACCCCCACGAGATTTTTGCTCTATTCTAAAAGAGTCGTGTTTTATTAAACATTTACACAATTTTCGCTTCAATTTTATCGATTGAAATATTAGCGCGCTCTCTCCAACGTTCGTAATTACATATCTCTCCATCTTCTTCTTTTCGAGCTCGGGTACGGGGCCTTAAGGTAAAGCCTTAAGCTTTCAAATATTAGTATGCACATGAGTGAAAAGAATTCTTACGTATGATTTTAATTCAGATTTCCCGAGTGAAGATCTACGAGGCACAGGTTTTCAGAACAAACTCCAAGCCAATGTTACAACAATTTCCATGGTCATTTTATTTCGTTGTTAGGTGCCTTGTATAATTATATAATGTATATTTAATATTTATATCACATTGTGCAGCTTTTTTACAATACAAAAGCGGCATAACAATATAACAATGAATCTAAGAAAAGTTTAATACAATTAATGTTGGATGACAATAATTCACCTCTGCCATAGGTCACCCTAAGTGGTTTTTTTTTTTTCAAGGTTTAATTTAATTTATTTATTATAAATACAAAGTAATACAATATGACATAAAATATTACACAGAAAAAAGAAAAGTCCCAATAAATTACTTTTTAGCAGTTTGTCGATGGGTACTTTTACTTTGGAGATATATATAAACTTATTTTACAATTTTTGTGTTAGTCTAATACAAATTATTTCTTTCGGCAAGCCAATTTCTCAACAAATATTTGTTTTACCATTTGTACGTTTTTTAATTTCAGCAGGTAACATATTTAAGCAATTAGGATTAAATATGTTCGCTACGTTTGGTGATTTAGCAGGGGTGCCCGTTTGTCTAGGTCTTGGAGGCGGATGACCACGACACACTGAACCTCAGATTCCTACCCACCCCTTAAACCCTATTTCTTCCCAGAACTCTCCTCCCCTTCCTTTCCTTAAAAGACCCTCCACAGCATCTCCAAAGATGACGTAGGCCCTGAGGGAAATTATTTTCCTCAGGGCTTTCTGTCTGGGTTTCACGTAAAAAAAAAAAATTCCAGCTATAGTCATTGCAATCCCCATTACCACTATATTTTTTGTCAGAACTAAGGGTTAGGATAAGTTCACTTTTATCACTAACACCTAAACTGTGGCCATCCTTAAAAACCTTTGCTGTGGCACTAATAATCCTCCACACAGCATCCCCAAAGATGACATAGGACCTGAGAGAAATTATTTTCCTCGGGGCCTCCTGTGTGGAGCTCATGTAAAAAAAAAAATACAATATGGTATTTTTGTGGATGGAATTTAATGTAAAAACAAGCGCAGACCCGTCAAAAATCACCGATGGTCTGAATTCTCGAGAAATCTGTTTCAATTTTAAAAATAGCAGTTAAAATAATTTTCTTTTAAAAATATTATATAATTGGTAGGCACTTACGATTGTCTAAAATATCCAAACAAACGCTTTAAATTTTGAAAATTACCGTTAAATACGAAGCAAAATATCTAGAGTTCATTGAACTGGAGTTACAGACAGACGGAATCTCAATCCAAATTAGTATTTTTATAATAATGAAAAATTATTTTCGAATAAAACAAATAAGATATGACGAAAATATTGATGATATTAGTTTCATTCGAAACTCACTCGGGTACAATAACGTTCCATGATTAAAGTGATTAAACTTCAATTAAAATAACAGGCGACACGATCTTAGTGAAACTAATGCTAGACCTAACAAAGGTATATGTGGTACATGCAGAGTATACAGAATACATCCTAACGGTGAGTACAGATTTACAAAGAGCCTTTGTATTTAAATACAAGTGTAAAAGTAAAAGCTCGCATTGCACGAATCTGCGAAATATATTCTACGACTTACGGTGTTCGTACATGGAAAATACGATAAGTGGTTTCGTGTCCACGTCAAAGTAGCCATCAAATGTAAAGTGTGGCCGCACTAAAAAGTACAAAAACGGACACTACAAATCAAATACTAACGATGCAAATGCATAATGTATAGGGAATATCGAGATCTGGAGATCACAGAAGACGGAGAAAAGTAGAGAAAAGCTACTTTAGAGGCTATTACAAGTATTTTTAGATTTTAACACAATTGGAAATAGATTGACAAAACTCCAGAGTCGAAGTCATACTTGATAATGGTTCATGGAGGATTTTTTCGAAGAAATAAAGCAGCGAATTGGAGTCTAAAAAAGATCGACATGATGAAGAAGGGAGAAAATATGAATCTTTTCACAGACAAGGTGATAACTGTAAGTTGTGATGCAAAATGTCCTAGTCCTATTCAAACAATGGGCACGTGATTGGCGTGTCTCCGAACGTACACCGATGGTGAAAGGATCATTTTAATACTAGTTCTTCGAAACTCCTTCCATTTAAATACTGTAAAAAAAAATCAATCTTCACACCCCAACGTTTAAAACTTGCACCCCGTACATTAAAAAACTGAAATCTATCACACGAATTGCCCGTATTCGCACAATCCAGATTTTTTCCAGATATCCAGAGGTTCCAGGGGTAGCTACCAAACTCAGCAGTAAAGCGCATTTACTATTTGTACGCGATCAGCATTTGTAAAGCTTCCGAGATTCTAAATAAATTCATACCTCATAGACGCAGGTAAAGTTTATGCAATGAATTATAATATTATTGAAATGCCTTTACACCTATAAATTCCAAACTATAAACTAACTGAATAGAAACGAATAATAATTCATATCGAAAAAGCCACCCGCAGTATATTGACATTTGTCTTAGTTAAATGGTTGTAGTTTTTGCACAAGAACAAGACACAGTCACCCTTGGATCCAAAAATAATGCAGAAATAGTTTTTTTGAAGATATTCGAGATATATAATAATGTTTGTGCATCGAAGATGCGATTGACTCAGATTTGTTAGCTATCATTTCGAGAACGTTTCGATTAAAAATAATCTAGTAGATTTTTGAAAGAAGTAGTGGTTGTGATGTAAAACTATGTTCAGTAGATACCTATATACATTTGGCTTCGGGTACGCGGTCGCGGTATCACATTCCGTATAAATATGTACGATTTACGTGTCTCTCTATTACAACAAATATTTATAAAAAGCAAAAATAACTGGCAGTATGAAGAAGCACAAACTAAAGAACGGTGGGATCCGACGTTATGAAATTTGTTTAGTTTTTATCCATCTGGAATTTCCAGGTCAAAATAACTATGTAACGCTATTTCTATCGTCACCTGTTATCATCAAATGTTGTTGTTTCAGACTTTTCACATCAAATATCGAGCGAAACTGGATATTAAAACTAGCAACAGCATTTTTATAAATGTATGCTTTTATATGGCTGACAGAGTATTGCACTCACCGCTCTGTTCGGCTGACTATTATTATTATTATTATTATTATTATTATTATTATTATTAGTAAACCAATGTATCGTTTATCTAAATATGATTGCACTAGGTGGGTGATAGTTCTTTTTGTGAAAAACTTAACCTACCTATTTGTTGTTCAATTCAGGTTTTTATTATTGATGGGTAAAACGAAAAAAAAGCATTCTATAATAAGCCCCTATTTGTATTAATGAGCATTTATCGCCGGTAAAGTTACGATGGATGATAATGAAAGATAATTAATTTGCAATTGAACTGCGCTGGTATGAGGAAGTACACAATCCACAACACGCCAAATCATTAAGGTCAGCCGTTTAATTAACCGAATGATTGATGAATACTTTTCAATTCACGTTTTATGAAGTGTTCGTTTCAAGTCAATCAATTAAATATTCATCAAAACGCAAGTGCATTCTCCCGCATTACTGCGCTCGCCACTTATAAATTGCATCGGGTCTCATTCGCATACCGGTGCGACCCAATAAACTCCATAAAGCATACGCGCCGACAAATGCATTGCAATTTTGCCCCCCAATCGTATTGCACTTTTGTTCCCCGATCGCAATCGGCCCCGGGCTACGCTACATGCTATACGCCACTCGGTTCCCGAGTAATTTTTTGATTTTATATTGAATAACGAGTGCCGCCTTAATTGAATTCTCGGTCTGATGAACATGTGCGAACAACAAGAATTCTGACCAATTCTGCTTAAGCGAAATCGCTTGACAACCATTCACAATATTATTATTATAATGCAATGCTAATACCAAAGTATTATGGCAATGTGTCTTTGGCAATATAAAGCCAGTTACGTAGTTACCTGACATCTACCAGGAGATGTAAATGGCGTGCATAAAAAGCGATTTTTCTGCAAGAATCGTGAAGTTTGGCGTATTAAACTATGTTTTATCTCTGCTTTCTACCAATTTGGCACGAATGCTGGTAGGGTAAACTAACACAACAGATGTTATCTATTTGACCCTATTAGCACTAAGAAAACCCTTTGAACTCATATTTTAAAAAATACCAACCCTTGGGCATTTATACAATATACCGTTCGAAATATAAATTTATCTTACAGCAGCTAAATTGGAAAATGAAATGGCCTTTTCTGACCATCTCGAAGTATCGTGGACCGATTTGCGACACCATTTACAACAAAACCAAAGTGTGTTGCAGCATGTTAGAATTTCAAAGTAAATAAACCTTTATCTGTGAAAGAATAAAATAGAGCCAATGAATTTAAATCAAACAAAATTAAGGTATCGACAGAAATCTTGCTTTTAGAAACTTACCGAGTTGCAAAGAATTTCCTTGCAACCTTCTTTCGCAATAGGCCACGAGAAGATTCAGATCAAGACACCAATCACAACAAACTTCACATTATTTTATGAAATATTATTTCTGTAAACAATTTGCGAGTGGAAAATGACACAGATGCAGTAATGGCTTACTGTTTAAGCTAGTGCGAGTATTCTCACGCTACACGGGTAATTTGACCGGCATCATGAAATGACGGCTATGCCATATTGTGATGATGAAAGAAAGTGCTTAGAACTCATAATGTACAACACGGAAGCCAGGTTTGGTGCTACTACCTGCACCTACATACTTGTATGCGCTATAAGACAACATTGTTCGTTCCCTACATCTGTGACCTCAATAAGTTCGTCTGCTAAGTTCGCGAACACTTCTTCCTAGCAATCAAGATTACAACACCTAGACAGAAAATGTTAATTTATTTATTTTTTTATTTTTTATTATCGAGGCTTCTGACTCCCACAATGTTGTCATTTTTGCCTCATCTGTTATTAAATTATTATATCACAATTTTAATCTCTGTTGATTTATTTAATGCACCATAATAGATTGGGGCTCGTTGGTCCGTCAGCGCAAATATTTTAAGCTCGAAAATATATTTCCACCCTGAGCAAG
Source organism: Glyphotaelius pellucidus (assembly GCA_936435175.1). Taxonomy (NCBI): domain Eukaryota; kingdom Metazoa; phylum Arthropoda; class Insecta; order Trichoptera; family Limnephilidae; genus Glyphotaelius; species Glyphotaelius pellucidus. The sequence continues at coordinate 13,611,323 of OW386550.1, forward strand.
ACAATTTGATTTGACTACGGTAACTCGCATTTTATTCCATACTTTCAAGTACAATAGAAAAAAGCTCTACTGGATGGCAATTTTGATGAATTTCACTGATAACTGTATAATGTATGTGCCTTAATTTATAATAATTTTTTCAAGTCTTTCCATTTTCTTTTTGTCCAACGATGGGATTAAGGATGGGTTGTTTCACAGAATTTGAACAATTCATCAAATTTCGAAGTTAATTTTCAAGTTCTGTGGAAATCCTATTTAAGCTCTGCATTATCCAAATACTGAGGAAATAAAACAGAACTTAAATAAAACCTTCGGAAAACATGAATTTTAAATTTGAATTTTTTTATTTTTTATTGTAATATAAAAAATATGGGTTACATATATGTAAATTTTACAAAATATTATATTAAAGGTCGTTTTTGGTCATGTATACCTTATCAGAAAAGAGGAGCTCTTGTGCCTGATAAGGGAGCCATTTGAAAGTAATATGTCTACTGTTTTGGGAAAAAGCCAGAACAGAGCCATTCATTACTAAATACTAAACCTCTCAAACCTCGGAAGGACATTACTAGCCACAAACATCATATTCGATTAGAACCTTTGAAGGATAGATCTGACCGAGGCGTCCTTACAAAGTATTTTGTTCGTTTTTTTTTATAATACGGAGATGTGTGAATTTTTCGTCAATGAAAAGAAAAATAATCATTTCTCTTTTCATTTCGTCTCAAATATTTATACTTAATTCCAACGATAAAATCCATATTTTTTCGTTGACAACAAGTTTAAAAAATGTTAGTATTTTTTTTAAATGTATAAACTGCATAAAAAGAGAAGTGACAGTTTCTTACTACTTTCCGACACACACAAAAGGAAGGTGTTTTCTAAATATTCTTTCAATGTGTTTTCTAAATTCTTTCAAAATAAAGGACGTTTCGATTCAAAATGTTTCGATAAGTTTTTTGTTAACATTTCCATGTTAGATATTAAAATTTTATTATTTAGAAATGTCAATTTTTATTTCAAATATTCAAATATTTATCTCAAAAATAATTTTATCAAGTTTCTAAAATGGTATGTCTTTTAACGATGGCTCCAGAAAATATATATGTAGCAAATTTTAAATACCTCTGAATCATTCCAAAATTGCGTGAAATTCCACCGTGTCGTTAGGACTTGTAGGTAAAATATTTTAAAGACTGAAATATGAATACATATTTCAAATACAATGTTACGAAACAATGGTAAAAACGTCAAAAGCCTACTTCTGAAGCGTCGTGCAGTTATATGTCCCAGAGTTCTGAGGTTGAATTTGAACCGCGGTTTCCACGGTGTCGATACGACCAACATTGTATATAAAGAATGTTCTTCTCAGTTGGAGTTAGAGCACTCGAGTTGCAATTTTCTGTATCCCGTCGGAAATCATCCGGCAGAAGTTGAGATGGTTGGCATATCGGGCTACCTGAGATTATAGAACCAAAGAGATGGTGTAAAAGATAGTTAAAAAATGAAATAAAATGTACCTACATAATTTTTTTACAGATTTACCTTCTGGTTATCTTTTTTTTAAACCTCTTTACCTCCAAAACGCGGAAACCGATAAATTAATGCACCTATGCAAGTTGTTAGCTCAGTGTAACGGTTACTTTTAAAAAATATATCAACGTAAAGAGAAAAAAATACTGGGTAAATACTGATTGCATCTAACATCGAGACAGTCACAAAGACGATTCGTTACCCCGTGAACTTAACAAGAGAAAGATGGTAGCGAAACTCCACTAAATGAACTGTTTAAAATGAAATCTTCAACATCGAAAACTGCAGTCAAACTAGTTAGTAAGGTCATTTTATTAAAAATTCTCTAATATCTTCTCCAAGCTCAAACTTTTTAATAAAAGTTTGTTTATCTGAAGTGTAAGTGTACCAGGTAAGTATGTTTTCTGTATCTGTTTGTCAACAATTAGATAGAGCTTAGGAAGTCAGATTTGTACAGCGCCATCGTGATGATTTGTAAGTCAATAGTTATTATTAGTTATAGTTATAAGCCACTAGTAAAGTCTAAGTATATTTTATTTTATCTTCCAAGATTAAGACATCAAAATTAGATTAATTTTCTGCCACCTTGGAACAGGCTCAGCCTAGTGAGTAGGTAAATACAAAAAATGTATATTATCATATTATCTTGGTTAATAAATAATTTAAAAAATAATAATAATAAACAAAATAAATAAATAAGTGGTAAATAAGGGCGTAGTCTAGTGATAAGTCTAAGGGTATAGGTTAAATATATTTGTTTTTTTTTTTTTCATCTGCTCTGATGATGGACACTGTAACGCTGTCCGAAACGTTGGCTAAAGAAGGAGGTAGCGAAACACGGCATAACACCCCAAAAACAATAATAAAAATTTCTTTGAAAGTTTCGTTGCAACAAGGTTTCACAGAAAAGGTATTCGTTTCTCTAATGTGAATAACCATTATTCCCAGTGAGCAACACACAGCCTCAATGATTCTTTAAGCTTATTTCATCTTAATAGCCCGTGTGAAATGTTCCCATTTCCCCTGAATCACGGCCATCATGGACCACAGCCTCAGCTACTGCAGGAACCGTTATATCGTTTGAGAATCGGACAGATAAATCAGGCATCTCGGTATTATTGTACCAATCAGATGTTACCGTTGATATAAACCAGAGTAGGTATTTACATGAAACCTCATAGACATCGAAAAGCAATGTCTTTCATAAAATACGCTCGCTAAAGAACAGATACGCTGCCATACTTAAATCATTTTAAGATTAAATGACGACATTCTAATTTAGTTTCCAACTTAGAAAATAAATGAAAACCGACCAACCGAGCTAATATTTTCCAGAATGCTTGATTGTACAGTAGTTTCACCAGTATTAGATCCTTTACTAATACTTTTACGGAGGCCGTGTTTTAAACCCACACATAAGTGTATGAATGTCCGTTCGAGGTACATCATTGACTGAACGATAGCTGGCAGCAGTGCATGTGTTAAAGTCTTGTTGACCAAAACTATAGGAAGTTCGCGAAGTTATATTTTTTAGTTAATTGTTATCAAGGCAAAACTTGGACCTGGTATTCCTTCGCAACGACAAAACAAAGAAGTTATTGCTATTGTGAAAGAAAATTTCAAATGCTTACTCCAGTTTAAATTTTTTTTAAATATTAATATTTCCATTCGAACGAACAGGACGCAAAAATGTTTTCGTTATTTGTTTTTGGGGTGTTATGCCGTGTTGCGCTTCCTCCTTCTTTAGTCAACGTTTCGGACAGCGTTACAGATTCCATCATCAGGGCAGATGTGTAATTGTGTACTTGTTAGTGGTGAAATGTGTGCTTATGTACTTGGAACTTTTGTACTTTGTACCGGTGACTGGCGTTCACTAGATGACAATGGATTCGAGGAACAAGCTACTTTGGAACCAGTTCCTACGCCATTGCCTATCTCGGCTCCTTTCTACCGGTGATTAGGGATCACTAGATGACAGTGGATTCGACGAACAGGTTTATTGGAACCAGTTCCACGCCTGATTGCGGAGACAAATGAAATCTACAACTATTCTGAAGTATACTGTAATACCAGCTCGTAGTGAAGTGGAGCTGGCAAAACGGTATTGTCAAAAAAGTCTTTGTCAAGGCCGATAATAGAGACGAAGACTAAAACGGCTGTCACATAACCAGCAAAGCTCAAAGCAACGCAACAATATATGTTTTTTTTATGTGAGTCCTGAAAATGAAAATGTGAAAATGAAATATGTGTAAAATTCCCCGAAAATTAAAAATAATATATATTAAGGAAAACGTGGCACGAAAATAATGATAAAGTGGTATCTCCTCACACTCCCACTAATGATCAAATATATCTTAATCTTAGTGGTCAATTGGCTCTTCGGGTAACATGGTCTCGTTGCCGAGTTGTGCCGAAGGTAGATTTACGAAGTCTTTAGGTTTTCGGGAGTTCATCAGATCAAAACTAACCTTCAGCCTGAAACGACGTTTGTCCTCGGAAGTATCATTATAATAATTACAATACGACAATAAACAGCCACTGCGTTACTAAGAACCTAAGACTTTCAATCAAGCTCCATAGTTTATAAGGATAGTAAATAACTGCGGGAGAATACAGGTTCCAGTACATACCATGTGAATACGAATGAGAGAATGTGAAGGACATAACAGTTCACAAACGCCAATCTAGTTCATACGATACCAACGGCTGCAATGGTGTTTATTGTGCAGTCTTCTATGCTAATTTGGAGCAGCTACTGAGAATGTTTTGCTTGTAAAGATGCGGTTTAAGCTAAAGTTGTACTTGTATTTTGCTGTATGCATGTATTGCAACATGAACGTGTCCTACATACCATCCCTAACAAAAAATACTATGAAGTGTGGTTTTGCATTACTGAAACATAATTCAAATATGGAAAAGGCGAAACCATGAAATGAAAATGCGACCCATTGCATAAAATTTCATGTCTTTTTCAAAATACGGTGTTTATGCAGAGACCAATGATAAATTTTCTGATAAGGTATTAACCCTCAGGCTCTTTTATTCGTCTTTAGGAACAGCTCACATAGGTCTCACAGAAATCTTTGTATCTCCCTTACTGTTATGGAAAATTTAGAGATCTACCGTAGTACGGTCTTTTACCGTAACACATAATGGAGATTGTTGCAATCAAATGAAGTCAGAATGAAATTCGCATAAAAATCTATATTTAATTCAATCAAAATCTCTTACAATTTAGTTGCCAGGTAATGTACTGTAAATTGCCAAAATAACATTTTACACATTATACGTAGATACAAAAAGTCAGTTTCAACATCAACGCCCAAGTAAAACCAATAAATTATCGGTAGTAACTAACTATTAAAAGAATTTTTTAATAAACTCTGACCTATGTCTTATTCTAAATTAATACCAATCATAATAATTATTGAGACCGCCATAATAACAACGAACAAGAAGGCCTTGAAAGGCTTACAAAATCCGCTTGAAAAGAATGTATTGTACTCTAAGTAAATAATATTAAATTTAAATTAATATCATATTAACATTTATTCTACAGATCAAAAAAGGATACATTTAGATTCATAAAAGGCTGAACGTCAAACGTATTCCGTTATGAAATTCATCAATAGATTTACGATTGCTTATTACTTATTACGATAAGTAATAAATAATAAGTAATAAGTAATAAGTAATAAGTAATGTAATAAGTAATAAGTAATAAGTAATAAGTAATAAGTACTAAGTAATAAGTCATAAGTCATAAGTAATAAGTAATAAGTAATAAGTAATAAGTAATAAGTAATTATTAATAAGTAATTATAAATAAGTAATAAGTAATAAGAATAAGCAATCATAAATTAAATCGTAAAACAATAAACAGTAATTGCTGCGGTGGGAATCGAAAATACTGTTTATTGTTTAACCTATTAAATATGCCATAAAATAACACCGGAGGCATACGGGCCCGGTACTTTAGAATGACATTTTGAAATATCCTACAAGTGACCCAGAAAAAATCAACATTTTGTTTAATTCAATGCATTATAATTGACTTGGTGGTGTTTAGGAGTAATATGAGTATTGTACAAGATAGAGCGTACACCTTTACTTATAACTGCGTACTCAACTCAAATTATGATTTTTCGAAGATGTCCGACTAATCAACTGGACGATTGATATTTTAGAAGATTTGAAACCTTAAGTATTTTTCTATTCCTATTCGCTCTTTTAGACACAATATTATATGACAGCGAATACATTTACAACAAATCAAACAGTCCACAATAAAGTAAAATGTACCTACATAATAAAATACGAAACAGTACCATTTGATTTATTTAGTTTGAGATACGGCGATGTTTTCTGTATTGCAAAGTAACGGATTGACACTCACGTTCCTGTTATTATTTATATAGGTAGACAAAATCACGATACGACCCGATAGTACACCGTTGACCAACTTAACTTACTGCTGTCCTAGGAGTGCATGAATTCACTACTATTTACAGGCCACACAGACAGCTATAACAATGAGTTTCTTGCATTCATTTTTAATTTCAGAAAAATTTATGTGAACAGATTTTTCTGCTGTGAGCTCGAAAATGTTTTTTTTTACATTAGCTCCACACAGGAGGCCCTGAGGGAAAAAATCTTTTCGGGACTTGTGTCATCTTTGGGGAAGCTATGTGAAGGGTATTTTTAGGGAAGGAGGAGAGGAAGTTCTGGGGAGAAAAAAGGTATGAATCTGGGGGTCTGTATGTCCAGGACATATGAATCCATCCCTCCCACTGCGGTAAGGCGATGTTCCGAGAGAGTCCTGCTGGAGAGATTAAAATGTCTCCCTCAATCAGTCTCTAATACATTTTTTACAAATAAATTAAATGAATCCGTATTTTTAGGTGATGACGATACGTGAAAATTATATGTCCATATTATTTACTTTTATAAATAAGTAAACAAAGTGTAATATCTACTTTATTCTCTCCAGAGACATTCGTTATTTATAAGTATCTACTGGGACCAGTATTCTCCATCTCCAGTACTATAGAATGTTTATTGAAAGACTTGGGTTCTTAAAATCACAGTGACTATTTATTGACATATTGTAATTTATAATTTCACTTCGGAGGACAAACGTCCTTCCTGGCTGAAAGCTAGGTTTTGTTTGCTGAGCTCCTGAGTTATAATGACTCTGCACATTTCCTTCGGTAACCTTCGGCACAAATCGGCAATGAAACCATTTGAAGTTCCCACAGACAACCAAAGTAAAGTGGGAACTAAATCATAGACTAACATGATACATTACAATAAGCAAATTCAAGACAGGTTGAAAGAATCATTAAGTTAAAATATAACATATTATAAAAAAATATTATGCAAGTTACAATATTGTTTAATAAATACAGGTAGTATTGAAGTGCGGGTATTTATGTAGTGACGCCACACAAAACAGCCTCCGTTCATACCTAGAGTGACTATACCATTACCATCAGTGTATATATGTTATAGTCAATCCTCGAAGCTCCGGCGCTCCTAGGTTTGACTAGTCAATCCTCAAGTCAGACCTGAGGATTCAATCCTCGAAGTTCCGGCGCTCCTAGGTTTGACTAATCAATTCTCAGGTCTGACTAGTCAAGCTCCTAGGTTTGACTAGTCAATCCTCAAGTCAGACCTGAGTCAATCCTCAAGTCAGACCTGAGGATTGACTAGTCAAACCTAGGAGCGCCGGAACTTCGAGGATTGACTATAACATAAATATATAAACAGAAATACATATATTAAGAAATTAATGAAGAAAGTGAAGGTTGGGAAGTACCTGGCTATTCATACCCAATTACTTTAAACATACTCTAACTAAACATTGAAGCCATTTAAAGCTACATTGCGATTATCTCGCGAGTTGTGAAAAATGGGACATTTCCTCCATCGCCAAGCTATGCACCCGCCACCTTTTTAAATATTTCTACTCAGATGCTATGTACTCGTCTACTAGGTTTTCTTATTTGTGTGTAGATAATGGGTACCTACAGGTTTTTTTTCAAAATTTTCTATGTTTCACCCTCCAGGGGTGTTCTAGGTAATCATTTTAAATTACGGAGAGAGGAAAGGTGAATTTATATGATTTTATTTAAATTACACGGGAGATTGGAGTCGAGTTCAGACTTAGAAGAAATGAAATGCTAAATGGAGGGGAGGTCTTTGGTCTTATTTAAATTCAGAATAATCTTATTCTAATGTACTTAAAAGATTTATGGAGCGAAAATTAATTTTAGACAAGGCTTGATAGAAGAGAGGACCACCAAAAATTGTGTGATCTAAGGTTCCCACTTCTAGACGACAGAAAGTACAATCTGGGGAGTCAAGGACGTGAATTTTAAAAAGGTGAGAAGGAACGCAACAATTTTTTTATTTATTTTATATATTCAATAATATTATTATTCAATTTATAAAAAGAGTTTATTAATAAACAAGTTCAGCGAAACAGCTGTCACGTGTAATAATAATTACCTAGCAGAACTTGTTTATAAATAAACTGTTTTTATATATTGAATAATAATATTATCTGAATAATAATATTATTTTCTAATTTTTTCAAAAATCTGTTTCTGAAAAAATTAGAAAATATACAGATTTAGGAAATGAGATTAAAAGAATTTGGCATTCTCGGACTATAAAAATATTACCATTTGTTATTTCGGCTACTGGCATTATACCTAGCTCTCTAATTAAAAATTTAGGCTTATTAGATTTATCAAAGAATCTTTATATAAAAATGCAAAAATCAGTCATATTGAACACATGTAGGATTACGAAAGATTTTTTAAATATTTATATTGAGGGATCAGTAGGATTCATCGGTTCAGTTAGGAGTTCTATTGAGCCGAACCCTCTGATATGAAAATATCTGGAGTCGGTGAAGTATTTTCCCATATGGTCTCTGGTAGGTTGACGTGTTGTTCTTGTATAGTTTTGAATTTATTATACTTATACAATGCAATTACATCGCGTGGATAGACTAGATGATCATTTGTGGAAAAGTGTATGGAAGGGTTAAATTTTTCCTGTGGGGAAGATTTAACCCGGACATAAAGTCTAGAGAACAATTAAAAATAAAAGAAATAAAAAATTAAAATGGAGTTCTACAAATAATTAAACTTGATAACAATAAATGAACGCAACAATGTCGAATTCTCGTTAGAATAAGTGAGGAAATTTAATTTTTGGAGAAATGGTAATGGTAAATGCTAAATATCCACAGTTTAATTTGACAAAAAATATAAATTCCTGTGTTACACGATAAAGAGGTATTAAAGTGTTAGAATGGTGTTTATTTAATAGGAAATTTATTTCAACGCCTTCCAAGCAGTATTTGCATTTTAGAAGTGATGACCTTAGGTTCAGGACAAGTCCGCTCTACCTCTCGTGCACGGATACAGTCAACTAGAATTTAACAACTATTGCAAAATAACCAACAACAATAGAATTATATAACATTTCCGAAACGTTACCGTTTATAAACTGGAATAAAACCGTTTTATTCTAACTGTGCCGGAATCTTTCTCACAGCCTCCGAACACTGTGGCCCCGATAGTTATACATATTTGCCATCAATATAACACGTACAAGGTTAGGTATTGTTCTGCTTTCTGTCCTGCTCTTCACCCGAGAGCAATATTTAACAGCTTATTAAAGATGAAGGGCTTTGACTGTAGAACAAATATAACGCATTCGTCATGTAAACATTTAAGCAGCAGTCCCGGAGAGCTTGCGTCAACGGTAATAGCGTAGGCACCCACCAACAATGTGATAATAAATTCAGTTCCGCTAAAGCACAGTGGCGTAGCAAAAGCCCAATAGCAAGAATCACACATCATGAAGGGATAAAAATTTCAAAGATGCAAAAATTATGAATTAGACTCACTCGCAAGGGTCGCAAACTCTCGTAAAGGTATCCTTGATAAATGTAGAGACTAGCGAAGGTAAATCTTTTCGTGAGGTTTTCACACACGTCTCAGACTCGTTCATACCAATTACTATCCTCACTAGTTAACTTTTCGAAAAGTTTAACTTTTTTGAATATTTTAAATTTTTGAAATTTTATGTTTTTGAAATTTTAATTTTTTTGAAGTTTGAAATTTTTTGAAATTTTAATTTTTCTAAAATTTGAAAATAAGTGTTTGAAAATAATTTTTCTTTGAAAATTGTTTTTTTTTTTTATTTTAGAGTATTTGAAAATTGAATTTTTTCAAATAATTTTTTTTTAAGTTGATTTAATTTAATTTTTGACATTTAAAAGATCATAAAATTAGATTTTTTGTCAATAATTTTTTGAAAAATTGAATTTTTTTGAAGTTGCCTTCTTGAATGTGATAATAAAATGTGCCAAATAATAATATCTTTTGGAAGGGAAGTCGCGAGTTGCGAAATGTGTCGTGTTTTACTTCGCTTCGCAACTCGCGATTCGCGACGTAATCGCGTGAAGTCATCGCGACTCGTGAAATCATAGCGACTCGTGAAGTCATCGCGACTCGTGAAGTCATCGCGACTCATACGCTTTGTACACTTCGTAGAGCATCATGAAGTTTCTAAATTCACATTATTCACAGATCATACGATGGATTTGTTCGCGAGAATCCAAATGATCTGAGACGCGTAGATTGGGGATGTTGGAGGCTGGGAATGTTGCTACGCCACTTAAAAATTTTCTCGTCAGCAGTAACTCAGAGACATAAAAAACGCGGTCCGACAATCTGTTACCGTTTTGCAGTTATGGAAAGGTTACGACTCAATAAAGTACGGGAAGAAACTCGCTCATATGACCACACGGAGATAGCTCACTGACAGGGCCGTAAATCATAGCTCGGAATAGTTAGCATTTGCATAGAAATACATAATATTGAATGAATGGATGTTGGTAACCTCTGCATGCCACCCGGTTCAGGAAGGCCTGGAGAGGTGTTCAAATTCATGAGAGTTCTACATTGTATAGTGATGAGAGTAAATTGCATGCAATATTAATAAGTTGATGATTTATAGCGCGACGTTTTTATGTGTACTTCAAATGAGCTCTACAATTCAAGCGGCGCAAAGGAACCTAAAAACTAAGAAATCATAAAATAATTTAAGGGTACACGGAGAGAAGAGAAATAGTCCATCATTTTGACAAAAAAAAAATACGCGATTTTGTTCAGAATCCTGTGTTTTATTTTGTTCATTTTCGATACAGGTGATTGATTGCACCAGTTTAAATATTATCTGAAGAAAATTCCTAGAGGCTAAAAGAAAAAAAAATTAATAAAACGTAAAATTTTAATTTCGCGTTTTTTACGCAATCTTCATCACTGGGCGTCAGAAATTTGGCATAGGCACTTCTTACGCCCAGATATATAATATAATCATATATAATATCTGCGTACTATGCACGAGGAATGTGTAAATAGCTTCCCTCCGAATTTTGAGGTATTAAAATGCTAGAAAAAGAACTTTGCAACTAGAATTTTACTCTCCATTCGGAAATTAAGCGCGGTTTCCTTCGAAATTTGTCAATAGATGATACCGCAACTGGAAATTCAATAGTGTATTTGGAACACCATTTTTTTACATTAACCACACTGAGGGAAACAATTTTCCTAAGGACCTACATCATTTTTGGGGATGCTATGATGGGGATGTTTTAATCAAATGAAGGAGAGGACGTTTCGGAAAGGAAAAAGGTGTGAGGGGTGGGTAGGAATAAGGGTGAATGTGTCCAGGAGTGTCAGACTCATGAATCCATCCCTCCCGCTACAGTGCGAAACGATGGGCTGAGAGAGAGGTCAAAAGGTCTCCCCCGCCCGGATCGAGGCTTTTACGCAGGTTCCCCACCCCTGTTTTAGCGCATAGCAAAGAAACACTTGTAACCTAAGCAGGGGGCTTTGAATTCGCAAAACTGTCCTATTCCAGACACAACTAAACACACCTTATGTTTATTTATTTATTTATTTGAGACACAAACAGGATATTTACAGAGCATTATTTTGGTTAATGTATAACAAATTAAGATACAAATATAAATATCCCTAGACTAATGTGTCTACAGTAATAACATTAGCGTATTCACAGACACATGAAAAACAATATAAGTATTTTTTTACATAATTTAGAAACTGTTAGGTTGGATAGCCTGTGACCGAATGCAAGTACATCAAAGATCCAACAATTTCCTTTCATTACATTCTAGCTATAGAAAATACCATGAAAAATTGGGTCGTCAGAATAAAATGGCTAATAAATAACGTAAACACAAGGGGGTAACTTTGTGGTATTAATTATTAAAATACGAGAAACCACAAAACATTTGCGAGTCAATAATGTTTGCCTACAAATAAAGGAAAAACGACCAATGGCGACAAAATTCTTCGCGAAGAGCAACACATGAACGTCTAGGAATTCTAAAACACAGTTGTTTGTCACCAGCGGTCACATTAGTATGAATGATGCAGTGTGTTCTAATAGATTGAAGGGAGTGAACATTAAACTTATGCGGTACAGAAACAATCCGCCCTGTCTGAAAATTATATATATATAGCGCCCTCGAGGTGATTTCTCACGAAAACAGCGCTGTATAAATCAGCCAAGTATTATATCACATATAGATCAGAAAAAGTTTTATCTACGAGCAGCAGAGATGTATAGGATAGTTAGATAAAGAAATAACAATCAGGAAAGGGAGGGATAAGAAGTTCTGGGAAGGAAAAAGGAATGAGGGTGGGTAGGAATCTGAGGGTTAGTGTCCAGGAGTGACGGACGTATGAATCCATCTCTCCAACTCCAAGGCGATGGGTTGAGAGTCCGGCTGGAAAGGTCAAAAGGCCTCCCTCAACCAGTCTCTCTCGATCCGGCCCGCCACGCAGCAATTTAGAAGTTGGGCAGACGCATCCGCCGTCAAGACCCGGACAAAACTCACCCCATGAACCCGGGCACCCTGCTAAGTCACCAAACATAGCGAACCACTTGGGGTCCTCATGGCGGAGGTGATGGTTATCCAATAAATGGTTCCCGGGGCGGCGGTAAATAAATCATAGCGGTGTATAAGTCAATCAAAGTTTTATCAAAAATTTTACTTTTTTTATTGGTAAGCTCATTGGAGGGGACCCCACCACTTTCTCAACGGCGTTATAAGGAAACATACGGTTTCCTCCTTCACCGCACACGTCAAAACTCTATTTTTGATTGAACGAAGCTACATTTATTTGAACGACTCTAGACCCTCCAATGTCCATGCATACGGGGTTAGTAAGCAGTATGCAAAGGCAAATTGGTAAGCACAGATTTTCAGACTTTACTGAATGCACGCCACTGTCAACTGCAGTTTTTTCGATGTGTTTCAGCTCTGATCAGGATAGAACAAAGCAGCCAAGGTTTTAAAAACCTTTTCTCCACCGCTTAGGCCGTGTTTAGATTTAAGCTCCTGTCCCTTCACAAGTACGGTGTAGGTACCGTACAGGGCAGCACAGGGAAGCGAGTAGTAAAGTTTCGCGTGCGCGTTATTGGCCCGCGCGGCAATCACATATTTCTCCCTAATTGACAAGCCGGCCGGCGGTTGGTAGGTTAGATTAGGCCGCAGCCGCTATCAGGCCGGGCCGCGTCGTGCTCCCAAATAACCAATAAGTTGGTCCACATCCTCCGCTGATGATGTACAAACGAGCCCTGCATCGTGGTGAGTTCATCTCGCCCGCAGATGGGAACGGAAGATAGGGCAGAGTCTAGTTACTTGCTCCCGCGGTGTTGAGAGGTGAAAAGTCGAAATCTACATCAAAGCATGCGGGATCCTAGTGATGTTATTGATCCCTTTCAGTGTTGTTCTGGTGAAAGACCTTAATCAATATTTACTTTATCTTACTCCTTCACAATCCTTTTCTGGCCCATTATTCAATGTACTTAAAAAACTCTGCAATGTTCATTAAAAAAATCCCATACTTACAAAGGTTTCAGTAAACATAATTTTTCTAAATAAATGAAAACAAATAACTTTGTGTACACCACTATTTAATTAACAAAATCGACATGTTTCGAAAACTATGTTTTCTTCGTCAGGATAATAATTTAATTCAAATTTTTCTATTTCTTAATTATTATTATTTCATATTTGAAAACTGAAGACAATATGCATTTAATATTAGCTACGACAACTGAAAAAGAATACTTAACCCCTCGGGCTATTTTTTTCTTTTTCGGAACAACTCGTATAGGTCTCAAAGATATCGTCATATCTCCCTTACTATCATGGTCAGAATTATGATCTAAACGGCGTTAGAAAGAGAAAATACCATACCAACCGAAAATAAATAATATTATTTTATTATTTTATTAATTAAAATGTACACATTTATGAAAAACAAAGTTTCCGACCGTAATTTGAAAAAAAAATTATGAAACTTAGGGATTTTTTTAAACATGAAACGACAAAAAGTGAGTTGACGGTAATGTTTATAATACATTTGCCTAATACAAATATATGTTTTTTTGTCGTTATCAGTAATTTTTGTTACAAAAAACGTAAGGTGATCAACTTAAAAAATATATATATGTATGTATTCAATTTTTTTTATATTTATACTAGCTGGTACCCGGCATGCGTTGCAATGCCATTCAAAGAAATAAATTGTTTCTCCCCGCATGTTCATTCCATGCGTCCGCATTTCCCTCCTGCGTCCCCTTCCCCTCCTGCGTTCCCTTTGCACCTTCCCCACCTTCACCCTTCCCGCGAACCCTACCTCCTTCGTTACCCTCCCTCTTCTGCCTTCCCTCCCTGCCGCTAAAATATATCTAACTTCATATCGTCAGAGCTTACCATTATATATAGAAACACTCTTCTGCTAAAATGCAACGTTCTGTAAAAAATTTGAGTCAATCCATCGATTATTTTCCGAGATTTGCGGACCAACACACGGAACCTAAATTTTTATATATATAAAAAATTAATATACAGACAACGTACTTCATCAACTTTCAAAAACAGTTTTCAGTGTTAAGCGTTCAGAAATATTCTATTTATTTGGATTTCATTGCAAAGCGGAAACATTTTGACCTTTCGACAAAATGGGCCCGTGGCCTGACGGGTTAATATTTTTTCGTTAAAAAACTATTTTAGTTTAGTTGAAACCGTCGTTCGTACACACTAACGAACTCAATCTGACTGACTTTACCAAGCGTCGCATCCTACTCAAATACGATTAAATAAAATGTTATGCTTAAAATAATATAATAAAACACATAAAACTTTTTGATTAAAATTCTGAAAACATTTTTTAGGGGTTTTTTAAATTTTCACGAAATATTAAACTGTTTTACATTATTAGATAACTTAGTACCTAGTTATCTTTTATTCACGGTAACTAGAAATTTCACAAAGTTTAGCAAGATGCGCAGATTGAGATTGGGTAGTGCAGGATTACGTTAGCACAAGTTTATTGTGTAAGATGGAGATAGTGTCAATTAACAAGGAGAATGTCAAACGGCACAAAGCCTGGTTTATAGTACTGACACTTTACTTTAGGAATTACTCGAAGTTATCATATACAAATATACATTATTATGTAAGTAGATAAGGTAACGTTTGTCTATTGTGAATGCACACAAATAACCGTAAGCAGCGGAGTCTTTTAACCGCTTTCAAATAACACAGTATCGGTTGTAGGTTCGTTTTAGGTGTAACAAATAACAATAGGTAGGAAGGATAATAAATTTATGAGTAACAAATTGATATACCTTACCATAATAATTTTGTTCCGGGCTACATGCAGGGGTTGTGCAATGGCTATGGGTACCACTGCCCCGAGGACCATTTATTGGATAACCAACACCCCTGCCATAGATCGATTCGCTACGTTTGGTGACTTAGTAGGGGTGTCCGGGTTCTTGGGGTGGGATTTGTCTGGTCTTGGCGGCGTATGCGTTTTATCATCTACTGTGTGGCGGGCCGGATCTGGAGAGACTGGTTAAAGGAGACCTAATCTAGACCTCTCCAGCCAGACTCTTTCGACCCATCGCCTTGCATCGCAGTGGGAAGGATGGATCCATATCAGGGGTGTTACGAATATTCTCATCCGCATCCGCAGATGTGAACCTCTAATAATTCGCATCCGCAGATGTCAAAATTTTGCATCCGTAACAATCCTTAACTAGATCAGGGGTGTTACGGATATTGCATCCGCAAACAACAGACAGACATTTACATTTGCATCCGCAGATGTGAACCTTTAATAATTCGCAGATGTCAAAATTTTGCATTCGTAACAACCCTGATCTGGATCAGCGGTGTTACGCATTACGTGATCATGTTACGGGATCCGCATCCGCAAAAGCGGAATATTCGCATTGATTCAGACATCTTCATCCGCATCCGCAGATGTGAACCTCTAACAATCCGCGTCCACGGATGTCAATTTTTTTGCATCCGTAAAAACCCTGATCCGTCACCCCTACGGACTATGTCCGTCACTCCTGGACACATTGTCCCCCCAGATTCCTACCCACCACTCATTCCTTTTTCCTTCTTTTTTATTCTAAAAATTTATTTCCCTAAAAAGGTCGTTCACACAGCATCCCCAAAGATGACATATTTTGAGGGATTTTTTTTCCTCGAGGCTTCTTATGCAGAGCTAATGTAAAAAATGCAATATAATCCATACTGGCATAATATATAAAACAGAAAAATTTTAAAAATTTTATAAAAATTTTTTCAGACAAAAGTACTAACCCACACTCACAAGTTTTGAGGCATCCGAATTTGAATGTTAGAGAAATAATTTTATTTGAATTCTTTAAATGTTTTTTTTAAATATAATGCGGTTAGATAAAACTTTGAAATTTCTGTTATTCAAACTTTAAAACCGTATTTTAAAGTGTGCGTAACATATTTTAAATTTCAAATTTGCTGTATCAGGATAAAATAGTTAGCTGAATAAAAAGGACTAGTAATTCGTAAGCAGATTTCATTTATGAAGTATAGTGATGGTAGATTGTGAGTTGCCTGAAAACTTGTCGAATTCGTTTGTCGCCTGAAAAGTTGTCCGAATTTGTTTATTGACCAGTCATTGAAATGATGACGCTCACGTTACTTCCCCGCTCTTTTTAACATGATTTGTTCCCCTCACCCTTATCTTTCTATCTATTGTTTCTTATGTCCATAATTTCAATAATGATAGTTTTGAAGTGATTTCTAATACAAAACACAAATTGTTCAAAAATAGGCACTTCTGGCATTCAGACCCAGATACATTATATTCATCTCTGCGAGGTTTGAGATTTCCTGGTCAATTTGAACGAACATGGTAACATTATCTACTTGTATTGGTAACGTTCTTCTAAATTTCTACGAAACACCATGTTCCACAACATTGCACAAGTGAAAGGAATGAGTGTGTGGCAATTTCCATTTAAAATTCGTAACATATTTGTGTCCAGCCAGTTGGGTTTAATATTCTATGTGTAGCCTTAAGCTGGCGCTACCCGATTTTCTACCGATGTCTTACACACGTACCTTAAACATTTGAAATTTTTAAGCTCTTAAAAAATATATGTTATTTTTATTTTTTTTTTTTATTATTATTTTTTTTTATTTTATTTTTTTTTTATTCTTCATTTTAATCACCCGCTAAACTGCCAAGGCAGTTTGTCAGCAGGTCAATTTGACAATATTAATAAAACACTAAAACATAAAATATTATAAGAAAACACAATAGCAAAATAGTTCCAGAAGAATAACTTTATAAGTACCTACTAAGTACCTACAATACAAAAGCATAAAATATACAGACAGACAGATATAACACAGGTAAATTACTGATAGATTAAATTAATTATAGATAGTATTTGAAGATAATATCTATACATTCCCACGCCGAAATGCAAATTATAAGAAATTTCCTCGATAGAAAAAAATCACAAAGTATGCTCCATATAAATGCTTATTATAAACACGTTCATTTCACTTATTTTAGAAGTTATCCGTATGAAAAAATTCACAGTCTTTCTTTAAATGCTATTTTAGACATTCCCCATGAGATTTTTGCTCCATTTTGCAAGACGTGTTTTATTAAACATTTTCATAATTTTCGCTTCAATTTTATCGTTTTAATTATTAGTGCGCTCCCTCCAACATTCGTAATTACATATCTCTCCATCTTCTTCTTTCTGAGCGGGGATACGGCGCCTTAGTGCAGGACACACGTATGCAACGTATAAAATACTATGTTCCCAGGCCGACGGGTACACTTGTCCTACGTATGCAGCGCAAAATTTTAATCGTAGTATCGCGATATTCAATAGATTTTACGTAATAAATCACTGACTTACTAACTAACCCTTCAGGTTTCGAGCATATATTTTCAGAAGGTCATAATATTACCGCTTTCAAAAAATTACAAATTAATAGAATATATCTGAACCTATCCGAAAACTAAAAACTGTTTTTTTTTAAATAATGAAATAAGATTTCAAATTTTATTATTAGAAATAAACATATAATTTTTGAAATATTAAAATTTGGAATGCAAGCATAAAAAGATTTAAAAATGACTCACTATTTTTTTTTCCACTAAAATTACTGAAAATGGTAACGAAAAAACTAAAAGGCGCACGTATTTTATTAGACAAATGCCATTTATAAACGTTATTATCACCTCACTTTTTGGTCGTTCCTGTAAAAATATTTAACAAAAAATTCACTTCTATTTTTTTTCGCAATCGCATTCGAAAACTTTGGTTTCATATATGTAATATATTCACATTGTAATTCTTCTGTGCTTAGCTTTTAGATTTGAAGTAAAGCGTGGTGTTTTCTTTTTCTAACATTGTTAAGATCATATTTCTCAGCACGACATAAACAGAAACGATTTCTTTGAGACCTCTATGAGCTGTTCCCAAAAGCAAACAAATTAGCCTGGGGGGCTAGCTAGCTGGGCAGCGCAGATCGGCGATGCACGAGGAGCTTAGGATTGCGTTGCGTGTGAGAAATGTATTTCTAAAGCATATATTTTCATAGAAAATGTCCATATGTCTTATTGCGTTGCCTACGTTGCGTACGTAGGCCCAGTGTTCTTTTACCATATTGCTTATAGCGAGACGCGTTACGCCGAAACGGGCCGCTTTGTACCTTCACAGCATTGTTGGTAGCGGTACCCGGTAACCCTGTACACGGCGGAGTGAGACGCAATTCACAAAGAAATTGGTATCTATTTATGTGAGCCGTTGAAAAAACGCGTATAATGGTCGTTCAATAACACGCCTCAGACGAAGCCGAAGATATGTAAAGAACGGCAAATCCAACTTCATTTGTAACACCTACGGTCCGTAAATCACAGAGGAGCAGTGCGAATCATGTTAGACACATTTAACACTCGGTTAGTACATTAGAGGCGAAGATAGATAGGTACTTGGTATTGATGGTGGTCATAGAGCTAGTTGTCTCACAGAACTTGATTACCCCTAACCCTACACAATTTCAGTTAGAACTGAAGGGAAAATTATTCTTCCAGATTAGTGCTTCCAATCCCGGGAATTTTTTCAGAACATGAAATAGCATTTTTCAATCCCGGAAATTTGAATTCTTAAATTATAAAAACAGGTGTTGCAACAAATGTTTTTTTTTTCAGGTTTTTCAATCCCGGAAATTTAAATTCTTAAATTATAAAAACAGGTGTTGCAACAAATGTTTTTTTTCAGGTTTTACAGATACATTATTAAGTAATATAAAAGTAGCTTCATAAAAGAAAGAACTTCAATAAGAAAAATACACAATACAATAAAAAACACTCATTGAGACTTAAAATGTGACTTCAATGATCTCTAAATGACCAGCTACGGTACGGGGTACGGTAAGGTACGGGGGCTCCATCGAGGCCAGAGTTAAGTTAGCCTCTCAGAAACTGGGCGTACTGCACAGGGCACGCAGATACTTTAATAGTACACAACTGCAAACCCTGTACAAATCGCAAGTGCGCCCCACGGTTGAATTTGGCAGCCACCTCTGGTCTGGAGCCCCAAAATACCTGAAAAAACCCTTGACTCTGTGCAGAAATGGGCGGTCCGTTTGATAGATTCTCCTAATTTAACGAACGGATTGGAATCTTTAGAGCACAGGCGCCAGGTGGGAATGCTGTCTTTGTTCTACCGGTATTACAATGGAAGATGCTCCGAGGAACTAGCGTCATTGATCCCCTCGTCACCGGTGCATAGTCGGGAAACAGGCCAAACACACGCCCAACATTTTTACACGGTTGTCATTAGTCACAAGAGAACGGGTCGTTTCTACGACTCGTTCTTGAGTTCAACAGCTCGGCTGTGGAACGATTTTCCGGCCTCTTTGTTTCCTCCCTCCTACAAGATGGGTCTCTTCAAGACCCATGTTCACTCTTTCCTCTCCTCAAAAACACCCTCCACACAGCATCTTCAATGATGACATAGGCCCTGAGGGAAATTATTTTCCTCGGGGCCTCCTGTGGAGTTAATGTAAAAAAAAAACAAAATGTCTAAGGTTTTAAAACTAATTTAGCGAAGTTCTTCTTTTAATCGCTAATTTCCCACATTCAGAAAAACCTGTTCGGAATCCACACTGACAGGTGAGATCGGTTTTAAAACTCTGTAGCATTTTTCTAGATTTACTCCACGCCGCATTTCGAAATTTGCAGGCTCCTTTTCACAATATTTGATAAAGATGTTTTTTTTAAAGATATTTTGAAATGAAGTTCATGGTAAATAGCTCTATCGAGCTTTTCTTGAAGAGACAGATTTAATCGACTTTCTCTGCAATTTCAATGTCTAATTCCGATACAGAGAGAGACATCATTTCTTCAACTGATTTTGACAAGTCAGCAACCGTTTGTGATCTTTGTCTTCATCTTCTGGTAAGGATATAGGTTTAGATTTCTTGTATAGAAAATCCCGGTAGAGTCATAAGATTAAATATTTTTCAGGCTTCAATAAAACTTCCCTTGCAAGAAAATGCGCAATATACATTGACCTAACCCAAAATATTTGATTTTATATTCCAAGATCTCGCGAATGTTGTCGGTCCTCGAGATCCCGGGATTGAAAGCTCTATTCCGGATGACTTCTCGGTCTAAGCAATACCTGGAAGTATTTTAAAACAATACGCCAGACCTATCTAGGATTAAAGATTGAAGGCAAATCAGAAAACAAGCCCGGTTGGTACATTTCTTAGTTCTCTTGCCTTTTGGTAAATCTATACTTGTGTTGGATCCAAGATTTGAAGAATACAATATTGTTCGATAAATGGTCACTGATGAACCAACAATTGAACAGCGCTGTAGTTACAGTGTTCGCAGATACAAGGGAACCTAACTACTTACAGTTTTACGATTGAAAGAACAAAGATCGCGAATCGATTTCCAGAACGGTTCAAGCACATTACCTCACTACTTATTGTGTGGTTAACACATAATTTAAATGATGAAATCTAACGGATTCCAATCAGACCAAACACAATATGAACTAAGCTTTCGTTTGGCACATAAGAAAAACAATCAGATTCAAGCATGCAAACAATCATTCAGAACAAAGAAAAACAAAACAGATTCCCTGGAAAGACGTAAAAAAATTATTGCCTGGAGTTTGGAGTTAAGGAAGACGCAAGTTGGATTCTTGCACAGTAAGCACCTAAAGATAGTTTTAGTGTTTAATATTCACATATAATTTGGTTTAGGTTTTATGAGTGTAATTTATCGAAACATTGAGAGCTTTGCAAACTATAAAAGGAATAAATGGGCATCTAGATCGTGAAGGTTTTAAGTCGCCCAAAGTCGCTAGCAAAGAAAATATACAGAAAACTTATTTCTTAATTCGAGAAGGCGAAAAATCATAATGATTGTTAACATGATTCAATTAAAAATACACCTTTAAAAATTATGAACCATGCGTTTTTTTACAAACGTGATCAAAAATCTTAAGATTAACGTCGCTTTTTCTTCATTCGAACGAAGTTTCGCGCTTCACCTAGCGTTTAGTGTGTGAGCATCCAAATAAATTATTTGCCGCCCTACTCATAATCGCAGAATATGATAATACCACGGTAATACGAACGGGTTATGTGAAATTTGTACGACAATTTCATTTAACCCGTTCGTATTACTGCGGTATTATCTTATTCTGCGATTATGAGTAAGGGGGTTAGAGTAAATATTTCCTCCAAGATTACACAGTATTGTTTTGTTAAACGTTATTTCGGTATATAGATAATACGTAGATACCTATATACCTAGAGTGCTATGGGATGTACTTGACCAGTGATTCCTGAAATTATATAGAGTAAAAAATGTGAATGAAATTTTGGTTTCCTGGTGAGTTTTATTGTTTTTTTTTCAAAACCAAACAACAACGAAAAATTCATCCACATGTCATCACTGGTCACTCAGCCGAGTCATCGTCCAACCCCTCACCCCAACTCTAATTATTCAACACCTACTGATTTTTTTGAACCTACTGAAAATTTATATTATTTTTTACTGCAATAATTTCAATCGCTGGTTAAATTAAATAAAAGTACGTTCTTTAATACGTCACTTTGACCACCTCTACTTAGGAGCGATATTTTAAATGTCTCTAGAATTTAGAAAATAAGGAAGTAGAAAGGGGTACACTATAAACAAAATAAGCTAAGTATCTTCGTCAGTACACAAGCCCATTGGTTGCATTTACCCATTTATCCACTTTTACCATTTAATCGTTTATAGGTTTTGTATACGTACATATCCATATTAAAGAACTAAGAGGATGCAGCATAACAAAGAAAGAACGTAACGAACTAGGCCACCATTTATTTCCATTCTGCGTTACTTATTTCTTATGGCCCATGTCTTCGAACCAAAGATATTTGAAAGGAGAAGGTTGCTATATTAATATACATGGTGTCCGGAAACTCGCAGTAAAAGACAATAAACAGCTGATCCAACCTGTGGCGACCATTTTTTTTAACTTGGACCTAAAAAAATTCCTACGTCGAACTCGATTTAGCGTAAATAAAATTTACTCGAAAACTCAAATCAAAAAAGTTTTACAAAATCGACCCCAAATATGATGAAGATTCATCAGTTTCCTGCTTGTACTACTGATCTTTCGGATACCATTTATAATTTTATCTTATCAAACAAGAATAAAATTACCTAAATTAGGCACCTCGGAACATGTTTAATACGGTTCCATGCCAACTGAGGATAAAGTCAACTCAACACCTCCTTGAAAAGACATTAAAAGCTACGAAAAAAATAATTTTAAATTAGCCGATAACCCTAACCTAACGTAACCTATTTAACCAATTTTTTATACAAATATTTTTATCACTCTAAATGACTTATCTGAGATGGTTCTGAGTTGGTTTCATTCCGAGTTATCCGGTCACCGTTTAATACATAGTGAGGTCTGTAGATAACAAAAATAAAGTCTTTTTAAAGTATTCGAAAACAAAAAAAATATATAGATTCTCGTAACTTAACAAACGGATGGCAATCTTTAGAGCACAGGCGTCAGCTGGGAATGCTGTCCTTGTTCTACCGGTATTACAATGGAAGATGCTCCAAGGAACTAGCGTCATTGATCCCCTCGGCACCGGTGCATAGTCGGGAAACACGCCAAACACGCGCCCAACATTTGTACACGGTTGACATTAGTCACATGAGAACGGTCGTTTCTACGACTCGTTCTTGAGTTTAACAGCTCGGCTGTGGAACGATTTGCCGGCCTCTGTATTTCCTCCCTCCTACAACTTGGGTCTCTTCAAGACCCATGTTCACTCGTTCTTCTCCTCAAAAGACCCTCCACACAGCATCTCCAAAGATGACAGGACATCCTGTGTGGAGTTAATGTAAAAAATATATATATATTATATATTTATGGTGTCAATACGTTTTTTAGACAAATGGATAGCTTGTGACGGAAATTGGGTTAAAATTGATGAATATTACATAGTTTTATTTTTATTTTATTGTATTTTATTTAATCCCTTGATCACCTGTCCATGTTACGCTTCGTCTCTTTAAATATCATATGGTGACCCGTTATCTACACATCCGTCATTTTCTCTCTATTGCTATATTAATTTTTAATTTCATGCTATCCACTGTTCCTTTATTCTATGTTATGTTTGGTCCCCATGTATATTTGTATATACAGGGTGGGGAATAATGCAGTCCCTGATGTGAAGGGTGAATTGAAAAAAAAAACAAATAAAATAAATAAAAGGTTTTTATTTCTCAAAAGTACACATGAAGCCGTTTTTTCATAATGGTTTGAAAATGATGTCGTCTGGCGTTGCGGCCTTGGCGAGCAATACAAAAATTCTTTGATCCTCTCAAAGAAGTTTTCGGCCACTCTTCCCAGCATAACTTGCGGAATTCCAACGATGACGTCCTCAATCGCCTCTTTCAGAGGTCCCGCCTCCTTCAGAGGTCGAAGTTTGTATACCTCAGCTTTGACGTATCCTCACAAAAAAAGTCACTCCAAGTGCCACAAAGATGAAAATGCGCTTCGTCGCTAGTCCACAAAACATCGCCGGGGGGTACACAGCAGTTACGATTGCAATGCAAGCAACTCTACGTTTCACAAAATCTTGTGGGTTCAATTCCTGTGCAAGCATCATCTTGTAGGGGTACAGGTGAAGGTCTGAGTGTAAGTCAGCTTTCAGTTCTGAACGATATTCCAAAAGCAGCGGCGCGATTCTGCGCTGATCGGGTTGGAGACTCTTCAATTGACGCTCTTACTGCCGCGATGTTTTCAGGTGTTTAGGTCGCCGTATTTTAAGAACTGCAGATCCTATCAACCTTACATTACTGATCCATCCCCGAATAAAGTTAGGATTTAACCTGACTGTCATTACGATTTAACCCGAACCGGACCAGAAAAGCCCCCAGCTTAGCCACAACGCTTTCCCCGTTTTTATAAAACGTCTCCACAACAAAGTCCCCGTACTCACCTGACCACGGCATGGTCACTACCATAAATGGTACTGTGCCCCCGATCTAATGGCACCCGCTCCTCCCCTTTGCTCGTTCTGGGGGACCTTCAGTGATTTTTTGAAACTACGGACTCCATTCTGCACCACCCAATGCTCACACAATGTATTTTTTTATTACTTTAATTTTGTACCCGATGTGTTTGTGTTAGATGAAATCGGTCGGTCGTAATAAATTAAATAAATTTCTTGATAATGGTAATTTTTTTTCCCTAAATTAATTCGTTAAAATAATATTTTTGTTTCTTTATTATTCTCTACATATTAATGTTACGTGTACCTACTTCCCCTCCGCACTTCCTTAGGCTTCATAACATATCATCATTGAAGGCGTCATATTTCCACTGGCTCCAGACGGTTCGGAGCAGTTGTATACTTTCGGAGTATTCACAATTTTTTTTTTTTATTGTAACTTGCAAAACACACATCCTTTGTAGTTATGCCGTCATTTCCATTGGATGACAAGCCCATTTGCACGTGCAAATGGCGTGCATTGTTCCCCATACACAGGGGGAACTTTCAATAAAAATATATCGAGGAATTTCAATTCAGGCAGTGAATGCAATGTTGCGGAGAAGAGTTGCTGAAAGTTTAAAATTACGAAAATAAGCACAAGGCATCGTAAAATGTTGCCATTGCGTTGTATTTTATTTAAAGGTGTAATGCAAATACAGATGAACGGTTACACGCATTTGTTATGAAATGCGTTTGTTTTTAAGTGCTTATACACTTTTGAAAGGGAATTGAAAACGATAATATTTTTTATATACTTCAAAAATGAGAAATTGTTTTTAGGTAAGGTAGACCTTGTCCTTCATACAGTTTCTTTATACGTACATAAGGGTTAAAATCGCATTTAAAAATAAAAATAATTGAAAATTTTTGCGTGTGCGCTGGCGCGCACCCGGCCATTTACGGGATTATTATTTAAATCAAAACCTTCTGAAATGAAAACAAATGACTTTGTATGGAGCACTTATTTAATCAAAATTATTAACATGTTCCAAAACCAATGGTTTTTTCGTCAGTATAAACTGAAAATATAATAAATAATGTTTTAGTTGCAAACATTGAAGATGTCAAAATTTTCTATTATTTTATGATCTGAATTTGAAAAAACAATTTATGAATTCATTATGCCTCAGATGGACGCATGTCTCCGAACAGTACAGATTAAGACAGGTAGATCCACGTAAACCAATCTGAGGGTATTCATTGCGTTGCTAGGTCTATAGACAGTTATAATTAGTGGAACAAGCGGACTGTTTATGATACCGTGAATCACAATATTCTCACAAAACTTACCCATATGGGTTTCTTTCTCCCTTCAGATGCAAAAGTTTTTTAAAGAATTAAGTACCTCAAAAACGGAAAGAAATTTGTCACACAAGGAATCTTCCAATTTGCTTAGTTCCTTGTATTATCTGGGGTTCCCCAAGGGTCGATTCCAGAGCCTCTTCTCCTTTCTATTTTCACCTCCTTCCTTTTTTTCTCCTTTTCGCTGACGATCTTAAATTATTTCTACTAATTAGAAATTAACGGTCTGTTCTCTTCGATTCATAAATCAAAAGTCGTTTATCGGAATAAGTCTTGAAAAATGAGTGGTCCACATGGACAGCTTCATAAAATTGTGGTTTATTATTATTACTCTTACTTTCAAGTACCTACTCCATTTGTGTGACCCTTTTTTTCATTTTTTGCATTGCTGATCTCGAAGGTGCTTTAGAAACAAAATTGTTTCTATTTTGTGCAGTGCAGCCTTCTATGAAGATAGGTTACCGGTTTCAGATCATCATCAAATAACTTAGAAATATAATTGATGAAAAATGCAGCATACGTCGTTGTTTTAAAATCAGATTCCGTTTCGTCGAACCAATAGCACATCACATGATTATTTCCTAGGTTGAAAACTGTAAAATTGTGAACCACATGTTTCGTCTTAAAATATAATGTGCTGGAATTAAGGTGGGGACATAGTAATACAGCTTGTACATCTGAAGTTAAAGCGTGGATCTTTCCTAATTTAGTCCAATCTTTATCTTTAGATTTTTCCTCTCTAGCTAAGCTTTATATGGTTGTTGTAATGTTTTTCAGATTTACATATTTCCCACTTTATAAGCACATCATGAGTAACATTCATCTTTCTTCAGTTTGAATATGGAAAGGTTTTCTCGATTGCAAACATCATTAAACAGCTACCTGTAAATCACTGAGAGCACTTTTATCTGGCTCGTAAATAGGATGCAATTGTAATTTGCTTTATTTTGTATACCAATGTTCAAGATAGAGTTTTGTAGATGCTTGTCGACAATAGTGGGATGGTCATTTTAGAAGGGACTGGATAAATGTTTTTACAGTGTCTATTTTTTTTAATCTGTTCCCTTACATTGCTAGTATTGGAAACATTCATTGTTATTCTTCAGCATGATTAATCACAATTATATTATTAGAATCCCTAGTTGCTCCTAACCATACAGCATGGTCCATTGTTTGTGCCCAAAGTACAAAGGAACATTTTCTGACAAACTCAATTTTTTTTTTACTTTTAATTTCAAATCATATATTTTGGTAAAGGAGCGTCTTGAGTTGGCAATTGATTGTTTCTTTTTGGTATGAGTATTCACAATACAGAAATAAATATTTGCTTTATCTCTTGTTTCTCTGTATTAAAGAAAACTCAAGGGAGAATGCAAGATATGTGCACATTTACTAGTGTTTGATATTATGTACGCGGTATTACTAGCAACTTTCAGTGGGGGGCAATTTCGGGTTTATGCATCATGCGACGTAGCTCGGTCCTCTCTGGATGAAACTACATGTCAATTGGACTAAAATGTGCCAATCAGCACATAGTTTGATGCAAAATCTTAATTTTGCTAATTGGAGAACTTAAGTGATATTGCAAAAGGTAACTAACTAACCAGCACGCCGTTTCCTGCAGGGGTAGGCACAAAGGACGGACCGCCAAACAACTTGGTCTTGGCACACACTCTTTGCCTCACTCACATTCATACATCTCCTCATACATACTGTTTAATTTAAATTAGCTAAGGCTCACACCTCTCCAGACATTTCGATTTGTTGGTTTGTTTAAAGTCAATTAATTAACAAATGAAATTATCAATAGATGTCAGGAGACGCAAACTCTCTTCAGACAAGACCGATATAAAAGGCCTGTGTTTAGGTTTTTTCCTTCTCTTTTCACCATCCTAACTTCTTAATAAGTAACAGTAAAATCCTTGGTCTGTCTTGGGTAGTTTGTGTCTCCGAAATTATTCACAATGTAATTGGGAATAAAGCAAAATAAAATGTCACGAGTCCTTTGAAAGTTTCCTGAAGCGGCCTTATTATTTTATGAAGTTCCTTCTTCCAAAACAAAACATATGATCCTACGAGTCGGATAATTTAACGCGAGTGATTAAATTAGTAAAGAAGAACCAGCACTGAAAAAAGGAACAGCCAACATGCAGTTTCCAGCATCCAGCAAGCAGCAGAGGCCATCAGCGATAAAAAAGGGCAAGTGACCAATCCATATCCATACTATCTACCTTACCATTAAAATCCTTAAAAGCAAAAAATATCAATGACATCAATATTGTGCATTACTCAAAAAAAATTGTTGCAAGCCGGTATGACAAAATTATTGACAAAATTATTGATTATTGACAAAAACTACAGCAATGTTTTAAATTTCGAGATTTAATAAAGTTTGTTTGAAATTTTTATTTTAAATTAGCCGCGAAGTCAATAAAGCAGTTTTTGTTCGAAATGCTCTATGGGCGATTGAATAAAAATCAACGGGATTCATCTATGATTAACGACGTTGGTAGATTATTGTTGTCTTATGACAGTTCGTGAAGTAAATAACTAAAATTTGGGAAGTTATCAGTGCGTATATTATATGATTAATAGTGATTAAACGGTGATTGCGATAAAATAATTGGATAACTCTGTAAATTGTAAGTACACATCTGATTAATCAAAATGGATTTAAAAACGCTGATCGCTCAACGGGGCGTTTGTAAAGGCAAGATGACAAGGTTCAGAGAATTTTTAAACAAAGATTCACTGACGCAAAGCGAACTAGAATTGCGTATAAAGCGTTTCGAACCTTTGCTAGATAATTTTGAAGAAATTCAAGATAGAATAGAGGCATTATCTCCAGACGATGTTGAAGGCGACCGAGCGAGCTTTGAAAATGATTATTTTTGTATATTGGCCAGCGCAAAAGAGAGGTTAGCTAAAAAGGATTCTGCAATCACGGCGAATAACAATATTAAATTACCGATAAATGAATTACCGAAATTTAAAGGGGATTACTGCGAATGGATGCAGTTCCGGGATGCGTTCATATCTTTAGTAGACAGCAATCATAACCTGGATGCCGTTCAAAAATTTTATTATCTGCGGTCTTGTCTGAAAGGGGAAGCGTTTAAACTCATAACAGCGTTACCGATATACGCGGATAACTACGTTACGGCTTGGGAGATGCTTACGGATAGATACGAAAACTCAAAAATAATTATAAATAATCATGTAAACGCATTGTTTAAATTACCGGACGTAAAGGCAGAAAATCACGTCGCAATAAGGAATCTATTGGACGAGGCGCAATTACATTTAAAATCACTAAATAACTTAAATATAGCTACGAAAAATTGGGATGTAATATTAATTTATTTGTTATCAAGCAAATTAGATTCAAATACAAGGGCTCATTGGGAACAATACCCAACAAAGAATAATTTACCTACCTACGAAGAATTTATTAGTTGTTTGTATACAAGGGCCCAAGTACTAGAAGCCTCGGCAAATAACGAAAAAAGAATTAATCCGGGAAAAACGAATCCGCATAATTATAAAAAGGAAGTTTTGGTGTCGTTGTCCGCACAAAAATTAAAATGTTTACATTGCAACGATAATCATAAAATTTATTATTGCCGCAAATTTTTGGAATTAAAACCGAAAGAACGAATTGATAAAATACACAAATTAGGCGCTTGTTTAAAATGTTTAAACCCCGGTCATAAATTGAAGGATTGCAGGTCTAAATTCAATTGCCGTAAATGCGATGGTGAAAATCATAATACTTTACTTCATGTTAAGAAGGAGGAGGAATCAAAACACGAAAGGGCATCA
The DNA here is from genome assembly GCA_936435175.1 of Glyphotaelius pellucidus. Taxonomy (NCBI): domain Eukaryota; kingdom Metazoa; phylum Arthropoda; class Insecta; order Trichoptera; family Limnephilidae; genus Glyphotaelius; species Glyphotaelius pellucidus. The sequence goes on from OW386550.1 coordinate 13,641,003, forward strand.
ACATCTTCCGCGAAGGAAGCGCCTTTAGTATCAAATCATGCCGCGAAGGTAGAACAAAATTTCGTGTTATTGTCAACTGCCATCATCAACATAAAGGATGATGCAGGAAACTCAATTCAAGCAAGAGCTCTATTAGATTCTGGAGCTCAAACGAATTTCATAAGTAATGCATTCGTCAAGAAATTAAATTCAAAAACGAAAAAAGTCAACATTCCTGTCACGGGAATCCACAATAAAATTTTAAATATAAGATCTAAAGTGGGATTAAATATAACTTCAGGCTACTCTGAGTACGAAAAGAAGATAGAATGCCTGATTATACCTGAGGTGACCAGTAATCTGCCCCAAATTTCCTTTCAGAGAAAAGAAGCGGAGATCCCCAGCGGTCTCCAATTAGCAGATCCAAACTTCAACATTACCAGCCCGATAGATCTACTACTAGGAGCGGAGGTATTTTGGGAAGTCTTGCATAACGATCGAATGAGGATTGGAGATGCGGGACTCACGCTGCAAAGGACCGAGCTAGGATGGCTTGTATCCGGGCCTATCTCCACTCCGAAACCAAAAAGGCCAGTAAATTCCTGTCATTTATCTTTAAATTTATTGCATAAGCAATTAGAAAACTTTTGGAAAATAGAGGAACTAACTCCTGTAAAACATAGAAGCCACGAAGAAAGAGCATGTGAAGAGAGCTTCTTACACACGCACAAAAGAGATGAGAAAGGACGTTTTGCGGTAAGATTACCGCTGCGGCCTAATATTAATCAAATGGGTGAAACCCTAAAGGTGGCTGAAAAAAGATTCTATAATATGGAGAAGAAATTCCTTGCCAATCAAGACCTGATGCTAGATTATAAAAAATTCATGAAAGAGTATCAGGAATTGGGGCACATGACGCTGTGCGAAGCACCACCAAAAGATAAAATTTGTTATTATTTGCCACACCATGCAGTGATGAAGGAGTCTAGCACGACAACCAAAACCAGGGTCGTGTTTGACGGATCAGCCAAGTCATCAACCGGTATATCATTAAACGACGCCCTCATGGTAGGGCCAGTTTTACAAAAGGATTTATGTGCACAACTGTTATTTTTCAGAAAGCACCAGTATGCATTAACCGCCGACATCGAGAAGATGTATCGTCAAATATTGGTGCAACCTGAGGATAGAGATTTGCAGCGCATAGTCTGGAGGGACTCTCCGGAGGAAGAAATCCGACACTACCAACTCAATACTGTCACCTACGGTTTGGGACCATCATCCTTTCTGGCTACCAGATGCTTGGAGCAGTTAGGAACGGAAAATCAGGAAGCATACAGAAAGGTCAGTCAAATCCTAAAATACAATTTTTATATGGATGATTTGATAACTGGCGACGAAAATGAGGCAGATTGTCTCACTATTAAGCATCAGTTAAGCAGCATTTTGGCATCTGCTGGGATGAATTTACGAAAATGGCGATCGAATCTACCCTCTATAGGTTCGAAATCAGAGAATGATGCAGATATGATTATTACTGATAACCCCAAGGAAAAGAAAATTTTAGGGTTGTCATGGAATAACCAGCAAGACTATTTTCAGTACATTGTAGAGCCCTTAGAAGCGTGCGTTAAAAGCAAACGCCAAATGCTATCATGTATCGCCTCTACCTTTGACCCATTGGGACTGATAGGCCCAATAACTTTAGTCGCAAAACTGATAATGCAAGGTTTGTGGCAAACTAAAATTCAGTGGGACGAGGATGTTCCATCTGAGCAGATGAATGCATGGAATTCGTATATAAATGAATTACCTATTTTGAACAAGTTAAAAATACCGAGAAAAATAATTTGCAAACATCAAGTTAAACTGCATCTGCATGGATTTTGTGACTCGTCAGAAAAGGCCTATGCAGCTTGTATATATATAGTGTCTACTGATGAATCAGGAAACACAACTTCTAATTTAATCACATCAAAATCAAGGGTGGCACCGTTGAAAAGCATATCACTACCAAAGCTGGAGCTTTGTGGTGCTGTTTTACTCACAAAATTAGTAAACTATGTCAAAATAGCTATGAACTTAAATGAAATAGATACAACCTACTGGTGCGATTCCATGATAACGATTTTCTGGATTCGTGGACAACCAGCCAGGTGGAACACATTTGTGGCCAATAGGGTGGCTGAAATCCAGGAATCCAGTCAACCCGCACAATGGAAGCACGTAAGATCGGAGGATAATGCGGCGGACGTTTTATCCAGAGGCACCACAGTCTCGCAACTACTTAAATCTGACATTTGGTGGCATGGGCCCACCTGGTTGACTTCAGGCGATTACCCGATTACTTGCAGTGAAATTACGCCGTTGGATTTACCGGAAGAAAGATTGAAACTAACGTTAATTTCAGCAGTAAAACAGGATTGGGAAATATTCTCCAGATACTCTTGCTTAACCAAATTGCAAAGGGTGACAGCTTATATTTTAAGATTTATTTTTAATTGCAGAAATCCTTTGTCAAGGCGTGACGGAGCGTTAACTGTTTACGAATTGGAGAATTCACTTCACATATTAATATCTCGCGCACAATGTTTTGCATTCCCGGAGGAGACGAGGGCATTGAAAACCGGGGTAAATGTGAGAAATTGTAGTAGATTAAAGTCATTAAATCCTTATTTGTTTAAGGATTTAATCCGGGTGGGGGGTAGGTTGTCCAACGGAAAAATGATATCGGAAAGTCAACAACACCCCATAGTACTACCTTCACATCATAAACTAAGTGAACTTATTGTCAGGCACTACCATTACTCATATTTACATGCAGGAACGCAGGCATTGTTAGCGTTAATAAGAATGAAATACTGGCCAATTATGGGTAAAAACTTAATTAAAAAGGTTCTGAAATACTGTATTGTATGTTTTAGGTGTAACCCGAAAACAGAGCAACAGCTGATGGCGGACTTACCGACCGAAAGAATAACGGAAGGTCGCCCGTTTCAATTATCCGGCGTGGACTACTGCGGACCCATTATGATTAAATCAGGTGTCAGCCGTAAGACTCACAGCGTAAAATCTTATATATGTCTATTTATATGTATGGTAACCAAAGCTATACATCTAGAAGTAGTAATGTCTTTAAGCACTGATAGCTTCCTAAATGCGTTTAAGCGTTTCATCTCGCGAAGAGGGAAACCCAGTAAAATGTTTTCAGATAACGCCACGAACTTTCGGGGCGCGAATAACGAATTGAGGGAAATCTATGAATTTTTGAAGAATTCAAATGAAAAAATCGATAAATACTTAGCCAATTTATCCATTCGGTGGCATTTTATACCCGCAAGGGCTCCGCACTTTGGGGGACTGTGGGAAGCAGGGGTCAAATCAGTAAAATACCACTTGAAGAGGGTGGCAAATGCTTCATTACTAACATATGAGGAATTCAGCACTGTGTTATGTCAAATTGAATCATGCTTGAACTCCCGTCCTCTCTGTCCGCTGTCCAATGACCCCCAAGACCTAAATCCTCTGACTTCTGGTCACTTTCTCATTGGAACGAGTTTAGCAGCGATCCCGGAGCAGAATTTGCAGAATGTGGCAGTCAATAGATTGAATCATTACCAAAAATTAAATCAACTAATACAGTCGTTTTGGTCGAGGTGGCGCAAGGAGTACTTGGCTGAGCTGCAGACCCGGACGAAATGGACTGGCAACCACCAAAGGCAGCTGCAACCAGGCCAAATGGTCATTTTGAAGGAAGATAATGAGCCTCCTTGCTTTTGGAGGCTAGGACGAGTGCACGCTGTACACCCGGGGCCCGATGGAAGAGTACGAGTAGCTACCATCATCACAGGACAGGGAACGGTTCAGAGGGCAATATCAAAACTATGCCTGCTGCCAATTGAGGACAACAAATGCGGAGACCATCTACCCGAGATGGACCAAGGAGTATAAGAAGCGACCCGGCAGCGCCTGTGCACAGTGCGGCGCCCACAAGCAAAGGAAAATAAATGGATGGAGCTGGGTGTTTGTTTTTATAATCAGACTTTAATGATAAATTCGCTTTTGTGAATAAAAGTGAAAGGCAATAATAAATTCGCTTGTGTAAATAAAAGTGAAAAACAATGATAAATTCGCTTGTAGAAAAGTGGAAAATACAATTAAAATAAAAAAAAGTGCAAATAAATAAAGATGGTGGAGGTCGTGACCTCTTGTGAAAACTCATATGAAAATTAAAGGTCATAATCTAGCCAAAGGAAAATGAATGAACACTGCAAGTGCCCATTTAAATGTATATAATAAAATTAGCTGTCCTGGAAGGAAGACCTGGTCCAATCCGCATGGCATTGTGTTTGTCCTAAAATTAAATGTTTAATAATTGTAGAACTTATTGATTTTAATGTTAATCGTTAACTTAATCTTTAGCTTTAATGTTTAACTGGAGCATGTAAAATATGAAATGGTTAGTTAATTTAATCTGGTGTGAAGCAGTTAAAGTTGTTTGAGTTATCTTTAGTAGTATAAGTGAGATATTTTAATTATTATATTCTATTTGTGTAAAAAAAACTCTGGCCTTTACCGTTTTTTGGGCGGGAATATGTTTAATTTAAATTAGCTAAGGCTCACACCTCTCCAGACATTTCGATTTGTTGGTTTGTTTAAAGTCAATTAATTAACAAATGAAATTATCAATAGATGTCAGGAGACGCAAACTCTCTTCAGACAAGACCGATATAAAAGGCCTGTGTTTAGGTTTTTTCCTTCTCTTTTCACCATCCTAACTTCTTAATAAGTAACAGTAAAATCCTTGGTCTGTCTTGGGTAGTTTGGGTCTCCGGAATTATTCACAATGTAATTGGGAATAAAGCAAAATAAAATGTCACGAGTCCTTTGAAAGTTTCCTGAAGCGGCCTTATTATTTTATGAAGTTCCTTCTTCCAAAACAAAACACATACTCTTCAATTTTTCTGACTTTTGAGATGACCCGACTCTTGAGTCACTTGAACATGCCATTGCAAAATATAGTTATGCTGATATGCAGTTTCTCTGAAGATGTACAAATTGTACTTTTTAAAATAATAATATTATGCTAAACATTGTAAACGATATCGAAAGCGACAAAGCTTGACATAATATCAATTACTGTTGACATACCAAAAGTAAAATAAATATCATTTTAGTAAGTGAATTTTTTGTGTATTTTATTGCGGAATCGTATTTACACTAAGGATAATTATTATGAAGTTTCATCTAATTTTTTATTTATTTTTTAAATTTATTTATGGTATAAATACATCTTAATAGTAATTTACATCTTAGAATTATTTACTTCTCTGCAATTAGAAGCAATAATTGATTGTACATATATATGGGCGTTTTCCAAAAAAGATGTCGGTGACGTAACAGGAATTCCACTTACGCTTTTAAGTTTCATTCACGAGACGATAGCGTAATAGAAGTAACGTAATCTCGTCAATATTTTTTCAAAATGTATTTAATCGTTGGTGGAATTTTTTTTTAGCACAGCCAAGAGCGACCACTTCTGTTGCTAATTCTTGGCAAACTGGCTGTCAAAAATCAAACATGGCCGCCCTCATACTCTAAATAATGTTGCCATTTTCGAAAATGCATCGATTTGGCAATATTTTTTCCGGAAGAAGTCAATAATGTGGTGACGTAGGCGGAAATTCCATCATACGCTTTTCGCAGGACAACTCAAAATCTGATATTGAAATTATTTTGCACGATAATTAACCTATATTAGGGTTTCAAATCGAAAATACAATCATATAGTATTAGTACAATTAGAAATAAATACTGTGGGATAACATAAAATAACATAAATTTTTTAACTCTAACCGGTAGTGATAGGTTTAGGACATACCAGAAACGGTGACCTGTAGTCTTACTTATTTTGAAATAATATGGATTTTTAATTGATTCATTCATTATTTTTAGTCCATAAAGGTATTTATTTGTTATTATTTTTTATTTTTAACTTTTTATGAGTAAAACCTCAAACTGTAATATTTAATTAAATGAAGACATTATGAGCGAAACTCAATCGAAAATCTGGAAACAGAAAAATCAGAAAAAGATATTTACACCTCTGGGACTCGAACCCAGGACCTGATGAAAAATGAAGATAATATGGGTGGTTCTTAGTCGAAGTATGGTACAGTTAAAAGTGACCGAATTGGATATCGACACATTAGCTCAGTGGATAAGAGCGCCCAACCCGGAAAGTAGGGAGGTCCTGGGTTCGAGTCCCAGAGGTGTAAATATCTTTTTCTGATTTTTCTGTTTCCAGATTTTCGATTGAGTTTCGCTCATAATGTCTTCATTTAATTAAATATTTATGTTATTATATTGGTAAAATATATGGGTGGTCATAAAAACTGACACAAAATAAGTTACTGATCCTGAAAGTGGTCGGACACTGACTTTTATCTGTGTACAATTTTTTTGAAAAACGCCCATATATTTATGTGTGCTGTGGTATGTATATTTTGTATATACAATAAATTTAATGTAGTAATAAATTGACATTTATATTTGGTGTAAGTGTTATAACTAAGAAAATATAAATAAGAATGAATATATATGTTATATATGTATTTTGAAAAAAGAAAGAATGTTATGGAAAATAAAGGATATTTACAAGATTAATTTAGGTGGCAGTAGTTTTTTTCTTAAGAATGTCTTTAAAATGTTTTTTGACAGAGATTGGGTTTTCAATGCTTCTGATTTCTTCCGGTAGATAATTGAAAAAATTTCTTCCCTGGTAAATATAATGACATTCGTGTAGACTTTGCCCTTTGCCACGATCAGGAGCAAATGGTTCAGGAGCCTACATGGGTTCCTGATGTCCAGACTCACCGCTCTAATCTGTTAGACCTGTTTTTAACCACTGTGCCACACGGTTACAGGATTGATGTCTCAGCACCTTTAGGATCGTCCGACCACTGCCTGGTGACAACGTCAATCCCTGTAAACTTCAGACCGCCAAACGAGAGGCTGAAGAGAAAAGTGTGGCACTATAGGTCAGCAGATTGGTTCGGTCTGCGGGCACATTTTAATGCTTTCCCGTGGTCAGCTGTCTGTTTTCGGACTTCAGATCCCTCAAGATGTGCCCAGGAAATTGGTGAAGTCATCACATCCGCGATGGATGGCTTCATCCAATCCACTGTTAAGGAAACTAGCCCCGTAGCAATCACATCTGTTCTGTCAAAAGTGATGGAACGTGTGATCAACGACAAACTGCTCACATATCTCGAGAAGAACAAAATTATTAACGACCGTTAATACGGATTCCGGCAGAACCGCTTGTGCGGTGATCTTCTCGCGTATGTGACGCATGTTTGGGTGCCTGGAACGTTTTGGTGAAACCCAAATGGTTGCACTGGACATTTCCAAGGCCTTTGACCGGGTTTGGCACCGAGGGCTTTCAACAAACTGCCTTCTTACGGACTTCCCGCATCCTTGTGTATGTGGATTGCCGACTTTTTGAGGGAGAGGTCGATTCAGGCGGTTGCTGATGGTTTCACCTCTTCCTCGCATTCGATAAATGCTGACATCCCACAGGGATCGGTTATGTCTCCGACTTTGTTTTTGTTGCACATCAATGATCTCTTGTCATGTGCACCGATTCATTGTTACACTGATGACATGCTTTTTGTTTGACAAGCCTCCAAAGGGCACATAAACCCCAATGGCTCGGAGGGCTCTGAAGCAAAGAATGGACCATTACCTTGAGAGGGTTTCCTCTTGGGGTAAGAATAACCTCGTCGAATTTAATGTTTCAAAGACCCAATCATGTCTGATTATGTCTAAAAGGGATCGAAATGAAAATTTAGTCTTCTTTAACGGAAGCAATCTTCCAAACAGGACCTCCATCGATATGCTTGGTATAACTCTAAGTGACCAGCTCAGGTATGGAGGCTCCATCGAAGCCAGTGTTAAGTTAGCCTCTCAGAAACTGGGCGTACTATACAGAGCCCGCAGATACTTTAATAGTACACAACTGCTAACCCTGTACAAATCGCGAGTGCGCCCCACGGTTGAATTTGGCAGCCACCTCTGGTGTGGAGCCCCAAAATACCTAAAAAAAACCCTCGACTCTGTGCAGAAACGAGCGGTCCGTTTGATAGACTCTCCTAACTTAACAAACGGATTGCAATCTTTAAAGCACAGGCGTCAAGTGGGAATGCTGTCCTTGTTCTACCGGTATTACAATGGAAGATGCTCCGAGGAACAAGCATCATTGATCCCCTCGGCACCGGTGCATAGTCGGGAAACACGCCAAACACGCGCCCAACATTTGTACACGGTTGACATTAGTCACGTAAGAACAGGTCGTTTCTACAACTCATTCTTGAGTTCAACAGCTCGGCTGTGGTTTGACTTGCCGGCCTCTGTGTTTCCTCCTTCCTACAACGCGGGTCTCTTCAAGACCCATGTTCACTCCTTCCTATCCTCAAAAACGGCCCTGAGGAAATTATTTTCCTCAGGGCCTCCTGTGGAGTTAATGTAAAAAAAAAGACAGCCACAAAAAATAAATATGTTAAATTTTATGTAACTGTTATCTTTTTATTTTTCTGTGTGTTGTTCTTCTCATATTTTCTTTTAGGTTATTAGTGTTATCTTATTCTTCAATGAAATATATTACATTGATGGGGGTAACCCTCAAAAGATTTAAAAAGGAAGTTGATCTAATAAAAATTTAATATAGATATATAATAGACACTATCTAGGTTACAAACCAGTTCATCGAATACTTGTTTCCAATGAAAAAATAGATATTTATTCAAAACAAATAGACACCAACGTTTTTATGAAGAAGGATTAAAACAAAATCAACAAAACAAACTTTGCATGTCCAAAAAATAGAGAATCTGGAAGTGGTGATGAAATTATGAAAAACTCATCTAATGCTTAAGGGGGGGGTAAGGTTTTAAAGGCGAAAAAAAGGCATTTTTTCATGATTTTTTTTGGAGACATGAATAATGTTGGCTTATTTATTTTATATACACGTTATAGTATGACATCTGTAGTATCTTTGAAAAAAAATTTAATAAAAAATATTAATAAATAAGTCTGTGAGAGCGAATCTCCGGAGACGCCTCGAAAAAAGGTGTTTCGCGGTGAACGTCATAACTTGTTAACGAATCATTTGAAACAAAAAAATTGAAATGGGTTTTAAAGGTGATATGTTTTGTCAGGTAGTGACGAAGCGTTTTTTTTTGTTTTTTTTTTTTTTTTTGCTGCATGTTGAAGTCAAAAATGCGATTTTTGCTAAAATTTTCGGTGAATTTGTTATTATAGAATGGAAAAAAATGGTAAAAAAAAAAAACGCTTCATCACTACCTGTTGATTTATGTTTATAAATAGTGTACAAAATTTCAAAAAGATCGGTCAAGTAGATTTTGAGTTATGATATTCACGGACTTATTTCCCAGAAAATCGATTTAAAGTTTTTTCATACTCGAAATATACTTGAATCCAGCAAGAGAGCCGGTCGCTTGAAACGCTGTATCTTCGTTAGTTTTGCTCCGATTTACTTGAAATTTTGACACAATACTCTCGACATGTTGTACATTTAGAAAAAAAATCATTTTAAAAATGAATTTTAAAACCTTACCCCCTCCTTAAGATTTACAATGCTGGCCTTTTGAAACGCAATCTATCACATAACATGTCACGTTTCAACCCAATGCATGTGTTTTAGTGAAACTTACCGCCATTGTTCCCGATCTATGGTTGAGTTGAAATTTTGACTCAGCACTCCTCAAATGCACAAATACGCTCTTCCCAACGCAACTCTGCGACCACAGACAAATCAAGCATTACTGAAAAAATCACTTAGCTGATAGGAGACTCAGATTGATCGATCGAAAAGTTGAGAATAACAGCCCTGGATCACATAATATGCGACATCCACGTACAGGGATAGCCACCGTTGGATCACTTATGCGATAGCCGCATAGATAATTAGACACTAACCTGTTAGATGATTGCCGGTGAACTCAAAGTCATCATCTTGATCCCAGTGCTTAAGAGACAGGTTCCCCAGGGGCGTTGCATTAGCAAACTCCAAATTTGCAAAATGCCAGTCCAGAATTTGCCGGTCACGCACAGACAAGTAAACGGAACTGCCAAAAACAAAAAAATTTATTCACTATGTGACACAATCACACGGCGAAACTTCAGGTGGTAATATTAAAAAACTTTGTACGTGGGAAAACCTTATAACGCCGCCGTTCAGGCAAAAGTTACCAAATCTCAGCACATTTTTTGAGGTATTGCAAATTTGAAAGCTAAAATAAGTTACAAAAGCTATAAAATACAATTGAAAGTCTCTGTAATATAATTTAGTTTTCAAACTTGCTGTAAGATTATTTTTCTAACATTCAAATTTAGATACAAACTCAAAACTTGTGCATGTGGGTTTGCGACTTTTGCCTGATCTGCGACCTTGGGTTAAATTCAGCTTCAAGGAACCGAAATACCAACTTCTTAAGTATGAAAAGTGAGTGAATGTTTTTACCTTGGCGGATTAGCTTCCAGCTCCTCGAGATTATCTTCGATCTGCTTCATCTGCTCAGTGAGCTGATCGTACTGGTGGCACAGGGTGGACATCTCCTTGTGCAGGCGGCGCCAGTTGAACTCCTGGACGATGCCCCAGGTTCCACTACTGGGATTGCCCTTCAACTTGGCCAGAATGTCCTTCTCGATCTTCATGGATTTCAAAAGATCGTATATCTCCAGCATCCTGTCGAAAAGAGAACTCATTAGTTTCGTCGAGGCAGTCCACACAATGCACATACCCAACAAGTAGAAGGGTGTGATTCCGGCAGGAAGGAATCCAATGATTCTGATTCCAAAGGCATTTGAATCAGTAAGAGTCTGCAAAATATTTTGGAATGGATCAGGATTCACCGTCACTCGTTCCAAACATATTGGTTTACAAAAACAAAAAGAAAGTGCATCATCTCGCAGTCAAAGATAGGAGGAAGCATTGTTTTTACCTTTTGTTGATCTGCATGGCGCAAATTTACGTCCAGCAAGATCGCGCCAACTGGCATTCTGTGCCAATTGGGGATGCTAGTCCACTGGCTCCAGATGGTTGAGAGCAGTTGGGACTCTTGTGCAGTGTTCACAAAACATTTAAACCCTCCCTTACCCTATACTACCCTCTCCACCCTTTTCCACCTAAACCACCCACCCTTCTCACTACCATTCCCCTTACCGCCCCCTGCCCATTTCTTGTAACTCCTGTTACTCATATCGTTCTCCAACTCCGTGGCATTCCACCGGGTTTCGCTAGTTCAGCAGAACGAACTCAAAGTGTTTATTTAATTAAATGAAGACATTATGAGCGAAACTCAATCAAAGTGTTTAGTTCCAGGGGGTTCGGTGAGTCTGTCAGAATAATACAATGAGTTTCATTCCGCCGGATTCAGTGAGTTTGTCAGAACACAATAAGTTTCATTTCGCCGGATTCGGTTGAACAAGTCCGGCGGAATGAAAGGAATCAAAGGAATCGAGTCCATTTGGCTAAACTGATCAAATCGAGTCCGTAAAATAAGTGGACCAACTCACTTCTACCGACAAGCAATTAAATAATTAAATCGTCAAAAAGGCAAAATCAAGCGTATGAAATCAATAATTGGGTTCCATCAATATTCAACAATTGCTTGACACTTGTTCGCACTTGTTTAGCACATATGTGAAGATGTATAATAACAATACTATATACGTTGAGAGCTGAATAACAATACATAATGTTTTTATATTCTTTCTTTTTTCATACAAACTTATAATTATTTTTATAGATGCAATGAAGGAGTTCATTTTACATGGGATTGTGTTGTATGTATGTACAAGAACTTAATTCAATTAAATGTAAAATGGTTGAGAAAGCTAAATACACTTTTAAAACAAATACTTATGCTGAGTCAGAGTATTTGACATTTAAGTCTTTGATCATTGTATACACACTTTTCAGAACATTATGTTTTTTTTATGCATGTAAATACTCCTCCCATAAACACGAGCTCCTAGAGCTCAATTTATGGAGTAGTAGAACCATAAAATTAATTCTTATGTAAACCTAGGTAATAATATTATAAATGTAATTATTATTGTAAAAAAATAAATAAATAAATAAAAAATAAATAAAAATGTTACCAAATAAATTAAATAAAAATACTAAGGCAGTTCAGTTATGCATAATACTGTACAATCTTGATATGTATTCCTATGTAAAAGCCATAATAATTAAATAAATAAATAAATAAAAATCAAATTCAAAACCGAACCAAACATACCTTGTTTGATTTTCCTTGAGGTTTTCTTGAAGACCAATAACCGATTTCAAATGCTGGCTCTGAAAACAAAACAAGTCTTAGTTCATAGTATTATTTATTTTTGTAAGAATATGAAAATAAAAATAAATCAGAGGGTAGAAGTGAAACCTTTGGAAAACTAAAGTAGACAAGAGTGGGAGGCAATGAACCACCGCACAAAGAGGAGACCGATTAGTCTACCTCATTCTCACGCAGGCTAAATCGTAAGTTTGATAAGTTGAGAGACTTGCCGTAAGAAATGGTACCAAAATGCGCTGTTGCAAGATGTCAAAAATTAAAAGACAGTTGTTTTCGTAGGGTTTTTTTCCTATAAAACTAGTTCTTACTTATACCTATTTATATTTATTTATACCTAAAATCTGATTAGGTTAAGTGGGTAATTAATTACCTACCTTATTACATGTATTCCGAAAACAATATAAAAATAACACTAGATAAAAGTCAAATTAGCAGTACCCTCGAAAACAAATCTAAACGGAAAGAAACTTTCCGTTTAGATTTGTTTTGTGATTCCAAAAACCGAAGAAATATCATTTATTTTTCAGGTGTGAAAATGAGCATCCTTCTATATAATTATCAGTCCAATCTATTTAATTATCAGTCCAATCCTTTCTAATCTCAATATTTCTGTTTGTAACGTTACGAATTTGAATTCAAAGTTGGTATCTGTCATTTGGATAGAATGAAAGAACTCCATTAATTTCGCCTTTAACGGGGCAAAAGTGTGTCAAGAATTGTTTATTTGAAGCCAAATTATTCTATTCATCACTTTATTCGTGCCTTTTCGTTTTTATTGACAGAATCGCATAAATTTGACAGCAGCAGATCGTTGTTGCCAAGAAGCCATCTTACCCCAAATAAATTTACAAATGTAAATGGTCACTATCATCGCTATGAGCACTTATACAAGTTGAATTTCCGTGAGCATTAATTACCACAAGTCGGATGTAAATGCTCCTGTGAGTAACTTGTCAAAAACTTACGTAAGTCATAAATTTGACTTATGAGTGTAAAGCTTGCCTTAGAGAATGACCGTTTTACACAAAACATTTTAATTTTCTAAATAACTACCTGTTTTTGCTTGACACTTTTCTGCTGTAGCTTGATGACCCACTCCAGGGCCTGCCCCAGTGAAACTGGGGTGTTACCAAAGTAGTTGTAGTCCACCTGATGTGATATGTAGGATGTTGCATCCAAAAGCCTGTTGAACTCTCTCTCCACCTAAAGCAAATTTTTTTTTTACATAAGCTCCACGCAGGAGGCTCTGAGAAAAATAATTTCCCTCGGGGCCTATGTCATCTTAGGGGATGCTGTGTAGAGGGTTTTTTTAAAGGAAAGGAAGGAGAGGAAGTTCTGGGAAGAAATAGGTATGAACGGTCGGTAGGAATCTGGGGGTTATTGTGTACAGGACATAAGAATCCCTTCCTCCAAAAGTTAACCACAAAATAATTAAAATGTACAGAAACCAAAGTTTCCGACCGCAATTTGAAAAAAATGTATGAAACTTAGGGAATTTTTTATCAATAATTTTTTAAGAAATGACAAATAAGCGAGTTGTGAGATTATTATTTATCGCGAGAATATTTATAATACTTTGCCTAATTAAATGTGAGTGACTTTTTTTTAATGATAAAATTTGAAGCGTTTTTCAACACATTTTAAAAATATTTTTAGTTTTCGAATGCGTTCACAAATATTCCATTTATTTGAATATTATTGTGAAGTGGAAATATTTTGACCTTCCAAAAAAATAGGCCCGAAGCCTAAGGCCACGTCCGCATAGGCAGGTGGCTTGCTTAGCGCCTAGTGCCTAGAGGCTTGCACCCTGGCTACTCGCTAGGATACACGGTGACCGCACTGTAGGTGGTTTGCCTGGTGGGTCGCTAGGTGCCTTGCTCATTTGCTTGTCGGCACGTCGCTAGGCGACTCGCTAGGCTCTAGGCGCTAAGCAAGCCACCTGCCTATGCGGACGTGGCCTAAGGGATTAGAGCAGAACTTGCACAAAGTATTTTTTCTTAAAACAATTTAATTGGCGCCATCTATGAAAAAGCACATTACGAATTATTTTAAGTATTACCGTTTTTGTGGCTTTTTCAAATCCCTAGATTGGCTTAAAAAAAAAATAAAGTTTACCATTTCATCCTTGTGTTTGGGAACTTGAATACCAGTGGCTTCATACAAGGGACATTTTTGTTTGATCTTATGCAGCTCCATATCCATTTGCAGGGAAAGCGTTGTGACAGGATTCCCGCCGAGGCCAGTCACCACCATTGCCCCTGAAATATAAAAGCATCAATGATACACTATATGTACCCCAACATCGTGTACCCCAACACGATATTGGGGTACACACATTTGATAGCTCATTCATAGGATAACTCAACTTTTTGATTTATTTATTTATAAAGTCCGAGTTTTCTATACGGTACTCGAACCTATGAATAGTTGCTACACTTATGGATAAGTTGGCCGAGTTTTATACCTGCTGCGAGTATTTATTTGTTTATTTATTAATACATATACGTTATCCATTGGATAAGCTACCAAGAGGATGATGAAATGCTCCTATAATATAATAACAATGCATTGAAATACTTGGTGTAATTCAGTGAAATTTTACCCTAAGCGTCCTTTTCAAATTCAATCCGGTAAATTGACTTGAATGAAGTGAGGGTATTTGCCATTCTCTTGATAGCATATGCGTGGGATAACTTATATTTTCGATTTATGATTTATTTATTTATAAAGTCCGATTTTACTATTCAGCACTTGAACCTTTTTATAGTGGCTGTTTATCAGATAAGTTAGCCGAGTTTTCAATCTATTGCGAGTATTTATTTGGTCATTATTTAGGTAGCTGCCAGTATAAAAATTCAATAGTTTATTTTCAGTACCTCTTCTGCTGCCTAAACTGTTCGGAGGTAGGTGACAGTGTAATATGTAATTCAATACAGTTTACTGTATGATTTACAGTACCTACCCTGCTACCTAAGCCTAATCTGTTCGGAGGTAGGTGACAGTGTAATAATTAACTCCAGGTACTAATATCTACAGCCTGTATGTCGAACGAATATCTACAGCTCACATGTTGGACAAATATCTATGAACTTCAGAGTGAAGACTAATATCTACAGAGCTAAGGTCAGATAAATATCTATGACGGTCCCAGTGGTGACGAATATCTATGGAGCGTAGGTGGGACTAATTTCTACAGAGGGCAGCTGAGCAAGAGGTTGTACGGAAAAGCATAAATTACTTCAATTACGTACCTAACCCAACCTAACCTAACCTAACCTAACCTAACCTAACCTAACCTAACCTAACCTAACCTAACCTAACCTAATCTAATGTAATCTAATCTAATCTAATCTAATCTAATCTAACCTAACCTAACCCAACCTCTACCAGTGCTGTAGATATTCGTCTACATCACCTGTTCCATATAGATATTAATCAGCAGTTTGAGCTGTAGATATTTGTCTTCACTGGTTCCCATAGATATTGTTCCAGCATACCTCGTATAGATATTAGTCAGAACATGGATTTTCATAGATATTAGTCCGATTTGTTCAGTTTTTGGAATTCCTGTAGATATTAGTAGACGCCTCCTAATACTTCAATACAGTTTATTGTATGCTTTCCAGTACCTGTAAGTAAATTTAACCTTTTCGGAGGCAGGTGACAATACAATAATTCAAAATGTATATTTATATTGACAATAATTATTATAAGCTTAAGAAAAAGAGAATCCAAACATTTCAATCCAATAAAAGGATAGTTTGTGATTTTAAAATAATAATTAAGGACCTTCATAGACAGAGATCTTACCTACATTATGCAACTGCTACACAACCGCAAGTCGTCTACTGATTTGCTACTCTTTAACTTATTTGAGACGATCATCATGTATACGTGCCAACCGATCGCGTGCCTAAAAGACGAGCGTCATTTATACACGACGCTATTACGACGATAACGAAATGTTTGAATGCTGGATTTGATTTCTTATCTTTGAACTGTTTAGATTACATCTAGGTCTTTGAATATTTTTTAAATGACACTATATCAATTAAAATGGGATTTACAAATCGCAAAAAATCTGCCCGTCCATGGGTATTGCAAATTCTTTGAGGAAATCGTCGTAAAAAGGTTGAAATTGGTTTCCATTCACAGCGCTGCCCGAACCATACTGAACTTGATAATTTTTTCAGGTACACTCGTGGAGTTAATACCATGTCAAGTGACTAACGATGAAGACAATATTGTTTTTTATTTATATTTTTATTATAAGCATAAAAAACAATCTAAAAGAAGATTTTGGGTTCACATATACAACAAAATAAATATTAACTGCAGGACATTCGTCACGCCCAAGGAACTACATGAGAATGAAGTCAAATTGACTTTTTTAAACCCCAATCCACACCTTCTCCGTTAAATCCTTTCTTGTGTATTCCGGTAAATTACATTTATATAAACATGGTATAAAATAATTTTCGGATGTCATTTCTATCAAACAAATAGGACGCATAAGCAACAAGCGTAGCATGCTACCAGCACTGTCAGTAGCGTGTAACTGATGTCGAACACTAGCAAAATAGTATAGCGGATATTCACGAGCGATTCATACGCTACGCGCACAAAACTTGAGTCACTTGAAAGTATCTCTGTGTAGGAATGGCCTAAGAATGGATAAAGAGTGAAACATTAATTTGGAGGGAAAAATAAATTTAAATATTATCCATCTACTTAGGCATAACATAGTAATAACTTAGTAATAACAATACAAATGAATTAATAGCATTGCAAAAAATGCAAGAAAGACAAGAATGCTTACAATGGCTCTCAAAAGATAGCAGTGATCAGCCACCAGAGAAACTATGGTAATATCTGTTTGGGTTGTGTATTTACAGTTGAAAATGTATAATATTTAGTACAAACCTAGGTCGGCTACATAAGGACCCTTTCTGTAGGTCACAACGCGCCCCCCCACTCGATCTCTTCCTTCCAACAATATCACCTCACATCCCGCAGATTGTAACTGGCGACCTGCAGCCAGACCAGAAACTCCTGGAAAATTAATTGCTGGGTTTTAGAAATCTGGATTAAAACATGAAATGTAAAAACAAATGAGAAGAAAGTTGTGAAAGCTGATCACGCACTATCTGATTGCCAATCCAGAAACTTTGTGTGGTATAACTAAAAAAATAATTTCTACCACCTAATCTTGATTGAAAAGCGTTGAGTGGTAAGATTTTAGGCTTGGATACCAGAAGGCACAAGTACAAATAAATATTAAATTAAATCTTAAAAAATTGTTATTCAGTTTGTGGTATTATTTTCAATTCAGTGAAAATAACAAACTTTGTTTAAATCACTATTTAGTATACTTTGTATCCTGATGAAGAAACCTTAGCTTTTGAAACATGTTGATAAGTTTTATTAAGAATAGTGGTTTAACCACTCGGACCCATAAGCTTGTTTTCACAATAATATAACATTACGAGACATATGTATGATATGTAAGGCGTACCTGACTTATTGAACCAAATTTGTTATTTTCATTTAATAAATTAATGTTCTTTCAAAATTACAATTTGGATAAATTAAAAAACAAGATACATAATTATAGTATAAAGATTTATCTTTGGGTCATTTAGGATCTTTATCTTTAGCCATCGTTTCAGACAGCATTACAGTGTCCATGTATTAGGGCAGATGTGTAATTGAAGACTGTGGTGAAGTGTGTGCTTATTTGTGTATATGCAATACCATGTTCCTCTATGGGCTGGTATTTCAGTAAATTACATAATTAATTTTAAATGGTTTTCGGCGTTTAGTTGTGTAATCATCCAATACCAGATACCAAGAACTCTTAAGCTCTTCTCTATTAATATTGAAATAATAATATTTTTTGACTAAAGAAGATGGTAGTGCAACACGGCGTGATACCCCAAAAATAAATCACGATAATACTTTTGCCTGTGAAATCTCATACATACATATCGATCGTCCAGATGATTAGTAAGACATCTCCAAAAAATCGAAATTTAGGTGGAGTAAAAGTGTACCCCCTGCCTGGTACAATACTCATTACATTCTCATAAAAACCACCAAATCAATTATAATGCAGAAAAACTTGAATTAAAATTAAAAAAGTGAATGAAACAAAAAATAGTAGGAAATTTCAAAATGTGATACTAATGTACCGATCCATTTTGCTTCCCAGTGTTATTTTATAGCAATTTAATATGTAAAACACAGACACTTTAATGATATTTGATTTATAGTGAGCATTTGAATATTGCTTTACTCATTATCTCAAAACTTAGTATTTGGAGATGTCTGACTAATCAACTGGACGATCGATATCTATGTTTCTTTCTTGTGTATTGAATAATGGATATGATTGAAACATCCACTTTTGAAACCTTTTATACAACACCTGCAATAACAAGTTTATTTCAGCTGAAGGATGCTTGCTACACATCCTTTCTATAATTGACCGAGCGATAGCTTCGCAAGTCCTTTTTTAACTCCACCGCTTAGCATTACTACAACTGCCTTTAAATTTGTTTGTATGTTCCTCTTTATTATTAAAGCAAGTCTTACTTTAATTAGATGGCTAACTTTAATAAGTGGATAATAATTGTTAGAGCTTTTTAATATTATGGTATATATATACCTGCCTGAAAAAGATTGAAAAAAGAATCCTCATTGAAATAGTGATGTTTCTTCAGACCAATTGTATAATTACTTTTCAAATTAAAAAAATGTTACATAAATATCAATTACAAAAATATCATATTATTTATAATTAAGTAGGTCGGTATTTCAGTGCTTACATACAAATCTTACGATTTCATAGGAAATATTGGTTTTGATTTATTTATTTATTTGTGAGAAACAAACAGCTTTTACATAATTTACAGTGATAAATAAATATACAAGTGAATTGAAGTCAAGACACAGAAGTTTCTTGTGCTAATAAAGTTCATGGGAAATGAAGTTTTAATATCTTAAAATTAATTTTGGGTTATAGGAAGGGAAGAGGAAGAGGAATATAGGAAAAGGATAGGAGATGCTTCCGATACATTCCATACTCTCAAATTAACAATCGATCATACGCGTTACTTCATATCGATATTTTTTTTAGGTTATTACTAAAAATGTCGGTAGGTTAGAGCTTCTGCCACATTCCGACAGATGTCCGCTGAAGTAATAAGAGTCAGAGCAATACCAACGTAGTGTCTTAAACACGAACAGTTATGATGAGAGCCAAAGGCTTTCAGTAGAGTAAGCCGCCGTCATCAGTCGGAGGAGCTTCAGATCTAATTCCTAGCCAGTCTGATAAGTATAATATAACATTGTAAATAAACACAATAAATAATAAGCATCTTGTAACCGATGAACCTAATATTCATTGTAAGAAGCCCACTTCATCAGATGTCTGAATGTGAATAGAGCAGACATTACAATTTATTACTAGTATATATTTATAAAGTAACTAACCAGCTCCAACGATGATAACTTTGGGAGAAGATTTCCCCTTCACTGGTGTTGGGATGGGAGTTAATCTCTTGTAGATGCCGTAATTCACGAACCCATGTCTTTCCAGGAAGCTGTGGACCCGAGTCAACAATCCTGGATCACTATTGTAAGGAGCCTGGAAAAACAAAAAGTGTGTGTTCAGTGCAATATACATACTAAGAATATGGATATTAGAGAGAAGGTACATGAAGTGTGGCCGAGGGCTCCAAGTGTGCCATTTCGAGAATTTTACCGAGATGGCTGACATCGACTGTTACACCTCGGTTGCGTATTAAGCTCCTGTTGATAAAGCATAGAAAAATGGTCCACTGCGCCATTAAATTATATAAAAGCAGTTCTGTGAATACAATTGATAAGGTTGACACATTAAATATCAACAAGATATTATATATAAATAAAAAATAAAAAAAAACAAGAAACACCTAAAGAAATACAAATTATAATCCACCCTAGGACAAACACACAACATAATTGCAATAACTCGTGTTTAGCGATAGAAAGCAAAACCTAAATAAAATACCTTGGCATTAAAGTAAACCAATGCCTAAAATGGTCCACACACACATAAACATACTCAAAGACACAGTGAGGAAACTAACATTTGTCTTTAGATGTCTAAGACATATCCAAAATAAAGATTTACTCAGAATGACGTACTTTGCCAACTGCCAATCAATAATACAATACAACATTAAGAGCGTGTTCACACACAGCTATAAAAGATATAGCTTGGTCTATTTCAGCATATCACTCGCCATATATTCCCATTGGGAATGTATGGCGAGCGATATGCTGAAATAGGCCAAGCTACATCTTTTATATCTGTGTGTGAACACGCTCTAAGGATGGGGTTGAACCTATAAAAAACACACAATCGCTTTACATAGTTAAAAATTTTATATACAACAATTCTACTTAAACCATAATATACAAACGACGTCCCAAAGAACAATTTCGGATGTGCGATTTTGTAGTTTTGCAGTAGAGATGTTTTAAGTTTCGTTTCTGCATTTTTACTGTTTTTGATATCAAAGAACATAGAGTTGTTTGGATACTTTGCATTTCATTTCATTTTATTTAAAATTCCAAAAAAATAGCTTTAAATCATCAAAGGGGAATTAAAATAAGCTAACAAGATGATTTTCAATTTTTAGCAGATCCAGCATTTTTCTTCGGGACCGTCGATATTTATCAGAACTTCTGCTTAAAGAATTGAAAGTTTGAAAACTAAATACGTTGTAACTCTACCATGCAAATATAGGAATTTACAAAGACGATGTTCTAAAAAAAATGCACCATTTAAAAATGATAGAAATCTCAGACAAAACTCAATTCTCCCAACTCCAAAATGTAACAAACAATGGGGCAATTCAATTATAAATATCTTTCGAGTAATTTTTTAAAATTAAGTATCAGAAAGATAAAGAAATATAAATAACAATTAAAAGATTTCAAATTTCCCCAAAAAAACACCAAAAATGTCAATTGAATACTCCATATAAATATAGAAATAACGATAACATAATGATGCATCCCCCGTATAATCGCCGTATGTGTCAAGGGAGTCAAGCGACAAAACCACAAAGCTGAGAAAACGGCCTTCAAAGATTTTTGGTGACAAAAAGTTTTTAAAGATAGAAGGGTGGAACTTTGGACGATATTTTGCGAGGTTATTTATGCGCCTTGCTGTCATAGACTGCTTTTTTTTTTTTATAAAAGGCGGAGACGGTTTACAAGTACATAGTTCCCGTGAGCACTTAGGCCACAGGCCCATTGTGCTATCTCCCATTTTACTTCAATCCTTTAGTAACAACCCAGTCCCTTTAATAAAGTTCACCAGGGTTGTCACCGGATATGTGGCTATGTCTTCTGGTTTTACTGTGTGTCTCCCCAGGTATCTGAGCCTAGTTCCCACCAGGGTAGGACATTGGCGCCATAAGTGAATTGGAGTCTCTTCGTCCTCTTCACATTTCCTGCATCTATTGGTTTTTTCCACTCCCAATATCTGCATGTGTCTCCTGAGATGGCAGTCTCCCGTTAGTAGTCTTCATAGACTGCTTTAATTTGTGTAAATTTTTCGGAAATCAAAAGATCTATGCGCAAGCCTAGCTTTGTTGTATTGGTACATCTTATATTACAATACATGAAAATATAATTATGAACATGTTTTCGGTAAAAGATACAATATTCCTTTTTTGAATAAAGATATAAAAATAAGTATTTTGCGCAATATTATGAGCACAATATTAGGAAATATTTACCTCCATATTTTCCAGACCATTTTCAGCTGTAAGTTGCAGCTTTGGATTCTCAACCCACATTTTAAGAAGACGGTTCCTGATCTGGATAAAGACATGAAGAGTAGGCCCTGCCAAGTCAGGGAAGCAGCCAGCCTCCAGAGAAGATAGACGGTCAAACGGTAACCTCGATTGAAATGCTGCGCCTTCAAGACTGAAACCATTTTAGGCGGGAAATATTAAAAAACGAATACAAACGTTTTAAACTCAAAACATTACTCTATTCAGAAAGGTGTTTACCCTGATGGCATTTCTCTGAAGTTTACTTCTTCCGGTTCTTCCACCTTTTCTTCTGAAATTGGTTTTTCTTCTTTTTTTGGGGGTGAAACTTCGCTGGAGGCATTATCCAACGATCCTCTGATTGAGATGGTTTCTTGACCGAGCAGTGGACTGCTTGACACATTTTTGCTTTTATCGGAATAATCTGATTCCGAATCCTCGGGGACCTTAAGCTTATCTTCCATCTCTCGTCCATCAACCTGTAAGACAAAATACAAACGAAATTCATATTAAGTGCGTTGGCACAAATTTTATTTAGGTGTAAAATTAAATTGGTAATATTTCAAATTAAAAAATAACTATTATTTACCTTAACCCTCTTTCTACGACTCATTTTCGCGATAAAAACAATTGGACAATCTGACAGTCGAACACCGGCGCCGAAAACGCGAAATGACTGAAGTACATAAACAATAGTCTTGGTAGCTGCATAACATAACCAACTATATAACGGTTATTTAAAAATACCCACAACTACGCTAGCGGCAGCTCGGGTATTTGGTTATTTGGTTGTGGCGGTTGTGGGGGTTGTTGGTTGTTGGCGGTTGGTCAAAAACTACCTGATACCCAATACCCATTCCCACCACTGAAAAAACCAAAACCTACACAACCATGATAACCACCGATAACTAGAAAACTAGATTACTATCACAACCTCATACGTCATACATAACCAGTAGTTGGCAACTGGCAACTGGCACCCTAAGCCATCAGTTGTAGCTTCACGAGCCGGCGTGGCGTGCGGAGCTATATTCTTGTAATATTATACTGAATTTCTTTCGAAAAATCTTACGATTGCGGAATTTTTTAGAAGTAAAAAATAGAGTTTAATTATTTTAGTTTATTGCTTCGCTTAGAATATTATTAGTATATTTAGGTATTTTTACATAAGTGTAAAAGTTTAAAACATTTTGTTTATAATTTGTGAAAGTTTTGTTAAAAAATTGTGACATTGTAAATATTGCAGGCAATATTTGGGCCGATTTGACAAACATAACGTGGATAAAAAAGCGCCGTGTAAATTGTGTAAACTTGTTATAAAAATTCAACGGGAAATTAAACTTCCCATCTAAAAACAACACATATTTCTGCATTTGCTGAATTAAATGCGTTTTCACCAACTGAAATCAAAAGTGCTACAGTGCCGAACGCCATTATTAAAGCGCCCAAAGCGTTTCACTTTATGATGCTCCATCTACTTCATCAGGACCACCAAAACCCAAAGGTAAATGGATGCATATAAACCAAAAAAGAAGAACGCACAGCAAAAGGGAATAATCGACATGGGTTTGCTCACCGATAGTTTCCAGCCTTTTTGCTTGGTGGAAGAAAGTGTGTTTATTGTCGGAATTTCCCATCCTAATTGCTAAAGTATTTTAACTCCTCGATTTCCAGTAATTTGATAATTACTCTGGCCGGAATATTGTTCATAATAATAACTTTTTGCCAAAATATTAACAATCTATTTACTTGTTGCGCTTGGGAAATAACGTACATAAATATAATATTGTTTTGTAAAAATATTTGTAGTTGATATATGCAGGTTTGTTTCACATTGAAAGAAAAAATAATGGTCCGTTATAATAATAGCGTGATGCCGTAAATAAAATATTTCTGAAAGTAATAACTATGTGATAATGGCAACAAGCTTCATTTACATGTATTTCTTTCGAGAAATTTTTAGTTCTTATTTATTGTAATCTTTGTTGTGTATAACAGTCGTGTGAAATTTCACTACATTCGATTTATCAGGCATTGCAATAAATTAACATTTTTACAAGCTTATAATATATTTTCCATTGGAGGTATTTATTTAAAATTTAATTTAACTTATTTTATTCCCTTCTAAAAAATTTCTGATTGCTGTCCTGCTTGTAACTGGTGATTATATTCGTTAAAAATCGACAGCGCCATACGGGTCATATGTTTTGTCTTTATTTTTCTTTGGTGAGGTGGAACGGTAATATTAGATAGTTCGCACAGCGTTTTCCCTTTTCGTGGGTCAAAAACTCACCCGATACCCAATACCCACGGACAAAACCAAATACCTCCATAACTCCATTACCATGATAACTACTGATAACTAATACCTAGACAACTAGCGAGCATCAACTGTAACCGGCAATAACTGAGATAACCAAATAACCGTTTTATAACCAGTTATCTACATACTAATAACCAGTTGGTTATGTTATTGAATTTCTGGCCAGTTACCCAAGACTAATAAACAAAGATCGTTTTACTTTATCTATGTATGTCAATTTGGGTCATAGAGAAACAATTTATTTCTTCGCCGTGCATTGCGCTTATCTATGGCATTTCCAAGGATTAGTGATGGTATAATCTAAATTACAGATTTCGAAATTTAAATAAAGTTTCGCTTCATTTCCAAACACGCCCTCTGGGCTGCGATTCTAGTGCAACGATCAATTGTTACTCGTTATGCGCCATCTACGAAAGAAAATAATGCGTCGTCGCGACGAACTTGATATACACTTTGAGATGAATAAGTTTTTTCAAACAATTTTTTTCGTTCCAACCCAAATATAAATGTCTGATCTTCTTCTGGCTACCATAATGGCGTCTTCTTGAAAAAAAATTATAGCTGAAATGATCGGATAATTTGTTTCAATTTAACAAAACCATCCCCGTCTTTGGGATCTAAAGAGATTTATACGAAAACAAATATGCACGTTACACTGCCAAAAGTTTGTTGCAGGATTGACTCCAGTAGATATAAAAAATAAAACAATCAGAACCAAGGACAAGAAGAAATTACGTTTAGAGTTGAAATCAGAAAGGAGCATCTCTTGTTGCCAAATATGTCAATTTATATGTAATTTTGATTTTGCCGGGATACCTGCTCACATAACTGTATCCTGTTTTTGAAATGTATCTGAATTTGAGATTTAAAAAAGTTCATCAAATTATTCTTTAGAAATTCGTAAAAGAAATTTCAATTCCGATTACACTCATTTTACCAAATAAATGTTGTCAAAATTAACGAGTTTATTGAATTAGTTATGACTTTGTTGTTATGAACCTTTTTTTAAGTGAAAAACTGAACAAAATTCTCGTATCTATTGAAAACTCAAAAATGTTAGCAATGTTACATAATTTTAGTTAAACCCCCACACGGACACTTCGGAGTGACCGTGCCCCGCGACATTTCAGGCCACTGCGCAGAAAAATAAAGACCGAAAGTAAGATAACGGTTTACAGCGCAGTTCACTGTGAGACTTTTCTGCGTGGTGGCTTGAAGTGGCGCGGGTTACGGTCACTCCTAAATATCTGTGTGGGGGGGTGTACTATTCTTTTTTTCGTTTCTTTACGAATTCCTCAATATAAGCTAAACCGCTACACAATTTTATCTTAGTGTAAATTATTTGCTTCATTCACATTCATGCATCGTCCTATAAAACTCTTCTGTTATTCTGACTGTTGACTTGACCCGGCTCTATTTGTTTATTGTTGATTATGGTTTATTCGCTGCTAATAATTATAAAATAAATATTACAGACACTGTGTAAAAATATAATGAAACGCATAATACATCGTCTATACCTCTCTTTAGAATACATTTTGGGTACGTATTTAGCAAGGTGATGACATACCAAAAAAAAAACTCCCGACCTTGTAACTGTCAGTTATTAACAGCGGTGAGGCTGCCAATCCGTGGAAAATTCCCCAAATTGCGGGGAATTTTTCAAGATCTGGGTATTTTGCAGGGAGAACCTTTTTCAGGGGAGAATGGGAGGATTCTGGGCATTACTTTATCCACTGGAGCGTTCGGCTATATATATAATCGTTTTCTATTTGAGATTTTCGAATGTCTGATTTCGTAGCCCGCGCCCATTCAAAAAATAATATTTCCGAAAAAATTTCCGTTTTAAAAAAAAGATAAAATGTTAACTCTCATTTAAAGCCAACGGATTTACCTACATTTCACATTTTGTCTTTAATTAGTAGGTTTTATATAAAATTAACAGTTTTTACACAAAGATCGTTTAACAAAGATCATTAAATTGTATACTAATTAGAGGATATTTGTGAGCTTGTATTTGCAGTTAAATAGAAATAAAAATATGTTTTAAAGTGATATTTAAATAAAATAACATTACAGGTTTCTATTTTTATTTAAAAATTTACAATTTACTCATCAAAATCCCAAAAATCTTTGTTTGTCATTTCACGACACATAATTTCTAATCGCAATTAATCAGACTAAAAATAATTCTAGAAAATATTTATTTCTTTTTCGTGAATCACTCAAACTGATTTAATATTAAAAACTGCACGTGTCACGATACAACACCTTATTTATACAACATGATAGTCTTAAAAAGTACATTTTGGACAGTTGAAACTTTAACTGCACCTTAACAAATTAGTTTTAATTCCAGGACTTTGAAAAAACTTCCAAAAACTTTGAATGGGCAGAGTATTCAATAACGAACACACTAATATATAATATGTAACTTAAAACACACAAAAAAAATCCTTGCGGCTTTTTAAAGATATTCGAATATCGGAGCAAATAATGATGCACTAGGCAAAGAACAATAGAACATAGTCCAGTTCCTTGTAAGCAGATGGGTGAATTTCGTGAATAATGGTGAAAGCATACGAGTATATCTCCTTTTTACTAATGAACAGAGCGGGTTGCTGAAACTTTTGAAATAATTCTAACGAATGTTTTAAAATATCTCTTCAAATTCAAATTCACCTTTAAGCCAGCCGCTATAAGCCAAATGTGGCCAAAATGTGGCTCCAATGGTTATTATCCAACTATATTGAAAAATAATGTTATAATACAATATAATAATTATAATTTAGCAAAATTATGAGAATGTAGAATTATATACTTAAAACCCGAATGAAAGAGAAAATCCATAAATGACTAAATAATAAAAAATAAGATTATTTTTTATTTAACTTTTATAGGTAAAACCTCAAATTGTAATATTTAATTGAATGAAGACACCGAATTGGATATCGAAACCTTAGCGCAGTGGTCAGCGCGCTCGCCCGGAAAGAGAGAGGTCCTGGGTTCGAGTCCCAGAGATGCCAATATCTTTTTCTGATTTTTCTGTTTCCAGATTTTCGATTGAGTTTCGCTCATAGTGTCTTCATTTAATCAAATATTATTTGAGGTTTTATTCATAAAAGTTAAATAAAAAAATAATAATATTCATCCTAGACTTGCAGAAAGGTCAATAGATGTCGCATATTAAATAAAATGGATAAAATTTTACCCAGACACCATATAGATTGCATTTAGTTCGGGTTTGAATCTTGCAATCATACATAAAAGATGGCAGCCAATAAAAAATGCGTTAAGAAAATGAAGATAATATGGGTGGTTCTTAGTCGAAGTATGGTACAGTTAAAAGTGACCGAATTGGATGTCGACACCTTAGCGCAGTGGTCAGCGCGCTCGCCCGGAAAGATAGAGGTCCTAGGCTCGAGTCCCAGAGGTGCCAATATCTTTTTCTGATTTTTCTGTTTCCAGATTTTCGATTGAGTTTCGCTCATAGTGTCTTCATTTAATTAAATAAAAAATATGCCAATTTCCATTGAATTTTGTTTAATTTTGGAGGTAAAGGAACTTTTGGCGAATAGTGGGTGATTCGAATAAAATAACAAAATACATAATTTTATAGGGGAAAATAGCCTATATTTATGGAGAAATTTTTATCCCTGAAATTCTCCCGTCACGATCTAGCGGGAACGGAGATTCACAGTTGGCAACACTGGTTATTATGTCTTTCAGTTTTGTTTTGATAAAAATATTATTTGTTTTGATTTTGTCGCAGCGAGGCGTTACAGAATAATTACTTTTATATCGTAATAAAAGCAACATTTTGATAAATTTGTTCAACTAAACAAGCGACTTACTCGCACGCGGGCAGATATCCTTCGATAAACCTATTACATTGCATTAATAAAATAATGGAGGCCGTGAATGTAAGTATCTGCTATAACCTTAATTTTTTTTGTATTACTCGTAGCATGTTATGGCATAAATGATTTTAACCCTGGATATCTAACGTTGTTATTGTACCCTCTATAAACTAACCATTCGATATGATATCTAATATGGCACTACTTTTTCTTACAAAATTTCACCTTTCAACACTAAAAGCAGAAGTATAATTGGGAAAAATCCCGCCCTTTTTCTTTGACATAGTGAAGAGAACAGTTATAAGTCAACGATGACAATAGAATTACTTATATTGTTTTGGCACAGTTGGACAAAACTATTACACCAAAACAATTAAACTAATCATTGAATACAATAGCCAGTAGCCAATGGATGTCTCAAGAACATGAGAACCTAATGAGCATTGAGCGTGCTCATCAACTGTACACATTTTCTCATAAATGAGCAGGCTTGGTTTGAGCTTTCTCATGAATGAGCGTGCTCAAAGCCAACAATTGAACACACATGCTCTTTTGAGCATGCTCATGTCAAATAAAAGTCAAATGGAGTCTGATCCATTCGCCTAGAACTAAACAAAATAATTTATTGCTTGCAACGCAATTATTTAAAAATCTTCAAACGAAAGAAAATAAGACAGTTGATTTGGGTCCAAGATTAAATCCGAAAATGACTAAATAATAAAAAATAAATGCTAATTTCCATAGAATGTGGTTTCATTTTGGAGGTAAAGGAACTTTTGGGGAATTTGTAAATCTATTTTGGGTATTTTAGTGACCTTGTGTTCTAAATATATTTGTGATTCCCATAATAAATCACTAAAACAAGGTTTTTTCGTCTCCCCAGCGGGCTATTTTTGATATTTTTGCAAAGAATGCGCAGGTTCGAACTGAGATCGGATCGAAATGAAGGCATGAATGAACAGGCTAGCTTATGAATGCTCATAAGCTAGCCTGTTTACACATGCTTTGAGGCTTCCTCTTCCACCCGATAATCTAATGAGCAAGCTCATAAATCAAATGGCTATTGATTTGTGAGCCTACTCGTTTGGCTTCAAAGGAGCATGCTCAATACTAGCAACGTCACTGACACACATGCTACTAGGTAGCATGCCGCACCAGGGGTCAGAAGTTGCGGCTCTTTGCGTAGGCGTTTGCAAACATTTAATAAGAATGTAAATAACACAAAGCAAATCGTAATTATCGTTCCACCACATTTTTACCATAGTACAAACACCCCCCCCCCTCCCCTTCCCTGTGTTATAATATGGCTCTCTGATATATTTGTTATCCTTTTCTTTGACAAATTGGCTCTTCTCACTTGACAAACTGTCGACTCCTGACCTAACCTAATGTAACCCATCCTTTCTGTGCGCTCGTTGACATTCTAGTCCATTCCATTATGAAAACTTTATTCTAAGACGTGTATAATAATTATATAAGTGATAATGATTAATTTACAATGTGGCCAAATCAATTTTGAAAAAGCTGTATTGAGTGTTCAACTGCCCATCAATTACAGAAAATGACAATAAATTATTCAAAGGGGAAATAAAGCTGTTTTTCTACTATGGTGGTGAAACAAAATACTAATGAAAAAATTTTCAATACTTGCAAAAGTAATTGTTACCATATCAAATATTTAAAGTTGCAATTAAAGTAAAATGTCTATTAGGAAACCTCAAGTCCTATTTTCATCTAATATTTAACCAAACAGGTAATAAAAAAAAGTATTTACTCATTTTTTTCTTTTGTTTGCAGAAACCGATGCCTCCTCCACAATTTTGCCCCCTTTGTGCCAAAAAAGGGAAAAAAACAAAAATACTACCTCTCTCTATAAATCTCTCTGTGGGTGTTAACATGTGCATTTCAGTGAAATGCACCTATCCATTTGGCGAGTACGTTATCACAGATCTTCCATCTCCCTCCGGACGGGAACTGTCCAAGATAATTCAAGAAGTAGCGGAGGAAAATAAAGGCATCACTGATGAGGATATTATTTCTTCAGTAGAAAATAGACAATTTCCAAAAATGGATGAAAATATTTATTACCCAGATATTGATGATAGTTTTATTTTACAACAATTAAACCAACACTTGGACACGGGAATCTCTGAATATCCAAACACTAGTCATTTGGTCGACAATGAAACATTGGCTGGCGACACGACCCATACATTAACTAATACTGAAGAAGAAATTAATATTACAACCAAATTTGATCAATTGGCAAACAAACCTTTCAATCAAAAAAACATGGTCGCCATGAATGTAGAAATCTCTGATTTCCCAAATACTCATAATCCGGTTATTAGTGAAACATCAGGTTTCAACACAAGTAATTTATTAACTGATACTGTTGAAGAAATTAGCATGTCAACTGAGTTTGATCAACAGACAGAAATGTCTTTCAGCCAGAAAAACAAGATTGCCATAAATACGCCAAAGAAAACGAAAACTGACCAGGACATGAATGTAGACGTCTCTGAATTCCCAAATATTAATAGTTTTGGTAGTGAAACATTAGTTTGCGACATGAAACATTTACTACCTAATACTGTAGAAGAAAGTAGCATTTCAACAGAACTTAGCCAACCGACACAAAAAACATTAAAAGAAAACACCGCCTTTCTCATGAAGATGCGAAAGAAAAGAAAAGCTGCCGTTTTGACATCACCAAGTAATACATTTCACGGAAATGGAGAGCCGGATTTTTTAAATAAAATTACTGAACAGTACATGGGGGATGTTTCAAATTTTGCTGATTTCGTAAAAACTTCCTTTCGTCAAACTCCCTCAAAAAGTCGTAATGCCCAGCTTTCAGAAGGTGGAAACACGGAACAAAAAAAGCTTGAGGACGTAGCCATTAGCGAGGATGATGCTCCAAATAATCATAAGTCTTCTGAACTAACGGAAGAGGTCGTCGAGCTATCTGAAAAGGTTGTTGAATCAATTACAAATGATGTCCAGTCAATCACAGACATTTTTCAGCCAACTGAAAAGGTTGCCCAGTCAACTCCACAGATTTTCCAACCAATCGAAAAGGTTGTCAAGTCAAATACAGAGATTGCCCAGCCAATTGAAAAGGTTGTCCAGTCAATTACAGAGATTGTCCAACCAATCGAAAAGGTTGTCCAGTCAATTACAGAGATTGCCCAGCCAATTGAAAAGGCATTTTCAATTGTTGTCCTGAAAGATGAAAAGGTTACTCAACCATTTTCAATTGTTTTCCCGAAAGATGATTATGTTACCCAACCATTTTCAATTGCTGTTCAGAATGTTGAAAAGGTTGTGGAGCCAATTACTGAAAATGTTGTCCAGTCACTGGAAAGAGTTGTGCTGGCAAAGGTAAAACCTGCTCAATTAGAGGGCAAAGTGGACTCGAAAAAAAAAAAAATTTTTCAAAGTAAATCAAATCTTGACACATTTGTTGAAGAAAGTGATTCTGACTTAGAAATAGTTGAAATGCCAAAAGTGCCAAAAAAAAATAAGAAGTGTGAATCTAATCTGAAACTTTTATCACTATCGCATAGACACACTGTCCTAAAGAGGAGCTCCCCTCGAGTGTCATCAGGACCTACCAGGTTTTCGTAAATTGTTGATAAGACAATTTCTGTGAAACGTTTTGAAAGTACATATTTTCCGCTTTTATAATTCCCACAGCAACGGCGCGGCATGCGGGGGAAGCAGACATGTGTAGGTACATCGTTTGTCTCTTTTTCAACAGATTCTTACACACTGAATAGTAGAGCTGCAGCATTATTGTGATAAAGAATACACTTTTTATACTCTTTTTGTGCCGTCGCCATGCTGTTACCGTGGGAATCATAAAAGCCCCCATACTATTGTATTTTTGTATTTTGGAACAAGTAAAATGTATTGTGAATCAACGTGTTTTGTGACTGAGTGTAACGAGCTTGACCCATTATTTATTTTCCAGAAAACCCTCATTTGGTATGGCAAAGCAGGAGAAAAAAATTAGAATTTTATATAATTTTTTTTCCAAATAGGTTAGAACCCACATCGTATTTGAGAAAAGCAGGAGAGTTTTTTTTTCTTCACAATTAAAAAGAAGCTAAAACATAAACCCTTAGTTTTATGGTAAATAATTATAAACATTATAAATGGTAAATAATTATAAATAAGTAAAAATGTATAAAATTTAAAAAAATCAAACCGCTTATCCGTAGTTACTCAAATTTAGGTAGGTGATTTTATGAATTAACCTATAGAATGTTGGATGGTATTTCGAAAAGTCACCCACAAATTTCATAGAAAATTATTTTAATATAATTCAAAGTAACTACAATAATCAAATAGTACCTATGTCCTAGATTAATATTGGCGCAAGCGATTCTGACCTTGTCCTTCATACATTTTTTTGAATACGTAAGGGTTAAAATCGCCTTTTAAAAAAGCATAGATTATTTTTGGCAGGCACAGATGAGAGGAAAATGATTTATAAATTTTACGATTAAAAAATAAATAAATTATATAACCTACAATTATTATGGGATGAACGGTGAAATCTAGATGATTTCATTGGCTTTAACCCTTTCTCTGTCGGAAGATATTTATTGGGGATGTACAGGCAGGCTGCGAATTTTTTAGTAAAAATAAAATCTAATAAAATTATAATTTTTTTTTAATTGCTGTTCACCCAGAAAAACGATAATAAATAAATGCACAATATGTCCAGGGTTGTCACAAATTAATTTTCAATTTAATATAATAATGTATTTATATTTTAAAAAAGAAAATTACTAATTATTTTAATCTTCACACCACAATTTTTTTTTAAATAATCAACAATGAACTCAACTTTGAACATCTTCTCCCACCTTGTTTGCTGAGTATTGTCACAAAAATGAAGCATTCGAAGAATAATTTGGAACCTATTCCGAGACATTGTATCTGAGGGAACGGAATCACATCGGGGTCACCGGTGAGGGAACGGACTCCGGGTGTCGACAGAGACGGAGGGAGAAAAACCTGCAGGTCACCAGGGTGTTGCTCGACACTCGTTGCGGAGAGGACCTGATCGTCCAGGCCGTTGCTCGACGCTCGTTGCGGAGATGAACGGCGGTGACTCGGTGAGTGGAGCCACCGGCAGGTAGTCCTTGTGATGTCCACGAAGGAAGCTGCCCTGGAGGGAGAGAGTGCAGATGCACCGGGCACTGATGTTACACACTGGTTCGCTGTAGAGGGGCGAACGTAAAGGCGACCGTTGGATAGAGACTGACTAATTTGTTGATTAGCGCGTCGCGAGACTGCGGTGTCGATAGAGACGGAGAGTCCGTTCCCTCATATCCGAATAGATAATTAGCAATCCTGCATTAGTGACACATATTGAACGTCTTACGAAGCTTTGTTTAGATCACTCTAGAGGCGATCTTTGAACTTTTATATTATATTAGTTCTTCATAATTCCATTAGATGTCACTGTGGGTTCCATATTTTAGATTATTCAAAATACTCGAGTTTCACAAGGAAAGTCACCATATAGAACAGCGCGTAAACCTGCTAATTTTCTATGGCCGACCTTGCGAGCATCGCTTCCTAGAGCGCGTAGAAGCGCTTAAGGGACACAACCGGTTAAACCGCAGGAAGCAGTTAATATGTTTACATGTACGGTACGATATTAATTAAATTGAATGGTTGAATAGTGCTGGTACCTGCCCTGATGTATGGCAGTGAGGCATGGAACTACAACACTCAGAACCTACGCTTGATCATGATCATCATCACGGCGCTGCATCCCTCAGTGGGATTTAGCCTTAACTGCAAATGCTTTCCCTTTCATCTCTATTCTTCAGTCATTCCCGTGCTTCCCCAATCCTCTTTCACGTCAAGGGCGGATTTAAGGGGGGGGGCACGGGGACACGTGTACATACTTAGAAGCAAATCAAATTATCAGAGTTGCTAAAATATATGAATAAAATAATAGAAAGAAGATGAGTGAAACTTTAGTCTATTTCTGGCTGGAATTTCGAATTTTGTTCGTTGCATCCCTTTCACGCATCCCTTGCACGTGAAAGTAGCACGGACACATTAAAAAAACTTTTCAATAAGGCTGAGGCCATCGCAAATGAAATTGGTGCAGAAATCACGGTCCGCAGAATCACCAGCCGTCAAACAAATCGGCCGAACATTCAGACTCAGTCAGTAGAAGAATATTACTGACTTTCAGTATATATTCCTTTTCTAGATTATTAAGTTAAATGTCATCCAGGTTCCCTAGCGCTCCCACGCAAAGAATCGGACAGTTGCAAAAGTTGCTGTCCCATAACTTCAGCGACGAAAATGTAGAGGCGTTTTGCAAGGCGCTGAAGTATATAAAGAAGACCTTACTTGTTTGTTAGCTTTGAAGAAAGAGCTAAAAATTTGGTAACAGATTAGAGAAAATGTCCCAGTATCTCCAAAAGAGCAACGGTGCTGCCAAATTTTAGAATTCTTTGTTAATTGCTGTGCATGTTTCCAGTGACTACTAGCATTGCCGAGCAATCTTTCTCCACTTTACGCCGATTAAAGTCATATTTTCGCAACAGGATGACAGAAGAACTTTTGAATGGATTGGTTTTAATGCATTTCCATCAAGACGTTGCGGCAAAAATGGACGCTAATGAAGTGCTGGACATCTTTAGCAGGAAACAAAAAAAACTGTCTTTATTAAACATTTAATTTTTCTATTGTTTTGACACTTTCATAAACCTTCCTATACATACTTGAACTTACAGAAATAAACTTGAAGTATGACCCTTCATTGTTGATTTTTTGCCCGTCCGCCCCTTGTTCCACGTAGTCTCTTCACATCTTCCTTGGTCTGCCTTTAGTTTGCTCCTAATTGTTGGTGTCTTGGCATCTGATATTCTTTCAACCAAGTTCAGCCCATCATAGCCTTTAAGCCCCACAGAATCTTAAAATGGTTTTATGCTCGGTAAGATGATTTTCCAGTTCCTACGCTCAATGGGAAATTCTTAAGTTCCTACCTAAAATGGAAAAAATGTAATTTCTAATTTTCAATGGATGTTGATTTGATTTCAGTCTGTTAGGTTTTTTTTAATCATTTAAAAAATGGCAAGTAAAGTGATGATAAAGAATGAAAGTTAATTGAATAAATTAATAAATAAATTAATTGAATAAATGAGTGAATAAATTGATCAACATTAGTTTGACTTGTTTAAATATATATTTTTTAAATTTCTATAGAGGTTTGTTACTTTATCTAATAAATTTGTTACTTTACTTTTAATTTATGTTGATTTGTTTTTATTAAGATAATTTTTTTATTAAATATCATTTAGTATGATTATATTTTTTTCTATCACCTTAGACAGTGAGCTAATCAAAGAAGGTCTTCTTTTGCTCTTATAAATAGTTTTTTTTTTAAATAATATTTGGAAGGCGGTTTTGGGTACTGCCGCTATTTATTGGATAACTACAACCTCTATCGTAGGTCACCCCAAGTGGTTCGCTACGTTTAATGACTTAGCAGGGGTGTTTATTTATTTATTTAAGGAACATTAACAGTCTTAGTTATATAATATACATAAGAGGATGATAAAAAAAAACAGACCAATTATTAATGTTCACAGATAGGTATTTAGAAACAAGACTAACTGAATATAAACTAGAATATTTAAAAAAATAAGAGTACAAATGTGAATTCAACAAATGGTAAACTAATAAACAACATTAAAATAAGTGTGATTATAACTGAAATAGACTGCCAAATAGGGATTTGGGTTGGGAAGGGTAAGGGGAGGAGAGAGATAAGGGAAAGTTGCCACGCAAGTAATATAAAAAATATTAGATACAATTAATTCATGTGTTATTCGCACCTAGAATGTTATTTTTTTTTTCTTTTTTTAAAAAGAAAGACAAACATTCCCGGGTTACGAATAACCCAACAATGTTTGAAAATCTCCTACTACCACCACAGAAAACCGAAAATGTTGCTTGTGTTGTGATGGAGGACTTATACAGTGAAGTTCTGTAGCGACAGTAACTAGCAGTAAATACGTCAGCACGTGTGTCCATATTTGCAAATTTGTTGTTATAGTAGTTACATGTCCTTTGTATAAATTCATTTTGATTGGAATTGGTGTTGCATCTATCAATATAGAAAAGGGTATTTTGTCTACTATATCGAATGGACGTGTGGAAATTTATTTTGTTTAGCAAATCCGGGCAGTCAACTTTTGAGTTAATAATTTTGTACAGGAGCATCTGATCAGCGACAAGCCTCCTGTTGAGTAGTTTTGTGTTATGTCATCCGGGTTCATGTGATGTTTCTCCAGGTCTTGGTGGCGAACGCCTCTGTCCACTAACTATGTACCAGGCCAGATCGGGCGAGGCCGATTGAGGGAGACGCTTTGACCTCTCCTGCTAAACCCATCGCCTTCCGTCACTCTTGGACACACTGACTCCTATTGATTGTTGCCCAACTCTGATTTCTACCCACCCCTCGCACCTTTTTCCTTCCCAGAACTTCCTTTCCTTAAAAGACCCTCCACATAGCATCCCGAAAGATGATATGCTCTGAGGGAAATTATTTTCCTTGGGGCCTCCTGTGTGGAGAATGTAAAAGAGTAATTAAAAAATTAAACTTGATAAATAAAGAAAATCTTAAATAAATAATAAATAAAGAATAATTAAAAAAATAAACTTAATAAATAAAAAAAAAATCTTAATAGCATTGGGAATGAAATTTCCAATCGCAATGGTAGGCACACATGTGTGTGCTTTTAAAAAAACTATGTACAATGTGTAATTAATTATATTATACAAATCACATTAATTTATTTTGCAGAAAAACAGTATAAAAACCAATAGAATGCAAAATCGTTAAAAATAGATGGATAAATATAGTTAGCATAATAAAATTTTTACCCAATTTTTATTCTTACCCAGTACAAATCGGAAGTGCGCCCCACGGTTGAATTTGGCATCCACCTCTAGTCTGGAGCCCCAAAATACCTGAAAAACCCTCAACTCTGTTCAGAAACAGGAGAACTGTTTGATAGATTCTTCTATCAGAACAAACGGATTGCAATTCTTAGCCCATAGGCGTTAGGTAGGAATGCTGTCCTTTACCGGTATTGCAATGTAAGATGCTCCGAGGAACTGGCGTCATTGATTCTTTTATACCAGTTCAAAGTCGGGAAACATATCAAAATGGCGTCCAATATTTGTATATGGTTGACATTTACAGCTCGGCTTTTTGTCGGCCTCTGTGTTTCCTCCCTCCTACAACATGGGTCTCTCCAAGATCCATGTTCACTACTTTTTCTCTTCTAAAAGACCCTTCACACAGCATCCACAAAGATGAAATTAGGGAAATTATTTTCCTCGGGGCCAACTGAGTGGAATTAATGTAAAAAAATAAAAATACCCGCCTCTCAAATTAAAAAAAAATATTTATTAGGATTGTAAATCCACAAACCGTCGATATTATAAGCAGCTCCTACAGAAAGGAAAACAATAAAAGGCAATGTTCTGGAAAGAAATATTGATTTCATTATTTGATTACATTAATTAAATATTTTGTGATTAATAATAAAATGCCGTTTTATGAAAAATACAATAAATATACTTAAATGGACTACTGTTTTTTTTATCTACAGGATAATTTTTCCTTCGTGTTTTTCCACGCGAATGTGTTAGGAATTCCATTAATTTCTTTAATGTTCATAAATTGAAATATTTGTCTTAACTTTGGCCAAAAATGAATTAAATTATGATATGTACCCTTCACAGATCTTAATTATTACAGTAAGTAATAAAGTTATAGACCTTCAAACATTCTGTTATTACAAAAATCGCTTTGATGAACAAAAGTTCAAATGGACTTCTGTGGTTTATCCTTTAAGGTACAGAAATAGTATTACAAAAAGGGTTACACTACATTTATAAGTTAAATAATACTTAAACTCGTTGAAGGACGTGTGGGAAATATCCACACTTTGCGCGAGGTAGTTACTTAACCCAGTGAGTGTCCCCGGAGGCATCTGAATTGGTAGGCTAGTTCTGCGCCTGTGAAATTATTCAGGTCGTAGAATCCTATTTCAGTCAAAATAGGGGCCGTCCAAAAATTACGTCACACCGTAAGGGGGAGGGGGGTGTAGAGAAGTGTGACAAGGAGTATGGGGGGGTCATCAGCTCTGTGATGTCACATGTAAAAATATAAATTATTAAAACGCAAAACTTAAATGTAACGAAAAAATGTAAAATTGCAAAATATGTGACGTCACACTAGGGGGGATAGGGTCTCACAAATGTGACAATGCGTGACAGGGACGGGGGAGGGTCAAAAAATCATGTAATTTCGGTGACGTAATTTCTGGATGGTCCCATATCTGATATTGATAATAAACTGTTCAGAAGCTCATCAGCAGTAATACAACATCCCTTCTAGAACTAAGGCTGCAGATACCCAGCATTTCCGAGATAAATGAAACAGCCAAAGGTAAAAATAACCAGTATTCGGCTGGCGGTGGCAAAATGAAAATTTCAGAGCCGCTCATTATCAAAAGCCAAACAATTAAATTTTAGTTATTTAACCGGTCAAATTTGTTTTATTGAGCCAACAGACTTAGCTGAAAAAGATCATTTAGTTTTGGCCTATTTCAGCATATCGCTCGCCATACATTCCCAATATTTTTGCCACCGCCAGCCGCGTACCAGTAAAAACCAAGCCCTCTCATGCAGAGGTATCTTAAAAATTTCTTTAGAATTTTCTAGATTTTTTTACTTTAGCTCCCACTGAGATTTTTTTACTTTAGCTGGAAGAAGAAAATTGATTAAGTACTTTGAGGAATAAAATGACTTAATAGGCCATTTAAAGATGCTATTCCAGATTTCCAATTGCATTTTAACCCTTCCTAGTTTGCTGAGCATGTCCATTAAATCATGGTGTTTTCTAAGGGTAATGTCCTCTACAAGTATTCATTATTATTTAATTACAATCGCCATTGAACTAGATGTTCAGGTAGAGGTCTGTGACATTGATTTCCTGGCCCCCCTACCCCAGAGGAATCTAGTGGGAGACTTGTATATAAATACTTTCTTGTCATTATTCAGCAACAGTCAGCCTCAAGTATTCTGAACTCTTCATTTTATTGTTCCTATAGAAAATGCATCACATGGTAAGTACAAGGATTTGCTTGAAAATATTAAATACTTTCATTTACTTAAGTACCTACTAATTTTATTTTGAACTTTTTTAACTAGGTATGTTAAAAATGAGAAAAACATTTAATTTATTAGAAAATTATGCACTTTACTACCATCCTTGGGGTATATGCACATAAATAAGCCAATCCCGAGGGGAAGGGGGGTTCCACCGTTTTTTCATCAAATGGAAAACAACATGGAAAAAGAATTCCCTTTTGAAAATTTTATATTAAATAGATTTCGAAAATTCGTCTTTGCGAACTTTGAACCCTTAAAACTCGCGTGCCACCTATTGCAATTTTTTAGGCCTGTAAAAAATTTTTCCAAGTGCCCAAATCTGTATTTTTAAATTGAACAGATCGTGAGATACATGTTTGGTGACTAGATCTGAATAGCCAGGTACGTTTTAATAATAATAATA
The DNA here is from genome assembly GCA_936435175.1 of Glyphotaelius pellucidus. Lineage (NCBI taxonomy): Eukaryota > Metazoa > Arthropoda > Insecta > Trichoptera > Limnephilidae > Glyphotaelius > Glyphotaelius pellucidus. The sequence goes on from OW386550.1 coordinate 13,681,010, forward strand.
ACACCCAAGTTTTATTCGTAATAATTAATATTTCGTCTTTTTCCCATAAAAAACAACACAAATGATTGATATGGGTGTTGGACATGCTTGTACGTGTGTTTATAAATGTATGTATACATTTTTTCTATGTATCCCACAAAGTACTTACCAACTAACAATTATTTTTTCTGGGATAACGGAACAAAAGTTGTGGCAACCCACGATTTTCATTTCCTTGGATTGTGTTTTATCAAGTAACTTACTAGTTGTTATTTGAAATTAATGTATATTGGTATAAGTTTAAATAAAAATCTCGCGATGGGAATTTTTTTTTATTTGAAACATGTAAGTAAATGAAGGTTTTCCTTTTTCTAATCGGCAACACTTTCTATTTGCAAACTTTTAATGGGTGCCACAACATTTTTTTAAAATCACCGAATTGGGGTTTGTTTATCCATCTTGTTTTCTTTTATTAATAATATACCTAATATGTGCCGACAATTATTTTCTTATTAAGTAAATAGATTAATGATGTGAGTCACCCTTCCTCTGGCATGAACTTTAAAATTCTTCGAACTTCGAATGAATTCTATCAACATGTAGAAAAAAATAGTTACAAAGTTTATGATTTACTTAAACAGGGTATTTTGGTTAATTATTTATTTCAGGTGGCTTCTTTTATCAAACCACTTCTGCTTGTGTTTCTTGTTCTTCAAGGGGTGTCCTGTCTCCCGACTTCGGGCTATCGATCCAAAATAAGTGAGTTTGAAATAATGTTATTAAAGGGGTACTTACCCTATTAGCACAATATTTAATCGATTTTTTTACAGAAAATGAATAAAGTTTTACAATAACTAACTAAAATATTTTCTGGTTTAGTGACTCATAAAACACCTTGAAAGCAATCCCGAAGTTAGGAAATGTTCGTAGATGTGGCTTTCAATATATAACCATTTTATTGTGAAACTATACAATAAATTTTGTAACAAGGGTACAAGAAGGTTACTATAATTATATTTAGTGAATACAACAAATTATTTTTGAAAAACGAGCTCGGAAAATAACACCATTTCTCTATGCTTTTAACATTCATTTGACGGCCGGCGTAGTCCAGCGGTAAGGCTCTTGACTCGCATTCCGAAGGTCGTGGGATCGAATCCCGGCGTGACAAATAAATTTTATTTGATTAATTTTTGTTATTTTACTATTTATTCATTTAAAATAATATATAGTATATTTGCGGCACGTTCCAGAGTGGAAGATACTCTCAGTATCGCCCTGGTGTAAGACCACCATTCAGAATTGAAACGTTGCTTGAAATGGCTTTAACCGTGTTTTGTTACCAGATCTGAATAGCCAGGTACTTCCCACCTTTCTTTTTTCCATTTTCTTTCCCTCCCCACTACCTTTAGTCCACAACATACCCCAATTGGGGATGCCATAGTCTCACTGGCTCCAGACGGGAGCAGTTGGGACCCTTGTGCGGTATTCATATAAAAAAATTAATAAAAACATTCAGCCTCACAAAATATCCCCAATTGGGGGGCCATAGTCCTACTTGTTCCACGTGGTTGAGAGCAGTTGGAATGAAAAACGTTTTCCGGGCGATCACGCAAATATGCGTCAAACAAATTACAACATTTCTGGCTATCACGCTCTTGTAATTATTACATTAATATGATGGCGTAAAACAGATTTAAAAAGTTTACCTAGCTACCTTTCACCCTACTTGGGGGCAATACTTGATAAATATTTTAATCACGTAATCCTTGTAATGTTGAAAATTGCGTTATAATTCGACATGCAGGATTAAATATTATATATTATACATGTACATTTCTTTTACAAACTCTTCCCAAGCTCGTTATTCGTGGAAGGTAAACCTGTCATATTATTATTAAAAAAAAAATAAAAATTGATCAAAGGTATTATAAAATTCGTCTAAGCACTTAAATATATAAAACTTTATTACTAGAAGCAATGGTGAAAAACTTCCGTTGTCAGTAACATTTTAGGAACCTGGCTGCTATTTCACCATTTGATAATTTTTTAATTCATTCTTTTTATTTATTATATGTAGAATCGCAAAACACTCTTCACGTAACTTTTAATCCTCTGCCTCTTCTTATGGACATTACATGTTATATTCTTCGTTTTATGTAAGACCTCTTCGGTGGTCATTGATTTCTCTTAGAGTGTGTTTCCAGTTTCTGCAAAATAACATTATCTAAACCAGTTTCTCGAACTTGCACTTTCTGCATTTAACTTGTCTTCTGGCTTAACTATGTAACTGGTTTAGTACCTACATAATAATTACATCTGTGTTAGGTATTAGGTACCCACAGTACCTACCCTGGAAAATAGAATCTTGTGGCATTTTGCTTAGATTACCTACCTGCATACCTTCTGTTAAATCAAATGTAGTACCTACCTTGGTGCACGTAAGTACGTATAATATTATGTGAGTTTTCCGTAACTCGTATTTTGCTTTTTTCAGAATGTCCATTAGATGAACGGGTGGAACGCTCTCGTATAAATGCGGCAACATCTGATAGAGAGCTGTTTCCATCTCTTCGACACGGATCCGGTGGACCTCAGCATCCTCAGCCCCCCTTGGCTCTCAGAGGCTTCCACAACGAAGATCGTTCACCCTCACACTCGGATAGTTATAACAACAACCCAAGTTTCTACGACTCCAGCTACGGGTTTTCAAAAGAAGCAATCGCGGGACTCATTACGAGAGGAAACGACTATTCCTCCGCCGAACCTGCGATCGCTGAAGAAGTCCCACCGGAAAATAGCGCTTACTCCAATGAATATCATACTGGTTTCGAAAAATTCCATGAACTAGGACAAGATTCCAGAAATGCATTGAGAAACGAACCAAATCGATATGACGCCGCTCAACATCTTGACTCTAAATTCGCTGGTTCATACGAAACTCCCGTCAATCTATTTAAAACGTTTATTCAACAAGTTCAAAGGAATAATAGAACATCGTCCGGCAATGAACAACCAAAAAGGCCTCTCCCGGCTTTTGATTCTCCCGATTATCCCTACAAGTTCAGAGAAGGGTTGAACGTCAACACTTTTCCGAAAGTTACTTACAACTTTCAGGTGTCAGATGTGGTAGAAAAACATCCGAACGAAGTTTTAAAAAATCAGCGATTCCTCGGAGAACAGTTCGGGGAGAATGTACGCACGAGTAGCTCCGCCGAGAAATTCAAGCAAGGAGTAAGTCATCAGTTTTCGAATCCGGGGTCAGAAGACGTTTCGGATAACGACCGAGAGATAGCAGCTCTCTTGAAGCAATCTCACGCCTTGGGCGAGTACCTGCGCAGGCTGAGAGTGAAGGCGGAAGCAGATCTGGCCGGGGGTACTGAAGTTCGGGAACATCCACGTCAAGGGGGCAAAAGCCAAAGGCCTTCACGCGGAGGCAGAGCAACATTCAGGGGCAGGGTTCCCAATAAATACCCTGGCGCCTGATTATTCAACCAAAAAACTATTTTTTGTAAATAAACTCCAATCTGCGCAAACGCCCCATGGGTACCCACCTAACCTAAAATGTTGTATACGATACTTTTAGAAGCCATATATTTTTTAAATACTTGTACCAACGACAAAATTGATCATTGATCTCAATCAAGGAAACAAAAGGAATTGGATTTTATTTTATTTTATACTTAGATACTGTTATATTGTGGTGGATGAGCGATGAATGCATTACTTACCTGTATAAACTGTTGATTATTGCTATAATTTTTAATGTTTGTATTATTAATTATTATTGTTGTTATTATAGTATTAGCTACATTTAATAAGTGTTTGTTGTGATTTTGTTGGCTCAATTTTAGAGCAAGTATATATATTACTTCATTAAATATTTAAAACCTATTATTGTCATACATAATTATTTATTCGTCATCCTCAGGAATTTAATTTCCGTACTATCAATATTTTTTTATCACGGGATAGCGCTCTCTTTTAAGATAAAATATTAATTATATCTTACGCATAAAACTTTAAATTTTACCACTTTGGCGATTGGATCTTAATCCGACGATAAAAAATAACTAGCAATAAAGTATTATCATCATGTTAATCCGTGTTTTATCAGCTAAACTAGTGATAATGAAATAAAAAGTAAGAAGGTGATTATTTTGTGTTAAAAAACAATAATTTCTTAATTGTGAAGATCACAACTTTTCATCTCGACCCTGCTTTATTTAACATTAAAATAATGCCAGCTTCAATAAATAATACAATACAACATATTAAAGCTACAAACTTACATACTATAATATATTATATTTTATACATTATCTACTCATACAAAATCACCATTTTGCATAATAATATAATAAAGGCAAATTGATCTGATTGTTTTCTTTTGGAAAAAATGCAAGTGAACTCTAAGCATCGACAAGTTTCCACCGACAATCATTTTCTCTACCGATATAGCATGTTCAGACGTTTCCGTTTTAGTTAATCAACTTTTATTGAACGGCAAAAATTGTTTGAAAAAACTTGTTGAAAGAAGGTTTACACTTGTCAATATGCTTTCAAGTAGTGTCGAGTTGATTTAAAAATCTTAAATCTTAATTCTTAAACATCTGAACCCGCTATATTTTGTTTCTTCTCTGGTAGGTATTATTTTGAATTTGAAAGTTCCTACTGTTCGTATAAACCAAGTATAAACATGAAATACAGAAACCCAGTGCCGAAAGACCCCGCACAGAAAAGTTAAATTCGCTTAAGTAAGGTTCCATTGTGGGACTTTTCTGGGCAAGGTCTTAGGGCACTTAGTTGATTTATGTCGATTCCATAGGGAGCCACCTAAACGCATTAGCACCCTTCACACTTAGCGACCGAGATCCGTGCAACTTCAGACCGCGACGCAGAAAAGTCTCACAGTGAACTGCGCTGTTACTTTCGGTCTTTACGTTTCTGCGCGGCGGCCTATTGAAAAATTGGGAATATTGGGAGCTATTGAAAAACACTAAAACAACGTCTCTACCATCATAGACATCATAAGTACATATTAGAAACCGTGAAACTTTAGGCAGGAATTATTCAAGATAATTAATAAATAAAATAATAACTCAATAAAAAAAATTCTAAAAATATTTTTTAAACCAAACAAACCTAATTATTTACCAAAAAATTTGTACTTAAGTTTTAAAATTAACTTGTGTAGCTTTACTTTTGCGAGTCGTAATGTACATGTTCGGATAACATCTGAGAGGAGTTAGGTACAAGCCTAGTACCTACCAGGTTATTCATTTGAAAATATCTTCCGATTATCATTTAAAAAAGTGTAAGAGCCTGTTTACACACAGCTATAAAAGATGTAGCTTGGCCTATTTCAGCATATCACTCGCCGTATATTCCCATTGGGAATATATGGCGAGCGATATGCTGAAATAATGCGCCCTTAATTCAATTTTTTTTTCATTAGAACAGCTGACCGAGCGCAGAGAAATAATAATAATAAAGGTGTGGTTTTACGAACAAGCAAAAATAAGAAACTTACCGTGACTTTTCATTTATTTTTTTCAGTTTCATTTCTCGTGTTTTTCGTGCTTATTCGTTTTTTTAATTTTTGTGTTGTTATTTACTTTTTACCCCACCTTATTATTTGTCTTTCTTTTGTTATTTCGAAATAGGGAATGTATTGCATTGCACTACCCCTGCATACATTCTGGAATAAACTATTATTGTCTTTGGGCACTAATGCAAAAAAATTCAACATGAATAATCAACCCTCAAAGTTACGCGATGTGAGCGTGGAACATAGTTATAGATATACCATCTCTATGTAGGTATTGAAGAACTCATTACTGAAAAAAACTCATCAACCTATGCAACTTTACTCAATTAATACCTATACACTGGGTACTTTATACATATATATATATATTATGTCATTACTAATTTTAGTCGTCGTTAGAATTTAGTATATAAAATTGGAGTTATGTCGCGCCTGTGGGTTGTTATTTTTAGTGGGGGCTCGGGGTGTTGGTGATGTTGGTCCGAAATTGGATAAGTCTTCTGCATAAAAAATGTCATCTGGATCGGAATCAGGTTTACTAAAAATTAAAAGAAAAAAATCTAATTATTTATTTATAATGGAGAATGATCTCCTACAATGTTTACGGTTGACTCGTTTTTGACTTCTTTTCGATTCTACGCCTGAAGAAATCAGCTAATTTGGAGGCTAAGGTTAAAACAATTTTGAAGATCGTTAAAATAAGATTGGCGAAGTAATGTAAAATCACGAAAACTATGTATTTATGGTTGGAAAATTGATGGATGCTTCAACTAAATACCGCGAGAACACATCTTGGCCTTTGTCTTAAGGGGAACGACTGAGCGGCCCTTTTTATGTATATCTTAATTTTCGATTTGAGGCCAAAATACCTAACTAAACTCAAAAAATATTTTTTAATCAAAAGGTATATCAAATATCCAGTACGGATATGTGCTACTTTATTTATTTATGTTTTGAAATATAAAATTTAGGTATTTACAGATTTAAATTTTTCATGATTTTAGAGCCAAATTGGGCAATTATTTGTGAGTAAATGATAAATATTAAAAAAAAATAATTTTCTCTATTTATCACAAAAATTTGATGAAATATAAAATAAAAAATATATGATAAATAGATAAAGAAGGACCAGATATTTAATAAAACTTTTGATTAAAAAATAATAATTCAGTGTGACTGGGCATTTTGGTTTCAAATCCAAAATTAAGTTTTGTATGACAAAGGCCGCGCAGCCGTTCCACAGTGGTTGCAAATGCTCTTTATCATCTCATTAATCTGTAACTTCTTTGTTTCTTATAAAAAAAAAAATTGGTGTGCTGATTAAAAACTAAACAATCTTCATATTCCATATTTTTATTTAGTGAATTATTATTTTTTTAATATTAAACATGTCATTTCAAAAACAACTTATCCTTGCGACAAGAAAATTTTCTGATAAAAAAGAGCAGCGGAAAAACCGATTTTTGACGCTGTTTTGCAGAAAATTCACAACTTTTTTCATGAACTTATTAAAAAAAAGTTTAAATTATCTAATGGTGTTTTAAAATCCACAAAACTTAACCCTGCTACTGGTTGAAAGTTTACCTGAACTTTGTCAAAATCTGGTTTCAGTATTATTTGCTTAAAGGGATATATAAATCATTATTTACAAATTAAATATTTCGAATACATATTATTAAAGCTTAAAAAACAATCTTTGCGGAGATATATAATAAATATTTATAAACTTTCTCAAATGCTTTAAATTTGTACCACGAAATATTTCACATTTTGATTCAATTAAATATCTCAGACTTTGACATTATTTTAAGTATACAAAAGTACAAGAAAAAATTTTTTTACAAGGGATAAAATTTTAGCGATCATTAATCTTATTGAAACCGCTTTAGGTATATCTGAAAAAAAATGCACCTTTTTTCGATTTATGAGACGGTCTTGTTCCGGGCCATTCAACAGTGCGTTCCTCTAAATCGGAATGTTTTCGGAGTTTTTTATAGAAAAATAAAATATCGTCGCAGGTACCAGGACTATAAAAAATGCTTTAAACTGTATAATCTGCTACTTACAATCCATTTTTAGGATTTAGTTTTATTGTATAGTACAGCAAATTAAGTTCTTCGGAATATGACCGGAAATTTTTTAAACATTTATGTGCCTGAGCTTCACAAAATAAAATCAGGCAGCCGGTGTCAAGCGAGTTTTTCGACCTTCGAATTTTACGATTTAGATTTTTCTTTCATCACAAATCACAAGTTATGAAAATTTTATCTTAAAGAAATTGTCGATAAAGAAAATCACTCGACTTTTTTAATGCTTAAATTTCTTTATCAAATACGTTGTTAACATCAATTTAGATTATAGGTTGATACCTGTATGAATAAAGTGGATTATTGTTGATGCAGGTGAGATAAAATTATTTCTGGCTTCATTTCAATAGAAGTCACCGAACTCTATAAGCGAAAAATGTGCACCTATTCATAGGGGATATTTTACCTGCTTTTTGGTGCGTGTTGTGAAAAGCCCCTTTTGGCTAAATCCTCTCCAGGTAGAATGCCTGAGCTGCCAAAGTTGTAGACGTCGTTTCCTTTTACGGACCTCGCTTTGGGGTTTCTGGAAAATTAAGGACTCTAAAATTAACGTCTTGTCATACATAAGAGCCGTACCTTACAAAAATGTATTTTTAAAAGGAACATCTTTATGTTTTCATAATACAAGAAGCTCGAATGGTTAGCTCTTTAGCTCTGTCGTAATTAAATTGCAGGTCTATAAAGTCTGGAATTGCAATACATTTTCAACTCACAACATAATTTTGATCTTTAATTAAAATGAAGACATTATGAGCGAAACTCAATCGAAAATCTGGAAACAGAAAAATCAGAAAAAGATATTGGCACCTCTGGGACTCGAACCCAGGACCTCCCTACTTTCCGGGTTGGGCGCTCTTATCCACTGAGCTAAGGTGTCGATATCCAATTCGGTCACTTTTAACTGTACTATAATAATAAAAATATGCGTTAAGAAAAATGAAGATAATATGGGTGGTTCTTAGTCGAAGTATGGGGAGGGTTAACCGGCCTTTTTCTTCTAATAGCTTGGTAATCCCCAATTCTTCGAAACTCCCATCATTGTCAACCCTCCCCCTCCTTCAATTTCTTCTCTCCATATGTAATCTATAATTAATTTTTTAACTTTAGTATACTTTTATTCCTGAAGAAGTGAACACAGTTCACGAAACATGTTGATAGTATAAAATAAATAAAGTGATGTAAACTAAGTTATTTTCTTTTAATAAATAAATACTATTGAAGCTAGTTATGTTACAAAAACGGGATATTTTTAACGCAATTTCGTTCAAAAATAATAAAATTTCTGTTTTTTTGTTACAATTTTAAGAATCTTTTATTCGTTGATTACCACTTGGAGTGTTTTGACATGTTAATTTCGTATTATTTAAATTAAAATAATAAGATTTTGTACCTACGAATAGTTGAGAAAATTAATCTAATTTGTCGGTATCGGTAATTTCGTTTATAGATAATGTCTAATTTCTATAAAGCTCTCTTATCCCGATAAACAATTATTTCTAACATACCTTCTACAAGATTAAAATAATTCTCTATGATAATAGCGAATTAACCAGTTTGATAAAAATCCTATCCATTGGAAATAGATTACAATGAATTACGCATAAATTGTAAAAATTCGTTATCATTTCAGTTTTCTTGTGACTAAATTAATCATGATGGCTAATGACTAATGGAATTCTAATCCTAATGAATTTTTCTTCCGCTTTTGGTGTTCTCTTCTATCAGAGGTTTATTTTGGTTATCATCAAGGCAAGGCATCAAGGAGCGCCCTTGAAGTTTTGTATTCACGAAAACGGCGCATGATGTCTCGGCAAGGTAATTTCGCCGTCTGTTTATTAAAAGCAGATACAATTCCATCTAGGAAATTAATCAAGGATCTTCGCCTTACCTTTCCTACAGTATCTTTTTCTGATTTTCATATTAAAAATTATCGATCGAGAGTCGTTAATATTGTCAATTTATTATTCATTCTCAGGCTTTTATGTATTTTAGATTTTTCGCCTTACAGACTACTTCCTGGAACAATATTAAATTTGCCAATCATGGGAGCTTCGAAGATATGAAATGCGGCGCTTTCTTCACTACCAATCTTTTCGTTTTCAATTGACTTGGCCAAGATATTCTAGAATTCTTGAGTTTAGAAATGTTAGTATATCTTGTACAATTTAAGCCGAGCGTATCTCCCCACCATGGTCACAAAATCGAGTGCTTTCTAGGGGCCAAGCTACCGAAATGAAATTTTTGAGAGAAGTTGCAGGAGTTACAAAATGGGATCGAACGGGAAGCTCAACGATCCGAATGGCATCAAACTTCTGCCACTCTTTACAGAAAAGTCTCGGATGGGGTGGCACAGCAGGAGAGAAATACCAGCGGAAAAATTCCAGAGGGAAGTCATCCGGTTGTCCACCCCAGGTAAAGCTGGGTAAAACAGCCCCAGGGGCAGTGGCTGATGTACCTAACCTGTAACACAAGACAGGAAGGAGGCTGGAGGCGATGGGTCCCCGACCCGAGAGGGACAAGGGGAAAAATGTGGATAGATATTGGTAGATCCATATTCGAAAAGAATCTTTCGTCGTTGTCAAAGCTTGGTTTAGTGTTTAAGTTTAACATTGGCGCCATATGGTATATACCTAACAAATAATACACGAAAACACAATAATAAAAGTATTGTTTGAATTATTGGAAATTTATCATGAAACAAGACTCACTTATTAGTGATCGGGCGACCATTTGGCACTTCGCCGTTATTTCTGACTTTTAGAAAAATGACGGTGATACATATCGCCAATACAACCCAAAGTCCTGATAGAACACCGCACCAGATGTAAATGAGAGTTCTGTCTGTCATATCGTCTGCCTAGAAAAGAAATCAAAGTAAATATGAAACGGTATTATTAACGATTTTCGAAAAATAAGTGCTTACCTCCCCGTAGGTAAGATAATAGACAAATAATGTCCGACAGGAAAAGAGATGTCATGGTATTATGGATTGTCATGGTATTATTATTATGGAGAACAAATGAAAGGAAAAATGAAACCAACATGTTAGTTAAACAAACTAACCATCACGCCGTTCTAGGCATCTCCGCAGGACTAGGTAGAGAGGACAGACCGCCAAACAATTCGATCTTGGCACACACACCTTGCCTCGTTCACATTCATACATCGTCTAATACATGCTCTTCTATTATTCTGACTCTTGACATGGCCCGACTCAAGTATCTGATTCACTTGATCGTGCCATATCTTCCTCTATTTCTTTTACCATCGGGCTTCTTCAATTTCTTTTACCATTCATATTTGCGTCATATATTCTCCTTACACTTGTTACTTCTCGTTCATTTGCTCTACATGGCCAAACCATCTGAGCAACCCTTGCTTAATCTTACTCATTACGCTTACATCAGCCTTGCATCATTCGCGGATCTCCACGTTTCTCACACGATTGTACGTGGTTTTACCACACACGCCTCAGGGATCTCATTTTTACAGCATTCAGTCTACACTGAACGCCGTTGGCACCAACAAAAAATGTCCAAAGAAGCGAAGCTAGCCAATAGCCCTAGATCAGAGGTTGCCTCTTTTTTTTTGGAGATTTCTGGCAAAAAAATTTGCCAGAAATCTTAAAATTAGAATTTTTAAAGCTTCAAAATGCTTTTTTTAAAGTCTCAATATGACAATTTTTAACCAAAATACAGCCTGTCAAAAATCATCGAAAGATTTGAAATTTTTTTTGAGTAGTGTATTAATCTGCCTTTATTGATAGAAAGAATTTTTGTTCTTTACTATCGAAACCAGATTTTTTTTCGTGGACCCCCACTTACAACTTGTAGACCTCCATTTTTCTCTCATAGCTTCGTGGACCCCCGTGGAGTTTCCCGTGGACCCCTGGGGGTCCACCTGGACCACTTTGGGAATCACTGCCCTAGATAATAGCCGTTAGATTTTTTCAGGTGGCAAAATGGAACACTTCAAAAGAAGTGAATCAATTAAATTTTTGATTGGTGAGATTTTACTAAAGCCCCCCCCCCCCCCCCCACATTTTGAGCTCACGTATTAATGGATGACCCCTATGGTCATCGTTGGTCGTGTACAAAGGCGCGTTCCCACCTCATATCTTCTATATGTGAACAGGCCTCCTATAGAACGCCCCGGACAAATAGAAACTCAATGTTGAATCAGCTTCAACTTTCATTCTATTATAATGGGTCGGCCATAGAATATATCAAGTTTTGAACGAAACAGAATAGAGCAAGTAGTGTGAACGCGCAACAATTCCTTTCCAATGTTGGTAAATGCTATGATCCCATAAATAAAAGGATTTTGCAAAATTCAGGATTCAGCTCTCTCATTGAGACCCATAAACAAACTGAGTACCAAAGTATTACATTTTTCTCAAAAATATTATTTGAGGAAATAAACAATAATTATATTACACTACTTCAAGGGAAGAGACGAACCTAAAAACCTTTCTAAAGTTATATTTTTTTGATATTTAATTATTCGTAATCTGATCAGTTGCCAATTCAATTCAACACAATCATTGCACGTAGGTAAAACAGTGTAAGACATTGCAACATAACATTTTTTAAAAGCATTGCAACATAAATTTCTTAGTTATCATGAAGCTAAATTTAGCAATACGTGAAAACAACTTGGGTATAGTTAAAGATCTTGTTTAATATATCTATCGATAAATTATCTTAAGATTTCTGATTGTAATGTGCACGATAATCAGCATTTTATAAACAGAACATTTTTGTCAGCAAAAAATTAACAATAAGAGTTTTCAAGTTTTATAAGAAATTATTACACGGTCAGCATCCAAAAAATATGCACTTTATAGTCTGCTAACGCAAGAAATACTGTGAATGATTGATCTAGAAATTTTTTACGGACAGTTCACTGGTTTGAACAAACTGCACCTTTTACAGAATTTTCATAGATTTTTCATAGAATTCCACTAGAGCGATCTTTGACATATTTTGGCTAGTTTGCAAAAACGTCTTGAGCGATTGCTTGCGACAATGTGCCAAAGTTTATAGAACCTAAAAATATGAGATAAACGGTGAAATCTAGGTGGATTCTTTAGTTTTCATAAGTCAGGAAAGCCTCCTACGTCATACGTAGTATGTCTGGCAACGTTAAATTATCGTATAAACAAACTTATGGGTCCGAATGGTTAAACCGCAGTAAGCACTTAATATGTTTCTGTATTAATAATTTGAGGAATGATATTAATTAAATCAATGGCCAAATCGAAAACCCATCGCCCAAGGGGTTAAAAGATTGCATTTTGAGAATTTTTGTCATCGGAAACCTTACACATTTTCCTAACTATATTTACAGACAAATTAATTGTAATATTGAGTGAAACCACAAAGTGATGCTGAGGGCCATTTAGAGTGCTGGGTCTTAGAGACAACTTTGGAAAAAAAACTGTGACTAAATGAAAATTATTTTAAAAAACAATCCCACTCCAACGATAAGATATCTGTATTAAAAAAAATACAATATTGCAAAAATTCGAAATATGAAATCAAAAACGAAAAACGAAAAATTTGTTCTACTCGGTTGTAATCGTAATTAAAAATTTTCACCTAACTAAACTTTTTACAGCAATGTTTTTTCATCCATATCCATACTAATATTATAAATGCGAAACTGCTCGAGTTTGTTTGTGACGCTTTCACGCGTAAAACTATAAAACGATTTGAAAAATTCTTTCACCAATAGAAAGCTAAATTATATGCGAAGACTATAGGCTGTAAATGATGGTAAGCTCTGGCGTTATGAAATCATAAATATGAATATATTATATTTGTTATACGTTTTCTGTCGCTAACAAAAGCGGGTTTTTGCTAACGTCAGAAAAAAAAATCGTTTCCATGGAAACGATGTTGATATATTTGTGGGTTCTAAGCTGGTAGGTACTCGGCCCCCTGGGTGGCTACTGCTCCAGAAAATTCAAATATTATAATATGTTTTGTTTTTTTTGGACAAGCTTAAGTTTTGGAATAAATGTCAAATGAGAGTTCCTACATTAAAAATATAATTCGTAACGATTATAAAGACTGGTGTATTTTTTTATTTTATTTACAAACTTTCAAATATTTAAATAAAAATAAACATCCGAAATGTTTGTAAGCGCATAGATTCCGAACGAATGAACAAAATCGGATAATTCTTTTTTTCTTTGAGCTATAGCATTATGAAATTTAGGTGGCAGGCGAGATGTTTGAAAACAGAATGTAAGGGAATGAATGTATGGAATGCGGGAGGGGGTGGGGATTGGGGAGAGGGGGATAATTGATAAGTGCAAGCGCTACAGTAATTTCCCGTAATACCGTGCGAGCGAAGCCGCGGGGAAAAGCTAGTATTTTATAAATAATAATTGTCAAATAATAATTAACAATTTATATTTGGAAAGGGCTCCTACATTTAGGCAATTTAAATAGCAGGCTTCCTCCCTAAAATAGGGCTCCTATTTGGTGGCAATTTTACTATCACGCATCTGCTGCAATATTACATAAATAGAGCAAATAAATCCCCAATATTCCCTTACTATTAACTACAATTATTATTTACGTTAATTATATTTTGGAAAGATACAGTCATTAAAATGCATTGTGGTAGAGTTGCATTGACCGGTGAAGTTTCCGGCGGATAACTAATACATGGAACTTCTAAAGTATACACCTGTAACCAATGCGATCCAAATTACTCAAACATTTTATTATTTGCGCTTTCCGACTAAAACCTAATAACATGTTGTGGAACCTCCATTATCGGTACCCCAATTGTCAGAATTTCTGATTATGCGGTGGAAATTCGGAAAGGTATAGGTTGGGTACCTTTGTGTTTGGCAGCGTTGAATAGGACAACTAGTTTTAAAGAAAAGTCCGCAATTTTTTAAATAATTTTAGTCCATAATATTAATCTTTACTAATATTATAAATGAGAAACTGCTCGAGTTTGTTTGTTACGCTTTCACGCATAAAACAATTTAAAAAATCTTTCAACAATTGAAATCTACATTATATACGAAGACTACAAGCTGTATATGATGGTAAGCTTTGGCGTTATGAAATTATAAATATTAATTTATTATATTTCTTATACGTTTTCTGTCGCTAAAAAAAGTTATTGCTAACGTCAGAAAACAAATCGTTGCCGTGGAATCTTTTTTTTTATTTCAGGCGTCGTAGTTAATATCTATCTATAATGAATCTTCAAAATGTTGGTACCTACGCGCGTAACTTCCGAACGACTGAACCAAATTGGATAATTATTTTTTTTAATTACTGGTGAGCTCTGGCATTATGAAATTTAGGCGAAACTGAATGTACCGAAAATGACTGTATGGAATGCGGGAGGGATAATTGATGAGTGCAAGCGCTACAGTAATTTACCCCTAATACCATGCGAGCTAAGCCGCGGTTAAAAAAGCTAGTAATATTATATAGATACCCACACCACTGCATATTACGTACAAACGTGTAACGTGGGTACGTAATATGCGTGGTAAACCACACACTAGGCCCTGAGGGAAATTATTTTCCTTTATAACCTTGATCTACAGAATGAGCAATTGGAACAGTTAGAAATAGTTTGCACATATTTATTTTAAAAAAAAAATTTTTGCTGATGAACTCAGACAAACTGATTTCTCAAAACATTGGTTTCGGTTTTAATTTGATGAAAGTGACATGCACATCAGATGCTTTGCATTTGCATTTATTAAGGGCTACAGTACAAACATTCATTTGGAAAAATTCTCAAACACAAACACAATTACAACCCATTGATTATAGTTTATTTGGTTTTGAAAATCTGAACGTTAACTTACGTCCGCGACAAATGACTAAGCCGTATTTACTAGAGTCATTAATTCAACCTTGTAAATGGACTGCAAATTGTCGTACAATGTCTTGCTGTTGCAAAAAATCAGAATTATTTTGTATTTCTCTTTGTAAAAGTATCAATAACGAATGTCTAAATAAAAATGAATAATTGTTTGCCCACTTTACGTATATTTCTGTTTAATTTCGCTGATTTTATAAACATGTATATTTTTTTAATTAATAAATATGATTTTATTACTTTTATTTTCGTTATCTTTTTCATTCCAGAATCCATTCTCACTTTTACCATTAGAAAAAACTATAAATTATAACTGAAATAATCATTAAAATGATTTAATATCATGTACTCAATACACCTTTACAAATAAGAGTAGAGGGGTTAAAAAAAAATGGACCAAAAAATTGACCGGCAAGATCCACATTATTAATTTTTGACCTTTTTTTAACTCAAATCAATTAGTGGAATTCGGTCCTCATATTTTGCATACTCAACTACCTCTAGCGCCCGGTCTAGTGGTAGTAGGAGATTTTCAAACATTATTGGGTTATTCGTAATATGGGAGCGTGTGTCTTTCTTTTGAAAAAGAAAAAATATATATTTATTATCTTCGAATAAAATACATATCTCTCTGGTCAATGGAAATATAAAAAATAAATCTGATAATCCTTGTTTTGTGTAATGCTTACACAATTGAAGATTATAAATTTATCGAAAGAATACTCATCAATAGATATTGATCTAATTTACCATTCATCAAAAATAAATAAATGAGTCGGATAACAAATTAATAACGATTAACAAATCTATGGGCAATAAAAAATTAAGATATATTTTATAAATACGAAAGAATACTCATCAATAGATATTGATCTTATTTACCATTCTTCAAAATTAATAAATGAGTTGGATAACAAATTAATAACGGTTAACAAATGCATATGCAATAAAAAATTAAGATATATTTTATAGATTTACACATCAAAATCTTTTAAAATAAACTTTCAACTAGGTATATTTCCAAGTTCAATATGCAGGTTGTCCGGGGGTAAAGTGCACAAACTTTTGGGGGGGGGGGGATGATTCTAAATAATGGTAGAGGTTAGAAGTATAAAAGATAAATAACTTTTTCGAAATTCCAATGTTTTTTTCTCATGTAAAAGTATTTTTCTATAGAAAAATATTATTTTTTCCATACAAACAATTCGACCTTTTTACCTTAAAACGTTGGAATTTCGCATTTTAAAATATATTTAGTTGTACTATCATATAGGATCATCCCCGAAGTTTGTGCACTTTACTCCTGAATATTGTAATGAAACATTATCACTTTTTGTGAAACACTATATTTTTTTATATTAACGCCGACCGGTTTCGGAAAAACCATTCCTTTCTCTGGGAAAAATATATTTAGCGTTGCAAAATAATGATCATAATGTTGTATGTATTTTATCGATGATAATGTCACGTTTATCTCTAATCAATATGGTAGAAAGACGTAATATACAGATTAATCGTTTAGGTATAAGCCTGTTGCATGCATTTATTATTTACTGCATATAATGTGTAATTTATTTATAAAACGCTGATACCTAATCAGTTTGAGTGTAGGAAGACTCACAGTTAAACTTAGTTTAGATACAATTTACTTTAGTTCTAACATTTTTTACTTAGAGTATTTATTTTTATGTTCTATTCCGGCAGAATGGAATGACTTTTTTTAGAGTTTTTTTTAATTTTTTTTTATTTTGTAGAAATCTCTCTCTTGAATTTCACTTCAAAGTTATTTTGAAATGCCTTTTTTCTTTTTCTACCAGAAATATTTTATTTTCATCCGCATTTTTTCCTTTTTCCAAATTTTTCATTTCTTTTCTCCGTCCATTTCCCATTTGAAAAAGTTTATTTGTATTTTAATATATGTTTTTTTGATTACATTGTTCATATTTAATTTATATTCTCATATATCCGAGTTATTACAGTGTAGTGTAGGTAGTAAAATTACCACCTGTCAACGAATACTACAGTGTAGCGAAGATAGTAAAATAACCACCTGTCAAGAAGCGCACTTATACTAAAGACTAGTGCAGGTAGTAAAATAACCACTTGTCAATAAGCGTACGTATACTACATTGTATTGACGATAGTAAAATTACCGCCTGTCAACAAGCGTACTTATACTACAGTGTAGTGTAGGCAATAAAATTACCAGCTGTCAATAAGCGTGCATACTACAATGTATATACTACAGTGAAGATAATAACATTACCACTTGTCAATAAGCGTATTTATACTACACTGTAGTTTAGATAGTGAAATGCATATGCGTTGTGTTGTTTATTACTTTGTGTATATAAATAAATATTTAATTAAATGAAGAAAAATAACTTTGTGTACACTACTATGTAATTAACAATATCAACGATATTGTTAGTTAAATAGTGGTGTACACAAAGTCATATGTTTTCATTAAATTAAATAATGATGCCACAAAGCGAATTTGAAGAAATAAATAAATATAATCAATTTGATAATTTTAAAATCAAATTCACAATTTTTAAAAGGTATTGAATCATATTATGAATTACTTATGTTTTCACTAACTATAAATGACCTAGATCAGCGGTCGGGGAACTTTTTTAACCGTTACCCCAAAATATTTTTGCGTAAATCGATATTACCCCTTCCCCCCATTTTGAAAAGAAGACAATCAATGTTTTTTGCAAACACACATAACGTTTGTTGCAAACACACACAACGCGCGTCTCTTACTTCTCACGCACACACCTGAATTGATTAAGTTTGTAAAAATACTAACACGTTTATGAAATAGAAAACTAGAAAAATTTCCTTATTACCCAAAAAAAAATACATTTTTACCCCATTTGGGGTAATTTACCCCGGTTCCCCGACCGCTGACCTAGACCTATATAAATATTATTTCTGAAAGAAGTTGTTGAAAGCTTTAATATTAGTTACGAAAACTGACAAAATAGTATGTCAACATTCAACATAAACACTAGAAGTTGTCAGCCAAATCTTACCATTTTGAAAATTTATTTCGTAAATAAAGACACTAATGGTTCACAATAAAACAAAGGTAGATAGTAACTAATTGGGAGCACACTTCACTTAATACAGCACAGACGCAATAACTGTAGAAACTAATCACAATGTGGCATTTATCGCTTTATCTATTTTTCCGTCCCACTTATCGGCCAGGTAAAACTCGCAAAGATAATCAATATAATCGTGCATTTTATAGAATGATTAAATTCTTTAAATCATCACGAAAATCTAATCACGATTCCTTGAAAACTTTACAAAAGTAAGAAAAACTATGCGTCAAAAGACAACTCTTATCATCTTTGTTTATCCCTATTATAGTAATTTCAATATCGACATTTTGATTTTATTTTGTGCGTTCTGGAGATAGGAGAGTATGGCCTCGGTGAAAATTACTCTGATGGTGGGTGTCAGCCGCCCGGGGCGGAGGAAAATTTTGCCGCCGCCCTATATAGGTATTTCAAATGAAGATTTCATATTTTTAAAAACGACCGCATTTTTATACGACGGTTTTTATATCACACGAATCGATTTTCTTCCAAAAAAATCATGTTTTAAAATCTGCTACAAATTTATAACTGCTCTCGAAAATGGATAATGGTATCCATGCAATAGGATTTCACATCTCGAATTTTTACAATGTGTTTATAACACAAGGCAGGTTTTAACTTAAGATTGATTTTGCGTTAGAGAACCAAAATAATACGTGGGACAGTCAATTTTAAAAATTTGCAGCGTATGGCATGCAACTCGAATGTAAAACGCGACTAGGTCCACTATGAATCTGCAACTTGTTATTTAATTTATCGTTATATTCTGAACACAAAACTGGTTTTAAATCCTACGCTCTATGGAGTGAATTAAGACTACACTCAGTACATGAAAATGGTTTATCTTTGATTTTGGCAGCACATTCATATTAGTCTGCAATTAGAATTTTATCACTGCACTTCAAATAAGAGAATGTTTTCCTTCAAAATGTGTCGGGAGATGATTCCACAACTCAAATTTTACATTCGGAATACAAAACTGGTTTAAAGTAAATCTGTATGCGGTGAATTGAAACTACACTCAAAACATGAAAATGGTTTCTCTTTGATTCTGCCAGAACACACATAGTCCGCAACTAGAATTTTATTACTGCACTTAAAAGTGTCGACCGCCCCCCCCCCCCCCCCCCCTGCTACGCCTCTGGATCAGGGCCGTATTTATCAAGACTGCAGCACAACCGCACCACAAATTGTTCAAAGTTAAATTTTTAAGTCGGAATGTGAATGAGTATGAAGTGTAGGCGCAAACCAATTAGCCACTAAGCTATTTCCAAGTTAAGTTATATGTATTGACTACCATTTTTTATCAATTTATTCATAAGCATTTTAATAAAAAAAATATATTATTCATTTTTGCATGGGTACATGGACATGAATCTCATCTTCGTTTTATTTTTTAGAATAGTTGTTCGTTCCAATTCACCACTAAGCTATTTCCAAGTTAAGTTATATGTATTGACTACAATTTCTTATCCATTTTTTATATGCATTTTAATAAAAAAATATATTAACAATTTTTGCGTGCGATCAGGAGTGAGGCAAGGAGGGTATATGTCCCCAATCCTGTTCAATGTATCCATGGATACATTGAACAATTTGGGAGGCGGGAATGGGTACCGCCGCCCCGGGAACCTTTATTGGATAACCAACACCTCTGCCATAGGTCACCCCAAGTAGTTCGCTACGTTTGGTGATTTCTAGATTCCTACCCACCCCTTAAACTCCTTTCCTTCCCAGAATTCTCCTCCACTTAATTTCCTTAAAAGAAAACCTCCATACAGCATCCCCAAAGATAACATAGGCCCTGAGGGAGATTATTTTCCTCAGGGCCTCCTGTGTGGAGCTCATGTAAAAAAAAAATGGATGAATTATCAAATCGTCTGGACACCAGAGTGGGCTGTCGTATCAATAATCTGTGCCATAATCACATTAGCTATGCGGACGACATGATTCTCTTAGCTCCGTCGATCAAAGGGTTGAGAATACTATTAAAAACTGTGAAGAATATGCAAATGACCACAACATGATGTACAACCCCAAGAAGACGGAACTAATCGCATTCCACCATGGAAAAAATCTCGAGAAAATGCTCCCCGTACAACTCAATGACGAAAACACAAGCACATCTACGAATGTAACATACTTTGGTCACATCATCACTGAACACCTCTTGGATGATGGTGATATTGAACGACAGAGGAGAAGTATCAATGTATTATCCAATATGATTGCCCGAAGATTCTTCCAATGCAGTAACCATGTAAAAAAAACATTGTTCAATGCATTTTGCACTAGCCTATATACATGTGAAACATGGTGTAACTACCGAACCACCGCGATGGAACGACTCCGAATTTGTAACCATAGCCATATAAATCGTGTTACATACCTTAATGATTTTCAACTCTTTTCAATTTTATCTCGTCAATTCATCAGCTTCTAAATATGGTAGGTGTACCTGTACGTCGGTGTCCGGAGCTCTCCACGCAGCGCAGAACCGCGAGGAGTGGAGGAGCCTTGTCCACCATGGAAATTGGAATACAGGTCATGATCCTCAGCAATGAAGAACCGACTTAAAAAAGTATAACCTGTAGTTAAGTATTCTTATTAGATTTTTAGTTAGAAAATGATCTGAAATGCGATTTTTTCAAATTCATCATCTATGGGACTTTTATTATAACATTTCGGGGATTTAATAGCTTTTTTCGGGAGTTGGCCGCTTTATGCCTCATTGTAGCATAAAAACAAATGTATTTTTTCTCTAGAAAACATTCGCTAGCACTGCAAGACCTCGGTAACTGAAACTATAATCTCTTAATATATATAAAAATGAATGTTTCTTTGTTTTTTTCCCTTATGTGTTCCTAAACCATCAACCGATTACGATGAAACTTTGGTGATTTGTTGTATTCACGCCCACTAAGGTTTTCACGTATAATAGTGAGCTCTGGCGTTATAAAATTATTTCATATACCATTCATCCGATTGGGATGAAACTTTGGTGAGTTATTGTGCGCATGCCCGCAAAAGTTTCTACATATAATGGTGAGCTCTGGTGTTATGAAATTTGCATAAAATAGGTGGTGCGCGAGTTGTTTGAAAAATGAGTTTATTTTATATATTTTAGCGGCAAAGAAGGAGGAAGATGAAAGGAAATTCGGGAGGGGAACTAAGGATGGGGGGTTAGTGGGAGGGGGGAAGAGAGAGGAAGGGGGAAGGCGGGGAAGGTTGATGGGGAATGCGAAAGTGGAAGGGACGCGGGAAGCGAAGGTGGCGGGAGCGAAGGAAACGCAGAGGAGGGGTGACGGAAGGACGGGGAATGAGGGAGGGCAGTAGAATGTGTTGTAAAGGTTACTTAGCTGTATGGGTAAATTTGGAAAATCCATGCTTCTCACACGGACAGCTGTATGTGGCCTATTCGTGTTTTATAAAACCTTCCGATTTTTTCGTTTAGAAAAAACAAAAATATTGTGTATTCAAAAGCACTTTAAAGCCCAAACGTTTTCTTTCTTTGGGTGGCATTGCAGCGCATGCCGGGTACTCACTAGTTGTTTATAAGCGTTGTTGTACTGAGCTCTTATGGAATTTCAATTTGCATTGGTAAAGAGAATCCACGGGTTTACCGTGTAGAGTTTTGTACAGAATGCATTCTGCACGCATTAACATATTTTTTTTTAATAATAAAATTCCCAATAATAGATTAGTATCTACATTTGAGTCAATAACTGAGGCAAGGATTGAGTGATCAAAATAGAGGAGCGTGGCATACCACTTTCTCTACCTACCTTTGTTAGTAATTCACATATAAATTCTACGATAATAATTTTAAATACGTAAAGTTATCCTAGGTAAAATATAGTACTTTAATAATAATAGTGTCAAATTTACTTGCCTAAACGGGATGTAATTAAAGGTAATTTGTTTGTGTTAAATTTGGTCACAACATGCCGCATGTTGACAGTTTAATAGGCGAAAATCATTACCTATGTGTGACAAAAATAATTACACGAGTTTGTTCAAAATGAAATTACAGCGAGGTTGTAATTTATTTCGATTTTATCTGACGAAATATAAATATGTAAACCTCATAACCCAATGATTCAGTCGCAATTCGAATTTGAAACTAGTGACTTCATGGATATTCCAAAATCGAAGTAAGATTTTTATGCTTTGTGATTAAGGCATTTTTTCTGGTCTAGGAAAAAAACAACAAAAATTTTTTCTCCATATTTCTTGTTTTCAATTTTTGTTTCAATATTCAAAAATATCTCCTTAAATGGATTTTTCGAATTTCGCATTATTCTAAAAGTTATAACCATTTTAATGTCGCGGTTTAGACGGAATCTAGCCGAAATCTAAATAGAGCAAAACGCGTGTTTCTCGAAATCACTTTTTTCGAGACGGTTGATATGATATCTCAAGTTCCACGAAATCAATTTGCTTGAAATTTGGTGTGAGCTTTCTCTACATATTTTTCTATTGCCCCTACCAGAATTGTTATAAAATTTCAATTTTTACTATTTTTTAAAAATTCCGAAAAGTCAAAAAAGGGGTAAAAAATTACTTTTTTTTTCAGACTGCCGCCATTTTGCGAAAAAATTTTTTTTTTACTTCTCCGAGGTACGGGCGATAGCCGCATTTGTTGGGATTAAGAATTACTTTGTTTTTTTTCTTCTGATTACTGGGAGGGTTGCAATCGTGTCAACCAGGGCGCGCTATTTTTTTGAGACCCCTCACTTCAACACTCTGTAACTTTTTGAATTTCTAGTTTTTTCGTTTGACTTTTTTTGTTATGTATTTTTTAATGTTTAATAAAGATTTGGTAAAGTAATGGCTGGTAAAAATATTATTGTTTTTTTTTATCGCATCTGAAAAAACACCTACAATTCATGCTTCTAGACTAGAACACCCCCTTAAAAAACTTATTTGAAATTCTGTAATAACCCCGTTTTTTTACATTTACTCCACACAGGAGGCCCCGAGGAAAGTTATTTCCCTTTACATATATTTTTTTACAATAGCTTCATACAGGAGGCTCCAAGGAAAACAATTTGCCTCGGGGCCCGTCACCTTTGATTGGGATGCCGTGTGGAGAGACTTTTTAAGAAAATGAAGGAGAGAAAGTTCTGGGAAGGAAAAAGGTATGAGGGGTGGGTAGGAATTTGGGGGTCGAGTCCAGGAGTGACGCACGTCGAGAGAATCCAGCTGGAGTAATCAAAAGGTCTCCCTCAACCAGACTCACCCGATCTAGGTGGGCAAATGCATCCACCGCCAAGACTTAGATAAATCTCACCCCATGAACCAAGGCACCCCTGCTAAGTCACCAAGTGTAGCGAACCACTTTGGGTGACTTATGGCATACCTACCCTTTTTTTAAAACATTGGTTGGGGTATATAACTTTTAGGAATTCTCAGTACAAAAAGACATTCACATATTTTTCCTTAGCTAAAAAAAATGCATGCGATAAGCGCTCGTTAGATACCTACCCTGCTCTTTGTAAATAATAGTACGTACCAACTCAGTGGTTCAGTCAGTATGTAACAGGTTCAACTCTATTCGTTGTTTTAGTTTACAAAACATGCGTACTTTTTTTTTAAATTTCAAATGTGGCTTAACCGCTTTAACAGAATGTATAAAACGTTTATATTTCAGAATGCTCGGGATGTTTTTACTGTGTATATTGTCTCTGGTGCGGGTATCATCAGCTGCCTGGGTGAAAGAAGACTACTCTTGGAAGGAGCTGACATTTGCTTGGCCGACTCCGGAGTTCAAGGCCGATGCCATCAAGACAAACTCCTACATCCCTCAAAACAATCTCCCGTATGGAGTGGCTACCTGGAAAGATAAGGTAGGTACCTATTTATTGGATAAAATTATTTTAGTATAGATAGGTAGGAAGGTACTTACATTTTTCCAAATTTTTTTTTAATATACCCTTTACTCAATAAATAGGAATATTCATCATCATCATCATCATGATCTTCGTCCCCTTATCCTATTCGGGTTGGGGACCCATTGCATCGACAAGGCTCCTCCATACGTCCCCGTCATGTGCTGACTGTTCGGCCTCCGTCCATGGCAGTCCCATTCTTTCCTCACACCGTTTCTGGAGTTGCCTCTCCCAGCTGTATCTGGGCGAGGCAACTCCGGGAATATTATAATAAAAAATATATTCATGTAAATACAATAAGTAAATATGGTATTATTAGCTGGGGAAGTGCCACAAATACTTGCCTGGAGCCTTTAGAAAAAATTCAAAAACTAATTCTGAAGGTAATTCTTTAAGATTAAACGCAACGTACGTTATAATCTACGCATTCACAGATGGCGCCAATAAAATTATTTTAGGTTTTAGACACTTTTGCAAGTTGTGCTTTAAGATATTAATAATAATTAATTGTACGCGCCCGTACATACGCAAAATGAATATAAATAAATAGTTTTGTCAATAAAAAAACTCAAATCTTTCAAGAGAGGCTGACAAATACAAAATTACATCGGTGATTCAATCCAATATTGTATTTGTCAGCCTCTCTTGAAAGATTTGAGTTTTTTTGTTGACAAAACTATTTATTCATATTCATGTACGGGCGCGAACAATTAATTATTCTTAATATTTTAAAGCATAACTTGCAAAAGTTTTTAAAACCTAAAATAATTTTATTGGCGCCATCTGTGAATGCGTAGATTATAACGTACGTTGCGTTTAACCTTAAGTCCCGTTGAGGACGAGCACTGATTTTATTATTAAGAAACTAAATGTTCCCAACTTAAAAAAATTGTAATAAAAAAATATCCTGCTCCATCAATTTAAAAATTCACTTATTTTGAAGGACGAATAAGTATTAGAGCCTTAAGAGAGTCATATGTTAAAATCTTTTAACATCCCCAGTTTGTCAAATCTCTTATGGGCAAAGAAGTTTAAAATATAATGCAACTAAGCTATTCAATTTGGTTTTTCCACACCTAGTGAGTGGGCAATATGTCATTAATGTAACCAATGTAATATTAAAATAATACAAAAAATAAAAATAAAGCCGATTCTGAAATAAACATAGTTACAAGTTTTAAGTTGATAACCATTTTTTTTTCACTTGTAGCAAACACTTTGTGGGTATACATAATCAAAATAATGACAATAAAATAACTTTGTTTAATTCCACCGTTTTATATTTTTAAAACCAACCGGTTTCGGTTCGACCTAAATCTTCCTCAGGGTGGATTCCTCATTATTATAATAAATCGTTTTTGAAAACTGATTAAAAACCAACACCCAAAAAGCCTCTTCGTCATTCATCCATGTTCGTAGCAGAGAGTACTATGGACATTGACACTTATGATGTAAAGCAAAGCCGCCTAAAATGCAGACCTCGGCATGTGACGGATTTTGAAGTGTCACGTGATCAAGTCAGTATCATCGGGTAACGTCAGGTTGTACATGGCAGCGATAGTTGTTGATACCCGTTGTTACTGTTGATTTTGTGTTGTTTTACCGCAAGTATATTAAATAAACAGAGTGATTCGACTATTTTAAACAATGAAGTTTACTTAGCGACGGCATTGACTTTGTAATTTTGTCGGTCGAGCTTCCATGCTTTCACTCGTCGCATCGTATGGAACGCTTCAAATATTTGACTGGAGTTCCTCACCGAAAAATTATTAAAGAACACTTGATATGGCGTCTTGCCTTATTTTTTACCAGATTTCAAATCCATATTTGCACAGTAAACAATGCTTGCAGACTGTGCTTTCAAAAGGCGATTGAAAACTTGTAACGATTTCACGAATTTGTTTTTCCGCTGTTAAGGTCTTCATCACAGTCCCCAGACTAAAGCCCGGAGTGGCCTCGACCTTGAACTACATCACGGTGGGGACAGACACCTCTCCCGCCCTGAAGCCCTACCCCTCCTGGGACCTGACCTACATCCCCGCGGGCACGGAGAAACTGAAGGATAACTCCACCCTAGTGTCGGTCTTCAGGGTTTGGGTAGACAAATGCGACAGGCTTTGGGTTCTGGATTCTGGAACCATAGACTTTTTCGGTGAGATAATCTTAATAGAAATAACAAGGACGTGGAGTCATTTGGGGCTATCACAGTAATAATTATTATGTAAATAAACTAGGCAAAATGGGCCCATGTGATCCACAGCAAAATAAGAACAAAAAGCAATATTTTTGTTTCAACATTGCGTTGAGCTGTGTAACGTGAAATGCATCTATTTGTACTCATTACTTGTTTTCTTGATTTTCTTCGTGAGCTTTCTTTTCCAAAATCCCTCTAAATATATGATCCTACCTTTTTTTACGTTAACTCCACACAAGAGGCCCTGAGGAAAATAATTTCCCTCAGGGCCTGTGTCATCTGGGATGCTGTGTGGAGGGTTTTTTTGAGGAGAGGAAGGAATGAACATCGGTCTTGAAGAGACCCATGTTGTAAGAGGGAGGAAACACAGAGGCCGGCAAATCGTTCCATAGCCGAGCTGTTGAACTCAAGAACGAGTCGAAAAAACGACTCGTTCTCGTGTGACAAATATCAACCGTGTACATATGTTGGGCGCGCGTTTGGCGTGTCTCCCGACTATGCACCGGTGCCGAAGAGATCAATGACGCTAGTTCCTCAGAGCAACCTCGATTGAAATGATTCAATTGAATTCGGTAGAACATGGATGGCATTCCCACCCGACGCCTGTGCTCTAAAGATTGCAATCCAATTGTTCGTTAAGGTGGGAGAATCTATCAAACGGACCGCCCGTTTCTGCACAGAGTCGAGGGCATTATTCAAGTATTTTGGAGCTCTAGACCAGAAGTGGCTGCCAAATTCAACCGTGGGCGCACTTGCGATTTGTACAGGGTTAGCAGTTGTGTACTATTAAAGTATCTGCGGGCCCCGTACAGTACGCCCAGTTTTTGAGAGGCTTAAACTTTACTCTGGCTAAGATAAACATAAAAGGCTTTTGTCGTTTTCAGATAATTTCCAAGATGTTGCTGAGCCATCTATATTAATCTTCGATCTGAACACTGACACCTTGATAAGACGTTATTATTTCAACCAACTTGACATCACTCTCGATTCTATCCTTGCCAATATCGTAAGTAATGTCTTCCTAATATTATGTTTCGTTTTGCACTTTATTCAATTAATTTATTTAGACTGAGTTTTCAGAGATGTTCTCACTAACGTGTGAATAATTCAGTTACACACACCAGCTCACTAATGGTTTAGAGCAGTGATGAGGAATGAGTCCTTTTCGTGCCGCTCACTTACCTAAATAAAATATCAAAAAAAAACAAGGCTTCAGTTGTTGCACAAAGGTTTAGCGGAAACCTTCGATCAATACTTGGTCGATGGCGGAAATCTTAAATCTTTCTTCAAAGTTCTGAATCTGCATCAAAATAATAAGCATATAATAAAAATATATTCTTAAAAAGAAAGAATTTCGGGGTTCGACTTTAATTATGTAGAAAATATTTCACTTTCACAGCGCCGAGCTTTTTGAGATCTGTGTTTGATGGATTTTAAAAGTTTCGGTTTTATAAAATACCAAGGATTTTTTTTATATAAAATTTTATTTAACTAAATTTAGGTATTGATTTGGCCTTAGAGGTATTGATTTGGCCTTGGAGGTATTGATTTGGCCTTGGAGGTATTGATTTGGCCTTGGAGGTATTGATTTGGACTTGGAGGTATTTATTTGGCCTTGGAGGTATTGATTTGGCCTTTGCTTCTTACGTTCCGTAAATTTTGTATTAAAAAATCAAGTTTCAGAAAATAAAAATATATTGGCGACACCACCGACTTCAAAGTTAACCATGTCAAGATGCTTGTACCCTACTCCCTGCGACCTGCGACCTACGACCTGCGACCCACGAACAAATTTAAAATGAAAAAATTAACCCTCCGGCTAAAAAGGTTTATCATCCCTGGTTTAGAATCTTCAGACTCTTAAAAAATGTACTGATTTTGTAATCGTTAATATAACGGGAGAAACATTCATAAACCCTGTTTTAAAATTTTATTAAGGAGCGTGGTACAAATTATTCCTTCGTAAATGTTTTAGATTTTGCATAATAATTGGATTATTTGTATAGGTACCGACGTTTTTTATGAAAAATCACCTAGTAAAATATATTTTTTGGAAATTTTATTTAGAAAGGTGTATGTAGCTGCGCCTTGTCCAGTGTATTTATTGAGCATTCCGCCCCCGAGTTTTTTTTTTCAGTTTATACTTTTTAGACATTTTACAGAAAATTTAATAATGTTATTATTTAGGTCTCCAATAACATCAAAGCTCTTGGATAAAGTCTCTCGTCATTATAAAAAACATGAAAAATGTCCAGGTGTATCTAGTAATTTTTCGTAATGGGTGTAAGTTGTGATTGCGCGAGTTATTTGCTGCATTAGTATTGCTGGCTTCTATGCGAAGAAGTGCGGCGAACGACGGATATCGATTTCGAACATGCAGGAACAACAGATGTGACAATATTAATCTTTTTGTAAAGTTACTGTATTATTATTTGTGGTTTTGTTGTATTTCTTGAGTACATGTTTCGAAAGTTTCTTCTGTAATTTTTTTTACATTAGCTCCACACAAGAGATCCTTTGGTTTGATCCAAGGAAAATACTCCCGTCAACAGTAATTATTTAAATATTCAAGGTGGTAGATGCGCCCGGAGATTGCGCTGACGCATTTGCTTACGTCCCCGACAGCGGGAGCAATAGTCTGATAGTCTACAGCCTGAAGAGCAACACCTCCTGGAGGGTAGACCACTTCTTCTTCAACTTCGACCCCCTCGCTGGCAACTACACGGTGGGAGGCGTGAACTTCCAGTGGGCGGATGGAGTCGCGGGGGTAGCGTTGGGTGATGCACAGGCCGATGGGTGAGATAAATAATTATTTAAAGATATATTATTATGTACCTACCTACCGTCCATATAATTGACAAATCGATTCCATATAATTATAAGGTTCCATCTAACATATCAATGATAATAGTTTCTAGAGAGCACTTCAGAGTTCATCATCCCAAAACAATGCCGATGGAACCATGAGTTTTATATGGGGTCGAAATAATGTCGAAAAACACAATTTGTTGTTTTGACCTACAGATCTAACTGTGTACCTACCCACTAGATCAGTGGTAGGGGGAGTCCGGCATCAGCTTGGAATAATTTTTGGTCTGTCCACATTGCAATACAGGCGGAACTCATTCTATGAATGCTGGAGCTTTTTTCGTTGCAAAGTGTGTGCATGAAGCATCTATGCCACATGCATACCTATTATGCGTGTGTGTGTATGTGTGTGTGTGTGTGTGTGTGTGCTTCTCATCGATAACAGATAGCGGGCTAATTTAGAAGTTTAGGTGAGTACATTTATACTTACGTACATATATGTAAGTCTTGCTCTAGAATGATGTTATAACATCCATAACCTCCTACGCGGTAATAATACGCATAACCTATCCCTTGACGGTAAATCATTTCCCGACCACTGCCAAAGACAGTGGAGATGTCCCCCTCTCAATACTATTAGAAAGGAAGTACATATTTACTGTTATATAGGTAGGTACTATCTACTTGTGTTAAACTTTGAATATTTTGTTTACTTGTTACATTCAGGGCTTGGGTTTATTGGCATTTTGAAGATGATGTATTGAGGGTTCTTCAACGGATAAGTTAACCTGAACCTTGAAGAGACCCATGTTAAAGGAGGAAAAAAGCAGGAAGAACTCCGGATTACACACAAAAGCCGGAAAAAAATTCAAAATAACTCGAAACAGGAGAACGTGTCGTAAAAACGACTACATTACTAAAATCTACATTTCTTCAAATACCTACAGCAAATTTATTTTGTGGCACCATTTTTATTTCAAAATTAAAAGAATTTCTTTGTTTTGACCACTTTTAATGTCAACAAAACCGACATGTTTCAAGAGCGATGCAACCTTTCCAAACCCTTCCCAAAAAAAAAGATTTTTGGTAAACCCTGAGGAAGGGAGCATCGCTCTCGAAACATGTCGGTTTTATAGACATTAAAATTGGTCAAAACAAAGAAATTCTTTTAATTTTGAAATAAAAATGGTGCCACAAAATAGATTTGCTGTAGGTATTTGAAGAAATGTAGATTTTAGTAGTACCCGATCTTTTTTGTGGCCCTGTGTACAGTACGCCCAGCTTTTGAGAAGCTAACTTTACTCTGGCTTCGATGGAGCCCCCATACCTGAGCTGGTCACTTATAGTTACACCAAGCATATCAATGGAAGGTCTGTTCGGAAGATTGCTTCCGTTGAAGGAGACTAGATTTTCATTTCGATCCCTTTTAGACATGATAGACCTTTAAGACAGTAATCAGACATGATTGGGTCTTTGAAACATTGAGTTCGACGAGGTTATTCTTACCCCAAGAGAAAACACTCTCGAGGTAACCATCCATTCTTTGCTTCAAAGCCCTCCGAGCCGTTGGAGTTGTGTGCCCTTTGGGGGCTTGTCAAACGAAAAGCTGTCATTGACTGTACTGTCATCCGCGTAACAACGAATTGGTGCACATGACAAAACGACGTTGATGTGCAACAAAAACAGAGTCGGGGACAGGACCGATCCCTGTGGGACGCCAGCATTTATTGGATGCGAGGAAGAGGTGAAACCATCAGCAACCGTCTGAATTGACCTCTCCCTCAAAAAGTCGGCAATCCACGGTCTATCAAACAGACCGCCAGTTTTTGATAAATGAATGATTTATTTTTGTATTCATTTAGGAAAGGTAATGAGTAAGTACCCACAAAAAGAAAAGTAATCAGTTAATCAGTAATCAATCTAAAAACAATTAAGTATAAATGATATTGGATTAAATCATGGAGAACGGCATAACGTTTGATGTGTATTAGTCTTATGCTTATCTAATAAAAAATCACCTTACATCGGTTTTAGAATATGGGTACTTACATTATTTATTTTAATGCACAATTTTATACCGGGATGCGACTATGGTCCGGTAGATCAGTATTTTTTAGTTATGGCATGACTAGGCATGTCATGGGCCCCTACCAGAGACCAACTTGACGGAAGTAATTCTCTCTCATAGCTAGCATAAAAAGCAATGGATATACCAGCCCTAAGTTGGATCATTCATTTTTTATTTATTTTGAATTTCACGCCCGGCTGGGCCTATACATGTTAGTTTTTTTCAAAGAACATCTAAATAAGCACAACAAAATGGAAAAACAAAACCAAAACAAAATCAAAAACCAAATCAAAAACAAAACCAAAAACAAAATCTGAAACAAAAACAAAGTCGAAAACGAAATAAAATAAAAACAAAATACTCCACCATGCAATATGGAAAAATAGTATACTGAAAAGTACAATACATTGATAAGATAAGTCGAAGCAGAGCTACGTAGTTTGTTTAATAAAATAAATTTAAATTTGATGTTCTCCTTTCCGATATAAATTGGGTAATGGACCTGTTTATATCAACTGAATGACGGGTTCAATATGTCAACAACATCTTTGTAGTCATTACCCAAATTTTATATACGGTGAACGTTAAGTCGGGCGATGTCAAGAGTCAGAATAATAGAAGAGCATGTATGAGACGATGTATGAATGTGAACGAAGCAAGGAGTGTGTGCCAAGATCGAGTTGTTTGGCGGTCTGTCCTCTCTGCCTACCCCTGCGGGGAGACGGCGTGATGGTTAGTTAGTTAGTTAGTTAGTGAACGGGAGTATACAATTGTGATTCTGTGTTAGAGTTGTCACAATAGAACGGTAGATATTGCCTCCATGTTGATTTGCGAGGCAATTTATGATTTTATGTAAACATGTTAGGTCATTAACTATTCTACGTTTGGATAATTTTAATAAATTAAGTTGACATAGTAGATAATCATAGTTGACATTTCATTTCCTTGTAACATCCATTCTGAAATAAATAAATTATAAGAATTTATTTTGAATTTATTTTGAATTTTTTCTATCTTGAGTGAAAGACTAGCATAACTAGGCCCACACTGTCGAGTTTTACTCGATTTGACTCCTAACCAATGACATGTACAATTTTTTAAAGGTTATACTAAATTTCAATATGGTTTATAAATTTCAGTTTATGATCAAAGTTTAAACCTAAATCACTCACCTCGGTTACAGCTGTTAGCACTACATCATAAATGGAGTACTCATAAATTATTCGAATTTTTATTCTTTGAAATCTCTTACATTTAGATCATTTAGCTTAAATTTAGTTGTAGATAGTTCTCTTCGCACCAAACAAAAGTTTAAACAAGTTATTTGACAACGTTTGACAGTCATTATTTCTTATGTGCCGCTATATCAGTTAATGTGCTCGCTATGAGAGAGCTTCACGTTCAGCAAGTTGCTGTCTGGTAGGAGCCCTGGCAATAGATATGCCTAGTGATGCCATTAAAATAATACTGATGTAGCAGATGTCAGAGATGGCTAACGCATTTCTTCAAGTTTGTAGTCAAGTCAATATGACCACAAATAATTGGTCAAAATCTGTGTGTCATACATATTTAAATGTTCGTTTGCTTAAAAAATAGGGGTACAGCGGTGCTTACTCTTTGGTCATATTCTGCTTATACCCTGCTTGCATATGAGCAAGTTATCATATTTTGGGTCGCCTATCAAATAGGCCAGGGACCAGGTACATTTAGCAAGCAAATGTTATGCAGTTCTGGTTTTTTGGAATGTTTATATATACCTAGGTCGTAATTAAAAATCAACTTCTCTTACAACTCGCACGCGTCGGTACGACCAGATTTGTGTCACTATTTTAGGTTTTCGCTAAATAATTCTTAAATGGTGCATCCTACAAAATTTTCTACAATTTGCTTTTTATGTATACCTAATACTTACCGAAATAAAGAGCTTCAAATTTCAAAACAAAAAATCAAACACTACTAAAAGAGTACAGTTTTTGTCAAGTTAAAGGTTTATAAAATCTACATTACTGTAAGAAATAATTATTTAAGTGACGGACGTTTAGGAACGGTTTATCAGTATGCTCGCTGATTGAGATAGGGCCGACATATGAGTTATTTTTTATGCTCGCTATGGGAGAATCGATCGTCAAGTTGGTCTCTGACCCATAGATTCGTCATTCCTGCAAAAATCAAATTTTGAACTTTGGCTTATATATAAAATATGTAGGTATATCTACCGAGTACCGAGTTCCGAGTACCTAGGTAATTACTTATATACTGATATTGTTTTTTATTATTATTTTAAGATCTCGAAGAGTATACTTCCACCCTTTATCAAGCACGAAGGAATTTGAGGTTTCAAATAAAATACTTCAGAATGAAACCGCAGCCACAAGCGAAAATAATTTCCACGATTTTAAGGTAGGTAGTAGGTACCAATTATTTTTTTTCTTCTCGAGAAGTTTGTCGAAATAGAGAAGATAAAAATGGAGGGCGTTACGGTCGTTAAAATGGCAGCACCAAGAGGGTTGAAAGGGAACAAACTATCCTGCGCCCCAGAGAGATCAATATCAATAATAATAATAATAATAACTTAATATTTGTATAGCGCATTTTTGTGTTATTTCACTTCAAGTGTGCTTAGCTATAATTAACTTTAAAATAATCCTAGGGTGCTTCTTATGAGTAAATATTGAACAAATGATAAGAAACAAAGAAAATAATACAGTATATACAAAGCAATACCAAGAAAATAAAATTTAACAATTACGGTGCTGTTATAGCACATGACAATAATAATACACAATAACGGTGCTAATATAGCACAGGAAAAAACAAGAACATTAAAACTAAATAATAATAACATAGACCAGGAGGCAATTTTCATTCAGAAGTAAGAAACATTCAATAAGAGAGGCCTTTAAACGTAAAAGTACAAAAAAATCGAGTGTTGTTCACACGTGGTAGAAGCGAAACTTCACGAAAACAATCTCAACCAATAAGAGTCTTGAAAATTGAAATCATAATCAAAGCGGCCAATGAGCGCGGTATGACGCTTCGTCGGTACTGTAATGCGTCATTTCCGTTTCATAACTCAACCAATAGGAGCCTTGAAAAGCGAAATCATAATCAAAGCGGCCAATGAGCGCAGTTTGACGCTTCGTAGGTACTGTAATGCGTCATTTCCGTTTCATCCGAATTTCAAATCACAACAGGGCTAAAGAAGTTTCACTTCAATTCTTGAACATCGAAATATTCTTGATGGTTACATTTTTTTGCTTGTCGATAGCAGTCAATTTTATTAATATATACATATTTTGATTATAAATAATAATAATATTTGACTAATTTAAATAGCGCCGTTTTCGTGAAAAATCACCTCAAGGGCGCTCTACAAATAAATATATAAAAGAATTAAGGGTCTACTATTTGTATTTCGACCGATTTCTTACATATCTCCCATAAACATTTGAAGTTTTTAAGCTCTTAAAAAAATATATGTTATTTATTTAATGTGTCAATATGCATACTTCTAGGTGGTTGGGGATCGCGGAAACAATTCGCAGGCTGCCGCAAGCTACTATGATAAAAATACAAAAATTTTGTTTTATACCCAGGTATCTACGCAATGTATCAGAATCCCTTGTTATATTTTTTACTTATCTACTTAAAACTAATTACCTACTTATAACTAATTTAGCATGTATTGTGTTGTGTGATACTAAATAAAACTAAAATTTTAATTATTATTGTAGGTTAATAGAGATGGAGTATCCTGTTGGAACACAATGAAAACACTAACTCCTGAAAACACCGCCATGTTCGGTCATTGTCCTGAAGTTTTACAATTTCCTAATGATATAAAGGTAGTTACCTAACGATTGAAATTGTTTTTAATGTGATAGTGAGTACCTAGGCATAAAATCTCAACCGATCCACTGAATACAGAGTTTTGTGGTGAAAATGATGACGATTTGTCCCTCCCTCACAATCATCCCTCTGGAAAAACCTCTTTTAACCTGCACCTACTCATAGATATATACCACTAATCCTTTACTTCATACCATAAGTGTCGATTTATATTTCCAGATTGATAAGGCAGGCATGATTTGGATCTTGTCCAACCGTTTACCCAAGTTCCAGAAGTCAGAAATGAATTCAAGTGACACTAACTACAGAATTTTGTCCGTATCTGTACAGGAAGCAATCAATGGAACGGTTTGCGTATGATGACAATCTTACATTGTTGTGTGATGACAATCTTATGCGTGTGAAGACAATCTTATCTCAAAAACCTGTTTAAGTCTGCCCTTTGTATAATACGAAATCTTACAAATCATGTCAAACTTACTGTCTACAAATTAATCTTATTTTTTCTTTCTCTTCCAAACAAATCAAGTGCTTCCGATTCATGTCATAAATAAAAAATAAAAAATAAATTATGTTTTTTTTTTTTATATGAAATACCGCACAAGAGTCCCAACTGCTCCCGTCTGGAGCCAGTGAGACTATGGCATCCCCAATTGGGGTATGTTGTGAGGCTGAAGGTAGTGGGGAGGGGAAGGAGATAGGGAAGAGGAAGGTGGGGAAGTACCTGGCTATTCAGATCTGGTCACTAAACACGGCTAAAGCCATTTCAAGCAACGTTTCAATTCTGAATGGTGGTCTTACACCAGGGCGATACTGATAGTATCTTCCACTCTGGAACGTGCCGCAAATATACTATATATTATTTTAAATGAATAAATTGTGAAATAACACAAATTAATCAAATAAAATTTATTTGCGCACGCCGGGTTCGAACCCGCGACCTTCGGATTGTGAGTCGAGAGTCTTGCCTCGGGACCACGGAGGCCGTCATGTAAGTACCTACTTGGATTTATTCTTCTTGTTTTTTCCCTCGTGGTTCCTTTATTATTAATTATTGACGATTGTTCATTGGTGGGGCCAGAATGCATCTGGGGGGATGATTTCAAAAAAGAAAACAGATAATACTGGCTACTGGTTCCCATCAAACCTAAACAAATCAAAATATTTAAAATTCAAACCAAACACTGTTTAGGAATGAGAAGGTTAATTGGAGTTTAGTTTTGGAGGGAAAATGGTAGGAAAAGTGGGGTTTGAGGGGACACGTAGTTACGAAATCATTTGACACCAACGGACTATAGAAAGATTTAAAATTGGTTGGAGTTTTGAAAAATAAGTTGTGGAAAAGAAAATAATAAATTGAAGGAACAAAATTTAAAAGGAAGACACGGAACTGCCATAAAAAAAACTGGACAAAAAACAGCTTGTGACATATTTTATTTTACGTGAATACCGCACAAATATTCCAGGTTCAAACTGCTCCCAAATATCTGGAGCAAGTGAAACTACGGAATGTTAGAAAAAACGAACGATTTCGGCTACAACACCAATAATGTCATTTTTTTAATATTAGCACTCAAGCATACCCAAAAGTCAGGAAAAGCCACTGGCGGGAAGCGGAAGAAAACAGGGAAGGAGATGGGGTAGAGGAAGGTGGAGAAGGAAGTAATCTAAGGAGGAGGTAGAAATATTGAAATATCGTAGTCCCCAAGGCAAATAGCAAAAATAATGTAGGTATTGAAATTAAAGATGGGCCGACTATGGACTTGGCCGACTAGCCGACTAGAAGATTAGTCGGCGATTACTCGGCAAAGCCGATCTTTGATTTCGGTTAGGTTCGGACGCGTTCTGAAACCTTGGTTTCGCTACGTTCATCGCGCCACTTGTCACGTGTTCGTGTTCTTTTTTTTGGCATATATATACATATATTTATTTTTTTACATGAGCTCCACACAGGAGGCCCTGAGGAAAATAATTTCCCTCAGGGTCTGTGTCATCTTTGGGGATGCTGTGTGGAGGGTTTTTTTTAAGAAAGGAGGGGGAGGAGAGTTCTGGGAAGGAAAAGGGTTTAAGGGATTGGTAGGAATCTGGGGTTCAGTATGTCCCGGTCATCTGCCTCTAAGACCTAGACAAACCTCACCCCATGAACCCGGGCACCCCTGCTTAATCACCAAACGTAGCGAACCACTTGGGGTGACCTGTGGCAGAGGTGTTGGTTATCCAATAAAGGTTCCCAGGGCGGCGGTACCCATTCCCGCCCCCCAGTGTAGGGTTATCCGAAAGTATCAACGGTATTAACAATTTTTTTCTACACGTACATTTATAAGATTAAGTATATTTTCTATAAGCGCCTCCGTACATGGAGCTAGCTGCGGCCAAATTTGTCTTTTTTTTCTTCGTGTGCCCTGTTAGGCCCCCCAACGTTGGCGATCACTCCGGTAAATATATCTCTATCTTGCGCTGCACAATGGTTTTACTATTATGGGAGCGTTGGAAACAAATCGAAAATTCAAATTGCAGGGACCACTACATTTTGTTTCTATATCTTGACATCACATACCAGCGCATTTTTCCCCACACCACCCAACTCACCAAAACGTTTCGTCGCTGCGTAACACGTCAACAAAATTGACTTCCCGAGCAGTCAGGACGTTTGTGTGAAAGTGCATCGTTTACATTTAGGGACTGATAACTTTTTGCACCGCTTGCTGGCAAACTTTTTTCAACATGGATTCAATACCTTCAGGTATGAACTAAAGATGTTAATTTTTTTTTTCATTTTCTAATGTGACAAATTTGAGATATTTTTTTTAAAAAACATCTCATGAATTAAAAAAAAAATACGACAATTTCTGGAATAGTTAAGGTTTTAGTTTGATATTTCCTAAAATTTACTATATGTGCTGATGTACTTTTATAACTGAACTATTTTAGTATCATATTATTAAAAAAAATTGCGCATATTTGCGCTTCTACGTCCCAGCAATTTTTACATAATTTACTTACTGTAAAATTTGAGTGCTTCATAAATATTATTTTTGTCACAGGTTCGGTTTCAAATGGTTTGTTCTTAAGACAAAAGAAGTTAATTGACGTACTGATGAACTCAAAGTGCCAACAGATGGAAAAACGATTTTTATATTTAAAAAAAAACTTCTAAACCTCACCAATTGCCTTAAAGAGGGTTGGATAAACTCTGTAAAAAGATCGCGGGCTTCAAATTTCGCTTTAAAATAAGATGGACTATTGCTCGTCGATATGAAGCTAGATTTGTGATGGAAAATAAAAAATAACTTGAGACTCCGATTGCTTTTATATTAGATTGCATCGCGGTTGTAAACACAATTATAATGTAGTTCTTACCGATCCAAACGCTTGAAAACCAAAGTTCGGAAAAGTGCACCTCTTTCTCATTTGGCGTTTGCTACAAAAATGAACTTGAGAGCTTTTGGTCAATCGGTTACATCAAAATTATTAGAAGAAATTATTCTAGGCGCTCAACTCAGGCGATTATCAGACAAGTGTACAAAGGTATTTGATGATAATCGCTCTTCTTACAAACAAATGTTCATTGGGACGCGAGAGGTTGTGGATTATTCTAGTATTTTTATATCTTCAATTGTACCTGTACGATTAGTTTGCGGGAAGTCTGACAATATAAACGTAATGTGGCAGAATTCTTGCCCATCGTCCACCAGATACTGCCACCCGATTAAGATTATCAGAAGTGGCTCAGGAAGCTCGGAACAAAGATTTTTAAAAATATCGCGAGAACTATTCTGGAAAATGTTCTCGTGAGAAATTTAATGAAGTAATATTTAATTTAATTTTAGTTTTTAATTTAATGTTAGTTACATCTGATCCTGTCATAACTAGCTACAGGCAACCCCCAAAGAAACAATCAAATCGTTTTCCTAAAAAAGCTTTCGATTTAATAATTCCTCCGGATATTCATTCTTCAAATATATTTAGTACTGACGATGATGATGATTGTTCACCGTATGCATCAGAATGTTTAAAAGCAAAATTCAACATTACTTGGCCTTTATTTTCACATAGATGTGAACATAAATAATTTTAATTTTAAGATATTTTTTAAAATTCCATGTTTTTTGTTAATAAAATCCAGAAATCGTTAATAAAATCTTGTAAAACTTACTAAAACCGAATATTTTTATTTTTTATAACCATACCGAAAAAAAAATCACTTTTTATAACCATATATTTTTATAACCATATTTTTTTATAACCATACCATATAAAATCACTTTTTTCCCCCGTAAATCCTCCCTGTGTATTGTTCCCAACTTTTGGGGTTTTTGGAACCACTGTGCGCTGCCTCGAATAGCTCCTCCACACTTCTAATACCGGTCCTGTACATTTCGCAGCCAAGACGTTTGTTTCCTACCAGGCGCTGGGCGACCAAGTTTGTCTACAAGTACCAAAAAATACCTAACTGCAGCGACTGAACTGCACTAAACTAGCCTTAATTCGCGATCAAACACGTTGGATTTTAATAATACTAATTCAGAGCCCGCAATGATAAATCTGTTTTTCACCACACCCTCCCACGGCCCATTACGTCACTAATCCAAGGCAAATAAAGGCTGTGTGGAAAGCGTTACATCTCGAAAGGGTACATAGAATCCCATTAGGTATATTCTTGTAAAATTTACTCTGTTCTATTAGCATTTATCAATAATTATATATTATTCTTCGATTAAGAACTACGAACATTATCTTCACTTTCTTAACGCATATATTTTTTGGCTGCTATCTTTATGTATGATTACAAGATTCAACCTGAACTTAATGCTATCTAGATCAGTGTCTTGGATAAATGTATCCATTTTTTATTTAATATGCGACATCTATTGACTTTTCTGTAAGTCTAGAATGAATAATTACACAGGCCAACAACAAAAAATGTTTGTGAAAACTTTTTAAACAAATTTACCAAAATTTTATGTAATTTTGGATGGTGAACCCGTATTTCAAAGCAGTTTTTTTTTTATCACCCACCATTCTTTCACAATATGATTTCATCACCCACCATTCTTTCACAATATGAAATCAATTTAATATTTCAAAAAATAGGAAAATTTTGACCTATAAAAATTAAAAAATTCATAGTTTTAAAAATTGGTTATATTTTCCTTACAATCATGTTTAATTACTTAAATTTGAATATTAGATGCTTATTTTTTTCTCTGCAAAGTTTCTTGCGTAGCTTTTTCGCCGACCTTTTCGTTACCTTTTGTTGTTCTCTGTGAAGTGACCAACAGTTATCACTCATTAGTACCCTTTACACACAGAGTTCGGAGCGGGACGTGCCCCGCGCCACTTCAGGCCGCCGCGCAGAAAAGTAAAGACCGAAAGTAATATAACGGTTTTCAGCGCAGTTCACTTTGAGACTTTTCTGCGCGGCGGCCTGAAGTGGCGCGGGGCACGTCCTGCTCCGAACTCTGTGTGTAAAGGGTACTATTATTTTGATATTCCACCGTCCCCGGTATTGTATCTCCATCTCTTTTAGGTCCTGATGAAACCGTCCCCCTTGCTCTTCACTCACATCACCTAAATTTTCAGGTAAAAAAGTCAAGATGGCTGTGCAAGAAGTGGACTTTAAGGCTCTTCAAGCATATTTAATAGTGAAATGTGAAAAATTGGTGTGTGATACGACTTTTTTATAATTTTTTTCGTAATCAGGACACCAATTTACGCAAGAATTAGTAAAAATTATCAAAAAAGCTTTTTCACTGTTGGCCTGTGTTATTTTTATTTTCTTAATGAGTAAAATCTCAAATTGTTATAATCAATACAAATATATATTTATTATTATTTATTTTATGCCCAGAAGAGCGATTCTGTATCTTTTGTGGATACGGAATCGATTCCATGCTTAATCGCCTGTCAAATTTGTGTGTCAAATTTGATTGTCTATGGCTTGCATTTTGCACCTATCCATAGATTTATATATAATCTATGCACCTATCGGTTTACCCATACCACAGTACGAAACTGATGTGTCGGGGAATGAGAAAGTTGCAGGACTTCGGAACTGTAGAGTTTGGTTCTTAATATTTTAGATAAGAAAGATAAATTATTTGTTTTGTGTCTGTCTTCTGATGGCTCATTAAATGAGGTATATTTACTTAATTTTATTAGAAATTTTCTAATAAAATTA
The DNA here is from genome assembly GCA_936435175.1 of Glyphotaelius pellucidus. Taxonomy (NCBI): domain Eukaryota; kingdom Metazoa; phylum Arthropoda; class Insecta; order Trichoptera; family Limnephilidae; genus Glyphotaelius; species Glyphotaelius pellucidus. The sequence goes on from OW386550.1 coordinate 13,722,594, forward strand.
AGTAAATCTGTGAACAACAAAATAAGAATAGCTTCTTTCATGGGTTGGTACCTAAGAGTATGGATATTAGAGAGACGGCATGTGAAGTGTGCACACGCGTACGAAGTGTGATTTTTCGAAAATTTTACCGGACGGTTTTTAGACGGCTGACATTGGCTTTTACACCTCGGTCGCGTATAGAGCTCCCAGTAAAACGTTCATAAAACATAGAAAAATGGTCCACTGCGCCTTAAAAGTGTGTAAAAGTAGTTCTATGAAGACCTATGAGTAGAAAGACGGTCTTACCTTTCACATATAAGTGTTTAAACATCGCTTAAATATGTATTTTATAATTTTCGACGTGTTCATTTCGAACGCCACAGCCATCGGCCCGTTGCTATCACGTGCACTCCGAATGGCAATGGGCCGAATCAGTTAACTTAGTTTATAATAATTAAAAATTACCACAAAACTTTTATTTTTTTATTAATCATAACGCACAAATATAAAGTTATGATTTACTCGTGTCATAGGTACGTGTTTTTCATCATTTAGTTTATTCATTTTTAAACATTTTTACTTCTTTTTGTATTCCTTGGGCATTAACTATGCAAAAATTTCTACATATTTTGTTGAAGAGTTTTTATTTTCAATGAACATTTGTTACTTTAATTTTAAATTTTCTGCGTCCGAAACGACACAGCCGTGGCATTCACGAGCAAACTTAAAATTAACTTAAAAATTCTATACAAGTACCAACATTAATAAGGTGGGGGTTGTGGGAGGGGTAATTTTACGGGAGGGGGAAAAAGTGGGAGGAGTCAACTTTACATGGAAACATTGTTTATCTTTTTTGCACTGTTATTTTTATTTCTTTTCCTTTTTAATTTAACCCTCCTTTTACATATGTTTACAATGTTTATTCAATAATCAATGTATTGTTTTGTAAAAGTCACATTTACGTGCCCCCGTGGTCGAGGGGTAAGGCTCTCGGAGGTTGCGGGTTCAAATCCCGGTGCGCGCAGATAAATTTTATTCGATTGATTTGTGTTTTCACAATTTAATAATTAAAAATAATATAAGGTATATTTACGGCATATTTCAGGTGCAAGACACTCTCAGTATCACCCTGATGTTAGACCACCATTAAGAATTAAAATATTGCTTGAAATTGATTTAGCCATGTTTGTTGACTAGATCTGAATAGCCGGGAACTTCCCCACCTTCCTCTTTTTCATCTCCTTCCCCTCCCCACTTATCTTCAGCCTCGCAACTTACATGACATAGTCTCACTGGATCCAGATGGAAGCAGTTGGGATTATTGTGATATATATGGTAAATATGTGTATGTTTTCGATTATGTGTTATACATACATATATATATATGTATATATATTTACTTCTTTGATTATATGTTATTTACATATTTTTAAATAAATATTCGATTACATCCATACTAATATTATAAATGCGAAACTGCTCGAGTTTTTTTATGACCTTTTCACGCATAACACAATATAAAGACTTTAATAATTCTTTCACCAATATAAAGCTAAATTTTGCGCAGACTTGTAGTACCTTCGCTTTCAATTGAACGGGTAATTAATATTTTATTTTAATAACGCTTTCAAAATTTTCGGAATTGAGCTAGATATCTATGAATATGAGCTGGATGGAGTCTGGATGAATTTTTGTCTATTTTATTTTTAATACACGACATATACTTACTTTTCTGCAAGTCTAGAATAAATATTTATTTTTTATATGTAACTTTTTGAGTAAAACCTCCCAGATGTGCCCACATCTTATCTGATTTTTGGTTTTCAGATTTTCGATGGAGTTTCGCTAATATTGTCTTCATTTACTTTAAAAAAAAAGTTTTACTAAGACCCTGAGGAAGAGAGCATTGCTCACGAAATATGTCGGTTTTTTATAAACAAAAGCGTGGTTAAAACTAAATAAGCTATTGATTTGGAAAAAGAAATTCTTTCATCAAATAATGCGTAATGGGTTATTATATTCTTTGACTAAGATATGAAAAAAAACTGAAAAAAGTTTTTTAATTTAAATATAAATAAAATAATGTTAAGCCCATTACCAGTTCGGCCCTTCTTTCTACAGCGCTTACCCTCCTCCCGCGCGCTGAGCGGTAACCCCGTCTGTATCCCCTCTCCGCGCCGGCGAAAAATGAAGCTAGCTACTACACTGGTTTCGGGCATTTAAATACGTTTCGAAACGTTTATGCCGCTTCCTTATAATCATAGTTCCATGGTTGGTACCATTATTTGCCCAAATTTATTATGATGAAAAAAAGAGTTTTTTTAAAATAGCTAAAAATACTGATGGTTATAGTGGTTTATAATATTTCTATGAATAATACATTTAATTACTAAGATAGGTAGAGATATTTTTAGTAAATTTGTCGATGTAGTTAAATAAATTTACTAAAGAACTTCTGTAGTGAGAACTTGTATCATGAATAAATGATTTAATTATTTCATATACATTATGTGTGCATACATATTGCCCAAGTTTTGAATTCTGTGTAGTGGTATATTGAATTGGGCCCTGGTCGTATTATTTCCACAATAAAACAGTAGTACTGCCCTATTATAATATAACATTAAATAATAAAGTAAGGAAAATTATTTATTCCTCATTTCTCAGATGTTCACAAGTTCTAAATAACATAACCCATTTAAATCAGTAAATTAAGAATACAAAAAACTGAAATACTTGCAGAACTTAATAATAACATTTTTAAATTATATTTACAATCTTTTTTAAAAATCAGATAGATTTCTACAAATTAAATACAAACACAATTAATACCTATTTTATAATAATTTTATCTGATTTATATAATTGTTTTACGTGATAAACATCTAAAATCGCCACTCCTCGTAATGTTTTTCGTCTGTAGGTAATTATTTGTCTGTGCTTGTTTGTCTACGCCCAAAAAAATATAAATTAGCATCTGCTGCCAGCACAAAGATTATTGCGCGGTGCGAATGCTTACGACAAGCCACAGCAAGCCACAGCATCCTCTGGAGACGTTCAGAAAGCTTGCCACAAATATACCAAACCACCCACTTGCCATAAACAAAAAGCTACGTGCTTGTGACAAGCCGCATGATAGCGACCGAAGCTCTAGAATCGAAGATTCGGTCGTACCAACCAAACAGGATGTCTTAATGTGATGGAATTTTATTAATTTTTATATGACGATTTATAAATACCGTGTTCAATAATATATAATAAAACTTATATATTCAGAATCATCATTTGCTGATCTGTGAATATGAAATAAATATTTTTTTTTTTGTCATAATATTTTTCGCTGGAGTTTCTTACATAACAACAAACCCCAGTTTAGTTTTCACTGTGGCGAGAAAATTATTTTTGAAAGAGAAAAGTTCGTTGAGCGTTCTTTGTATTTTCAGCCAATCACAGCGCTCTATTTGAAACTACGTTTCTGATTCGGCGTCTCTGTGTTGTTTAGGCGAAGCTTGAGGTCCAAAGAATTATTTTTTTAAATCTGAATTGTATACGGTTAAACTTAATTGAATTTAAGGTAAAAATTAATACGTTACTCAAAAGTGTTTCCTAAAATCAACTTGTTAAATGGTTTTTCAATTTGACCTATTAGTTTTCTTCGCCTTTCTGAATCAGTGCATGGTTTAACCTTCAATTACGCTGAATTCATGAATTGTTTTTGTATCTAGTTATCTTCTATTGAAATGAATATTATGCAGTGTAATTTACCTTGTTCTTCGCATGTGCGTTAGGTGTATCCATAATATTGTGTTATGTGTCGCTTATAAACGTCAGAGTTCTTACGAAGATATTTATAAATATAATTTATCAGGCATATCAATTTCATAGAATTCTTCTTTTTCCGCATTGATACGCTCTGGTTTTCATCGTTGGCGTTTGTGGTTTTAGGATGAAGACCTCAAAATCAGGAAACGAGGTTAAAAAATTGGGTCGGCCGGCGAAAGCAGCGGTTCCCGATGAAAGCCCGCCAAAACTGCGGGGACGCAATTCCCCTTCAAGATCTCCCGCGCGGATCTCCCGAAAAAAGTCTCCCGCGCCCAAAGCCGCCCCCCCAGCCACCCGCAGGTCTCCTGCCAGGAAGTCTCCGGCCAGGAGGTCTCCGGCCAGGAAATCTCCTTCCAGGAAGTCTCCTTCTAGAAATGCCAAAGAGATCGAAGAGCCCTCAAAATCACCTTCGCGAAGACCCGCAATCAAATCTGAGAAAATTTTTTCTGACAAATCTATCAACCTCATGAGTGCAAGAGTGGACATAGCACGCATATCTAGACCCCCCAAGAAAAGTTATGAATATGTACCGAAAGTGGATGTTGATGTTGAGGTAGTAAACGGTACAGACTTTGTCAGTGTTGTACGAGATGGCCTTCGTAAAAGGCAAGACAGCAAGGCTTCGGAAGAGCCCACGGGCAGGAGTTCTGCCCGACGATCCACTCGTCTACAGGAGGCCACCGACAACTTTGATAAGTTACAGAGCTTGGCTCAAAGCACCGAGCTACCCAAAAGTGATATCTTATTTGAGAATTTTTCAGATAGTGAGAACTTTTCCGACGATGAGATAACTGTCCCCGTGAGACACATTTCGGTTACTCGCACATTGGCCACGCCGATCAGGGAAGTTAGTGTTCCTCCCGAAGCCTCTGAGTTTGGAGGAAGGGTCGGGGTTTTGTTTCAGATAGTGTTCCTCCCGCTCTTCATCTTGGGAGTTAACCTCGCCTGCAGTAATACACAATGCAACTTCACCTCGTGGCCTCAGCTGCCGTCCTTCAACAAACTTGACAACTGGATAAACTTGAAGAGTTTGCTGATTTACACATCTTTCGTCCTGATTCAAGTGTTGGTGTCCTTTATTCCCATTCTCGGAAAGAAGGTTTCTCTCCCTGGCGGACATAATATCTTCACCGCTAACGGAACTTTCTCATTATTTGTAACCCTATTTGTAATAATGGGTCTTGAATATGTTGATATTCCGGCTATTTCGCTAATTTACACTCAGTATATTCCCTTATTAGTGACTGCTGCATTATTTGGCTTTATTACATCTGTGGGATTGTTCATTAGAAGCAAAAACATTCCTAGCTCAGAAAGAAACATCTACGGAAACTCAGGATCTACATTATATGACCTCTTTATGGGCCGTGAAGTGAATCCTTGTTTGTTTGGAAAATTCCAAGTGAAACTTATCTTCATGCGTGGTGCTTTAATTGGAGCCGTAAGTAATATTGAAATACTTATCCTCATTATCAATGGTGTTTGTTGCATGTAAAGTATATAATTATGCAGAATTGGTATTTTGCATCATTTTAGAAAGTCGTGATATATGCCCAACATATGTACACGGTTGACATTTATCACATGAGAACGGGTCGCTTCTTCGACTCGTTCTCGAGTTCAACATCTCGGTTGTGGAACAATTTGCCGGCCTCTGTTTCCTCCTTCCTACAACATGGGTCTCTTCAAGACCAGTATTCATTCCTTCCCTCCAAAAATACCCTCCACATAGCATCTCAAATGACATAAGCCTATGCCTCCTTTGTGGAGTTAACCCGTCAGGTCTATTTTATCTATCAGGTTCAGTTTTCGGAACAACTCATAAAGATCTCATAGAAATCGTTGTGCATCCCTTACTATCATGGTTAGAAATAATATCTAAGAGAAAACACCATGCTTTGTATTCAAATCTTTGAGAATTTTTTATTAATTATTTTTACATGCAATGACAAAACAGCGAGTTGACGATAATGTTTATAATACATTTGCCTAGTAAATTATTTATGTTTTTTTTTTTCCATTATTAGTAATTTTTTAGAAAAAATATTGAGCCATTTTTAAAACTTTTTTATGATATGCAAAATTTTTATTTTTCAAAAATTATTTCTCTGAATCTGAAAGAGTATTTCATCACCTCTCCAAAACAGTTTTTAGTTTTCGGATACATTCAGAAATATTCCATTTTATTCATATATCCATCATAAAATAAGGGCAATGTAAAAAAGGTTTTTTTCTTTTTAAATCAAAGTTCAACATGAAACTATTATTAATTCAATTACCTTTGTAGTTATTAATATTTGGCTTATTTATAAAGCGCCATTTTTATGAAAAATCATCTCAAGGGCGCTAATCATATGTGGGAAATTAACACATTTATGCCTAACTGCCCAATGGTATGCTTTTTCTCGAATTAACAACACATTTTTAAAATTTCTTTGATAAAAATTCTGATGTAGCATGTGTCTGAAAATTTGCAGGAGGAATTGTAAATTATCTGAAAGTTAATTTATTTTTATTTTCAGGTTTTGTTTAACATCATTTCTTTGTACCGTGGGATTCAAACCAAAAACTTCCCAATAATATCAGCAGAAACCGCGGGAGAGATTGAGACATACCAACAAATAATTCAATCTGTTTCCGTCAGCCCGACCTTGGTGGTGTTTGCCTCCATGCAGATATTTTACTTCCTTCACGCCATCTCAAGAGAGGCATCCATCATTTCAACACTTGAATACCAATATGAAGGAACCGGATTAATGGCGACGCTCGGAAATTCCCTTTATCCTTTCACAACTATGTCCATCACCAGATACATCCTGGAACATAAGGTGGTTCTTCCTAACATCGCTCTTGCTATTGTGACTGCAGTTTATCTGGGAGCTTTCTACATCTACCACGCTAGCAATGCCCAAAAAAGCGCCTTCCGGGAAAATCCCAATGACCCCAAACTGTCCCGTGAGTAAACATTCTTCAGATTTATGCTATTTACGATTGGATTTCTACAGCACTGTTTTTGTAAAAAATCACTGTAATTCAACAAGAAAATATATTTATTAATTTTCCAATGATTTATTTATACGTGTATTTTGATACAAAAGTATATTTGTAGATCAGTTTCCTTTGATTGATTTCATTCACTTGTCTGTATATTAATCCAGACAAGCTCCGTCTTCTGTTTGTTCAACATTTGCTCTTTATTCAAATGACACTGTAAACATGCATTTTATAAATATATTTATGTAGTTATGCAAACCCACCGCTTTTCAAGGTTGCTATTCTTGAATATGTTATCAACAGTGTATGCAAGTAATATTTGTAGATTTTAATTACAAAAATGTGTTACTATATTTATCGATTTTAATTAATATCATAATGATGTCCTCAAAGTACAGTATTGTAAATTTTTATTGTGAGTGATTTTTTCTGGTTTGTATCAATCACAAAGTATTTATTGCTTTTGTCTTGAAATATTTACCTACTTCAAATAATAAATATTTCAAGACAAAATATTTATACATAAAAAAATGTATAAATGTTAAAAACATAAAATTAATTTAAGTACTAATTATTATTATACACAGTCTTAGACTGCATATACGCGGCATATCTAATATCCAGATGTAGATTAAATAACTAATCACAAGAATTTTCTTACAACGATGTATTTATATGTATGTATTTGCAAAAACAAGTTACTTCCTGTTCTAGACATACACAGTTAGCATTATTTCATACCGTAAACTAAATGAATCAGTTCACTTGTTCAGTAATTTACTTTTGGCTCTAGCATGAAATGCATGTGAACCTACGCATAACACTTTAACAGTGAATTTTTATTGCCATCATTGTAGAAGATCAATAGTCAATTTGTTCTAGCCTAGGCCTATTTTTGATTATATTTGTACCAATTTAGATCTACAATAGGAATAAGCATACTGATAATACTAATAATGACCAAAATAAACACCGATTCTCTTATGGTGCCAATATACTATCTTGATGTAAATTTGGCTCATACACCTGGGAAGACATGTTGTAAAATCAGGATTCATTGCCAAATACCCAATGACCCTGGTGAACTTTACTAAAGGCACTGGACCAACGAAATGGGCCTGTAGAAGGAGTACTTACTGTAGATATGCGGACCATCTCCAAGTCACATTATACTAATAATGTCTAATTTTTCAGACCTGGATTCCCTCCCCACTTTCCAAGGCAAACGTCTGCTCATCAGCGGCTGGTGGGGTGTGGTGCGTCACCCCAACTATCTGGGAGACATCCTGCTGCACCTCTGCTGGGGCTCCGCCGCCCTGACGGCTCCCCCGGTGCTGTTTATCCTCGCCACCGTCGGCTTCCTCACCCACAGGGCCGCCCGGGACGGCCAGCGTTGCAGGAGGAGATATGGGGCGGCCTGGGAGAGGTATTGCCGTCGAGTACCCTACACCCTCGTCCCCAAACTGTATTAACCTTATCTACACAGCTGTTGCATAATGGTACCCATTGACGGCTGTACCCTTACGTGGATGTCGCGTCTTAGTGATCCATTTATTTTCAACGCATTGATTGTGTCAAAATAAACAAAATTTATTGGTTATTTGGTGGTTTATTTTGACACAATCAACGCATTGATTGTGTCAAAATAAACCGCGTGATGGAATAGGATACGCTGAAAATGCTAGCGTAATGGTTAAACTTAACTGATGTATAAGGAGCGCTCCATTTCTGGGTGAAATTAATTCAATCCATTGATGCATGTAATTGCCGTCTCGAGCTCAAAAGATAGCTTTATATCGCACAAACTTTGTGACATTTTTAGCCCTAACTCAAAGTTAAAAGAAACATCAGGTATAAGTACTTTCATAACTTTTAACTTCTTAATTTGGTTTTTGTTTTTTTTTACACTATCACATTTTAGGGAATTTCTACACCACTTCACCTTGCTATACGAGCGTGTTCACACAGAGCTATAAAAGATGTAGCTTGGCCTATATCAGTATACCGCCCGCCATACATTGCCAATGGGAATATATGGCGAGTGATATACTGAAATAGGCCAAGCTACATCTTTTATAGCTGTGTGTGAACACACTTTAATTGAAAAATTATGCACTTTGTTGACTGGAAAAACTGCAGTAAAATTTTTAATTAGACAAAAATAATTATTTTATGTGTATATTCATTTTATTAATTGACTTTTGAAATTTTTAATGAGATGTATTTTGCCTTCTTTGTGTATGATTAATGTTTCATTACTATGAATGATTAAAATGTTTCAATCATTATTGATCAATTAATTATGCACTTTCAAACGAGCACAATAAACTTTTGTCGCATTTTTTATCAATCCAAGAAAGACATTTTTAAACTTTATAAATATCTAGCAATAATTTTATTCTGTCCCATGATTTTATAATAATAAAAGTAATAATTATCTCAAGCCAAATAATGTGTAAATATTTTCCTTTACATATTTTACGTGTATTTAAATATTTTTTTAGTAAATGAATGGATTCTATTTAAATGCTTCTGTTACAATAATTTTATTTGCGGTTTATTCAAACCTTTGTTAAAGAGATTGCTTGCATTTTTTTCTCTTTTTTTTATAACACTTCTAACTCTACTAAAATTTATTCAAAAGATCTCAATACATATTACATTACTATGTATTTTTATTATTAGTTATTGGTGCATTGATATAGAATATTCATAATGAGCCCTCCGCTAGTTATTTAATAATTGAAATTAGTATTTTGATGACACCAATATAAAATCAAAGTTTTAACCAGCTTAAATGATTTGCCAGAAGTAACTGATTAATAATATAATTTTATAACCAGATAATAATACTAGTATAATATTGTGTATTCGATACCAAAGTTAGTCAGTTTTCTTTCTTCCAAAGGGACTCTCTATTTGCCATCCAAAATGTGTCATATTTATCAATCATTTTTGCTATTCGTTTTTTATGATTCAATGTAAATTTTAGATAGTATCTTCATAATTATTTTATATTATTTACAGAAATGCTATTATTTTTAACAATAGGTACCTGTACCCTTATATTATTTAGATTTTACATTTATGTATTCTGTCTTAGGCGGGGCTACCTCAAGGGCCGGTAAGGAATCCACATAAACCAGGTGCATCAAAATGTGGGTAATGTTGCACAATGTCTCGCTACATGAACTCGCACACGAGTCTGCAGATATTTGTAGCTATTAGACAGTCGGTATTGCAAATTTCTCTTCCACCGCATTTAGCATATCGTCGAGTAAGTCAAGTAACGACGAGGTTATGAAATTATTAATATGCCTATATAATATATTTTTTTGAGATTACTTTAAAAGCATATTTTAGCCAAAAGAAATGTTATTAATAAAAAAAGTTCCTTAAGTGATCTCGGCGGTGACGCAATAATATTGTAAAGCTACTGAAACCACGTATCGCTTGCCTCTATGCATTGTATACTGAATGTACACAACACCACTCCCGCGCCGTGTACGGGCAACAATAGAAATCTATGCGACAGAGTGACATCAGTATCGTACATTCACACAGCACCCGGTTTATGTTGATTCCTTACCGGCCTATGAGAGCCGCCTTAAATAAAATATTTTTCACATTGCAGCAAATTTTGATGTACATTTTTTTAATTATCAGGACCCTGAATATTATCAGAAATATTTCACCATTTATATTTTGTATTTGTTCATATATTATACATATTTTGAGTTAAAAATTAAGAAATCTCTTAGACTAAAAATGATTTATTTTAGAACACCCTGTTTAGTAAAATTGTGTAGGTTTATTTAGAGTAACAATTATGTGAAAGTAATTCTTAAAGTTTTATCTATTTAAGTTAATTTTACTCTTTAACTCGTCTCATGCCGTTCGATCACCGGTGATCAATCGACGCAAACCAAAATAATCACTAAAAAATAATTTTGTTATGCGATTTTAACCCTTATGTATAAAGAAAACGTGTGAAGAAGAAGGTCAGAATCGCTTGGGGCATTCTTGTTCATAAGGTATAAGATACCATGAACCCACCTAGAGCAGCGATATAATTTCTTTGAGATTGTTTATGACACGGCCTGCGAGGCTGCGCGTCGCCCGGCTGGACAAAATGGCGGCTGTGAAGTCTCGCGTCGCGGGCGACGAAATGATCGTAAAACGTATAAATTCATCGAATAAACGCAAGTAATATTGTTCTTATGTATAGTTTAGTATTCAAGGAATGTGTTTCAGTAAAGATTACATAAGATAGCATAAAAATTAACCTGCAAAATATTACGTAAAAGTCAAAACATCGCGAAATTTTTTCGTTTTTTCCGTGTTATTTGAAACGCAGTAAAAAGTATAAATTCATTGAATAAACGCAAGTAATATTGTTCTTATGTATAGTTTAGTATTCAAGGAATGTGTTTCAGTAAAAATTACATTAGATGGCATAAAATTAACCTGCAAAATAATACGTTAAAGTTGACGTTTTTTCGTTTTTTCCTGGCTCGTCAGGGGTTAAAATCCTCTTTATATCTCGAATACTGCCTAAGGCATTTTCTATAAAATATGTGCCCTTTTATAATGTTTTAAAATTTCTTTCCTTTAAATCAGGGAGGCCTTATTAATGCATAAGAATAGTTGTAAGTTATTAATTAATTATTATTAATTTGCAATATCCAAAGCAGCATTACTGAAGGTCAATCCTTCAACAAGACTGGGTGTTGCACAGAATTAATTATTTACATTAGTTAAAAGTTAAATTAAATGTTCATTTATACCTATATAGATATCTATTGTTTTATTGATAATAAAATTAGATTTAACTAGGATATTGCTAGACAGTAATCTCTTCAAAACATGCACCATAAAAGTTTTTTTTCTTTAGTTTAACTGTTTAAATATTCTTGCCTTTTCATAAGAAAATAGTACAAACCCAATTATTCTAAAATTTTATAGACAAAATTGAAATTCTGTAAAGCTGCCAGTGCATTTTGGGTCAATGTGCTGGCCCAATGTATATGGGACCACTCGGTGTATATTAGGCGTTGCAACGCGTTGACCAACCAACTGATTGGTGATTTTTCTTGCACACATCAAAAGATCTTGGTGTCAACAGCGTTCACACATTAGCGTCAACATTGGCCCAACATGTAGTAGCAGTTTACAGTCGTAATATGTATGAGGGACTTGCCTGTAAATAATTGTTCCCATCAAATATTTTGAAATCTCTTTGTATAAGGATATAGTGTCCGTAAGGACAGGTGGTGTGGATTTTATACAAACCTACAGTTTTGTTCTAAAACCAATGGAATTTTGCATACCTTAACCTTTAAAAACAAGAGGAAGTTCACTGTCACATGCTACATTAGATTTGGGAAAACCGTCTAAAGCTGGGGACTTCAGCTAGAATCAGATGAAGTTTTGACTTTTGAGGCTTTGTTCTTATATAGCATTGGTATGAAAAATATTTTTAGTAAATCTGTGAGTGGTACAAATAGTTTATTTGGCTTGTAGATGAATTTATTAATTATAATGTAGTTCTTTTTCTAATAAATAATTATTTTTACACTTTTTTTTGTATTCTTCCCTTTCAAAACCTTCATCCCAAAAACTAAACAAAATATCTAAAAGGAGTTGGCATACCGATCCAAATACATACTGAACATTCTGTCCTAACGGTACAAAAATGGCAGTGGTTTCCATGAGTATTGTTCAGTTTATAGGATAAGTAATAAATATTGGTTCTACTTTGGCTGCCATTATTGTATAACCGTTTAGACAAAATGTTCAGTATAATAATAATATTTGGATAATTTGTGTAGCGCCATTTTTGTGAAAAATTACCTCAAAGGCGCTGTACAAACTTATGAATTTGGATCGGTATGCCAAGTCCTCTGTTAGGGTATTTTATTTAGTCATTGGTCAAAGTGGAACCAATATTTATTACTTCATATTAACTGAATAATACCCATGGAAACCACTGCCATTTTTGTACCGTTAGGACAGAATGTTCAGTACGTATTTGGATCGGTACGCCAAGTCCCCTATTAGGGTATTTTATTTAGTCATTGGTCGTCCCTTATTATTTATTTTCTACAGTTAAGAGTTGAATAATGATTAATAAATAACTTTGTTTATTATAAAAATATAAATTTCTATTCAATTGTACGTTTCCTACTAGTTTCTGCACCTGGTGACATATTCAAGGGTACTATAAAGAATTTAATACCAATTAAAATAAATATTAAACACAACATTTGAATGTATGTTTGCTTAGTTGTTTTTTTGTTTGTGCTTATGTATTGCATAGGGAATGTTTGGAACTTAAAATATCTTCTTTCCACCTTCGCGAAGGTTTCTGGATTATTACAATCACATGACAATATATCTGAAAAGCTTTTTTAATCATTGCAAAATCTCTTACAAAAATGTCATAATTTGAGAATGACATAATATTGCAAACCATCGATTGTTCAAAATTCAATTTTCGAAACTCTTATTTAATATAATTATTTTAAGTACTCGTCTAATATTTGATTGATTGATTGTTCTTATAATATACAAAAATGAATATTTGTAATACATGAACAATGAGAATTTGAATAAAAAAATTGTAATAGGTGGCACGCAAGCTGTTTGAAAACGGAATGTACTGAGATTGAATATATGGAATGCGGGAGGGGGGTTGGCTGGTCCAGGGAGAGGGAAGGCGGGGAAGGTGGAAGGGGAATGCTAGAAGGTAAGGGGACGCGGGAGGAGAGCAGGGACGCACGGGAAAGGACATGCAGGGAGAAACAAAGTTTTTTCTCTAAATATGGCATTGCAACACATGCCGGGAACCAGCTAGTAATATATAAAAATGAATGTTTCATTGTTTGTCCTTTATGCGTTCCTAAACTATTCATCCGATTGTGATGAAACTTTGGTGATTTAATGTAACGCTTAGCGTAGGGAGTGTGGCGAACCCATCGCTCAGGGAGTGGAAACACAAACCTGCAATAGCCATCCCAAGCCAAGGTGTGAGCTACCGTGCTCAGGCTGAATGTCCTGGGGAACAGTGTCAAGAACGGTGCCTCCGAGAAACAAGGTCGCATCTCGGAGTATTTAGACCTTACTCCAACATTCGGGGCACTGCTGGAGTGGACCTTCCATTTCCCTGGTCACTCGTGGGACAAAAAAATTGGACCATTCGAAAACTAGGGGCCTTTTGGGAACCTAGGAGTGCTGAGGCCACCTCTGTGGACTTTCTTCCTGGGGCCCTTAGGAGGAACCAAGAGGAGAAACCGTGGAGAGGAGAGCTGAGGCCACCTCCATGAACCCTTCCCTTGTGGGGCCTTCACGGAACCAAGGGGAAGTGAAGTGGAGAGTTGATGTCCTCTTCCCATGTGGGGCCTTCAGGGAACCATGTAGGAACTTTGTAAAAGGGACTGGATTACTGTCAAAGGAATGAGGTAAAATGGGAGATAGCACAATGGGCCAACGACCTAAGTGCTCACGGGAACTTTATTTATGTAAACCGTCTCCGCTCTTGAAAAAAAATAAAAAAATAATGTAACGCACACCCGCGATAGTTTCTTTACATAATTGTGAGCTCTGGTGTTATGAAATTATTTTCTATACTATTCATCCGATTGCGATGAAATTTTGGTGAGTTTCAGTTTTCAGGGAGAGGGGAGGGTGAAGGTGGAGGGGAAATGCAGCAGAGGACGCGGGAGGTGAGGGAACGGGGACGAATGCGAAAGGACACTTAGGGAGAAAATATTTCTTCATTTAAGCCATTTACCGCAGAATTAGTGAGCTAAGAAATTGGTCCTCACCACTGAATTAATTTTGTACCAAAAATTGGAAACCTGCATTGGCTTACTAAATCTATTAAGACATTTTACTAGATTAACCGTCGAAGTGATCAGATTCTTTACTATTTAAGAACTTTTACGTAGGCTTAAACTAACAGACATTCTAATTGTACGAACTAATTAATGTAGCTGTAAGACTAAGGGGGGAGGGGGGGGTAGAGAAGTGTGACAAGGGGTATGGGGGGGCCATCAGCTCTGTGATGTCATGTAAAAATCTAAATTATTAAAACGCTAAAAAAATTTTAGATGTAAAATTGCAAAATATGTGACATCACACTAGGGGGAGGGTGTCTCACAAATGTGACGATGTGTGACAGGGACGGGGGGGGGTCAAAAAATCATGAAATTCGCGTGACGTAATTTATGGGTGGCTCCTAACATCAGTAGCTCTTTTGTTCCGTCCTTAATCTTATTTAATTTAAGTTTGAACTTGCCACAAGTAGCAAGCATATCAAGGACAAATGGTTTTTAGAGTAGCTTCTCTTGGCTAGAGACTGCTGGACAAGAAATATTATATCATCATCTCTTTTGTCTACAGAAAATCAGATTTTTATCTGTAGTCAAAATAAATACCTATCTTTATTTTGCTGACCACATGGTATTTTCGCATAATTTACAATACAATGCCCAAAATATTAATATATAGTCTGCAAATTAAGAGTAGAAAATATTAAAAATAGAACTGCAAAATTTGTAGGCTGGCAACACCAATTTAACTGTCAAATATTCTTTATGACACTGAATATGTAGAACAATGTAAATCACATTTTAAAAAACATTTTTTTGTTCTCAAAGAAAAAAAAATTAATCGAAAAAGCACTGTTGCGGTACCTACAATGACAAATTTGTTTAAATGTAATATTTGTATAAAGTGATTTGATTTAACATAAAATTTAATATAACAGTAGGTAAAAAGGAATAATCACTAATGGTGAGTTTAGTTACACTACTTTTAGATCTGAATGAGCTAAAGATATTCAGATCTAAAGTTAGAGACATGATCTAAAGCCGGGGCAACGCTAGGTTCTTAAGCTAGTATTAAATAATTGTGAGCAATTTCTAAACTGTGCTTTATATTTTATTACAATATCGTTATACTTCATTATCCACAAAATCGCAAAGGTAAAATATACCTACATGGAATTCTAATTTTGAGATCAGTGGGTATCTATTTTGCAACGAAAATTTTTTTTTCTTTTTCGTGCCTTTTAATTTTTTACGAAAATGCAGCTTACACAGCTTGCCATTTGAAAAAAAGTGGCGCCCTCCTATGTTTTCTACTCTAGGATTTTGCTTTGAGGCATCCAGATATCAATATCGATTTGTTAAAAACAACCTACCCCTTTTTATTATGTAGCGTACCGTTATGATGTATTACATCCCTAATTACTTCAAAATCGAATGTCAACACAACATTCATAACCTTTGTATTTTATGGAACAACTTCAATTAATATCAATTAAAGTAAATAGTTATGGCGAGACGAGATGCTCTGGTAAGATTTAGTAATTAGAGTTTGCATTCCTGGAATATTTCCGGTATATTCTTTTATGAATAATTCGGCTTCTTTGTATACCCTAAAAATGCAAATTTTTATGGTGTACGTGATTATCATCACACTTTCACTTCAAATGAATTTTCGAATTTACAGCAAAAAATATGGTCCATGTGTTATCTTTCGACGGGAGGTTTACTCGTATACGGTGGAATAAGCATTTATAACAATAATGACAGGTTTTATGACAATATCTTAATGCCGATCTCCCGGTACCTCAGTGCCGAAACTTCGCACAGCTTGGCATTAACGTTGGCGAAGTATAAAATATTCCCCAAGAGTAAATTCGTGGATCCTCCTATTTTGGTAAGTGCGAATCAATTATTTTCAATAACTAAGCAGTGTATTTTTACAAGTTCTTTCACACCTAAATTTAAAAAAAAAATCAGAAATTAAACAAATGATTTTTGTTACTGATCATAAAAAAGAAGGAAAATAACTTTCGTTAAATTTATGAAACAAAAGTCAATGAACAACTTTTGGTAAATTTTTGATATTGGTGGCCACGGCTATTACAAATAATTTTTAGAAAAAAACTTTAGATTTGCCTTAATCACTATAAAAGGAAACTTATTGCATCACGGCTGGCGGAAAATAATGCATTTTAATTTTCAATATCGTTAAATAAAATTTCACTTCGTCAATCGATCTACGACAGCCCGCCCGCTGCCGGTTGCCGCCCGCCATTTTGTCATTGTTGGTATCCCTGACCTCACAACTAAATACGATTGTAGGCAACTTCGCGTGATACATGATGGGCGCGTAATTATGAAAAATGTGTATAATAATAATTGTAATAAATATTGTGTAGCGGGCTTGTGTATGTTATCTTTACTTTAAAAAACAGCCTACGTTTTTGAATGGTTTGTTTGGCTACGCAAAGTTTGTGTAGCGGGCTTGTGTATGTTATCTTTACTTTAAAAAACAGCCTATGTTTTTAAATGGTTTATTTGGCTACGCAGGGTTTGTGTAGCGGGCTTGTGTATATTATCTTTATTTTAAAAAACATCCCAGGATTTGAATGGTTTGTCTCCATTCCAGTACCTACGCGCCTTATTATTTATCCCGCGAAGTCGACTACAATCGTTTGTGTGAAGTCAAGGATACCAACAACACAACAGTTGACAGAATGGCGAGCGGCAGCGGGCGGGCTGTCGTAGATCGGTTCGCGAAGTGAAATTTTATTTAACGATATTGAAAATTAAAATGCATTATTTTCCGCCAGCCGTGATGCAATAAGTTTCCTTTTATAGTGATTAAGGCAAATCTAAAGTTTTTTTCTAAAAATTATTCGTAATAGCCGTGGCCACCAATATCAAAAAATTACCCAACTTTTTTCCCCGAAGTTTATTTATCATTTCTTTTGTGTGCCAAAACACCCATTACAGCCTCTGGAGTGCATATTCGTGGTACCTACTTACAGCATTTTTTAATCTCCTCCATAACACTCTTATTTTTCAATTTTATTAACAGCAAACCAAATTTCTGGGAAAAGAACTGAGTAATCCAATCGGCATTGCAGCAGGATTCGATAAACAGGGAGAAGCTGTTGATGGATTGACTCAAATGGGTTTCGGATTTGTGGAAATAGGTTCAGTAACTCCTGAACCCCAGCCTGGTAATGCTAAGCCTAGAGTCTTCAGGTTGTTGGAGGATAAAGCCATTATAAACAGATATGGATTCAACAGTGATGGTCATTCTAAAGTTTACGAAAGATTGAAAGGATCCATTAATGACAGCACAGCCTTGCTCGGAGTGAACTTGGGAAAGAATAAAGAATCGGTTGATCCTGTAAATGACTATGCCACCGGCATTAAAACTTTTGGAGAACTAGCAGATTATGTTGTTATCAATGTAAGCAGGTATGTTGTTTTTTTTTCTCTATAAATATTTGTATTAATTAAGCCTTATGAAAAAGTGAATTTAGATATAATATATTAGAGGTTGTATAACCCAGGATTGCCAGTCCATATTTCATCAAGATTGTTCAGCTTTAAAAGCTGTATTCCCGACTGCTGCTCTGCTTAATTTCTCACCAAGTTCGATCCTGTGTTAGCAAAGTCCTGCATAATTCCCTAAGCAACATTTTCCATTTATAATTCAATTCAATTTAGTCATTCATTTAAAAACATTTCAAAATTAAAATTTCAAATCGTACAAGAAAAATAAGTAAGACGTAAGAGAAAAATATTAATATTAGAGAAGCAGATTTAATTTAACTTAACAAAAATTTTATTTAACAAAAAAATCAATTGAAATTTACAATGACGATAGGAGGATTTCAAATATTGTCAGCTCATTCAGATTCTGTATATTTTGTATTACAAGACAATTAAGACCAAAGGGCAAAATCTGTCAGATGTCGGAAGGCATCCATTGTGTCTGTCTGTCTGGGCTGTCAATTCATCATTCAATTGAGAATTTACAAGATATTTTGTTGTGTAAAATAACTTGGTTCCAACTTAATCACTACAAGAAACAATATTAACGTTGGGGGTAAAAGATGAATTAAACTTCCATTTTTTTCTCAAAGTTAAGTTTAAAGGTTAGAAAATATGACAACTTTTCCAATAACTTTTGGGCAAAATACATAAAGGATTGCCGTATTATCAACATTATTATATTATAATTACATACCTGTTTAATAATATAAGCCTAATATGCGTTCATGACTGTCTGTTTGTCGTATTATTTTGACGTTTGAATATATTTGTATAATATATATTATATTTATTTTTATACGCGATGACATTCGATTTGCAAATTTTCCCGCGACTGACAACTCTTAATAATGATTTTGCGGCAAACATGCCGTCATCTCGCCCATTAGCGTAACTACTTTTAAGAGCTGGTGTCTTAACGCAAGCTCATTAGCACGATACGGAATACTGCATTTAAAAAAACTGAAAATTTGTCAAATGCAGCCGATTTAACACACATCAGGCTGTCGCAAAAAATACAGAATCACCTTCTGGAAATGTTTGTGTTCCAATGAAAAAAAATAGTTTTAACAATCATATTTTTATCAATCTTTTTTTAGTCCTAACACACCTGGTCTAAGAGGTTTACAAGAAAAGGATCAACTAAAAAAACTATTGATCGGAGTTAAGGCAACAAATGAATCTTTGGCTGGAAAGAAACCATTGCTGCTGGTTAAGTTGGCCCCGGATCTCACGCTCAAGGAGAGGAAAGAAGTTGCGGACATAATCAACAAGAAAGATTGCCAGGTCGATGGTCTGGTCATATCCAACACAACAGTACAGAGGCCAAACTTGCTAAATAAGACACACTTGGATGAAGATGGGGGGTTAAGTGGAGAGCCGCTAAAAGATATGTCCACGGAATTGATTAGGGATATGTTCAAATTGACCGGAGGTAAGTGAATCTTTAAATGTCTTCAATAATTATCATGATTTATTTTTGGGGTATTAACCTTTTTACAACGATGTTAAAGAATTTGCAATACCCGTGGATGGGCAGATTTTTCGCGATTTATAAATCTCATTTTAACTGAGTATAGTGTCACTTCAAAAATATTCAAATACATATATGTAATCTAAACAGTTCAAAGATAACAAAACAAATCCAACAATCAAACATTTCGTTAACTAAACAATTATAATAACGTAATAGCGTCGTGTATAGATGACGCTCGTCTTTTAGGCACGCGATCGGTTGGCATGTATACATGTCGCTCGTCTCAAATAGGTTAATGCCATGTTGGGTTTCCTCTATATCTCTTCACCTTAACGATGGACACTGTAATGCCGTCCGAAACATTGGCTAAGGAAGGAGGAAACGCAACACGGCATGATACTCCACAAATAAATCACAATAATATTTTTGGCTGTGAAAATCTCAAATCATCTTCAATAATATTTATATTATCTTTATATCTGTGTACCAATGCATAATGTTTCTTAGAAATTGTATCTCAATTATTTATACTGCATGAAAAAATGTTTGTCTTCCAAACTTACCGGATTGGCATTTTGGCCACCTGCAAAGTTTAATGCAAAGTTTAATCCGTGCAGTCGAAGTTGCTAGCATTATAAAGTACTCGTAATTTAACTTTAAGAAGTAATATATAATATAACGTAATATAACTTTATTAGCATAAAATTGGCTAATAAAGATTTTTTTTTCAGGAAAAATTCCTATAATTGGCGTAGGGGGCGTGTTCACCGGACAGGATGCCTATGAGAAAATTTTAGCTGGGGCGAGTGTGGTACAGATCTATTCCGCTTTAATCTTCCACGGCCCTCCGGTCATCACCAAAATTAAGAGTGAACTATCGGAGCATTTGAAACTCAACGGATACAAGAATGTCAGCGAGGCGGTTGGTCGAGAGAATCTCAAGAAAAAATAGTCCCTGTTTTCTGTGAGAAAACAAATAATTTGGACTAATCAGCTGCAATAAGATACAAGTAATAATATTTTGGTTTTTACCTACAAAATAAAAGACTGTAACAATCAACTTTGAACCTGCAGTGTCAATATGTAAAAAGACAGATAAAATATTTCTATACACAAATACGTAGAATGAATTTTTTCCCTCCAGATAAATGACAATATTAATTTTGTATATGTAGATACATAATATTATTCTGTTATTATCAACTAATTTGAATAGTAAGATTACATCCGGAATTACAATGACCTACAGCTCAATTTTTTAGCCATGGCATCGTTCATTCTTAGGCGATATTTTCACTAAATAACATGAATTAAAAAATAAATTAATTAAAGCATGACAGAAAACAACTGCACTCGGTGTACTCTACAGAGTGTGTGCTTGAATTACTTTATAGCGCAAGGCGCTTATAACATTGTCTCTTTCTCGCATAACTCAATACGTTGACTCTGTGCCATTAGTAAAAAGTTGAACTGTACCTTTCTTCAACATTATAATTTTTCTAAACCACGTTGCATTTTTAAATTCAATAAAAAAAAAACAGCATTTCTTTTCAGTATTGAAATTGATTACAATGCTACACATATATGTTGGCGGAAAACGAAGGTATTGTTGTCTATGACAACGATATGTAAGTGTAGTTGCCAGATTAAAATATTAAGATATAGCTTAAGTTCATGTCTAAGCCACCCCCAACTTACTGCACTGTAATAATAAATTTGTCTATTGTTGCTTGAACAGACAGATTTGTTTACTGTTGGTTGCAGTCCTCCAATAATAATATATATATATATTACGCTGATTTACATCATCCTCATGTTTTGTCATTGTCGTGTCATTATAAAAACCCGGTGAAAAGAAAATAATTTAATTTTAGGCCTTCTAGCTTCTATGCAGTAAATTTTATTTGTGTTTGTTTATTTGCTTTTAATATTAAGATTAGTACACTACGTATAGAAGCTATATCTTCGGTTATTCTAGTCTAAAAATCGTGAGTTTTTCTAAATTTATTTTTAAGATTTTGCCAATTCGATTTTTTGTCACAGGAAATTTAGTTTTAAGCATTTTCTTATTTTTTTAGGTGTTATTTTTTTAAATAACACAATAATGCAATATTTTTATAGCTTAATGTTTTTTTTTAAATATATGAATACATTATATACTTTTATAAAAGGGATTTGTTTTATTTCAGACGTCGATGAGTGCAAAACAATTTTTTTTAAATCGCTTGTTGCTTATCAGAAATTCTGTTTTGATATCCAACCATTTTATTTCACATGCATAATATTTCGTAAAATTGTTTTGACTAAAATTGTAATCAAGACACAAACAATAAAATTGTAAAGATGACATAGGCCCTGAGGGAAATTATTTCCCTCAGGGCCTCCTGTGTGGAGTTAACATAAAAAAAAAAAAAAAAACAAACAAACAGTATTGTTGATTTCATGAAGCCAAATTGCTGAAGGCTGTCTTATTTGCTGAATTATAATAAATTACTAGGAATAAATTATAATTCAGACATGTCTTCTTTATGCTCTATGGGTTGTTCATATATGTGTGGAAATTAAAGAATCATGACAAGAGTATCTACGCCATAATTACCATTATTTATATATTTATTTTCAATGCCCTGACGGGCTTTTACATGATTAGTTTATAATACAGAGACACAGTTTTTAAATAAAAAAGATGAACTTGAAGAAGTGAATGGTAGGTATAACGATAAATTTAAGTAAAACTAATGCATTACAATAAAAGAGAAAGTTTTTAAGTTGCAGATGGCATAGAAGTAATAATATAGTGTACATTAGTAATTACAAAATTTAAAGGTGACTGACTAATTGTGGTGAATAATATGTGACAAAGTGGATGATATATATATAGGAAGAAAACGGGAAATATGTAGATAAATTTAAAAATACACAAATATATGCAACAGCCTCTATGTGATGCTTCTTATATATCAAAATATGCTACATAAAATGGTAAACTTGTATTAAATATGTCGATTTTTGAGGTGGATTTGTTTTCAAGTGTGTAAAATCGAGGAGAAGGTGCATGTATGAGGTAGTTGGTTCCAGAATTATTGTTGCAGAATAATATTTTTTGTCTTGTTGCTCGATTAGGTACCTATTTAAAGATAGGTCATTTATTTTTCTTCTGTTTTCTAGGGAATGCAATTTAAGTGTATTTAGTAAGAAAGTATAGTTAATGTGTTGAATAGGTATGTTTAACTTGAAGTTAATATGATAAATCGTAAAAATTTGTGCTGCACTCGTTTAATATTTCTTATATGAATTTGATAATATGGGGACCAAACTATGGAATTGTTTCCAGCAAGCTGCGTACTAGTGACAAATATACAATTTTTATAACTTCCAATGAATCAACAAAGTCTTTGATGGTTCTGATTATAAATTCTAGTGTCTTCATGCCTTTGCTGGTTATTTTTTGTAGGTGATTAATAAAATTTTATTGGGTGTCAAACATTAACTCCAAGATCTCTGATTTCTTTGAATTTTTCTAAGATTTTGTTATCTATTGTGTATTTGAAAGACAGCGAGGTCTTTGTTTGACAAAATGTTAATGACTTACATTTATCGATATTGAGGAATAAGTTGTTAGCGATACACCAATTATTGTGTAATTTGTCGATGTTTGACTGTAGGATTAGGCAGTTGCTTATATTGGATATTTCTTTGTATAGTTTGATGTCATCGGCAAAAAACAGAACTTCTACATCATCGAAACAACTTATGATATCATTTATGAATATAAGGAAAAGGATGGGGCCGAGATGACTCCTTTGCGGTAGACCACTAGTTGCATATAATAACTTAGATTTAGAATGTTTAATTTTGACAAACATGATTCTGTTGACAAATAACTTGAGAACCAATCCAACAATTTGCCTCTCAGTCCTAATGCATACAGTTTACTGGATAATAATTTATGTGATACTTTGTCGAAAGCTTTTGAAAAATCTGTGTAGATACCGTTGACTTGTTACCGTTCACTTTTTGTAAAAGATTCTGTAATATAATTATGGTAAAGTAACAGGTTAGTAGCAGTTGGCCTTCCAGAAACGATCCGTGTTGGTTTTTATCTATTACTTTTAGTATTTTTAAATTTGGGAGGCGGGTCTGGGTACCGCTGCCCCGGTAAACATTTATTGGATAACCAACACCCCTGCCTTAGGTCACCTCAAGTGATTTGCTACGTTTGGTGACCTAGGGGTGCCCGGGTTCATCAGATGAAGTGTGTTCAAGTCTTGGCGGCGGTTGTGCTTGCCCACCAGCTGCGTGGTGGGCTGAAACAGAAGAGGCCGGTTTGTGGAAACTTTACGACCTCTGTAGCTGGTCTTGCACCGCAGCGGGAGGAATGGATTTGTACATCCGTCACTCCTAAACACACTGATCCCTAGATTCCTACCCACCCCTCATACCCTTTCCACTCCTCCTTCTTTTCCTTATAAAGACCCTCCACAACTTGCCCAAAGATGACACAAGCCCCGAGGGAATTTTTTTTTTATTTTTATATTAACTCCACACAGGAGGCCCTGAGGGAAATAATTTCCCTCAGGGCCTATGTCATCTTTGAAGATGCTGTGTGGAGGGTGCTGTTGAGGAGAGGAAGGAGTGAACATGGGTCTTGAAGAGACCCATGTTGTAGGAGGGAGGAAACACAGAAGCCGGCAAATCGTTCCACAGCCGGGCTGTTGAACTCAAGAACGAGTCGTAGAAACGACCCGTTCTCATGTGACTAATGTCAACCGTGTACAAATGTTGAGCGCGTGTTTGGCGTGTTTCCCGACTATGCACCGGTGCCGAGGGGATCAGTGACGCTAGTTCCTCGGAGCATCTTCCATTGTAATACCGGTAGAACAAGGACAGCATTCCCACCTGACACCTGTGCTCTAAAGATTGCAGTCCATTTGTTAAGTTAGGAGAATCTATCAAACGGACCGCCCGTTTCTGCACAGAGTCAAGGGTTTTTTTCAGGTATTTTGGGGCTCCGGACCAGAGGTGGCTGCCAAATTCAACCGTGGGGCGCACTTGCGATTTGTACAGGGTTAGCAGTTGTGTACTATTAAAGTATCTGCGGGCCCTGTACAGTACGCCCAGTTTCTGAGAGGCTAACTTAACTCTGGCCTCGATGGAGCCCCCGTACCTGAGCTGGTCACTTAGAGTTACACCAAGCATATCAATGGAAGGCCTGTTCGGGAGATTGCTTCTGTTGAAGGAGACTAGATTATCATTCCGATCCCTAAAAAAAATATTTTCCTTAAGGCCTCCTGTGTGGGGTTAATGTAAAAAAAAATTGACAGAAATTAAATCGAGAACAAGGGATTCAAAGATTTTCGGGAGCGCTGATTGTATGCACGTAGGACGGTGGTTTTTTATGTCTGTGTCATCTCCTTTTTTGAAAATCGGGGTCATATAACTAGATTTCCAACAGGTTGGAAAATATCCGGAAGAAAGTAAGAGGTTAAATAATTTGGCGACTGGACCTGAAATTGCAGATGCGCTGCATTGTTTGAGAAATATTGGTGGGATGTTATCTGGGCCTGCAGATTTGTTATGGTCAAGGGAAATGATTTTATTTAAACACAATTCTCGCTTAAGGCGGTATGTAAATGTACGGTATTTTGGTATATGTATGATGGTACATTGTTATCTGATATTTCACCTTCGTGTACACTTTGGAAATGATCCGCAAAACAATATGATGTAATGGGGATGCAGGGAGAAACAATTTATTTCTTTGAATATGGCATTGCAACACACGCCGGGAACCAGCTAGTGTTTCATAAAGTTTTTCTAATATTTGTTTGATATCACTGTTATTGGTCAAGAAAGTCCAATCTCTATTAGTGAGTTGGTAGTTATTAGAATCGTAATCGGCATTTTTGAAGTTGAGTTGTTTGTTTCAGTGGTGGTTTGTTTGTGTATACAATATTCCTACAGTACCACAATGTATAAGGGGGGGATGATAATTATCCACCGATACGAGCTGATCGTCTGACATTTCAACACATAGTTTAGAGCAGTTTGCAAAATTGTGTTGACATAAATTTAAATAGTTCATCGTATCTATCACTTCACGTGCTGGGTCATTAGTAATATAACCATCGTCACTAGAGTTCCATTTCAAATTGGGAAGATGACACCATTGTGCTGATTATATGTCTATAATCTGATTCTTTGAGGTTTATGTTTGCAATTAAGTAACTAACTGTTACTTAATTGCAGTGATTTTCCAGAGGGCATGTCAGGCAATGCCTGAAATTTTCCTATTTTTGAAAATTAAAGTAATACCACAGAAGTAAAACGTTACAATAAAACAAGAAGTGTAGAATAAAACTTTATTAACTTAATAAATTAATCTTCATGAATGTACATATTTATTACATCTTTATTCAGTTGGTTAGGTTGTGTTGTTAACAAGTGCGTTATTTGTGTTTCTGGGTACTTATAAAATTTATTCAGATGAAAATCTGTATTATAAATTGAAATTTAATAATTCATTTAGATTGATTAGATACTAGCTGTGCACAGAATTGTTCGAAATTTAATAGATAGTGACCTTCCCCATGTTTTGAAGTGTGCAAAATTTCATTAGTCTCGGAATAAAACTAGATTTCACAGAACAAATCCATGCCACCTACCACAGACGTTCTTCTATATATAGATAGATTTAAATCTTACAATATAATACAGTACATAAAAATTATGTACATCTAAAAAATCAAGATAAAGACATCAACACACGACTCCGAAGACAAATATCACCTATGGACAAAAGCATTACCATAATCTGGCTTCAAATTTTTAAAATATAATTGATAAAGACAAAAAACGTAAATCTAAAACACAAAATGCACAGTCAACAAAAGCATTATATATATTTATACTGCGGACAGATAACTTTTATATTATTATAACCCTCCATGCCTGCATTTTTCTGTTTTCTTTTTATTTTTTCCATTTCTTTTCTATTTATCTTGTTTGTTTTGTTTTCTTTTTTTTCATTTTTTCTCTTTTTAATTTTTTTTTTCTAATTTCCTTTCAGATTTTAAGCCTAGTGAGGTGGTTCAAACCAAAAAATGTATACATCTTGGTTAATAATAAGAAAAACATCTGAAAATTACAAACAAATTATATTCTACATAATAGTGCATCACAGTTCAAAACATTTTCCTTTTACATGTTCAATAGAACAAATGCTTCACATTTGTTCACATTGTAAGATTTAAAAATCCTATTATCGTGGTTTAAAATCAGCTTTTTTCTTCGGTTTTCTCAGCAGTTTCAATGTTACAACCAGGTAATATCTTTCTGAGATGCGATTCACAGTCCGCCATGTTCTCGACAGACTCTAATCGGAACAGAACGAGGTTCTTCAAGTCTTTTAATGGTGGTATTTGCTTGAGGCCGTTGTCAGTGATGTTCCGGCATTCGGATATCTGAAGATAGTTCAACGGAGAGTCTACAAAGCCCAATGCTTTTAATGCTTCGTCATTCAGATAGCTGCACTTGTGCAGGATTATTCTCTTTATATGTTTGCAGCCAGCTATAAATACATTTACATAAATTGCTTACCCATCTAAAACATGTAAAAACACTTAAAATATAATACTATATTGTATGTAGCTTTCGTTTCATATGGAAATTTAGATAAATGGAGAAGCCTGATAAATTAATCTGAGTTTTCTTGAAGTTTGTACATCCGGAATAATTTGACTTTTCCAGTGAGCAATGTCGGAAGTACAAATCAGTAACTTTGCTAAGAGCTGTTTAAAGTTATCATTATTTAAGCAAGGAAATAAATAGGGGTTTATGCAAAATATCAATGCTATAATGTCTTGCTCTCAAAAAAATTAAAATGTAGACATGAAACTTTAGAACTCATAGAAACAAATCTTTAAACGGCTCTAATGCAAATGCAATTTACTGATATTGTTTGTTGGGATAGTTGAAATAGGCATGTTGGTTTTTATTAGTTTTAGTCGATATAGGAAAAGTTGCTTTTAATAGTTTTAGTCTAGTAATTGCACGAAATGTAAGGCCAGCCATACATCCTCATGTATTCTTGTCATATATACTTGTGCAAGTGTACTCAAAGATGTGTGGAACGAATAGTGCACTTAACAAATTTTTCAGCTCAAGTAGGTATGCCTGAAGTGTATGGCGGGCCTAAAGCATTAGACCTGTGCCACAAACAGCTATAAAAGATCATTTGGCTTGGCCTATTTCAGCGATATGCCGAAATACGACAAGCCACATGATCTTTTTATAACTGTGTGTGGCACAGGTCTAACCAGCATTGTTGAAATTCATGGACAACACCTGCCATACCTACTCTTGCTGGTTTTTAGTTAGGACTGAATAATAAAATCTTGAATGTATCCGTGGACACTATGGACCCTCAGCCGTTCTATAATTTTGCACCACGCACATGGTATGCACGCAAGACATATTTAACAAATTTTCATCACTTACACAGATGACGAAATCCATAGTGAGAAATGCTCGAATCCGTGCCATCAATTTCTTCTACAAATTTCCCGCCTGTGTTTATGGGCAAAGAATTGTAATCAGTTTGAATGGTGGAATCTCCGGTCCACCTTACTGCTCCACCATTTCGAAGAAGCCATTCGGCACAGCATCTATCGGGGCCAACTTCTTTTAATCTATCGAAGTCTGGCTTATTGAACATCATGTTTACCCATTCCCAGAGTGATCGGCTTTGACATTTGGCCGGTTGAAATGGTTGGAAAACAGTTCTAGTGGTAAGACGAAACATTTTTACACTCGGCGCACTAATTCACGATTATTTAGTACAACTCTGCAATTGTCAGAAAATTCCAATCACTACAATTTCTATATTGTTATGATGATTGATTTCGACGATTTCGCCTGCTCCAAGTCGTTCTAGTTGTCTTGAGTTGTCTAGTATCCATAAATAAAAAATAAACCAATCCCTAGCATAAATAAACCAGTGACAGCAGTGACATAACATCCAACATCCAATAATAAACATTAGCCACACGCGCACTTCGGAGTCCGGCGCCACTTTAGGCCGCCGCGTAGAAAAGTAAAGACCGATAGTAAGATAACGGTTTACAGCGCAGTTCACTTCGAGTCTTTTTTGCGCGGCGGCCTGAAGTGGCGCGGGACTCAGTCGCTCCGAAATGTGCGTGTGGGGCATAAATAAACCGATCCTGTGTGGGGGTACAAACAATGTTGCCACAGTAAAATCCGTCACACCCGGTGTTGACCAAATTATGGAATAAATTTTTGTACCTGTGTTATCATTTTCGTATAGTGACTAGTATCTCCATGCTCAAAAAATCGTATCTCACTCATGTGATCGGTGAAAACCTATGTCCTCTCCGACATGGTTATTTCTAAAACCATAAAGATGACCCAAAAAACCACGAAAACATGGTACAAACCATACATCTGGCAACATTGTCAGTATTGCCATGTCCCAAAAATGAAAAACCATGTTTCTGGGATAAAAAAACCCACGTTTTTCTTAAGCTTTTTATACCTAAGTAAATAATCTATAAAGCTAGTGACACTAGCTATAAAAGATAATTTATAACACAATATCGCTCGCCACACAATCCCATACAGACTACAGACCCGCTACACCTTACCAGGGGATGCGTTATAAGCGCGACGTTATACGCCGTGACCGCTGCTCACGCTATATTTGAAGAGTTGTGCGACCCCCTCTTCGCCTAAACGGGAGAGCTGTCTAAACGTGTGGATGTCAGCCGTCAAGTTGACACATCCAATATAAAAAAATGATATTTCGCGGCAGCTCCCTAATTGAACTGATCCCCACTCCTGCCATAGAAAGAAATCTTTTACAGCGTAGTGTGTCGGTACAACACATAATCGACGAAGGCCGCGCTCAAAAACGCTCGCGCTTTTAACGCTTAATGTGTCAGAAGCATTATGCTTTGTTAAAAACAATCATTTCGTAATTTTCCTCCGAATAAAAGGAAAAAATAATGCTTAGAAAAAAAAAACACCAAAAAAATAAAAATCATATTTTTTTTATAGAAAAATTTTTACTAAAGAAAAAAGTTTTTTATCGCTTTCAATTTTAATTTGTAGTACCTTCTTATTAAATATAAATAACTTTATTTATTATAAATAAGTTTTTCAGGTCGATGGGATGAGGGAGAAAACAATTCCTCCACACTTATATTTTTTCTACATTTTACAGCAGCAGTAGTTTTTAGTAGTAGGCACCTGATTAAAGTTACCCACGTGATATCTATTAAATATCTGTTAAATCAGCAGAGACACCGTGAACCCGCGTTTAGTTCAAGAACTACATTCCTGATTTCAAGTTTTCCCCATGCGACCCATGCTAAAAAAACGTATCCTATTCAAAATTATATATTTTTGTTGACCAGTAAGAAACCATGTCTTGTTCGATGTGGTTTTTTGTAAAAACCAAGTGATCAAAAGTGATGTGATCAAAAAACCATGAAAACATGGTAAAAACCAGACACATGGCAACACTGCTCGGAACAGTTTTTTTTTCTTTCTGGCAACACTACTAAATCTTGACGTTTCGACATATTTTCCCAAATGTCAAACTCGAAAACTTGTCATTGTTTTTCATGTTTTACGTTTGAATTTGTAGATGCTTCGATCTGATAACGTTGCCGTCAACAATGTCTGAATCATATGGTAATATGCTTTACCCATTTGTTAATATATTTTCATTATGCACGGTGTAAAATGTTATTTTTCTTGCAGAATATCTGTTCAAATTTCTCATTATCGGAAGTGCTGCGTCGGGGAAATCGTCATTATTGAATAATTTCATCGGAAACAAATGTAAGTATTATATGCTTTCGTTACTTTTTGCCAACGTGTATTTCTGTAAAATATAATTGTTAAAAATTCTGATCCGGTGATGTGCCTGATTACAAAACAATTGTGCACATTGTACACAAAATCGACTGCTCCAATTAAGACTGCAGTAACTCACTTTTTATCATTTTGCAGGAGAGCGATTTTAAAGTTCAAAAAATTCTGCATATTCTTATACGAGGTTTTTGAATTTTATTTAAATTGAATAAGTATCGTTTTTTAATACTCTTTCTAACTAATTAATATTTTCTTAGTATTTCTTTCGAATTCGCACTAATTTGAAGGGTTTTGGGACTTACTGCTCTTTTCCTCGGAGTTTATATAATATCAATAGGTTGTATGTTGAGCTACTTCTTTGTTGCAGGGAAAAGTTAAACAAATTATAGAAGTAGCGACGAGCTCTTTTGTTTTAACAGTAAAAAAACATAATTTATAGACATTTAAATCACACAGTTGAGAGGTTTTCAATAGTTATGGTGTCTCAGTGTTACAAACAACAACATAAAAAATATTTTTAGTTCGGTTAACTGATAAAATAAAATACATGTTTGTTTAGAAACTGTTATCTAAATAAAATAGAAGATATTCTTGTCATTACATAAAATTAAAGAAGAAAAAGAACATTATAAAGTTTTATTTGCTTTCTGAATCATCAGGCACCTCATCTCTGGCATTAGAATGTCCAATGGCAGTTTCTTCAATGGAAGAATTTAGTGAAAGATAGAAATTATAGTAAGTCTTTGGAATCAGTACGCTGTTGCATAATGCTAGCAAATCTTTATGTTTAAGTTTATCGATGTTTTGTTTTTTATTATACACAGCAACAGGTTAAACTAATCTGTCCAGTCGTCTGACTCTTGTCCATTTTTCTAAAATTGTGGTTATGGGTTCTTCCATGTAACCATACCTTATAGACACTTCCAGTGGATTATTGTATGTCGCAGATACCTCGCGTACATTGTTCCATTTCACAACTGAATTATCGTTGGCTTTTTTCCAATTTTTTTGCAAAACGTGCGACTTGAAATCCGAAAAGTCTTCGTAGGTCATTTCGTTAATTTCAAAAGGCAAACCTTTCACTTTGCACATCGAATCAGCAGGACCCATTGTTCAGGCACGTAAATAGTTTTCCCTTTCCTTGCATTTTCATTTTCAAAGTTAAAAAATTTAATAAACATGTAGCAATTTCATTGGCACCTCTTTTGGCTTCTGATTCATGCCAAATAAAGCAGTGGCCCTGTTTCTTTCCGATATCATAAATGGTGAAATTGTATGTTGCGTACTTTCTTTAAAAACTACTCACATCTGACTGAGGTGTCTCTAAAACCTTTTGCCAGTCAAATACTGCTACGCATAGCTGCGAATCATTTCCAGCCTTCTCTTTATCCGAGTCCTGACCTTTATTTTTCTGATTCGTTTCATAAGCATCTTTTAACAATAATTTTTCTTCTTCTGTGGCTATTATAAATTTCTCACACACCTCACACTGGTCTTTTTTAGGCTTGTGAAAAGCGTAATTATAATGGAAATTAAAAACGTCTTGAGTACTGTCTCAGTGTAGCAGATGTTTCAAAGCCTATTTATTTCTGCCAATCTAGATATAGCCTATACATTTTGGAAATGCTCAGATCTCTTTCCAGGTAAAGCTTCTTCGACGATTTCCTGGTGTAGTGTGACTCCACTACAGGAAAGGCTCGGATGTGTTTGTGTACGGATGCATTTGAAAACGTTATATTTTTTATGAAATAAATGCAGTGCTCGGATTATCCATATTATCAGTTGTTTTTGTAGCACGATAGAAAAATCCTGTTTCCCCACCAAGAAGTAACATGCTATCAGAAGAAGTTGGTCTACAAACAATCAATTCTATAGGTCTTGAATTACTACATTCATCAGGCTTCCAACTGTCTGTATCAGAATTCACTCCACTAAAATCTTGCTGATCTCTGTAGGGACTCAATAAGTCGTCAGAAGTAGATTCTGTAAAAATAAATTAGTGTATGAACAAACAATATGTAAAAAATAAGAAATGACAAGCCAATTTCCGAGGCATTAGAATTTTGTTTTAAATAAATTTTAGGTTATGTCTGAGATATATAATGTTTAGACTTACTAGACTGCATTGTAGACGATAATGTTCTAGCTTTAGCTATTATTTTAGCTGTCCTACTGGATATTCTCATGTTTAACACTTTCACTGTAAAATTCTCTTTATATTTTCAATTTTATCATTACAGAAGGCCAACCGCAATGACTGCAACATTAACTGTCAAACGCAATTCAAATTATAATATCGATATTTCTCCATGGAACATAGAAGTAAGCCTGACTTAAGACCATAGATAAAAAAAATATTCCGATGAAAAGGGCAGTAACTCAACTTACTTCTTTAGTACACGGAAAACTAATGACTTAGTGACTTACAACAATTTTGAAATGGCTTTTTCTCAAAATGTATAACTGTTAGAGTTACAAATGTCTTCTTAAGAGATAGATAATTATTTATGAAACCCGAAAATGTAATTAACTCAAAAACACCAAATTGTGAGTTACTGCAGTCTTAATTGGAGCAGTCGAAATATTAATATACACATAATCGGACACACAGACATAATATTTATACGAATGAATGATGACCTTTTGAAAGTTTATCAAGTGATTTATTAAAATTCTGCTAACATTCACATTCAATTTATTTTTCGTCAATTATTGCATTTCTTCTGGTATTCTGTCAATTTATTTCTACTCTGCCCAATATTAATATCAAGTGGTTCAAGCATACTGGCATTTGGTTCGTATCAGTGGCGACATGTGAAATTTTTTTTTCTTTTAAATTAAAAACACTCATCGGGGACCAAAACGCCCTCTACATTTTTGCTACAAATAAGCTAAGCAATAATAATAATATCTCTATTGAAAGAAATTTGCATCTATAACTAAAAAAACATTGGTTTATAAATTAGATAAGTACATAAAGTTGACAACAGAAAATATTTTATACGTAAACAGAGAACAGAAACTAATAGTTTTAAGTTGAGATTTCTCTTAACCCACCCTTTAAGGCAGTTATTTTGCAAGTTAATTTATAATACCCATGAACATGCCTACACTTGGTCATCTCAAGCCAAGCTCAAGCCACATCTGGAGTTCCAAAATACTTGAAAAATACCCTCGACTCTGTGCAGAAACGGGCGGTCCGTTTGATAGATTCTCCCATCTTAACGAACGGATTGCAATCTTTAGAGCACAGGCATCGGGTGGGAATGCTATCCATGTTCTACCGGTTTTTCAATGGAAGATGCTCTGAGGAACTAGCGTCATTGATCCCTTCGGCACCAGTGTATAGTCGGGAGACGCGCCAAACGCGCGCCCAACATATGTACACGGTTGACATTTGTCACATGAGAACGGGTCGTTTTTTCGACTCATTCTTGAGTTTAACAGCTCGGCTATGGAATCTGTGTTTCCTCCCTCCTACATCATGGGTCTCTTCAAGACCAATGTTCATTCCTTCCTCTCCTCAAAAAGACCCTCCACACAGCATCCCAGATGACATAGGCCCTGAGGGAAATTATTTTCCTCAGGACCTCCTGTGTGGAGTTAATGTAAAAAAAAAAAAAAAAAACACTTGTATTAAAATATATTTTCTACCCATTGGCCACAGAATTAGAGCTAAACAATTGGCCTTCCCCACTGAATTATTTTTGTACCAAAAATTAAAAATCTGCATTGGTGTACTAAATCTAACGTAACTTTTAAACCACATATTCAAATCAATTAATTTAAAAAAAAATGTTTAAAAATTGGTAATATAAAAAAAATATATATGGGTAAATATGAAGAGAAATATAAGTTTTTTTTTCGTAAGTTTTTTTTTCACATTTTTATTCATAAAGTTACAAAAATTATAATATGCGTAAGTCTAACAGTAATAATTTTTTTTTACATAAATACATATGAGGGAGCGGACTCCGGATCGGCTGAGACGGAAGAAGAAATGAAAGGCGTCAGTTGAGTGTTGTGAGTCAAGTTTTTATTGTGGCTACGTAGCGAAGGTCGATGCGGAGTGAAGTGACAAAGGTGTAGATGGATGCGTAGTCAGTGATGCTCATTCGTGAGAGGTGATGAAGGCCAGGAAGCTGCGGCGTTGATGATCGTGGATCTTCAAGTCGCCAGCGTGTTGCTCTACACCTTGTGTGGTGGAGGGTGACCGGATCCAGGCGGTCGACCGACGCCGTGAGGGCGGATGTGGCGGCTGTGACTCCGGTGACTTAAGAACCTCACTAGGTTTCTTCCTGCGCCGGTGGCGCAGGAAGAAACCTAGTGAGGCAATGAGGATGAACTCTGCGGCAGCGAAACGCGACGGGCTTTGTTAGCCAGAGATCGGGTTGCTCCCTGAACAGAAAGCACGGCGGGCTTTGTAGTTGCGGGCAATGGCATCTCTTGAGTCGTAGTGCGATGGACTGGACTGCAAGATGGATGTTGGTGCCTTGAAAGTGTTTCAGAGGGTTCGAGAAAATACCGTAGTTCTCTGTTTTCCTGATTGTCACACTGGATTAACATGTAAATCACATGTTGCACTGTATGTGAATGAGCTGACGTAAAAACTGACTGATCTTTGCGTTGCGCGAGCAGGAGCCCAGCGAGGACTTGTATACCGTTACTACACTGTTATCACTTGTATTGGTTGTGTGTGAGTCGACTGCTGAGACAGACTAGTTTAGGCCGAAACTGCTGCCGCTTATATAGGCGACGTAGAGTAACTACCAGAATGCCGGGTAAAAATGCGAATGCGCGCAAAGTGGAGAAGGCCTTTGAACATTCCGCTGCCTCGCTGGTGGGCGTTTGTTAACCCGAGACCTTTTGCTGTGTTTCCCTAATATTGCACGGCGCTGTGCGGTGTACACTAATAATGGTAGGTAGATACCTCGTCTGGTATGTTCTTAGAGATCCAGTTTTTTACAGTAGCGGGCTATGGTTGAAGTGAACACGAATAACTAAAAATAATAATTAGTCCTCAAAGCAATCAGGGACGTGAAGGGCCACTGCCACAAACCTAGAACCACTCGCCATTTTGAAGAAATTAAATGGCAGTTGGCTGCTTCAAACGTATCAAGGAAAAACTAAAGAAACATTATTGCCAATAATACAAAATGAATGCTTCATTACCTACAGAGCTTTTGGCCTTTAAAATTTTATTCAAAGATGGCACAGTTGAATCGTCAAAAACCATAGTGAACTAACTCACTTTTTGCATTTTCTGAGTTAGAACTCGAAATGAGGACTCCAAATCATAATTTAACTCTGCCAGAGAGAACCAATCAGAGAAATACTGTCTTTGGCCAAT
Organism: Glyphotaelius pellucidus; assembly: GCA_936435175.1. Taxonomy (NCBI): domain Eukaryota; kingdom Metazoa; phylum Arthropoda; class Insecta; order Trichoptera; family Limnephilidae; genus Glyphotaelius; species Glyphotaelius pellucidus. The sequence continues at coordinate 13,758,472 of OW386550.1, forward strand.
CATAGATAGTTTTTCTCTGATTAGTTCTTCTTTCTGGCAGAGCTAGATTATTATTTAGAGCCCTCAATTCAATCTCTAACTCAAAAATTGCAAAGTGAGTTAGTTCACTATGGTTTAAGATGATCCAGTTGTACTCGTTTTCCGTTTTTTGGCGGACCTACTATAGCCCATCAGCAAGCCAGGGTTTGTGGTTAAGTATCTCAGTTGCACATCCGACAAGGAGCCGGGGTTTGTGGCCAAAAGGTTAATAGTTTGGTTGCATTAAAAATTACGAATTGGAAAAATGTTGTAAAGTCTTGTCACAAGTTATCTAAAGTTTCATTGACCAGAAGTAGTATGCGTTATAGGAATTTGTTGTAAGTTTTTTTTATTATTCCGTGTGAAGTCTAATTCAGCTATCAAATAATACGTCTTTAACTTACCAATGATATGAGATTCTGCTTTTCTTTTCATGAAGTTCTCATGCATGCTACTATTTTTGCAAAAAGTCACTGAACAACGCAGCATTTTCATGTGACAGGGCAAGCGTTGAATTATTACTGAGAGGCTGAATTTCCACTTTTGAATTGTAGGCTGCGTTTAGGCCTATAAATGAATCACGAAACACACCCACCAGAAACTTCTTTCTATATTCTTTATTCTTTGATAGTACAGAGCTACGAAGCGGGTTTCAAAAATATCATGATATTTATTTGAATAGCATAGTTTCTGATATACACCTAAAGGTTTTTTTTTGAAGTCTAGTACTAGCATTGCTTGGGCTTTACGCAAAGTTCTTAGAAATCCTTTGTAGACAGTAATTTTCCTCTTATTAGTTAGTAATTTTCCTCCTATGAGACAGTAATTTTCCTCTTCTAGTGTCTAGTGACAGTAATTTTCATCTTATTTTGAAAGTTAAGTGTTCAAAAATTCATCTTATTATTATTTCCCCTTATTATTATCTCCCATTTTCCTGTATGTAGCTTCTGTAATATGAAAACCACTCCAGGATCTCAAAAAATAAAACATATTATTTAGTTCCTACAATATTATTGAGAAGTGTGTACGGGGTTGGGAAAATATAAGATTCTAATAAGAACAGTTATTTATTTCCATTACGCGTTTTTGACTGTTATCTTTAAATCTTCTATAAAAAATCTTGTGAACAGAGAATTGACTCTATTTATATTTTTCTTTCAATTGCCCTTCAAATGTCACTTCTCTACTCCTAAAGCCACCTCTGATTAAATGAAATGTTTTTGCTAATGGCCAAGTGAGGTAACAACACTAAATATAAATCTGTGCATTATATTCCAGTCAAAGAAGATCGATGCCATACGGTGGGTGTTGAGTTTGGCTCCAAGATAATCAACATTGGTGGCAAGTGCACCAAGCTCCAGATCTGGGACACTGCTGGTCAGGAGCGCTTCCGCTCGGTGACCAGGTCCTACTACCGCGGTGCTGCCGGGGCGCTGCTGGTCTACGATATTGCTTCGCGGGACTCCTTCAACGCCCTGTCCAACTGGCTGCGAGACGCACGCACCCTGGCCAGCCCCAATATCGTCATCCTGCTGGTTGGAAACAAGAAAGACTTGGATAAGGACAGAGAGGTTACCTTCATGGAGGCGACTCAATTTGCGCAGGAAAATGGTAAACACCTTTTTTTATGCACACACCACACTACATTTAACATTTAATTTTTTTTTTGTATTTCTTGGGATTTAACATTTTTTTTGTATTTCTTGGGCATTGACTATATAACAATTTCTAGACATTTTGTTTTGAAGAGTTTTATTTCACATGTACATTTGTTACTTAATTTTTATTTATCTGCGTGATTGTGGTATGTTTTAAGGCTGAAGGGAGTGGGAAGGGGAGGTTGATGGGGAAAAGGAAGGTTGGGATATCCTGACTATTCAGATTGAATATGTGTTAGTCAAAAATTATTTCTATGCCTAATAAAAATATAACCATTTTCGGTCAGTGGCTGAGTTGGCATCGCGTTTGGATCCGAGACTGGTTGTCGCGTGTTCGATTCCACGGCTGGCTAAGTCCTCCATCACGACGCAAGCAACATTTTCCGCTTACTATGGTATAGTAGGCAGTGGCGTGCACAGAGTTTTTGATCAGGGTAGGCAGTAGGAAAACTGCCGAATTGATTCAAATAAATAAATAAAAAAACTCCTGCATGTCGTGTTTTTAGTAGCGTTGGTAAAGTTATTTAAATCGTAGTAGCCGTTGTCATTCCAAACATTTTTATAATTAGAAAATAATATACAAGGAAAACATAATAAACGATTACAGCAACAGAATAAATGAACACAGCCTGACCATTTATACTCATCATAATATTTCATATTGAATCGACGCGTAACTGATGGAGTTTTCATTTGACTTAAGTTGTCTAATTTAGGCATACGACTCCCCACACAAATAATTCTTTTTTTTTTCGATAAAAGATAACCGAGAAAACCCATTGTTTTTTAAATTATTTAAACACACATTATTTCCTTCACTACAACAAGTTTCACAGGTTAAAATTTCCATTTTTTTTATGAGATAATTCACAATTAAAGTACGACGAACACACACTTCGCATTTATGAAAGACAATAAGTTGATAAAAATAGATAACAACAGATGCCACTGTCGTCACTGATTGCCATTTAATAATTTTGTTCCAGAAAGCACTGCCTAATACTAACCAAAAACCTCATAGAAGCAAATTCAAAACGACAGTTCTACTCTATGCTCTGTGCATTTCGTAAAAATTGATATTATATCTTGTATGAAGTTAGCTCTAAGCAGAAATGATAATTCCTGCTTAATGCCGCATTTTAGTGAGGCAGTCAGAGGGCTTATACCACATTTGTAGTATGCTGTTTGATGTGGCGCTCGCGTAGTTTCGGTTGCTCAGCTTCTTCGCGCTTGTTTTTGAAAGTGTGTACTTATTTTTGCAATAATTTAATAAAATTATAATATTATTTAGGGGCCATCCATAAATTACGTCACATCCTAAGGGAGGGGGGGGGGGGAGTTGAGAAGTGTGACAAGGGGTATGAGGGGGTCAAAAAATCATGAAATTCTAGGGGGGAGGGGGTCTCACAAATGTGACAGGGGGGGGAGGGGGGTCAAAAAGTCATGAAATTCGTGTGACGTAATTTATGGATGGCCCCTTACATGCTTGTGTTTTACAAATACAATAGGGTAGGCAGTGCGTATGTGCCTATATGGAGTGCACGTCCCTGATAGTAGGAGATTTTCAAATATTGTCAGGTTATTCGTAACCCGGGAATGTTTGTCTTTCTTTTACAAAAGAAAAACGAATTAAAATAACAATATTTAAATTGGAAGAATATATTTTAGAGTTGTCTAATGTGACTCTTGAAACCTTCAAGGTTGGATATATTCATAGACCTATAGATATCATTTAGCAGTGCCATACCTCGCTTCGTGCTATCCTAGGCCAGCTCGTCCACACTGCCTGTGGAATACATAGCCGATCTTGGTGATGACCCTGGCAGTATTTGTTCAGTCTGAACATAAAATTTTAGCCTTCCGTTATTTATTATAATGTATTAAATATTTTAACTTGTTTAATTATTTTAACCAATTGAGTTTCTTGCATTTTAAGCTTCATAGTAATGAAGCAGCTAATACATAATGTAAATGTTTCTTCCCTTGGTATTTACACTTGTCTTTAAGAAAATGGTTAACCAAAGATTACTCATGTAGTGTTATGTTGATATTTGCCATACTGACTTTACCGGTGAATTTTGGATGTGCTGCAGTGGTAATATTTAAAAAATGACATTATTAAAGTTGCTGTAGCCAAAAAAGTTTTTTTTTCAGTTTTTTTATGAAGATTTCAGTTTGGCAGTGCACTGCACCGGATTTACAAAACTTTTTCCCAGAACTTCCTCCTTAAAAAGACCCTCCACATATCAACCCCAAATGACATATAGGGAAATTGTTTTCCTCAGGGCCTCCCGAGTGGAGCTTTTTTTTTTATATAATTACCGCACATGAGTCCCAACTGCTCCCGTCTGGAGCCAGTGAGACTATGGCGTCCCCAATTGGGGTATGTTGTGAGGCTGAAGGTAGTGGGGAGGGGAAGGAGATGGGAAAGAGGAAAGTGGGAAGTACCTGGCTATTCAGATCTGGTCACCAAATACGGCTAAAGCCATTTCAAGCAACGTTTCAATTCTGAATGGCGGTCTTACACCAGGGCGATACTGAGAGTATCTTCCACTCTGGAATGTGCCGCAAATTTACTATACATGGTGTCCGGAAACTCGGTACAAGCGGAAAACTGGGGAATCTACATCGCATTTGGAGTCAATTTTGTGGTATAACTTTTTTTGATTTGAGCTTTCATTTTCGAGTAAATTGAGTCGGAAGTTGATTTTTTTTTGGTCAAATTCTTCTAAATTATTAGTGACGATCACAGTACCTAAGTAATTAAAACTATTTAAAAGAAAAAACAAAGAAATCCTAAAACGCTGTTAGGGGGATTCCTTGATTTCTGGCCTTAATCGATGTTTCCTTTTTTACGGCAGTTTAGTTCACGCCGGTTCACGCGTTTGGTTCTTTGACGTCTTTTCTATCGTGAATAACTTTTGTGTTATTTTCATATTTAAACAATAGTGCTTGATTAATTATTGTGGAATATACCAACACAGAATATTATTACAAGTCGGTGTGTTTTTTGTGATGTAGTTTTTAGATTAGATTTTTGTAATAGTGTTTTTGGATTGGAAACGGAACATTGCTACATAATGTAAGTAGATACCCATCTGTGCTACCAATTTATCTCACAAGATTTGTTCAAATTGGTCCAGTATGAAGTTAAGTAGCGAGTATACTTGATTTGCCGAAAATCATTCGTATTAGTTTCAAGTAGAGTACATTTTTGGCCGCCGCCCGTTGCAAGATGAGGGGCTGCTACACAACAAAGTAAATACGCTAATTAACCATAGTGTAATTCTTAGAAGAAGTGAAATTTTAGAAGAGGTGGAAGAATAAATTAGTAAGATGAAAATAAATAAAATAGAGATTAATAGTAGCATAACCCTAAAGTAGCTGAAAATTTTTTTTTAATTTTAATGTAAAAATGCTTAATATTTGGGTTCTCTATATGATGTGGATTCACCAGTTTTCCGCATGTACTACGAGTTTTCGGACACCTTGTGTATTATTTTAAATGAATAAATTGTGAAATAACACAAATTAATGAAATAAAATTTATTTGCCATAATATTAATTTAAATGCCGGGATTCGATCCCGCGACCTTTGGAATGCGAGTCGAGAGCCTTACCGCTAGACTACGCCGGCCGTCAAGTATTCGGAGCTAGCCTAAAAAAAAAATTCTGGTGCGGAGACCAAACTCTCGTACTTGCCTTTCAAATGATACGCTACTGACGAATCATGCCGAATCTTGTCATTAACTGAACCTTGCCAAATCTTGTTATTAACTGAACCTTGCCAAATGTAATGTGTCTCCCTTAATAGCATAGTGAGAAATATAGTCCAAACGGCATTGGAAAGAGAACACCGCGCTATTTTTTCGAATTTAAAGTTAACCACGAAATATTTAAATTGAACACCTTTACGAAACCAAAGTTTTCGACCAAAATTGAAAAATAATTATGAAACTTTGTGAATTTTTAAAAAAATTATTTTTACATGAAATGACAAAAAGTGTGATGATAACGTTTATAATACATTTGACTAACAATATATGTGGTTTTTTTTTATCGTTATCAGTAAGTTTAGTTAATCGTGGGCATGATTTTTCAATACTGGGAATTTAGGGGTTCAGCCCCTAGGGCATAATTAGCAGTATTTTAATGATATAAAAACACACTTACCTTGAGATAGTTAATTCATTAGCTTTTGTAAACTTTTTAGTGTAAAACGTGTTTTAAATTTTAGTAATTAGTAGGTGTGTGTTTAATGTTGTTTTTGCAATAAGGTAACTACGGCAAACAACACATGGCATTTTGATACAGGCGTACTCCAAACGCCGACGGGACAGTTGGATAGTGGGTGTATGTTTCATCAAAGAGGAGCCACTTTTTTATGTGTCTCATTTATCTCATGAATATACAAATATCGTTATCTCATGAATATACGAATTGAATGTTCTTTCAGAATTGATGTTCCTGGAGACCAGTGCTAAAACCGGTGAAAACGTAGAGGAAGCTTTTCTCAAATGTTCCAAATCGATCCTTGCCAAAATTGAGACGGGAGAATTGGACCCGGAAAGGATAGGATCTGGAATCCAGTATGGAGCCGCATCCCAGAAGTTGACCACAAATAAACCGCCTGCCAGAAATCAGCCCGAATGCTTCTGTCGTACATAAGATGGACACACTTATAAGTTTAATAATAATGATAATAGATACTTTCTTGTAATGTGGACACACTATTCAAATTAGAATAAAATAAAACATATTTTACTAACTTAACTTAAATAGTTTCATCATTAGGTATGATCGGGGCAAAAGAAACAGTGAGATTAAAAAATCAAATTATTGAAATATTTTTTTATTTTAATTTAAATGATGTGTCCATATATTACGCAACAGGAAAGTACCTAATAACATTATTATTATATATTTTATGAAACTCCTGGTTGAGTGTGCGGAATGAAAGATTTACAATGATTCCTCGTTGAATTGATGCAATGAATGGAGTGGAAAAATTGGCTGTGAAGTAATTAGTGCATTTTGTGATAAACCATTTTCAACGATCTGACCTGTCTTTACCATAATTATTATTGCCCATTACTGCTTTTGAAAATATTGTATTGGCCCCGTTCTATTTTATTTCAATTAATTAATATTTGTTAATAGTGTTTCTAAACCTTGACTATTGGTAACACCCTGTTGGCGTTCCAAATTCATGAGGGGTTTGTCATCGATGTTTTCACCTCTATTTGATGACAATTTTATGTCTACAGATTAAGCACTTCTCTCGTTTACAATTTGAGTTTTATGTTTCACCACAAATAACCCGTAATACATTGCGATTTGGTTCTGATGTTGAAGAAATCTCATTTACTACATGTATTAAAGGAGGAAGTCGATAGTTCAGTGGATAGATCGCACAACTGCCAGCAGGGGCGGCTCAAGACTTTTTAGTGCGTTAGAGTGCTAAGATTGAAAAAAGGACATTGATGTTGTGGTCAAATTATTTTTATATGAAGATTTTCGAATTTTTTCATCTAAGGATCATTTGACCGACCTAACCTTAAAATCTTCTTGCAAGCATTCATATTATGCATGAACAATAAAATCCCATTTAATTTTTCCACGAATAATCGTTTTCCCGCGTATGTGGTTTATCTATTCCAGACCTGAATTAATTTCGCACAAAACTCGCAAAAATAGATTTTTTCGATTATTTGTCTATGCATCGCTTTACCTCATTAATTGTTTAAATTACGGAGTTTTAGTGTCTACCCTTCACGAAAGTTTAAATATTTTCGAAAGAAGTGACAAAAAATCCTGCAGAAAAACGTGTTGATGTAGCCAAGCGTTTAGGAATCGCGGCATTTTTATTTAAATGATAGTTTATATTTGAAATATGTATTTTTTTTTAATATTTAACATTTAAACATGAATTTATATAGCTTTTTTCTATGTGCGTCAATTGTTTTCCCCTCATTTATGGTTTATTTCATTAGGTTCTTTCAAAGATGATAGAGTTTTCACTGTATTTCATTTTCGGCTACAACAACGTTAATAATAGATAATGCAGCTTTTTTAATCTTAGCACTCTAGCCAATAACGTTATGTATAATCCATAGATGCATGGTAAATCTCAAAAGTGGTAAGCCAAAACCAAGGCATTGGTATTTGTCTTCGATTTCGTAGTTTTAGTACTCAACTGCCAGGCATTAGGGTTATATAAGGTTGTAGAAAGTAAATTGCATTAAAAAAGTGCCAAAATGCCCTCGTGTGTGATAAAAAAATGTTTCCATTACACGGCAAACACTAGTAAAAGCCAAGGAATAACACTTCATTCGTAAATCCACCCAAATTATTTATAGTTATAAAAAATACAATTATTTCAATTAAGCTAAGGCTAAGTCCTCCATCACAACACAAGCAACACTTTCGGCTTTCTGTGGTGGTAGTAGGAGATTTTCAAACATTGTTGGGTTATTTTAGCACCATTAGAGAAAGTGAAAAAGCAAACAATTAAGTATAAGAAAGACAACCTATGACAGTAGGTCGTCTCATATAGAATTGTGTATTCATCTTAGTGTAAGTGAGTAAGCGTATCTTGGCATCTCAGTCACGTTTGTGATGTAGGATGTAGTATTCCGTGGAAATACGCAAACGCCTACCAGTCCTATATCTATGTCATTCATACACACATATTCTTAGAATGTCTATCTTTATCATACATGAATAACTTCTGAATTTAGAATTTACTGAAAACACACACGTGATTGTTACTTGCTACATTCCATCTTGATTTTGTGAGACAACGGTGAGTCTATATACTATATATGACGTCATTGACGCACACTAAAAAGTCACGAGCCGCCACTGGTTAAAAGATCTATTCTGTAAATCTAGTGTTGGATATATATTTTTTAAATACAATAACATTCGTAAGGAAGTGTTTCATTTTGTTTGTTCTCAAACTCAAGTTCTACTTAAAACTAATGATTTTATCAACCATTTGATATACTTGGTTAGTTGTAACCAAATTATTATTATTCTATTTTTACTTTGATTCCAGATGGGAGGTTACTTTATTTTGCTTTATTATTTATGATATGCAATATTCAAAGTATTGAATCATAATTTTGCAGACTTTATCATCAATGATTTATTGATAATGGTTTATCGCATAATCCCCAACACATTGGAATGTATGGATCCTTGTTTAATTCACAATATTAACAAGATTATGATAAAATAATAACTGTTTAAACTAAATTAATGCATGAAAAAATAACTTTATCCAGACTTGAATGGATATTTTTTGTTGTGATACAAGACTCAAAGGTCATTGACATTTTTATTTTAAATTGGTACATAGTTAATGATTTTTAATAATATATATAATAACTATAAATTAAATCAACCTATTGGACCCACCTAGATAATATTAGTTTCTTCTCCACATTTACAGAGTACATTTTTATTATAATCTTTCGTTGAAATGAATTGTGTATAAAAAAAATAATCTTAACTTCAAAAACCAATCACTGTTATGAATACGGAATTACAATTCGTTCTCCTCTGTAAATAATTTTCTTCATGGTTTATTTCAAAGGACTATAAACAGTTATTATAGTTTTCTTGAAACAACTAAATTTGATTTGTTTCTAGAATAAATTGAATTGTTTTTTTTTTTTAATAGATTAAATGTATTGCTGGAATTATGAATGTGTGTACCTTCATTATTCTCTCTTTATTGGAAAAAATGGCCTGCCAACATGTTTTTAACCTCTCTGCTGGTGAGTTTTGGCAAACATAAATGTATGTAGGGAGTGAGTTTTTTTTGGTTAATTATATACATAGATTAACTAATAATAATCTTATATTTTGAATAAAAATGTCATCGAAATCAATCCAAGCAAATAAATGAATATCGTAAAACCAACATGAAAAAACTGCCGCCTTCCTCTGACGACCACTAATTGATGCAAAAAGAATTTTGAAACTAAAACTGTGAAGTCAGTATTGTAAGTTATGTGTTCCAAAACTTCGACAAACTACGTGCAGATGTACATGGATGCCCCTACAAGTCAAATATTTTCATTAAATGTGACGCAATGAAAAGCGTTTGAATAATATCCGCGGACGCAACATTCTGGGCATGCTTTCGCTTCGCCGTACCGTTTTGGTCATTCTAGTGGAGAGGTTAATTTAAGATGTCAAATCCATTCAATCAATACATTCTTTGTGTTTATTATTATTTTTTTATATCACCCTTGCCAAATAAAATAAGTTGGTTATCCTTTTTCAACAAATTATTCTTTTTTAAACAGCTTAGGTGTTGTTTTTTTTCCATTTTCTCTCTATTATTTAGTTGAGGTGCTACCTAGCTGACTGATGCTAATATTCAGTTTATCTTATTTCATTTCCCTTTTCCCTTTTAAGATGATGTTAAAATACGATTTCATAAAAGTGTGTATAAAATTATGAACACATAGACATATTATTTTTACCTTTGACACTAGAGTACTTTCAGATTCCCCAAGCCGTTTTTCATGAAACCCAAGAAAATTTTCTGAGATTTTTCTTACTTCTTGGTGTGTATAGAAATTTTCAATTTATATGATCCCTCAATTTCCAAAACATTTAAGGCAGTATTCTAGTCTAGAAAAAAAAATTTTTTTTTTCATATTTCGTCTAGAAAAAAAAAAATCTTTTTTTTTTCATATTTCCAAAGTTTAAATATTCAAAAATATCTCCTTAAAAGGATTTTTCGAAATTTGCATTATTTTAAAAGTTATAACCATTTTAATGTCGCGGTTTAGACGGAATCTAACCAAAATCTAAATAGAACATAATTTGAAACCCATTTTTCTCCAAACCACTTTTTTTGAGACGGTTGACACGATATCTAAAGTTCTACTAAACCGATTTACTTGAAATTCGGTGTGAGCCTTCTCTATAACTTTCTTTATGGCGGGAACTAGAACTATAACAAATTGAAATTTTTACTATTTTTAAAAAATTTGGAAAGTCACAAGAACTGGTACAAAAACGTCTTTTTTATTTCAGAGAACCGCCATTTTGCGAAAAATAACTCTTTTTACTTTTCCTTAGTTCGGGCCATAGCCGCATTTGTTTGGATTGAGAATTTTTTTTTTTTTTAGATGACTGGGAGAGTTGCAATCGTGTCAACCAGGGCGCGCCGTTTTTTTGAGACCCACTACTTCAACACCTTATAACTTTTTGAATTTTGAATTTTTTGGTTTGACTTTTTTTTTAATGGATTCTTTAATATTTAATAAATATTTGATAAAATAGTAGTTGGTAAAAATATTGTTGTTTTTTTTTGTTGCACCTGAAAAAACACCTACAATTCATGCTTCTAGACTAGAATACCCCCTTAAGTTGTTTTATGGTTTTCATATTAAATTATTGAAATTTACCTACCTATTCATTAGGCTTATAAATTTAAGGAATAGATTGCTCAATTTTTTTAGCAACTTGAAAATTTCATAGCTGATTCAAATTAAGATATAGATTACACTGATCCTATTAATGCTATAACTTTTGCTTGGTGAATTTTTGAACAACCTAAAAAAATGTTTTTTAATAAATGTTAAAATGAAAATATGTATTTTTATATTTTAAATTACTGTTGATGATGTGTTTACTAATTTTTATGATTAAATTATTCATGAAAAATTATTTGTCTTGTGCATATTATTCTGTAGTGTGGGTTTAGTATTTTTGAATCTTGAGTCAAGTATAACTGTGGCCACAAGCTACTATAATGGTAGGAGCCATTCGCTGTGCAACTTTCGAGATTTCTAGTACGCGCCATGCGCATTACTACTGTCTACCTGCGGTTTCTGGAACTCTCCTGGCTTTTTAAGGCACCACGCACCTATAGAAACATATATAAACACCACCACTGCACTCACAGTCAGTCTGGTACTCAACAACTCACCGCATCTTGCATCACTCGCATCTTTTTCGCCGCGTCCGCCATCTTAGACCGACTTATGTCTCTGGCCTAGCCATGTCACAGGCTAGCCTTCGCCTGCATGGAGTCGAGGACTGACTACATCGCTACCACATTGTTGAGCATCCGCTTGGAGGATTCGCTACCGATTATCACCATGGTGTGCATTCGTCCCATGTGATGGATGTGATGGATCGATCCCATCGGGAGGGATCCGTCACATTATCTCCACAAATCACGGTGTCAGGCATCTCATTGGAGGACCAGGAAGATTGAACTGAACGTAATCATTAAGTCTCAGCCTGCCACGCTTAGAGCACAGATCCACATCCCGCCGTAATGTGACCTCTGTGTTAATCCCACCGTGATACATACACTCAACCATCTACGTAATAAACACAGTGAACATTAATTATTATTCTATTATTCATTGTCTCTATTCTTCAGATAACTTTCTTTCTCAAACTTTTTCATGTTTGCCGATCCTCTCTTGCAATTTAGCAGCCCCCATTTGAAGCCTCCAGTTCTTTTCAAATTGTCAGTCCAGCTCATCGTCAAAGAAGAGTCGTCTGCCATAATAATATTAGTTGAAATCTTGGATCAATGCCAGACATAGCAAAACTATCTTGAGAGCTCTTTAGTGCCATGTGGTTTTATTTTGCTAAAATAATTTAACTAATGTACTATATATGTACATAATATATTTTATCATGGTCGTCTATGTAAATTTTTTAAACCTTTTGTAGTCAGGATCCAAGCAGATGCGAGTGTCTAGTGTGCTATGTTTTATAATGTGAAACGGGGGACATACGTTACAATATGGTGAAATGTGGAGCACCCAACAGCAATATTGGTATTTTCTGAGGAACAGGGAATAAAAATCAGGTATACTAACATATGTCTTTATTTTCTGCTAAAACTTTTATTGTGATAGTTTTACATAAATATAATCTAAAACTTTGCCATTAAACTTCTTTCAAAAAGGAGAAATACAATTTTAAAGCTTAAAATATCTCTAGGGTGTTTATATCTTTAACCATCAGTGAATAGAAAAATGAGTCATATAAATGTATATTATTATAAAATTGTATAATGTCAATAAAAACCTGAAATTGAATTAGTACTAACTTAGTTCAATTTAACAAACAACATTTAAACAGCTCACAATAGTTCAAATAAGGAACTAAACAAAGGTGTAAATTCTTCAATCACCAACACCAGTGTGAAAGTTCTGCCGTTAAATTGTCCGTATTGCTAGAGAACACATTGTGGTTAGATGTCTGAACCTATTAGATTGTACAGTACAAGTAGAATATGTAATGGTTGTTGGAATTGAATGAGTAGAGTACCTACTTTATGTTAATATGGGCCCCTTGGACTGATGTTCCCAAATCTGACTGCTTATTTCCAAGTATAACAACTTATTTCTTAATTCACTAAGATGGAGATATAATTGGACAAAATAATACCTTTGTAACAGCGCCAGGCTGTGAAATAAATATTTACAATAAAAGTTATGAATTAATTGGCTACAGATGTAAAATATTATAAATTTATGATTTAATATGCTTCCAATGTACAACATATGGAATTCAAAAATATCTTTCACATTATTTCATAACACAATAGTGACAAAAGTACATAATTATATATTTACACTTCACAAATACCACACTTAAGGAAAAATAAAGATTAAGTATAATACCTTATCAACAAAAAAAAACTTATAACAGTTTTATAAAAAAAAATATTAAATAATTATTCAATAACCTACTCTTTTGTATACTCTATTCTCTCATAGAGATCACACTAAAATGCAGTCTATCAAGGAACCCAAATCCTACGCTACATTATTAAGATCGTGTTCATTAAGTAAAACAAGTATCATTTAATATTAAAGGTTAGATTATTAACTGTCTATCATTAATTTTACACATAATGAAAGCGTTCAACTCTTATATTTGTTTCTCTTTTAGAGATAAACCATTATTGTAGCAGCAATAGACGGAACACAAATCTATTGCACGGCCAATACTTTTGCTTTTCACCAAAGTGAATTAAATATCTATTCCTACTACATTATATTCTAATCCAATTCTTATCTATTGGTATGTTATGAAAGATGCTAAACTTGATTTAAGGAGAAGGAGGTTATTGCTGTCTACACGCCACTGCGGCCACCAGGGCTGCTCCGCGTCCACTTCCGTCCTCCGACAACATCAAGTCAAACTGAAACAAGACAATATTATGTTAGGTTAGGTTATAAATATGTACGTACATCTTGAAGGAAATACCAAAAAATACCTTTAAGTAATAAGCTTTCATTGCTAAAATAATTTCCAAACTTTTAATTTTTTTGATGCGCGAGAAAACGCCCATGACGACATAATGAGCCATGTGATGTCATCAGTAACCAGTAATTAATGTTCAATTTAGAACATCTTTGCTCAGTAACAAACTGTGACAGATTAGGGTTGTTGGATAATGATATTTGTTCTATATCCTTTTGTATTACGGTGAGATATATGATTTATTGTTAGAAAGATATAATAGCTGCTTTGTATTTGCATCAAAAGCTCGACCATACACTTCAAAATAATTAATATACCTACAGCCTATTCCAAAATATGTAAAGTAAAATTCGAAAGAATTTTCAAATTTGTGAATTTTTTATTAATTATTTTTATAGGAAACAAAAAAAAGTGAAGTGACAATACCCTTTATAATATGTCTGGGTAATTAAATATGTTTTTTTAGTTTTGTACAAAGTGGTATTTCTTCAGTTTATAAGAAAAAAACATTTGCAAGCGACAAAACAATTGTAAAAAAATTCCTCTATTTTTCCTCTAATCATTTTTGAAATCAGATACTTTATTTTTAAATTGCATTTGTCCGTTTGTATTATTAAAATCTGAAAGAGTTTTTCATCTTTCATGCTTTCAAAACCAGTAATCTATTAGATTCACAAATGTCTATTTGATAAACAAAACATAAAATTTTTCATACAATAAAACCTGCGAAAGACTCCGGCGTGACGCTAGAAACAGCCAATGCAGTAGTGTCAACATAACGGTGCGTTAATGTGACAGTTTTTTATTCACTTTTAAACGATGATTTATAAATTCTACATGTAATAAAACTTATATATTCAGAATTTTCTTCCTTTCCTTTCTTCTTGTATTCATGATATAGTGTCAATTCTTAATAATAATAATACACGTAAGATTATTAGTGTCTTTTTTAGACCATATTTTTTTTACCTGCCTACGCCCTCATTGTGCCATCTCAACGTCCCCTGATTTTCCCTAAGTCTTCTACTGCCCCCCTGAAAGTCTGAAATGCCCACGTTGAGAACCTATGATCTATATGAATATATATAACTTGTCATAATATTTCACCGGAGTTCTTTAATTCTGCTGTAATGATTTATTTTCTACAATTATTCTAACAAAATGTTGTCTTTTTGTGTCAAATCCATAAACAACGCTTGTACAAATAGGAAAAGAGGTTAAAATGGAGCTCTCAGCGGCAGTACTATCCAATTCTGTTCTTCATTGTGAAATATGATACAAACCCCGATAAAATCTCAAGAGAACTGCTAGCTTTGTATCGTATTAAGAATTATGCTGCAGTTGCATTGTATGATTTATTTATTCAAGTTTAGCTGACTCACCTTGAGGCCGGGGTCGACCAGCTGTGTGATCCTCTCTACCATGAGATCATGGAAGTGAGGGTGGAAGCGGTAGACGGAGCCGTCAATGCCCACCGTCACCACGGGGTCGGCCATCTTGTTGATGAGGCATGCGATACCAGCAGACACCAGGTGAGCCGCACGGCGGGAAACACACTCACAGATGTATCTCACGTTGGCGCAGTCTTGGTCGTTTGCATGCGGTAAACCTGCAAATAAGAATTGAACTACTGTTGTAGAGAAAGAAACGCAATCAAGAAATTAAGATTTTAATGCCACATTGAAAGGGTTCTGCAAACCCTTCTCCTAAGGCCTTAACCTTACTCATTGACAGATCACCTAAGAGCTACGTCTGAGCGTTGTAACATATTTAGGACTAGTAAACCTACGAATATATGTATGTATAAGTTTTATATCTTTTTAGAAAGGTTTGATAAAATAGGGTTTGGGGTGAAACAATAAAATATATTTATAATAACAATTGTACTTTCAATTGCTGTATGCTCTCTAAATAAGCAACATTTTATGAAGAAAATTACATGCAATTGTATAAATACCAAAGCCATCAAAAGCTCTTTTATGGAGGGTTTTATCAGATTAGTTTAATTGTTATTGCTTTTTAATGCTTCAAAGTCAGAGGTATTAAAGCATAAACTTCAAATTTCATGATACAACGTGAACATGTTATTGCAGTGGATTCAAGGATACTGCGTTTAGATAACAAACCTCACAGATTGTTAGAATGGAATCATTACTACTAGGCTGTTTAAAAGTTTACATTCAAGGTTAAATATAAATACCTATGTATATAGGTGTAATAGGAGAAGGTTTTTGCTCTTACCAAGTTCATCCAAAACATCCCGGCAGCTGGAGTAGTCTCCCTTCTTATCAGCCTCAATTTCCGAAACGTACTTTGTGTAGAAATTGCCCTTTTGGTACAAGAGATCTGAGCCGATTCCTCCAAACAAAAGTCCAGCCTTTGTGAACTTCACCAGGGCCAGCCTGACCAGCTCTCCCATGTACATTCCGGAGATCATCTTCTCTTGGCTAGAATTAGATAAATAAAAACGAAATTAAACTTAAATATTTCTTTTTTCTGCAATGTCTGCATGACTTTTACCCTTCAAGAGTGTGAATATATGTATAGATGGAGAAAGCGAAGGCGAGTTTGTGATGAAATAATATTTATTTTATTAAAACACAAATATCTTTGTACACATCACTTTTATTTAATATACACTCAACATGTTTCGCGAACGATGTTGAGTGTATATTAAATAAAAGTGATGTGTACAAAGATATTTGTGTTTTAATAAAATAAATAAGGCCATCACAAAGTAAAACCCTTAATGAAGAAGTTTTCTTCGAAAAATTAAATAATATTTAACTCAAATGTTCATAATTTTATAGAAAGACCCAAAGATGAAATGAAAATCTCCCAATCAGTGTGTATTACAATCTATAATATTATTATGAGAGGGATATTTCACCAACCTCTCAATAACTATCCATTATAATAAATAAATATTCGAAATAGGTAGATAACTTGGCTAACTTATCCGATATATATACATAAAATAAAGAATAACATATATAGAATAATAAGAAATGCCTTCCGGGCATGTTCCGTGATCCAAATATTTGCCTAATCGATGCCAACATTTCCATACAAAGCTGTATTTCCGAAACTCAAATGGGATGGAGATCTACAATGTCAGGCAAGTGTAAGTGAGATGGAACGCTGGACGGTTGTGCTAAATGCAACATTGATTTCAATTAAAATTTCTATGGAAAGCACTTCTATTGTAATATTCTTTGAATATTTATAATTAATAGCCACTATTCATATTTATAATTAACAGTAAAGTCAGAATTTATAAAGAAATAAATCGTAATTTTCCACTATCCTGTGGATAGTCTTATCGAGTAAATGGTGAAATATCCCTGAATAACATAGAATTTAACAGATTTATGGAGGTAATGAATAATATGTTGATGGATGCATGCTGTTCTGTCAAACAGAGTTACATCATACATTGTGACAGAAAGATATTGGAGTTTTTTATAATAGGAAAAACATTGTATTTTAATTTGCTTGTAGATACTAATGTAACTAACTCCCAGACTACTATTTTTTTTGGTATGATAGTAACTAGCATGTAGTACAACATCATAAAAAATTTGTTATTCATGCACATTGTGACATTTACAACGATCGGAAAGGCGTACAAAGCATAGTAAAAGATGTCTAAGAACATTGCGATCACAAACACACCCTTTCAAAACCTATGTTACTGAATGTTGTGTGTGTCTGGCAATGAATTCAATATCTTTATTTTCTCAAAATGAAATCGGTAATAAAACACCGTAGAAATGCAATGACTGTAATAACGAACGAATTATTATTAGGTGATTACAACACAATTTTTTTAATCACAGACACAACGTCTTGTGACGACGTGTTAGAGGATGTGTGATATGATGTAACATCCATACATGTCTTTTGGTCAGGGATGCGATATGACACAGCATTCTGGGAAGTCAAGTTTTACATTGTAATAGTATGTAAACACAAAATTTTGTTCCTCTTATACAAAATATGCAGACAGGTGTCGTATTACGAACCTCTGAATTACAGCATTTTTTGGAAGTGTTCGTCAATGTGTTAATAGACAAAAAGGGCGGGCTGGTAACTTACATTTGCTTTCCGGGGTTTATTGAAGATTCGTCAATCTCCCTATCATATTCAGTCCGGACAAAATCTAAATTTCCATTATCACCAAATGCTCCCCATTCAGTATTAATAAGGATATCATCTTTAGTGGAAATTCCATCAAACATCTCTGTATTCTTTGTCTTCTCTACATAGCAGGCGTTGCTGCCAGTGCCTGAAAAAATTATAAAGTATTGTTACATAACATAAAAATTACAAAAAACTTATCATCCGGGAAGCAAGGTTGTTATGTGAATAATAAATTTCAGAAATGTACTACATATGGGGTGATATTTTCTAGGTCTTGGCGACGGATGTGTTTGCCCATCTAATGCATGGCAGGCAGGATTAGGAGAGATTCTCTCGACCCATCACCTTGCACCGCATTGGGAGGGATGGATTCATATGTTCGTTATTCCTGGACACATTAAACCCCAGGTTCCTATCCACCCCTCGTACCTCATTCCTTCCCAAAACTTCTCTCCTTCCTTTAAAAAGACCCTTCACACAGCATCCCCAAAGATGATATAGGCCCTGAGGGATTTTGTTTCCCCTGGGCCTCCTGTGTGGAACTAATGTAAAAAAATAATATATTTATATTTGAGAACATCTTTCATATCTTGGGTTCTAACAAATATTCAAATAAAATAATAATTTCTTGGAGAAATTAGTATGCAGGTATTGCATTATCTACTCGAGCAATGGGGTATTTACAAAATAAAAAAAGTCTTGAGCGATGTTGATTTCCAGGCTTAAGTTTTGGAAGCGGCCGTGCTCATTCAAAAAAGCTAAGTACCTCCGAATATTAATATAGAAATACATAAATTGCTTACTGTGATTTAAACCCAATGAATCCTCCTCTATATTTCATTGCTTATCCCATATTTGCAGGTTTTATAATAAATAAATTTGCAAAAATCTTCTAACTAAATTTAGGCAGCCATCGCTCAAGTCTTCGATGAGATCTAAATATGGATATCTATCGTTTGACTGGTTATACGGAAGAAAATAAAATCAGATAACTCACCAACAATGAGGCCTATCCGGCAGTTGTGATTTTTCCAAGCGCAAGACATCAATGTTCCAGTAGTGTCATTCAGGATTGCGCATACATCAATTTGGACATCCTAGAAACAAAGAATAAATAATGAAAATTTTGATCTTCTATGTTTGACCGAGTTATGTATATTATATAGTTAAAGAGATCAGTAAGCTAACTGATTACAGCTGGGTGGTTTTAGTGCTTTAAAAAATACTTACGCCTCTCCTTGCTATAGCATCCTTCAGAAGTTGAACCACGTCTTCACCAACAACTCCAGAGCACTTGAATCCCTTTGTCCACCGTTCCAGTAACCCTTTAGTCAAACCAAGTTGTCGCAAGGGGAAGCTGAATGTAAAGCCAAGAGGAAGACGCTCCTTGTAAACATCGTTATCCTAAAATATAACATAAATTCTATTAAACCTCTGCGAAAGGTTAGAAGTAGGCACTTAAATTTTCTATTTATGGCAACATTGAATCATTTAGACCAAATCTGTATGATGGCAATGTTTAAAATTTACCTTCAAAACTTTTTTACAACATCATAGACAATAGAGAACAAAATACAGATTTTTGTTCTCTTACCTTCATGAAGTTGGCCAGGCACTCGGCGATATGATCGAAAAGGTCTTGCCCGGAACCTAACATGATGCTCTGCGGTATGGCGTAGATTTTGGACTGCATATCAAAATGGTTCTCTGCTAGGGTTATTATAAGGACCCTAAAATTGGTCCCTCCTAAGTCGAGCGCCAAAAACTTTCCCCTTTCTACAACAAACATAATTACAAAATTATATAAATATCACCTTCAATTTTTCTGAGAAAGCTCATCAATTTTTACTCATGTTAAATACTATTGTTATTTGCTTGAAAATATTAATTGTGTTTCACATAGGTGCACAAAATCTTTACTGTAAGTTTTTAATATTTGGTCAAATATTTTTTATTATGTATATAAATCACACAAAATGTTGAAAATAAACTCAGCTTACTAGAGAAATAGCATCTCTGTTTCTTAGTTGTTTATTATAGAATGTATGTGATATTTATAACGGGTGTTTTTCTCACCTTTTCCATTAGGCAAGTCCTGGACATATGTGACAAAGCATTTGACGACCGCGTCGTCATGAGTTTTCTTCCCGAGACCATCGTTGAGGTCCTTCAAGAGTCTGATCATAATCTCCCGAGTCTGCTTGTCCGTTAGGATGAGCTCCTCGCATTGCTCGCGAATCTGAAACAAAGCAAAGAAACATGTTAGTTTTATTATTTACTAGTAGTTCCCACCCAGCTTCACCTTATTTTCAGTGTTATTTTTTTTTATTTAAGAATTTTGAAAAATGTGGGGTAAAATCAATATGGCGTCCGTTTTCTATTTCTAAAGTGGTAAAATTTATATTTCAATTTTTCGTAGCTCATCATCATGATGAAGATGAGAGTAAGAACTTAAAATAGTTGTGTTGACCTACAAATTCCAGACAGAAGCTAAGTAGAAATAGGCACTTACGTTTTCTATTTATGGCAACCCGAAACTATTCACTGACAATTTATTTTAGGTGGCAATATTAAATGGAGAAGTAGAAACGAGTGGTTATCGAAAATTATATTTTCGATTGTCTGTGTCCCTGCGTAACTCTGGTTCAAATAGCTCAAATTTGCTTTTAATGTAAGTAGGTACCATTTTCAAAATGAAACTGATTATATGAAGAATATGGACGAGTGATAAATTACCTATCTGTAATATAATATTTTAACAGAAAATCATTTTAAATGTGTCATTTTCAAAATTGGAACTGATTTTTTAAGAATTCAGGCTATCCCGTGATTTTTCAGAGGTCTGCGCTGTTGATTGTGTGAATTGAATAGTTTTTCGTGGGCAGCATCTGTAGGATTTGCTTGAAATTTATATCCGACAGCAATTTGGCAGATTGTGGCTTAAAAACTTAATTATGGAAAATTATGCACAATCTCAAGTTATTAAATTTACTTCACGTGTTTGACAGATTCAGTAGTCAATTTTTTTACGTTTATGTATTCGTGTGTCAATTAGGGACAAGGGGCTGAGTTTGATGGCCAATGGCCATGGTGATAAGAGTGAAGGCCACGCAATCTGTTATCAATCGATCAATCGCTTAGTTATTAATACCTATATTTATCATTTTTATTCTTTACGAGGGGAATAAAACAACCTTTTCACTAATTCTGAGTTTTTTCTTTAGTCCAAAACTTTATTAGTTTTAAATTGTGTAACGTAATTCAATTATTATTTATGTTATATATAATTACTTTTAGGTATCTAATATTGATCATACGTTGTATAAATGTAAAACCCACAATAAACCGCGTAAAACCCAACCGAAACAATTACATACTTTGGCTACACACTCGGGTAAGTTTGTCTTTCATTTTTTAATAGAAATTATTTTAAATGCATATAATGCGAATAACTATAATATTTACTATTATTTTTCATCGGTTTCATTCTTTCACAGCGCCCTTGAGATGATTTTTCACAAAGCGACGCTATACAAATCATCCAAATATTATTTTTTATCATTTATTAATGGTTTTTGCGAGGCGAAGATATTTAACTAAAGCCTCGATTACATTGAGCGAGTTTACAAGCTGCTAGCCGGCGAATTCACTATCCGAAAGTAAACTTGTTCAGTGTAAAATCTGCTAGTTAGCTAGTATACATAATTACACTGAGCGAGTTTACTAGCAGATAGCGAATTCGCCGGCTTGTAGCTTGTAAACTCGCTCAATGTAATCGAGGCTTAAAATAGCAAGGACACAAAATATTAGTTTAAACTACATAATATTTATTACAACGTAGGTATCAACTATAAAAGCACACCTTTATTATTTCGTTGTCTGTATTATGCTATCTGTCTGTATTATGCGGCGCGAAACGCTAGCGGTTGCTTCGTTCCTTTCCCATAATTTGTGGCTCGGCTCGCGCTTATGTTCGCAAATACTCAGCATTACATTCCGATTGTAAGGTAGGCAAGCTATTCGTAGAAAGGATTTTTATCAGATAAGCTCTCATGGGTTTCCGGTTTACGAGCAAATAACACTCGGCGTCTATCGGGTCAGTTTTTTTTAACACTTAAATAAATAACAGATAAAAACATGCAAGTAACCCGAATCATTTTAACACGTTATTATATCGAACCCAATTTCCATAAGTAAGAACATAGGATTTGTGTGTATAAAATAATGAATTTATTAACAGTTAAGCCATTTTGCAAAAGCAACAACCTTCGCCTGATTTTTAATTCACATTGCATCAGCATAATTATAAATACCAACTAGAAAAAAAACTCGTTTTAGAAGCGTTACTAATGGATACTTAAAATTTATTGAGCCTATGTATATTTTATAAAGAAATGTTGCTCTCATTTATTTTGCTGACAGTGTGAAATTATTATAAAACTAAATTATAAGTGATCATTTTGTTTATTTATAACCTAAATTATGCAAATTTCAGTAGCTAGGAATACTAAGATATGACAATTCGATTTTGCAATGTTTAGTGATTTGACTGTAGCGACAGTACGAGGTAACTTAGTTTTAAAAAATATATTATAGACTTATTTAAGTAAAATATTGTTGTATTGTTGTATTGTTCACGCTAATTTATTTTGCCTCACAGCACTTGTGTTACGGTTTATTTGGCAATAGTTGAAAATAATGAAATTATGTAAAGAAGGGGAATTTTCGCAAATCGTGTGCGGCTCTCCACTTACCGGAAAGAAATTCAATTTTGGCAATCTCATGGGAGTTACACCTACTTTCATTATCACATCAAATATGTCAACGAAATATGCGTCACAGAAAATATTTTTTTTTTATTAACACAATAGTAATAAAGATGGTTATGATGGTTGATTATTAAGATTTTTAAAGCTTACTATTTCGAGATGTTCAATTATCCAACTCGATTTCCACGCAAATTATTCTAGTGCTTTCCGCACGAAAAATGATGTAAAACTTTCAGTTGAATTACATTTCTTGTGCTCTGGTTAGACTGAAGACAGAAATAACACGTTGCCATTATAAATCTTATGTACGTTACTAAAATATTCTCACTCTTGAGAACAAGTATGCAAGTTACTAGCATCAACACGTATCTATCTTCATAAAGCTGCAAATCTTAATTTTATCTATTATTCATAGATCTTGTATCTGGATGATAAAATTGATAATTTATATAATTCAACTCGATAATAGATTTCAATGTCATGTTACACATATGTTCAGAAATATAATACAATATATTATATTCATACTACCGCTTTCTTGCACACACTCGAACGAAGGTGCGAAGGTTATCATGCGACCAATTATTATTTATAACACAGGTATACCTGAACGCTTACAACAGAGAACATTGCTCGCAGTATATTCACAATAAATATAACGTTATTAGTTATTATATTGGAGCATTGCTGCTTCACGTTATTACTATATAAGTTATTAATCAATTATTACACTCATAAAAAGCCTTCAATAATTAGTGATTATAATCAGTAGTGGTAAAATTATGTATTATTCATTGCTATCATCTATCATTGCCAATTTCCTGCCATTTTATTTATTTTTAATAGGTGCAGCTAGATTAATAATACTATTAAACTGAAACGAGAAAAGAAATTGGAGAGAGTCAACCCTAATGGTCAAAACTCCAAACAAGCCAGACTATATCTCTAACATATTATAAAACAAAGTCCCCCGCCACATCAGTCTGTTCGCGATAAACTCAAAAACTACTGAACGGATTTTCATGCGGTTTTCACCAAAAGATAGAGTGATTCATGTGAAAGGTTTAAGGTATATAATTTGTCAAGGTTTTGGTTGAAATATATAAAGGAGAATGTCTGTGTGTGGTGGACGAGCGGGCGGGCAATCAGGCGGTGTGGGTTTGATTTGTATGCAAATCTACAGTTTTATGCCGAGGTTGATGAAATTTTGCACATTGCTTTAAAACAAAAGATGAAGGTCACTGTCTACATTTGATTTCGAAAACTCTGTAAAGCCCTGGCATCGCCGGGTACTTTAGCTAGTTATGGTTAAAACCATATTTTATAGGGATAAAACAAAGCCTGGGGAAAACGTAAAATGAAAAGCTAGTAGGAAGCGTAAAGCCGTTGGGCGTGTAGAGCAATTATAATTTTAGGAAATGATAAGAGGATGAAGAACATCTTTTCATCTATGATGCCATATCCCACCTTAGTAGAAAGAAGTCTCAGATAGTTGAGGTTCCATTGGTGTGGAACACAATCGTCAAACACCCAATAACAAACCTGGTAAACTTTTTAAAAAGGAATTAGCTAATTGTGCAAAAATAGGCCTATTTTTTTAAATGAAACGGCAAACAGCATTCCTTCAACAATAAAAAACTTGATATTTTAACGACATCACTAATTAATTAGACAATTCATTACAGCATAGCAACCACGCTTGGTATTTTAGACAACTAATCCAATAATCATTTGAATAATGCACAACCACAATTCGTTATCTGTGAATTATATTCGCTACTCGTGTAACGGATTGTCGTTCAGGTATTCAATCCACGCCCGCATTCTATTTTAGTTTCAATATTGAAAGTAAGCTGATTTTATAAATTCCAGTGTCATAATAAATTCTTCAAGATAAAAAAATACGATATATCAAAATTAGAGGACATATTATCGAACCAAGTTTTCAAACTTACTACGGTAGGTACCATAAAATAGTATGTAGTAATCTTATATTTAAGTTACTTGTATCTTGTTAACTCATTTTCATTGTAATTTTTCACAATAAGATGTACAGTATTGTGCGTTTAAAAAATAATTATTATTTGTAATATAATATGAAATGTTTTTCTTAGTTTTCGTGAACAATTTTTTTTAAATATATTTATTTTTGTCTTCTTAGAGCTTAAGTCACAAAAAGGAAATTCATAGTTGGTTTTGTTTTGGCTGTATACTACACAAGACATGTACAAACTGATAAAACGTAAACTCTCGATTCTCGAAAATAAATAAATCGAATTGTTTTTTTTTTAAATTTTAGGCAATATTTTTTCTCAATTATTCAAATAAATGTTTAGGTTTTAAATATTATTATTTTTCTATTACAGTATTATGATTATTTGAGTATGACTCTATTTGAGGAAACCTAATTTTAATTATTTTATAAATACGAATGAACCGAATAATTGAACTGAGATAACTTTCTACACATTATAAAAGCAATAATATTTACGTGCTACTTTGGACCACGTTTTTTATAAGTCGTGTTATTATCATAAAAATTATTCCGCAGTGATTCACCAATGTTATAAAATTTGTATACAAAACATTACCGTGAATCAGCAAAACTAGGTCACGAATTGCCTATTTTTTTCCAAACGAAATAGTCAAGCAGATTAATTAGTATGGAACGAGTTGCCTTACAATTATTCTTCACATTCCGTAAATACGAAAAAAAAGGTTCTCATGTGTAAAAACAACAATTCAGAAGTTTTTGTTCTGGAAAATCGATTTGGAAAAATTGATTTCCCAAAAAAAATATCCACCACCGTACACCCCCTGTCGCTGAATTTATGACAGGTCAATACTTTCAATTAGTTTATCTTTGCTTCCGGGCGAGAATCGTGCCTACTATAATAACACGCCTAATATTATAAATACAAGTTATTTATTATTTAAATAAATTCGTTTGGCGCCAATATCGAAAACGAACGCAGTCTTGTCCAAAACCTCGTGACACATTAATTTATGTCAATTGGCAAAGTGCCATTTCGTTTTCATATGTGTATACTTGTAATTCAAAACTCGCCACTCAAGTCTGGTTCGATCATTGATCGCAAGTTCATTTAAAATTACGAATTTTTATACACTCGTCCGATTTATCCTAATTTACCCTTGAATTAAAAAAATAAGCACTGTCATCACAAATTTTCTTTAGAAATTCTCGGAATGTTTTCTTATCAATATACGGAAAAATATTATATATTTAATACATTTTTAAAGTAAACATTACACTTTAGACAGGAAATTTAATTTCACTCATTTAAGTCTGTTATTAATTTTATTTTTATTAATTTCCTTTAGGAATTCTTGGAATGTTTTCTTATCAATATACGGAAAAAACATAATATATTAAATGCCTAATTAAAGTAAACATTACACAATAGACATGAAATTTTATTTGACTCATTTAAGTATGTTATTTATTTTCCAAGTAACTCACCGCGATGAAAACACGCAGAAAATTTGTTGTTCTTTAAAAAAAATCACAACATAAACGACATACTTGTTTATTTATGCTGATGTTATATTTTGTAATTATTCATCATTCATTCTAAAAATTATTTATAAAAATATCTGCGTAAGCGGCTTCTACGTGTATCGAGACTGATTGGTTAATTGATATAAAATAATTAAGATTAAGAAAAAAACGAATGTAAATTATCTGACAATTTATTGTAAAGCCGGGTCAAACGCCTTGGGAGTTTAAATTGGCACAAATATATTTGACATTGACTAAAAAACCTCGAATAACAACATCGCAATGGGATTTCTCAGTTAGTAACAGTTACTTGTGTCTAGCTGTCGTTGTTATTAAAAGATAATAATAATCTTGCAATAAAATGTACTGTCTATGTCTATATAAACAAATAATGAACTGGTAAATAACATTGTTTTTTCACGAATTTATGCAATTAACACAAACTCCGACACAAAATAGCTTTGTATGGGGTCTATGAGGTTCAAAAATCCAGGGGATTTTTTAAAGCTCCTGGAATTTGATAAATAGGCAATTAACACAGCATGAAAAGCCTTACAACTTAGATGATATGGAAATTTATTTACGAAATTAACTTTAGGTTTTTAGCGGATTTGGTATTTAGGAAATATCTAATTCTTTCTGTACATTAGTCGATTATGAATCGTCATTGTGTAATGCCAACCCCGTCAGGCTTTTGTGAAGAGGGCGGTTATTACGTACTTGAAAAACGACCATGCAATTACTTTGACCTCTAGCTCACTTTATCCCCAGACAAGGAAAGAATCGACAAATAGCACCACAGTAGACTGCCCTCAGACACGTAGGCACTTTTAATAACCTGAAAAACATCCCCTAAAATTGAACAACCTATTCATAATTTCGTTGTGCATACTTTGGTATTTTCAAATTAGAAACTTGTGAAAATTATAAAAAGAATCTTTTTAAATTCCAATAAGCGTTAAAAAGGGTACCTACCGATAGTGCGTTTTATGTGACGATTATTTTAATTCTATATTTGAGACGAGTAATTTTTATTTATTCTGTAAGAACATGTTTTTTTGTGTTCTGTTTCATGACCATGGTTTATTGATAAACCAAATTGATACCAAATGAAGCCTTTTATCACGCGACATCACATAGATTGAACGATTATTCTACGCTATTTTATTGTGATAAGATACGCGTCGGTTCTAGATAGAAAATACTTTTTTTGATTGCTTTTCATTAACTTTATCTAGAAATAATAATTCGCGCAACAATTCTGAGTGTGCACTCAGTTTTCATAAAATAACAATTTTTAATCACGGAAAAAATATTATGATTGGAAAATAGTCACAATAATAATAATAAGTCGCTGCAGGAAAAATAATGTTTCAATAATAAACTGTTTATGGGATTATTACATTTCCGTTGGTCAATACTCGTGTTAGATAATAAAAACCGTAGAGTGTGGAAGCGAATGTCAAAGGAGGTACCTCATGTTTTGAATATTTTTTGTTGCTTAGTGACGGTGAAAATTTCAAATTTATTATTTATTCTAGAATTTGAACAATTCGTCAGATTTCAAGGTTAATTTTTAAGTTCTTTAAAGGTTCTATTGATGTTCTGTCTGTTATTATATAATTCTTGGCCAGTTGTTTCACATAACTGAAATAATAACATAACTTGAAAAGATCTTTCACAGAACTTAAAAATTAATTTTGAAATTTGATGTATTGTTCAAATTCTGAGAAATAACTGGATATAAGTGTTCTATTCGTGAAGAATATTAGGTGAATTGAACAGTCAGAATTTCAAAATGAGAAATTTATGATTGAATTGAATGCAATTGTAAATCAAATATTTTATTATTGTTTAGAAATTTAAACAAAGAGGAATGTGTTGTGGCTGTATGTAGGTATAGGGTTTGAGCAGGAGGGTGAAAGGACGCCACCCCTCCTTCTCTACTCCCGCTACTTTTCCTCATCCTCAATGAAATGACGTCAGAGTTTGAAGGTCGTGGATTTGAGAAGGTTAAAACCACCCTTGTAGGGCTGCGGACTTGAAATCAGATAAAAATCAATCCAACAAAATTAGAGGTCTGAACAATCGATTTCTGAAACACTACACGTAAAATTCAATTGAATCAATAAATGTCGTTAGATACTTAACGTTTTTTTTCGTGGAAGTTTTTGTAATCTGATTAGATGATTAATGCTGTGAAATATATAATGTCACGCTTACGGTATGTCAGTTAGCACGTACACTATATATTTTAAATTTCAAGGCGCTATTATAGATGCTCACAAATAATATCCTTTGTTTTTTAACGCGAATTTGAAGTTCATTTTTAGATAATGTTTTGTCAGTATGAAAAATGTGCAACCTGTGCTGGTGCACCACGCGTTCGGCGTCCACACGTCATCGACACGTCAAATAGACGCCGGCCCTTCGGCTGAACACTGCGGCACAGGCCTACCTACATACATTACAAATATTCTTTATACTTTCGCAACGCATTGCGAATTCTCAGTTTAATTTAAGCACGGCCGAAAGAACGCTGTACGAATTTTCTTAACCCTATTCCACGATCCATTTCAATTGTTTCGGCGTTTTCCCGAAGAACGTAAACTTGCGCAAGGTCAAAGCGGTCAAAATTTAAAAATGTTCTTATTTTAAATGGAGCACTGGGGTAACTCACCGAGGGGAGAACCATCGTTGCCATACCCATCTTGATTGGTGGTTGATCGCTTCTTGTTTAAACGATTGACACACGAACACTGAATAAAGAGGTGCGAACTGAAATGTTTAAAACCAGGAGGCCGAACAGCGGCCGAGCCTTCTGAAGAACTTATCGTGACTGAGCTGGGAACTGACTGAGCATGTGCTGAACACTGAACACTAGAGGTAGCACCAGACTACTTGTATAGAGGTCATAGAGAGGCTTTACCTCTCTCTCTGACACCCGCTGTACAGCCCAGGTTGGAGGGGGACGACTGCAGCATACGCACTTCCATTCGTGGAATCCAGTGGCTCATGTAAACGTCACGATTACGGGAAATGATTTTTTCTCAGCGTTTTAATATTGTAGTCCAAATGAGTTGAATGATTTGCCAACGCATATAGATTGCATTAATAGAGAGTCGCAAATAATCAGCGATTAAAACGAATGTGTACATTTACAGATAATGAATACAATCTGAAATCAGGATCGGTACCTTAATTTCAGGAACTTAAATAATTAACTTTTATAAAGAACGGATAAAAAATACGATTTTGCTGTGTCATACATAATAAATGTATTGTTATTGAATCTTGTTATTAAATCTGTGTGTAAAAAAACTCGAAAAATTTGAAACGATGCGTCACAAATTGACGGATGCGCATAACATGTTATCGTGCATTTTTAAACCATCAATTCTAAAATTAGATATTTATTACAATGCGCAGTACAAAATACATAATGATATTCAATGTTATGGTTGTTCGAGTCGCCTAAAATAATTCACAAATAAAACTATTTTTACCTGCCTTTACGGCACCTCTAAAGCGATTATTTTAAGATCCATTATTACTTACAGGGCCGGCCCAGTGCAGGCGCAATTGGAGCAGTCCGCTCCGGGCGCCGACTTACCAAGGCGTCAAGGAGCCAAAGCCCTAATAATAACCTAACATCTAACACAGCGCCCTTTTACTACCGCCAGGCGCCGTTTGGCTCAGACCCGATTCCTTACCATGATTATCATAATACTTATAACATTAGCCATATTGGTGACATATATGTAACTGCAATATAATTTTACTGTGCAGTGGAAATGAACCCGCAAACTCCAAGTATAAAGTCAAATTCGTAGACCATTACGTCACAGACGCGATCCTCAAATTAACAGTCTTAATTTGAAAGCGATGACAAGCTAGAAACAAAGCTAATAAATTCTGCACTTCTAAAATATATTTAATTTCACGGTCAACGGAAATGATTTTTATTTATTACTGTGCATAATCATACTTCATGTTTTCATTCCGCACATCTATTTTTAATAATACATGGTTGTACTTGTTATTTTTTAACCAGCAACTGACTAACTACTTTGTCATTTAAATACATGTTTTGTGGTGATAAAAAATTGTTTATTTATTCAGCTTTTTGCTATGGCCTTTGCATAATAAAATAAACAAGTCGAAAATCTATTAATAAACAGCTACTGTTGTATGATTTATAATAGTCCAGATCACTTATAATTTTTATGAGGAAGCATTGCCAAAACTATAGGTAAAGCATAATTTTAGATTCCAAGTCATTATATTATTGAAATGGGATATCCTGTACCTGTGGCATTCTTTATCGTTATTTCAGCAAGTGGACGATGAATAAATTAACAAAATATATTTCAAAGTTCACTAGTCGCGTCTCTTGCCACAATTTTGCGTCATTTGTTCGAACTTTGATCTTTATAGTATTTCGTCCGGTCACCTAAAACTGGTTGTGAGACGTTATAAAAATAAATTTAATCAAAATTCATCATTTATTCGAACTTTGCGTCATTTTGCATCATTAATTCGAACTTTGAACTCTATAGTTTTTCGTCTGGTCACCTGAAACTGGTCGTGAGACGTTATAAAAATCAATTTAATCAAAATGCATGGCGGTTGCGCAATTCGTGGTGTGGAATTTCATAAAGCCATTTGACATGACGGCGAGCCGCGGGTGATCGCGTAGGTTGCGAGATTGCGCGTGTGTGTAGACGGCGATTGTTTGTATGTGTGCTCCCTCTGTATTGTGGAAAGTCGAGCCCTCCAAGAGCCGACTCTGATTGGCCGAGACGCGGGCACGTCTGCGGCTACATGCCCGACCTTTGTATTGAGCTCTCTCACACACACGAATCGATTAAACACATATAAACTCTTGCGTATTTGTGTAATTTTCCATACTTTGCCCCGTCTACACTTTTGGCTGTGTGCGCGCGAATTGGTCGATGAATGTGCCCTGAGACTGTGTGAGTGGTTGACGTCACTAAGTTTGCAGTTTCATCATCCTATTTTGCGCCACGTGACAGCTGCGCTCCAACCGTAAAAACGAAGCGAATCAGACTAAAGGGCAAAGAATAACGTAGACACAATGATGGGAAGATACTAAATGAGGCAACCTTTTTGTTTATGAACGCGATTCTGTATTATGGGTGTGTGACTCCTGTCTGCATTCCTCGGTAAAGGTGCTTTAATGGATTACTCATTCAAATAAATTGCAAATAATAAATATTAATACGAATAGGAATAACTGGAATTTTTCTGACTGATCCTTCTATTTTGAGACTTGTTCCAATTAAGGTAGTTTCAATTTGAGAGGCTGGTGGGTACCGGGAACAATTCCCACCTACTGTGTCACGGGACGGATTTGGAGTGACTCGTTGAGGGTTTTATCTATCCAGCAGGACTCGCTCGACCATCCATCGCCTTGCATCGCAGTGGAAGCGATGGATTCATACGTCCCTCGCTCCTGGGCGCACTGATCCCCAGATCCCTACCCACCATAACTTTTTTTCTTCCCAGATCTGCCTATCCTTCCTTTCCTTAAAAAAAACCCTCGACACGGCATCCCCAAAGATGTCACAGGCCCTAAAGAAAATTATTTTCCTCAAGGCCTCCTGTGTGGGGCTAATGTTAAAAATATATGTTAATACGAATGGGAATGACTAATTTTTCTGACTGAACGGAAGGTAGGGGTTTTTTCTGCATTTTTTGATCTTTTCGTTTCTGCTCTGCGAAGGCTTCGATCACTTCAATGACATGATTTAAAGCTCTGCGTGGGACATAAAACGTAAGCCCCTTTGAACTACGTGCAATCTGTCAGTTCTTACTTGTGCAATCCCCGACCGACAGCTGAATTTCCAATACGATTAAATAATTTCCGACAAGCTTCAAAAAGCGCAACACTCCTTTCCAAGTAATTTAATCACACTTTCTTGTAATACTCTTATCTTGGCTCATAAACCACCTCCTTTATTTTATTTTAACAAAAACAAAAAATCGTTAAAATATATAAAGATCGCTTAGATATGCATCTTAAGAGGAACGGTTGTGCGACCTTTTTTCATGCAAAACTTAAATTTCGATTCAAAATACTTGACCAAATTGAATAACTATTTTTTAATCGAACGATATGTCAAATATCTACGGCGGATAAGTGCTCTTTTAAATTATGTAATATAGACCGTTAATGAGGTCAATTTTTTTTTAAACTTTGGAATATTTTTGTCAGTTAATTACATTTATAAAAAATAGTATTTTCCTATCTACTGTGTTGATATAATGAAAAATAATTTAAAAAAGAAAGCACCTTAAAAGAATCGTTTCTTTTTGATAGAAATTTAAATTTATCATCATCATCATCATCATCATCATCATCATCATCATCATCAATCATCAATATATTAATACGTGAAGCCAAAACTTTGTACCCCTTTTTACGAAAATTGCGCGGACGGAGGAGTATGAAATTTCGCACACTTATAGTTTATATAGAGGAGGAGTGCAGAATGCTAATATTTTTTAAAAATTATGCATAAAAATAGATTAAATCAATAACAAAAACATTACACACACTACCATGTATTTGACACACACACTCGCGTCTTTACTCTATTGTTTATCGTTAAAGTCTATGGTCAAATTGAGAATAGATTAATATTGTTTGTCTTTAATATTATTTGTCTATGGTCTTACTGAATGTCAAACATAAAAAAAAATTACAATTATGGTCGAATTTCGACTATTGGGCGACCACTAGTATCGACAAATTTGTGTTTCAAAGAAAATCGGTCATTTGTAACTTAATTAAACGGCAATCAAAATGCTTTTTCTAATAATTTAAATTTTATATTTCATTATATTTCCATTGCAAATAGTTCAAAAACATACTTTTTTTAATAAATTTGAGTAACTCTCAAATAATTGCCAAAGTTGCCTCTAAAATCATGAAAAAAATTAATTAATAACTAAGATTAATATAAAAGATCAATAATTCGATTATTTGGTATGGGAGAGTACTATTGCCCCTGTATTTTTGTCAATCAATCCAAAAGACCAGAATCTTCTAAAAATGCTTTTAATTCTTAGGGCTGTCTCAAAATAAATATGTAATACATATTTTCGGCATATATTATCTGTAATACAAAATATATATTAAACATAGACATAATATCTCCCCACGGTTGCAGTAAACAAGGATGGAAACCATATACCAATTAGTTAAAAGCTTTAAAATAAAACTACAAAAGTACCTATGTAAATAATATAGGAAACTCTCTAAGATCGCGGTATGGATGGGATAGAAAGATCATGAATTCAAGATTAATGTCATCCCAAAATACTTTGCAATGCACGATGACGGGTGGTTAAATATGAATTTTATGAAAGCGTAAACATCCGCTTAAAAGCTTATGGCTTCAAAAGAAAGGATGGTATAATCATCAGGATAGCTGGAGAGTTAAATTATATACTTCTATATTGAAAGTTTGATTTAGTAAGTTTTCAGACAAAACTGCGTACAGAGTATTATTTAGCTTCTGGGCGTTCGGTACAGTGCTTGCAGATACTAGAATAGTACCTATTACTACTGGTAACCCTACCGACCTGCTCAACTGCTCACCCCTCTGTTGAGTTTGGTGGCCAGCCCTGTTATGCGTCCCCTATGTAGGTTTACCGATGTATAATGTACAGCTATAAATGTTCCATGCTTTTGATCTTAACATGTGACGCAAGTATGAATACTCCGGTAACCATTTATTGGATAACACCTCTGCCATAGGTCACCCTGAGTTGTTCGCTACGTTTGGTAACATTAACAGGGGTAAGGCTTGTCTTCTTTTTGGCAAGCCGATTCGGGAGGGCCCGTTTGAGAGAGACCATTTGGCCGCTTCTCTCGACCCGTCACCTTGCACCGCAGTGGGAGGGATGGTTCATACGTCCTGCACCCAATGACCCTCAAATTCCTACCCAGACCTCATACCTTTTCGTTCCCAGAACATCCTCACCTTCCTTTCCTTTAAAAGAACCTCTACACAGCATCCCCAAAGATGACATAGAGCTTGAAGGAAATTATTTCCTTCAACTGGTATTTTAATGAAAGGTGCTCCGAAGTACCAACCTTCCGAAGTACCAATCCGAAGTACCACCTTCGACTCCGGTGCAAAGACGTTTAACGTTAGTACACAATTAAAATTTCAGCATGAGAACGGAACTTAATTTTTTTTATCTGTATTATTAATACGCTAGCGTCTGTCGTACATACTCACTTCACGTAAAAGATACAAACGGAAGTGCTGCCCTCTATAATATTCAAATAGAACTATTGAAGTTTTCATACAAACGGATTTTTACCTGTTAGTTATTGTATATTGTCCACCACGCTGGAGTGAAGGACTCTTTTCAATGGTGATTTGATTATGTACGGTGGAAGACTTTAAGATAGATAATAATATAAAACTATTTAAAATTGAAAATATTTTTCGACTAGTTATTTTGATCAATAATAATATAATATGATGCAGCCATTTTTGCAGGTGTTTATTGTACATAATGTTTTGATGTCGGCGCCCTGTGATAGGAAATTATCGGCCTACTGAAAGATAACGTAAGTATATATGTATATTACGGCGTAATGGATGCAAATCAAATGACAAGGCGCATTGTTACTTGTTACTGAAACTGGCCGTGGATCGTTTGCTCGCGTTAATGTGTCTGTGATAAGCCTACTAATGTTAATCAACCAGACGGAGATAACGGAATGCCTAAGTGCCAAAGAATGGAAAAGGTGTGATCTAAACATTCGCTGCGAAAAAACAGGTGTTTTCCTAACCTAAAGAATCAGATATAAAAATAGACTAACTTTACCCACTCGACCCTAAGGTAGGTATTATTAGGTATATCCCCGTTTTGCGTATTTGGGGTTTGGTTGGGCATTTACACAATACACAGCTACACTTACCTACATACATCTACATACATCATATATCCTGTGCTTGCAGTTAGTATTGTCACATGTTCCTTCCTACCCATCCCTATATACCTGCCATTTTATATTAACCACATCAGTCATTAATCGACCCTCGCCGCCTAAACATCTCTGCATACCGCTCATACACTTCTTACCGCATATCGCAAACCGAATCCCGCATATCGCGACTAATATAGTCATATAAGTGCATAATAAACCCAGCCAGGATAGAAGTGCAGTAAGTCCTTTTTTCCTTTCCTTGTGCATATTATCTACTTGTGCAGTGGTCTTTCACACAGATAAAACACGCATCATTCATGGACCTTCGACATACTCAAAACCGCACAAAAAACGCTTCAGGGGTTGAGGTTCTCACATTTGGGATGCTGTGTGGATAGTCTTCTTGATGAGAAGAAGTTTTTTTAAGAAGCTGCTCCCGTCTGGAGCCAGTGAGACTATGGCATCCCCAATTGGGGTATGTTGTGAGGCTGAAGGTAGTGGAGAGGGGAAGGCAATGGGGAAGAGGAAGGTGAGAAGTACCTGGCTACTCAGATTTGGTCACCAAACACGGCTAAAGCCATTTCAAGCAACCTTTCAATTCTGAATGGTGGTCTTATACCAGGGCGATACTGAGAGTATCTTCCTCTCCAGAACGTGCCGCAAATAAACTATATATTATTTTAAATGAATTAATCGTGAAATAACACAAATCAATCAAATAAGATGTATTTGCCCACGTCGGAATTCGATCCCGCGACCTTCGGATTGCGAGTCAAGAGCCTTACCCCTAGACCACGCCAGAGGTCATAAGTGGTGTAATTGGGTTTTAAAGCGTCTCTTAAGTTGTAAGAGGGAGGAAAAACAAAAGTTTAAAAACTCACCAGCTGATTTCCTGAGCAAAATAACTAATTTCCTCGCATTGTATACCTTATTTTCTATTACCGGTAGAACAAACACAGTTACCTGATATCACGTATGCTTTGTTCTTCTGCATTCCGTCAGTTAACATGGGAAAATCTATGGAAGGGATTACCCATTTTCACATAGACTCACGTTTCAGAAAAATAACTTAAAAAAACAAACTCAAATTCTAAGCGTCCTAGTTTATGTATTTATGAATCTAAGATATTATACTTTCCCATAAAATTTAACGAAGTATGAAAGCTCGTTCACATTCAGCTATCAAATATAAAAGATCATAGCACGCCAAATAACGCTCTCCATATAATCCCTTCAGACCGTTCACACCTAAGCGTTTTTAAGCGCAGATCAATCATAGACAATACACATCTCAGACGTAACCGCTCCAGACGCGATATCCCAGAAGATAACTCTCCCCTTCTCCGACTAAAACAGGAGAGGGGGTCATTGTAATTACGGAGCTGCCTAGACTCGTGGATGACAGATGTCAAGTTGACAGATTTCAGTACAAAAAATATGCGTTCCGTTGCCGCTCCCTAATTCGACTGACCCCCTCTCCTACCACAGGAAGAAATATTTGATAGCCTCGTGTGAAAGGACAAAAGATAAGCGCTCGCGAATCAATAGATATCTGCTCGCAGATATATAGCTCAGTGTGAACTAAGCATTATGATTGTATAGTACGTTTTAAATATATAAAGCATTGATATTTTGCAAAGTCCTAAATAATGCGAACGTTTACAGAAGTAATCGTTACGTGTAGAAATATAATTTCCGCGAAAAACTCTGAGGCTACGTGCCGTGTCAGCTGGGCGACATTATTTATGTAACGCTGAAACTAGGTTACCCATATTAATGTTTGCTTTGCAATTATTTTGCAATTGGACGCGGTAAGAATTCTTTAAAATATTCACCCATTAAAACCCGACATTCGACAAAACACAGGTCTCGAATTATAGGTTTTTTTAAACTTTAATTACATCAATTAATAATGGTGCATACTTTTAAACAGCTTCTCAAAAATGTTTTAACTTGTTATATTATGTTAATACTAAAACGGTGCCCCTTAATGATAACACTGCTCATTGTTTGAAGTGTTGATTTTATGTTGTTAGTAATCGTCTAATGTTTAGTCTACTTGGTGCCTCAGGGTACCTACATGGTCGATCGATATAACCCTATATCAAAACGATATTGCTTAAATCCGTCATCTAGGGTCAGTTAGCAATATTTGCCATCACCGTCAACAATTGGTAAGAGAAATTCCAACCGATGATTGACAAATTTTAGCCCGGATTTCATAAGTATCAGATAAGTTTCGGTTAGCTGTCAATACATGCATTTATTTGAATTATGTCCTTTGTTAATCAAAATTCTGGGTTATTTAATGAACTATTGAACTCACGAATAGTTTTATATTGAAAGAAGTCATGTCCGCGATCCATAGACTTTATCATTCAACTAAGATGCGACCAAATTATTCCGTTCGAATTTTGATAAACTAAAGTGGCTGAAATGATTAACTAATGACTAAAGAATTGATTAACTAATTAACTCCCGTATGGTGTCAAAAAGTAAATGCATATGAGCACATGAGTGCACATGAGTGCCAATGCATATTTAGGTCTGTATTTCAATTCAACATTGCCAAATTATTTATATTTTTACGTATTTGACTGGCGTTTGACGTTTCTGAATGTGAATTTATGGACAGATCCGCCAGTGTTGCCAGCGTAAATCGAATTCTAATTTATTCCCCACGAATATCGGTTCGATTATCAACAGTGTGCTATAGATATCCATATAAAATCATCGGAAGTTACTCCTAACGATCCGATATTGTAAAGTTATCGATTTCACCGTGCTATAGCCCCAGGTACCATATTTAACCACAGGATAGATATAACCGAAGAATGTTACTTGATCCCGCACAGGGCCGGCCCTTTGCAGGTACAATTCGTACGCCGAATTGAAAAGGCGCCAAGGCGATGATATTATTCAACACCTAACACATCGCCCTTGAGATTATTTTTCTTAAAACGGCGCGCTACAAAAACATACAGATGATCCAAATATTATTGATCACAGTGATCACCACCTGGGCGTCCACTGTTTTTGACAAGGGGCGCTAAAACTTTACTCGCGCCAGCCGTTTGGCTCAGCGCCGGCCCTGATCCCACACAACATTAAATATCCAGAAAAGGTTCTGGTTTCAACGTAGGCGGAACACTTCAAAAGATAAGATCTTTCAGTTGAGGAATTCTTGTTATTTATAGCCCTTAATTATAATGCTAACGGTTTAGACTTTAGATCAATAACCCAATAAAGGGACGAATCTCCATTCATATATTTTTACCTTTAGCTCCCATTCATGCCGAAGGTATTCAAGATATTCTACCTGTTCATTCTAGAACTTCAACCCTCGTCATAACTATTATTCATAAGCACGATACAAAACGTCGAAATGCGCTTGGTTCTTTTAATTTTATTTTACACACAAGCAGGTCTTAACACGAGATTACTACATCGCTTTCTGATTTGGACGAACAATGGTTTTACTATAAGGCTTTATCATTTAGCCAAAGTAGATTTTTATGCGATTGTTAAGTGCTTGAAATGTTTTTTTGATTCCCAGAATTTGGAAGAGTATGATGCGGGTATTAACGAACAAAAAATGATATTGCGTCACAACTTGAGAACAAAATAATTTGGTTATATGTGTGAGTAATGTGTAATTATTATTATTAAGCATGTAACACACGCAGGTAAGTAAAAATGAAAAATGTATGTTGTTCTGAGAGTGTGATGGCAATCATTTTAGAAATTTAATTAAGCAAAAGCAATAATAATTTTTTTTCTGTAGTTTTGATCTCCTAGAATCTATGTAGAATAATGTTTTTCAAGTGTGTGTAATAGATGTAAACTGGAATGATGTCTTTGAAGTTGAAAAAAATCCACATGAACTATTATTGAAACATGAAATTGGTTTACAGCATAACATAGATAATATAAAGCGCATTACTGAAGGCGTGATAAAAGTGATCCAATAATTAGTCGTTCCAGTTCGTCAAGCAATAAATACCAGCGCAAAGCACGTAAAAATACATTGGTTGAAATCTGTAATATCTAATATTGGTACCGAATTTGAAGCAAAGTTTATCAAAGCACAGTCAGTGTTGGTGAAAACATTTCTTGAAGAACACAATATCCCTGGAAATATTTGGTTTAAAGCAAAACACGCCGGTGCAAATCTTAGGTACTTAAATTGAATCAAACTTCATCAATTTCGAAGACATAAAACTTATCGTAAAATTCAGTAAGCAACATTATGTGTAAAGAGGACTGGTGAAAACATTTCTTGAAGACATGAAACTAATCTTGTAAGCAACATTATATTTACAGGGGACTGGTGAAAACATTTCTTTTAGACATAATACTAATCTTTTAAAATTCAGTAAGCAACATTACGTGTAAATTTGGGCATTTCTTTCATATCAATAAATTAGCTGCATTAAATTTATCAAATAAAACATTGTCGGCCTAAATTCGTTGGTGCTAAACAACAATTATTTCAATAAAATTGCGTTGATACGCTACGTTCGTACATTTCAACGTAAAACGTCTGACAACACTTTCAAGACAATAGTACAATACACGTATAGGTAGGTACACGAATCAATCCCGGTGGATAAAACACAATGATATTGACATTACGAAGTGAATAACATTAAAATGAGCCATCCATTGCCATAAGTTGAGCAAACAGGAGCTGACCGTATCGGAGACCTTGACCTCCAAGGTCTTGCGAGGAGGTCCCGGGGTGGCTTTCCTATCAGCCTTGTGGACCATGGTGATCTTCGGCGAGACCTCCTT
The DNA here is from genome assembly GCA_936435175.1 of Glyphotaelius pellucidus. Taxonomy (NCBI): domain Eukaryota; kingdom Metazoa; phylum Arthropoda; class Insecta; order Trichoptera; family Limnephilidae; genus Glyphotaelius; species Glyphotaelius pellucidus. Next base: position 13,798,609 of record OW386550.1, read on the forward strand.
CTTTTTACCTCTGCAGCCAAAAAGGCACAACATACTTCCGCCCTTGCCTTTTTTCTGGAAAAACATAACGACAAAATACTGAAAACGCATGCAAATAACATCTCAACAAAAATACTGATTCATTTTAGCAATATCGAAAGTTTGCTGGAAAACAGTATTAACAAATAATATCGTTATCTGGAAGAGGATTGTTTTTTAATACATCGGGCACAGGAGCGGATTTAGCCGTTTGGGGGCCCTACTCGCTAAATAATATTTAAAAAAAAAAAAAAAAAAAAACATTTCAATAGGATTTATGGCGAAGAACACGTTTTTCGTATTAGAAAACACGAGTGGATGAAGGTTTTTTAAAATTTATATTATTTGACACCTCACAAGAGAGCCTCTGACTCTAACATCTAGGTAAAGATAGGGGAACTATATCGCCACCCAGTTGGGCAGCGTTGTTAGGCGGGTTAAAGTAGAGGTAAAGGGGATTTATTAATGCGGGTCTTGAAGAGCCCTGACTGTACGAAGGAGGAAAAAAAGATGCCCGTAGCTCGTTCCACTAGCCGACTTACACAAAACGAGTCGAAGAAACGACCCGTTCATATGAAGCCAACATAAACTGTAACGCGTGTTCCGCTCGTGTACGTCGAGTTTCACGCGCGTACACTGGTGTACCGAGGATCAATGCTGCTAGCTCCTTAGAGCAGGCTCCATTAAAATACCGGTAGAACAGGCTCAGCATGTATTCATTTCGTCTGTGCATTAGAGATGGCAATCGGTTAGTTAACAACTGATTGTCAATCACACGGACCGCCCTCTTGTGTGCAGAATCAAGTAGATTTATCAAGTATTGATTGTATTACCTATATAGAGTTCCAGCCCAGAAGTGGCTCCCAAATTCAATTGTTGTGCGTGCTAAGAATGTTACCAAAAACATTAACTTGGTTGACTGACTGACACTGACAAGCAGGCAGCAGTTGTTATCGATATTACATCTGGATGATCTGATAGGAAACCCGCTTGCACAGCGTGGGTGTAAACTGTAAATTGTGCGCCCTAAACTTTAAGTTTAGACTAACGGAATTAAATACTCTGTTTTTGTGAAAGCGCTATGGTATTGAAAAGGTCTCCTACATTATTTTGCAATTTGACTAACTAACTAACGGCCGTTGTTCCCAACTTTTCGATCGATCAATCTGAGTCTCCGATTAGGTAAGGGATCTGTTTAGTCCCGCTCGATTCACCTTCCAAATGGTCGGAGAGTTGCGTTGGGAAGAGCGAATTTTTTTGTACATATGAGGAGTGTTGAGCCAAAATTTCGGCTCAACAGTTGATCAGTAGGATTGGGAACAATGACCTTGAACAAAAACCTTGGACATTGGGAGTAAGAACCGGCAAAACCACATCCAATGAGGTAAATAAAAACTACAAATAACAGAGATAAACTTATATGGAAAATATTTTTTTCAAAATCAAAAATTAACAATTTTCCAATTATCATCATCGCTAAGCTCGTACGATCTTCTGATATCTGGAAAACTAAAAAATTTTTACGGCTTCCAGTTATACCTGCATTACTCTTGAGTTGTCTCAACATGCCCCCAGAAAGATAATTTTTATCGGCCATTTTTATAAACAAAACCAGTTATTTTCATTAGTTGTCATGCTGCGACAGTTTGACACGCGATCACTAATTATTATTATAAACGTTTTATTTAATGGTTCTTTCGGCAAATGAACAAAGATAGTTTTTATTTTAATAACATATCAAGGCGCCAACCGTAAATCATAACAATAAACAATGCAGACTTGGGCTAGGTTAGGTTTACTGTTATAAACAAAATAAAAAAGGTTATCTTATCGACTGGCCTTAAATTTAAATTTTAAACTTAATTTATTTGGACTGTCTTGCGTTTGTTTACTTGTTGTAGATATTATTATTATGTTTTTTTAATATTGTCAAATTTTTTGTCACTTAGTAAAAAATATTTGTTGATTTTTGATATTGTTTCAATATTAAAAAAACATAATATTCACTGCGGAACATATCTATGTGTTTCACGTTTAGTTTTTTAAAAATGTTAGATAGCTGGTCAAGATATTTAAGAGTGTACATTAAAACATTTTCTAGTCTAGTGATTTTATCATATTTTCGAGAGTACGTAGGTACATTATGTAGAACTAGTACCCGAATCTCTTTAAATATAATAGAGTATTGCGTTATACCATATTTATGGAATTTGGGAGACGGGTGGATGAATAACCAACATCCCTGCCATAAGTTACCTCAGGGGTTCGCACGTTTCGCAGGGGGTGACGACTCAGCAAGCGTGCCCGGGTTCATGGGATGAGGTTTATCTATAACTTGGCGGCACATACGTTAGTCCACGTACTGCATTGCGAGCCGGATCGGGACTCGGAAGACACTACAGCACAGCCTGGGAGGGTGGATTCATACATCCCTTTCGATTCATACATTTTCCTTCCGAGAACTTCTTCTCCTTTCTTATATCATTAAAAAAACCTCCACACAGTATTCCCAAAGATGACATAGGCCCAGATGGCAATTATTTTCCTCAGGGCCTCCTGCATGGAGCTAATGTAAAAATGAAAAATGCTTATGCTGTTCTAATGCATCATCGTACGATCGTATTTTTTTCTCAACAAATAAATAATGATATATACTGCCACTTAGTAAACTTTTGAGTAACTAATCGTCAAGTAACTTAAGCATAGAATAAAACGGTGACCGGACAACTCGGAATGAAACCAACTGAGAACCATCTCAGATAAGTCATTTAGAGTGATAAAAAAATATACATTAACAATTGGTTAAATAGGTTACGTTAGGTTAGGATTATCGGCTAATTTAAAATGATTTTATTCATGACTTTTAATGACTTTTCAAGGAGGTGTTGAGTTGACTTTATTCTCAGTTGGCATGGAACCGAATAAAACATAGCGGTTAAAGAATTTAGATTTAAGGTAACAGATAATATCCGCCAGATAATAGTACTAATCGTGAGTTTACCCGGAGATGGTGAAATACCCTCTACAAATTTAAACAACTAAATTAGCAAAAATCCTGACAATTATTCCAGACACGTTTGATGCCATCAAAAACCGAAATCGCTTGGGTATTTTTAGCAATCTCAATGAAAAATCAATCTACCCCTATGGGATTGCATGCATATATCCTTCCGCAGTACTCACATAGTTCATGGTTTTTGTTAATAAAATAACATTGATGATTTGAAAGGCCCTTCACTAGTATTAATAATTAAAGAAGTGAGTTTTTTATTAGATTTATTACAAAGAAAATTCATTCAAATCATATTATTTTTACTCGAAATAATGGCTGCATCATCTTAATCGATATTACGAATTGTGAATTTCCAATCAATTTAGACAATCAGACAATAAATTGAACAATTGATTGCAAGGCTAGTAAATTGCTTGAAAAATGAGATCATAAAGTGACTAGGCTTACTGTCAAGAGTGTCAGGGAAGCAATGGACACAAATTGATAATACGATACGAAGTAATGCAAAATCATGTGTTTTTGATTTGAAAATTTGATCGCTTAGAAATATTTCAGATGCTTTAATTAAATACTGCTAGTATAACAAATATTGACCATTGAAAAAATCGAGTATTTTTTTGGTAACTCTCTTTATAAGCCCATAAAAAAAATAAAGTATCAGACCTATAAAAACTGCTTTAAAGTTAGGAGCCATTTACCAGTGGCCGGGAATTTAAATTTCATTGCGATCGTACCCTTGCAGCTATACAGGGCGGTTCCGATGAGAAAGATTAATTATTCTCCATACCAGCATTTCAACATAATAACTCAATATCGATTTTATTTTGTTCCAAATTTGCTTTGATTGGCCCACATTCAAAAACGCTCAAACTCGTTATGATAAAACAATTAAAATTATGTACTTTTTGTGATTATTTTTTGATCATAAATATTTATAATTTTTCAATAATGTCTAAGCTAAATAAGAATGTATTTTTTTAATGTATTAGTTTGTAAGGCCGTAAATAAATAGACAAACTGAAGTATTTTCGTCACAAAACAAGGGCGCGGAACTTTTTTTGTGATTTTATTTGAACTAAAATTAAAATTCTGAAAAGTAGCTTTCCCAAATAATTTATGATTTATTTCAATGCACGATTATATGATTTGAAATATATGTTGTATAATACAAAATTTTGTTTGAAAATTTAACAAATCTGCCAACGACCTACTAAAACCTTATTGTACTAAAATAAACATATTTTCTCAAAATTTAAAAAAATAGCTTTACTAAATAAAAGAACAGTCTTTCCAAATCAATTTAGAATGTTTTGTGGAAAAGAGTCAAAATATCTAAAATTTGATTTAAAAATGACATATTTCCAGTTTTGTCTGGTTATTCCCTTTTAACGTACCTAAGGTACGAACGCCTTTTCGGTTATGGTTTTATTGTAAAATGTGGCAATTTAAGTTCTCTAGAAAACGACCGTAAAACAGTTAAATATATGTGGCTGAACCTCGCAAAATAAAATAAAACACTCTTTGGCGAGGTTTTTTTCTTGCACTAATCAAAACAGGCGGCTGGTGTTAGGCGGGTATTTAAACTTTATCGCCATGTACATAAGGAGTGTTATTGTTAGCGGCCCGATCACAAATGTTCCTATACTTACAATAATAATAGTTCCATACTTAAAAATAATAGGTAGGTATCAAACGCACAAGGTAGGTGTTATTAATATTCGTCGGGAAGCAAGGCCGCTTTCATATTTCAAGCGTGAACTCCTGGGATACAGAAATGAATTATTTTTGTACGGTATTCTTCGCATCATTTTTATAAGGCACTTCGTCCTACCCAATGTTAGAATATCAACGGTCACCATGATTGGATTCGATGCGGCCACTGAGAACTCCGTTAACCTTTCTTTCCGTTGCATTTTGCATTTATGAGAAATTGGAAGGGGACACAATAGGGCTATCAAAATAACGTCTACCCGCAGGATCCTGAGCTGTGCAACATTTTTATTGTTCTGCATTCCAGTCCCACCAACCATGAGAACATTCTGCATTCATCTCCTTTATGCTTCTCATATTAGTACCAACATAAAACATAAAAAAAACTCTTGCACATTAACGATACGGAATTTATGATCAGAATGACCGCTTTCACAAATCAAACCGCACTCCGTAAGTTTAAATTTCACCCATGTTGCATAGGTATGCGGTAAAGCGTATTGTTTTTTTTTTTTATTATTTTTAAATATAAAAACCGCACAAGAGTTCCAAATGCTCCCGTCTGGAGCCGGTGAGACTAATGTGAATTGAACACTTTGTTTTTTTTTACACTTACTTTTTTTTATGTTTTTGTAAAAAAAATCAAACATCAAAAATATCACCGGACACCAAAATTGCATTAACATTTTTTGCTACAAATAATGTCAAGAATCACTGGTTAAAGTAAGTAAAGTACGTTCCTTAACATCCTGTATAACAAGAAAAGAGGTGTAAGTCATCAATTCAATAAATATTACTCATGCTACAGGCTCCTATTATACTCAATTAGTCAATGAAAAAGCGTATCGAACGCAATGACTGCGAAATCATGGCCTACTGAATGTCACTGCTGAACACAGTTGATGAGTAAAGTAGTTTAAAAGATTTCTAAATTAAATAAATTGCACAGGTATTGCGCATACTGCGCACATGATGACATCGTACAGATAAACTAGCGTGTACTAGGCGCATTTTATTTTTCCTACAGTCGCACCGCATAACCTTGCCTGACCTTCGCAGTGCTAGCAATTCTGAAACGGCGGATGTAAGTGGTAATTATTTCCGGAAAATATTGCAAATAATCGTCATGCTTTTTGACGAATCAAGCAAATTGCATCAAACATATTTAAAAAAAATACACAACTAGATTGCGCAATTAAATACACATTTTTTAAAGTTGTAATTTAAAAAAAAACTTTGTTATGTAGGTACTTAAAATAGATTTCTTAGACTATTCACGACGACAGAACACAGAACACACCGTTCGAGAGTTTTTGCTGTCTCAAAAATTATTTATTTATTTCTGCACTAGCTTTTACCCGCGGCTTCGCTCGCATGGTATTTGGGGGAAAATTACTGTAGCAGTAATTTTAGCAATACGTAATGTCCTTTCTCGTACGTCCCCGTTACCTTCCACCTTTCCCGCCTTCCCCCTCCCTCGTATCTTCCCTCTTCGCGAACTCCTCTTTCCCCCTACCTTTCCTACCTCTCGCTAAAATATACGAAATACGCAAATTTTCATTTATACAAATTTCATAACGCCAGAGCTTACCATTATATACAGCCTATTTTACTCGCTGATAATGTAGCTTTCTGTTGGTGAAAGAGTTTTTTAAAATCGGTTTAGTGGTTTAGGCGTGAAAGCGTAACAAACAAACACACTCACTTTCGCATTTATAATATTAAGTATAGATGTATGGGTGGATAGAGTAAGGACCGCCATACAAATCTGTCTTGGCGCTCACTCCTTGCTTCATTCACATGCATTCGTCGTATCTTACATACTCTTTTAATATTAATTATCTTTATTCCGGAATGTGGGGAGGTTAGTGCAATCCCACACATCTCATAAGGAGTATAAATACATACGTGAAATGAAAGTAAGAACCGTAAATAAGAATGATAATTATTCTGACTCTTGACATGAACCGATTCAAGTATTAGATTCAAGTGCCGTGTCTTCCTCTGGCATCCCCGACTTTTTCTATCATTCACTTTCGCATGTTTTGAAAAGGGTATCATTACCAAATCAATGCCATATGAAAGTTTAGAACTAGATCGTGCTTAATACCGGACAGTCGACCACCACATAATAAATAGCACAGCGCTAATAATAAATAGACCAGCAGCAGCGTTTGGGCCCTGAGGGAAATTATTTCCCTCAGGGCCTCCTGTGTGGAGTTAACATAAAAAAAAAAAAATCTCTTTTGCGTTTTAAATCGTGACCTCTGGATTCTGTTTGCCAAGCGATTTTTATGCCTTTCGCCTACATTCGTTGCGATATAAGGCGCACTAAGGATACATACATTTTTGTCTTGAGGTCTCCTCTTAAACCGGAATTAAATTGTTATAAATCATATATCCGTTTCGCTTATTAGTAATTAATCGATGCAATATCTTACTAATTCAAAAAAATCTTCGTTTGGTATTCAGGTATCCTTGAATTATTATAATCAGTCGTATGTTTTTGATAACTTTCCTTTTTATCAAACCGCACACCCGTTTATCTGTCTAGACTGCATTTAATCAAAGATAAAAATTATTATCTTTGTTATGCGTCAATCATTTTACAGGCAGGAACAGTTGAAGTGCTGCGAGCGAAATTGCTAAACAAAAACAATGAATGGAAAATTAATGTTTTTTGAAAAGAAGATATATTATTAAAACTGTATTTTTTCTTAATCTTTACACTCAATAATAATAATTATGATATTAATTACGATAAAAAACGTATACATCAATAACAGTCAAACAAATAAGGAAAAATGGTTCAATTTGAAAGGTAAAAATTTGATTATGCTTCAGGGGGAATCCTGTGCGAAACGATCCAAAAATTCACGCGCGGCGGTCACGCGAAAGAGCTGGCGGCGGAGCTGAGACACTGGAATACAAAAGCTGATGCCCCGACTACAAAAATGTCTCGATCTCCACGGCGATTACGTTGAAAAATAGTTTAATATATGTATAAAGTATGATGCTAATTTCAATTCAAAACAAGCATACTTCGATCCTACATAAATGTTGTAACCTTACTTTCTGGATGACCAGAAAGGTTATCCAGAAAGTAAGGTTTTCAAATCTCGAATTTATCGGTTTATCGATATCTAATTTAATTCAAGAAAAAGGTTTTCAGCCAGCTGTTCAATGTTAATTTCAAAAAATATTTTTTGTTGAAATTGATTTCCCCGTATCTGATAAATATTACTGAAATTATTTCAGACCTTTTCAGAATTCAATTAAATACATTTTCCTCCAATAAACAGTTTTAGCTAACAAACTCTTTCAGTTTTTAATTTTTTTTCACAAATTAATGAAATATTCTTTCCGATCAGTAAATAAATATGAATGTATTTGATTAAGCTATGTTAGGAAGACCAAAACGAAACATGAATACTGATGAAGTTTTAAAAGGCGTTCACTTTGAATTGGACACACAATGAAAGTTGTTTGGGCATGATTTATACAGATATATTTATTATACACTGATAATCCGTGAGTTTGTTCACACACAGACACTTCTTGGTTGCTCGTTGGCCTTGAGGCCGGTCCATGAGATGTATAATGCCTCAACAAGCCACGGGAGTCAGGTAAGACACGACACTGCAACAAATTCGCGACTGTGTACGCCCGGTTACCGATGATGAAGAAATTTCAGAAGTTTGGCGCAAATAAATGCTATGCATGTGTTCGCTGTTATTATTTTATTTATAATAAAAGTGTATGTATGTTTATTATTAAGTTTTGCTAGCATGTTGTATCGTTACAGTTGTTTCGAAGTTAATAGCCGTTTTCTTTGGCTCAATTGAATCAGTGAAACTTTATGAAATAAGGGGTAATCGTGGTAAGTTGAAAAAGTTAAAACTATTACTCTAACAAAATTAAAAAAATTATCAATAAGTAAAACTTTGTGACGTGGTTCAAGTCTATTATCGGTTTGATTTTTATTTGAATTTCGGAACCAACAAATTGCAAAACACTTTACTTGAAAGAGCAAACAATTTTACTTCCACACAAAAGTGCCTTTGGCGGGACTATCACAAATTCAACTCGACACTTCGTCTTCTCTTTATTTTTTCCATTTCATTTCATCTCATCTCTTCTCTTCATTTCTTTCAGGCAATTCTTCCTTCCTTTCCAATTTACCAACCTTTTACTTCTTCGTTTCATTACCTACCCACTTACATTAGCCTCAGAATATATGAACGTTACTAATTGAGGATAGCTCAGGCCCGCTGGCTTTGGGCGTTCGGGACTTATTTAAATCTCTGTAAAAGAAATCTGCTTTACTCTCTGGTACAAATGTAGGAAATCTTCTAATTATAAAGCCAGTTTTGAAAAAATGACTATGATTGTTTTAGAGCTGTCTTTAAGCTTCTTGGAAGAGTTGATAAATAGCCTGATTGGTGACATGAGATTGTTTTCAGATTACATTATTTATGTGTTTTGGTAAAAACTTTAACTTTCGTGCTGTTACTTCTACAGTTATTTAATACAAGCAGTAACTGGACAGTGGAAGTCGACTTATTAGCATAAAGACTGGATTAAACTCTCGACCGGTAGAGGAAACGACCTTGCGGATTGTCTGGTCAATCGGATTCAACCTTTTATTTGTCGCCGTGTTGGCAAATTACATTTATTTTATTGCAAGCTGCTTATTTTACTATGATTACTATTAAATGCGTTTTAATTACGTGTAATATTTTTTCATGTTTGGCTTGGAGTATTAAGTATATGCGTACCAAGGGTTACTATTTTTCTCAAAGATGACTATCGGAATATCTAATTTTTAATCTATTTAGTTTTTTTTTTAAATCCTTTGTAGGTATGTTTACCTAAACATAATTATTATCCCATTGTGTTCTTTTATAACCGCAGTAAGCCGTTGGTTGATATTATTATAGCTTATCTTTCCTCCTTAGCAATCTACGCCATAAAAGTCTAGAAAACATATAATTTAAAAATAATTGACCATTGTTTTCTGACGACCTGATGACCTGACGACAGATAAAATCTCATAATGAAACAATTTTATTAACTACTAGCTTTTCCCCGGGGCTTCGCTCGCATGGTATTACGGGAAATTACTGTAGCGCTTGCACTTATCAATTATCTCCCCCCCCTCACCCCACCCCCATCCCCTCCCGCATTCCAGATATTCATTCCCTTACATTCAGTTTTCAAACATCGCGCCTACCCCCTAAATTTCATAATGCTATAGCTCAAAGAAAAAAAGAATTACTTATCCAATTTTGTTCATTCGTTCGGAATTTATGCGCTTACAAACATTTCGGATGTTTATTTTTAATTAAATATTTGAAAGTTTGTGAATATAATAAAAAATTACACTATTTATTCAGTTCATTTATTCAGTCTTTATAATCGTTACGAATTATATTTTTAATGTAGGAACTGACATTTATTCCAAAACAGAAGCTTGTCCAAAAAAATAAAACATATTCTAATATTTGAATTTTCTGAAGCAGTAGCAATCGTTTCCATGGAAACGATTTTTTTCTGACGTTAGCAAAAATTTGCTTTAGTTAGCGACAGAAAACGTATAACAAATATAATATATTAATATTTATAATTTCATTACGCCAGAGCTTACCATCATATACAAAATATAGTCTGCGCATATAATTTAGCTTTCTATTGGTGAATGAATTTTTAAAGTCTTTATATTGTGTTATGCGTGAAAAGGTCATAAACAAACTCGAGCAGTTTCGCATTTATAATATTAGTATGGATATGGATGAGTTAGACCACTCGAGGGAAATTAATTGTTGACCAAGGTGGTGGTCAAATCAATTCGTAATTTATCATGGAACTGTTTTACGCTGACAAAGATTTATATCTCTGAATTTAGTTAATCATAGGTAGTCACAGTAAGGTGCAATTATTATTTTTAAATATATATAAGTATATAAATGGTCTTAGAGTTAACATGATGACATTAAAAGGAAGTAAGCGGGTGTCGACTGAAATAAGAAGTTTATATATTGCTGAAACTTCAGCTGCAGTGACAAAATCTTGACAGTTTATAAATTTGATTTTTTTTATTAGCTAGAGGAGGCCCTGAGAAAAAAATTTCCCTTCAAGGCCTATATCATCTTTGAGGATGCTGATTGGAGGGTATTTTTAGGGAAGGAAGAAGGGGAAGTTCTGGAAGGAAAAAGTCATGAGAGGTGGATAGCAATCTGAAGGAGAGTGTGTCCAGGAGTGACGGGCATACGAATTCATCCCTCCCACTTCGGTGCAAAGCGATGTTCCGAGAGGTCCTGCTGGAGAGGTCAAAGGGTCTCCCTCCACCAGTCTCTCCCGATCCAATATGACACGCAGCTGGTTAAAACCTTACCACATGAACCCGGGCAACCTTGCAAAGTCACTAAGCATAGCGAACCACTTGGGATGACCTAAGGTAATATAAATAAATTCAATAAATGGTTCCCGGAAATTGTTGACTCACAGAGAGCTCAAAGTTTTGTTTTTCAGAAATTCATAAGTTATGAAATATTCGTGTTCATTTTGTTGGTGGGCAGACATATCTGCCATCGAGACCCGGACAAACCTCACCCCTTAAATATGGCAGGGATGTTGGTTGTCCAATAAATGGTTCCGAGGCGGCGTTACCCATACCGATGTATCCAAATTGCTATAGTGGGAAATAAAAATAATGTAGGTAAGTACGTTTTTTACTTACTGTTATCGCGTTGATAAATAATGTCTGTTGATTCTTTAAGGCTTTCTCTTGTTATGTCAGGTATTTGCTTAATTTTTTTAAAAATCATTGCTATTTTTGGAAGTAGTGATAAGGAAGTGACTCGTTTTTTTCTAATGAACCTCTCTGCCAAACGCGTGTTTTGGTTGTTTTTTTAATGTTCTAATAAGACTTATTTACTTCTTCAATAATTGTAAAATCCCTTTGTGACAATTATCTTTAAGAGTGGTGTAGCAAAGAGAATTATTTTCATTTAATATTGTTGACGGCCTCCGTGGTCGAGCGGTAAGGCTCTCGACTAGCGATCCGGAGGTCGCGGGTTCAAATCCCGGCGTGCGCAAGTAAATTTTATTAGATTGTTTTTTTCGTTATTTGTTTTTGGGGTGTTACGCCGTGTTGCGCTACCTCATTCTTTAGCCAACGTTTAGGACAGCGTTACAGTGTCCATCATCAGGGCAGATGTGTAATTGCGCAACACGGCATAACACCCCAAAAACAAATAACGAAAATACTTTTGGCCGTGAAAATCTAAAAACGTATCCGATTTTATTAGATTGATTTATTTTATTTCACAATTTAATCATTTAAAATAATATAAGGTATATTTGCAACACGTTCCAGAGTGCAAGATACTCTAGGCATCGCCCTGGTGTAAGACCACCATTCAGGATTGAAACATTGCTTGAAATGGCTTTAGCCGTGTTTGGTGACAAGATCTGAATAGCCAGATACTTCCCCACCTTCTTCTCCCCCATCTCCTTCCTCTCTCCACTACCTTCAGTCTCGCAACACACCCCGATTGGGGATGCCATAGTCTCGCTAGCTTCGGCGGCTGGGAGCAATTGGAACTCTAGTGCGGTATTCACATAAAAATAAAACTAAAATCGATCGAAGGTACCTATTTTAGAGTAAACTTGCAATACCCCCGACTCAAAGTCACTTGCATAGACTGGTCTACTCTCTACATCTACAAACTTGCGTAATAATATTACATTTTATTATAGTCTCAATTATATAACTTATTCAATTCGCTACCAGTTAGATCCTATTTCTTTCTGCTTGCGTTGAAAATAGTCTTTGAATCTTAAACAATGTTAATTAATTTCTAGGAAGTGCAAACATGTTGTGTCAAATTACGGAAATAAACACGACAGATATGGGTAGGTGTGGTCAGAATTCAGAATGACTAGTGACTACTGCTGGGCTTGTCATTTTGAAATATGTTATGGTCTATCTGCAAGTAATTTTTACTGCCTGGAGTCACTGTGTATTTTCTAATTAGGTTATGTTTTGAGGGCCCTTTGCAGGTGCTATTAGAGCAGTCTGATCCGGGCGCCAAGGCCGATTATACGTCGTAATACCTAACGCCTAACACAGGGCCCTTGAGGTTATTCGTCAGGCGCCGTTTGGCTCAGGGCCGGTCCTCTGTGAGGCTGAAAGGAGTGTTAGGATAAGGAGATAAAGAAAAGAAAGGTTGGAAAGAACCTGTATATTCATAGGCGATTTCAAGCATCTCTTCGTTTCGGTTCTGTGATGAGGTCTTTCGTTGGGGTTTATTACCAAACTGGTAGATGATTGAAGAGAATGATTACCTTTCAATATTTTAAGAACAAGAAGCTATTTATAACTAACAGGTTTTTGGTTGTGCTGTTTTTATTAGTAATAAATTTCCTGTTTTCTTATACTTCCAAGTAATCTAATTTTATGCTTTTATATTATAATGGAATATTTTTCATATATACATGTTATGTAAAATCTAAGATAGAATTTTCCTCAAATAAGATCTTTTATCATTTATTTTACCTAATATAAATATCTTTGAATCGTATAAATATTTTTACAATTGTCATAAATTAATGCGAATTCACCATTCTCTTTAAAATTTAGTGGCTATTACCACAACCTGATAAGAACGCTAAATGTGAGACGTAATTCATTTTAGGTTTTAGTGATGTAATAACGCAATAACCTACTCTGTGTTTTTAAATTAGCATGAATCTTTTAGGCTAAATTATAATACGAAGGTGTTAAAACTGTGGTGTAAACTTCAAAGCACCTATGTAGAAACATTTTAATTATATCTATTATGCACATCTATGATTGTCTGTTAAGTTATTAAACAAACACCCACAATGGTGGTTAGCCTTGAAGTGTTTGTCTAATGATTTCCTTCCTATTATCAATCAAATCGAGATAATAAATGCACACAAATGCGTTATTGTTTTGGTATTTTTGATGCGATTTTTGGATCATTGGCCAGACAAAATCAAGGGAATGTAAACTAATTTCTAAGCGATCATGGCACGAGTTTTCTATTATCTACAATAGTAGAACTGACGAATGAATGACACACCTTAATTACCACCCTCATTAACTATATTAGTCTATTGCTAATTAAGACGATGCATTATCAACTGTTTCATTAATTTGTCATCTGTTTGATTACTGAATCAATTGCTGTACGACTGAGGGCCTACTGTATTATCTCTAACTTAAACTGTTTTGAGTTCCTGCCTTATTATTTCATTATCATCGATCTCAGAGCGACGATCTTTCGATCTAAACGTAAACTTTGATACATAATCAATATATTAATACGTGAAGCCAAAACTTTGTACCCCTTTTTACGAAAATTGCGCGGACGGAGGAGTATGAAATTTCGCACACTTATAGTTTATATGGAGAAGGAGTGCAGAATGCTAATATTTTTTTTAAATTATGCATAAAAATAGATTAAATCAATAACAAAAACATTACAAACACTACCATGTATTTGACACACACACTCGCGTCTTTACTCTATTGTTTATTGAGTCTATGGTCAAATTGAGAATAGATTAATATTGTTTGTCTTTAATATTATTTGTCTATGGTCTTACTGAATGTCAAACATAAAAACACATTACAATTATGGTCGAATTTCGACCATTGGGCGACCACTAGTATAATATAAAAAGACAAAGCCAAAGGTAACATCATGAAATAGAATAAGATCATGAAAAACCGTTTTTCACAGAAATTAATCAATTTGAGAGACAAATGATTTTTTAAATCGAAATCTTCAATAATGTAATGAATTTGGATCTTTGAAAATAATACCTAAATTCAAAAATTCTAGATTATTTCGTAAAATGCAGTGAGTAGGAAATATTTAAATAGGCATTTTTTTTTCGTCTCAATTTCTTGAACTGTTTTCTTTTGTTGATAGAACTAACAAAGTGCGACTTTTGATAATTTTTTCATAATTTGAGACAATCACATTCACGCGGCAAAGCTATTTAAACAGCACATTGAGAATGAGACACTCTCGAATTTGAAGGTCAATTTTATTTATTAAGTTAATAAGTAAGATTGATGAGGTTGATATTAAAGCATACTAATTGGTATATCAACCACAGGATTAGCAAAAGCGCATTCTCAAGTTTTAATAGCGAAAGGTTCTTCGAAACAGGTTTAAAATAAGTCTTGTAACAAATCATCTAACTGTAATGCAGTTTTCAAAGCGCATATTGATTAGTACTTCGATTTCGAATATTTTTTCACTCCCGTTTCGACTCTTACTAATTACGGATGCTATTGGTTAGTCTTTCACCCGCCGCTCAGGCTTACAGATGTGATCACTGGATGAAGGGATTTCCCAGCTGTGATGACCGATTAAAGGTCAAATCTTAGCTCCTGAGAGCAAGTTGCTTCCCGATGCCTTCCACGCTATTCAGGTGAACCTTTGGCAGATATGCTTCTTAAACCATCTGCTTCGGAGTTCAGATAACCCAGATGGAGAAAATACTCGTTAAAACCCTTTTAGAGAAACAAAGGGTTAAGATAATAATTCTTTGGAAGGACCGTCAGAGGTGTAACCTATTTCTCGAGGCCTTCGCTCACGGAGAAACTGAAATGAAACCAGTTGTCAACGCAATTCGAAATTCGTGTGCGCTACCATGGCAACCTGTTAACAAGGCAACTGAAAAGCGACTGCAACACAAGCAAAAGTGTTGGTGCGTTGACAACTAGTTTCATTTCAATTTTTCCGTGAGCGAAGGCCTTAAGTGAACCCATAAAGTTTATTATGGGTATTATTTATTACACCATCTTGCTCATCATCAATCATCAATATATTAATACGTGAAGCCAAAACTTTGTACCCCTTTTTACGAAAATTGCGCGGACGGAGGAGTATGAAATTTCGCACACTTATAGTTTATATAGAGGAGTGCAGAATGCTAATATATTTTTTAAATTATGCATAAAAATACATTAAATCAATAATAAAAACATTACACACACTACCATGTATTTGACACACACACACACGCGTCTTTACTCTATTGTTTATTGTTAAAGTCTATGGTCAAATTGAGAAAAGATTAATATTGTTTGTCTTTAATATTATTTGTCTATGGTCTTACTGAATGTCAAACATAAAAAAACATCACAATTATGGTCGAATTTCGACCATCGGGCGACCACTAGTATTAAATAAATACGTGTCGAACTTGCAAATTGATTGTGGTCAAAATGAAGATATATTGTTTACTCCGTTAAAATTGTGCATTTATTTAATAATTTCGTTACAGTCTTACATTTTTTATTTATATTAATATAAAACAGCTTTTCAAACAAAATATAATTTCATGTACAAAGTTACATGCTATGTTACTTGGTATTTACTTTTATGAATGTAAATAATTACTTTTATCTTGTGTCCCCTCGTGACGTTGAACACGTGTTTTCGCATGGTTTACATTCGCTTAACAAGATTTTTCCGAATATACTATATCTTTTCCAACATGTCGTATGAATACCCACAGAATGTGCCTTCCATCATAATGTGTGTTGCAAAATAAATCTGGATGTAACCGGAATTGACACATTAAACGCACGTGACGTTTTTCTATTGAATTCATTTATGCAAATTTAGATTCTTCATTTCATGAATAAGTATTGAGAATAATACTCGACTTGGTTTAAATGCGTACGAGTTTCTACCTGCATTATCAACCTGTCACTACCTTCGTAATACGCCAATTAATATTTTGATGCAAATTTCTTGCTGACGCTGAATATTTTTATATATTTAGTGGCTTAGTAACTAACACCTGATTTTTAAAATGCAGTACGGAAATTATTACTGTATAATTACGTTATTATAATTATTACTCAAGAGTTTATATCATAAAGCTTCAAGGACGATGGATCAATGCGATAAATTATTGTTATGCGTAAATTCCTCGCAGTGCAAAGCAAGGAACGGAAAAGCTTGTGCTTGTGTTGGAAAATACGTGGCGAGCTGAAAACATTTGATGTTGAATTTGAACGCGTCCAGATCGAAAACTGACTAAATTTCACGACGCCAGCTAAATTGGATTCCAATAAAAAACAGACAGCCATTTAAAGCATGTTTTTAGGTTTTCACGGCCAAAAGTATTTTTGTTATTTATTTTTGGGGTGTTATGCCCATCTACCCTGATGATGGACACTGTAACGCTGTCCGGAACGTTGGCTAAAGAAGGAGGTAGCGAAACACGGCATAACACCCCAAAAATAAATAACAAAAAAAGGCATTTAAAGCGTTAATTTTTGCGCATAAAGTTATAAAAAACTAAATGCTAAGATACTTTCAGCGTGAGATGGTTTTTAATGGGGATTTACAGAATTACGAAACCAGAAATATACATAAATAGAGTTAGATTGTCGCATATGAGAAAAACAGAATCACCGAACTGCCTAACGTATAGAGGACCAAAGATGTATGATGAAGAAAGTCTGAAGAGTGTATTTAAAAAGGGATGTTGTGCTTACTGTAAAAATATAATTTTATAAAAAAAATGTTACGTTGTGCATATTAGTATATTATACTATTCTAAAGATTTATTTTGCAGAGTTCAACCGACAGATTCTGCCTTTGTTGTTGAGGTAACACCCTCTGGCGAATATTGAAGGCTTGACAAGATATGTTATAAACATGTTTGATGCATATGTTATTATTATTACGTTTGGTGTAAGGTGCCTGCGGCGTATATAGTTCAATACTTTACTAGTAAATAGTAAGGCCATAATACCACGCGAGGTTCAGCGTCCACTTCCGTGCGAAAAAAACATACGGAAGTAAATGTATGTAAATGTTGACATTCAATATTATTAAATAATAATAAAGAATACATGCCTCCCAGCTGATAAGCCGTCACTTCTAGTTTTGACCGTGAAATTTAGAATATAAAATATGAAATATTTTTAACTACCTATCCACTATCCACTGATGCAAGGTGCATGATAGCGTATTATGTCCAATCGAAAAACAAGTAAAAGTAGATACGTTTTTTTTAAACGTTATTGGGCACCGTAAAATATAATTATTAAAAAACATAGAAGTTATCTGTAGTGTATGTGAATATTTTTTTTATTTTTTTTATTGTTCAATTTGTAACATTGTTACAATATTGAACATAATATTAGACAAAACAAAATAGTGAAATACATATTTTAATGAATTTTTACGCCAATTAAGAGTGCTAACTCTTGAGCTTGGCGTAGGAGTAATTTCATAATTATTTCATGTTTATAAAATAATTTTACACAGAGTGTACAATATAAACGTAAGTACTAGGTGTTGTGATGTTATTTTTTAATATGGCATGAAATGAAGTTATAACATTTTGATTGGTGTTAATTTTTTTTTAAGATTAATTTGACCTTATTTTTGAATGATACGAAATCTGTTATTTTTTTTTACTTCTTCGGGAAGATTATTAAAATATTTTATGCCTTTGTAAATATAATTGTTGTGCTTTTGTTGTGTTGAAAATAAAGGAATTTGGATGTCAAATTTATGCCTTAATGATGAATTAAGTTTAAATTTTTTGATTACATTTTCTTTGAAAAGTTTTGTATTATTGAATCTTTTTTATAGAGGTCTTCAATTTTTGGCACTTCGAAAGTTTTAACAATGATGCTGAAGGGAATGTTGGTTGTTTTTTCAAAATTACTTTAATAATTAATTTTTGTATGTGGTTTCAATGTATCTCAACAGGCGAAGTTAGCCGATCATATACGATTTACAGGTGGGCACCTTCAGTTAGCATTTCCCTTGCTTCAGATCATTACGATCATCCTTTTCCAGAACGGACCAATTTCAAATTGTCTAATGTGGCCACTTAGATATTCATTGTAAATAAGACCATAATAAACAGGACTCGTAATCTAGACAAACCGAAGTAATTATTGAACTTGAACTCATCAGAGTTGCTTTGTTCATCAGAGGAAACAATAATACATCGCGGTATCTAAAAGAATTAGATTTAAATGTAAGATATGTTTGTTTGAACCACAGGTATCGTCACCATATTTGACGACGTCAACAAATTGGTTTTTTCACATTTATTTCAAATTATCTAATGTGGTCACTATCAGTCAATTACGTGACAATAGCTTAGTTATTTGTTACGACTGACGGAATCCACAAAATGTAGTTAGTAGGGTATATCAAGGAAAATTAATGGATTTTTAGAGGGAAAATACAGTCTGTGAAGGAAAACCAGTGACCCACACAAAAAGTTCATTGCTAAATATCATTGTACTATAGTTATATTTCTAAAATATAAATTACGTTTATCAGACAACATAAATATTGTAATAAATCAATGATTTTTATTCACTAATGGTCGAAGGGTAAGGCTCCTGACATGATGTTCCACAGTAGATTAATTTAAAACAATGTATATTATATTAGCTGTTACCCGGCATGCGTAGCAATGCCATTCAAAGAAATAAATTGATTCTCCCTGCATGTCCTTTCCCGTGCGTCCCCGTTCCCTTCCGCCTTCCCCGCCTTCCCCCTTACTCGTCTCTTTCCTTTCCGCGAACCCCACCTTCCCTCCATGCCTTTCCTCCCTGCCGCTAAAATATATGAAATATACACATTTTCATTTATACAAATTTCATAACGCCAGAGCTTACCATTATATATAGCTTATAGTACTCGCATATAATTTAGCTTTCTATTAGTGAAATAATTATTAAAATCGTTTTATTGTTTTATGCGTGAAAGCGTAACAAACAAACATACAGTTTCGCATTTATAATATTAGTATAGATTTGCACGTTTCAGCGTTGAAAATGCTCTTAGTTTCGCTCTAGTGAAAGATCACCATAAAAAATTTAAACGATGCTTGAAATCTGAATAGCCAAGTTATTTCCTCACCTTCCTCTACCCCATCTCCTTCTCACTACTTTAAGCCTCACAAGACATCCCAACACACAGTTGGGACTCTTGTGAGTTTCTTTAACCTTTCGAAGGTATAGGACGACATCAATTTTCTTTCAAATTGGTGGAGATCACACTTATGTCATAACGTATTTGAGATTCAAAACAATTTTTTTATTAATATTTTAACTTTACCTCTCCGCTCTCAGTTTTTGAGCAGATGAAATACATGTTCGCGGTAGTGAGAATTTATTTTTAGGTGAATTCAGTTGATTATTTTTGTACGTGCTTTTAAAAATAGCCTTCAAACATCTAATGAGAGGAGTAAACGAAGTCAATGTCCGAACATAAAATTTTTAATTTCATGATTATCTGGGATCACGTTGCTTTGGTAAGTATAATTTGTGTGAAATATTTGCGAAAAACACTAAAAGCTTATAGTTAAACATACTTAGAGATCTATAATTCTGTGCATAAAAAATATGCCATACTTCATAGTTAGTTTCAAGGTGATGAATTTTAAAAGTTTATCGAAACAGAGTTTTGCATATCTTTTTGAATTTTATATTGTCTACAGTATATGGGACCCAAACGCAATCCCAGCAGTTACACGAAATCTCTTATATTATGTATTTCTTTTCTATTGAATAAAATTAATGTGCGATTTTAAATTTTGATCTGTGTATGGTTGTTTGTAGAGCGATTGCAAAATTTTAGTTTGCAAAACATTTCGCAAGAACTTTGGAAGGAATATACTTTATTGTGAAGCATTGATCTCGCACACCAATTCCTTGCCTCAATTTTATCTGTTTAATTCAAACAGTCAACGAAATAAAGAAATTATATTGAAGACCTAGGTATTTCAGTTGATCCAGCAAAATGAACGCATTCGTATCGCTGTTGATTTTTGGATGCTGTCAGCAAAAACAATAATAATTCATCCCAAACACACGGATGACCCGGTGCTGTTTATAAATGGGATGCGTAATGAAATGCTTGGGATGTTCTGGGATGCATAATGAAAGACCACAATTTCATTTTGAACATTAATAGTTTTTTAATTAAATTTACTTTGCATTAAAAAGGAGAAAGCTAGAAAATCGGAATACTTCAAAGATATAATACTAGACAATCGGAATACAACGTCATTAACGTAAATTGAGAAGAGAAGTGACTCAGGGATTGATCCTTGGGGAACTCTAGAAAAAAACAATATACTCAGCAGATTGGAAGATTCCGGGGGTGATAAATTGCTTTATGTTTTTTAGGTAACTTTTAACAAACTTTAGCATACGAAGGGAGAAACCCATTTGGACAAATTTTATGAAAAGGATATCGTGATTCGTGGTATCAAAGATTTGGGGAATTCGTTATATGAACAGTCTACTTACTATCCACTATCTAGTTCGGTAGTACTAATTGGTTTCCGTGGATCTTCAAAAAAGACAATAAGCATCATAATGCTAATATTTATAGATTGTGACGTCCTTCAGCGTGACGTGCTTACATTAGAAACCACTTCTTAGGTGACTTGATTTTATAAATTTTTGTTAATTTCCTGCTTTCCTTTACGAAAACAGACGATTCGTAAAAGCTTTATTTAAAAGTTGGTATTTTTATTGAGGAACGTTTATAAGCGTCATAAGAAGACGTCTGAATGAGTTGGCACCGCCATCGCCTTTGGTATGCCCCCGAAATACTCCAACATGTGCGTATACACGAGCATACGAGCTGATTTGCATGTTCAGTACTACAGGATACAAAGAAGAACAAATTCAGAGCTTTGAAAGAATAATGTGATACAATTTATAATTATTTCAATGCGTAAATAGTAGCATCACGATTCAAATACAATGTGTATCTCCTCGTTGAATGAATCCTAAGCAGGTTTTATAAAAGCAAATTGAGCGGTTTCGTTCAACAAAACTCAGAACTTCGAACTCAGTTATGAAGGAATTAAAATTTAAATGCTAAGTGCAAATAATGTTAATTAAAATGTTATAATTGAAGATAAATACGAAAAATTCTTAAAAATATATCCATAAGTAGAAAACAAAATTTGGTTAGATTTATGTTGATTTGGATAAATTGCGTAATGACGTCTACCCTATAGTGATGTTGTAATATCAATGACACGAATAAACTTCTTAAGTCTTAGAAATCATTTTAAATTTTAGCACGGGTTGGGTTTTTGTTGTATTTATAGATAGAAGAGCTAATTATAATATGTATGGAAGTCAATTACGACTGAATTGTGGATTTGGCTTCTATTGCATTAAATAGATTGTGGATTTATACATTTTTGTGAATAAGGCATAAGGCCGGGTAGTACCGCTTTAAAAGGGGAAGAAGGAGAGATATGTATATACAAATGTTAGAGGGAGTGCATTAATATTAAAAACGATAGTATTTAAATTGTGAAAATATAATAAAACATGACTCGTTTAAAATAGAGCGAAATCTCGCGAGGAATGTCTAAAATATTTATTTAACGAAAGAGTACGATTTTTTTATACATATAACTTGTAAACTTGAAAAAAACGGGTTTATAATAATTTTCGGCGCATACATTGCGATTTTTTTCTATCGAGGAAATTTCATATAATTGCCGTTTCGGCGTGGGGAATGTATAGATATTACCTTCAAGAATAACATTTTTAAGAACTTTAAAACTTAAAACGTTTAAGGAAAATATGTAATAAATCGGTAGGAATGCGGGAAGCCGGGCCTTAAAAACATTTTCTTTAAAGAAAGACACATTCCTGGGTTACGAATAATCTGAAAATATTTGAAAACATCCTACTACCATCACAGTAAGCGGAAAATGTTGCTTGTGTCGTGATGGAGGACTTAGCGAGCCGAGGAATCGAATATGGGACGCCTGGGTGGGACACAAACGCGATTCAAACTCAGCCACATGACCGGTCGATGAATAACATACATTATATAGAACAATAAACTATGTCAGTTATAAACTTTCCTCAGCTGATAGTAAATGTGACAATTTAAGTGATTTTTGTACTTACGTAAAATATTTTAAGGGGAGTGGGGAGGGTAGTGGGGAATATAGGAATAGGATAAAGTGATGAAGAGAGGCGCGGGGGTAGACGGGAAGGTAGATTGATTGCGTTTGTTTAACGGGTTTTCGTTTTGGTATTGAATTGAATAGGAGTAGGTAGAATAGTAACAGTGCGCTCTCTTTTCGTTGAAGACATGTTGTAGACAATTCCCACCCACCGCTCTACATTGATATTAGAGTCCCTTCATAAACGCTAACATGAAAAAAGTTTTTTTTTTATCTATATAATAAGGGGAAGGAGTCTCCATGAATGTTAAGAAAATTTCATTTCATATTGCAAAAATCACGGGGTATTATTAAGTTTAGGATTTGTGAAGTTTTATTAAAAAAATACTTGCCTCAGGTCTTGCCATTGTCCTTCTAAAACAAACCTTTTCCAAAAGTGGAATTTCTGATCGTCTCTAAAGAGAGACGATCAGAAATTCATCTTTCGAATGCGTACGGTTATTAAAAAAAATAAACAAAAGAAATTTAGAACTCAATAATAGAATAGATTTGTAATTAAAATTGAATAATTTTCGTAACTACTTTATTACTCTCTGAATTGTTCCCACAATCAGTTCTAATTTTTAAATAAATTCAAAGCAGGTAATTCAATTTCTAAAGTTCATTGAACCGGAATTACAGATATTAATGTTTTCATTTAGTATAGTATCTAAACACGTAAAAGATGATTAATCCACTTTCTCAAAATTAGAAGAGAACTTAATAGTTCGAATAGGTCAAATATTGAAATAAAATTCTTTAATCTTTTCGCTAGAAGGACCTTTATTCGTTTTCTTCGTACTACCATTTGAATTTAAGTGAGAATGGGCTAACCTGTCTGTGAAAATTATTTCTGCAGTTTTATAAATCTGAAGTTGTATTCTAAGATAAGAAGATTTTCTAAAGACCCAAAGAGTGGTTTATAGAAGTTATGACCCAAACCCGATTTGATGGTCAATCTATGAGGAAAATGTTTAAGGAAAAGACTGATTTTATAACTCTGGTAAGGTTTCAAAGACAATAATGATTCAATGCAATTATTTGTGATAAAATTGTACATATACATATAACCGCATAGAATGATCGCAATGGCTAACTGACCTTGGTCTTGAATAAACTATGCGGTCAGGATCAGCCAGAGAATCACTTAGTACCTATTTACTTGTCATTATAGGAGAAACATTGCAAATACTAAGAAATAATTACAATAAGGTTAGAGTCATGTGGGGTAAGAGTACGCGGTGGGTAAGTGTACGCGGCAATGTTTCAGGCTTCACCTGCGCGCATTCCTCAATTCTGAAGCCCTTTGGATCGTCTTGAAACAGGTCGTGCATCGACAATTAAAAAAAAAAATATTAGTTTCACGGGTGCCAAGGAAAATTACTTACAGCATTTTAATGCAAAAATCCTTTACCCCACGTTACCCCATATCAAAGCTAATGAAATGCAAGAGACAGAGATAATCATCTGAAAAGAGGAAATCGAGATGTATATACATATGTACATCATTGATCGTACTAGATTATATATATTGTAACTCGTGCATACTTGTATGTAATCAGTGTAATCACATGGTTAAGTAGGTAAGTACTTACATCTTACACGATGTATGTAGACGGTTTCAAGATTACCTCCGTATCGTCGCAGGAAAGCAATACTGCTGTAACCACCACTACCTATATAAAAACTTTTTATACACCATTTTGCAGAGTTTTTTTTCTGCGTCGATGTCTCTGGGTCCCGTGACTCTACAACGATAAATAAGAACTGTACGACGTTGAAAAAACTAGCCGTTTTGTCAATAATACGTTTTTTAACTGATGTACACACCTCAAAATCATCAATTGAACAATTTGGTTTTTGGTTGTTTCACAGCAGTATTGCTTTCTGCCCTGAGGGAAATTTTTTTCCTCAGCGTCTGCTGTTTGGAGCTCATGTAAAAAAAAATATATGGAACAGTGATGATCAACCTTTTTAGCCGAAGGGCCAATTTAACAATAATAATAATAATTGGGTAATTTGTAGAGCGCCGTTTTTGTGAAAAATCACCCCAAGGGCGTTGTACAACTTATTGAGAATTCCTAGGTTCTATCTAATTTAACCGCAAGCCATATTAGGCGGCAATAATATTAAAAAGCATGAATGCTTGAAAATTTCAATTTCGGGCAAATTTTGATTTTTGTCGTTCAGAAAGTAAAAATTGGTCAAGAAAACTTTTTGTATTTATAAAACAGAAACATTTAAAATGCATCAATAGATTCCAAAAAAGCCCTGTGCTGCGAAGGTGACATTTTATTCTCCACTTAAAACTTTGAAGAAAGACTGAAGGTTTTGCAAATCAAAATGGAAACCATTGAATATTCTTTACTGCATTTTTTTTCTATATTTTATTTAGCCTAGTGGTCAGCAAGAAAAGGCTCGCGGACCACACTAAATGGGCTCGTGGGCCGCGGTTTGCTCATCGCTGCTATATTATGAGGTATCAAGTTCATAATATCTCTACAACTACTATCGGTGTTTTACTAACCAAAGTCCACGTCGTTACCCGGGTTTTACGCAGAGTTATTTGAAATCAGATGTACACAGTAATTTTCCTCTTATTTTGAACGTCAAATGTGCAAATTTTTATCAACGCGTCTCAAAATTCTGCATTCAGGGATGGACAACGGTAGGGGTATTTTTTCGAAATCTCAAGTAGATAATAACCTTTATACTGTTTTGAAAGTGAAGTGTAAAAAAATTTCAGCAACCATGGGAATACCACTGTTTATTTGTTAATTCATAGGCATAACAACCCAAAATGTAATCACGATTATACCCAAATCGATTAAATCAGAATGAAATCAGCTGAACACCCCCAAAAAATTTATTAAAAAATCGGTTAAATAGATTACGTTAGGTTAGGTAAAGGGCTATTTTTTATTTTTTTTCGTAGCTTTTAATGACTTTTCAAAGAGGTGTTGAGTTGATTGATTCTGAGTGGCATGGAACCGATTAAATCATAGTTTTCTCAATGTTTCTGCAAGAATTTGGTCGCTAGAGCAAAGGCAAAGTATTTTGAATGCTAATAATAATTATAGAACGCCTGAAATACACCATTTTCTGAGTTATTGTTTTTATTTTTCGACACAAATCATTGACCCAGTTACTCGGACACGCACATGTAAACAGATTTAGAATAAGTTCTAGCTGATTGTGCACATCAGTCAGGTTGCCCACTGCGAGACGTCTAATGTCTAGTTTGTGATTTCAGTAGAAATGTTTAATATTCAGATTTCGGCTCAAGTCCGAATCAAACATTTACTCAGCTGTTGTAAAGCAAGAGACTAAGTTGCACATTATGTGCGTATTGCGCAAGAAATGAATATGGAAAATCAATGGTTTTCAGAAAATCTATCTATAAATCTAAAGAAGACAAACATTTCCGAGTTACGAATAACCTGACAACATTTGAAAATCTGTTATACCCGTTGCTTGTGTCGTGAAGGAAGACTTACCCAGCTAAGGAATTGAACACACGACCGACGCGACGTCGACGCCTTGCTGGGACCCAAACGGTGTGCCAACTCAGCCACTGATTGGTCATACATTAACTTCTTCTTTAGAACTTTACATATAATATGGAAACTGAAATGTTACGTAGAAGTAAGTTATTTTAATATAGATTCTACATAATACTACATATTACATAGAAGTTAATATGTGAAAACGGCCAAAATTTTATTTTTTAATTGAATAACGCACAGAAGGCCCTATTGTCTAGTCTAGAACAATATTTAATATCAGGTCCACAAAACGACACTTTGGAATAAAAAAATCGAGTGCAGTTCACACGCGGTAGAGGTGAAACCATCACAATCTCAACCAATAGGAGCCTTGAAAAGTGAGCTCATAAGCAAAGCGGCCAATGCGGTAAGGTTTCATTGTATCTCATTCTCTCGCAGGCTAATTCCTTTAGATGTTTTTTTCTCTTTTTAGTGTCGTTTCCGTTTCATCGAGTTTCAAATCACAATGGTGCTAAAGAAGTTTTACTTTAACAAGGTTTCATCTATCGTGGTAACGTCATGCGATAATGAACTCTATAGTAGCTTACTATAGATCCCATTATCGCATCACTTTACCGCAATAGATGAAACCTTATTATTCCAAAGGGTTGTAAAATGATTTTTAAAATCGGACCGAGTTGCTAGAAGCTTTGTCCTGGTAAGACAGAGATTCTGGATTTGATTCCAAGCTGCGACCGTTACCTTTTTATTTTCTGTGTCTTGTGTTTCGTGTTTCGTTTATATTTATTGGTGAGTAGTATCTATCTTCTTCGATCATTAAGTGGCAGTACATGGTTAACTAATCAATACGCCATTTCCAAGCAGGGGAAAGCAGAAAAATGGATTCTATGATCTGAGAGAGCAACACAACTTTGTCTTGACACACGTGCCTTGCTTAATCAAATTTCATAACATAATATTATGGTATCGTACACTGTTTATCGTAGCAACTCTTTACATGAGACATTAACCGATTCAAGTAATTGATATCCTCGATCGTGACATCATGTCTTTATTTTTCCATGCGCTCCTTGTCATTTATTCTTGTTAAACTCCATTCTCAGTCCATAAGCTCTACACACTTTGGAAATATAAAAAAGTAAAGAAAAATTGAAAATTATAACAAATGTTTCAAGGTCCGAAAACTCATAGTAAGTACAAGTAAAACTTATAAATTTTTGTGTAATTTGGAGTCGATTTTGTGGTATAATTTTTATATATTTGATTTTTTCGTTTTCGAGTAAATCTAGTCCAAAGTTAGAATTTTTTAATCAGGGGGTCAATATCAGCTGTTAATTTTTTTTTAAATGCGTTGAAGCGTATATCAGGCTCTAAAAGATTTAAAACCTTTTAATTGACGAAAAAATTCATTTAATTAAAAAAAAAACGAAATTTCTCAAATTGGAAAATATAAGTATTTTTTGTGTAGATTCAGCAGTTTCCCGTTTAAACCACGAGCTTCCGGACACCGTGTTTTTGTCCAAACTTTAAACAAAGTAAGCATCTATTCTAATACTTGTTTATTAGATCTCGCATTCTTTTCGGATCTTCTGATTCGTAATACCATCGTACATAACATTATTATATATCCGTGTATAAAGAATTTATCAGAAATTTCAGGATTGTTCGGTAATAGAAATCGGGAAAGTTATTGATGCGAGATTTCCAAGAAAAATAATTAATCGCTCTCTAGAAGCCATAGAATATCTTCTGAAAATTGGGCGGATGGCGGAGAAACGAAATCATTCATTCGTTTTCTCATCACAAATGTAGTTCTTAAGAGTGGGAAGGTATCTTGACGTACTTACCTGTATAAGTGTACGTGTGATGACGTCAATGCTATCTATGTAAGGCTTTTAATTGTACTTAGTTATGTATTCAAGTGTTATTATGTCTTGACAGGTCGATATTAGTTCCTAGCTGGGCAGACGGCCAGCTAAGGAACCAAATCTAAATAAATTATGCTGTAATAAAATTATTGTTTTTATTAAACTAGTATTATCTTCTGGTGTATTACATTATAACCTTCAAAAGTTATTCCAATAATAATTTAATATTTTAAACTTTTAGAAAAAGTCAACAGGTGTCCCGTAAAAATAAAATCAGAAATGTTTATTCGAGACACAATCTAGGTTACAAATACATTCGTTAAGATGAAGCCATCCGAAATAATGCAAAATCATACAAAATAATGAGTTTTTGGTTTTGAAAATGTGTTCGCTTAGAAATATTATAGATGTTTCAATTAAATACTGCGAGTAGAACACACTTTGGTCTTGGAAATAGTTGAGTATTTTATTAATAAATCTTTTTGTATGTCTGAAAAAAATTAAGTAACAGGCTTTTAAAAAGTACTTTCAAGTGCCAAAATCTCCTACTATTGAATCAATTTTCGGATAAAATTTATTATATAAAGTGGCAAATTAATAATAGGAAAACATTTTAATATTTATGCCTGAATTTCACAAAACAACGCAATTTCGCTCTGGTCTTTGGGCATGAATCAAAATGGGCAGCGTTCAACGAATTTGAAAATGAGAAGATTTTGTTCACTTTGTATCAGTTCGGCGCCCCGTCTGCGGTGGCGAATAGACGTCGCTAGACTCTGCGTCGCTTGGTTCCGCGAAATCAATTTTAAATTTCATTGTTATTATAATTATAAGAAAGAAGTTTATGTTTTTACAGGCCTTTACGAAATCAACCTGTAAAAAACAACACTCAAATACCTTTTCCATCCTCTCCAAAAGCTTCTTATCAAGTATTTTTAAATTCCTCCCAAAAAGAGGCGGGATTCCGATTTCGAATTTTTTCCACGATTAGTGGATCACCTAAAATAACTTTGTAATCATTCAAAAAGATATCTGCCAAAAATATGGGGTAAATTAGTTGAGTAATATTATTAATTTTGAATTTAAAATATGAGGGAATGGCCGAGTTGGGTTGTGGACCGGTAGACGAGAGATCCTGAGTGGTCTTGGTCTGTTTCATGTTCGATCAGTTGCTGAGTGGGCATCTCGTTTGGGTTTGATAGTAGGAGATTTTCAAACATTGTTGGGTTATTCGTAACCCGGGAGAGTTTGTCTTTGTTTAAAATAAAATGTTGCGTATAGATTCAGTGGTAATATCTTTTTGTTCAATGATTTCTACCATGTTTGTACTGGGTCATTAATATCAGCTGTTTAATGTATTTTAAAATGCGTCAAAGCGTGGACCCAACTCCAAAAGCTTTTAAACCCTTTAGTTGTCGAAGTTACGTACATTTATTATGATAGATGAAATGTATTGCATTTTTTGTCGTTATCGTAATATTCTGCATTGCGTTCGAATTGAACTCTGTAAACACTAGATTGAATATATACAACGTAACTGAATAAATACGAAACATCGTGATTAAGATTACGATTATTAGATCGTGTTTCTACGTCCCAATGTGTTCTAGTACACACTTTCATTGAATTCGTGCCAAAAAATGCTCACATGACGTATTATACCGACTATGTTTTTCATGTCTTATTCAATCTTCACACATTTTTCTTTAATTTTATTAGAGTTATTAAGAATGTCATGACTTATAAGAATATTTTATTAGTCTTCTTTATCAAAAGAACCAGTGGTTTATCGTTGTAATATTTCAGGGGAAGCCAAAGATTTGCCTTAAATCGCCACAAATATAGGTAATAGGCATAAAAATCGCTTGGCAATCGGAGTTTGACTTGAGGTCACGATTTCAAGCGCAAAAGTGGTTTTTATTTATCTATGCTAATATTATAAATGCGAAAGTGAGTGTGTTTGTTTGTTACGCTTTCACGCCTAAACCACTAAACCGATTTCAAAAGTTCTTTCACCAATGGAAAGCTACATTATCAGCGAGTAACATTGGCTGTATATAATGGTAAGCTCTGGCGTTATGAAATTTGTATAAATGAAAATGTGTGATTTTCTTATATTTTAGTGGCAGGGAGGAAAGGCAGAGGGAAGGTGGGGTTCGCGTGGAGGGATGAGACGCGGAAAGGGGAAGGCGGGGAAGAGAACGGGACGCACGGGAAAGGACATTATGTTTTGCTAATTGCTACAATAATTTCCCCCAAATACCATGCGAGCGAAGCCGCGGGTAAAAGCTAGTTTTATAATAAAGGCAAATAGTTAATCAGTGGAAACTGTGATAGATAATTTTAGCTATTAAATTATATATTCAAAAAGTTGTTTTTTATATGCGTTAATACATTTCTAATGAAAAAACACATTTTTGGTAGTTTACGTTTATCTTTTTTATTAAGTAATAAAATTTTTTGTTTTAATTCAATTCAATGGAAACGATAAGAAAAGCTTCTAAACTGATTCATTGTAAAGATTAATCGAAAATAGTGATTCAGCATTCATCTTCACCTTCAGCTGTTGAAAAGATGTAGT
The DNA here is from genome assembly GCA_936435175.1 of Glyphotaelius pellucidus. Lineage (NCBI taxonomy): Eukaryota > Metazoa > Arthropoda > Insecta > Trichoptera > Limnephilidae > Glyphotaelius > Glyphotaelius pellucidus. Next base: position 13,829,326 of record OW386550.1, read on the forward strand.
AGAATTTGAGTATTAGGTATTCATTTTTCCATTTATTTTTTATAGCTGAAATCTCCATTCTATTTGGGAATCAGTTGTGTGTGAGTGTGTGAGAGGAAACTCAAGGATGTCAATGAATGGCGAAGACCTCGCTTTCTATGACATGTAAATAATCTTGCGTCGACGGACCGTTGACGTACGAATGCTTAGGAAAACTTTTTTCGGATATTCCACTTCCTCCCACGGAAATCTTCAAGCATGCAAACGTTCAAACAAACAACGTGACAAGAGATTAGATCAACAAAGGGGATATGGCTCAAAACAATTTAATAATTTATATAAAAAATACTGTAGTATATCAATATTTTTTTCAATTAATTTATATGCTTAAATATACGCCCATGAGGGTTTTAAATAGGGAGCATAATATTTAGAATTTTTTACAAAAGGGTTATATATTATTGATTGCTTTTTCAAGTGGGATATACAAATAAACAAAGTTTGTGCACGACTAAGATCAATCGTAAGCAGATTGTATAAACTATTTTTTTTTGTTCCTGTCTGCACACTTCGAATAATTTATTTGAGTCTGTTATAAGGTATGGAGTAACAGCTTGGGGATTTTCCTGTAAAACAAATACCGACAATGTTCAATCAGTGCACAATTCATTGGTTAAATTATTAGCTGAAAAAAATTTATAACAAGAAAGGCATAATATTCCATACTTTTATCAGAGTCTCAAAATTCTTTCAGTGAGAGAAATTCTGTGGTACAAAATTATATTTCAGCACATAAATAACCATTTTTATATAAACAGGCTAGAACACAACCATAATACTCGCTTTAACTTTAATGAAGGACTAATTGTACCTAAGCATACAAATAAATATGAACAAAAAACGTGAAATTACATATTTTCGGTTGTTTAAATATGTTACCTGCAGAAATTAAAAACTGTGCCCAAAACAAACAATTGGTAAACTTACTGAAGACTTGGCTTACTGAAAGAATCAATTTGTATTACCTTACAATGACATATTATTCTAAAGATTTTTAAAATGTTATTTATGTTTTCATAATTTTTCTCTTCTCTATATATCTGTAAAATTTTTAATTTTAATTTTTAAAATTGTTAAAATGTAACTATCAACTCATTATAATAAGATTTTTAAATGTTAAGAACCCGTTAAACAAACTGCTAAAAAGCAGTTTATCGGGACTTTTTGTCTTATATTTGTAAAGTGTGTAAAATAAATAAATTTAAAAAAAAAACCAATAAAAAATAGGTTACAAAAATTATTTCTAACATTACATTTTTTGCAATTGAATAAAATTAAAAAAAATAATAATAATAAACTGAAAATATCAGAAATAATTTCTTGACATAATTTTTTTTTATTGTGTTTTAAACATTTAATTTGTTTCATCAAAAATTTCGATAATAAGTAGGTACAGCAGTTTTTTGTCGCGGCACATGATAGGACGGGCGGGCGGCCGAATCGGAAGCAAAATAAAGGGTATCGTGACTTATTGTTGGAGTATTACGCCATGTTGCACTACTTCCTCCTTTAGCCAACGTTTCGGACAGCAAAGGAAGAGACAGGGCAACACGGCTTAATCCTAACAAAATAAAGGCTAATAAATAAACTTTTTTCAAACAGATAAGATCCGAAGACAAATTGAATATAAAAGTAATAGAATCAATAAAATGTGAATTAAAATATGTGTCCAAAACGTTCTTTACCCAACGATCTCGTAAAGAAATTCTCCCTTAGCCTACTTCCTACAGAGCTTACTACCTGCTTCCTAGGGACCTACAATGTTCCCAGTGTCAATGTCATGCTTACGTGTGACTTTATTATTAGAATCTAAAATCTCATCTGATAGTAACAAATGATATCACGGACGTAACTTCATTATCAGATAATGAAGTAGATTCTATCCGTATGTTTGTTACTTTTAGGTTAACTTAACTGTTTCAGCTTTTCGATTGACCTATTGTCAAATAATAGAATGATGTTTATTAATTATTTTTGTGTTTAATTCGTAGAATTCCATTTAATTTAAAAAATTTAATAATGTTATTATCGAGTTCTGCAAGTGTTTTAGTATTTATTTTTGTTGTAGTACAGCTGTTTCGGTTTACAAGATTTTGAAAATGGTCTTCTAAACCGAAACAGCTGTAACAAAGATACTTACAGAACTCGATAATAACATTATCAAATTTAATTTTAATAAAATTTTTTTTAAAAGTATGATGTTGTTTCGGATTTTTTTCAAATTAGAAAAAAACGAGTATTGAAACTCGAGCGAAGCTGTACCACCAATAGTGAATGCTAACAGTATGCACATAATTATAAACAATGCAAGTCTTACGTTTTTAGTCAAACAAGCGTAAAATGACGTTTACCTGTAAATCAAATTGATTTGCAATCACCTGAGCTAATATGTCAGTAAAAAAATTATAATATAACGGTCGATTAATAATTAATTTGCAATGAACCTGAATTAAAATCGTCCTAATTAAACGTGTCGAACAAAGAAACAATAAAAAGTAGGTATCAGGGTCACAGAATAAAGTAAGGTAATTGATTAATCAGTTTACATTAATTAAAAATGCATTGTAATATTTGAAACAGTATCTTTGACCGTCGTATGATGTCCACGTACATTAATTTAATCATCCATTTTAGTACAGGTTGGGCATAAATGATTACAACAAATTGTTTTTTTCGCAATAACATTTTAGCACCAAAGATCTATTGAAATTTGTGCTATTGACACATATTTTTTAAGTGGAGGTTGGGCATAATAGGTGTTGTAGAATTGGTGACCGGATAACTCAGAATGAAGTCTTCTAAAAACCTCCTGTGTCGTTAAAAGTGATGAAAAAACATACAAAAAATTGGTTAAATAGGTTACGTTAGGTTAGGTGTTAGGTTATGGGCTATTTTTCAAAGCTTTTAATGACTTTTTGAAGAGGTGTTGAATTGTTTCTGAGTTGGCATGGACCGTGTTAAATTATATTTTACAAATTTTAAGATTCAATCGAAGATCTAAGCAATACATATATTTCAAAGAAATAAAGCTTTGCTACAACCCCTAATAATAGATGCATTTTTTTCTATCGATGTATTTAGTAATAGATACCTGCTCTCATTTTCGCCCTGATTGAGACCACCGTTCAGAATCGAAACGTTGCTTGAAATGGCTTTAACTGTGTTTAGTGGCTATATATGAATTGGCAGGTGTGGTGCTCATATAAAAAAAGGTACTTCCCAACCTTCCTCAACTAAGCCCCACTTTCTTCCCCTCCCCGCTCCCTTTATCCTCAAAACATACTCCAATAATTGAGGTTGCTAATTTTTCCACTGACCTTGGACTTGGACCTTGGTTGGGGACAGTTGGGACTCTTGTGCGGTATTCACATAAAAAAGTCAGCTCTCCAAAGGAGCCAATGTGAAGACGTTGACTATAAGTGAATATGAATTCGAATCAATGTTAAATAAAACAAATCATTTTGTATACACCACTTATTTAATCAAAATTATCAGTATGTTTCGAAACCAATGGTAATAATTTAATAATAATCATAATAATTTCATTTTATCCTCAGAAAGAAACCATTGGTTTCGAAACATGCTGATAATTTCAACTAAGTTAGTGGTGCATACAAAGTGATTTGTTTACATTTAATTAAAATGACACCACAAAGTGAATTTGTCATTATTGAAGAATAGAATTATTGTATTTATTTTAATGTAACAAAGCTGCATTTTAATTTTTTTTAGCAAAATAAATATAGTTAAGACATTCGATTGAACTCAAAATTTAAATATCTATACTGCCGTCCCTGAAAATTTTCAATGGCCACATTCTGGTGTAATTTTTATTATAATAAATGTAAACCAGAATTTTACCATTGAAATTTTCCAACTGGCTTTTGGCTTATGGCTGCAGTATAAATAGGTACTTTTACAAGAGTTTGGTCACTAAAGAGGAGGGTCGTTAAACCGGTCCTTTATAATGTGTACATTAGATGGGATTGGTGTTTGAACCTGTGTATAGTAGTCCTTGGTCCCATACAATCCGGCTCCCTAAGTTGTTCTACTTTCAAATTCAAAAGCAGGTTTCTAACCGACTCCTCGGTGTCCAGGCATAAGCCAATAAATCAAGTCTACAACTTTATGAAAAACCACTGGTAATAATAATAATAATTACATTTAAGAAATGTTTAAGGTGTCCTTTGATAACCTTCAAACTTACCGAGTTATTACTGACAGTTTTCAAAGCGCTCACCAGATATAAAGTCCGGTGAGCAAGCTTTCGGAGTGTCAGGACCTAGAGCATGGAATGGACTGCCGCATGATTTAAGAGTGATCTCAGACTCAGCAGAATTTAGCTAAACTTAAAACTCACCCTTATATACAGTCGTATCCATAAAGTCAAAAACCTTTCACCTTCACAGCTCGCGATATTGTAAATAACTAATTGTAAAAATGTAAACAAATAAAAACTTGTAACCTTTTTAAGGTCATCCTCCAGTCCTAAAACGTCCTAATTTCTCTTCTCACTAATCTTCTCATAAATGTATATCAATAGTAATGGAGGGTAGCAAATGTTAAATTATGCGATGTCCAGTGTTTTAAATACAGTGTTATCTGCGTGCAAAGTAATATCTTCCACAAACCTTTAAAAAAAAAATCGGAATTATCGGAAGTGACCCTCGAGGTAGGTGTATGATCTCTGTATCTGTTTGTAAATAATACAATTACATAGAGCCTAAGAACCCATAACAAATTGTAAAGCGCCCTTGGGGTGATTTTTCACAAAAACGACGCTCTACAAATTATCCTATTATTATTATTTCTTTACCTCAGATTTGATTCATGAACTTTTAGAACGTGATTTTTGAAGAATAAAGCAATAAAGGTGAGTTGAAGCAAGAAAAAACGTCAAAAACACCACTCTCTGTCAATAAAACCCCTCTCGACGTTATTTTAATCATGAGCTATGGAGCATTGAAATATCAATTTAACTTTAAATAATACGAATAGACGCCATTTATTTGCCGTAATTTTAAAATTGCCTTATAATAAAGAACGAAAGTCTTGCGTAAAGCCGCGAAGTAATAATGACTGTCTAGTATATTTATTATAATATAATATGAGATGTTTTGTAAAAATAATTTATACGCCTAGATAATCAAATTTGTGCTAAACACGTAACACCAATTTGGTAAATATTATGGCGATAAAATTAATCAATCGTTTTGTATACGTAAGTATTTGTTTCGCGTCGAATGCATTATCAGTATAGTAAGTACATCATTCTGTTTCATGTATAACCAGGCCAGTCACTAAAGCGGGAAATAGTGAAAGTAATTGACTTACAATATCCCTCGCTTGGCGCATTTTGAATCGGGTCGGTGCAACCGGCAGGTAAACTGGTAGAGTTGATAATCACAGGTGATCTGCAGGCCCCTCGAAAATACTCGCGAATTTTATTCAATTGATCGAAACCGGAATCGGAAAATACGACTTGGCGGTTCGCTGTCACCAAATTCACTGAAACTGAAACACAAACTTTTTCGCCGGCGACACGATACGACGATACTCCTATAGGTACTGCTTTTAACAATCGAACCGGATCACGCAATAATAAATCATTAAAGCCGGTAAAAATAACTATTTCATAGCGATAGACGAGTAAACACTTCGGATCTCCTCGAGTATTGGTCTGATGAACAGGTGTTGTTTGCTAAGTGCCTGCCCACCTACTAGTCTGGTACTATTTCGAAGCATTCGAAGTAACACAGTCTGGAGTTCTTGCAAATAGCTGGCGTAGGCGGGAAGGAGGCTTGGTCACGGGTTTGAGGGGTTCAGGAGGAATTTCCACACTTTGGGTGAGAGAATGGAGGCAAGGCATATCTAGACGGAGCCAAATTAGTATAATCCAAAGCGATTTTGTAAAAAGGACTAAATGCATGAAAATTAAAATATTTGCATTGTTTTAATTTGTGCGTTTTTCCTCGGAGGTCGAGATTTACCTCGCTGCGTCTCCACATTTATAAGTTTGTTCGACTCACGAGCGCAGGTCACCTTGGTGCCACACCCCTCGCACACCTCCGAGTCAAGATCAATACTGCCCTCTGACGTCAGTACGTCACGCGGAGAAAGTATTTCCCAACACGACCTGCGACATAACCCGCCCCTAGCGGCGAAACGGAGAAACAACATCTGAAAATGGGAGTAATTAACGCTCTGTTGCGTCATCAATTTAATTTAATCTCCGATGACGCGGATAGCTCCGATTGTTTATTTATATGGGCTCGACTCGTCGGGTCGTGGACTTGCCTCTTGCCTTTAGTTTGAACTCAATTTCACAACTTCGAGGAAAAAAATATAATATTGCTCATCATCTATTCCTCTCAAGACAGGGGGCATTCGTTTTATGATATCATATTATTCGTTATTTCCACTTGACTTTATCGAATGAGGAAAATTTAATTTAATTTTAAATAAATCAGTGTACGTCTCGCCGAAAAACTTACCACTTAAATAGTTATAATAATTTTGACTGAATTGCTATCCAACGCTAAGCGAAGATTAATACATGCAAATGGATGATTTCAATTTTATTGGGTTTCGAAAATTGCTTTGAACCGTGTTTGTAAAAATTTTATAGATCATTGATGACTACTTGTGTCATAGTTTTCGCTCAGTTTAATTTGTAAAACATGATTTTACAAATTTAAAACTTCATCATAGAGAGCGAAAGTCAATGGATAACAAAGGATGTACAAAGGTATCAAGGGGTGAATTCTTGCGGTATTCAGGGGTTATAATATTCTGTATTGCATCTATAGCCGCGGGAAGTACCTACCGAGGTAGAGGCTGATTTACAAGACTTACCAGAACTGAAACGTTGAACACATGTTACAACTTCACGTCCATTTTGATTCAGTTCGCATCAAATTCGACCGGAGGTGCTACCGTTCGTTCGGTTCATTTTTTATTTGTTCTTTTTCAAAATCCAGCAATTGACTATACGATCTACCGTGCATTCGCAAATAATTGCGTCAGTCGTCTAATTGCCCTCTCAAGTCCCTCAAATGACGGCCGGCGTAGTCCAGCGGTAAGGCTCTTGACTCGCATTCCGAAGGTCGCGGGATCGAATCCCAGAGTGGCAAATAAATTTTATTTGATTAATTTGTGTTATTTCACAGTTAATTCATTTAAAATAATATATAGTATATTTGCGGCACGTTCCAGAGTGGTAAATACTCTCAGTATCGCCCTGGTGTGACCACCGTTCAGAATTTAAATGTTGCTTGAAATGGCTTTAGACGTGTTTGGTGACTAGATCTGAATAGCCAGGTACTTCCCCACCATCATCTTCCCCATCACCTTCCCCTCCCCACTACATTCAGCCTCACAACATACCCCAATTGGGGATACCATAGTCCCACTGGCTCCAGACGGGAGCAGTTGGGACTCTTGTGTGGTATTCATATAAAAAAAAATAAAAAAAAATAACAGTAATCTCGTAGATGGGAATATTGACTTCTTTTCAAAACTACTAATGCTACTGCCTTGAACATTTTCTCTTTTTCCTATTCACCTTTCCCCGTCCCTGAAGTTGTTGCACCCGCTTATAAGGGAAACAATTGTAATAATAACAATAGTTTTGGACACAAAATATCGTAAAATAAAATAGCCAAATGAATATAGTACACCACATCGCCGATGTTGGAACTGAGAACTGAGATGGAAAACGTAGGAAAAGTTGTTACCGTGTAAATACTTCACAAAACGTACGTTTTGTTTTCCGTTGAACATGACCGATAAAAGGTACGATAAGTCCTAGCGTGTAATAATAGCCTTAAGTTCACATGAAGCTTAAAGTTTCGACCCCTCCTGCCCAAACTTTTTAACAAACAGCTTCGTGAAAGCCAGCACGTCCGCTCCCGGTAATAAAAGGGTTCCCCAAACATCATGTTGTTCTCGGAATGAGGCTCATAGGATCACCTTGCATCGTGGCAGAGCTCACCTCGAGTCACCGTCACATGTTATCAAGGTTCCCGTCTTGCGCCGGATTTCGCTACGTTTGCGGGAAGTTGCCAAGACGGCTACATCGTAAAAAGCACGCGCGCTGCATTCACAAAAACAGTATATTTACCACAACCTATTTAAAGAACAGACGGAAAAAGAGAAATTTCAAATACACTCGTGCATGTTTATAAATACAACCGATGTAGTCAAATTTAATAACAACAACAACAAATTATCTAATGATATGAATTTTAAAATGGCTATTTTATATAGCCTGATTTTATATCAGGAGTCCAGAAAAAGACAATGACTAGGTTTTGCTATCGCGCCATTTTCACGAAAAGTTACATCGATATTTTTTTTTTAGAAAGTCACCACGGATTGGCACGGTCTTTAAAGTTATATCAATATCCTTCAGGAGACACTGGGAGACATTCAGGAACAGCTGGGAATCTCAAAGGGTATAATACCCTAGCAGAACTTGTTTATAAATAAACTGTTTTTATAAATTGAATAATAATATTATTAAATATATAAAAGAAATAAAAAAAAAAAAAAAAAAAAAAAAAAAAAAAAAAAAAAAAAAAAAAAAAAAAAAAAAAAAAAAAAAAAAAGGTATAATACCCCGTCTTAAAAATAAGGTTCAGATACCTGGAGAGTCGCGTTGTGAAACCAAGACACATCGCCAAACATAATGACACAACCCTGGAGAACATTATTAAAAGGGTTGGGCTACTAGGTACTGCCAAAGGAATGAGGTGAAAAATGGGGCATAACACAATTTTATCTAAGGCTGACTGTTAACGGGAGCTTTGTTAACCTATTTAATTGGCTGCAAAGTTAATTTTAATTATAATAAACACGATGGTATAACTTTGTTTAATTCCACTTTTTATTTTCTTATCCAACTAGTTTCGGTTCAACCTGAACCTTCATCAGGGAAGAATAAAAATATATATTTTTATTCTATATTTTTATTCTTCTTATATATTTCTTATATTCTTCTAATATATTTTTATTCTTCCCTGATGAAGGTTCAGGTTGAACCGAAACTAGTTGGATAAGAAAATAAAAAGTGGAATTTATCAAAGTTACCCCATCGTGTTTATTATAATTATGTATTCCCACAATGTGTTTGCTACATGTGAAAATTTAATTTTAATTAATTAAATGAAGACACTATGAGCGAAACTCAATCGAAAATCTGGAAACAGAAAAATCAGAAAAGGGTATTGGCACCTCTGGGTCACGAACCCAGAACCTCTAATTAATTCATTTTAATTACATAAAAACTACGGTATAATTATTTATTACGGTATAATTGTGCAAATAAGTTGAACGCTTTGTGTGCGATGTTAGCCGCTCAATGTCACAAGAAATCAACAAAAAGTCGTTCAAATATTTCTACGCCAGTTACAACTAGTTGCTATCACAAAATACCTCCTACTTAAGCCGGATGTCTAAAGATAGGTGTAGGTATATGATGGTGCTCTGATAGACGGAATTAAAGCCTTTATCTTTTCGATAGTAAAGTGCCATTTCCATTAGCGCATTTTTTGGGAAATTTATCAAGCAAGATTAACAAGTAAAATTTTAAAGCGATCTTTCATTAAACAACAAAATAATCATGATATTACAAGCAATTTCACAATCCTTGCTCAGATAAGTGAGTACATATCTACTATCTCTTGAAATATTGTTTCGCAACATACATTTGTTTTTAACATTGGGTGATGTGCTTTTCTGCGTAAAAGCACGAGTGTCTATCTATTCATGTTGATTGATGATCTATTCGATGAGCTACTCAAGGATCAGAACTAATCTTTGAAAAATAATAGATAAAACATGATTGAAGTGTTGATTTCGTTTTCATGAATCGACATGTGTGACCTGATTTGTGGGCTCAATGACAATTGTCAATAACTAATAATAATTAGCAAGAAGTATGAAAAACAAAGGACTCTGTAATCGGGTAATTACTTTGGGTCCGAAAAGGTCACAGGAAATGTCACAAAACTACGTTGAATTAAAATTTTGAAGTAATTATTGGATAAGATTACGGCAACCTATTGCTTACGTATTTTTAATCTATTCATAATAATTATACGATTGCGAAAACTCTTTATATTTTGAAAGAGTAATTAATCTTAACTCTTTACTTATAATACCGGGAAAATAATAATAAAAGATGAAAATAAAAATAAAGCAAGTTTGTTCACTCGGACTGTAACGTCATAGATTTTGACGGACTTTTCTCTCTGCTTTCATCCTAGCCCCCTTTCCCGTTATGAACCACAGAAATTTTGTTTCAGTTATTTTAAAAAATATGTCAAAATTTGCAACACAAGACATCGGATTATTGTTTATCTTATATTTGTCAAATGTTCAATAGAATAATTAAATGTTAAAATAGACTGCTGATACTATAGTAATTATAACATAAATGTTATAAGTTGGCACGGTTAACGTTACGGGTAGAAAACTAACGAAATGACGAACGGAAAATTTTTAAAATTTTGTGTCCATAATATCTACAACGACAAGCCCTCCGAGTGTAAGTTAAGTGTTGCTTTGCTCTGTATATACCAACGTGTGAAAAACTACATATAGATACTACAAGTCAGGATGTTTTGTTATTTTTTAGCACGATGCCAATTAAAAATACGAATTTGAAAATAAAAAAAACCAATAATTTATGCCACAAATGAAGTTTTCTTCCGGGTTAGGGTTGTTGTCGTAGCTTACAAGACGCGTCTGCTAAAGTTCTTTGACACGCGTCCCAAATTTCGCAGACATTTAAATTACTGTCAAAGTGGAACATTTTTGGTCTAATGCGTCGGATTTCAACCTGTGATACGTGTACCCTCTGGGTAAAGCAAAAATTGCCACTTAGTGAGTTTGGAGCTGTGTATGGAGAAATGAATTTTTTTGTCGAAATAAAAAGACGTGGAACAAAATTTGTTCAATTTAGTAGTACTCGTAGAATCACTACGTAAAAATACCCGAAGTCACGTTACACTCTGTATAAAATTGCATTAATTGTATTTGTGTGACATGATTGTTTAATTCCTGTAATAATGAGAGTATTAGAAAATTACAAATGAAACATGTCTTTCATTACAAGATAGATAATAGAGGGTACGTGGTACAACAAATTTGTAGTGAGAGTCAAGGGGTACGCAGGCTCAATAAGGTTGACAGCCACTGATCTGGCTTATAAACGTATCTACTTAATAATAGATCACGGGTTCACGGTTTCACAGCTATATGCGAGTAAAAATACAACATTGAGTTGTGTCGGAGTTTAAAAAAGATTCAGGTGAAATTGAAAGAAATAAACGTGAAGAAGGAAAGAATTAGGAAGAACGAAAGAATGAAGGAGATTAATCATAATAAGTAGCACACTCAACCTACTGTCCTTATTGTGTTTTTCTGAAATATTAAATCGTGTCACAATAATAAATTACTAGCAGTTAAAAAACCACTACCTCTTACTAATATTTTTTCATGGGGGATTCTGTTTGAAAACTTCAATGGTTCTTTTTAAAAATAACAGTGTGCGCCACTTCCGTTTACAACAATCCGAACCTGTACAGACATTAGCATAACAAAACTATCAGACAGATGTCTCTCGCTTTAATAAGTTAATACTGCGTATATATTTTTAGGACTAAGCGGTAACTTTGCGTAATGAAAAGTTAAAAAAAAAAAACATTTTCCTTTCGCTAACAGGTTCACTAATATATCGGGAAAAGATCGTTGACAATTTTATTTGTAATCGTGTACACCGTTTGTTTAGTTGTCTTATTTTCCGTATTCGTGTATTCGAGTATTCGTGGAATGTAAAATGGGATCAGTGATACCTGCAATATTGTCTGAGGCGTTCTAGAATTGTGTTCTAGAATCTAGGATATCAATTTTAAGTGGGGGTTCTTATTTTTTGAAAATGTGTTACCGGTGGTAAATTCAGAATCGAAACATTGCTTAAAATGACTATAGCTTAGGTCCCTCCCCATCAATTTCAGCCTTTTTTTACATGAGCTCCACATAGGAGGCCCTGAGGAAAATAATTTTTCTCAGGGTCTTTGTCATCTTTGGGGATGCTGTGTGAAGGGTTTTTTTAAGGAATGGGGGGGGGGAGGAGAGTTCTGGGAAGGAAAAGGGTTTAAGGGGTGGGTAGGAACCTGGGGTTCAGTGTGTAATGGTCATCCGCCTCCAAGACCTAGACAAACCTCACCCCATGAACCCGGGCACCAAAATCACCAAACGCAGCGAACCACTTGGGGTGACCTATGGCAGACGTGTTGGTTATCCAATAAAGGTTCCCGGGGCGGCGGTACCCATTCCCGCCTCTCAAATTGGAACCTTACAACATTCCCCAATTGGGGATGCCGTAGTGCGGGCAATCGGGACTATTGTACCTGCTGTATTTACCTAAAACTAAATGTGTTCAAATTCAAAAAATTCAACCACAAAAGCTATGATAGTGACTTGTGAAATCATAGAATAAACAAGAACACTAGAAGTGTGAACACAAATTCAAATGGAAACAGATGTCACCTTTTGGTTCTAGACCATTCAGAACGCGCTCAGTCTCTCTCGCACTTGCTTGATATCGTATATTAACATCCCATTTGAATTTCATAATCATGTTGAATGTATTGTAAATAAGGCTCGTTTAGCCAGACTTTTTGATCACAAAACACGCCCACAAAACATTTCTAGTGTTCTTCTTTTTCTATCTGTGAAAAGATGATGACACCGGAAGTACCTAATGGGAAATTCTGTAAGCATAAAATGGAGAAACTTCTCAGATAATATATTAAATATCAAGGCCAACCGGAAAAAAAATAATTTTTGCAAAATTAAATAATTGACAAATTATTTATTACGACATAATTGCATAATCTTTTATAACGTTTTCAAATTAGTGAAATGATGAGGTCACTTTTAAAACTTTCGTAAATCAATAATATTATTTTTGAGCCGGCTTCATGTAGATTGCGTAAGAGATATTGAATTTACCGTTCTCCTCACTCCCAGGGGACGCGCAGCGGTCAAAGTTGAATTCGTTAAACTTCATTGAACAAAGCCTCGCCATCAAAATTAGAATATTACCGCTATGCGCCGCCAAAACGTAAGACGCATTTAATGTGTAAATTATTTACAGAATTGCGAATGTATTGACTTTATTACAATAGTGCGTAAATTCTGCGAAGAGTTCACGTTATATTAAAAATATGTACAAGGTGTTAAGAGGAACGTACGCGAGGCCCATTTCGGCCAGTTTCATACAAATCTTAGATTTGGATTTGAGATCAAAATACCAAACAAAACTGAAAAGTTATTTTTGTAATCAAAAGGTTTATCAAATATCCAGTGTGGATGTGAGCTACTTTATATATGTATGCTTTCAATTATAAGATATAGGTTATTAAATATTTTAGGGTTTCATGATTTTAGAGGCTACGTGGGCAATTATTTGTGAGTAAATGAAAAAAATAATTTTACTATATGCCTACAACAGTTTTTTTCAGTTCTTGACTTACTAACCAATAAAAATTGCTGACATTATTTGGAGTAAAAATGTTAATTTTGGTCTCTTATTTTCTATAAATTTCCATGATAATATACCTACATACTTCTTTTTTACTCTTTTTTATTTATTTATTATTTATTAGTTTTATTTTAGTAAATTGTACATTTAAGTTTACAATTTCCAATTATATCATTTCATATTTCAAACTATATTTTTTTCTTGTTTTATGTATCTCCTACAATACGTTTTGAACTTTTCAATTGGTGCGGCCTTTAAAGTTTCTGGTAGAGTGTTGTATAACTTCATCCCTTTGTATAGTAAACTATTCTGCGTATTCGTTTTGTCCTTTTTTTGTAGCCTGATTTCCTTGCAAGTCCTTGTGTTATGTCCGTGAATGTCCTTGTTGTATATAATTTTGTTTAAGAAGTATTTTGGTAACATGTTGTTCACTATTTTATGAATAAATATCATCGTGTGCAGGGTCAACATCTGTTTCACGGTTAGCCAATTTAGTTCCTTCAACATTTTATTTACTTTTGAGAATCTATTGCGCTACATACTCTAATTACTCTAATCCTTTGTACAACTTACCCATAATAATGTATCTACATATAAAATCCTTCAAGGGATGAATATATTTTTTTAAAGCCGAATACTGCACAATGACTCACATTCACCTGGAGCCAGTGAGACTACGGCATCCTCAGTTGGGGTGTGTTGTAAGGCTGGAGGTAGTGGGAAAGGGAAGGATATGGGGAAGAGAAAGGTGGGGAAGTATCTGACTACTCAGTTCTAGTCACCAACACGGCTAAAGCCACGTTTCAGTTCTAAATGGTGGTCTTACACCAGGGCGACACTGAGAGTATCTTCCACTCTGGAACGTGCCGCAAATATACCACATATTATTTTTAAATGATTAAATTGTGAAATAACACAAATCAGTAAAAAAAATTTACTGGCGCACGCCAGGATTTGAACCCGCAACCTAGTCGAGAACCTTACCCCTCGACCACGGAGGCCTTCGTTAAACAGACAAAAAATATTGCTTTATAAGAGAATTGATAATCATCATATAGTGCAATGCAATGTTACTCTTAAGGGCATAACATGGTACCGTCCAATAATACGTGCCTACGTACCTTCCTACGCACTGCGTCCGGAAACTAGTGGTGCCTACACTGCCTACAACAGTTTTTTTTCGATCGCAGCATTTTGTTTTTTTTTTTCTATTTACTTTTTCCTCTTTTACCAAAAACTAAATGGTTAAAGAGACTTTTGAAGCTGTCTATGCTTAAATCATTTTAAACTGTAGCGACCGATTTAAAAAAAATATATTGTTTTGCTAGAAAATTCCAACTTCGTATTCGATTTACTCGAAAATGAAAGCTCAAATAAAAAAAAAGAGAATGAAATTCACACGCGGTAGAAGTGAAACCGTCAGAAAACTAAAGTACACAAGAGTGAGTAGGCTACATACGAAGCTCCGCACAAAAGGAGACTCATTCTATATCCTATAGTTGTATGCCCATCATAAAAAATGTAGATTTTGTTTTCAAAATACGCTCATATTATATAACATTATAGTTCCCAATTATGTCCTCTGCATGCGAACTGTACCTAAATTTCTCTAAATAAACAATAACAGTGTTAATCTCTAGTGACCTCCCAGGTTAGTATGGTCCTGTATAAATTTTCTGTCTATACAGCACATTTTTACAGCAGCTTCGGGTTCATTGGTCAAATCACTGTACATATAGTTTCGTATCGGTGATCGATGAACCGGTGGATGCACTTTTTGGACGTAAGTTGTTATAGTGGTTTATCTAGTTTGTAGTTAAAAGTAAGATTGTAGAAATGTATTATAAGTTTTTACTGTGCTTTTGAGGTGTTTTGTCACAAAAACGGCGCTATACAAGTCATCCAAATATTATTATTATTATTATGTGTTTGATTATTATTTTTAGTGTCACTATTTTTCGTTTCATCGAGTTTCAAATCACAACGGAGCAAAAGAAGTTTTCACTTCAAAAAAGTCATAACCTAAAATCATCTTCAAATGAGATGCAGATTTGCCACTGATTTCCGGACACCATGTTAAAGTAATCAGTCCAATTAAGGCAAGATACCGTATGTGAAAGCATTGAACAAGTGGGTCAATTATAGATAAATTAATCTAAACCTGACAATGAATTATTGAACGTAGGTATGTAAGCTGTATACTTAATATCTGATAAATACTGGATACTTGTTTTGTAATTATGTATGTACCATTGACTTTTAATCGTGCTTTAAATCTTACAATCAATTTCTCCTATAATGAAATTAACGATTTTAGCATTATTTTTTATTCCAAATTTATATTTCTTTCACACATCAAATACAGTAACAAATAAATAATTAAATATGTTTGGTTTCATTTTCCGTAAAGGCAGTGATTTAAAAGATATTTCAAAATTAAAAATATTACATTATTCCTTGCTTCGAAATTTCGAAGTCAAGTTTAATAATGTGATTTATCTGGTCCCCTCAATTTAAAATCCACTTTGATTCCATTGAAAATATTCCGCATAAATTTCTTATCTTAATCTATATATTTCTTCTGTCCGTGTGTATGTCACTGAACTCCTCCTAAACGGCTGGACCGATTTTGATGAATTTTTTTGTGTGGGTTCAAAGGGATTCGAGAATGGTTTGGATTCACAATTTGGTCCACTGGAAAATGATCTTTTAATTATTTTTTTTATTTCTAAGGAGTTGTCGATTTTGGAATGTTTTACATTGGATCCGGCAGACTGCGCTACCATCGCAGTATCGAATATTCAATATTATTCTGTTTTAATTAATTTAAGTTTGTCCCGACAGTTGTGTACAGGACAACGTCTGTCGGGTCCGCTATAAATAAATAAAATAAATTGTGGAACATTCCAGAACACTCTCGAATGTTTTCCTGAGCGAAGCCGGGTAACCCAGCTAGTATTTTATAAATTTCTTTTATTCTAACTCGGTCTACCCGTAGAAACCATACACCTGATGAAAGAATTAAAATTTTTAAAACTCTCAGATAGAAGAATTTTTTCCGACTTGACTTTTATTTTTTCAATTGTTCATGATATTGTATTTAGATAGCCCCGATTTACTTAGCCTTCCACATTTCAACTAGAAATACTCGATCTAACAATATCACGATTGAGTCATTTAGATACTCATTTGTACCTAAATTGGATGCAGTTGGCAATACTTTTTCAGAAATATTGGACGTGTTCAACTGCGCGGAATTTAGTTACAAGTAGGCTATAATAACGTACTTCATAAATAAATATATATTAAATTAAATTTTGTAAATGTTTAAATTTTGTTTAACGAATTTTACTTCTTTTATATTGTTCCACTTTATCTTCATATATAGGTTCCACGACAACTCAGAATTAACTCAACTCAACACCTCTTTGAAAAGTCATTAAAGCTACTAAAATGTTTGAAAAGTAGCCCATAACCTAACCTTAACTAAATTATTTATATTTTTTTTCATCACTTTTAATGACTTTTCAATTCATTCTGAGTTGTCCGGTCACCATATATATATCACATGTTTACAATATAAATAAATAATTGAGTTTTTAAATGAATTATTTTATTTATGGTAAATTTTTAACGTTTTTAACCCTAGAAAGATAATCTACATCTTTGCGACGTTATGAGACACAAGTATTGCTGTCTTTTTTATTTCGCAACGTAGCGCGCTGTCTATCTCAGTTAGCTCAGTTGCCGAGCAGAGCTTCCACGGTGCGGCTCTATAAGAACAATAATTACGGAGAAATGCATGCACCATACGTTCGAAAGATGTTTTTTTTTCAAGGTTAAATTTATTTATTATAAGTACAAAGTAATACAATATGACATAAAATATTATACAGAAAAAAGAAAAGTCCCAATAAACTACTTTTTAGCAGTTTGTCGATGGGTACTTTTACTGTGGAGATATAAATAAACTTATTTTACATAATTAAATGCAGTTAGAATTTTTGTGTTAGTCTTATACAAATCATTTCTTTCGGCAATGATTATGATTATCTTTTGTGTAACTTTCGGACTTCTTCTTATAAATATGATTTAGTGAATGAAAAATTAAATAATGTAATTATTTTTAAATACAACAACTGATTAAAATTTAAACTTTTATAGCATCAAATAATCATTATTTTTCATTTAAAAAAAAAGACTTATCAGTTTATAGTTGATTTTTAAGCATAAAGAGAAACTAGATCATAAATATAGCACTAGATTCACGCGTAACGACGGGTTAATAGTTCCGAAATTTAATAATAAGTACGGACAGAGAACGTTTGAATACAACATACCGAAGATATTTAATTTATTACCTGACAATATAAAGCAACATAAATCTATGAATAAGGTTAAATATATGGTGAAAAATTGGTTATTGGAAAAAGAATATTTATTTTGATACTTATGATAAAATTTATGAAAAAATGTTTAAACTGTAGATAAAAGATGTAAATTATAACTTTAAATATATTTGTAAGTAATTATAAATACCTGATGTCAATCCAATTGCAATTGGCTTAGCGGGACTTGTTTGTTGATTTATAAAATAAATGAATAAATTAAAAAAAAAAAAAAAAAAAGATGTTGTTGTTACAATAAATTATTTATAATTATTGTAGTTTTATTTTAAGTACAAACCTCAAACTAAGTATTCAACTACCTTTAAACTGTTAAGTATGATTATATGGCAAATATACACTTTTAACTTCAGTACGTCTTTAAGACGTGTCATTATCTTTAACGTATGTAAGTCGAAATAAGATTATTTTTCTAGGGTTAAACTAACGCAAAATAGTATCTCAGTCATTAGGTGTCATCAGATGCGAATGTTTTATAAACTATGTCATTAATTCATTAAATACGATGATGCAATCAATCTATGGCAATTTATTCGTCATCAAGTTATCAGAATTAATTAATCCGAAGATGACATAAGCTTCTCTTATGGTGCTATACGTATAAGTTGGCGATGGCGAAAACATGAACTAACGCTAGATCTTTATATATTATTCTGGTAACATACCTTCTATCGTTATATCATAGACCACAGTGCCCTCCTTTATCGCCAACTTATTCGTGTAGTATTTTGTCTATGTAAAATTGGTTGGAAATTCTAAAAAAACATCTTCGTTTGTCGCAGAAAATATCTGAACAACGAAATACTAGTAGCCGAGTGAACAAATGTGTCGGATTCGGTTGTATGCCAACGGAGAATAAAGTCAACTCAACACCTCTTTGGAAAGTCATGAAAAAATTTATTTTAAATTATCCGATAACCCTAACCTAACGTAACCTATTTAACCAAATTTTTATATATATTTTTTTTTATCACTCTAAATGACTTATCTGAGATGGTTCTGAGTTGGTTTCATTCCGAGTTGTCCGGTCACCGTCGGATTCTATGAGTCCTTCATAATCCATAATTAATTTCACAAGCAATATTTTCCGTTTGTCGGGTTCCGTTGTCAGGTTATCGTAATTTATTTTTGGGGTATTATGCCGTGTTGAGTTTCATCCTTATACAATAACGTTTCGGACAGCGTTACAACTGCCCTGATGATGGACATTGTAACACTGTCCAAAACTTTGGCTAAAGGAGGAAGCGCAACACGGCATAAAACCCCAAAAATAATTCACGATTAATACTTTTGGCCGTAAAAATCTCAAATCACATATATTTTCAGGTTTTCGTCACTCGCAAATGTTTGTATTTCTTTTAAAAACTTTTTTTTAAATTTCTGCATTAGGTTAGGTTTTGTAAGGTCAGGTTAGGTTAGGTTAGGTAAGCTATTAGCATGAATGATTTCAGTGCATTAGTTTGACATATTTTCCATTCGCGTATAAATTAATTATTTGAAGGAGATCTTGGAATTTTTATTTGAAGGTTCATATCTCATTAAAATACAGATTATGATTTACCCGGATTAACTTGCTTCACTTCCTTTATCTAGAATTAAATAATGATGAACTTTGAACCTGGATAATGGAAATGATACAGGTCGAGTTAATTAATTTCAGAGCGTAATAATATTACAGTTTGACACCGATGACTTTGCAGTGAAATTATTGACGACATCGTATGACTTGACGGCCCTTGTCGAGGGGTAAGGCTTTTGACTCAAAGGTCGGCATGGGCAAATAAATTTCATTTGATTAATTTTTGTTATTTGACAATTAATTAATTTAAAAATAATGTACAGTATATTTTTGCGGCACGCTCTAGAGTGGAAGATACTCTCGTATAGTGTAAGGCCACCATTCAGAATTTAAATTTTGCTTGAAATGGCTTTAGCCGTGTTTGGTGACCAGATCTGAACACTTCTCACATTTATTGTGAATACCTCACAATATTTTTATATATTGTGTGTGTGTGTGTGTGTGTGTGTGTGTGTGTGTATGTGTGTGTGTGTGTGTGTGTGTGTGTGTGTGTGTGTGTTTTTGTTATTCTGGTGTAAATAAATTACAATTTTTTTTCTTCAAAACATATTGTTTTTCGTTTTTAAATTGGGAAATCTACAAAAAATAATTCTCAAGGTTTTGACATTTCTGAACCTAAATTCTACAAAAAACTAGAAAATTCCTGAATCTGAATGAGCTTCTGACGGTAGTTGTGTTTTCAGTTTATGTTAGCTCCACACAGGAGGCCACATTTTCCGGGGACTATTGTAGATTTTACGACTGTACGTTTGGCTTTTTAACTTTCTGGATTTTAAAGATTTTTGGAGGATCAAATGAGAATCTGTGAGAATCAAAAAGCAAAACGTACCGACACGATAGTGTTCGATATTCCTATTATATGAAATTATTAGCACTAGTTTCAAAATCCGGACAGGAAATTACGGAATACGTTCGTAGTACAAAATCGCCGGCATGACCCGAATCTTTCAGAAGTCGTTACCATTAGATGGCGCATTTTCATTGAAGTAATCACATCTGAATTGGAGTTTTACTAGACTTTGATTGGACGATGTACGAATTGATAAATACACTCTTAGCTCAATTATTATTATTCTGAGTGAGGACCTACCCGTCTTCAGTTCAGTCTACGCACTTACTCATTATGTTGAATATTTTAATTTAAATTTAAAAACTTAGACGTAACATAAAATCCAAATAAATGGAATATTTCTGAATGTTTCCGAAAACTATAAAGTGTTTTTGAAAGGTGATATAACATACTTTCAAATTCTATTAGAAATAAACATTTAATAAAAACTTTATACAAACATAAAAAGTTTTAAAAATGGCTCACCTTACGTTTTTTCTATCTAAAATTACCGATAAAAATTTTCATATATTTTGTTAAACAAATGTATTATAAATGTTTTTATCACCTCACGTTTTGTCGTTTCATAAAAAAGTAATGAATAAAAAATTCTTGAAATTTCTTTCGTTTTTCTCAAATTGCTATCGGAAACTTTGGTTTCATAGAGGTGCACATTTAATTTTTTCTACGGTTAAATTCTGTATCTGAATATAAAGTGTGGAGTTTTCCCTTTCTAACA
Organism: Glyphotaelius pellucidus; assembly: GCA_936435175.1. Lineage (NCBI taxonomy): Eukaryota > Metazoa > Arthropoda > Insecta > Trichoptera > Limnephilidae > Glyphotaelius > Glyphotaelius pellucidus. Next base: position 13,850,470 of record OW386550.1, read on the forward strand.
CCGTTTAGACCATAGATTCTCTACGTGGGCGATAACACCCCTTGTAGGCGTTTGAGACTTTCAGGTGGGCGGTAGAGGACCCAGAGGAAACTAGGGGGCGTTGAGATGACATAGTGAGGGCGGGGGCAGGTAAAAAAGACAAAAAAAACACGCATATCACTTAGGTACTAATAATCTTATGTGTATTATTATTATTAAGAATTGACACTATATCATGAATACAAAAAGGAAGGAGGTAGCAACCCGGTACCCCCTCCTCCCCCGTTTTAATTAAATTAATAATAATAATTTTCCAAGATGGGGGTGTTTCATTGAGGTCATGAAATATGTATAAATTAATTTAATTTACTAACTGATGTTTGTTTCATTGATGATTTAAATACCTATCTTAAAATTGTTCGCCCATGCAGACACTGCAGACCGTTCGTGTATTATTTGATATTTTTCTCCAAGAGTACAAGTACAACACTACACTACCTATTTTAGATTGGAATGTAAACAAACAATATAAATTAATAACCGTGAATGGATTTTCAAATACACAATTTATGCACTTCAAACAAAGCCTCATCGACACAAACATGAGAAGGGGATTCCACTTAGAAAATGCACAAATTCCAAAAAAGGCAACAATCGATAACCTTCTAGGAAAACTCATAAAACCTGTATTTACAGAATAATAATTTATTGTGAAACGTTCATGTTTTAACTGTTATTGATAATGATTAATGATTGTAGTTTTTTATGTGAATACCGCAAAACAGTCCCAACTGTTCCCGTCTGGAGCCAGTGAGACTACGGCATCCCCAATTAAGGTATATTATGAGGCTGGTAGTGGGGGGAAGGAGATAAGGGAGAGGAAGGTGGGTAAGTGCCCGGCTATTCAGATCTGGTCACCAAACACGGATAAAGCCATTTCAAGCAACTTTTCAATTCTGTATGGTTGTCTTACACCAGGACGATACTGATAGTATCTTACACTATAAAACGTGCCGCAAAAATTTTATTTTGCAAATATATTATTTTAAATTATAAAATTGTGAAATCCACAAATTAATCAAATAAAATTTATTTGCGCATGCTGGGATTTTAACCCGCGACCTTCGAATTGCTAATCGAGAGCCTCACCTCTCAACCACGGAGGCCTTCGTGTTTTTTTAAACAATAAATTTGCATTGATGATATTCGACTGTAATCATGAAACACTCCAAGCTTCAAAATTAAATGTTTACTTGAAAATATGAATATCTTACCATTTGTCAATCTAATTGAAAATGATATTGTGAATACAGTTTTATAAAACAATGTAATTCTGTTTAAAATTGCAGGTAATTCTATATAAATATTGTCTTTATACTAAGCTTAAAAATTGTCCCTTAATATTTTAGTTTTCGTATCAAAACCGCTTTTCATAATACACCAGGTAAAAAATCTTGACGACTATACATACATATTATCTAGAGTCGTAGATACTTCCAGCTGCTAGAGATGACTTAAAACGTGTTTAGGACCAGATATCATTAGCTACGTACATTCCACCATTCTTCTTTCCATCTCCTCCCCTTAACGCTCTCTTCAGCCTCATTACATACGAGACCCAATTGTAGATACACAGTCTCAAGGGCAGTTGAGATTCTTTTGCTTTTGTCTAAAAAATCAAGTCACTTAAAAGTAACAATAAAAAAATTACAAAAAACTGACTGAAATTAATGAAATCATTTAAGAGGAATGACTGCGCGGCCATACAAAACTTATAATTGGATTCGAGGCCAAAAAACCATATATATAGCGAATATCTAGTTCGAATACGTGCTACTGTATGTATTTGTATTTTAAAATTTAGGTCATTAAAGAATTCAATTTTTCATGATTTTAGAAGCAATTATTTGCGAGTTTATTATAATTTCAAAAAACTATTTTTGCTGCATATACCACTTGAGCGTGACAAAATACAAAATAAAAAAGATCAAAAACGTTTTGTTGAGGGTAAATTTAAATTATAAACGACTGTTAAACGCTAGAACACAAATTTGTTAAAATATCTAACAAAGAAAACACCTTTTCTACGACATCTATTTTTTTTTGTCATTGTATTATCAATGTAGACATGGAAAGATTATTTTTTTATATTAAGTAAAATTAACTTGCAAAACAATTCCAAGTCTCCACCAAAATCAAGAAAAAATGAATTCTTTAATGGCCTATTTTATCATAATTTAAAAATAAAATAAACAAATGGCACATATCCGTACTATATTTGTGCTTTACCTTTCGATTAAAAAATAATTATCTCTTTTTGGTTGGGTATTTTGTCCTCATATCCAAATTTACATTTAGTGTGAAAAACTGCCGCGCGGTGGTTGTTTTGTTTACATGGAAACAAGGCACTTTGCTAGTATTGTTGATTTTAATATAATATAACAATTTTCCTTGTCATCTGATACTTTGCCCCTAAGTCCATAATTTATTATTGTGTTATTTTAACACCGGATCTTAAATGTTCATTCTGTTAGGGTTATGATAATTTTAAATCTAAACATCATTAAGCAAAAATTAATTACATCATTTTGTATAAACACAGAAACCAATCTTATAAACCAAAGGTTATGAATGTTATTATGCTTTACTGGTGTAATTGCTGATGTTGTGAAGTCAGATTCGCGACATTGTATTGTTTACGTTAGTGTTGCTATAATATTATTTTAACAATATGCTCAATTTATCAGAAATCGGGTGCGATGCTCCAGATGCATAAACGAATTCATCCAAAAATCATCGAAAAATAAGTTACCAGTAGTATTTTTTTAAAAATTTTGCATTAACTCCTCGCAGGACGCCCTGGCGTCAATAATTTTCCTCAGAGCCTATATCATTTTTGAGGAAGCTATGTGTAGATGGAGGGAGGGTCTCTTAAGTAAAGGAAGGATAGAAAATTCTGAGATAGAAAATTTGTGAGTAGTGGGCCGGGAATCTAGGGGGTCAGTGTCCAAGAGTGAAGTATGAATTTATTCCTCCCACTTCAGTGTAAGGCTTGGAAGGAGAGAATCCGGTTGGAGAGATCAAGGGATCTCCATCAACCAGCCTCTGCCGATCCAGCCACGCGGTTATTGGGCAGACATCAAGTCTCCATGCCAAGATCTGGACAAACCCCACCCCACCAACCCCTCCTAAGTTACAAAACTTTGCGATCGTCTATGGCAGAGGTGTTGTTAATCCAATAAATAATCATCTCAAATTATCATTATTGATATGTAAGTTTTAAAAGAGGAAAACATCATGAAATAAAACCAACCACGCGTTTTCTAGCAATGTATTATAATGCCAAATTCATTAATTGTTTTTGTGTTTAATTCGTAGAACTCAATAAAATTAAATATTAAAAAAAAATCCCAAATTCAGGTATGTTCTCAATTATTCGAAGCTCATTCTATAAAGCATAAAATTTGTTGTGTGACTCAGTTTCTCAGTTTTTCTGTCTAAAATGTTTAGGTCATTGAAACTATTTGCAGTATTTGTTAGGCATCTTAACAATTTTTACCTACAGCAGAAAACTGTTTTCTAAAGCAGCATAATCTCTATAACAGTACGCATTGGCGTTATGATGTTTGAACAACTTTTCCTGTCAGGAATTCTAGGTCAACGTAACTATTTTCAGCTCCTCGCATAATTTTCATCATATTTTTTTGAGGTTTTAAATTTCCATTTCACTGTAAGTAAACAATATAGTTTTGTTCATAAGTATATTGAAATATATAATTCAAATCTCATTTCAATGATGTAAAAGATTTCGAAAGTAGGATTGAAACTAGGATGATGGGTATTATTGACTAGTGACCACAAGTAAGTATTTAATAAAATACTGAGGTTCTCTCTATTTTGTTGCGTATGTTTGTTTTTAAGCAATGATTTTCCAGAGCGTTTTTGTAGTTTAATGAAATTAAATATCGTTTACACCACTATTTATCTAATCAAAATAATCGATATGTTTCGAAACCAATGGTTCTTCATCAGGATAAAAAATAATTAATATGATTTATAAAAATTTTAATTAAAATAAAGTTAATTAATTCAATTAAAATAAATAATTTAATTCATTCAATTACAATAAATAATTTCATTAATTCAATTAAAATAAATAAATTTCAATTCAATTAAAATAAATAAATTAAATTAATTAAAATAAATAATTGAATTAAAAATAAATTATTTCTTCAAAATTCGCAAACTTAAAAATTCAAAATTTTCATTAAATTAAAAATAAATTAATTCAATTAAAATAAATAAATTAAATCAGTTAAAATAAATAATTGAATTAAAAATAAATAAATTAATTAATTCAATTAAAATAAATAAATGTATTAAATTAAATTGATTAAAAAAATAAACTAAAATTAATTCGTATAATTTTATTTTTAATCATATTAATTAAAAACGTTTTTTGATTTACAACTTAAAGATTATTAATTACTCAAGCAAGACTGGGGATTTAATGATAAACTTAAGTCAACATTTTCAGAGGAATACTCATGTACTCATCACTAACAAGCTTAGTAATTATACTACATGCTCACAGGGTCATTAATTTGAGCCCATGTATAATACTGTTCATAATTCTTATTGATGTGCATTGACGGAAAAGTCAATAGAAAAAAAAAACAAAGTGGTTTCAGAAAAGAGCACGTGGCACAACTTGTGACTGTTTACAAGTAGGCTTTATTTACGTGTACGTCAACAACCATATTTTCCTTCTACCTTAGAATAAGACTAACAACGTACATTACAGCACTTGTTTATCTTGTCTCCTTACATTACTGTCACATATTATTGCCTATGTGATTCCCCGCTCGCGTACATAATATTATGTGCTTACTTGTTTGTTTATATTATAATTGTCAGAATTAATTAACAAGTATTTTTCCATTAAATAATGCAATCCATCAAAACATATATTTACGAGCAAAATAAGCACGAATAGTTCATTACTCATTACTTTTGAATTTCTGAAAAAACAGCAAAACGTTGAGCTTTCTGGGAGTCAACCATTCCCGGGAACCATTTATTGGATTTATTTATATTGCCGTAGGTCATCCCAAGTGGTTCGCTACGTTTGGTGACTTTGCAAGGGTGCCCAGGTTCTTGGGGTGAGGTTTTAACCAGCTGCGTTGCAGACTGGATCGGGAGAGACTGATTGAGGGAGATTTTTTGACCTCTCTAACAGGACTCTTTAGTCATCCCTCGCCTTACACCGCAATGGGAGGGATGGATTCATACATCCGTCACTCCCGGAGACACCGACCCTCACACTTCATACCTTTTTCTTTCCCAAAACTTCATATCCTTCCTTTCCTCAGAATAACCTCCACTTTCCCAAAGACGATACAGGCCCCGAGGGGAATTATTTTCCTCATGGCCTGCTGTGTGGTGCAAATTTATTAAAAAATTAAATAAGATCTAACCCCAGGAGAGATAAAGTTAGTAAAAATATAAAATTGGTCGACCAACCGTTAAAACTATACCAGTATCTAATTACACGTAAAAAAATATTTCTTTGACTTCCTGTCAAGACAGCATTCCATACAAAAAGTGTTGCTTTCTTCAAATTGATTTTAAAATAATTCATATAACTTTTTTATAACTTATAACTATTGTTAATTGTACTTACTGATGTATGCATTTTTGTTTATATTACCCACGCACAGGCAGTGCCTTTGTGGGTTCCCATCACCTACTTTTTACTTTACGTAGATTTAATTATTCCTAACTTTTGATTTATTTGTTTCTTATATGTGTATTTTGAAATGTTTATAATAATGGGAAAAAATAAAGATTAAAAAAAAAAAAAAAACTTTTCCCCTTTTAAACCCTAAAACTAAATGATTTACCTACATAGGTACATATTTTGAAAGTTGTGAAAATGCACATCCCTTGTGTCTTGTGTGGTGTGAATCGATCGTGCTTTATTGTTATCACTATCGATAGTTTTAGTATCAGAAATCTAAAATGCATACAATTTTTTTTTGTAATAATAAATTTCATCGTTTTATGTTGAATTTATTGCTGAATACATCAGTGGTTATTGTACGGGGAATGCCATGTTGCAATAAATATCTAACCTACCAATAAAGATTAAAGTAATGCTTATCTACGACATTAATTATCGTTCGTGACTTGGGTTTGTTTTAAAAGTACTTTTCCACTCGGTGTGTTTCTTTAATAATTGTTAAATACAGTACGAAGTTGATAAAAATTTCAACGCAATCAATCTTACCTACATTCACAGAAAACTTACAACACCATTTTTTGAGTACCTAAGTACTCCAACCTTCGACAAACTACTTTACAACAATGCACCCACCTACGAAGCAAAGATTGTTTGAAAATGAGATAAGCCCCTTTTCAAAATTAATGGTAATTGTATATACCTAACATATATGTGGGCCGAGGGGTTTGTCACAAGGAACAGATACACATACCAATTTATTAAGTCTAAACCCTACTTCCTTCAATATATTATAATAAAACAAATATAAAACCTATTTCCACTTTAATTTATTTGACCGTAACCGTTTTAAGCTCGTTAAAGCCATCTTCAGACTGGTACCATTATTCTTAGCCTACGGTTTATATACCTACAAAACATATGAGTGAGGGGGAGAGGGGTGGTCTAGAAGGATTTAAAAATGCTACAAGGGTTTAAATTTAAAATCCTTTCGAAATCCTAAATAATATTAAATCATTTTACATCCTTGTAGGATTTTAAAATGATTTTAAATTTTAAACCCTTGTAGCATTTTTAAATCCGTGTAGACCACCTCTCTCCCCCTCATCCATATGTTATGTTTATAAACCGTAGGCTAAGAATAATTTGTACTAGTCTGAAGATGGCTTTAACGAGCTGAAATCGGTTATGGTGAAATAAATTAAAGTGGAAATAAGTTTTGTGTTTGTTTTATTACAATATATTATTATGGAATTCCACCATGAATTGTCAGTTTCAAAAATAGAAATATCAAAAAGTCCTACTTCCTACCTATGCCTATTTCCAGCAGTCGTCCTATGCACGTCGAGGGCAAACGTCATGGACCCTGTAAAAATGTTATGACAAAAATGACAGCCTGGGTGAATCTCTCATGTATCTCCTTAAAATATGGAAAGACTGATGAGTGGATTAGAAAGACAAGTAAGACGAAGGTAGTTGGTATTACTGACAAAAACTCAGCAGTTAAGGCGCGGTATACCCGCTCAAAAAGAAGAAGATGGAGAAATATTTAAATAGGAATGTTAAAGAGAGCGCCCTTATGTTAAAATGATAATATTTCAGCGAAAATTGTGAAAATGTTTAATAAAACACGACTCCTTTAAAATAGATCAAAAATCTCGTGGGGGTTGTCTAAAACAGCATTTAAAGAAACACTGTGAATTTTTTCATACATATAACTTGTAAAATAACTGAAACAAACGTGTTTATAATAATTTTCGGAGCACAGTTTGCGATTTTTTTCTATCGAGGGAATTTCATATAATTTACGTTTCGGCGTGGGGAATGTATAGATATTATCTTCAAGAATAACATATATATTTTTAAGAGCTTTAAAACTTAAAGTATTTAAGGTACATAAGTAATAAATCGGTAGAAACGGGGTATGCCGCGGCTAAGCGGAATTTGCACGGCTAATGGAGAAATGTTTAAATTCAAATAGCTTTAGCTCCGATCGGGGAAGAGAAACAGAACTTTTCTGATGAGATGTGCGATCTCAAATGGGTGAAAGACACCAAGAAACGGACACAACTGGCAGATGGAGAATAAAAGGAAGCAAAACTCAAAGATAATATGAAAAACTTAGGATGATTGACGCCTGTGCAAAATGCAGATGACTGGCGACAGGAGGAAAATATTGATGAATGAGTTGAGAAAAATGCGCACTGCACAAACGCGCGAATACCTGTAGTAAATTTTTGTTATTAAAAAAAAAACTGCGTGGTATTGAGTGTAATCATAACTTATTATAAAATAATATTTCTCTATGGTTCACAAAAATATTTGTTGTAACATCATTGGGAACAAAGCGAGGTATTTTGAACAGAAGATAAATATTTTTATGAACTAACACATTCTTTATTGCAAATGTTTTCATTAATAATTATAATCGCACTATATTTAGATTTATGAACGTGCCGGTAAAAAATGGATCGATTGTAATCTAACTTCAAAGAATTCAAGCAAATAATTGATCTATATCTATAATAATTACTTTTATTTTTAAAAATGATCCGATATGTTTTCTTGGTTGTTAATTTTAGTGATTTAAATGTTTTTCTACGATTTTAAAATATATTTCACTATGAAACAGGCAGCCGCTTAGTAATCTATCATATATATGAAAATGTTTCAATATATTATATAATTATAAATAAAAATAAATAAATATCCTACATCCTCCAGCTCGTGGAATACAATATTATTAACATGACGTTAAATCATTCAAAAATTATTTAGCAAACTCCGCTTTCATTTCCGTTTTATATTTATTTATTTATTTAACTTCTCACCATACATTCTTATTTTTTTTATTTTTACATACAAAAAAAATTAACCTCATTAGGACTAGGCCTGTGTTGAGGTTAACTTTTATAAATTTGAGCGATTTTACACACACAAAATATTAAAATACACTACATTTAAAACACTAAAATATTATAATAAAGTAAGAAATAAAAATATCATATTAGTGACCAGATGGGTAATTTAAGTATGATTTGTAACAATATAGACCATAAATAAATCTTTAATTACTATACCCACCAAGAAACAAAGCTAGTTCAAAACATTTAGGGTGACACTCCAATTTTGGCAAATGGAAAAAATAGATATTTAAAAAAAAGCTTATTATTCAAAAAACAAATATTATTAAAAAACAAATCTTGTTATTTAAAAATTGAAATCTTATTATTTAAAAAAGGACAAGGATGAAAAAATAGTATGCCAATCCTCTGTTAACACAAATATCTTAACATTCTTTTTAAATTTAACTAATGAATTGGAAGATTTAATGTAGTCTGGCAGAATATTAAACATAATTGGAGCTTGGTATAAATAGTTTCTTTGGCCAAAAGATGTTTTAGTATGTATTGCCATAAAGTTCATTGTTGAGCCAATTCTAGTGGTATGGATTTGTTGGGTTCTTTCTGCAGATTTAGTATTGATAAAAAATGTACAAATTATTTTAGTAATGTACAGCTGTTTTACACACATAACATTAGATTCCTTGTAAAGTAGTTGAGATGGATAACGAAATTTTTTTTTGTACATGACTAAGAATTAATTTGTGAGCAATATTTAGTGGTTCTACATTGGACTTTAGACAGGATCCCCAGCAAACTCTATTGTAAGAAAGTCGAGATTGGACTAAGGCATAATAGACAGATTTTAATTTCTCTTTATCCAATATATGACGAAGTTCTTTAAAAATATAGGTAAGTCTTCTGATATTTTTTGTTAACATGTCAATATGGTCATTCCATCTCAAATATTTATCAATATTTACACCTAGGTACCTTATACAGTCTACTCTTTCTAAAGGGTGGCAATTACAATTACAATTTTGCAGACAATTGTGTATAATTAGATTATGAGTGTTGGAAGGCTGACTTTTTGATGATATGCTAAAAGTTACATATTTTGTTTTTGATGTATTCAAAGTTAAGATGTTATTATTTAGCCAACTCCTTACTATTCTTAATCCTGAATCACATTTGTCAAAAGCATCTTTCCAGTTTTTACCCTCAAATATTAAAGCAGTGTCGTCTGCGAAACTAACAATGTTACCTGGAATATGCTATATGCTTCAAGTTCTAATAATAATCCTTGCTCTATAAGTTCTTAGATCATTTTGAACGATGAATTATTATTTATTCATCACATCACCACACTATTGTTATAAAAATCATAAAATGAATCAGTCATAGAGCCAATAGAACGGGGAATCACTAACGAGTCACACTTACATGAATGATAACTGTAACAATGAAATGTCAAGCACTCTATGAAATATTATAAATTAGTTTTATTAAATGAAGTTATGATGGAAGCGAGTAGCTTGTAGAAGAGCGGGTATAAAGCGGACATAAAAAAATTCTCGATGATAGTCTGTTATCCTTCCATTCCTATATCGAAGGCGCCTAAAGAAATTCTTGCACCGGTTCCAAGTGCACCCCACCCCTTATATACTAGATGAATGATGTATTATCTATGTAGGTGCTGACAGATTGACAGGTGTGAATCGATTAAAAAATGACGTATAATATGACTATGAAAATTTTGGTATTGAAATTCTTTGCTCAAAAAAATAGTTCTTCGGTGTTTTAAATATTTGTTCAGTTTTTCACATTTTTTCAACCTTACGTCGATTAATTATTTCGTGCTTTTTAAAATATGTTTACAATTTTGAAACGATGGAAAATCAGTCGTCCATTTTTTTTAGCAATGAACCTCGCAATACAGTTGACTTGAAAGAACGTCCGTAAAAGATAATTTTTTTTTTAAACATTAAAAATTAATTCAAATATTAATGTGTAAAAAGTTTACACAGCACCCAGAAAGAAAGAAAGGAACGAACCTATTTATTTGTTATCTTGTTTTGTGTACAACATTCGCTTTTTATCTCATTAAAATACCGTGCTGTATTAAAAGTACCTATGTGTTTATTCAAAGTTCAAAATCTTCTTCCAGAAGCCCTAAAAATATTTTGGAAGACTGTCGAAAAGAAGATGCATGTATCTCCAGAAATGATTGGTTAAGTTTTGTCACCAATTCATGACTGTATAGCCGTTAGCTTAAAGCTGTACAGTGCTTTGTCCCATCTGCCTGAAGATGTATTTATAAACAATAATTGGCACCCGAAGTGTGGCTACTGATAGCTGTGCCCACTTCTGTGACGTAAGGAGGAACAAGCCCGGCCCACTTGCATATTGGACTTGCTGACTGTATGCTATGTCAAGATGTTGGATTATATCTAAATACCCCCGAGATAACACATTATTATTTGTTGATATTGGAGGGATTTCCACGCTCCATTCACTATCAGCACTTTGGTCAAAAACATCCGTGTATTTAAGTAAAAACATGTAAACTTTGATTCACGACAAGTAATTGATAAAAAATCGTAATATTAAATATCCTAGACAAAACAAACTGCATAGATAATAATTGAGATATTTCTTGGAAGTCCTTTCATAAAGACGCAATAAATAGTATCCATGTCAATAATAAAATAATATGGTTATTTACATAATAGATCTTGCGTCACTTGCTCTAGCAAAGTTGACAGTCATTAATAATTTTCCTGAGATTCACTTTTAAAAGAAAAATTAATTTTCTTGATCAGCGAATCAATGACAAATATTATTTTGTTTAAATTATTATTACAAATAAACATATTATAAACAGTGGTAACAATTATTGATAATAAAATGAATTGGTTATGCCACGGTCAAGGTAAAGGATAAAATACATAGGTAGTATTGCGGAATAAGCAGTAAATGCATAAGGTAAGCTCACCTCATCGATAATATCATCATCCATGTTGAGTATTGTCTTGTTGCAGGAACACTGAACTCAGGGAAATACTAATTTAGCACTATGCTATTGTTCGGGTGGCAAGTCGCTTAAATACGGCAATTTCCCTACCCACAGATAACCAAGAATTGCACGGATTAAAAGGTGTGTTTTATCGCGGTGATTACAACTCGTCGTTTATTCCTTCACGAGCTATAATAATCATATGTAATACCTAATACGCGGGCCTCATAACAGAGAACAGAGGTACGGTCACGCGAATGACACTGATTACATGACTATTGAAGAGGTTTTCGCTGGTCCAATAGGCGGCACACCGCTTTATTTCAATCACACGATATAGTTAGTAGTCCGTATTCTAATACGGCACGCTGCCCAGGGCCGTATCTAGTCCTTAGCAATATAGACAACTGCATGGGGGCAGCAAATTTTAGGGGGCATCAATATGGTTCTGTTTTATTGAGTACACTAAATTTATACATACTTTTTCGAACTTATTTGTACGTAGGTATATATATATATATACCTTATGGAATTTGTTATTGCACTAACCTCCACACATTCTGGAAAAAATTATTTATTATTATCTATTACTATTTTTTTATTATTATATGTTATAAAGGCTAGTAGTAGTCTCGTATGTCTGTAGTTTACATATGTTGCTTAAATTTTTCAAATTTAAAAAAATATAAAGATGTTCATTCCAAATTGCGGCTATAACGTTACTCATTTGGCTACCATTGTCGGGGATAATTTGGGGAATCATTTTCTGGACACCATCAACTGTCGTGTGCCGTCATAATTTATTTTTTTACACTATTTAACTAATCTGGGGGTCAGTGTGTCCAGAAGTAACAGAAGTATGAATCATCCCTCCCAATATCTGACGGCCTCCGTGGTCCCGAGGTAAGACTCTCGACTCACAATCCGAAGGTCGCGGGTTCGAACCCGGCGTGCGCAAATAAATTTTATTGATTAATTTGTGTTATTTCACAATTTATTCATTTAAAATAATAATATATAGTATATTTGCGGCACGTTCCAGAGTGGAAGATACTATCAGTAATCGCCCTGGTGTAAGACCACCATTCAGAATTGAAACGTTGCTTGAAATGGCTTTAGCCGTGTTTAGTAACCAGATCTGATTAGCCAGGTACTTCCCCACCTTCCTCTTCCCTATCTTCTTCCCCTCCCCACTACCTTCAGCCTCACAACATACCCCGATTGGGGATGCCATAGTCTCACTGGCTCCAGACGGGAGCAGTTGGGACTATTGTGCGGTATTAACTGTAAAAAAAAAATAAAATAAAAAATAAACTCCCTGCTAAATCACCACACTTGTGTCGTCCTAGGCATACGTGTTTATCGAGTATATTCCATGATTCGCTCACTCGCATTCCTTTTTGATTTTTCAGCAAATTGGTACCTACATCTTTATCGGCTATTTTGTATATATTTGTAAGATCTGCCACGCTTTTGATTTAAATATGTACATTCCGGCAAATCATCACGAAAGAGAACCTTCTTGTGTAGTGATGTTCTAGCAAAAAATAATTAAATTTAATAATAGTTTTGTTTTTGAAGAATGAAAAAAAAAGAAAACAACATTGTCGAATCGAATCGTGAGTTTAAAATAAAAATAATTGATAAGCGTCGCTACGCACCCGATATCTTTGGGTACCTTCTTTCGGGGCAAGAGGGGACTGCGGCTGCACTCGAAAATTTTTTGAAAATTTCGATATCTACTATCGGTGTGCACAAATACATTCAGGCGTGTTCTCTTTAAAATGATTTGCCAGTATCTACATAATATTAGTGAAATGCTTAAAAACTTATTACATTGCACGACGGACAAGTTAGATTGGCTGATTTTTTGTTTGAGGAGGGACTTGAAAAGGGACTTTTTATGTGGTAGGCTTCTCCTGAAAACATGGCATAATTTTATTTTCTAGGGCGCGGGCGACCCGATACGGCCCTGTCGCTGCCTACTCTGTTGATTAGCTGTTTTTACTCCAGAGGTTCATAAGGAGGGTGGTTCCGTTCCTACCCCCTGTGGCGGAGATGGTAAAGAGAAGGTGAAAAAATTGCCAGCTACAAACAAGTTAGAAACAAAAAATACTTGACCAAAAATGCCCTTCAATAAAATATTTCGTATATATTTCTTCAATGAATATTAAGGCATCAGCCCACGGTAAATTTTTTTTTGTCATTTATTTATTTAATTTTCTGAAAGATGCATTTGTTAAGAATGCTCTAACCAGATGTTTTAAATAAATTCGTAAAATTGATGGACATACAGCATTTTATGTGGAACCGTTTGAAATAGTTTGTATGTTGAATTACCCTTGAGCAAAACTTTTTTTCGAACACGTTTTTCTCGAAACTACGTTTTTCAACCTGGTTGACAAAAAATCAAAAATACTATACATCCGACTTTCATGCACCAAGTCTAAAACTGTTAGAAAACGCAGTATATGGCACCACGTAAGGATTTTTTTTATAAAGGGCCTATTCTATTTTTTTTTTATGAACGACGAAAAGTTTCCTACAAGCGCGAAATAAAATTCGCCCGACCGCCATTTCTTGTTTTTTAGATACAAAATTCCCATACGTAGTGCCGTAGAGCCTTGATTTTGGAACACTAGAACATTAGACTTAGTGAATACAAATCGTATGTATAGTTTTTTTTTTTTTAATAATGTCGTCAACCAGGTTGAAAAACGTAGTTTCGAATAAAGCACTTTCAAAGTTTTACTGAAGGGTAATTCAGCGTACAAACTGTTTCAAATGGTTTCACCTTCGATCAATAAAAGGCTGCTGTATCTCCGTCAATTTTATGAATTTCTTTAAAACATCTGGTGAGAGCATTCTTAAAAAAAATACATCTTTCAGAAAATTAAATTTTAAAATAAATTAAAAAATTGTATTTCCCCGTGATCTGGATGCCTTAAAAACATTCTGGGAAAATCGGAAAACAGGTCAGAAAATGGGCCGGCAATTTTTTTTTTGTAATGAGGAGTTCCTTTGGAAAATACAGAAAATCGGAAAATTTTTGCTCGATTAATGGGTCGGGAAATTTTTATAAAAAAATTTATCTTTTTGATTTTGTAATGCAGTAATTGGAAATTTTTCATGTTTAAAACATTTCAAAAATTTCTTCCGAGAAAATTGGAAATTGGAAAAAAAATGCTTGTAAATTCGATCCGAAAATGGATCGGGAAGTTTTATTAAAGTTTTAAAAACTGAGAGATTCCAAGTTTTGTGAATTTTATATTTACATTTTCTCTTTGGGGATTCTTTTTGAAAATAACAGATGGCGCCACTTCCGTTGGCATCCCAAACTGTGCACTCATTACGCTAATAATACATCAGATTAGGTACACTAAACCCAATAAAGATATATCGTCCGAAACAGCATTATTAATTCAGGCACGAAAATCCCTCCACTTAAAAAACACATAGTAGAACTAGCCAAAACATTTTTCTCCAAACTTGCTTCAAATCCAAACCCCAGCATCTCATGTCTCGGGCAATTAAGTCCCGATGACAACCCCCTCCACCGCCTACCCATATCCATCCTTCACCCACCTTGATGCGCGGGTTAAATAAAAATTTACATTTGTGTTCTTATATAAAAAGAAAAAAAAAAATATATATGTCTATATACATATATTTATTATGGTAAACGTATGGTATACAAATATGTATATACATACATGCGTGAGTGCACGTAAATTTGTTTGTAAGTATGTGTGTATATGTATCTATACAATATGTTTACCACATACAGATATCAAACAAACAGTCAAAAAAATAAATATATACAAAAAAAATATTATTAACGCCCTTCATCTTGCCCAAGGTAGCCCGCACATCGGGTAAAAAAAAATAATCCATCAGGTGACATTACTACAGTGCAAGACAAAGAGGTTAATTTCTTCCTGTAACTTGCCAAAAACCAATAAATATTATTACCCAATAAAGATATGAACGTCATGCTCAGGTGTCATAATGAACTTAATATTATAATTCTATTAAATTAGTGCAATTTTATCCTGGTTCTGCGATTGGAAAATTTTCCTTGTCAATGTCGTCAAGGTTTATTGAAGTATTATTTATTATATGACATTTTGTATACAAATACATACACACATGATATATGTAGTCAGTCATATAAAGCACCTGCGTAATTTACGTTATCTTCAAAGAAACATAAATTTCTAAGTATTTGCATATTATTTAACTGTTAAGTGTTATTAGCTAACAAGTAAGAAGTTATTAAATAAACTAATTAAATAGGATATTTTATACAGGGTGTAACAGCACGTACCCGAAGGATTTTAACCAGCGATTTCTTAGCATGTTTGGAATACAAAAAGTAGATGTCATTTTGCTGTGCGATGATATTTTTTCTATTAAAAATAATTTTTTCAATCACACCTCGTCACTGGTCATACTTCAACATGTCGCAACGGGATCATGTGATACGCGCGCTGTTTCGTGTGTTACCGTACTGCTGGAACGTGACGGAGTGCTTATCACGTGACCCGCCGTGTGAAAGGCAAATATTTATTAAACTTGTCTTACTCAGCTTCACGGTTAATATGGAATATTTTAGCTTTATTATTACGAAAAATTTGTATTTAAGTCGGGGGAGGCGAAAAAATATGCATTTTATATTTTAATTTTGTTAAGATTAATTCTCTTATGCGAAGTGTTCGACGCCATGATTGTCCGAATGAAGCGGACTTTTACAATTTTACCGAATACTTTTATTGTGTTTAATTGAAAAAAAAAATCATCGGACAGCAAAAAGGTTCTACATTTTTTAGTCCAAATATGCTCAGAAATCATAGGTCAAAATCTTTCACAGGTGATACCCCTGTATATTGTCAGTTAGTGTGAGTACATAAAAGAGTGAATAAATTACAAAAAATGTATTTTTAATCGTCTAATTCTGCTTGAACCCGAGCATCCCTGCTAAGTCACCAAACATGGCCAACCACTTACAAAAACTTTATACTTTAAAAAAATATCGTTCGATACATTGTAATAATATTAAATTCAGTAAGAAAAAAACAACATTTTAGTGGTGAAATCTACTGAGAGACAATACAAAATATTATATATCTACGTTACTAAATAGGTAAGCCCCATACCTACTCATATTTTTTCCTCATTTATATTTGTATATAAAATTGAAATTCGATAATAGCACGTTCCTACCCCCTCTAATCTATGATCTATTTTATAAAATCAATGAAGTAGATCGGTGAGAACAGACTTTCTATGCCACAAAATGCCCGATAGAAATAGAAACCCAATGTTGAATCAAAAGCAGGGGTGCCCGGGTTTATAGGGTGAGGTTTTGTCCCTTGGCGGCAATGCGTCTGCCCGTGCCGGGCAACGGCGTGGCGGGCCGGATTAGGGGAGGCCTGTTGAGGGAGATCCTTTTACCTCTCCAGCCGAACTCTCTCGACCCATCGCCTTGCACAAAAAATAAGTATTTTTTTGCAAATATTCTAATAATTGCTGTAGTATAAACTCCAAGTACTAGCGGAGAACTCTACTAAATTGGGCGAAGCCAATCAAAAAGATCCCTGCAGGGCCTAGTAGCAAAAAACCTAGTTTTAAGAATAATTATTAAAGAATTTATTAATGTTAACAACTTTGTTAGAAAGGAAAGGGTTAAAAAAATTCAATTGATTGGATAATAAACCAATTTGACCGGTTGCTACAGTCCTCTTCCGCGTAAATTATTTCCTGTGTGTATTTACTCTAAACATTGAATTAACAACAATTCCTAGATCAATAATTACTATCTATGATATTACTTGGTTATTGTGATCAATGTATTTAATATCGCGATTGATGGAAGCATATCAGTTGTAAATTTTATTCGGCATAATCCCCTTATCAAATTTATTCATATAATTCGGCATATTTAACAATAGGAATTCGTAAGAGATAATTTCAACCAAATCGAATCTAGTTGAATACTATTTAATTACTAATCATTTTTTTACCCATGAAAAATCACGGAATGAATGTGACTTGACTTGTAATGTTGAAAACAGGGAAATTTTATTGAAAAAAATGAAATAAAAATAATCGTTCATTTAAATTATAAAAAAAAAATTATTCAAAAATGGAATGAAAACAATCGTTTTGTAAAATATCTTCATTATTGGTATGTACTTTATACCTTTTCTAGTATAAATATATATTTTTATAATTTTTTTAACACATAGGTATACCTATTCCATTTTTTTTAATGTCAGCTCGTGCGCAAATAAATATATTCAACAAATACTTTTTTAAATTCCCGCTCAATTCAAGAATTACAGATACACCTACTAGTGCCATCTCGGAATGTTCTTAATAACTTTTATTTGAATATTGTGGTCTTATCCCGCCATTTTCCGTCAGCAGTTCCGCATTTTCCCAACAAATAATATTATCATAACTCCACCGGTCTTGAGAGAGCTAATTTATTTTGGGGCAACTGCAGTAGCAAAATAGAGAGGCAAAAATAAGAACCTTCATACATAAAACGTGTATGTACAACGTACTTTTTTATTATTGCTTTCAGTTCCTGATTCCAGCGATAGTAGTGGAGCTGTTGTACTCATAAATAAACCAATCACCCAGTTAATTTATAGGGACGCCCACATACTTGCCAAGCTTCGGTAAACGTCCACAATAGTACCCTTTACACATAGAGTTCGGAGCGGCCTGTTCGGGGCAGAGTGCCCCGCGCCACTTTAGGCCGCCGCGCAGAAAAGTCTCACAGTGAACTGCGCTGTAAACCGTTAACTTACTTTCGGTCTTTACTTTTCTGCGCGGCGGCCTGAAGTGGCGCGGGGCACAACCCGCTCCGAACTCTGTGTGTAAAGGGTACTATTGTCATGTGTGAGTTTGGCTTGGCTTGCGTAGGCTTGCCAGAGCTTGCCGCCAGCCCGGCCGGGGTCGGTATTTTGACCACAAGCGGCAAGCGCTTGCGAGGCATCCACACCTTCGCACGTTCGTTAGTAGAAAAGTGGAACTTCCGAACCGGCGACGAACGAACGCCGTTTTTGCCCTGTGCGGCTCATTATAAATTATATTAAAAAGTAATACATAATATAATTATTAATTATTTTGTTTTATATAATTTTTAATGTAATTTATTGCGACTGGATTTTTGTAAAGGCCAAAATACACAAATAATATTTTTTGATAATTTATTATTTATTACAACAAAAAATTAATTAAAAAAAAAACATGTTTTTTGTTAGAATAACTCTCTTTTGTAAAAACTCCCTTTATGAAGATATTTGCTCTAATGTTATATAATTTTATTTTAGTGATCCTGGAATTTAAGTCCCAGTTTTGATCGTTACCTTTTTTTTGTCTTGTTCTTTTTCGTATTTTCGTTTAGATTTATTTATTTCGTTTCGTATTATCTTCTTCTTCAATGGAATAATTTTTTTCTTTCACTTATCTTTTGTTTCACGACAAAATAAAAATAGGTTAACGCAAACATAAAATAACCTAACGCCGCGTCCGCACGCTTGGCACTGGTCGCAAACTCCAAATCCCTACATACATTTGGCTTGATTTTGGAATTCAAACGTCGCCATCCGCACGCTTGCGAGTGCATTAGTTTGTTCTGAAGAGGCAAGCATGATGCGGCGAATTCCCTTTGATTTGTGACAGAAAACCGACACTCGATCGTATCAGCTCCAAGCAATTGCGAACTTACACAAACCAAGCCAAACACTCTATGCACACGTTTTTATTTGTGAAGGCTTGTTGAGGTTTGCCAAGCGTGCGGACGCGGCATAAGACGTCCGCCATGCTTGGAAGCTCCGAATATAAATATCCCAAACCACACCACACACGCTCCGAACTGGCGCGTCGACGTTTGACTTGCCTACGCTTGCCAACGCATTGCCAAGCTTTTGCGAAGAGCGACTGTGACAAGCGTGTGGCGTACTATTACAAAACCCAAATCCCAGTGAGTTGTCTATGGTTCAAGTCTTTGCTTAAAATCTTTGTTTTGTCTATTAGCGGTGATATGGAATGATATCTATGCTTTTGTTGCTGCTATCAACGGTATTGGATTTGATTGGATTATTTATGCTATCAACTCGCGCGGCAAAACAAAGTCGTTTTATGTCAAACTTTTGTTTTAAAAATATTCCATTTTCTTGCTTGCTGCTTTTACTTAAATTTAAACTGAATTATGGCTAGCTTGGGGAGCTACGAAAGGAAGCTTAGATACCGCAAACTGTTAGAAAATGTCGAGGAATTGGGTGAGAAGATTATTAAATAACATGGTTGTTTACATTCTTATAAAGGCTCACGTGCCTGAATTTCTCGTAAAATTACGAATCAGATCAACCTTACTGTAAGTTGATTACAGCACAAATAAATTGATTTTTTTTCCGTATCCAAATTTAAAAACAAACAATTGAAAGTCACTGATATTCTAGTAAAATTTTAACAGAAGTGCCCGTTCTCGACTTGTACAATTTTGATTTTGTAAAAATTGTATTATTAATAAAGCACAATAATATGAATATTTTATCACACTTTGGTTGGTATTGTTTATGTTTAGGGCTCTGTTTATGTGTTTGACAATTAGTGTAGTATGATTTAAGGAACTTAAGTTTGTCCCTATTTTGTAAATATTTACCGGAACTTCCAATCGAACCGTCAATATTTTCGCCCCAGTTGCTTTGCGGACTTCTGCAAAAGAATTGTTCTTTAAGTGTGCAAAAACAGTGATAAACTCTTCAGAACTCTGAACTATAGCGAAATAATGCAGTTATAAGTAAAACAAAATGTCGTTTAAAACTGAATTCCAAAGAGATAGATAGATATAGCGATTGAACCAACGATTGTCAATTGCACGGTAAAATGATCATTTCTCTGCGTCAATGCGCTCAATCAAAATCCCATCCTTCTCCCACCAATGGGAAGTTATAATTGTCAATCGCTTCAGTTGCCTCTGCAAACTTTCAATTAACAATTTTCAATCGTGTCAATGATTTAAATTGACGTAACCATTGACAATTATTGATATTGACCATCTCTGGGGGCGCTTAACGTTGTCCAACTCTGTCAACTCCAATGCATTTAATTTGTAACTAAACAATTTCCAGATGATGCCGCTGTAAATAGTCCCGAAACTATTGTAAAAGCCGCCAATGTAATAGATGAGGCGGAGAAACTGTTGAGGGATGGAAACCTTCAGGAAAGGGTCGACCATCCCGTGGAGGGTCTGTTGGACTCCAGGGTCCTGTTAGCTTCTTCCAATATCATGACCAAACTGGCTGACGGTTTCAGCGGGAATACCAATGTATACGACCCTGATGAATTGGCCGACCACATTGTAAGTATCGTTGTAATAAACCCAAGTTGTGGTTTGCTTTCAATGTTGTTGGTGATTGTTATTTTCTTGAGTTTTTCAGTATTTTCTGGACATTATATAAATTATTCATGTTATAATAATTCTTTTACATTCTTTGTGTATTCTGTGTATACTTCCACTTGATTGATCACAAGTTTAGTTCAACTTCAGGTAATGGTCCGTTTACATGGGGACAGTACATATTTAAGTGGTAACATAATTTTTAGTTACTGGCGGCGTGTAAATGGTGCGTTTAGTGGTAAATTACCAATGAAGTAGCAATATAAGAGGCTGGATTAGAATAATGTCTTTTTTATGGTTAGTAGTCCCCTCCACCACTGAACTCGCATCATTCCAGTCTAGTGGGGGTTACTGTCTTAAACACATAACACATTGGAACATTCACATAGACCCAAGTGCTATATTTGCTATTTCATTAACATACATTTTAAAAACAATCTACACAACATCAATGATTTTTTATTAACAGAATCGAAGCATTGCTTGAAATGGCTTTAACTTTGTTCAGAGCCCAGATCTGAATAGCCAGGTACTTCCCAACCTTCCTCATCCGTATCTCCTTCCCCTCCCCACTCCCTTCGGTCTCACAACATACCCGATAAGCAATGCCATAGGCCCGCTGTCTCTGGATGCAGTTATGACTCTTGTGATTGATACTTCACTTTTTGTCTAACATACACGATGAAATAATAATAATCTAATATATACAAAATGGTTAAATGAAAATAGACATTACTTAAATATCTCAAAATGTAAAATAGTCAGATTTTCTTGAATAAAAAATTCAGTGACTTTTAACATTGATAACAATGCTCTTGAGACATTAAAACAAATCAAAACCTTAAGCATCACTTTTCAATAAAATCTTTCATTTGTTAACCACTAAATGGAATTCTCTAACAAGGGCTTACAAGTGTTGTGATTGATAACGAGGTTAACTAGAAATTTCAACGATATTAAGTGTATTAAACTGTTATATTTTACCTTCTTTAGAAGGGGATTCTGGGAGGCGGATATGGGTACCGCCAGCAGGGGTGCCCGGGTTCATGGGTTTAGGTTTTTCCAGGTCTTGGAGGCGGATGACCAAGACACGCTGAACCCCAGATTCCTACCCACCCCTTAAACCCTTTTCCTTCCCATAACTCTCCTCCCCTTCCTTTCCTTAAAAAAACCCTCCACTCGCATCCTCAAAGACGACATAGGCCCTGAGGGGCATTATTTTTCCTAGGGCCTCCTGTGTGGAGCTAATATAAAAAAAAGTCAACTCGAATACAATACTCACATCTGGTACCCACATTACAATATTCATGTACAAACTATTGAAAGAATTCAAAATAAATTCTTATGTTTTAAAATGGTACTCCTGCAATTTTGTTCAACTATAACACTCTTTTAAAAATTCAAATCATTTAAGAGTGCAATTTAAGTATAAAATTGCACTCTTAAATGATTAAATTGTCGTACAGAATGATTTTCACTGACTTGGTATTTCTATTTAAAATTCTAATTTCTGAATTTGATAGTCCAGAATCATTGCTTGCATTGACAAGCTTTGGGATTCCACTATGTAATATTAGAAGTCGGGATTTATCTCAGTTCAGAAATTCTGGGACTAACCACCATATTATATATTCCTCATTGCCCAGAATACTTACTAAAGAACATAATTATGCTGAGTCAGTTGATATCTTCAATTTTTAACTAAACAAATACAAAAGATTTGTTACCGAGGCAGGGCAGTTGTGTATAAAACTGTATAATTTTTACTATTCCTATATAAAAGCCCCTAAAGAGGGCGTTAATAACTAAACAAATAAATAATATTCAGTTTTCTTCTATTTCAGAAATCATTCCCTCAATACTGGTCTTCCATATGTTTCCAAAAAAGAATCAAAGAGATGACCTACCTCCATGGAACATTTCTCCCCGGGCCCCCCGCGGAAAGACCCGAGAGGAAGAGGAGAACCTTCGAAAAGCAGCAGAAACACGCCACCGAGGAACCGGAGAACCTGGTCGATTCCGAGAAAAGCGAAGAAGCCTCAGAAAGTGTTCAAAAGATACATAAATTCATATCTAAGTACTACAAAACAAACGGCTCCAAACCATTTAATTACTTTAATTTAGTGCTAGACCCTAAATCGTTTGAAAAGACAATAGAAAATATTTATCATATTTCTTTCCTGGTTCGAGATGGCTTGGTATCTATACAAATTGGTAAGTTGCGAATTCTACAATGTTATCATTTTCATTTTTGTAAAAAATCATTTTTACAGTTTGATTACAATAATTACATTCAATTACAATAATGTTATTCAATTTGATTACAATAATGTTATTCAATTTGATTACAATAATGTTGTTCAATTTATACATGGATAATTGTATGCAAGAATTGAAAGAGACGGGACTGGGCGCGAAATTGAGTGATCTGAAAGTATGTTGCCTGTTGTATGCTGATGATGCGGTGCTAATTTCTAACAATATGGAAGATCTCTGGAAGGTCTCTCGTTTCTAGGTTGAACGAAGTGTGTTGAAGAATGAGTTAATGATGAATGTAAGTAAGTCTAAAGTCATGGTGTTCGAAAGAGAGAGTACAAAAACAGTGTGCAATATAGTTGTGAATGATGAATACTTGGAGCAGGTGGATGAGTTTGTGTATCTGGGTAGTATGTTTACGAGAGATGGGAAGGCTGATAGAGATATTGAAAGAAGGGTAAATGCAGGTTAATCCATTAAAGGAGGACTGAATACCATTGGCGCTAATAAAAAACTGTCAAAAGAAGCGAAGCTAGCAGTCCACAATGGAGTCCTGGTACCTACCCTGATGTATGGCAGTGAAGCATGGAACTGGCAGAGGAAGGATGAAAGTAAACCGAATGCTGTTGAAATGAGATCCTTGAGGCAGATGCATTGTGAAACCGTGTATGATTGTGGGAGAAATGTGGATATCAGCAAAGAATGTAAGGCTGACATAAGCATAATGAGTAAGATTAAGAAAGGGACCCTCAGATGGTTTGGGTATGTAGAACGAATGAAAGAAGAAAATAGTGTGAGAAGAATATATGATGCAAATGTGAATGGAAGCAGAAGTCGGGGACGCCCGAGGAAGACGTGGCACGATCAAGTGAATCAGGTACTTGAGTCGGGCCATGTCAAAATATTAGAAGAGTATGTATGAGACGATGTATGAATGTGAGTGAGGCAAAGAGTGTGTGCCAAGACCGAGTTGTTTGGCGGTCTGTCCTCTCTGCCTACCCCTCCGGAGAAACGGCGGGATGGTTAGTTAGTTAGATTACAATAATACATTGTATATTTGATATACATTCTTTACTTACATATTTATTAACGTTTGAGCCCTAATTTTGGCGACCTCTTTGGCTGAGCAGTTCTCTGAGCACATTCTCTGCTGCGTATCTAAAGGCCTTGGGTTAAATTTTATGTGTTATTTCTTATAAATATATTTGCTGCACGTACCAGAGTGGTAGATACTCTCAGTAAAAACCACCATTCAGAATCGAAATGTTAGTTGAAATGGTTTTAGTCGACCAAATAGTTTAGTGACCAGATCTGAATAACAGCGTACTTCCCAACAGTCTCCTCAACCTCCTTTCTCTCTTTCTCCCTTCAGACTCACAACGTACCCCGATTGGGGATGCAATAGTCCTATTGGCTTCGAGCATTTGGGACTCTTGTCCAGTATTCATATTAAAA
This sequence comes from Glyphotaelius pellucidus, assembly GCA_936435175.1. Taxonomy (NCBI): domain Eukaryota; kingdom Metazoa; phylum Arthropoda; class Insecta; order Trichoptera; family Limnephilidae; genus Glyphotaelius; species Glyphotaelius pellucidus. The sequence continues at coordinate 13,875,174 of OW386550.1, forward strand.
AAACTGCTGTCAAGCAAAAAGATCATGTTATTATTTATTTACAAAACAGTATAAAAACCAATACTTTGTAAAAATATACAACAAAATAATACAAGGTGTCCAAAAAGGGTATTGGGTGTTTGATAGTTGAATAAAATAAAATATATAAATAATCAAAAAGATTATTTATATTTTATTTAGTGTAAAAAAATAATGGTTTCTAGATAACGACCATCACGCTGCTGGCACTCCTCTAACCTCGAGCGAAGATTAGTAAAAATGCGTTGACACATTACTTGTGAGTCTGCTGCCATTTCTGATGTAATATTGTGCTGCAATTGTGTCAAATTCGTCGGTTTATTATCATATACCTTACCTTCCAGGTAGCTCCACAGAAAATAGTCAAGACGGCTGAGATAGGGACTCCTGGGAGGCTAGTTAATGGTGCCTCTACGAGAAATCACTTTGTTCGGGAAAATAGTAGGGCCTCGCTAATCCGGATAGGGAAAAACAAGACCCCTTTCCAATTATCGAGGCGTCTGGATTATAGTATGCAATATTTTAATAGGAATAAAACATATTTTTAGCTTGGGTTTCATTTATTAAAGTAAAAATTTAAAGTCAATTTCTGAAAAATCTTGTTGAAAAGTCTGTAATATACTTAACAATAATAGTAATATACCTAATTTCTGAAAAATCTTGTTGGAAAAGTCTGTATCCTTGATACTCTTGCAACTTTAGTGTTTCGCAGTTAGGTTCACTGTTTACAGTGAGTGCTTCCCCACGTCGGTTTTCGTGGAAATATGGACTGATGAACGAAAATTGGCTTCATCGCTAAACAGAATATTTTCAAAGTTAGAGAAGCTCTCTAGCATTCATTGGCAAATCTTAGTCGATTAGCGTAATGAGTGTAATGAGTAATGAGTGTAATGATTAGCGTAATGAGTGTCCTTCAGTTCTTGAACCACCTGGATTTTATAGGCTTTTGGATGTAAGTCTTTCTTCAAAATTATGTAACTGCATAGACGATTTTTTTGATATTGAGTGTTTTACTTCATTTGTGAATGGATAACAATGGATTTTTGCTAACCGAAGCCCTTGCTTCTTCGATTGTTTCTTCACCTCTAATACCACAGACGACCCGTGTTTTGAATTCGCACAGTTGATCCGGTATTTTCGAACATCCGAATCCATTTTCTAGTGCTCTCGTTACTTGAAGCATTGCGAGAATGATATTCCGCACGATAAAAACGGTGAGCGCTAACTGTAGGATCACCGTTTCACACTCGCACGCAAAAAGCACCATGCTTCCACGACTCAAAAAGCACCATGACTCCATTGCTACTGAATCTCCTCGAAGTAGCGCTCGACGCTGTCCATAACCCGCATCCCCGCACTGCTCCTTTGTGACGTCATAAACAAAACAAACCCCACTACAGTTTTTGGACACGCAGTACAAAATATCCCAACAGAAGATGAAATTTCCAATTCCAGTGGTGGGCCCTAATTTGTGCAATTTTTAAAAAAACTTTGTACAATACACAATTAATAAATAATTTTTTTGTATTTTGTAAAAACAGTATTATAATCAATACATTCCAAAAGCAATAAAGAAAGTTACAAAAACTATAATTAGCATAATAAATATATAAAGTTACATGTAGGACCAAAAGGTTACACATAGGTAGTTAAGGATACTTTGTGCTTTAACTTGTTGAGGACATATGAAAAATATCCACATTTCCTGCAAGGCAGTTAATTAGCCTTGTAAGTCTTCCCGGAGGCATCAGCATTGGTAAGTTAGTCTGCATCTCAGAAGAATCAGAAGCTTGTATTGGCGGCCTTGCACTGTAGTTGTCAGCAATTTGTTCTAATGCTGAAATGGACCGAGACAAATGTTAAAGATTCAAAGTAGTGCTAATCGTCAATTTGATGGTCATCAAATAATATGAAACAACCCAACCACATTTTAAAGCTTATAATTTGCTTGCTCTTAACACATGATTTCCTAGATTGTACATCACACATACACTAATGTACTTTATAAATTCGAATGTTTAAAAAAAATCCTTATTTCAGATGAAAACACAAAGTTGCCTTACATCGCTCCGGTGTCAAAACATGACAGAGAACGGGACAATAATGAGACCGCCAAGAAAGAAAACAACCAGTTTATCATATCCTTGAACATGGAAGACTGGCAGGTGTGTTACACAATCAGAGTCCTTTTATCTCCGTACTCTTAATGCTGACAAGGGCTGGCTGTCAAGTTTATCACCCTTAAGGAGATCCAATTGAATCAACTCAAACAAAATCGCATACTCCTTACACTAGTGGCATTAAGATTGAAATAATTAGCACTTGACTCCGACCGCCTGTTTCAATTTATGCAAAAAAAAGTATCACCAAAAGCGTTTTAATTTTTATTTTGTGAAGTTCAGGCATAAATACATATTGAAATGTTGCGATCGGTTCCATGCCAACTGAGAATAAAGTCAACTCAACACCTCTTTGAAAAGTCATTAAAAGCTATGAAAAAAATCATTTTAAAATAGCCCATAACCCTAACCCAGGCGTTCCCAACCTTTTTGTGCTCTAGAGCACATTCTAAAACATCGGTAGGGTGGCGGGCGCCACTTATTTTTAATCGGCAAACTCCTTCCATAACTTCTCATTTTCTCATAATTTATTTTCTTATATTCATAATTTATTAATAAATAATAAACAAAAATGTTTATACTACGTGACTACTGCCAGTTTGGCTGTCGGGGTCATGTTTATTGCTTTCACTGACAGACAGAGCTGTCAGAGTCATGTGCCATGTGTTTTGGCGCCTTCGGCGTTCATCGGCTCAGTTCGGGGCGTTCGTTCACTTTGGGTTTTCTGCGTGAACAAGGAGTGATGTGCAAATAGCACTCCCCGTTCCAGGCCAGCGTGAAGAGTGTGGTCTGGCTCGCCGCTAGACAAGTTGCGACAAGTACTGTCAGCAAAGGAACCACTCATACATACAATATCGCAAACATAAGAACGTATTTAATAAACCTAGGCACTAAAAAAAAATTAAAACTAACAAATAAATAAAAATAATTCACATTTTTAATTAATGTTTATGAAGAAATTTTGTCTCTGTCAAATAGTAGCGGGCACACACGAATCGGGCACCATGGCGCCCGCGGGCACGGGGTTGGGAACCCCTGCCCTAACCTAATGTAACCTGTATGTTATATTTTTATACTTACTATATTTTTCATCACTTTTAATGACTTTAATGAGATGGTTCTGAGTTGGTTTCATTCCGAGTTGTCCGGTCACCGTTCCGATCATTCTCTATAAAATCAAATCCCAAAAAAGTTTAGCAAGTAGTATTTCAAAGTATTCACTTAGAAAAGCCATCAAAGTATTTTTTATAGACCTGATACTTTATTTTTTATCTAGACTTAAAAAAAGATTTGCTAACAAAATTACCCAATTGAATCTAAGGTGTGTTCTACTGGCAGTATTTAATTAAAGCTTCAGCTACATATAATATTTCTGCGCGATAAAATTTTCAAATTAAAAACACATGATTCATTTAGAATTGCATCGCCTTACCACAAATACATACACACTGTTTTTTAACCGCACCCAAATCTTTTTATTTTCTGTAGTTTTTTTTTTCAATTCTTTGTTTGAATTTTTGTTTTTCAATAATATCAATACATAATAATAATAATAAAAACATTTATGTATTTGTCAATAGGTTTTTACAAATTTATTCATCTTTTTTATTTTTATAATATTGATTCTATTGACAAATGGGTCACTGCTCAGAATGCATTCAGGATTTCTCCCATCAATAAATAATAATTATTATAATGGAAGTGTCAAGCTTTAAGGCCCATTAACTAGCAGCCGAGAATTCAAATTTTGTTGAAAGATGATCTTGCGATCGTACCCTTGCAACTACAGGGCTTTTCCGACGAAAAAGATTGATTATTCTCCGTACCAGCATTTTTAACTGATAACTCAATATCGATTTTATTTCATTCAAAATTTGCTTTAATATATACCTACATTAAAGTTTGCAATAAAAATGCTCAAACGCATGTTGACAACATTTTTAAAATTATGTACTTTTTGGTCTTAACTATTTATAATTTTTCAATAATGTCTTAAGTAAAATAATAAGTGTGGAAAAAGTCTGAAATATATTAGTTTTGTAAGACCATAAATAAAAAGACAAACTGAAGTATTTTCATCACAAAACACATATTCGGATTTTTTTATGGTTTTAATTTGAACTAAAATTAATATTCATTGATTTATTTTACTGCACGATTCTGTGTATTGTATAATACAACATTTCGTTTAAAAATTGAACAAATCTGCCAACAATCTTATTATAATAAAAATAAATATGTGTTTTCAAAATTTAAAACATAGCTTACTAGATAAAATAACATTCTTTCAAAATCAATTTATATATTTTTGTAGAAAAGAGTCGAAACATCTGTAATGAAATCCAAATAAATGGAGTATTTCTGGACGCATCTGAAAACTAAAAACTGTTTTAGAAAGGTGATGAAATTCACTTTCAAATTTTATAATTTGAAATAAACATATAATTTTTGAAATATAAAAATTTTGAATGCAAACATAAAAAAAGTTATAAAATTACTGATGATGAAAAAAAAAATAAAAGCTCACACATATTTTGTTAGGCAAATGTATTATAAACATTTTCGTTAACTCATTTTGTGTTGTTGCACATAAAAATAATTAACAAAAAATTCCCAAAGTTTCATAATTTTTTTCAAATCGCTGCAGGAAAATTTGAATTCATAAAAGTGTATATTTAAATTATTTTATAAAGCGTGGAATTTACTTCTTCTAACACCGTTTAGATCATATTCTAACCTTTAGAGCTGGTTCACACTACGCTATCAAATATAAAAGATCATAGCACGCCAAATAACGCTCTCCATACAATCCCTTCAGACCGTTCACACCTAAGCGTTTTTAAGCACAGATCAATCATAGACAATACACATCTAAGATGTAACCGCTCCAGACGCAATATCCCAGAAGATAACTCTCCCCTTCTCCGACTAAAACAGGAGAGGGGGTCATTATAATTACGGAGCTGCCTAGACCCGTGGATGACAAATGTCAAGTTGACAGATTTCAGTACAAAAAATATGCATTCCGTTGCCGCTCCCTAATTCGACTGACCCCCTCTCCTACCACAGGAAGAAATATTTGATAGCCTCGTGTGAAAGGACAAAAGATAAGCGCTCGCGAATCAACAGATATCTGCTTGCAGATATATAGCTCAGTGTGAACTAAGCATTATAGTAAGGGAGATGCAACAATTTCTATGAGACCTATATGAGTTGTTCTGAAAACCGAACAATTTAGCCTGAGGGGTTAAGAAATCAATTGTTTAAAATAATAGCTTATTATCCTCCTATTTTTAGTTGGTGTAACACACTTGTGCAATTTGAAGGATAAGATATTTCTAACTTTTTTTTTTAAATACGACTCATTTATATTTACACCATAATTATATATCCACAAATAAGATTTTTCTGTATTTTCCCTTTTGTATCAAAGTTGAAATCAACTAAAAATATTGAATTGGAAGAAAATATTTAATGGAAGAAAACATGTTAATTTATAGCAAAAAAGGCTTTATTGTTTCTGTATCCTGGTACATATCTATTTTGCACAAAATTTCATAAAAAACATTATGATCAATCAAGAAAAACCCGACAAACTAGTTTATATTCTTAAGTGGAATGTTTACCGGTCCTTTTCGGCCCGTTTAATACAAATCTTAAATTTGGATTTGAGTTCAGAATACCCAACCAAACTGAAAAATTATTTTTGTAATCAAAAGGTATATCAAATATCTAGTACGGATGTGAGCCACTTTATTTATTTTTGCTAATTATAAGATACAGGCCATCAAAGATTTTAGTGTTTCATGATTTTAGATGCAACTTTTCAAGTGCGCCCCACGGTTGAATTTGTCAGCCACCTCTGGTCTGGAGCCCCAAAATACCTGAAAAAAACCCTTGACTCTGTGCAGAAACGGGCGGTCCGTTTGATAGATTCTCCTAATTTAACAAACGGATTGCAATCTTTAGAGCACAGGCGCCAGGTGGGAATGCTGTCCTTGTTCTAACGGTATTACAATGGAAGATGCTCCGAGGAACTAGCGTCATTGATCCCCTCGGCACCGGTGCATAGTCGGGAAACACGCCAAACGCGCGCTCAACATCTGTACACGGTTGACATTAGTCACATGAGAATGGGTCGTTTCTACGACTCGTTCTTGAGTTCAACAGCTCGGCTGTGGAACGATTTGCCGGCCTCTGTGTTTCCTCCCTCCTAAAATATGGGTCTCTTCAAGACCCATGTTCACTCCTTCCTCTCCTCAAAAACACCCTCCACACAGCGTCCTCAAAGTTGACATACTCCATGAGGGAAATTATTTTTTCCTCAGGTCCTCCTGTGTGGAGTTAATGTAAAAAAAAAAAAAACTTGGACCATTATTTGGGATTAAATGAAAAACAATAAAAAAATATTTTTACCATGTTTATCATATTAGAAATATAATGAAATATAAAATAAACAATAAAAATTAAGAAAAAAAATCATTTTGATGGGTGTAAATTTTAAATATAAATTACCTTTTTACGGCGGAACAAAAATTTGTCATTTATACATTAAAATTAGTACCCAAAAAATTGCATATTCAACGATGTTTTATTTTTCATTGTATTTGCAAAATAAACATAGTAGACTATTTTTTTTTAAAGTTTTTCATTTACTCACAAATAATTGCCCAAGTTGCCTATATAATCATGAAGCCCTAAAATCTTTAATGGCCTATTTCTTATAATTTAAACAAAAATAAATAAAGTAGCCATCATTGATTAGAAAAATAATTTTTCAGTTTGGTTGGGTATTTTGATCTCAAATCCAAATTTAAGATTTGTATGAAACTGGTCGAAATGGGCCGCGCATACGTTCCTCGTAACGATCAGGGGTGGGAAAACGATAAATAGGTAAAAAAAATAATTCTTTGAGATCTTGTGGGACTAAACAATCGATGTAGAGATCGTTGTCATTGCTATATAGCCAATTGTGTATTCCACTCGCCACACAGCCACACTTGCTATAAAATTTAATGCATACCATTAATCTTTTTCTATTCTTGTTGAAAAAATAAATTTAGTTATGTAGAAATTTAATCAAAACTTTTTAATTTTCAGACTGCTGTCAAAACATTTAACGTCACAAAAGCCCTGATGGAGATTTAAGGAGAATAAATGAATACTTAGTTGAAATATTTTTGTACCTACCAAAACCATTTAATAAATACCATTGCTATTTGACAAAAAAGTATGTTTTATTTATTTACACAGATGAATACTTCATATTGTAATTTGGGCAAATGATTTCTTTAAAACATTATTTATACAGTTGTGAGCCAAGGCGATTGAGATTAAATGCTACTATTGATTTATAAACACCGATTAAACAATTTCGGGTGGCAGAACAAATTGTATGAAATGCGAAACAAATTGATTCAGTGCCTTTCATTTTTTTTACTGTCCTTTTTAAACTGATGACTAGGCCATAAATTGTTTTACGATATTGAGAAGAAAAATACAAGTACATATATGTATTTGGGGGAATAATAACAAAATACAAGTACATATATGTATTTGGGGGAATAATAACAAAATACAAGTAAATATATGTATTTGGGGCAATAATAACAAAATACAAGTAAATATATATAAATTTGGGGCAATAATAACAAAATACAAGTACATATATGTATTTGGGGGAATAATAACAAAATACAAGTACATATATGTATTTGGGGGAATAATAACAAAATACAAGTACATATAGATTGAGCAGCAAAATACAAGTACATATGTATTTGAGGGTGACCGGACAAGTCAGAAATAAAAACCAACTCAGAACCACCTCAGAAAAGTCATTAGAAGTGATAGTCGGAAAACACGCCAAACGTGTGCCCAACATATGTACACGGTTGACATTTGTCACATATCACTTCTTCGAATCGTTCTTGTATTCAACAGCTCAGCTGTGGAACTATTTGCCGGCCTCTGTGTTTCCTCCTTCCTACAACATGGGTCTCTTCAAGACCAATGTTCATTTCTTTCTCTCCTCAAAAAGACCCTCCCTCAGATAACATAGGCCCTTAGGGAAATTATTTTCCTCAGGGCCTCCTATATAGAATTGATGTAAAAAAAAATAACAAAAATTAACCAATATAAATGTTTACTTTGCTTTATTAGTATGTGATTGGCGTGTTTTTTTTTGTCTTTTAGACCTTTTTTTAACTGCCCACGCCCTCACCGTGCCATCTCAACGCCCCCTAATTTTCTCTGGGTCTTCTATTGCCCCCCTGAAATTTTTAAACGCCCACGAGGGAGCGTTATCGCCCACATTTAAAACCTGTGATGTACATATGCACGCGTTCAAAATCTACTTAGGATACATTCATAAATCAACTGTGCGTTTTAAAATCAAATGAATAATCGATAGAACAATGTGCGCTGGATGCCAGGCGCTTTACTTTTTCCCATCCTTTCCCACTCCTTGCAGCCTCACAACCTACACCTATTGGGGATGCCTTAGTTCTACCCATTGAATCTGAAGGACTAGAATAAGAGATATTCTAGAAATATAAATATTTATGTTACAGATCTGCGATCAGTTTATTGAGTTGGTGAAACCGGTTTTTATAAACTGTGGTTATAAATGCACACAGGGTTTTTAATCTTACTAATTAACCCATTCGTAGGTAACCGCATCATACCATATGTGAATAATCTGTGTCCCTGACATTATGCTCAAGTGTTTATGATTTTGCCGTTGTTAAAATCAGATTAAAATGCACTTCAAACAAACTTAATTATATATGTATATACAAATCATAAAATGTATTACTGTTAGTTTATTGCTTGCAATATTTGTTCATTTGACGCATTTTAACTATTGTGCATGAATAATCCATGGCCTCAGCTCGTAGCATACAAATTACAAAACTTGTTTTAATGGCATTCTCTCAGTGTACCCTCGACGTTTTGTTTTATTTTTAAGAATATAATTTCCTTATGCCTATGTGTGGAGGGTATTTTTAAGGAGATAATGTTATGGAAAGGAAAAGATATAAGGGCTGCGATGATCTGGACAAGCCTCACCCCATGAATCTAAGCACCCCTGCTAAATCGCCAAACATATCAAACCATTTGGGGAGACCTATGGCAGAGGTGTTGGTTATCCAATAAATGATTTCCAGAGCAGCGGTGCCCGTAGTCAGTGATGTAGCTAGGGGGGCCGGTGGGGGCGGCCCACACCCCCCATCGGCCGTCACCCCCCATCGGGTGGCACCCAACCGTGGAAAAAAAAATTACGAAGGTAGAATATTGCCACAAAAATATTTTACACATGAACACAGTCTGTTATTTATATTTTTGTAGCTCTATGGCTCGGTCGGTCAGGGATTCCCCAAAAATTCTGTTGTTTTATTTTCGTTCCTAGCTCTAACTATTGCTCGGTTGGGGATCCCCCTGAAATATTCCTTGCTTGTCACTGTGTCATTCTCATTTCTTTTGTACATTGTAATTGACGTGAACTCATTACCTATTGGTTGACTGGAATTAGTTAAAAAGTTGTTATTCTGTTAGTGTTTTTAGAACGGTTGAAAGGCATCTTTCAAAAAACAAGGTAAGTGGATTGGATAGTAAATTTTTTTGTAATAACGATAACTGATAAACGCAAAACCCGAATACAAATAAAGCAGAATCGATCGACAACGACTGAAAAATATTATCTGAATAATAATAAGTCATTTTGAGGATTTTGAAAAAAAAAATTACACATTTGACTAGCTAGTAATGTTTTTATTTATTTTGAAGTCGAAATTTGCGTTTTGAATTTCTCAGTTAACTTTAATGGGGGGGGGGGTGATACCATGTTCGTTCTTGGAGTAATGTAACGTTATCCGCACCGGGTTGCCACCTATGCCACTATATCAAATTCAAAACAATATTTTTGTTAAAATAAATTGTTTCATAACTCAGTGGTGTACAGAGTGAAACAGTCACTGCAGCATAATACCCTTATCTCTGCAAAGCTACAAGAAATTGCATTATAAATAATCTTGCGTACATATTTATTCATGATTAAAAAAATTTGAAGCATTAAATATGATATCTTCACTTCTGTATCAATCTCTCTAGGTCCAAGTTTTTACAATTCTGTTGCCACTGTTTCATTCTTACAACTCCTTTTCTAAGTTTGCCAAGAAAGTACTTTCCTCGGGGCCTCCTGTGTGGAGTTGGTGAAAAAAAATACTAATCATCCAAATAAGTTTGTATTATAAATTGGTCTCAAAAACTCAAATCCAAACTCAAAAAGCAGATTTTTATGAGATAAAGTAAAACCAGGTGAAGGTTGTATCCACGTCATCATGGAGCATTCGAAAGGAACATGCATGGTAACTTGCTTCTCATAATGGGTGACAATAATAATTCTTCTATAATTGATGGGACCTTTATCTTTATCTTAGTTGCTTAGAATACTTCTCAAACTTAATAACTTCTTATGGATGTTGTCGATTCAGATTCAGTGCTGAATAAATAATACATATTTTTTTAATTTCAATCCGCCTGCTGTGTAAATAATATGTAAACTTACAGTCAATTTTGTTCATTTGGTTGTAGAACCTACACATGGTTTCACTGGAGCAACAGTCGAACAGCAACATCAAGAAGACAACAGTCATGTTGCCTCAATAAACCAAATTACTGTTACTAACGGAGATAAAAGATTATCAAAGCTAATCTGGAAAAAATCTTAAGAAAATTAATTTTGATCCTATGAAAAAATATTTGTAATTCAGGATCATCACTGAAAACATATTTCAAAGTGTTTTTTTGATTTATCATTACCAAGTTGAAGAACTTCATTTTAATTTAAAGTTTTTCTTTTATAGATTCAATACTATTATTATTCTTATTTATAAAAATGGTTTATTTATAAACAAGTTCTGCTCTGTAATTATTATTATATATGACTGCTGTTTCGCCTTTTGAAGACATTATCAAACTGTGGTTGGGTGAGATATGCAGTTGTGCAGAGTGGAATTGTTATGTCTGTGTATTAAAAATGACCTTGATTGTGTTTACTATCACTGCTTGAAAAATATGGTAAAAATAATGGCATGGAGAGGAAAGGACTCACCGAAAAGGAATTTGTAGGCTGGCCCTCGTCTGCTTTTCTCCATCCAATATGCACACACAGTGATAGGCGCGAATTATTTTTATTTTATAAAACACAGCGGAATTAGGTTAAAGGCGGAGCGAGCACAAAATGGCTATATGATATGTTGCGGCGGGCAGTTTATTACAGACTACTGAAATAAGGAAGGACGGGTAGGCAATGGATAGGTAGGAAAAAGGAATTGGCAACAATATCGACCCATAATAGGCAGAACAGCGTTAACGACATTTTTGTCAAATTACGTTTTTTTTCAGAAAACTGTTCAGTGCTGCCTAATACATCAGTGACAAAAATATTGCAGCTCTATCTTATATGCCTGACACTTTTTTTGTAGCTGTAGCTTTTAGCGTAAGCGACAATGGTCGGTTACGGTGTTTACGCTGTCGGTCTAGAATATTTCAGTTTAGTCGGTTGGCGTCCATCTTTTTTTTTTTTTAAGTATATTTTATTTAGCTATAAAACTTAACATTTTATATCTAATATAATCTAATCTACAACTACTATAATATTAAAATTTGAACTTCACAACATTGAGACATAATTTACGAAAAACTGCAAGACTTTTAGCTTCCTTACATTTACCGGGAGTTCGTTGAAAATTTTAAAACCTTTATAATAAATACTACGGTGACTAGCGCAGATGTGTCAGCGGCTAGTAGCATAGGAAACTAAACGGAAATACTTAAGTGTTTTTAATATAGTGTTTTGTATTTGAATATTAGTATAAAAAGTAGTAATGCAAATAATTTCATTTATCCCAGCCATCTGGAGCCAGTGAAACTATGGCTATTCAAATTTTGATATGTTGTGAGGCTGAAGGTAGTAGGGAGGGGAAAGGGTGTAGAAAATGTAACTTGCTGTTCAGATCTATTCACCAAACACGGCTTAAAACATTTCAAGTAATAAGTCTAATTATACACTATACATCAGCGCAAAAATATGAAAAAAAATATATAATATAACTTTTTATCCAAATACAACGCAAGAGGCCCAACTTATTCATGCAGTCGGCTTAGCAAAAAACCGCTATACAACATTTTTAATCTGAATACAACACCAGAGGCCCAACTTCTCCCAACCGTCTGGAGCCAGTGAGACCATGGCATCCCCAATTTTAGTATGTTGTGGGGCTGAAGGTAGTGAGGAGGGGAGTAAGATGTGAAAAATGTGCCCGGCTATTCAGATCTAGTCACCGTATTTGGTGACTAGATCTGAATACCCAAGTACATTTTACATATCTCCTTCTCCTCTCCACTAACTTCAGCCTTATAACAAACTTAAATCTGGGATGCCATTGTCTCACTGGCTCCAGACGGTTGGGACTCTTGTGTTGTATTTGGATAAAAAAATATTATATTATATGATTTTTTGCTTTTTGTACGCTGGTGTGTGGTGAAAAGGTATTAGACTTATTACTTGAAATTGCTTCAGCCGTGTTTGTTAACTAGATCCGAATAGCCAGTTACATTTTCCACATCCCCTTCCCCTCCCCACTACCTTCAGCCTCAGAATATACTAAAATTGGGGATCCCATAGTCTCAATTACTCCAGATGGTTAGGAGCAGTTGGGACTCTTGTGTTGTTTTCGAATAAAAGTTATATTGTATGATTTTTTGTATTTCTACGCTGGTGTGGTGTGTAGATATTAGACTTATTACTTGTAATTGCTTTAGCGTTTTCGGTAACTAGATCTGAATAGATCTCCCTCCTCACTACCTTCATCCTCATAACGTACTAACACTGGGGAGGCCATAGTCTCACTGGCTCCAGACGGTTGGGAGAAGTTGGGCCTCTGGTGTTGTAATCAGATTAAAGATGTTGTATAGCGGTTTTTTGATAAGCCGACTGCACGTATAAGTATGTCGTATTTTGTTATTACCGCATGCGTATTCGGAGAGTCGAAATTATTTTTAAATAAAAATATTTTTACAACGGATTTTCAATCAAGATGCCTGCAGATACAAGCATATCGACTTTGGTTATACGGCCGTATATCCTCTTTGAATACTTACTTGCAAATCATTATATTTAGTCAACTTTAGGATCAACTGTCGTAGAACCATTTTATTTGGTTATTTGTTTACCTATCATGATTGCGCGATAAATATTTCAAAAATAATTTGGTGCTCCAAACAGCGTACACGACATTTCCTAGGGAAAAAGTCTGTCAGCGTCAAAGGCAAAACAGCGTTACCGCCACTATCTCAAAAACTGAAGGCATTTAGATATTTGTTTTATCAGCGTTATATAGGCAGCAACCAAAGGTTAATAATCCTAATTAACCAAAATCCTTTTTGGAATCAATGAAGAAAGTTATTTAAAAAAAACCTTCTCCTGAACAATTTACTTTTCGGCGGATACGCTGTTCTGCCTATTATGGGTCGATATCACTACCAAATCCCAAGCAGTGACAGTATGTATGTGTGAGTAGGTGTGTATAAGTGTAGGTGCGTGTATGGGCCTAACCAGTGGTGAAGCCACTTTATTTTAGTTCCATATTTACTTACCTACAATTAAAACCAAATTGCTTTTATTTTTATAACCTGTGCCCTTAATGATAAATATGTTAATATGCCCTAAATATGTTACTTAAACTACTTAAATGAATTGCATAAGTTAATAGCTGTACACTGTACCTACACAATCTGTAATCTTCATCCGCCATAACACAGGGACATCCCTAGCATGGCGGATGAATTAACACAATTTTTTGTTCATTGTATAAACTTCTTTTAATAAATAAATAAAATAAAATAAATAAATGATTTCCGAGTAAAATTTTGGAAATTATTAATGGTTATTAATTATCCTTAGTTTATAAAATTATATTTTTGTTTAAATTTAACTAAAGGTCGTCAAATTAAGATGTTTCAATATAAGAAGAAAATTCCTGTCTACACCTGATTTTGAAAAACTGCAAAAAGCCCTGGGAATTCGGCTATAATTATATGAAGACTTGATGCTCAGTTAAATTCGGATTTTTTTGCATTTATTACAACATTTGCTTACAACAACCTAATTTTCTGGCACTATTGGTGTCATCTGGATAATAACAATTGATTGTACTGTTTGTAGGCAACCCTGCAGTTCTCTGGAGAAGGGTTTCTCTCAAATAACTTTTTATACTAACAGAAATAAAAATACAGAGGTGTAATATTGAAAGTGTATTTATTATCTATCAATTTATCATTCTTTGTACACTGGAATTGAATTAAGTACTATTTGAAGACATTTCTGTTTGAAACATCAGTAGAATTGATAAACCCAGAAGATTGATTTGTTTGGCTATGTCGTAACTTGATGCACTCCATTGAACAAACTTTCTAAAATTTCTTCCAACAATTTGTCACGATTTGGTTTTTATTTATTGTGTCTGTTCATGTCCAAAGTTATATAAATATGTAAGTTTTTGTCTCATTGCGGTGATGACAAAACTTTTACACATTTTACAGTTATCTTTTGTAAATTTCTCTACAATAATTTACAAAGTGAAAGTAAAAGCTATTTAAAAGTTTCTTTTAACTCTCATTTATTGTCATGTTAAAACTTTTGAAAGGTTCACAGCATTCCTTTTAAAAATATAAATAATATTCTCATGGATAAACACTTCTTTAATACAATTTTTAAATCATTTAGCATTCACACAAAATTGCATTAAAACAATGCACCTTTAAATACCTAATAATTATATTCCCGTGTTATTCAAAACCAGCATCATCTCCCGAGATAGATTTTGTTTTTTTTATTATATTCTACAAAATTTATTATGTTTGAATGTTAACGTAGCACTTTTTCTCATAATTATATTATTATGTGAACAAATAATTTTGTTTTAGAGTAAATCAGATCAATTCAGTAAGTTAACCAGCCAACATGTATGAGAAAGTTTAATTTAAAATAAATAAGATGCAGTTTCCTGAATTAACTATAAAAGTGTAAAACATTCAACATAACAAACAAACACAGAGTTCACAATGTCAACAATATTAGTATATTTACTATAAAATCAGAATTAATAACACTTATTTTGATAAAATAAATAATATGGAAGGACATCATAAATTTACATCTAATAAAATGCACAGCTTAATTTTTAATGAATAAATAACAATGATTGAGATGTAAAGTATGAACAGATAACAGAAATCAGGAGAGAGTGAAGATATGCAGTCTTTCTTACAATATAAACATCCCAACATCTGGACAATCATGAATCATCGAAGGTCATCCTGCCTGGCCCGTGCTGCTTCATGTACCTCCGATACTGCTTGTACTTACTGTTCTCCGCCAGAGATTTCTTCTGAATCTCATCCTGCTCCTCCTTCCACTCCACAAAGTTATCTTTAATCCACAGCTCTTCGCTGAGATACTCCTCTTTTACTTTGTCTTCCAAAGCGTTGAACTGGTGTACCCCCATACTGAGGTTCTTCCTGATGATGTATAGCTTTTCTTCCTCACCATATGGCTGCTTCAATATGGTGAATTTCCAGATCCATTTGCAGTACCAAGTGATGTAAAGCACTAGGGTGTAAGGTAAGAGGATCAGCTGAATCCACAGGATATCAACATAACTCGGTTTAGCATACGATCCTTGGATATCCATCTTTTCTTCAATTACTTTCCGAATCAACCTTTCCAATTCTTCTTTCTGCTCTAATTTACTGGCTTTCTTGGATCCTTTCTTTTTGGGTTGAGGTTCTTCCACTTCGTATTTAGCTACTTCGATGGCTTGGTTTCTATATTTTGGCACTGTCATGAAGTACTTGATAGCAGATTCATATCTCTGCCATGCGCTGTAGTACTGGACGGCTGAGATGATGGTAATCGCTATTGCTATAACTAATTTCACGTCCACCTTGGGGGCAACTCTTCTCCTGTAATATCTGTAATAATGCGCGTAGTATTCTGAAGGATTATCCAGCATGTAATTGTAATCCGTACGTTCTTCGTCATCTTTCAATATTTCGTAGGCTGTGGCGATTATTTTAAACTGCTCTTCGGCCTCCTTCTTGGCTTCATCTTCCTTGTGAGAATCTGGGTGGAATTGCCTCGCCAGCCGGCGATAGCTCCTTGCGATTTCACTTTTAGTCGATGTCCTATTGACACCTAAAACGTCGTAACAATTTTCTGTACCGCAATAGATACCTTCCAATAACTGGCCATTTGTGTAATGAATTGCACAAGTCACAAAAAATAATAATACGAAGGATTTCATTTTGAAAGTTTTAAATATTCATTGATAAAGAAAATTTAAAATACAATCTAAATCTCGCGGCTAGTTACACGTTGTGAGCCAACTGCCACACAGCAAACGTAAAATTGACACTTGAGCAGATGAATGACGTCTAGAAGTGTTGGCAGAAAATAAATTAGGTAGCGAGATTTTTTGTAGTTGGTATTTCTTATATTTATTAAATGCCTCCACACATGCGCACACCATGTTCGAAGAAATCGAATGAATTTCTTTTTTCTTTTCATTCATTATCAGGACAATGTTCACCCTGCAGGCTGCAGAAAAAACATTTCGTATTACAATAACGCAAACCCATGAAAAATCACGGGATTTCATTTTGAAAAAGACAAATAAAATATTTTTTGGTAGAAAGCAGTAACTTTGTGGTTTGACATTATTGAAATAAAACAATATATTTTTTTTAAATCAATTTACAAATAAAATAATTTTCTGTTAAAATATTATATTTTGAGTAGATATTCTGCTTGTCTACATTCTTCAAACAGTTTCAATTTTGAAAACGACACTTATTCAAAGCAAATCTGAGTTCTAGAGTTCATTGAACCAGAGTTACGCAGGATAGATACACAACCGAAGAAAATATTTTAAATGAGTGACACATTTTTTTAAAGAGTAATGCATTCGCTCTTCGGTCACTTCCGTCATCGGATTTTCTGTTAGCGTTTTATGTTATTGTCATGGTGAAATTTCCTATCTCCGCTTACTTCTAAATATGCCCAAATTAATGAAATAATAAGCGTCAGGGGAGATGGAAAAATAAGCACAAAATATTATTTAAATAATTTGTGTTAGATTGACGTGGAAAAAAATCAAACATGGTGAATATCATTGTATTGAATGTTTTTAACTTTGATTGAAACAATTGTAACTTTTATTTTACTATCTCCCCCGTCGTGAATAGGTAGTTGTTTCTTGTTGTAAAGAAGTTTATTCGAGCGTTATTCGGTACTAAAATAATCCATTCAAATTAAAAAGTAAGCGGAGTGCGGAAACTTTGCCTTCACCAATTTACTTTGCTATTGTACAGAATTATTGACGATTCGGAGGGATAATTGTGGGCCTAGTGTAGACTAAACCTCAGCAAGCGATTTGGAAATCATCGACAGATTTCTATGCGTCTCTGGATGGGTTTAGAATAGTTAGGGAATTCATATTTATTATCTGGCAGCACTTAAAAGTTTAAAAGTAAAGTGCTGTCAAATGTCAAAGCGTCAAAGCATGTGTCAAATTTTATTGTAAAAAATTGATAAATGAAGGTTCTTTTCAGTGTTAATAAATTTTATTGAATAAGAAAGGGGGGGTTATTTTTAGATTTAATAATTAAAAAATCAAAAGCGGATTGGTATATTATTTTTATAATAAGTATTTATGTTCAAACACACTTAAACTGAAGACGCCGTTGATTTATTTTATTAAAACTATAGTATTACAATGGATTTGCACGATAGTTTTACGACTGCCGTATTTTCACATTTGACAAATAATAAAAGTGATAAATTTAAGGGTGGTCTAATTAAAACGCACACCGATTCACTTGATAAGTATGGAGAATATAGCTTTCCCCTGAAAATAGAACCGTGGATACATTACATTAAATCAGCTGAAAATAATGCAATAAATGACTTCAAAACAATTTTCGAGTACACTTATCGAAATATTACATTGGACGAGGCCTGTGAAAAATTTTGTGGCAATAGTAAAGATTGGCCATTCAAAATACAGAGATGTGATGTCAAGAATGGTAGAATACACATATTCCTAGATAGAATATCAACCACAAGGTTATGTTTGGAAAAGTTATCAAACCTTTTAGAATTTAAGAATTCTCAAACAGAAACCATTAAATTGTCAGTTGTAGAAAAACTGGATGATGACATCAGTTCAAAGCGGTTACATTTGCTGTGTGATGTATTTAGAAATCTTGTTATTTTGAAAGGTGATGTAATTACGCAGCAAGATTCTAGTGAAAATTATAGAAGACACATCTACTTCACTAGGAAATCCAACGACAAGGTATTTGAAGACTCAACCAATATATTCTGTGCTGCGGTGTTGAACAAGAAGACTGGAGCAAAAGAGACTGAACTAACTCCCGATCTGTATTTAGAGTATGTCCATTTTTTATTATCAATCATTAAACATGCTAATTTCAATTGTGGGTAACTCTGGTTCAATGAACTCGTTTTGTTTTGAGTTTAATTTTAATAGCCTGATAATAGATATCCGACATTGTCTAGTAAGTTATCCAGCTCACTAGGCAATGTCTGTTCCGAGACAGATAATAATTATTTAAATATTATAAGAAAAGAAAATGGAGTACTTTCATATAATTTACATAAAATAAACATTGTGTGAATCAAGAGTAAAAAAAGAGACAAAAGTGTATAAAATAACAAAGTATGTCATTTTCAATATTGGTCGAGAATTCAGACACATGATAAAGTACCTGTAATATAATATTTTAATAGAAAATTGGAATAGGTCAAGAGTTCAGACATAATTTGACACCTTACACAATTGATCAAGAAAAAATATTCTATAAATTTGATTACATGTATTCATTTATTAAAAGCGTAATACGGTATCTGTCATTCTAGAAAAAGAAAGCTGGATATGCAATTGATGGCGGAACACAAGTACGGCTTGCGGGTGAAGGATGAAGATCGCTGGAAAGTATTCCTCAACCAACTGGGAGACGCTGCCGTCACCTTCGACCTGCTGCAGATCAGGCCGAGCAACCCTGTCACCATAAGCACTAATGATAATGGAACTGGAAATAGCAAAGGTATTGTTATTTATTTATTTATTTATATATAAGTTGTACATTTTATTTATAACAATTACAGGCAATATAGCCTAAGACGTTATAATTGTACCATTTATGCAGTGTATATGCAATGCCAAAAATCTTACAAATGCGCTATAGGACACAAAAAATAAATCTATTTTTTTATCCACCGCATTCAAAAAGCACGTAGCTCTCCCCAGAGGTGAGTTCATAAATAAATTAGTGCGGCTTGCTCTACTATATAGGAGGTTGTGATGACGTCCTCGAGGGTGAGACTCTGGTACAAAAAAATTTAATTGGGCCAGTATCTCATTATTAGATAAGTGACCGTTCATTAATTGAAAAAAATATTTAAGCAAAGCAATACCTCTACGTGTCTCTAGGGAGTGGTAATTGGTCATGCCTAATATATAAATGGAAGGGTAAAGCCAAGGGTAACGTCCATAGAGCCGCGAGAATAAAAACCTACTCACATATATAATCATACTCTTAGTATCGCCGTAGTGAAAGACCACCATTGGCTACGAAATAGCTTTAGCAGTGTTTAGTAGATAGGTACTTCCCAACCTTCCTTTTCCCCATCACCTTCCCTTCCCCGCTCCCTTTGGCTTCACAAAATACCCCGATTGGGGATGTCATAATTCCACTGACTCTGGGTGGTTGGGAGTAAATGAAACTTTTGTGCAGTATTCATATAATAGAAAACGACTGTTCTTCTTGCTGGACCTCCCTCAAAAGTAATTTTCTGATTTTTTGTTTTTGTTGTGATTTTTTCAGTATTTCCGATTATTTTCCAATTTTTCGTCTCTTAACCATTCAAAGCCTGCAGTTCTCTTTAGATAATCAGCCCAGCTCAACTTCAGGCGACCTCTGTTTCTGTTTCCTGACCAAGGACGCTGTCTGATCATGTTGAAATTTCATTGTTGTACACATCATAAAAATTACCCACTAACTTCTCTCAAATAAACCATTTTTTAATCACAGCTATTGTATACATATTCTATAACTTCTAATGTTAGACAATTTTCAAATTTTTTGGATTATTTTTATATAATTAGTGTTTGTCATAATTAATTTACCTAATTATTATATTATGACATTAATTTATCCAATAATTTTTTGACATTAATTTATGTAATTATTATTTCTCATATCGACGCTGAGGGCGGGAAACTTCCAATGTGAAAAAAAAAATTTTGATGCAGATGATGAAGGTGAATCTCCAACAACATTTATTTATATTAATAATGATTAATATACGCAATAGTAATCTAAGTCTCCCTTCATTTTCCTGCTTAAAAATTAGTTTTTCACTCTCCTGTAAATTTTTTTTAAATTTTACACACACACACGCGCAGCGATGATATTAATTTATCTATTAATTGTTATTTGGCATATTAATTTATTGAATAATTATTTGACATATTAATTTACGTATGTAATTATTATTTGACATATTAATTTATGCCGAAAGAAATAATTTGTATTAGACTAACACAAAAATTCTAACTGCATTTAATTATGTAAAATAAGTTTATTTATATCTCCAAAGTAAAAATACCCATCGACAAACTGCTAAAAAGTAGTTTATTGGGACTTTTCTTTTTTCTGTATTACTTTGTATTTATAATAAATAAATGTAATTATTATTTGACATTTTAATTTATGTTATTACTAGCTGGGTTACCCAGCTTCACTCAGGACAACATTTGAGAGTGTTCTGGAACGTTTCACATTGATGTTGCCTATTTCCGAACATTCCACAATTTTCCAGAATATTTCGGGATGTTCTGGATTGTTGTGGAAAGCTCTCAAATATTCCGCCACTCCTTCCAGAACTTTCTAGAGTTTTATCGAGCCTTCTAGAACTTTCCAAAAGACTGTTATTGAAATTTCCAGCCCTTATATCTTCAAAAGCACGCCCTTTAGGTAAAAACGGGAACCCTAGAGGGAGATAGAGATCTACCACACCATATAACTCTCTTGATCATACCAAGACTCATTTCTGAGTTTTTGCGGGCCGCACGTTTTTTTGGACTTTATTTTATAATATGTATTGATTATTTGACATATTAATTTATGTAATTATTATTTAGCGTATTATTAATTTATGTAATAATTATTTGACATAGTAATTTATCTGACATATAATTATTATTTAATGTTTAATATTAATAATTATTATTTGATACATTAATTTCTCTGACATATAATTATTATTTTATGTTTAATATTAATTTAATGTTATTTTTACCTGAATTATTGGTTGAAATTATATCTTGGTTTTCACGTGTTTTCTTATTTCAGGTGCATCCTTTGTCCTGTACAACGGGGCCCGTCTGGCTAGCATTATTGATACTTTCAACAATAATGTGAGATCAGATCACTACCCACCTTTGCCGGCCCTCAACGAAACAAATACGGAACTTCTGAATGATGAGGTAAACTATAAAAAAAAAAACTTTTTTTTAAACTACAATTTGTAAAATTTTTAAAGACAAGGATATCCTTGAACTTTAGTACCAGGACTTAATGGTACATGACTATTTTAATTATTCATTACAATTTTTTAAATCACTACCGTGCGTTGGCTCAAGAGGCGGCTCAAGAGGCGGCTCAAGAGGGAATAATATTCATCATGCTGTCTCCCTCACGGTACTGTCTTCAGAATGCGAAAGCCATGTGGCGCGTAAAGAGACAGATAATATGATATTGGAATGATGATAAATTGACCCAGCCAATCATAGGTGCGTACGTAAGGAAGCTTCCATTTAAGACGTTAGATGTCACTACTCACCACTGCCCGCTATCTTGCGGTGCATTTTCAAATAAATTTTAATAATACCAGTTGTTTTGATTTGTATAATATTTCATAATATTATGTTTTATTGTCTTCTTATAATTTAGGGAGGCCATTGACAAGTTGACCTGGAGAAAAGACCACCACTGGTTGGCAGATTCATTAAACCGTAGAGACCGACGAGAAATTTCAATAAATAAAAATATATTTTTGTTAAAGCCAACACATAGACAACTACATAGTACTTTTCAATACAATGTACTTGAAATGTGGACATTGTTATTTTTGAATAATCAAAGGAGCGACCATGCAAAATAAATAAATTTGCTTCGATTGTTTGAGATTTTCAGAAGACCATTTTTTAAATTTTTCGTCAACATAAAAAAAAATCGTATCTTCGAATTTTAACTTGGAGACATAAAAATTTTTTATAGTGCTATAAAGCCAATGAATTAATTTATCTCATTTTTATAGGATTTATAAAAAAATATTAAAAAATCGTAAAGTTTATAACCGCGCGAATCCTGCGTGTTTGTTACTTTGAAACTCTGTGAGAGGTACTTATTCTAGTCAACATAGAATATTTTCGATTTCTGTATGTTGCCTGTGGTATACTTGATAATGAAAGGTAAACAGCTGATGGGAAATTCTGCGTGAAAAAAATACTTTAAAAATTTATTTTTAACATTGTTCTAAAATAGTCTACGAAGTTCGGATTTGCAACATCTATTGACATAATAGATAAAGCATTTCAATAACTTCGTTTTAAAAAAAATGGCTGGCCATGGAAATGTTTTAAATAATTACAATAAATGTTTTACGAATGGTCCGCGATTGATATTGGTCCAATTTTGGACCATTATCAATCGCAGAAAATAAAAGTGGTCCATTTTTCGACCATAATCGCTCTAGTGGTTAACCAAACCAGTATAGGTAATATCCGAAGGCAAAATGAATGTACGAGGTCGACACTGCAAATGCAGTGCTTTATACCATGCTTGAGCACTATTCTTCCACACTGCAATGCAGAGATCCGGTCCTTAGGTTAATCCTAGTAAACTAATTATATTTGATTCAGCACAACAAACTATGGACGTACAACTTTTATATGCAGACTAACATTGTAACAGATTTTAGGGACGCAACATGTCAATACATTAAAAATTCGGAATTGATTCATTTATGTGTCATTGAACTGAATTGATTCGTTGATGTGCTGCTGAACTGAATTGATTCATTTGGTGCTGTTTAATAATTTTTTTTATTTTTTCATCTTTCACATAATATTTTTATCAATAAAATTATAATAATTAAAAAATATGTTTTCAGGACGAATGGATTTTAGTATTCAATTACATCCTGGCTTACCCTGGAATTATAAAGAAATGTCTGGATTATGATTCAAAGGAAAGCATACTGGCGCCGCACCTTTTATGCACATTCCTCAGTGGTATGACAGGAAGAATCAGTATGTACTACAGGCGAGTTCGGATATTAATGGTGAGCAATACCTACACGAAAATATCGATTATTAATTTTGTAAGGCAAAGAAATGCATTTTTATAAATATGCTTTTACACTTTTATAAACATGCATTTGAGTGACAATTTACCTATTCTGTGTATGTACCTACTCCAGTAAATACGTAATTATGTCGAATAACACATTGTTAATAGCTAAAATGAGCACCTAATAGTTAGAAAGTGCATATTTTATTAATTTTTATTTTTTATTAATTATTTTTTTGTTAATGTATTTCATTTATAGATTTATATTACAAAACAACCTTTTTTATGAACAGTGAATAAATAGAGAGAATAGTAAAATTATACATATAGATTAAAAATTAAAAACAGATGTAATTAAACAAAAAAATATAATTTAATAATGTGCAAATAATTGAAGATACCAAAAATCCCACACAGTCAGTTTGTGGGTTAACTTGTGTTTTTTTTTAAGTATTTCAAATTTACATATTGCTTTTATATAAATCTACATTAACAAAAAATTAGTTTTACAAATAAATCATCAGGCTGCTCTGATGATTTTTTTATCTGTGATGATAAATACAACTGAAAAATACACATAAAAATCACTAAAACATTTTGGTAATTTCTTACCGGACAAAATAATATTATTTTTAATTAATTAATTGTGACAGCACAAATTAATTAAATAAAATTTATTTGCGCATTAAATTTGTTTGAAATAAATAGAAAAAAAAATTAAGACACCTAAAAGGTTCATTTTAACATTCTTGATTTTAGCTTCCATTATAAGGTTGACTTAGTTCGCTATAGCCCAATTGTCTCTCCTGTAATTTTTTATGTTTAGTATTTTTGTGCTAAATAATTCAAAAAATACTTTGTCCGTTTCAGGAACCGAGAAAGCATCTCATCTCACTTATTCACGCTCGGGTCCAACTACTCCTGGCTCTTCAAATTGTGCTGAAACATGCGCTGAAAATATTAAATATAGTTCCTGTCGCACAAATGTAAAGAAATTTGTCAAATTTGGGAGAAATCTAAATAGACGAGATAAAAATTAGGACAATTTTAGTATAATTGACTTTTTTTACATTAACTCTATATAGTGGAGGGTATTAACATTGTGTGGAGGGTCTTTTTGTGGAAAGGAAAGAGTGAACCTGGGTCTTGAAGAGACTCATGTTGTAGGAGGGAGGAAACACAGAGGCCGGCAAATCATTCCACAGCCGAGCTGCTGAACTCAAGAATGTAGATCACTCGTAGTACGTCCCATTTTCATATGACAAATGTCAACTATGTACAAATGTTGGGCACGCGTTTGTCGTGTTTCCCGACTGTGCGCCAGTGCCGAAGGAATCAATGATGCTAGTTCCTTGGAGCATCTTCCATTGAAATACGGTAGAACAAGGGTAGCATTCCCATGCGACGCTTGTGCTCTAAAGATTGCAATCCATTTGTTCAGATGGGAGAATCTATTAAACGGCCTGCCCCTTTCTGCATTGAGGGTTAGATTAATGAGCATAACCAAATCCTGGTTGGTATTTCGCTCTTTCTGTAAATTTGTTTGTTAGTTACGTTTCCGGTTCACCATTGTGGCCATGATGTTCATGATGGTTGCCATTTGAATGGTTCAGTAAAGATTCTTTTTTCAAATGTGAAATCATTGCTTTTATTTGGACTCACCTTCAATTTTTCAATATGAAGGTGTACCTACCTGAAGAAAGTTTAAAAAACAGAATTGTCATTGAGTTAGTTATATTTCTTTAAAAAAATTATATAATTCCTTATTGGAAAAAAAAAGTTACATAAAGTATATAATTTATAATTAAGTAGGTAGATTTTTAAGTATCTACTTACAAATCTTATGATTTCAGAGGAAATTTTGGTTTTGATTTATGAAATAAGAGATATTTAAAAACTTATGTTTTATTGGACGAGAAGACAACTGTTCACAGAGAGTTCGAGTTTTATACATTTCATTTCCATTTGATAACAAGAAAAACAATAGTTATAAAAGCAAAAAAAAAGTTGGGGCATCTAATGATTAAAATGATTTTATTTATATATATTAGTACTTTGGATGTCAAAATGATAAGGCAATATTATTATGATTACTATAATGTGAATTTAAAACAATAATTTTAAAATTGTTCAACATATTCATGAAGCAACAGTATATTTTTTAAGGAATATGCATGATTAATGAGCATTCTACCAAGATTTATTATCTCTTGGCTGAGATAAATCCGTGACCTATTTCAAATATTGCTGAATTTTGTGCAATTTCGCTCCTATGCATAGAAATTCATTTTGATAGACTGGCCAATCATTAAAACGGAAACAAACCATGCTGCGGGAGGCGGCATGACCGTTTCCCTTTCTGTGATTTATTAATAAATGGTACGCATGCAACTCGCAAATATGACTATTCAGACCTCAAAAATAAATTATGAATTATGAATTACTAGTCCGTTTAATAATGGCGCACAAATTACTCGCTGCGTAAAAACTTAACTACAAATCCCAAATTGGGTAAACAAAAGTTCAACTTGTTTACAAATTGAATATTTTGTTAACACTGTTTAATTTAGTTAGACACTTTTACAAATGTTTTATAATTTACTCACTCATTTAAGCATCGCTACGCCAGGCGGTTCGTTTAAAAAGCAATATTCAGATCCAGTGCAGAAAGTAAAAAATGTAAATGAAATTTTGGTCTCTGGTGACATTTTTTTTTCTACAAAAAAAACATAAAAAAATAATAGGTGTTAGACAATTGGGGGCAGAAAGAGATTGGACAGTTCCTCGGTAGAGTGACCAATTCAAAATGAATAATTGCTAAAGCCAACTGTCGTAAGTAAATTTGGTGACATTGTTGTTGTGAAATCAAATGCCATGTTTCATCTAGTCTGCACAACTCATTCTATATAAAGGGAGTAACACTACCTTAATTTTATCATTAGTTTTTGAAAATAAATCTTTCAAAAATAAAATCTTAACCAATTATCAAAACTATTTCATGAACGTCACATGATTGACGTGGGTACTGTAAATAAATGGCAGCTAGACTCTCGCAATTGGTTTTTCAGGAAACTAAATAATTTTTAGAAACACTATTTCTATTTTTATCACAGTTCCATTGAAGGGATGTAGGCAATGTGCTTGGCATTGTCTTTCATATATGTGTAAAACTATTTATCGATTTTTCTAGTGTGGGTGTATGGGAGAGGGGTTAAATGAGAATCCTTTCCAAATGGAACATTCGGAAGAATTTTTTTTTGTTTGATTTCGAAGATAAAATTTCGAAAAAAAAAAGGTCACCGAAAAACAAAATTTTATTTACATATATTAATTACTCCAAATGTTGTCAGGAATCACTGGTTAAGGTGAGTCGAGTACGTCTATTAACACCTTGTATATTTCACTAAAAATTCACTAAAATGTATGAAAGACAACTGACCTGGCGCTGCTAGAAGGTATACTGCCATCAGGATGTATGAGAAATGACAGAAGTTGGATGTATTTTCTTTATTCTAACGTATTTGCTATTATAGATTTGAGGGATCGGACTCCGTGAACAGCAGAGACGGGAGAGTTAATTAAAGGCGAGCAGTTGTGTTGTGAGTCGAGTCCTTTATTGAGGCTACATAGCGAAGGTCAATGAAGAGGTAACAGGCAATAGACAGAAGTGCTGTTGCTGTTGCTGATGTTGCCGATGAACGGTGGTGATGTTGAGCGATGAAGGTCGGTGATGCTGCGGCGGTGAAGACCACGGGCCTGCAGGTACCAGCACGTTGCTTGACACCATGACGGTGGAGAATGACCTGATTGTCCAGGCTGTCGCTCTACGCCTTAGGTGGCGGAGGAGACAGCGACGACTCAGTAGATTGAGCCATCTGTGGGGCAGGAGTCCTTATGAGGTGATAATGAATGTTGGTCTCAATGGCAGCGAGATGGGGCGGACCTCGAGACGGTGCTGTTCCCTGGACTGAAGATGCGGTGGATCTTGTAGTCACAGAAGCAGAGCTGTGGTTGAGCTGCTGATACGATGGACCATAGAGCTGATGGTGAGTGAATCCTCGAAGGAAGCGTTGCCAAACTGGAGAAACCATGCACTGGGCACTTGTATGGTGATCTGTTTCTTGTAGACTGACGTGTTATTATTGACTGACTGGCTCGGCCGGGACATGGATGCCTTATATAAGTGGACTGGTTCAGTAGCTACTGGAAAGACAGGCAAAATACACACTAGATGCTTCGCGAAGCTTTTGCGGTACTATTGGTAGTAGTGCTAGTCCTTTCCAGTAGGTATCGGAATAGCCAGTAGAGTAAGTACATAGGGGCGCCTTGTACGGAGTAGGTAGGTAACTAAACATACTCAGGCAGCCGGACTCGAACATTCTGGTGGCAAAATAATTGTGATAGATTTAAATTGTTCTGGTCGTCACATATGTAATAAGTATAAACAATTAACAAGTTTGTAGCTGAGTGATCCAAAACACTGGGCCCGCACTCAGACGTCGCAGGCTAAACCCTCCATACAAGCTACAACTTTTTTTTAAAGATGGGAGTAGAGACAATTAAAATTTTGTTGTGTTATTCATAACTCGAGAATGTTTGTGTTTCTTAAAAAAAAAGTTTTCTAGGCGTAGAGGCAAAGACTATTGTAAAAATGTCACCCTACAGCCAATTAATAATGGTTTTTTTTTTTTTTTTTACATCAACTCCACACAGGAGGCCCTGAGGAAAAAATAATTTCCCTCAGGGCCTATGTCATCTTTGAGGATGCTGTGTGGAGGGTGTTTTTGAGGAGAGGAAGGAGTGAACATGAGTCTTGAAGAGACCCATATTGTAGGAGGGAGGAAACACAGAGGCCGGCAAATCGTTCCACAGCCGAGCTGTTGAACTCAAGAACGAGTCGTAGAAACGACCCGTTCTCATGTGACTAATGTCAACCGTGTACAAATGTTGAGCGCGCGTTTGGCGTGTTTCCCGACTATGCACCGGTGCCGAGGGGATCAATGACGCTAGTTCCTCGGAGCATCTTCCATTGTAATACCGGTAGAACAAGGACAGCATTCCCACCTGGCGCCTGTGCTCTAAAGATTGCAATCCGTTAGTTAAATTAGGAGAATCTATCAAACGGACCGCCCGTTTCCGCACAGAGTCAAGGGTTTTTTTCAGGTATTTTGGGGCTCCAGACCAGAGGTGGCTGCCAAATTCAACCGTGGGGCGCACTTGCGATTTGTACAGGGCTAGCAGTTGTGTACTATTAAAGTATCTGCGTGCCCTGTACAGTATGCCCAGTTTCTGAGAGGCTAACTTAACTCTGGCCTCGATGGAGCCCCCGTACCTGAGCTGGTCACTTAGAGTTACACCAAGCATATCAATGGAAGGCCTGTTCGGGAGAATGCTTCCGTTGAAGGAGACTAGATTATCATTTCGATCCCTTTTAGACGTGATCAGACATGATTGGGTCTTTGAAACATTAAATTCGACGAGGTTATTCTTACCCCAAGAGGAAACACTCTCGAGGTAACCGTCCATTCTTTGTTTCAAAGCCCTCCGAGCCATTGGGGTTTGTGAGCCCTTTGGAGGTTTGTCAAACAAAAAGCTATCATGGACTGTACTGTCGTCCGCGTAGCAATGAATCGGTGCACACGTCAAGAGGTCATTGATGTGCAACAAAAACAAAGTCGGAGACAGAACCGATCCCTGTGGGACGCCAGCATTTATCGAATGCGAGGAAGAGGTGAAACCATCAGCAACCGCCTGAATCGACCTATCCCTCAAAAAGTTGGCAATCCACATACACAAGGATGCGGGAAGTCCGTAAGAAGGCAGTTTGTTGACAAGCCCTCGGTGCCAAACCCGGTCAAAGGCCTTGGAAATATCCAGTGAAACCGTTTGGGTTTCACCAAAACGTTCCAGGCACCGCCCCCAAACATGCGTCACATACGCGAGAAGATCACCGCACGAGCGGTTCCGCCGGAATCCGTATTGACGGTCGTTAATAATTTTGTTCTTCTCGAGGTATGTGAGCAGTTTGTCGTTGATCACACGTTCCATCACTTTTGACAGAACAGATGTGATCGCTATGGGGCGGTAGTTGGCCGGGTTGGAGCGGTCACCCTTCTTTGGAATAGGGTGAATGATCGCTTTTTAGTAGGTCATTATTATTTTATTATGAATTTGAATTCTATAAAGCATTAAATTAATTGTTTTATTTTATGCTGGTACCTAGGTAAAGAAAGCAATTCAGTAAAAAGCTTTTAATGCACTTTCTGTACGGTAAGAAAAATCAATAATTTGGCCTGCCGACCCTATTACAAAAAAAAGTGGAGATCCAGAAAGAATGAAAGATTGATGAAAGAATAAATTGACAAGATTGGAGGGACATGTAGAGAGGATGGATGGAGAAACAAGTGTCAGGAGGATAATAATATATATAATGTAATTCGAAAGTTAATGGTAGAAATCAGGGACGTCCAAGGAGACGTGGGACAATAAAGTGAATAAAATAGGTTCTTGAGTAGGGTCATGTCCAGAAGTCAGAATGACAGAGGAGTATGTATGAATGTAAATAACACAAGGAGTGTGTGCCAAGTGGCAGTCTATCTTTTCTGCATACATCTGTGGAGAAACTGCATGATGTATGATGTCAGTCACAAATTTCTTACTAAGACAAGATAATTTAAATCTAAGTAAAGATACAAGAGGATCATAATAAGAGGAATACACATTCCAAAAATGTATATTTGCCTTATTTCACCATGATTAAAGGTAATAAGCATAAAAATTGCTTGCTGAGTCTAGGAATAGTTTGATTTTTGTGCTAAAGTGGGTTTTATTTGTTTTATAAATAATTTTTATTTAAAAAAATTATATGTTAATAGTGATTTAGTTTACAGAAAACATGATGCATTTCTAATAAAAAAATGCTTTTTTTAGTAGTACACGTTTATATTTTTTATTAAGTAATTAACGATTTTATTTTAGTTCTACTCAAACAAAACAATAGGAAAAGCTTCAATTTATCCAAAGCATAACTTTTGGTATTTGGTAAGATTAATCGAAAAAAGTGATTTCACACTAGTTTCGTCTTAGAAAGAAATAACTGGAGTTGTTTTTTCCATTAAATTATCACTTTTCTGGGAATAAAAAAGGTCCTATAATAAACTAGGTACCTACCTACCAGTCTGATATCAAAAGAAAAATAGTGCCTACCTATCTCGTCTTTAGTAGAAAAGGTCTTAAGAAATTAAAAATATTTTCCTTTACAGTAGCTGTATTTTTCAAAATAAAGCATTCATTAAAAAAATGACAAATTCTAACATCATGGGAATATTATTATTGTAAAATTAAGTTAATATTTTAGAATCTACCAAATTCATGAGAAAGTTGTTATTTTCAAATACTGCTTAGCGTAGGTTCGAGGAAGTTGTATGATTAAAAATACATTATCACTAACATTCTTATCTTAATCTAATAAGAAAAACCGCAAAAATAATCGCAAAGTATCCGCTCGATAACCTGAGAGGTTATCCAAACGTCAAAATAATCATTTTGACAGTCCGAAACTGTAAGTAATAACAATAACATTCAAAGAACAGCTGGATGAAAACTTAGGCAGATTAAAAAAGTGAGGGATTGCACAATATTACTTGGAGGTTTATCGCTCATCCCCCTAAAAAACTCTCAGCTGTTTGTTTTGTTTAGAAGCAAAGCACTGGCAGAAGCAGAAAGTAGCGTGCGATATCAGTTTTCTGTCAGGTTGCCCAGGTGTGAGTTTGAAAGACGAGGGACGAGACGTGCTGCCATTGGCCGGCCGAATACTTCCGAACATTACCGACGAATAGCGCGTCGGCACGGTACGGACCAGTGTTGCCAGATGCATGGTTTTTACCACCTTTTTTATGTTTTTTTGGGACGTTTATTTCATGAGATTTTTTAAAAAATGATGTCGAATAAACATGATTTTTTAGCGGTTGCCAAAAGTGAATACTTTTGATACGATTTTTTTGCATGGGCCGCGTGAGTAAAATCCCAAATTCGGGAAAGTAGTTCTTGAACTTCAGTATGGGATTACGGAATCACAACGTCTCGTTATTCAAGTATTATTTTTAAACAAAAAATAAATAAATAAAATGAAAACATTTATAAAATGAAAGGAATCTATTACATAACTTTAATTAAGTACTAAAACTAACGAGGTACTGTTAAATGTGGAAAAATATTGTTGGAATTGTGGGAGAATTTCTTCACCCTCATCTTTAAAAAAGTTATTATTTAAAGTTACATTTAAATATTATTATTATATTTTAAATGAAGATCTGCAAATCAAACTTAATAAGAGTAAAAAAAATAATTAAAGTTGAACTCAAGGATAAATTATGGAATTATTGATTTTTAAATTACCTCATTAACTGAGGTACTTACCGTTGTTTTATTATTTTAATTCTTAATAAAAAGCTTGCGAAAAACAAGATTTTTTATTTCGTTTTTTTACCCAAATATGGTTTTTTACTTTTGGGATATGGCATCACTGGTACGGATACGAACGGGAGCTCAGTGTGTTTTTGACATCAATAGATGCAGTCGTGACTCTCGGGGGCTGGGACCGTGTCGGTTTTACTGTTAATACGCGTGAAATATTGTGTGTTTTATTAAAAGTTTTTAGTATTTTAATTGAATATATTAAATATGAGTATTGCTGCACTGTTACAAGCTGCAGAGTATATCGAGAGACGAGATAGAGGTGAGTTCCGAGAGGGCCGAGCATTCTTTGTAGTCGGTTTCTACACGTCAACATGGCCCCCGTCTATTTTTGTGATGCAAGAATCAGCTGATTTTGACGGGCTGGTGTATTTTTGCTTGCAGAAGCTGAGCATGGATACGCTTCGTCTCTACCGATTCCGGATGATCTCAGGAGCATTGTCAAGAGGCCCAAGTCGAAAAAGTCACAGGGAAGCAGGTAAGTCACTTCACCGCGAACTACCCTTCATTTGACATTTTCAAATTAGAAATACTCATTTCCTCATTTAAATGTTTCCGAAATAAGTTAAAGCCGCTCCGATGCGGCCAGGAAAAGTGTTAAAAATAATATCGGTCAATAATTGAAAGGTGTTTCTTTGTTAGGAAGTTACCGATGCTTCCGCCACCCCTACCCCCTCGAGGGGGATGTTTGCTCACAGTGAAAGTGAAAGTTACAAAGTTTTATTTAAAGCTTCTCACAGAGAGGAATCTACGTTAATCGGCACTACTAAATAAGCGCTTTTCCTTTTCAGGACGAGTCACAATGAATTGGAAAAAAATAGGTGAGTGAGTTTTAAATATTTACAATGATACACACAATACGTAGTCACCAGCTATAGGTAGATACTACACATACATTCCTTCGCCGTTATCTGAACGTAACAAACGTTCGTCGCTCGTGTTTTTTTAAATACTATTATTTTTATATTATGCACTCTTTATCACTCGGCTGTGTGCAGGGAAACATCGTATTATTTATTTGTATCGTTTCAATTCCACTGTGAATAATAAGCATTCTTAATAATAAAATTGCACAATTAATTATAATTATTGTAGTTGCTTCTCAGAAGCTGTGTGCGTGTTTTCGCTGATTCGAGAACCTCGGCTGAAGGCGACCGTGACCGTCAAACACCTTATCTCAAATTGAAACAATAGGTGTACTTAGTAGAAGTGCGTTCTGGGCGTGGTACCGGCACAAACTTTATGTAAAACAACATCAACTGCTCATCTTCAAGCTGGGGAAACAACTTAGATCTGGGGCATCCAGCGATATTGAAACTAACGCGATAACGCGGCATGTTAAATCACCTCGTATGACAGCTCTTGTACAACCGAATGTTGTTATGATGATGCTGTATCGATGTGAACGACCGTTGCAGCCTCGAATTAGAATATTCATAAATATTTATCATTCTCAGTGGCTTGTCACTCCATCTCGGCTGATCGACTGCTTTTTAATGTCTCTGGATTCGTTGTGTTATTCTTATTATCTCGGGTGACGGTGACCCTCCTGTATTATATTATAAGCGATCGAAATAATCGTCAATTAAAACGACCCTTAGGGGAGCTCCCTCAGACATGTTTTTTTTTTCTTGGGGCCAAGTCCCGAAACAACATAAAAGAGTTTGGTGACCACCCCTCTTCTTCGTACTGTTTCTTTTTGTACCTAGGTTAATACCTACTTATCCGGAATCATTTTGAAAATCGGTAGGTAGGTACCTAGATCGGAATAATTTTGAAATTTTCAGGTTAAGATTAGGTGGTACTTAAAAATATTGTTACCACCCCAAAGTCCCAACTTATAAATATGAATTTGACCACGGCCTCCCCTTCAATTTATTGGGGTAGGTATCTACGTTGTGAGCCTGGGGAGGGGAAGATTTGGTCACTAAACACGGCTTTTGTCATATCAAACAACGTTTCGATTCTGGATGGTGGTCTTTCACCAACTCGATACACGTTAGTACCTACGTAATGTTTACCGCTCTGACGTGTTATCACCATTTTGAAAAATTAGGTTAGGTTAGGTTACCAGAATAAAAAATTAAACGCAAATTAAAAATATCGACTGCGGTTTGGTAATTACCTTTAAGCCACAAAATGAAAACTTGGCAGGACACGATAAAAACGAATATTTACAAATTCATAAAACCAATTAAAAATCTTACAATATATATGAAAGGTTATTTGTTTTTATAAAATTTTAATGTAAATTATTGCAATTCTATTTATAATTACGAAAGACTGTTTTTTTATGTGAATTCCTCACAAGAGTCCCAGTCTGGAGCCAGTGAGACTATGACATCCCCAATTGGGGTATGTTGTGAGGCTGAAGGTAGTGGGATGGGAAGAGGAAAGTGGGGAATTACCTGGCTATTCAGATCTGGTCACCAAACACGGCTAAAGCCATTTCAAGCAACGTTTCAATTCTGAATGGTGGTCTTACACCAGGGCGATTACTTATAGTATCTTCCACTCTGGAACGTGCCGCAAATATACTATATATTATTTTAAATGAATAAATTGTGAAATAACACAAATTAACCGAATAAAATTTATTTGCGCACGCCGGGTTCGAACCCGCGACCTTCGGATTGCGAGTCAAGAGCCTTACCCTTCGATCACGCCGGCCGTCAGTAATTTCATCTATGGTTTTTTGAAATAACCTAAAAAAAATTCCGTATAAATTTGGTTTTTAGTAATGCCTAAATCTGCAAAAATTATTTTACCATGTTGTAACTTCGACGACTATTCTACACGAAACCACTGAAAGGTAAAATTCCCAAAAATGTGGCTTGAAGGGTTTTTACCAAAGCAATCCATGTGTATTTCTTAAAAACTACGGACGTTTAATGGAATTATTTCCTCTAGTGTTTTCGTAGAATCACAACCTTTTGAAAGATTCAAACCTTTCCTGTCTTCTATTTTAGTTCCCTAATAGGCATGCTGAGCAACTAGAACTAAAAGACATTGTTAAAGCGGTAGGCACCAAGTACCTACCTCCACAAGTTCAATGTCGGACATGGGTGCAGTGCGCGCCGTAACCGTGTAGTCTATAGTCTACGTACGAGTGTGTGTAGAATTATTTTCATCATTGTCTCGGCTCTCAGAACTAGATTCTTGCTGCGTTATTAAAACGCATTGTGGAATAATCAAAACGGTCCGGGGTTTAGTTGTTTTATTTTTCATGTGCTACGCAGCACAAAAGAACCTCTTATAATGGCGGAGGATTGAATAGAAATAATGTTCGAGACTCGATGTTGTATTTGTTCTTAATTGACTTGCGCTGCAATCATGCTGGCTTCCATGCTTGCCTCGTGTTTGTCTTTTTGTGGAGAACAATCATCACGCGAGAAAATACTAGATTATTTTAACTAATTTGAAGTTTTAGATTTACTATTCAACCGTTACCAAGTCTACAACATAATTTTGCGAATTAATGTTTATCTATTTAAAAAAAAAAGACTTTTATTTGATCGAGGTTGGGTGTTTAGCGTAGACACAAATGTAAGATCGGCAACCAGCGCTATTTTGTTTTATTTTTTATTTGAAAGGTCCCCGCTATACGTCGATTCTAGGTCTGTTTGAGCTTTCTGTCAAATTGTGATAGCTGACAAGATTTTTTTAATGATTTTATTTGAACTTAAATTAAAATTCTGAAAACTAGGTTTCCCAAATTATTTATTGATTTCTTTTACTGCATGATTATATGATATGAAATGTATGTTGTATAATACAAAATTTTGTTTGAAAATTTAACAAATCTGCCAACGACCTACGGTAAAACCTTATTGTATTAAAAATAAACATATTTTCTCAAAATTCAAAAATGCTTCACTAGATAAAAGAACAGTCTTTCGAAATCAATTTATATTTTTTTTGTGGAAAAGAGTAAATACGTCTAAAAGTTGATTTAAAAATGACATATTTCCGGTTTTGTCTGGATATTTCCTCTTAACGATATGACAGTTGTGCTTTTCTGATTATAAAAAAATTGTTGAAGAAACGGACCTAGAATCGGCGTTTAACGGGATCTTTCATCACATGCAAGTTAAATAAAGAAATTGGCAAGTTTCAATGCAATTCAAACACTTTTTGTTCGGCAAAAATCATGCCACACCTTCCCTTTTTTCAATTTATTTATTTTAAATTTGTTTCTTGTAACTAAGATCAAGGTCATTGCGATAATTATGTTTTATTGTTAATTTAATGGCATCCGAGCTGGACCCTTTGCTTAATGATTATTTTTTTCACAGCCTAAGTTGACCTAACTCCTGATAAAGTAGGATTAGTCAGCTTTACGGCGACGGCTCGGGTCAGTGGGGTCGTAAAATAACTAACTCCTCGCGACTTCTGCGCTCCTTGTACTTAATAATAAATTACATTCCTAAAAAGCTTCATAAGTATATTAGGTTTTACATGTAATAAGTGAATTTATATAGATTTTACATTAAAATTTTGACGATATATCGCCTCAAAATCAATTTACAAAATTTCGAAAATAACTTAGTACCTGTGGACTGCGATCCCGCAATAACAAACCCTACGTCATCGGGTACACAGATGAAACTAATTTGTACTGATGTTTAGTAAGCCTTAAAAAAGCTGGTCTGCTTTTGGAAGGGTTCCGCGCAGTCATGGAAATATAATAATAATGTTCGGTAGCAAACTAACCTTTGTATGTCATATTAATAATATTATTATCAATTAGGCCCTTAAGGCTCATGGATTTGTTTTGAGAGCTGTAAAAGACTTCAATAATTTAGGCACATTTATCATGTTATATAAAACCCTTGTCAATTGCCAACTAGAGTATAACTCTACGTTATGGTCTCCCTTTTACAATATTCATTCCGACATCATTGAAAAGATTGTTGATCCTGAGGTATATAAACTATAAATTGCTTATTCCTGTACACAACATTGATTATAATTACCTACTGGGTAGAATTTCTCAAATAAAAATTTCAGAAAGAAAAATAAACACAGATTTACTATTACATAAAATACTGCCTTACAAAATTGACTTCCTGAATTAATTAATCAACATCCATAATAAGGAACTCCAGTGAAAAATGTTATGGCTTTAAAAAAATATGTTCATATAGACCAATGAACGCTGATTCTGAATATATAAGTTTTATTAAATAATATGTAACGTAGTTATAAAAAAAATATTAAAAAGTCCATTTTAAAACAGTTCAATAAAACACCCTGTCAAGTTGGTATTATTGAATTTGTGAGGCGTGACGTCACCGCTTCCATAAAACGCTCCAATGCTGAAATTCAAAATGGCGGCGGTCGAACAGCTGATTCCAATTCCCTATGAAATTCATGCTTCGGTTTCCTTAATATTGATTTCGATTCGTAGAGCTAAAAACATAATAATTTCAAACAATTTTTATACCAATCTCCCGTAATAATATTGAAAAATATAATAAATATAATAAAATAAATAAATAATTACACCTGAATAACGTTTTACTTGTTGAATAGTTTCATCACTTCTTCCATACAAAATGACAACATCTGTTGAAAATAACTAAAACTTTTGGCCAGATGACGTCACAGGGCCAGATGACGTCACGGTGGTTTTCGGGGATCTTGAAAAATTAAAACTTTGACATTTATTTTAACTATTAAAACTAACTATAAAAATAAAAATAAATATGCAGTTATTTAAGTTAGAAGATCATTATTCATAAAAAAAAATTAAAAAATGGACTGGAGTTCTCTATTCCCAAAAGATCTTGCCGACATTTACTACCCTTTTACTTTAACAACACCAGGATACTATTTTACCAAAATTCCCCGATTCCGAGACTTCACAGTCTTGAAAATACATATTCTGATCTGGGAGATATTCCACCTTAAAAATAACTAGTATAAACGTTGTTTATTCCAATTCTTTTATATATCTAGATCTAGACACAAATAGAAGTCTATAATTTTTGCAATTTTTATTTATATTTAATATTTATTTATTTGAGACTTCTTTTCATTGTGTTATATTTTCTTTATGGTTTTAGTTTTGAAGTATTTAAAATAACTGATACTTATAAACTAGAATGTAAAAGCCCAACAGGGCGTGTGATAAATAAATATATGAATATTGAAAGAATTTTTTCGACAAAATTACATCATAAGATACGTGAACGGGAATGGTTTCTTACGATAGGGGTCGATTAGTAACAAAAAACAGGTCAACCGTCAAGCAGGTTAAAAATTGATACATTTTTTTAACGCATCGAGTACATTAAATGAAACCAACTAATAACTGTAGTTTAGTCTAGAGTCTAGATCAGGGGTCACCAATTACTTTCATTAGGGGTCCGTTTTTAAAAATTCCTGACCTTCGCGGTCCGGAAGGGAAAAAGCCTAACAACCCCCCCCCACCGGCTTAACAATTGAAATAATAAATTGTACTATTTAAATAAATGTAGATACAATATCAATGAACATATAAAGCGAATGGATTCCGGAACATTATTTAATTAATAAACAAATGTTACGAATAAACAGAAGTCCCAAGCGTTTTTTACAATATTAATGACAAAAATTACATTTTTTTTCCTTGGACTATCCGTCCAAAGTTCGGACTAAAGTTTGTGCAGGCTATTGTCATTAAATCTTGGAGATCTTCATCGTTAAGTCTGCTCTGGAATTTATTTTTAATGATGTTCATCTTGGAAAATGCTGCTTCACAAACATATGTTGACCCAAACAAAGTGAGAAGTTTCAAGGCAATTTTTTTTATTCTGGGTATTTAGTAGCATAAACAAATTTTATCGAAAACTCTTGACAAGAAACTTCCTGTTTTTGGTGTTTTAAAACTGTATTTTCTTGGAAACCGATAATTTCCATCTGGAGAGCAAATTAAAATATTTGCAGCTTTCATTCTCAATTTTCTTAAAATCTGTGAATCTTTTTTCGAACTCCGATTTAAGATCCTTAATGAACGTCTTGTATTTACCGACGTCAAGCTCGGTGTCACTGCTGATTTTTTTTTTATATTAGGTAAGTGCAGGCGTTCATTATCAAAATCGATGTTGAAATTGAGTTTTCGCAAAAAGCTTTTTACTTCTGTCAGGAGCTCCCATACAAACTTTCCTTTGCCTTGAAGTTTAAGGTCAGATCGTTGATGTGTTTAAAAATATCTGATAAAAAAGCAATTGAAGATTCATTTTCTTTATCGCTAAGAAAACTTAAGTAGGCGTTTGCTGATTTCTGATCAATGTTGAAAAGAAATGTCTTCAATTTTTCTAAAATGGTGAAGAATCTTTGTAAAACGCAGCCTTTGCTTAACCATCTCACATTATAATGCAACAACAGATCGTCATATTGAGTATCCACCTCGTCAAGAAATATTTTCAATTCACGATTTTTCAGTGCTGATTTTGCACGAAGAAATTTTATTATTGTCATCATTTCTTGCATTATTCTCTCGAGATTAGGATTGAGTTTGCAGTAAAACGCAGTTTGATGAATGATTATGTGGTAGGAAATCAAATTTTCATTACATTTTGCATTGGTTCTCAATAAGTGAACTAGTCCTTTTTTGGCCCCAACCATCGCTGGTGCACCGTCGGTAGTTACTGATAAAAGCTTTTTTCAAAAGTCTAACTCATTTTTAACGAAATAATCCATCACCGCGTCGATCGTGTCTTCTCCTCGGGTTCTTCCTATTAACGGCAAAATAACCAATAGCTCCTCAACAAAAGTGTAAAATATTTCGTATTGTTAACACAAGGTCCGCACAAAATAGGTCGGCGGTCCGGATCCGGACCGCGGTCCGCCATTTGGTGACCCCTGGTCTAGATCATCACATTGAAGAATATCTTAGTCTATTTGGAAAAAAGTTGAACGCATACGCGCAAGGAAATTATAAGGTTGATTTTTTTATCGTATTCAAGAAACGAAAAGGAATTTTATTATCTTATTTTCGTGGTTTGTAATCTTATCTTTCAATTTAATCGTACACATTGTTGAATTAATCGATTGCATATTAGAAAAATAATAATTCAACTTATTTATTCAAATTTCAATGGTGTTTATCTCTGCATCTCTCAGGGGTGATAATATATTATGCAGGTTACCAAAGGCTTTGAAACAAAATTACACATTGTAAGCGAGCGAGTCCCGCTAACTGCAGTTGTATAATCTACTTTTTGTTACGGATTTGTATGAATTCTGCTAATAAGTACTACTAACTGAGCAAGAAGGCAAACAAACAAATAATATCAAATAAACTTCCTTTCACAGTGAAACATTCTCACACTGTTACCCTGATGTCATTTATTTACCTCATTATAATATATCATTTTTATTTCACAAAATTACCCTATTTTGCAATTAAAAAAAATAATTTCCTTGTGATAATATTATCTACAAATCTTTTTTCATCCAGACGAGCCATAAAGTTCCTATTTACGTATCTACATATGTTTGTAGTATATTTGAAACCTACGTATGTACCGTAGTCAAATTTCACATATTGCCTGAAAATAGCACCGAACTACTCAATAGGTATTGTAGATAAAATGTATGTGTTTAATTTGTAAAAACCTTCATAGGTAGGGACTAGAATTTGCAAATCCCGCACCTTTTTCAAATCCAGCGGGATTTTGGGATAGAGTTTGGAAATCCCGCGTAATCTTTCTGGTTTCTATCGATTAGGGTATTCAATTAAAATAGTTTCTATCCACTTATACATTTATAATTATTTGTTATCAAACATCTTTGAAACCAGTATATTACAAAAAAGACATAGAAAGTCATAAGATGAAGGCCATGCGAAATAATGCAAAATCATGTATTTTTGTTTTGAAAATTTGATCGCTTAGAAGTATTATAGATGTTTCAATTAAATACTGCTTTTAGAACATATCTTGGTCCTTAAAAATATCGGTAATTTTTTTAAAGTCTTTTAATAAGCCTAGAAAAAAATAAAGTATTAGGTCTATAAAAAAACACATTCAAGTGCAAACTCTCCTACTTATAAACTCCTTTTCGGATATGGTTTTATTGTTTAATGTTTGCAAATTCAGTTTTTTTTATAATAATCGCAAAAAAATTATATTTACGCCCGAACTTCACAAAATAAAATACAAAATGCATTTTTATTTTGGACATCAATCAATACGGCCCACACTCTACGAATTTGGACTTTTAAAGTGAACCTTATGCCATCGGCCCAAGAACCATGCACTTGGCACACCCATTTCGTATCAGTTACGCCCCACCTGCGAGGGGAAATAGACGTCCTAGACTCCGCGTCGCTTGGTTCAGTGAAATCAATTCTAAATTTCCTTCTTATTACAATAAACAATACGTAATAAAAGAGTTAATGTTTTTTACAGGCCTTAACGAAATCAACCTGTAAAAAAAAATCTCAAATCCTTTTGAAACGCTTTTTTTCAAGTATTTTTAAACTCCTCCCATAAAGAGGCGTGGATTCCGATTTCGATTTTTTCCTGGATCATTGGATCACCTTAAGAGGACTTTTCGTATCAATCTTCTTTGGTACTACAATGATATTATAAAAAAGACATCCAAGACGTGACGTAATTAGTATTTTAAGTAGAATTTGATGAGTAATAAGATCATAAAAATATAAAAACATAACTGACAGGACTGTCATAGTAATTTGAGATCAATTTTGTTTTGACTAGTAGGTTTAAAAAAATACATTGATAACGTAACGTAATTAATTTTGAAGACTTTGATAAAATGAGATGGTAAAAAACGACTGGAGAGTCCTGTCACCTATACGTTGATTGACAGTATTGACTTCTAGACATTCTGACGCACGCGTTTCACGTGATTTCACGTGCAAATCAAAACAGCATGTTTTGGTGTATTTTTTTGCAATCCCTACACATGGAAATCCTCATCGCCGTTCCAGGGTTTCAAATATTGCTGAAATCCCGCGTGATTGCGGGATTGTAAACCCTAGGAGGAACTGTTATCAAAATATGTGCCTGAAAATAATAGTAGGTACCTACGTTCGGGTCCAAGTCACCCCTTTTTTAAATTCTCATTTTCGCTCCCCGATTTTTATTGAAGACATTACTGGAGCGCTTATTGTCCATAAGGGGTAATTGTCGTGCCCGGCCAAAGGTTATAATAAATAATACCCAATAATTATAATTACAGAACGTCCTTGGTAAAGGGCCAAAGCGCAGCAGTGGTCCGACGGTGATATTGGATATCGGGTGTGGCGCGGCCCATCGCGGTTGGTTAACTACCGCCGATTTAATTACTGCACACATTTGAATT
The DNA here is from genome assembly GCA_936435175.1 of Glyphotaelius pellucidus. Taxonomy (NCBI): domain Eukaryota; kingdom Metazoa; phylum Arthropoda; class Insecta; order Trichoptera; family Limnephilidae; genus Glyphotaelius; species Glyphotaelius pellucidus. The sequence continues at coordinate 13,917,608 of OW386550.1, forward strand.
AACCCCCTCTCCCTCCCGGTCATATTACGCGGCCATTAAAAGGCTCCCCGGTACCTACCCGGCGTGGGCTCATATTGGTTTATTCATTTTTTAAACTGGTAAATGATATCGATTTTAATATGGGTTGAATATATTTTTTTGTTCGGATATCTACGTACCTACATATCGGGCTTGAATTTGACTTTCAGCCTTTTTTAGGATTTTAAGTAATGTAGATTTTGATGTGATTTAAATACCTGTAATGCATATTATTAATGTATTTATTTTGTACGATATCTTGTGTTAATTTGACTTTCAGTGATTGGTTTGCATTATTTTTTAGCTGATGTCGATTTGAGGGTTAAAAATTATATTTAATTTTTATTAGAAAAACTCTCTTTTTATAACTTTTGGAGGTTATTCCCATCAATGTAATTTATAATTGAAGAAGAAGACTAATAATCTACACGAAAATATGAGAAAGAACAAGACACAGAAAAATAAAAAGATAACGGTCGCAATTGGGACTCGAATCCAGAACCTCTCTTCTTATCGGGACAAACGTCTCTACCAATTCGGCTACTAAGACCTCTAACTTAAATGTCATTATTGTCAATCTCATATTTAAAAATAATGAATATTTCTGTATATTATATATTTCAAAACCCCTGCAACAGGCCACCCGAAGAGGTTCCCTTTTTTGGTAACTTGGTGGGGGCGCCCGGTTTATGAGATGACGTATTTCTGGGTCTGGGCGGCGGGTGCGTTTGCCCACCTACTGCGTGGCGGGCCGGATCGGGAGAGACTGGTTGAGAGAGACCTTTTAAACTCTCCAGCCGGACTTTCTCGACGCATTTTGCCTTGCACCGCAGTGGGAGGGATGAATTCATACTTTCGTCATTCCTGAATAAATTGAACCCTAGATTACCTCATTCCTTACTCCTTCCCAGAACTTCTCCTCTCCTTCCTTTCCCTAAAAAGACCCTCCACACAGCATCTCCAAAGATGACATTGGACCTGAGACTTCCTGTGTGGAGCTAATGTTCTTAAAAAGTACATGTCGTTCTTGAAGATTGTCTATACATTCCCCACGCCGAAACGCAAATTATATGAAATTCCATTGATAGAAAAAAATCGCGAAGTATGCTCCGAAAATTATTATAAACACGTTTGTTTCAATTATTTTACAAGTTGTATGAAGAAATTCACAGTGTTTCTTTAAACGCTGTTTTATACAACCTCCACGAGATGTTTGCTCCATTTTAAACGAGCCTTGTTTTATTAAAAAAATTCACAATTTTCGCTTAAATATTATCGATTTTAACATAAGCGCGCTGTCGCTGTCTAACATTCGTATTTACATATCTCTCCATCTTCTTATTTTGGCGCGGTGCTGTTTAATTTTTCTTTCCCGCCCATTCGTGTCACTGTACCGTCTGATAATATGACAATTTTAATAATTTATTAGCCAGTGTCAGATTCGCTTTTCAATGTCGTCGATCCGAACCACGGCGACGGGTAATAGTTATAGCTCTTGTTAATTATTATGCAATGCTTTAGTTTCGCCTTTCATACGAATGATATGCATAATAAAGCTGCTTTTGAGGCTCTGTGTTTTGAGGTCGATTATTTGTGATACGTCGGAACCGGTTATTAGCTAACAGTTTCAAACGGGTGATGATTTTGATGGTGTTTCGTGCATTCATTCTTGTGTGTGAAGTGTAAATGTGGAGTATAAGGGGACGCACTTGGTTTATTCTAACCAGTAATTCATGACATAATTTGGAGTAAGAAATGTAAATGAAATTTTGGTGTCCGGTGACTTTTTTATGTTTTTTGAGCTTAAATCATAAACATCAGGGGGTATTGGAAAATTAGGGTCGGGGTGAGTGATTCAGGCGGTTCCTCTTCTGAGTGGCCAGTGATGACATACTGAAGAAATTTTTTTTTCGTTTGGTTTTGAAGAAAAACAAAATTGAATTTGAAAAATTTCAATTACATTTTTTACTTAAAATAATGCCTGGAAATACTGGTTAAAGTAAGTCAAGTATGTCCCTCAAGGGAAATGGCTGCGAGACCATTTTAATACAAACTTAATTTTGGATTTGAATCCTAAATACCCAACCAAAAAATTAACTTACTAACTAACAACCATCACGACGTTTCTCTGAAAGGGTAAGCAGAGAGGACGGACCGCCAAACAACTCGGTCTTGACACACACTCCTTGCCTCATTCACATTCATGCATCGTCTCATACATGCTCTTCTATTATTCTGACACTTGACATGGCCTGACTCGAGTATCTAATTCACTTGGTGCGGCGTGCCATGTCTTTCTCGGGCGTCCTCGACTTCTTCTACCATTGTGCCCAACCAAACTATTTTTTTTTTTAATTAAAGGTATGGTAAATATGTAGTACGAATACGTGCTACATTATTGATTTGTGTTTGAAATTATAAAATATAGGCAATTAAAGAATTCTTTTTTTTATGATTTTAGAGGCAACTTGGTAATTACTTGCGAGTTAATGGTATTTATTTAAAAAAATAAATTACTCTATTTACAATGCAAATATAATGAAATGTAATATAATAAAATAAAAGCATTAAAGAATTCTCATTAAAAACATATTAAAAAATAAAATTTATAAAAACATTAAAAAAAAATTATTGAAGAATTTTCATTACAAACGACCGATTAACGCTAGAACACAAATTTGTCGTATATAAATTTAAAATTTCTACTGATAAACGCCTTTTTTACGATGTTATTTCATCGTATTTCATTAAATTTGAATGGTAGATTGGACATGATTATTTTTTTTAACAATTAGCATTAACTCACAAAAAAATGTCAAAGTTGCCTGTATTAATGTTAAAAATTGAAGACCTATTATTTATAATTTAAAATATTAATAAATAAATAAATAAATAAATTGTTAGATTTTCTAGAATAAAAAATCCAGTGATATTTAATTACAACATTGATAACAATACTCTTCAGACATTAATGCAAATTAAAGGCTTGGGCATCACTTTTCAATCAAATCTTTCATTTGTTAACCACATAACAGAAATCTGTAATAAGGGCTTAAAAATGTTGGGGTTTATAACTAGGCTAACTAGAAACTTTAACAATATAAAGTGTATTAAAATGTTATATTTTGCTTATGTTAGAAGCCAACTTGAGTACAATTCTCCTGTCTGGAATCCTCATTATAATATGCACGTACAAGCTGTTGAAAGAATACAAAACAAATTCTTACGTTTTCTAAATTTTAAAATGGGTATTTCAGCAAGTATGTTAAACTACAACACACTTTTAAACGATATGAATATGCTTAAATTGTCAGACAGAAGAATTTTCACTGACTTGGTATTTTTATATAAAATTCTAAATGATTTAGTTGATAGTCCGGTATTACTTGAATTGATAAGCTTCCGAATTCCACTTCGTAATACTAGAAGTCAGGATTTATTTCAGTGCAGAAATTCTGGGACTAACTATCATATGTATTCCTCTTTGCCCAGAATACTAATGGAGGGAAACAATTATACCAAGTCAGTGGACATCTTCAATTTATCTTTGAATAAATTTAAAATATTGTTATTGAGGCAGTTCAGTTATGTACAATAAAATGTTTTTTCTATGCTATATATGTAAAAGCCCCGAAAAAGGGCGTTTATTTATAAATAAATAAATAAATAATGAAGCACATATCTATACTAGATACTTGCTATAGCCTTTTGATTAAACAAAATATTTTCGGTTTGGGTATTTTGGCCTCAAATCCAAAATTAAGTTTTATATGAAAAAGGCCGCGCAGCCTTTCCTCTTAACCCTGTATAGTGTATAGGGGTGTGGTATAAATAATAAACATGGTTGGACCTCCGACGCGTTCCTGGAACAGTTTTAAGGACGAGGACCAAGACCAGATGCTGCCCCTCTATCAGTTCCTTTCTTTACGACTCTGATTGTTTGTAAAATCGAGTTATACCGTTTAAATTTAATGCCCTCATTGGCGGATTTGACGTTTCGGGGTTCTAATCGCGTCATAAGTTCACTTGTAAAAAACAAACCCAAAGGACACCTAAAACCAAATGTTTCACCCAGTATCATCGAAAAGCTCAGATATTTTTGTATATTTATTTATTAAACTTAAAATAGTTCAACTTTACATGGTATTTGTGATACATATTATTATCTTATGATATGTAACAGAATTTTAAAGCATAATGGCCGATCATGGCAAGGGGCCATCCATAAATTACGTCACACCTTAATGGGGGGAGGGGAGGTAGAGAAGCGTGACATTGTGTGACAAGGGATATGGGGGGGGGTCATTATGTCTGTGACGTCACATGTAAAAATCCGAATTTCGAATACTGTTAGATGTAAAATTGCAAAATATGTGACGTCACACTAGGGGGAAGGGGGTCTCACAGGGACGGGGGGTGGGGGTCAAAAAATCATTAAATTCGTGTGACGTAATTTATGGATGGCCCCTAAGCAGTTAGAAAAAAAGGTACACTATCCCCTCGGGCAATTTTTTCCCTTTCGGGAACAACTCGTATAGGTTTCGTAGAAATCATTGTGTTTCCCTTACTATCGTAGTGCGAAATATGATCTAAAAACGGCTTTGGAAAATAAAATAAATAAATAACGCATTATATTCAAATCTAAAAGTTGTCCACAAAATAATTCAAATTTACACCTTTACGAAACCAAAGTTTTCGACCGCAATTTGAAAAAGATTTATTAAACTTTATGAATTTTTTATTAAATATTTTAACATGAAACGACAATAAAGTGAGGTTTTGTTATCGTTCATAATACATTTCACTTGCTCAGGATTGGTTTGTACTACGTCCACAAAAACTCGTATTGAGAAACAAAAGTTTTGAAGTTTAAAAAAATTATATATTTGTTTCCTTTATTTCAAACTAATTGTTATAATTATTTTTTAAAAGTAGAAGGGTTAGTTTATCTTTAAGTAAAAGAACAACACATTTGGTTAAATTTTGAATAAACAAACCATATACTGCATTCACAGCTTTAAAAAAAAACAAAAATGCAGGGGTACAAACCAATCCTCAGCAAGCGATTTGTCTACTAAAATATGTATGTTTTTTTTTTCAGTAATTTTAGTGAGAAAAAACATAATGTGAGCTATTTTTAAAACTTAATTCAAATTTCATTGCATTCAAAATTATTACATAAAAAAAATACATGTTTATTTCTAATAATAGAATTTCTTGGAATTTCAAACAGATTTCTTGCATCTCTAAAGACGATCGTTTCTTTGATTCGTTTACCAACACATGTATTAGATATTAATATTATAATTAACATCACTTTAAAGATATTGTCATAAAATAAAGACCCTAAAATGCAAATTTGTTTGTTTATGTCACATATAAAACCATTTTCTGACAGTTCAACATTCAAAATATGATTATTGTGCCATAACTTGACTAAAACTGATGAAAAACCACAAAAAACGAGTAAATATATTAAGTATATGAAAAGAAGAGTGAATTGGTCACTATAATAGAAATCATTAAGTAAAATCACAATATTTACGTACAAAATTTACCAACACGCGGAGAAAAAAAATTCGTTTAATTTGATCGAATTTAATATTAGCGCGCTCCCTCTAACATTCGTATTTACATATATCTCCTTCTTCTTTTTGAGCGGCTACTACCGGGCCTTAAGCGGCTGTTTTCAGTTTAGTTGTACTGAATCAGATATAAAATCGACCCAAATTTTTGTCAACGAAAACAGTAAACATTTGTCATAATTGGATGCTTTTTTAAAGGTACTGGAAACACAAAAACAATGCTCATTAAATTTGCCACATAATTAATTAATTAAAATACACAATGTGTGTCCCATTTAGCGATGACCGATGACTCAACGCCGTAAATAAATATACGTTATAAGAAACGTTTCCTTCACACAATATTATTTAACCGCAACATATTGTTATGTAAACAGTTTTCTATAAATACCTTTCAAAGTTTCAATAAATATGTTGTCTTATTATCTCAGTTCTTTGCTTAAACCCTCAGGCCTCGGGCTTGATTTGTCAAAAAAATTTCGCTTTGCGCTCGGTTCTATTTTGTCAAAATTTTTCGGAGCTCGTCGATCCGAGTTACGGTTGGTTTTTCAGTAGACTCCGGAATGTTATGAGTCCGATTGGGTTGTCGTGATTCGTACCCGATAGCAACAACGTGTGTATTTCTTAATCCGGTCTTAAAAAGCAACTGAAATACCGGCCCCTCATTAGATATGACGAACAATATTCAGTAATATGGTGTACGATTATACTCGTAGTTGGTGAGCCAATAGTCGTGTCGCACGGCGCGGCGGCGCGCGATGCAAATAAACCTACGCAAGGCCTACAATGCAAATCAATAAAGTGAGTCGGAAAATTGACTGCAACCGTAAAGCGACCCGGCGGTCTTCAATTACAGTAGCGACGTTCTCTCTAATTCGCTAATGAGCAAATCCCACCCCACGTTGGCTGTTGTACTCATGTAGGTGCGCAAACAGTGTGCCACCGCGCACCGGGGCCAGTGTACTTCATAGGGGCTAACATAGTCCTGCCAACGGGAGATTTGAATAACGTGAAGTTTAAATGTTTAACCTTCCGAAATTAGTTATGTTTTTCATAATCATGATTTTAGATATCTACATCTATTAAGTTATTTTCTGAATCCAGGGGTCCATCTTAGAGGATGTTCTTATTTATTTCAGCTCACATAGACAATTCGTCGCCTTAGCTCTTAGTTGTCTAAACGACCATTTTAGTTTTTGTTCAATCTCGCCTTTAAAATTAAAAATAAAGTATAAAAAATTATAGTTAAGCCGCCGCTACCCGAATTTCTACCGATTTCTTACATATCTCCCTTAAACATTTGAAGTTTTTAAGCTCTTAAAAAAATATGTGCTATATTTGAAGATAATATCTAGATAAGTTCCACGCCGAAACGCAAATTATATGAAATTCCCTAGATAGAAAAAATCGCTAAGTATGCTCCGAAAATTATTTAAAACAAGTCTTTTTCTATTATTTTGCAATTTATATTTGTGAAAAAATTCACAATGTTTCTTTAAATGATACTTAAGATACCTTCCACGAGATTTTTGCTATATTTTAAACGAGTCATTTTTTATTAAGCATTTTCACAATTTTCGCTTCAATTTTATCATTGAAAATATTAGCGCGCTCTGTCCAACATTCGTAATTATATATCTCTCCATCTTCTTCTTTTTGAGCCGGGAAGCGTCGCCTTAATCACCTAACTAAGAATTATTTAAACTAATGAGATCTTTACGAAAATAGCTTTATCTTAAACATCCATCATAATGTTTCATTGAAATAATGAAAGAAAGCCTTCTCTTCCTGTAAAATTTTATAATGGTCCTTTGGACGACGAATAATTATCTGCTTATATAAAAAAATAATGTACGGTGGACAGGAGGAGAGCGGTGTGGGTTTGATTTTTGTGCATAACTACAGTTTTATTCCGAGATTTATGATATTTCGCAGACTTTACTTTCAAAACAAGAGGAAAGTCACTGACTAATTCTGGTTTCGTTAATCCCGGACAACACCGGAGACTTCAGTTAGTTATCTACATAAATGAAATAGACGTTAAAAATGTAAGTAAGGAATATTATAATAAAATAAAAGTGAATAAGAACACAACAACCCACAATACGTAATAAAGTACAAAGTTTAATGCTGTTTTTCAATAATATTAAAATAATATATTATGTATTTTTATGGCATTCTTTATTTCTGTGACTTGCCCAACTGTGGCTTGATTCTAAAAGGGCCCAATATCGGTTTTTCGAAATTTATTTTTTGAGTTCAAAATTGGGTTAGCTTCCGATTTCTAAAAGAATGACCGATGTTACGCCGCGTCTCCGGCGACAAATGTTTGTGCAAACTTGAAACATTTGGGCGGAGCAACATGAAAAACAAAAAACGTTGTGGTCCCGACCCAATATTTTTGCTTTTGTCTGACTTTTCCAAGGCATTTGGTCACTTTGCACTAGAATTCTCTGCTAAAAAGAGCAAATAATGCTACAAGACCTCGTGAAATCTGATGAATTGACATTGGCCCTTTTAGAAGCAAGCCATAGATTTAATGGTGTAATTTATTTCATTTATGTTGCGGTAGGTTATTGTGTTTTATTGCCAGTGATAAAATTATACGTTATGTTTAAAACTAATTTCAAACTTACTGGTGACTATAAAGACCATGTCCCAGAAACCTAAATTTGGTTTTGACTTTAATTTTATATTCATTGCATAATTATTTTTTTTGGTGTAACTGTCTATGTATATTGACGCTTACCTACAGTCATTTGTCAGACAGTTAGTTAGGTCATATAAACACTTGTCTCTAACTTTATTCAAATCATGTGTTATTATTTATAGCTGATGTGTTATTACTTATATCGTATCATAACACGATGATATAATGATAATAAATATCAGAGAAACTATTGAATGATCTTACTACTGATTTGGGTAATGTCATACGTCATACAACTGATTAAAGGTGTACAGAAAAAAATATTAGTGTTGTATTTGTCGATTTCGCTCTCTAGCAATAAAGGGTGTGTGGCCGTGTATTGTAGTAAACTTTTCAAAGTGTACCAATTATCCTGTGTTCAATAACTCTTGCGATCTGATCAGCTGTAAATTAAGCAGACCGCCATAATTTATTTATTTATTTATATACTCCTATTTAGGCTTTTACACACATATATAACAATATTTATGAAATTATACTTATAAATAGTGCAGGAAACAACTGTTTAAGACACTTGCACAAAAATAATTATAAAGTAAAAACATTATTGAATTAGATCCACACAGTATGTAGGTACCAAATATTTAAAAAAAACATTTAAAATATAAAAATATTTAAAATATAAGAAGGTTTACCGACGCATGAGCAGGTCGCATACAGCTGTCCTTGTGAGAAGCATGGATTTTCCCAATTTACCCCCTGCGATCCTCTCCGCTATTATGTCTCCTTTGCAATCCTTCCCTCTGCCCCTCCCTCGTCCCCAACCCCTTCGTCACTCCTCCCCTGCGTGTCCTTTCCCATGCGTCCCCGTTCCGCCCCAATTTACCCCCCCCCCCCCCTCCCCCGCGTTCCCTTCCCTTCCGCATTCCCTTCCCTTCCGCATTCCCTTCCCTTCCGCATTCCCCTTTCTCTTTTCCCTCCTTTCCCCTCCTTTCACCCAGATTCCCCTCTCCTTGCCGCTAAACTATATGAAACCCACATTTCTCATACAACTCTCGTGCCACGTAATTTTTTTAATAAAAATTTCATAACATTATATACAGAAACCTTCGCGGGGTGCGCACAACAAATCAACAAGTTTCATCGGAATCAGATGAATATTTTAGGAACGCATACAGGACAAATAATTATAAAGATTATGAGTTCAGTGTTTTGAAAAACAACACAAAATATTACGCAGACTGATTATTAGTTAATCTCTCGTTGACAATGCTATAGCTCCCCGACCTTGAAAATGTACATTATTATTATTTATCAAGTGCAATTTGTAGAATCAAATTGGTTTTTCGAGCGCAATAAAGTGTTGACATTGATACCATTAGGAATGCACAATGCGCCGCATTATAGTAAACATGTCAGCTATTCTCGTAGCAGTTCCCCTATTACTGTACTATTTTGGGTGGAACGGCCTTGACCGTTTTGTCATGTTATGCAATTCGATCTATTGATTTTTTTCGGCAGGATGATTAATTTATACGAAAATAAAAGTGGATTTTGCAGCTGTCGAAGTGTTTATATTGATGAACTGTTTTCAAGGTCAACTACTTGATTGTGAAAAATAGTTACAGATGTATCGCAAATGTTAAAAAAATTGTTCCAACATAGGCTTTAATTGAAATTGTAGGTAATGCTTATAGATATATATGCGGTAATCCGTGTACCGGACGACATAATATTCTCAACGTACCAATTCTTGGTATAAAAGATGATTTCTATATTATTTATATCTGTTATCCAGGGTCACTTGTATTATGCATTTAGATTTAAAGCCGATAATGGCGTACCCCAAGGTTCAGACCTTGGTCTTGTACCATGTTTATTATCTCTTAATGACTTAGGGAGAGTAGGGGATGTTATCGAACGCAAAATATGTTTTAAATTTTTACTTTTTTTCCTTGTATGTGCATTAATCGTAAGAATAAAACTATACGAATAGCAAATTTCGTTAAATATGGTATGCAAAATTATTAAGAATTCAATGTTTCCCAAAAAAATTGCATTTCAAAATAACAATTTTCGTTCACTATTGGACAACGACTATTTTTAAATTTAAAAAAAATCATATTTTTTTTACCACTTGTTTTGTAATAAAACAGTCATAACTGATCAAAATACATTGGTTTAATGTAGTTTTATCAAGACTCCTTCCCCCGATACCACTCGAACTCCCCAATCAATGTATATTTTCCGATGATCACATTTGGGATTTGAGCAAATGAAAACAAATTACTTTGTACCTATAACTTCACTTTATAATCAATATTATCGACATGTTTCAAAAATAAAGTTTTCATTTAATTAAAAAAAAAACTTATATTTATTTACCTTTCCGAATATTCTTTAAATAATAAGTTTGCTCTTGGGTGGCTATTAAGTCAATTTTCTAAGTAAAATAAAACAACCAATTAAAAAATCCTCAGTCGGTCCTCAGCATTTAGATAAAAAGTCAAATAAAAACAAAAATATAAAACAACCTAATACACAAAACGATTCCACCATTTTGAACTCATTTTACATTACATCCGTACGTAAATCCCCTGAGAGAATACAGCAGAAATTTCCTAGTATTAATTTCAAATTATAAATTCCCATTGAAAACGTAATATACTTGGATTCCCTATTACATTATTTAATGAGACTTTAAGAGACTTACAATTAAGATAGAAGAACATTTACTGACTAGATATTTTTCATTTAAAATTATTTACCATCTGTTCAACCTGAACAACTATTATCTTTGTTATTTGTCATGTTTCATAATAATTTGGTATACCGAGGGGAATCGTTGCCACAATTTACTGTAACTACTGCTTCAATACGAGAACGAAACTATTAATTAATCTTCCATATGGATTAGGTAATACATAATGTGGTATTCTATTTGCTTGTTATTATAGACTTATACATATTTTGCTTATTGGTGCTTTGTTAGCGTGTGAGGATTCTCTGCTACAGATAGTTGACTGATTGATCGATACGTTCTTACAATTGATTTTCAGTTCATTTGTAAGTATTTTTTATTCGCTCTCATCTTGTTCATATAATACGATAAATGCAAGCGTGTTATTTGTGTGATTTAGTTCAGTTTTGTTTCCTTTTTAAATTGTACAAACAAAATTAGTATAACTGTTTATTTTTCGATTTACAAGGATAACATAAAGTTTTAAACTGTTATCGCGGTAAATATCATATTTTGCAATATATTATTATGTAGGTGTACTTGTAGAGTTTGATAAGTTATATTTATTACGCTTATGCTAATTAATTGATTACTTATTTCTCTCGTATTGCAAACACGTAATTTATTATGCTCTGTAAAGACAACTTTGATTGACAATACGGAATGGTAATGGATGTTGTTGATTGGACTCCGCACCGTTGCAGCCTCTCGCTGATGACGTGGTAATATTATTATGCAACGAGATGAATATGTTCAAGCGCCATTGGACTCTATCGAAGGCCGAATTTGGACAAATCTTATGCATCCTGAAGCTAGCACGGTGTGGGATCCAATCTCCCATTCCCCCCGACTGACAAATATCACCCGGTGCAGGTATCGCGCCACATGTTGGATATTGGCAGTTCGTGTATCAGAACAGTAGCTGGTATTGTAATATAATCCATTGTTGTATTTTTAACAGCTCTGGCATCACCATTCCTGTAGATAAGTATCGCTGTAGCAAAATCTTATGGATCGATCCTATATAGTTCGTTCACATTGGAACACTTGGCACCGAGCTAATATTTGCATCAATTATAATATACATAGGCGTCATAGGCGATATGCAAGTTATCGGAATGGGTGTGACAGTAATATCGTTGTGATTGGTTTCCTATTAAAAAAACTGGTAAAGGCCAATTTTATCTCCACAAATCTCGTCTAGATAGCTTGTTAAACCAAGCTGAAAAATGGCGGACGTGACAGTAGGATTTATTACAATTCATATTTCAGTTGCCATCAATCCAACTGATTGAAAGTGAAGCCACTATATGGATGGGTTTTTTTCACCGATTGATTAATATGTTTACCAAAATACAGTGTACACGATACAATGCGAGAGAGAGGAGCGCAGTAACGTTGTTAGGTTTGGCAAATAGCCTGTCCGGAGCGATTGTGTTTGTTTCTAATAGCATTCCAATCAGCGTCAATCTCCCGGAGCACAATGTACCTTCGCGCGTGTCCTTTCCCATCTCAGTCATCTTCCATCTTAACACTTTCGTTTCATTTTTTCCATGTCACATATTAGGCAATTATACCTCTCTTGGACCGTCATATTTCTAGCAATTTTAGTCTTTCTTCCTCTCATCCTGGCTAAATTCCGAATATCTCAAAACCAGGCGCATGCGTCGATTCAGCTCGAACGTGGGTATTATTGTAATTTACATTTGCCGTATATTATCAAAAATAGCTTGCGAGCAGAACATTTCAATAGGAAATTCTAATTTAAGTTGATTACTCGGCACTATTTCTGAATTATGTACTTGAGAAAATTGCGATTATTCAATTGAAACAATGGCTTGTTGTCGATTTGAGCCGCGAGCACAGTCATTGATTTGGTTTTAAAGTGAATATTTTGTTTTATAAAATGTTCGAGAGCGTCTCTCTGACCTTGGATACACACATTTTCTTTGATCATTTTCGGATATTATTTCAACGGTTTATACTACTCTGTATTCAACGGTAGAAATTGTAATCTGTTCACAGTCACAACTAGTGATGGGTAAATTTCCGGGAAATTATTTTTGGGGAATATTCCCGAAACGAGGAATATTTCGGGAATTTTCATCTAAGTTACCTCCTAAATCGAAATGTCATGTTATTACAAACGTTTCATATTAACTAGAGAATGCTGAGGACAGAACTTAAAGATTTAACTGGAAAATAATAAATACCGTAGAAATAAGCCGTCAAATATTATATTTGCGCCCGACCGATAATCGTATGATATCAAGCATATTCGGCACTGTCTTTCAAATTGTGAATTGTGTCTCGTGTGACGTCACTTTACACGACTTTATAGGTGTGTTTTATAAGCTTTATAGCTTATAAGTTCGGCATCTCGAAATATCTAATCGGAATTCGAAAACTAACTTTATTGTCGTTTTGACTCTTAATATTATATTTTCGTTATTTGTTTTTGGGGTGTTATGCCGTCTTGCGCTAACCAACATTTAGCCAACGTTTCTGCCAACACATCTGCCCTGATGATGGACACCGTAAAGCTGTCCGAAACGTTGGCTAAAGAAGGAGGTAGCGCAACACGGCATAACACCCCAAAAAAAATAACGAAAATACTTTTGGCCGTGAAAATCTAAAAATGTATCTTAATATAATACATTTTCATCGACAATAAACAACCTCATTCAGAATATCTTTCTTAGTAAAATAAAATTTACTTTGGAGATTTTGTATTTGGTCGGGGAATATTCCCAGGTGCACATCACCACTCAAAACTCACCAGTCCTGTGTATTGTGTGCCGGATTATCGGGCTTCAAGTGTGGCCGCCAAAGTCATATCGCTAGTGATAATGGATCGCAAACTTTTAATTGGACCTTTTCCTCTATTTCTGGCTTTGTTAAAGCCCTTTGAAGGCAGCGCCTCCCGCAACTGAAAAATACAAGTTTTCTTTGAGGTTCGACTATTACGAGTTGCGGGATCCTTTCTTTTTCTTTTTTCCACTTTCAATGTGAAAAAAGTACACTCATATTGTGCTGAGGATGTACGTCATGATGGAATGGCGGTACGTGCTCAAATTGGTTTGTTTATTGTAACTTGAAAACAGGTTCGACTTTCGAATTATTGTTTATGTAATATTCGTATAAGGCTGCATGACCTTGTCTTGGCTAGGGTATCGCAAATGCATCGTACACAAAAAATGGACAAGTAGGAATGTTGGTTTTCGTGTATATTTGATTTTAAAAGTCTTAAAATTGGTAATATTATATTTCTTCACTTGGTGGCAATTCAATTTTAATTAAATGAAAATAATTATCTTTGTTTAAGCCACTATTCTAATAAAATAATAAAAATTATCTACATGTTTCAGAACGGAAGCTTCCTTAAAAAGTACAATTAATTTCATGTTAAGCCTTCATTGTTCTATACTTTGTGTCCTGATGAAGGAACCTTTGTTCTGAATCATGTGGATTTAAAAAAAAAATAGTGTTTTAAGGCGGTACACAGCCCTAATAATTTTTGTGTGCTCAAAACTCACATTTAAATAATTTCCGGCGAATTAGTAACTAAAATAACTTTTTTATTCCAACAGACCCCTGGGGATGTAAGTTCTTTATATTTAAAATTTATAAAAACAATACCTTACCATAAATATATTTTACGTACAACTATTTTAAAACTTTATAACAAGTTTTTCAACTACAAAGTTAGCGGTGAGCACCAGATTTTATTTTTCTAGACGATGAATTAATAACTTCGGGAGGGATTCATAAAGAAACATCTTAAATATTTGTAACACGTTCTTCAGTATTAATTAAAATGAACGCGGCGGAAAGGTCGAATCTCCAGGCCCGCTACGGTGAATTCGACCGTACGTTCGTCTAATACGCCGTGCCGCGGGCGTACATAATATGTTAACACGTATGTCACATATGTCTTCACTTACGTCGTTAAGTTTCCCACATTATTTGTCTTCTTCTTTTCTTTGATAGAGCAAATTCGACAGTAGGTTCGTCCAATACACGGGTCGCAATTTGTGTACACGGCTCCTTTACTTACGTCATTAAGATTCTGAATATATTTTAGGGTATATTGTCGTCTTAAACAAAGATATACTTCTTTTTTTGTATTTCTTATGTTTTAACACTATGTAACAATTTCGAGACATTTTGTTTTGAAGGGTTTTATTTCACATGTAAGTACATTTGTTAAAGAATGACATAGTGGTGTCGGAACCGGTAGCAGATAAATAAAAAAGTAACAAATGTACATGTGAAATAAAACTCCTAAAAACAATGTATTTCTTTATTGTATGTCGATGTTTGAAGTTGATTATATATTCGCTTCCCAAAGTATCTACGTATCTAATCTTAATATGGAATCGTTTTTCTTCAGCTTGCAGGGAATACGTTTTGATAAATCACATTTCTATCAACGAATATCGTATTTCTTAAAAAAAAACCAATCTACCAAAGGTTACGTAGGTTTTAAAAATCTCACGAATCTTACAACTAATGGCTAAAACTCCATCGTGTTTCTTAAACTGTTTAAATTCTAGTGTAGATATTTTTCAGTGAAGAATCTTCTGCCGAACTATAATATCCTTTGTAAGTTTTCTATTTGCAATGTTATAAGAATGCGTGCGGATTTACCTATGATGAACCTACCGTGTGGTGTGTAAGTGATGTGTATGTATTGTATAATATGGCTCACGGCGACGAGGCTTTGATTAATGTGGCAGTCAGATTATATTAATATGCTGGCGTTAGCAGTACTAGACGCGATACCAAATATGATACTTTATAACTGCCATTAGTGTAGCTGTATTGTAACAAAGCCTTTTGTATACACCACTGCATTAAAGTTACAAATGAGGTTATGGTTAATAGATTTCTCGAGGCATCCTTTTAAATGTCATTCACCTGATACCTTTTAACGAATTTCACTGCCTTGCCTTGCCAAACCGAACGCGTGTTTAATATCTGGAAAATCGACTTTAATTTAATCCTAAGTGGATTATACCACAACGCAATATCTAGGTTAATCTCAATAATCTTATTCTTAGTTTGGAAAAATGAGAAAGGTTTCTAAATCCGTTGGGACTTGGAACACTGCTCAATCTATTTATTATTCCTTTCAATTAGGTTATTTCTCATCATTAGTTATCACTGCCGTACCAAAAGGTTTTATTTTGCTTTACCTATCGATATGATCTCTGACCATTAAAATAATTCTAGCCCTCCCAACACTCTACCAGAGTTGCATTTTGTAACGCGATTCCTTTATTATAGTGCGTGGAGTGGTGATGCGTAAATTCCCGAGAATTTATTTTTGGGGAATAATCCCAAAACGGGGAATTTTTCTTCAAGGTTGTCTCCTACATTAAAATCTCATGCTATTTACAACTATTTCGCATTAATTAGAGCATGATGAGGACACAACTTTTGAATTTTTGGAAAATATCGAATAGTAAGTAATCTTCAGCGCGCTGTTGTGAGCCGTCATAATGTTGATATTTGCGGTCGGCAGATCAGTCATTTAGAATGAAATTCTTTCCCGAATTTGGGGAATATATATTATTAGGTCGGAAATATTCCCGGGTGCACGTCACTAGTCTGGAGTGCATTAAAAGGAATAAGTTAGAAATGTTTCTGGACTCATTCTCCCTCCGTGGTCCCGAGGTGACTCTCGACACCCAATCCGAAGGTCGCGGATTTGAACCCGTCGTTTGCAAATATTTTTTATTTGATTAATTAATAACTTTCTTACGCTGCTTGCTACAATTACATTCACATATACAAGTACATACCTGTTAGTTCAGTCATCAACTCTTTCACCGGCTGCTGCCCTTGCGTTTCCACTTGTCACCGTTTTCTACCAGGGTTACAGAATTACTAGGAGGCAGGTCTAGCTTCTAGCTGATATCGGACAGTTGGTCACTTGCTAGGCCGGCATGGCCAGAGCTCGCAGCTGCACAATGTTTTGCATTTTAACGGTTGACCGGTTTTACGCCGACGCACAACGCCCTTGTTGCTTTTAGTATCGGCCGGGTCGATCATAGGTACAAAAATATTATGTTTCGTTATAATAAATATAATGCTTGACTGTTACTACTATGATATAACACCTAGTAATAATATTAAACGATTAAATTAGACTCTGCGTGTTAGAACGAGTTTTGTCGAAGACATGACCGACTCTTCATTTTGACTTTGCTTTGCGGAGTCATTGATATCGTGAGTTAATAGTTTGCAATAATTATTATCTTTATATATTTCGCGTCATATTTTGCACGCTCATTAAATTGTTATTTTTAGCTCTCTGATCGGTGAATTGTTGTTGATTTGTTTCTGTTGGGCTATTCTAAATTCAAAATAATTGCACCTTGAACTTCAATTTAGAACACGTGCGATCGTAAAAACTAAAAATATAACTTTACTTTCTATATAAATGACATTACTCATGCGATTTGAGATTTTTACGGCTAAAGGTATTATCGTAATTTATTTTTGGGTTATTATGCCGCATGCGCTACCTTCCTCTTTTTCCAACGTTTCGGACAGCATTAAAGTATCCATCATCAAGGCAGATGTGTAATCGATTACAAATATTTTCTGATGATGAAAGTTGGCCAAGAAGGTGGTAGCGCATAACGGCATAATAACCCGAAAATAAATCCTAATGGCATTACTGATCTATACTATGGTAAGCTTTAAGTGTTATATTTTCTCTATACTACAAATTAATTTTAAGCTGTAACTCAACTATAAAGCTGAATGTCTGTTTGATATAATTTTGGGTTTTCACGGTCAAAAGCATTTTCGTTATGTATTTTTGGGGTGTTGGAAAAAAATTCTCGCGAAACGGCGGCAACTCAAAAAAATTTAGTTTTTCAGTTATTTTTTAACTTTTCCGAATTTTTAAAAATCATAAAAATAAAATTTTTAAAATTTTTGTCGTTTCCTACCATAATGAAATGTATAAAAAAATTCGTGCCAAATTCCAAGAAAATCGGTCTATTAGAACTCGAGATATCACGAGAACCGTCTCGAAAAAAGTAGTTTCGAGAAAAAGGCGTTTAAAGGAGTTTTGTTCTGTTTGGATTCTAGTTAGATAAGATTTAAGAAAATGTTTTTGATATATCTAAACTATCGAAATACGATTTTTTTTCTATACTAGAATACCCCCTTAAGTGTACATGCATGAGGCGATGTACGAATGCATCAAGATATGTACCTCGTAGTTGTTTGTATGGCGTCACATCCTCTCTGTCTACCTTTTAGTGAATCATTTAATTAGTTTGTTTTATATTTCTTTTATGCAAGAATTGACCACACGTGTAATTTATAATAATTGTAATAATATTTTAGTTTAGGTTAGCAGTGTCGTAAATTTGAGAGTACCTTCGTTGTACATCTTATAGCGGGCTTGAACGTAATACTTACCTACCTCTGCACGCGAGCTTGGTCTTAACCGGTTCACCTTGATTTTTTCACCATCCATCTATACTAAACTTGTTATTACTCACATTGTCTATTCATTTCTATTCATATTGTTTTTTTGTGGCCATTGTTAGACTAGCCTCTTGTTGCTCATGGAACACTGTGCTTTTTTTATTGGATTCTCCATCCTTGCTCGTGCTGAAGAACCGAGTTGTTCTTTGGCTTTTGCAAACTTTCCAAAGTTCACTTTCTTGTGCTTTTATATTAAGAAACTTGATTTAAAAATAGTTTACTCTGAAGTTGGGAGACTACTCTGTTCATACGTAAATTTGCATCAGTCACAATCTTCAAATTAATAATTTCTTGTTTGTCAGCATGACTGCTTTAGTGATAAAACTTCCCAAAGCCAATATATGGCATCCCAAAATGAATTGGGTATGCTGTGAGGCTAACGAGAGTGAGAAGGGGAAGATAAAGTTTGGGAAAAACCTGGCTATTCGGATATACTCACAAAACATGGCAAGTTCAGCAACAACGAACGATTTGGGATGGAGACCTAACAAGAACATACTAATTTAAAAAAAAATGTTTATTTGAGTTGAGTGTCTCTGATTAAGTCTGGTTCAATGAACTCGGATATGTTTTTAATTTAATTGTAATTTTCAAAATTGGAACTGATATGTCAAAAAATCATAAGAGCGATAAAGTACCCACCTACGATATGATATTTTTTCACCAGAAAATTATTTTATTTCTGTTTTTGAAACGCATACTTATTTTGTTTAAATTTCTTAGGACGGTTTGTTTCACCGAATTTGAAGAATTCATCGAATTTCAATGTTAATATTCAAGTTCTATGAAAATGAAACAAATGGTCTATTCTGGAAATAATAACAGAACTTTCACAGAACTTGTATTTTATCCTTGAAATTTGATGAATTGTTCAAATTCTGTCAACAACACGTCCCTAGGATTAAAAGTGAAGTCAGTTAAACTATTTTTTTATTATATTTAATTAAAATTAAATTTGATAGTTTTATTATCAAGTTCTGCAAGTATTTTATTATGTATTTTAGTTACAGCTGTTTCGGTTTTCAAGACCATTTTCAAAATGATCATTTGTTTTCAAGACCATTTTCAAAGAGTTTGAAAATGGTCTTTGGAAACAAATGGTCATTTTGAAAATGGTCTTGAAAACCGAAACAGCTGTAACTAAAATACATAATAAAATACTTGCAGAACTTGATAATAAAACTATCAAATTTAATTTTAATTAAATATGACAAAAAAATTAAATGGAGTTCTACGAATTAAACACAAAAACAATTAATATTTAATAATCACTTAAACTACTTTGTAAAGGATCTGCGCTTTTTAGTTCACATGCGATTAAAAATCCGACAATTGTAGTATCCCTTGATTTTTCACGCGTCTGTGTTAGTGTAGGTATTTATTAGAATATCTTATACCTTCTAGTAACTATTGTAAATCTAACAATTTATAATTCATTACCTGTAACTAATTAATTCCAATTACCAAGTTATCAATTAGCGATAGGTAATTATATTTGCAGTGCAGTTGACTAATGAGTGATATTGTTGAATGCAATATGTCTACATACTGTCTTATTTAATTAATCTTATATACCTGCAGAAAGGTTATCTGCAGCTGCAGGTCATGTTTATGATATAAAAGCTTTAGTAAATAGTCTAGCACAGTGGTATTCAACCTGTGGTACGCAACATCATGGCACGCATGTAGAATCACTGTGTTACACTCTGTAAAATTGCATTAATTGTATTTGTGTGACTTGATTGTTAAATTCATGTAATAATGAGAGTATTAAAAAATTACAGATGAAACACGTCTTTCATTAAATGTGAACACTAGGAGTTCACCTGTGTTGTAGAGGACATTTTTCAATTGTAAATAGTAAAAACAAACAGTGAAAAAAATTAAAATATAAAACCGAAATTTTGTATTTTAATTACCGGGTTGTTACCTTTTTCCTTCTGTATTCATGATATAGTGTCATTTTTTTTATAATAATACACGTAAGATGGTAATATTACATAATAAAATATAAAAAATTTCATATCATCCAATTTAATGTAGATCTGAATCTAATGGAATCTTTCAGTTCAATTTTCATCCACTTTCAAAACCACCTAAATATGTGAATTTTTGCTCATGTGATAAAAATGCAAATTACAATACATACAATAACAATAATTAACCAATATTAAAGTTTACTTTGCTTTATTAGATAGGTACGTGATTAGCGTGTTTTTTTATCCCTTTTAGACCATTTTTTTTACCTGCTCTTGCCCTCATTGTGCCATTTCAACGCCCCCTAATTTTCTCTGGGTCTTCTACTGCCCTCAACCGCCCACAAGGGGGCATTATCGCCCACGTTGAGAACCTGTGGTCTAACATAAATATAATATTGCTATATATTAATGGGACGGTTTTAAAGAGTACGTATGTTTATGCTAACCTACATAGATAATTATTTTTCATGTGGGTACCTATTTGTTATACATGGCGTCCGTAAACTCGTAGTTCATGCGGGAAAATGGTGAATCTACATCACGTAGAGAACTCAACACATGTATCTATCATCCTGCGAGATTTTATGAAAATTTTCGTGAAAATCATAGAACAATTTAAACCAATGTGATGAAGCCCTTTATTTAAAGACAGGAATTATTGGGATTGGTTTATTTATGGTATCAACTAAATCAATGTCCCATCTGCACAGGTGCCAATAATACATTATTTATTTTTGCCTATTTAGCCCACTATTTTTAATGTTCTAGTGTCACATTGTAATTAAATCATCCATGTATGTAAATTTTTGGGCAACATGCCTTTTTTGTGTAAGTACTTAAATAAAAATAAATAAATAAACAATGTCCGGTAAACACTTAGTCCGTATATAAATATAAACGTACCGTTCACTTGCACGCACAGCAAAATAATTGACGCAACCAATCTCAGTCAGAAAAAAGTAATCAGTAGGTATATTATTTTTCTTTTCATCACCCCTGAAATTTCGCGGTATGAACATAAAACGCGTTTGTTACTTATTATTTCATAATATTTTATCATTTTTGTGACGTTATTATCACAACCACTTAAAAGTTTACCGCTTTTCCGAGGCGTGTTTTTTTTTAAAGTAACCTTGTTTTTTAAAGTATTTTCTGACATTATTTAGTGAATTTTAACACTGAGGGTGCTGAAGGGAATTTTCGCTTTCGAATACGCTTCCAATTTATGATGTGTAGTCACGCAGGTCGCGGATAGAGATGTAACTAATATAGCAGTAACAGGTACTGACAACATAATATCAAAGATCTGTTATACTTGTTACCATAGCGCTGCATTGCTGCATAACATAATATTGAAAAACGTGTTTTTTTCTTAGAGCGGTTTAAGGGGTTAGTCAAGAAATCGACTGAACCTAATTTCTGTCTTCCGATTGCCGAACTTTTTCTAAGCTATACGAATACAATCAAAGTATTGTATGAAAATATCTTTTTTCCTTTTTTCCGTTTATTCAATATTCATTCTTCAATTTGGGAGGTATCGGGTATCGCCGCCCCGGGAACCATTTATTGGATGACCAATACCTCTACCATAGGTCACCCCAAGTGGTTCGCTACGTTTGATGACTTAGTGCCCAGGTTCATGGGGTGAGGTTTGTCCGGCTCTTGGCGGCGGATGTGTCAGCCCACCAGCTGCGTGGCAGGCCGGATCGGGAGAGACTGGTTGAGGGAGACCTTGTGACCTTTCAAGCAGAAATCTTTTGGAACATCGCCTTTCACCGCAGTGGGAGGGATGGATTCATACGTCCGTCACTCCTGGACCCACTGACCCCCAGATTCCTACCCACCCCTCACACCTTATCCTTCCCAGAAGGAAGGAAATCCTTCCTTTCCTTTTAAAGACCCTTCCACACAGCATCCCCAAAGATGACATAGGCCCTGAGGGAAATTATTTTTCTCAGGAGCTATTGTAAAAAAAATTAGATAATTCGTTGAAACTTGGAATGTTTCGTTACTAATTAACAGGTATAATACCTACTACGTTACTGGGTTTAGGTTTTATTCATTTTAACAGCGTAGCGTTTTACAGGTAGCGGAAAAGAACCGTTATTCACATCTCTAGGCTTTGTATTAAAGCAAGTGATTTCGTTCCCCTTTGCCTGCAAAATACATACATTGACTAATTATGTTTTTTTTTTTTAATATCGTAAAAGCAAAGGCGAATTGTGCTGTCACTGACTAAATATAGCGCAGCACGAGAGGAACAAACATGAACTCGGAAAGTTTATTCAAATGACGTAAATAATACAGTCAGTTTTTTTCCTAGGAATTACCGATATCTACGCTAGCTACCAATAATCACAAGTTTCACAGTATTCGCAAAAACCACCGTTTAGTGCTCAAAGGTCAGAGTGAAGTGTCAAATATGTATAGGACTTCTTATCTAGCGACCATAACTGTAAAAGTTTTTGTGGTTAATAATGATTCAATTTGGGAGGCGGGTATGGGTACTGCCTCGGGAACCATATATTTGATAACCAACACTCTTGCCTCCACGTTTGGTGACTTAGCGGAGTAATAAATTATTTTTGTGTCTCGCCTACCATCACATCCTTACTATATTTTTGGGGAAGATTAGAGGGAAGGAAATCCTCGTCTTTGCCTTCGCACACACTCCTGCTTCGTCCATGTTCATGCATATTCTTTATATTATTTCGGCCATTGACATTAAGATGATCCAATGCAAAGTTATACAAAATCATGCAAAATCACGTGTTTTGGGTTTGAAAATTTGATCATGGGATGATGGAGAAATATTATAGATGCTGAAATTAAATACTGCAAGTAGAACTTAATTTGGCCTTTGAAAATATCTAGTAATTTTTTGAATAAGTCTAAGTACAGAAAAAAATAAAGTTTCCGGCCTATAAGAAATGCTTTGAAGTTCAAAAATCTCCTACTTACAAACCTGGTTTTATTGAATAATGCAGTTAATTAAGAAAATAATCGGAAAATATTTTAATATTTGTTTCTGAAATTCACAAAATAAAATAAAACATACCTTTTGGCGATGTTTTTTTTCAGTGAATAAAAAGAGGGGTTACGCAACTGCGAATTTAATCCTTGTGCCATCTGCAGAAGGGCCGATAGCGCGTCGTATATTCGCACTTAGTCGCCTCCCAGATTTCGAGGGAAGTAGATGTGCCTTGCTTTTCACGTCGCTTCGTTCTGTAAAATATACTTGCGGAATTTCAAAACACCGATAACGGCTAATGATTGATTATTATTGGTTAACGCCCTAAAGTCGCTTACTCCGCCGATTCCGAATGGGTTCAGGACTAGGGGATCGTCTTAACCGACCCAAGTAGTTGATTAGTTTAATCGTAACACGTCTTCCTGGGGGTTTCAACAATTTCTTTTTCCATCCGCTTGCGCATCATGTACGTGCTTTTCTGACAGTCTTTTTAAAATCATAAACCTTAAGCGAAGATTAATGCTAATGCTTAGTTCACACTGAGCTATATATCTGCGAGCAGAAGATATCTGTTGATTCGCGAGCGCTTATCTTTTGTCCTTTCACACGAGGCTATCAAATATTTCTTCCTGTGGTAGGAGAGGGGGTCAGTCGAATTAGGGAGCGGCTACGGAACGCATATTTTTTGTACTGAAATCTGTAAACTTGACATCTGTCATCCACGGGTCTAGGCAGCTTCGTAATTACAATGACTCCCTCTCCTGTTTTAGTCGGAGAAGGGGAGAGTTATCTTCTGGGATATCGCGTCCGGAGCGGTTACGCCTGAGATGTGTATTGTCTATGATTGATCTGCGCTTAAAAACGCTTAGGTGTGAACGGTCTGAAGGGATTGTATGGAGAGCGTTATTTGGCGTGCTATGATCTTTTATATTTGATAGCTGAGAGTGAACCAGCTTTGAATCTTTATTTGTTATATTATAGGTAATTCTTTAAAATTTTGTTAAATTAAAACCTAAAGTGTCCGTAGCAATTGTATAAACGATTGTTGCGATTGGGTCACTAGATAACCTGCTTCGAAGCGAACACTTTATCGATAACTTTTCACGATTCATATTATTTTTATTAAACGTACCAACCAATCAAAGTCGGATAATAGCTTCGCGCCTTCGAACCCGTCTCGGGTTGTATTGTGTTTATTAATTTGTTTTCATGTATGCCCACGCACTACGTTCATTGTACAAGTCCACTGCAAGTCGGTGGTGGGGACCGCTTGCTGGTGTGCATAATCCATATATCTATACTGCACAATATATGGCATTCAGTTCAGCTTGGCAACAGAGTATACTAGCCGTAGCATGCGTATATATGCACATTTTGGTATAAGCATTTTGTTGATCTAGAAGAAAAACGTCGCAAGTCAAAAAATACTATTTATTAGAGTATTTGTGCCATTCTTTAAAATAAGGTCCGCTTATTTATCTAGTTCAAGATGTTTTCGGTCGAGATTAGTAAAGCAATTTTTCTCATTTCGGGAATATAAGTACCTGCATTACTGTGTAGAAAAACGTCACAAGTCAAATAGAAAGAAATAACAACATTTTTTAATATTCAGTTATCAACAAAACCGACACGAAGTGAAGTAAGTTTTTTATGGAAGTAAATTGTTCCAAAAAAATATGCAAATAATATGTTTTTTTTTAAGTCAGAAATTAATGTCTGGTTACCAGTTATTTTTTGTGTGGAAAGTTGAAGATGATAATTTGATTATTTTGAATAGCAAAATTTAATAGTTTGTCTTGTCTATGGTTAGTAATAAGATAGAACCCACGAAATCCTTGGAACTCGATTAAGACGGTCGTTTTCGATATACGTGCACAAAATATAACCGACATAGCTCCGGAAATATTCTCCAATTATTTTCTTGACAAAATTAAGTCAATTCGCGCCCTAACAGCCCCCTCCTCACCAGCATCTTTTACTAAATGCAACAGCGGAAACTTTTATGCCTTCAAATCTACATCCCTAGAAGAAATAAGGGAGTTAATATTTACATCACCGAACAAGCAGTGGTCACTCGTCCCTATTCAAACATGGTTACTAAAAAAGTGTTGCAACGAAATATCTCCCTTTTTTAGTTTCATCTTTCATCTTTTCAATATTTTCCAAAACCCCTTAAATTAGCTGTTGTAACTCCACTAATAAAAAATCCGCAATTGGACGCTGAAGATCTTTCAAATTACCGACCCGTTTCAAATCTTCCATTAATATCCAAAATCTTAGAAAAAATCACTGCCTCACAGATAATATTGAATTGCTGACTAAATACCAATCTGCATGTAAAACGTTTCACTCAAGTGGTAAATCGCACTTCCTTCGTAAAAGTCGTCTATGTGTTATAGGACTTACAGATGAAAAATGTGACTTTTTGGTTTGTGGCGTTTTTCTTTCGGACCAACTATGTATGCATCAGCCAAGAGTCCGCTGATTAAATATTACAATCACTCGCCGTCAACCCATTGCTGGGGCTGTAATCAAATCAACACCTTTTCCATTGCGTTCACTTGTTCTGCTGAAGTACCTGCCTGCATAGCAACATACTAAATAAATTGTGTCAGGCCGTACACCGCACTTATAAGGCTCAATTGCTGACACCATATAAAAACTGTTGGATTTGAACCTCAGTGTCTGATGTAATCATCCACGTTTGATTAAACCTTTTTTATATAGGACCTATTTCGGTGCTTTATTATTAATTTAGCGCTGTGAATTATGGTGTGACGCCTTAAGTACCTAAATGCACGCCGCTTATAGCTCTCTTGTAACATACAATTTCCAAACTGGTAGTTAGCATCACACACTAACCTTTATCAGTAGATACCAACTAAAAGTTTTTATTTTTTATATTAACTCCACACAGAAGGCCCTATGTCATCCGAGATGCTATGTGGAGGGTCTTTTTGAGGAGAGGAAGGAATGAACATTGGTCTTGAAGAGACCCATGTTACAGGAAGGAGGAAACACAAAGGCCGGCTAATCGTTCCACAGCCGAAGAAGCAACCCGTTCTCATGTGACAAATGTCAACCGTATACATATGTTGGGCACGCGTTTGGCGTTTTCCCCGACTATGCACAGGGATCAATGACTGCTAGTTCCTCGGAGCATCTTCCATTGAAATACCGGTAGAACAAGGATAGCAAGTTGTTAGATACAAACCATAGTACCTGAAACACTCGGGTGGGATTAATTGCTTTTTTTTAAGGCGGCACTATCCGAATTTCTACCGATTTCTTGCATATCTCCCTTGAACATTTGAAGTTTTAAGCTCTTAAAAAATATATGTTATTTTTGAAGATAGTATCTATACAACCCCTACGCCGAAAGGCAAATTGTATGAAATTCCCCCGATAGAAAAAAAATCGCAAAGTATGCTCCGAAAATTTTTATTTTCAAGCCTGTCTCTATTATTTAACAAGTTATATGTATGAAAAAATTCACAGTGTTTCTTTAAACGTTGTTTTAGACAACCCCCACGAGATTTTTGCTCTATTCTAAACGAGTTGTTTTTCATTAAACATTTTCACAATTTTCGCTTCACTTTTATCGTTTGAAATATTAGCGCGCTCTCTCCAATATTCGTAATTACATATCTCTCCATCTTCTTCTTTTCGTGCTCGGTTACGGGGCCTTAAAAAGTTTGATTTTTTTAGTGTTATTTAGTGATGTGATTTATGGCACGAAACTTAAAGACCCAATTTCTGACACCCAAGTTAAATCTCTCAAGGCCAGTTGTTTCACAGATCTTCAACAATCCATCAAATTTCAAAGTTAATTTTCAATTTCAGTAAAAGTTCTTTTCACGTTCTGTTATAAATTCAGATCTGTGAAAAAAAATGTCCGTAATGATAACATAACAGAACTTGAACATCAAATTTCAAAGTTAATTTTCAAGTAAAAATTATGTTTCAAGTGAATTTTCTGTGAAAATTATGTCAATCCGTGTACCTATGTACGTAGGTGTACCTACGTACAAAAAAAATTGGTTGTCTGATAAGTCGGTTTACGGACAATAATTTTAAGTTATAACGTCATAAGAAAACATTGATGAAAAATTGCATTGGTGCGTCATAAGCCGAACGCTTAGGCCGAGCTTGCCCCTCTATCGCTTGTTACGCCCTCTCGCTTGCACGCTAGGCTCAGGCGGAACGTGACAAGAGTTATGCTTTTTCGTGCATGCAGCCGGTGTTCATCGATTTATAAGACGTTATCACGTCAAAATTATATCAGGTCATTCAGTGTACTTACAAGGATCAATTATTTCTGAAACAATGTGGAAATTGTTAGATTCAAAACTCAGCATCCAAAGCACTCGACAGTGTTACTCCGTTTTACATAGGTGAATGTATTTCAGCGTTTCATTTAGTGCTGTGAATTATGGTGCGAAACCTTCGACCGCCTAACACAAGGCAGATAGCCGATTGCACCGCAGCTAACGCGGAGCATACTAATTGCCGCTGAGCGCTGCACCGCCCATGTGCAATGTGCAATGGCAAAGACGACCCAGCGGATTGGAAGGAGGTCCGACCGGTTAGTCTAGCATCTATACTAGTCCCAGATAGCGATGGTACGCACGTCTTCGACGATCGCCCTAGGGCCGTTCATAAAAATCTTCCTTCTCAAACGTCTCCTTGTTTGAAAACGAAAAATACAGAAGATACTAAAATGTGAACATTTCGCGAACGTGTGAATTGTGTAAGAATTATGTTTTGCCAGGTTTAAAAACAATCCAAAAAATTGGTTGTCTGTAAAGTCGGTTTACGGATGATAATTTTACGTGATAAAGTCATATATAATAACGATGGAGTGGAAGAGAGATAGATGCGTTACAAGCCGAACGCTTGTTCCGCGTTCTCGCTTGCACGCTCGGTTCAGGCGGAACGTGACAACGTGACAATGAGTCATGTTTTTCGTGAGTTATAGTTATCGATTTATAAGACGTTGTCACGTCAAAAATTAAATGCTTTTATTTCATAAAATGCACACACGAACGATAAAATGAACGGTATGAGGTAGACATTTAACATTAAGCGCATACTTTTTTGCTGTAAAAATAATATGATATTATCATTGTAAAGTTTATATTTTTTCCTATCCGCGACGACTTATTTCTAGATTTGTAACACTTCGAATTCAAATGTCGCTGTAACGAAACACGGCATAACACCCCAAAAACAAATAACGAAAATACTTTTGGCCGTGAAAATCTAAAATCGTATCCAACTATTGTCACGATTATATTTACCACAACGGGGGGAGGGAGTTACCAGGTTGCTACCTCCTTCCTTCTTGTAATCATGATATAGTGTCAATTCTTAATAATAATAATAATACACGTCAGATTATCAGTACGTGGTAAGCGTGTTTTTTTTGTCTTTTTTTAGACCATATTTTTTTTACCTGCCCCCGCCCCCACTTTGCCATCTCAACGCCCCCGAGTTTTCTCTGGGTCTCCTACCGCCCTCTTGAAAGTCTCAAACACCCTCAAGGGGGCGTTATCGTCCACGTTTGGTACCTATGCTCTAGCCTCTAGCTGAATCCGACGAGACCTGTGATACTAAACGTGTACGTACCTGTGGTTGTGCGAGTATCCTTGTGCAAGTACTAAATTTGTACGTGTTCGATTATCATTATTTAGATATCGGGGACTCGCTGCAGGCGGTTCGTTTCGGTAGCCCCAATGAACTGAGCTAAATCTAATTGTGTTTAGATCAAAGGCATGGACATCTCAATCATCGTGCATAGTAATGAATTTTCACAATTTCTAGTTAAATAACAAAGTATCCGAACAAAATGCAATTATTATAATTTCGGACGGATGCCTTTCCTTGTTAGGAAATTGTAAGAATAAATTATCAGTCATCAAATTTTGTACGTATATATATATAAATATATATTTTTTTTTACATTAGCTCCACACTGGAGGCCCAGAAGAAAACAATTTCCCTCAGGGCCCATGTCATCTGAGATGCTGTGTAGAGGGTCTTTTTGAGGAGAGGAAAGAATGAATATTGGTTTTGAAGAGACCCATGTTGCAGGAAGGAGTAAACACAGAGGTCGGCAAATCGTTCCACAGCCGAGCAATTGAATACAAGAACGAGTCAAAGAAGCGACCCGTTCTCATGTGATAAATGTCAACCGTGTACACTTTACGTTGGGCACGCATTTGGCGTGTTTTCCGACTATGCACCGTTGCCGAAGGGATCAATGACGCTAGTTCCTCGGAGCATCTTCCATTGACTCACAGTCAAATTCGTTTTCCACCACATTGGAGGAAACTATACTTTTTTATGTTATAAAATAATAATTGATAACACAAGTATTGACTGCGAGTATTTTGAGGGTACTGGCTGTAGTGGGAAGGTTGCGTCGCACTCAAGCTGCCCAGGCCGCTCCATTTAGTTACTCTATTCGCAGTAGCTGAGGCTGGAAAAGAAATAGGGAAAATCTTACTGCACACGCAGGCAGTGGAGTATGTAGTGTATAGGCAATTGTCCACGTCGTGACTTGTAGGTGGGTCCCGCCAGCAGATAGCGGAGTGATGATCCTGGCAGTCCCCGCCCCGTCTTACCATCGGCCACATACATCTGCCAGGCATGGGCCCTGGATTGCAATCATAATGATAATGCCGTCCGTTCAGTGATCTCGCTTCCAAGGCCCTTCGGTCGTTGTCCGTCCGTATCAATACTCGCTCGATACAGTCACAGTAGTACACGCATCAAGTACTCCGTACTCGCAATCATGCCGTGCCACTCGAAACGTCTTGCATCTTGTATCGGTTTTCTTTTCTTTTCAAAGCCAAGCTGTGGAGATTGAACTCTGCATAACGTATGAAGATAGACTTCGTGGTGTGACCTTTGTAATAACGAACTATTGTAATGAAAGCAAGGGTCAAGTTGCAATGTCGAATGGATCGCCTACGATATAATAAGAGTGTCTGACGCGTACCAGAAGCGTTGTAATAAATCCTGAATGCCTTTGTAACATATAATTGAAGAAGAAGATAACACTTATATTCTAAAAGAAAATATGAAAGAAAACAAGACACAGAAAAATAGAACAATATAATAATAATATAATAAAATAAAAATATGCCTTTCTAACAGTTTATAGTATTATTTGCCTACATCTATGTAGGAGAAATCAAGAGTTGAATTTTATATGTTTTTTTAAATTATACTAAAAATACCAAAAACTATAGATTTTCTCGGAATGAACATATTTACCACTATTATAAATGCGAAACTGCGTGTGTTTGTTTGTTAAGCTTTCACGCATAAACCAATAAACCGATTTTGAAAATTCTTTCACCAATAAAAAGCTACATTATATGCGAGTAATATAGGCTGTATATAATGGTAATATCTGGCGTTATGAAATTATAAATATAAATATATTATATGTTTTCTGTCCGTAACAAAAGCGAGTTATTGCTAACGTCAGAAGAAAAGCAAAACAAATCTTTGCCGTGGAAACGATGTTGATGTATTTGCGGGAAATTTTATTTCAGGCGTCGTTGTTAATATCTCTCTCTAAAAGGGGGAAGAGGACGTGGGAGAGGAAGGGGAACAGGATGAATGGGAAAGGACACGCAGGTAGAAACAATTTCTTTATTAAATGGCATAGCAACGCACGCCGGGTACCAGCTAGTAATTATATAAAACTAAAACATGGTACATAATATAATTTTGCTCCCCTTTTCAATCAATTCAAAAATTTTGTTATTGTACGCAATAATATAATCTAATACCTACAGATTACAAAGCGTTAAATGCTAGTAAATTAACTTGCTAATTAATCTTGCTTATAGGGTTAAATATTTTACCTAGCAGATTACATGAAATGATTTATAAAATATAAATATTCATGCAGAGTTTAATGCAGTGGCCACACACAGCTATAAAAGCGCGAGCAGGTTTCTGTTGATCCCCGATCGCTTGTGTGTTGTACCGTCACGCCACGCTATCAAATATTTCTTCGTATGGTTGGAGTAATTATGAATTAGGGAGTTGCCTCAAAATGCCATTTCTTTGCACTGAATCTGTCAATTTGACAGCCGTCATCCGCCCATTTAGGCAGCTCCGTCATTAAAATGACCCCCTCTCCTGTTTTCCGCGGAGAGAGGGTTGCATAACTTTTCGTATCGCCTAATGAGCGGTTACGGCGTAAGATCTGTATGCATATGGTTGATCTGCGCATAAACCGCTTAGGTGTGACAGGTCTGAATGGATTGTATGGAGAGCGTTATTTGGCGGGCTATGATGTTTTATCTTTTATAGCTGTGTGTGGCACCGCTTTAAGAATCTCATTTGCTTCCTCTACACATTTCTATGGTGGTAAAATTTTGGTGTATGACCTTTTAAATTAGATTAAAAAAAAAACTCCTATCACCTCAAAAGAACACTAAGGCCATTCATGGAGATACTTACAAACTACGTGATTGTGCCACAACCACAAGTACCCTGCAGATATACTACTTTTTAATGCTAGTTTCCGTACACGGCGCTACCCGAAATATACTGAACTTGATCATTTTTCACGTGCAGCCGCGGAGTTAACACGTTGTCAAAGACTTTTTTTCCAACATCAATCCATGCCTTCTCCACTAAATCCTTTCTTACGTATTCTGGTAATATATAGTTACATAAACACGCATTTTTTTCCACTTCCAGAACAAATCTAACATTACTTTTATGTTCAGACGCCGTTTCTGTCAAACGTCAAACGAAAGTAGTAGACACGAATGCCGCAACGCGTAGCGCGCTACCAGCACCGTCGGTAGCGTGCTACTGACTTCAAACCGACAGCCGTCGCGTAGCGCCGTGTACGAACAACAGCGAAATTGTATGGCAGGTACTCACGAGCGGTGCACGTGCTACGCGTATGGGGCTCGGGTTGCTTGTAAGTAGCTTCATGTACGGAGGCACTAACACGTAAAATATTACATGTGTTAAAATTTAATGTTATTTTTGTGACATGTTGATAATAATGATAAGTTTTCATTTTCAAGGTGTAGTAACATTACATTTGTTTGCTTAGAATATTGTTAAATTTTGGTGAGATCCTTATTTAATTGTTTGTAGTAGATTTTGATGTTTTCGTTACTTATCTCTTCTTTGCGACATATTCCCAGAGTCTTTCATTTGTTCTCTCTTGTGCACACGGCACAAGTACCCATCCGTTCGCATTCGATTCTGACGTACTTGTTCGGCTTCACATTGCATATTGGGAATGGCTTGTTCAATATCGCAATGATCTGCGCCCTGCAACCTGCGATGCAACTGAATAGTAACATTCAAGGTGGATGCACATTGCATATCACAGCCCAGCGGATTGCCTAGGCTCGCAAAAACAAGAAAAACGCCTCCGCGGAAACTGGAAATAGCATAATATGTATTATTGCCATTTGCAATGAAATAAACCAATCTCTGGATATACCCAGCTCAGATGATATTATCTGAAAGACTTACCAGCAATACACGGAGATACTTAATTATTTAATTGATTGCATTATTTTATCCATGCACTCACAATACGATAAGATACAAAATATATATTAAAAATTTACAACCTCATCTGAACGGATGTTGCACATAGTATATACAGTGTAATCTGTGCGTTGAACTGTTATTTAATTGCCTGATACCATGCGAGCGTGCATTTATTTCCAGTTTAATTAAATTATATGATATTAAACAAACACACAGCTTAGTTTTAATACGATACAAAAACTATACAAATAATAGTAATATATTTATGGTTTTTACTGAATTAGAACAGAAATTATGGCATGTAAACGACTAATTTAACTTTTAGGTTTTCTTTGTTTATTGAATTGTTTGTTACATTAATTTTAGGATTTTTCGACCACCATGCTAGACACATGCCCGTGTGTGGTGGTCGATTTTCTATACAGTACATTAACATATAAGCAATATAAAAAATGTGCGAGAATATAAAAAATATAAAATAATAAAATATTAAAGAAGTATTATAGAATACAAAAGAATATAAAATTATGTAAATTGCTAGAGTAATGTAAAAGAGTTAGGAAGAATATAAAATAATATAGTACTAAAAGTTTAGAACGTAAAAAGCATATATATATACTAGAAAGAATTAAAAAAAAAAAATAGGTGATTATAAAATATATAAGATCAAAGTAAGTGCTACATAATAAGCAAATAATTAAAGGTTTTTTATTACGATGGAAATCTGTGTGTGCGTGGTTATATTGGTAGATAAATTATATTACACCAATTTTTTGTACAAATAATCTAAATAAATGTCTATTTCCTGATGGTAAAAATTTGATATTCTCCAAAATTTTGATTTATTATTTTTATTCAATTCAGCTTTTTTGAAGGTCATGCTCTGCAATATAATATTTATTCAT
This sequence comes from Glyphotaelius pellucidus, assembly GCA_936435175.1. Taxonomy (NCBI): domain Eukaryota; kingdom Metazoa; phylum Arthropoda; class Insecta; order Trichoptera; family Limnephilidae; genus Glyphotaelius; species Glyphotaelius pellucidus. The sequence goes on from OW386550.1 coordinate 13,951,514, forward strand.
TGAAAAAGGCTAATAAATACTAATAAATCTAAAAGACAATTTATTTTTTATTTATTTATCTATGTAAAGTATGTTTACGTTGGGTTTTTCGATGCCTGTCTCACTAGGATATACCTGTGTCGTGACAGGCTTAGAGGTACATAAACGAATATCGTAGTTACAAAATAGTTAAAGTTAAGTACATATTAATTTGAATACAATCATCATAATCATCATCATCAGTATAATAATACGTGAAGCAAAAACTTTGTACTCCTTTTTACGAAAATTGCGCGGACGAAGAAGTATGAAATTTTGCACACTTATAGTTTATACAGAGAAAGAGTGCAGAAAGCTAATATTTTTTTTTTAATTATGCATAAAAAATACATTAAATCGTTAAAAAAAACATTACAATTACAGTCGAATTTCGACCATTGGGCGACCACTAGTTAAAATAGAAAGGTGATTGGAAATGTGGGTAAATCCTTTAAAGAGAGTTATCATTTAAATGTAGGAAGAGATGAAGTAAAGCAGTAAATCCTGTCAAATATACATATAATTGAAACAAAACAAGACACAAAGGTTACGGTCCCAACTGGAGATCGAATATAGGATCTCTGTCTGCAAGATTGTTTATCTCTGTCAAGACAGAAATTTTTGGTTCGATCCCCAGTTGCGACCGATACCCTTTTATTTTGCCCCAATGAACTGAGCTAAATCTAATTGTGTTTAGATCAAAGGCATGGACATCTCAATCATCGTGCATAGTAATGAATTTTCACAATTTCTAGTTAAATAACAAAGTATCCGAACAAAATGCAATTATTATAATTTCGGACGGATGCCTTTCCTTGTTAGGAAATTGTAAGAATAAATTATCAGTCATCAAATTTTGTACGTATATATATATAAATATTATTTTTTTTTACATTAGCTCCACACTGGAGGCCCAGAAGAAAACAATTTCCCTCAGGGCTCATGTCATCTGAGATGCTGTGTAGAGGGTCTTTTTGAGGAGAGGAAAGAATGAATATTGGTTTTGAAGAGACCCATGTTGCAGGAAGGAGTAAACACAGAGGTCGGCAAATCGTTCCACAGCCGAGCAATTGAATACAAGAACGAGTCAAAGAAGCGACCCGTTCTCATGTGATAAATGTCAACCGTGTACACTTTACGTTGGGCACGCATTTGGCGTGTTTTCCGACTATGCACCGTTGCCGAAGGGATCAATGACGCTAGTTCCTCGGAGCATCTTCCATTGACTCACAGTCAAATTCACTTTAAAGAGAGTTATCATTTAAATGTAGGAAGAGATGAAGTAAAGCAGTAAATCCTGTCAAATATACATATAATTGAAACAAAACAAGACACAAAGGTTACGGTCCCAACTGGAGATCGAATATAGGATCTCTGTCTGCAAGATTGTTTATCTCTGTCAAGACAGAAATTTTTGGTTCGATCCCCAGTTGCGACCGATACCCTTTTATTTTCTATGTCTCGTTCTGTTTCATATTTCGTTCCGATTAATTAGTACCAACTATTACTTTCTTCAATGATTATTATTATAAAGGTCAAGCATTCCCTTGTTAGAGTAACCTGACAGTGCATAATGGAATTCCTTCTACTTCCATATTTAGTAAGTGGGAAAATGTTGCTTACGCGATGATGGACGACTTACCTAGTAAAGGACGGAACCCGCGACGCCCGGATGAGAACCCGATGACGCTCAGACACTCAGCTTATAACCTTCGTAATATACTCGTACCTTGTATTTTGGCAAACTGTTTCAAATAAACGTACATACTGCGTACCTATGTTCTATGCAAAATAGAATTTAAAAAATGTTTCAAGAACAAAAGGCTACTGCTGAGTTATATATGAATATACATTTGTTTGAAACCACTTTAATAGTTATTGCTCTGCCGCTTTCGGAACGAATCTTCCTTCACCATGAGAATATTTAACAAATTTATGGGTTTATATTGTAATTATTATGACAAGTCACAAAGTAAATACTGCTTTCTTCGATTAATTATTTCATAGTTTAATGTGGTTCTAATTGGAATCTCGAAAGTGATTATATTCGTAACGATAAATGTCTACAAACTCTTTAAGAATGTATGTCAATACAAGAATGTATGTTATTATTTATTATTTTATAATCGCTCACGCGACAGAAACAAACTTTAAATTTTGATGTTTAAACCCTTTTTGAGGGGATTATGTTCCTCAGGGCCTCCTGTGTGGAGCTAATATAAAAATAAAATAAAAACATTTGATTGGTGGGAAAACGAATGGGTGGTTTTTAGTAGTAATCTCATGTAGACACTTTCCTCTCGTCTGAAAGGACAAGTGTGCAAAATTTCATCAATATTTGAATAAAACTAAATTTATATTAAAAAACGTTGCCCTGACTTTACGCAAATTTTTACCAAATTTCATGTAGATAATGACCTTCCTCTTTTTTTGCAGGTCAAGTGTGCGAAATTTTATCAGTCTCGGAGTAAAACTTTACGCCCGGTATCCGCCTTGAGCGTTCCTCAAATAACTTACTGTACTCGCGAACAAACGAGACCCTACCGAGGGTAATACATCATTCAGTGTTTTGTCTGTCGTAATATGTAGTCCTCAGATTTCGGGCATAACCCTTCGAAAATGACTTATGACTATTTTATCATTCTCTCATAAATATTTACGATCTCCATAATAATTTTATCGATCTACTTTACGTTTTGCTGTGACTGCGATTTTATATTTCAAAGGGGTTTTCTTGTTCTTGAATCATTTGTCTATTTTATTTACTCTGTATAAATTCTGTATTATTTATGTTCCATTCGAGCTTTTATGTCTGAGTATAAAAATAAAATCTTGAGAGTAACTTCAGTATGTATTTTCAATCAAATGGCTGCTGGATTTAGTGAAAAGATAATCGTGTTCATTGTCTTGACTGAAAGGTAATGTATTTGTGGTGTATTGATTATCCATGTAGTTTCAGCTTCTTTCAATAGATGTCGATAGGTTAGTTTATAATATGAAGTTCTGCCATATCCCAACAGATGGCAGCTGAGTTAATTATCAGAAGTGTACCATCTATCGCCGTGTCTTATGTATGTACGAACGGTTACGATAATGGCCGAAGGCTTCATTGAGGTTGAGCGGGCTTCCTCAGTTAGCCCGTCGGAGCAATAGGACTGCTTTGTAAGGACGTCTGTCCAGTTTAACATTCATAAATGAGCCCTTGCCCGGAAGAATGTTGTATCCAACACTATTCTAGTTCCGAGAAAAATTGAAAAAAACGAAACCAGTTATGTTTCACAACATTTTATATTTAAAATACATAAAACATATCTTAAGAGTTTTAATTGAAAAGTGGTCTAGAATGGCAATTAATTTAGAGTCAATTACTAGAATTTACGCTGAAATTGTGGAATAATGTTGTATATGAACACTTTTACATACAACGTCATTCCACCTTGTATGTGAAATAATATGTGGAATAATGTTGTATGTAACGTACAACGTTATTCCACGTTCCACATACAACGTTATTCAAACGTATAAAACGTTTATTTTTTACTCTTCCCTTACAGAAAGCAACTTGCTCTTCTTACATAAATGTACACATGTCATTAATGTTTCTGAGCTTAAAAAGCAAAAAAAAACGATATGTATAAATGAAACCATTTACGTTCTAGATATTGTCTTGAGATCAACATACAACATTATTCCACAAAACTGTTTCAACGGTTAAAAAAGAGGGTTAATAATATTTTTTCTGGACAAATTCTACTTTCCTGCATTCTTCAGCTTCTTGAATTTGAAGACTTTCTAGTTGAAGCCGTAAGACGTTCGTTTCTCTATTTATTCCCACAAATTAAACCATGCGCCGTGATTTTGATAAATGGCGTTATACAACATTCTTCCACAAACCAAACTTTAAAAGGCTGCCACAGGCCTAAAAAAACCATTACCATAATTCCTACCTTTAAAGATGCGTGTTAATATGCCCATCATTATTCCAGTAATAACTCAACATTGATAGTTTTTTGGATACAACATTATTCCGGGCAAGTGCTCAAATATTCACACTAGTAATCAAAAAACTAGTAATCATTCGAACTATATACCTATTGGAAGATACCCAACACATCTCAAGTTATCTTACTATTGGAAGAAGAGACATAACAGTTTTAGATTAATGTTTTCATTATCTATGTTGCAGCTTTATATCCATGTGGAACATACATAATGTAGTAGGATCTAACATTAAGACGAGAAATCTCTGGCACTTACTGCTGGAGTAAAGTAGGTATATCATACTAGAAGAGCGTTTACCCCGTCTGGGATTTGTCAAGTCCGTATAATCTTTTTCGTTCCGGGAATTGGAGACGGATTCTTGTTGTTTAGGTCCACTCGATACTAAGTAGGTACTGGTAGTAACGTGGGTAGATACTGTGCCAAGAACCAACGTAGCCTCTGTAAGTAAAGCCTCTGTAAATCCTGAGATAAACCAAGAAACATTTTTCAAAAAGGATTATTTTTTGCGCAAATGTTTATGATTATTAATGTAAGGCGATACTTTATGCCGAGCGTCCCGCTTACGTGTATTATTATTCTTCTGTCTTGGGCGTTCGTTCTTTATACCCGGCCTGTTCCACGCTCGAGACATTTCCCCGAAAAGCCTGCGAAAGTTACAAGTTCCTAGCGGTGTGGTTGTGCGGTGGAGCCTCCGGTTGAGAGTGACTCCTTACCCCTATTTACATATAGTTGATAGAGCCAGTTTGGCGTATCTATGCGGGATGTGAGGCGAGATTAACTCGTTAAAAGTTAGTTTTTTCGAGGAAAACTCTACTGTGGAAACACCGCCACCGGGTAGGTATTACAGCTATATCGCGTTTTCTCGTATATCCCCTCATCATTTTTTACCCTCTCCGAATTATGGGGTCCTGGTTGCCGGAAAAGGTCCGTGTTATATTTCTTTTTCTTAGAACTTTGTGCCGTATCTACAAAAAATGGTTCCTTAGCTTTTGATTTGGTTTTTGGCTAACTAATTTTTATTTATTTTCAATGCTATTTCGTCGGGAGTTCTCGGTAGTTTCCAATTAACGTTGCTAAGGAATTTTACTTCCAGCTGCTGTCTTGGCTCACGCAATATGAATATTATCGTGCTAATGTCGAACTAAATTGTAGATTAAGAAATGCTTTTATCAAAATTTGCGACTAATGTCAAATGCGAATCCGCTCCGTGCGATTAAAGTGAACTCAATGTTGGCCATATTCAAAGGTCAAACTAAATCCTCCGGATTCCTGTTTTTTATAGCAACGAATTGTTTTTTAATCATATTATATTTTTATCGCCATCAAAAAAGGTTCACTTAAGTTCGAGAACAATGAACTATCGCGGAAATACATTTATTTATTGATCTATAAGTTAGATCACGCTGAAAGATGTAATATACTTAAGTGCACAAATTAATGTTCATTCCAACAAACTTTCTTATTTACTTACAGAATTTTCTACTTAAACAGCTATCTAACTAACTAGTCATCACGCCGTTTACCGCGGGGGAAGGCAGAGGATAGACCACCACATAGCTGTCTCGGTACACACTCCTTGCTTCATTCGTATTCACAAATCGTCTCATTCATATGACCTGTGTGTCATTTTTTTATGTATTTACCAATTTTCTGTTGCATTTTCATTATAGAGTTGCATGGCTCGGTACATGAAATGTTTTTACGTGGCTAATTTTTTCCACGTCGGTAATCTTATGCAGTTTGCATTTTTTGTGCCATGTCCGTTGTCCGTGTTTCTCACTTTATGTAAATAAAATACAAGACTTGTCAAGTACGGTTTCCCGACTTGAATCGGTATTTGAATAGCTTTGATCTATAGAGGAATTCTTTCACCCTGGTAAACCGTCACATCCTCGTATTCATGCCTCAGTAGATGGCTCCGCTTGTGAGCAATTCACTGGACACTGTCGTATAACACTATACTGTCTGTAGTCTATAATTTATACCTCCTGCGCTTTCTATGCTCCTGGGAGGGCTGTGGGAATCTTTCCTACCTGGTGTGCCCGGTCCAGTGCACCGATCCTACCACACCTCGCTTCTTTATAATATCATTTATTTTTGTTTATTTCCTTTGAGCCGCTCTTCTACAAAGAGGGCCTGTGTCGTTTTAATGACTGTCAATTTGCGGTGTCGTTTTTATTCCCGCGTCTGTCTCCTCCATCTTCTGCGCTCCGGGCGATCGTTATGCGGCTGGCGTTGCAATGCTGTGCTGTTATTTTTCTGTATTTTCTCCGTGTGAACACGGTATTAGCAGTTCGATTGTGCTTCCATGTTTGGTGTCTCTCCTTCGCTTTTTTCTTGTTTTTCTTCGTAGAATTGTGTATTACCACTTCCTACACGCCGAAGCAGAGATTCTCAAACTTATTTATTTAGTTCTTTGCCTTATTTCGATTTCCAAAAATATCTAAAGCTTTTTTGCCTAATTACTAACATTCTGCGGTCTTGAATGTCGGTCTAAGTATTGTACTATAAATATATTAGGGTTTATATATTTAAATATACTAGGTTTCCCTGGAAAATAAATGATCTTGTATCATTGCGGTGTACACCGTTCATATGTATGATTCTCGAGACAATTTATTTATTTCTGTACCCATACATACAGTTTTCAGATTTTTATATTTATTACGCACACAGATCTTTAACATTTGGTACATGTGGTGACAATATTTTTTAGTATTAAGCAATGGTTTCATATGGTTTACAATTGGATAAAATAATCTAAACATTTTCAGAAATAATATTTTTACATGAGAGATTCATTTAGCTAGTAATACTAGCACTAAGAGGACCTGTGATGATGTGTTCACATGTTTTAGATAAAGACTTATTCTGCCGTCAAAAGTAAAAACACAGCATCGACCTCGTGACTCTCAGGGAGGATACTGTGCTTATACCTACGAAGGAAGTATTGTATATTAGGTCAGTAGCAGATACAAACGTTAACGTACATCATAATAATATGTCGACATAGTAACAGTATCTATTAAGAATGTAGTGAAAAAAAGAAAAGAATTCTATGGAAGTAGTTCAGACGGAAAAGGGGTGCATTATTGGATAATCTAAGATTTAACAAAATAACTAGCGCACAAAATTTTTCGCTTGCATTTCCGTCGTCGAACAGCTTTCTGCTGCCCCTATTGTTAACGATTTAGTCCACCTTGGGAATCACTGCAATAAAGTGTGTAAAGGCGTACCGCTGACAGAACCACTTTGATCTCTCACTCTTTTCATAAACACTCTTTCATAAAAAAAATCTTTACATAATGATGAGTTACAACAACTGAGCTCTCAGTGGCAGGACAAACTAAGAACGTCATCATAGAAGTTTTCATAGCTAAAGAGGTTTGAGTGGGAAGATTAGTTTAATTAAATTAGGTACCCTCGAATCTATTTGAGAGCATCGGGCTAATGTTGGAGCTGATAATTTCACTAGTGACAATGGTAGTTTGTATCGCACCGAGTCGATAAACGCCGAGTTAATGGGCTTGATAATGTTGTTTGTTTCAAGGAAAGTTATAATTTACGAGTGTTTCTCTTGTTCGTTTTATTGTTATCTTTGCGGAGAGAAAATATACCTAGGCGATTTGTAATTGTTTGACCTCTTTTATTTCCAATATATTTTACTTGTTCTGCAAACAGCGCGATACCATATCTTTCATTTCTGTTTGATTGGATGATGTACATATCTGCTAGGTATCTTTATGTTGAGATTCACAAAAAGATTTATTATCATTCTCTTTATTATTCCTGTTCCATACTTTATATTATTTTCACCCTCATATTAGGTATATCATCTAATTAAAGTTGTGTGAAAAATATATTGAGATTCTTTTCTGTTTTCGGTGGTAGTTACCTATCTACCCAGCTATAATTAAAACTTAAATACATTTATTATCATTATTAGGAAATAACTTAATTATTCGTACTGCTCACACTGAATAGGTGTGAAGGTACTCCCAAAACTGATGTCGCCGGTTTTTATATACTTGGTCCCAGACAGACAGATCGATAAAATTGAGCCTGTTCATGAAAGAATTTCAATATTTGAAAATGTTAAATCACGAAATGCGTCAGTTTATCTGCTACGAATAGAATTGTTGCATTGTCAAACATACTAAATTCGATAGTAACTTTGGTTGAAAGAACTCGGATTTTTTGATGAATTTATGATTTTAATTGTCATTTTCAAAATTGGAACTTGTGTGAAGAATTCAGACAAGCGATAAAATATCTACGACATTTTAACGGAAAATTATTTTACGGGGTTTCCGTCGAAGCCTGAATCAAATTAGCCCCTCAGAAACTGGGCTTATGGTACAGGGCATGGAGATAGTTAAACAGTACACAACTGCCGATCCTGTACAAATTGCAAGTGAGCCCCACTGGTGAATTTGGCAGTCGCCTTTGATCTAGAGCCCCAAAATACAACCCTAGACTCTGTGCAGAAACGGGCGGTCCGTGTGATAGATTCCCTCATCTTAAACGGATTACAATCTTTAGAGCACAGCCGTCAGTTAGGTATGCTATCTTTGTTCTACTGGAATTACAATGCAAGATGTTCCGAAGAACTAGCGTCATTGATCCCTTGGCACTGGCGCGTAGTCGAGAAACAAGCCAAACGCGCGACAAACATACGTACATGTTTGATATTTGTCACATGAGAACGGGTCGCTTCCATGACTCGTTCTTGAGTTCAACAGTCTTTCGAGACCCATGTCCTCTCCTTCCTCACGGCCTTCTTATTAATGTAAAAAATTCTCATTCATAAAAAAAAGTAATTTACAAAATAGGAACTGAATTTAATTGTCAAGAATTTAGATTATCACGTTCTGCGCTAACATTTAATAATTTTGTTTCAGAATAACGGTTTTTCATTTTCTTGATAAATCGTTGTTTCATCCTAAAATTCGTTTGAATTTGATAGTTAAGTAGTTTTTCTTTCATTCTGTAATAAGCTTTTTAGAATAAGCTGGCTTCTATTGAAATACAAGTAAATTGTAGGGCCAATTGTTTTACGTAATAGGCAGAGTTTATTTAAGGCAGATTTTTTAATACGAAATGGTGGATTTAATTTATAAAACATGCAAAACAAATTTGATTAAACGGGGAGTTTTCTATATCAAAGGTAGAGAAAAGTTCCATGACTTCAAAAACAATGGCAGTAATTTTACATTGACAACAATTTAAAATTTATATTAGTTGGCGAAAGTTTAGTATTTGACGGAAGAAATTAAATCAGGGAAAAGTTATAAAAGAATATATTATAAAGAGAAGAAAAGACTACAAACTTTCGAGTTTATTCGGAAAAGTTGTTTTATTGGAAAGGCGAAATTGCTTTTCGATACAAAAGGCCTTCGTTAGCGCCGATAACTGTTCTAAGGGCGTAAGTCGGATTCCGCGAACAAATTGCACTCTTTATTCTTCATTACATAAACACTTTAGATAGTTGCAATAGTTTAAAATAAACAATAAAATAGTTTAAAATAAACTCATCGAAGCTGAAACCAGTAAATTTATATTTATTTATTTAATATAAACGGTATACATATACCGTAAACACGGATTACCTATCACAAAATCACAGTTAAATAAGAAATAATAGAAAAGAGTACAACAGTTAATTGTGGCTTTTGATTAAGAAATGATACCAGAGATAAAATTGTATATAGAATTCTATAGTGCAAATAAAATTAATCCTGATAAATTAATTTGATAGTATAGCCTTCTTGTACCTAGCTTCCTAAAAATTATTTATATAAAATAAATAAATATTTTACTCGGTTCGATGCCAACTGAGAATAAAGTCAACTCAACACCTCTTTGAAAAGTCATTAAAAGCTATGAATTTTTTTTTTTTAAAATAACCCTAACCTATTTAATCAATTTTTTATGTATTTTTTTCATCATTCTTAATGACTTTTCTGAGGTGATTCTGAATTGGTTTCATTCTGAGTTGGCCGGTCACCATTTGACTTACACTTACCTGGAAAAGATTACGGAAGATAATATAAGCAGGGTTAAACAGCACGTACCTGAAGGATTTTAACCAGCGATTTAATATTGAGAGTAAAAAATATAGATGTCATTTCATGTCATCGCACGTCGTAACTGAGCGGTCGGGTTTATGTCAATGACGTGATGACCAATCCGTCTCGCTCCAGCAGCAAGGTAACACACGAAACAGCGCTGGTGTCTTGTAATCCCCTCTGTAGGAGGTGATTAGTGGCGACGTGTTATTGAAAAATATTTTTATTTTACAAAGATATTATCGAACAGCAAAATGACATCTACATTTTATTCCAAATATGCACAACAATCTCTATGAAAAAGTTTAAAATCCTTATATACATACCACTTATTTATACATAATACAGACGTCGCGCATTGGTAAAAACTCTTGTACATTGAAGTCTGGCGTCACGAAATTTGCCCAGTCTCCTGTCATATGTCTGTTTTCTAAGATTAAAAAGATATAAGTTTTCTAATTTAACGTAACTATTTTCAGCGCGCGACTTCAAATTATTCATCATGCGCTTGTATAAGTTTGAAATTTCCACATAATTGTCAAAAATAAGGTAAAAGTTACTGTTTGTTTTAAAGTTTTTTTAATAATATTTTTTCAACTTTCCACGCAGCATCCCCAAAGATGACATTGAGCCTTAATAAATTTTCTCTGGGGCTCTTGTGTGGAGTTAATACAAAAGTAAATTAGAAAAAAATATGTCCAAACTCGGAAAAGTCATATTCGTACGAGACACATAAAATGAGCAAAAAGAAAACTAAAAAAATTGATTGTCTGTAAAGTCGGTTTACGGACGATAATTTTACGTGATAACGTCATATAATAACGATGGAGTGGAAGAGAGATAGATGCGTCACAAGCCGAACGCTTGTTCCGCGCTCTCGCTTGCACGCTCGGCTCAGGCGGAACGTGACAATGAGTCATACTTTTTCGTGAGTGCAGCCGGCGTTCATCGATTTATAAGACGTCATCACGTCAAAATCATTTACTTTGGTTTATTTATTAAACAAGAGACGTGAAAACCCTTTTTTCTAATAAGATTATCCGGTATTCATGTAAGCCGGAGAAAATCCGATAAAGCCTTGCCATTATAACACCATAAAACATCACACATCGCCACGTTAGTCCATGTTCTTGTTAAGGTCTTGCAGAATGCAGGAGGCATAATGTGTATATATTATGTCACGTTGAATGATTTTCCACGTCCTGCCCAGTGCGCATTGCCCACCTGGACGCTTCTCAGGGCGGCCGCCGCGCCGTCCGATCGCACCCGACTATCGGTGCAACATACCCGGCCACCCAATCGCCTCTTCACTATATCAATCAATATCACTGGGTGCTATGATAATTATACGAACTTGGCTTAGAGTTCATTAAGATTATTTTTAAGGCCCCGTCCCGAGCACGAAAAGAAGAAGATGGAGAGATGTGTAATTACGATTGCTGGAGAGAGCGCGCTAATATTTCAAACGATAAAAGTGAAGCGAAAATTGTGAAAATGTTTAATAAAACACAACTCGTTTATAATACAGCAAAAATCTCGTGGCGGTTGTCTAAAACAACGTTCAAAGAAACACTGTGAATTTTTTCATACATATAACTTGTATAATAGACAGGCTTGAAAATAAAAATTTTCGGAGCATACTTTGCGATTTTTTTCTATCGAGGGAATTTCATATAATTTGCGTTTCGGCGTGGGGGTTGTATAGATATTATCTTCAAAAATAACATATATTTTTTTAAGAGCTTAAAAACTTCAAATGTTCAAGGGAGATTTGCAAGAAATTCGGATAGTTCCGCCTTAGATAGACTTTTAAAATGATATTTAGGGGCGCAATCATCACAAGATATTCGTAATTATAACAGTGTTTCATATTTGGCTCAAACTTGCATTAGAATGACAACTTAAATTATAATACTAATTAAAACCATACAAAAAATTATGTTCCTCTTAAAAAGTAAAGAAATCTTCCAACTTGACAATACTAAATACTGTATATTTTGCTTTTTCTCAATCCGTAATCACATGTGTAATTAGGATAGAATAATATTGCACGAAATTGTGTTGAAACATGTCTTGGGGGAAGTGTAACCAAGGGCCAGTTTGAATTTGAACAATTAATCATATGAATGGGGTATTTCCACAAACCAGGTATACCGCTAAAAACATGTGGAAGATTTAAAGATTATTTTTCTGAACATGATTATCGCATTAAAAATGTTAAATTTTGATATTTTCATTCATAATTATTGATTTCAAAATACGCGTAAACGCAACGAAACGTAAACGGCCCATAACTGCTTGTACGATTCATGACGTCGCAAGAGTCGCCGTTCCGAGGTTTATCACCGTGTTACTATCAAAAATCTAAACATCCTAGACTTTTTCGGGGTTATGGACGGTTTTATTTCATATTTAAGATGATTGTTTATGATTGTGTTATGTTTCTACAGTTTTATATAATATTGTTCAGTTGTAATGACTGACAGTAGCATTTTTAACGGCGTAATCCGACAACTTGTCTAAAATAGACGCTACAATGAATAACAATAATTTTCTAAGCCCTAAATTTCGGGATTCTAAGACGATATGGTAATGAAAACATTTTTTTTTACACAAACTCTCATATTATATACGTTATATACTGGTTTCAATATTTTGACAAAATAGAATTTATTCCGGCCCTTTTCTTGTCTTGATTTAAAATAAATAAAAAATATATTTTTTAAACGTTTATTATAAAATTTATATACACAATTTATATATACATACATATTAACGCCGGGATTGCTAGTCGAGAGCCTTACCCCTCGACCACGGAGGCAGTCATTATTGTGTAGATATCCATCTTACGACTGCATACAAAGGTGTTTCCACGTTTAAATTATGAATTTAAATAGTCAATAACGAAAGGTTTTTTTTTGTAGCTTAAAATTTAAATCTGAAAAAAGGCACGAGGGCTCCATCGAAGCCTCCTTCTTCTTCTTACTGTACTATAGGGCCAATATATACTGCAGATAGTACACAACTGCTGACCCTGTACAAATCGCAAGTCCACCTGTTGAATTTGGCAGCCACCTTTGGTCTAGAGTCCCAAAATATTTGAAAATTCAGAAAGCATAAACGGGCGGTCCGTTCGATAGATTTCCCTCTCTAACAAACGGATTGCAATGTTTAGAGCGCAGGTTTCAGATGGGAATGGTGTCCTTGTTCTACCGGTATTTCAATAGAAGATGCTCCGAGGACCTAGCGTCATTGAACCCTTCGGCGGTGGTGTCAAACACATTAAACGCACTCCCAACAATTGTACACAGTCGATATTTTTTGTCGCCTTAGAAATGGTCGTTTAAACATCTTATTTTGGGTTTTTCTTGTAGTATTTGTAAACATGTCTACCAAACTATACATGTTTTGCAAGTGGGAAAATATAGGATAAATATAAAGATATAATTCGAGCAAACTGGAAGTCAATAAATAACACCAAGTACAACTTACGGACTCACTACAGGCGGCGATCGCATGATGAGAGGCGCCTGTGACGTCACATAGTGACTGGTGGCAAAACCATCGTTTTGGTGGCATTTTAAAAAGGCGTATTTTAAAACGTTATAGAAAGTTAAGTCGTCGTCATAAAAATAAAATAAAAATTCCGTTATCATCGTAATTTTTTGCTTAATTTTTTTCAATAATAAAAAAAAATTGTGGAAAATATTTGTATAGACCCACTAGTAAAAGCACAAAAAACAAAGATTAATTTGATAGATCATTATGTGTATAGTTTCGTAGTATATGTACATATAGTGAAATATAGTTTCTAGTACCAAAATTAGACTTTATGACAAAACCGGCGCTGAACAAATCATCCAAATATTATTTACCAGCTGGTACCCGGCATGCGTTGCTATGCCATTTAATAAAGAAATTGTTTCTCCCTGCGTGTCTTTTCCCATTCGTCCCGTTCCCCTTCCACCTCCCCTTTCTCTTCCGCGTCCCCTTCCCTTCTAACGCTCCCACTTCGCCTCCTCCACCGTTCCTCTCTCCACTCTACTCCCCCCCCTGCCCCCTCCACTATTAAAGATTAATTGTCTATAAAATGTAATACAAAAATGATGAATATAAAAATGGCGTAGCGAAGTTCGTATACCGCGTAAGTGAAATAATTTTAACAAAATTAAAATGTAAAATACTCACTTTTCGTGATAATAAAGCTAAAACTTAAAAAAAACTCTAAGAAAAGCGGAGTAAGACATAAATAATCAAAATTTAAATATGTGGTGTTTTACAAAGTGATTCGTTTTCATTCAACCAATTAAATTAATCATTCAGTTCACATCTTTCTTACTTTACATACATAATATTACTGTACACAATCTATTACACGTGCATAATGAAATATTATCTATTATAATTGAATTAATTTATCTATCGAGTAAGCAGAAATAAAATTTAAAAAAGCTTACAAAGTAGAGAAATTCTACATAGTCGCTGTCTGCCCGCATGTTGTGTTGTGTGTCGTGTAGTGCATGATGGAAGGGCGGGTGCGAGGGCGGATCGATGTGACGATACTCACCAGGTAGGCGGCTAACCGCCCGCCGTCACATGGGTACACCGTGTACGTGGACCCACACACGCGACCGACCTTACCTCTGCAACTATACTCGGTGCAATACTGTGCAATGTGCACTGTGCACGTACTACGTATTACTGTACTACCGATCGGCCACGATGCTTCATCATGGGGAATTTACAAATTGGACAGATTGTGTTACCGAAGATTTGAAATTTAATTGCCGGCAACCCGTGTGTTTATTATATTATTTTTTCCTTGTACGTAATATTACTTTACCTGCTTCACTAGACAATGTCTCTTCTGAGGGGTTTATTGACAACATTTCGCTCTTTGGTTTTTTAATGGTTTACACTACAAATTGCAATATTTTTTTACCCTTGACTTTGATACGACAATGCTTTCTATATTATGTCTGCATTGAACAACAACGCCTTCCCTTTGTTTGAGAAAACTAATTAAACCCAATTTATGAATAATTGATTTTCTAGGCGTTTTCTTTCTTTTATAAATTTGCGTTAGACGCTGGTTGAGGAAGAACTTTTGACTTCTCTAGCAGGACTCTCTCGACCTACCGCCGCAGTAAAAGTATATTTGGATACGGATCGACCGGTCAGTGGTGATTGAGCATCGCTTCTGGGTCCCACCCGGGCGTCGCGTGTTCGATTCCTCGGCTGGCTAAGTCCTCCATCGCAACACAACAACAGATAGTAGGAGATTTTTAAACATTGTTGGGTTATTCGTAACCCGGGAATGTTTGTCTTTCTTTAAAAAAAAAATTAAAAAATTGGATTTATATGTCCGTCACTCCACTCCCAGATACACTGACGCCCAGATTCCTACCCATCCCTCATACCTATTTCCTTCTCAGAACTTCCTCTCATTATTTTATTTTAAGACCCTCCACCCAGCATCCCCAAAGATGACATCCTCTTATGCGGAGCTAATACGTAAAAAAAAGTTCTTGTTCATAGTGGAGGGTGCAGGTTGCAGGTAGTAAAAGTTTGAAACATCGTAAAAAACACACGTTAAACATAATACTCGTAACATATATAGTCGTAAACAGTAATATAGTCGCTTACATGCTTCAAATATTTTTTTTGTCTTCTGAACCATGTATTTGATTCCGATAAATACATTTTAATAATTATTTGAATATTTAAGTAGATACATGGATGTTTAAAAGGAACGATGGTAACAATTGGACCAAAAAAAACATTTAGGAAGAACCCGCGAGATATGCATTCGATTATTTCATTTCCAATTAGATCTCGAATCGATAATTTCTAAATGCATCTCCAATATACCCATCACTAACGAACACCGGATACAAGTACCCTGGCGCTTTGACTTCAGAGAACTTCCCTTAATAAGCCTTCTAACGATCTTTATTACCGCTTTGAGTGCGCTCAGCAACACTTCATTATTGGAGTCGGAGAATTACAGCCAAGACGCCTGCCACTGGAAACTTTGTCCGAAGCTGAATGCCATTATTCAATTCGTATTATGATCCATTCACTTCCACACATGTGTTCATTGCACACATTCACACAAAGTGCATGTGCGATTTTGCAATGTGCGCTTGTGAGTTAAGTACCTAGCTTTCAAAGAACGCTCGGAAACTTGGCTCTCAAGGAACGCGATGCTCTCTTTGTGAATTTACTCTTTATTTTTAAAAGTCGCTTGCCATCAATTACACGTTTATTTCAAGGACTCTTATAATGATGGCTATGCGAGCTGATGCTGATCTGATGGAACTTCTGCCTATCAGAACGCGCCAATAAACAAAGTGACTCAACTGCTTAAAGATTCTGCATTGACCAACGACATTTTCAATCACTTATAACTATCTTTTGACGCATATCACAAACAGTTAAACTGCCCCCATGCCTTTTGAAGTAAAACTTCTTTACGCACGCTTGACTTGTGGTGTAAGCTGGTGAGTGCGTGACGAGAGCGTTACGAAAAGTGTCGGGCGAGGCGAACGGAAGTTGAGAGGGAGATATAAGTTAGTGAAGTTAGAAAGAGACAGAGTTACGTTTCGTATTATATCACTGTAGGGGCAAGAGGGAGACGTGCGAGCACACATTTTCTTTCTCTCATAGCCAGTTACGTTTCGTATATCCAAGACACAGTGCAGGCCTATTGTCTGTATCACACTGTAGGAGCAAGAGAGAGAAGTGCGCGCGCACATTTCTTTCTTTCTTCCTCTTTTAGAAGTTTTACTTCAGTCGTGTGGTCTAAAGCACACTCGTATTTTTTTTAAATTTTTAAAACTATAAACTCTTTGATGTATAATGTACAACCGTTTTACGGAAAACATAAAAAATAAATAAATAATGAAAATGAAAATGAATGCGTAATGAAAATATCAACTTGACTAGCTTGTCTTCGAAGCCAGACTTTGTAATCTACGTGATCTAAGCGCAGTTCCACAAAGTTTTTCTGGGCTACAGCCTGCAGGGTAAAGAGTTCTCTGATGAAAGCCAACCCCCGATAAGAAAGGATAGTATCGAGAAGACTTTGAAGAGTTGAGAGAACTGCTTAAAATGATTTTAGTTTTTGAAAAATTCTTACAAAAGTGAATAATTATCGTTTTCGGGGTCTGGACTTAGAGCCAGGGATCTTGCCCCTCTAACAGGATTCTCATAGTTCTGTAATTAACTACGTTTTTTCTTGAAATCCGTGTAAACTTAAATAGAAAATCGTTACATCGTGAAATTAGCTTGTGTTATTTAGGTAATTTTACGTTACTTTAAAACCCTTGCCAATCTATGAATTGAAGGCTGAAAACCGATGAGCCAAAAAACATTGAGTTATATCCTGTGTGAGTCCTTACAATTTTGTAATTACCTACCTTTCCCGTGTTTTCTCTAATTCGCAAGACTATTTATGGCTTGTGCCGACAATGTGGCATAACTATTAAACTATGACTGTTGTATAGGGGTCGAACTCCGGTTGACAGAGTGCGTGGCGACCAATTATCCACTCGACCAACAAACCTGTCACGATATAAAAAAGACTGCGACCCGCATTTGTATTGATATCGGGACGTTAATTAAATGCCCATCTATTGCGGTGTTTGTATTGATATTCCGTTGGCCATGCATCGCATAATTTAAACAAACAATTATGTACCTACTTCGCGCAGTGAGCTAATAACATTGACGTCGCATACAAATGAGGTATTAATCGCTACCGCAATATTATTATTATTGCCAGTGAAAGAGGTTCGATCGTTAGTAGTTAGAATAGTGTGGACTTAACCTAATTCTGATTGTTGGCCGAAGCAAAGTTACCCTTATTTTCACCCGTAACTAACCCGAATTTAATCCCAGGGGTGCTTGTTTGTTTCGTCATACGTCATTAGTTTATTTTCTTTTAATTCGTTGACTTTAGATTTGGTCGTAAATCATGAATAATTGGTGCAATGTCGACTGGCGCCTAATATGAAAGAGACGGCGTGCAAGAGCGAGAAGAAAGGACTGTAGAATGTCTCAAACGTCTTTTCTTTATCACCTGGTTATCTTAATATAAAAATGAATGTTTCTTTGTTTGGCCCTTTATGCGTTTCTAAACCATTCATCCGATTGCGATTAAAATTTGTTTTGATTTGTTGTACGATTGCCTATGAAGGTTTCTATGTATAATGGTGAGCTCTGGCGTTATGAAATTATTTCATATACCATTCATCCGATTGGGATGTAACTTAGGTGTGTTGTTGTGCGCACCCCCGCGAAGGTTTCTATATATAATGGTGAGCTCTGGTGTTTGCAAATAAAAAATTTGCCTAATAATAATTATTGAGTGTATTTCGTATAATTTAGCGGCAGGAGTGGAGGAGAGGAATTCCGCTGGGGAACGAAGAAAGGGTAGGCAGGGAAGGTGAAATAGGAACGCGAAATAGGAACGCGGGAAGGGGGAAGAGAAGGGGACGCAAGGAGGGAATGGGGCGAGAAATTGTAGAGAAATTGGGCGAGGGATTGCAGAGGAGACGTAGTAGCGGTAGGGGTTAGCTGGGGTATCCAAAAGCACTTAAAAAAACAATTAGAACACCTTATTTTTTTAAATGGCATTGCAACTCATGCCGGATACTCGCTAGTTATAATTAATACACCGTGTTATAATAATAATTATTATTACAGTTTATTGACTATTTACTGTGAATATTATCCTTGTTGGATTATGAGAATTATTATTGCAGCGTATTTCTGAAGCAATTTCGAGCTGTGCGCTTTATTGTTTAAGTAGGTAGCTATTTAATCGACTTTCTATTAATTTCGTACTGCGATACGTGTTGCCTTGTGCAATTGTGCATTCGGGAGTCATGCGGAAAATTGATCGTCACTCGCCTTGTAAATCGCGTTCAGATATTCATAAAAAGGTTTGTACTGTTTAATCTGCAAGGTCAGTGCGTGTTGGTAACGCTTTACCATTTCTACAAGATGGTGCTGCTTTATCTGATCCTACCCTATGTAACCGGGCTAAGACGTCACTTCACTTATTATTAGTAGGTATACGTGAGCTGAACCCCCGTACTATCGCGTGCCAGACCCGACGTGATCAACCGGTCCCGTGAGCAGTTATTAGATCGCACCACCGAGTAAAAAATACCATGCTATAATCTCGCACCGTTTTTTTAATTACTTGGGTTTAATAGGTCACTTTTAACTGCGTGACTGGTGATTTTACAAACAAAAAAATATTTATCGGAACCGGATAGGAACGTGACTTCGGAAAACTTTCGTATCGTCTCTTGTTTCTGCTCGGTTATAACGGGAATGTCGTAGATGACCCGGGGGTGCGTGTTTTCCTAGTAGTAGTATATCGAACAGTACTAATAGTGTAGTACTACCACGCGTCTGAAAAAGAAGGAGATAGTTTGAAAGGGAGATATGTTAACATTGTTAGAGGGAGCACGCTAATATTAAAAGAAAAAGTAAAATAATTAAGCAGAAATTGTGAAAATATTTAATAAAACACGACTCGTTTAAAATAGAGCAAAATTCTCTTGTCAAATGCTTATGCTGCATTAAAAGTTACACTGTGAATTTTTCGTACCCGTAACATGTTAAATAACAGAACAAAATGTGTTTTCAATAATTTTCGAAGCATAATTTTTTCTTTTTTCTATCGAGGGAATTTCTTATAATTACCGTTTCGGCGCTACAAATGTAAAGATATTATCTTAAAAAAAAATATATATTTTTTTTTTGAGTAACTTAAAGTGTTCACGTGAAATATGTTATTAATCGGTAGAAATTCGGAATGCGGGGGCTTAACATTACGTAGCAACTTTTCATGAGTTTTCACTCCTCTTTTATAACTGGTTCAGATATTATCGTTATGTCGATTACTGCTAAATGTGTAACGAGCTCCATAATGAAATGTCAGGGTATCCGTCATGAATTCTCTATTATGACATTATCAAATGTCAAATAGTTCGTTCGGTATCCGTAGCAGAACTTCGACGAATTTTAAATGTTATTGCTTCGTTCCCATTATTACTGAACTATTATCATCTCCCAAAACTTGATTTTCAATTTTTTTTACATTAGTTCTACACAGGAGGGACCCCGAGGAAAACAATTCCCCTCGGGGCTTATGTCACCTTTGGGGATGCTGTGTGGAGAATCTTTTTAGGGAAATGAAAAGGAAATCTGAGAGGGAAAAGGGGATGAGAGGTGGGTAGAAATCTGGGGTCTGTGTGTCCAGGAGTGACGGACGATGAATCTATTCCTCAAGGCGATGGGTAGAGAGTGTCTGGCTGGAGAGGTCAAAAGGACTCCCTCAACCAGTCTCCACGCAATAGATGGGCATACGCATTCACCACCAAAACCTAGACAAAGCTCACCCTATGAACCTGGGCACCCCTGCTAAGTCATCAAACGTAGTGAAATATTTGATAAAATTCTTGTCAGTGATTCAAAAATTCAAACCACTTCCGTTTTGACAAAATTCACTCAAGTATTATTGAGTTGTTATTACTGTTTATCATCAAATTCGGTCATGGCTGAAATATTTGATTTTTGACGTGATAACGTCTTGTAAATCGATGAACGCCGGCTGCATGCACGAAAAAGCATGACTCATTGTCACGTTCCGCCTGAGCCGAGCTTACAAGCGAGAACGCGGAACAAGCGTACGGCCTAAGCGTTCAGCTTATGACGCATCTATTCTCTTCCACTCCATCGTTATTATATGACGTTATCACGTAAAATTATCGTCCGTAAACCGACCTTACAGACAACCAATTTTTTTTTAAATTTCATTGAGGTCAATTCTTATGACTGAGACATTGTCATTTGTCAATTCGTTGATTGTTATTGCTAATGACTTTGAATGTCTCTATTTTCCACATTTTTATGCCATTTTAAATTGGCAATCTTTATCGTGGAGGGTGTAGATATTTTATAGTACGTGTAGTACCATAACGTGGCTGATGACACAATAGCTCTAGTATCATGACAGAATCGTGAAAATAATTAAACACAAGTGTAACCGTCAATTATTTATTGTTTTCTAGATAAATTGTTGATATTATTCAATTAATATAGATAAGTTGTTGTACACATTTCTTGGAACCTCAAAGCGATCTTATCATTATAAATAATATCAGAAAAAGTTAATGTAGCATATTTTCCCTGCTATCTATGATTATTTTATTTCAGGTAAAATTAGCAATCCGTTAATCGATAAAAGCTGGTTCACATTACGCTATCAAATATAAAAGATCATAGCACGCCAAATAACGCTCTCCATACAATCCCTTCAGACCGTTCACACCTAAGCGTTTTTAAGCGCAGATCAATCATAGACAATACACATCTCAGACGTAACCGCTCCAGACGCGATATCCCAGAAGATAACTCTCCCCTTCTCCGACTAAAACAGGAGAGGGGGTCATTGTAATTACGGAGCTGCCTAGACCCGTGGATGACCGATGTCAAGTTGACAGATTTCAGTACAAAAAATATGCGTTCCGTTGCCGCTCCCTAATTCGACTGACCCCCTCTCCTACCACAGGAAGAAATATTTGATAGCCTCGTGTGAAAGGACAAAAGATAAGCGCTCGCGAATCAACAGATATCTGCTCGCAGATTTATAGCGTAATGTGAACTAAGCATAAAGCAACAATTTTTGTCATGGGAAAAATTCAGCATTGCGCGGCTTGTTAATTCTTTCCACTGTCCAATAGTAATTATAAATTTGATTATCGTTGTTATTTTGTATGGGAATCGTTATCGGTTTCAATTATTAATCAAATCAAGCCCCTATTACCTGTGTTTGCTTTAATTATAGCACAAATATAATTGTTTTGATTAACGCAGTACGCGAATGCATTCTACCTGATATGAATATGGAAGTGGTCGTGTGTTGTCGGTAATGACGTTAGCCAGTGTGGACGCGCGTGACAGGTGCACAAAACGACCACAGACTTGGCGAGATTAATAATTTATTGATTATTTCGCAGCGCACCGCCCTTTGTGCTAAGTCTTTAAACTGACTGTCGAGTTTCCATATTATTATAACACTCATTAATAATAATTTATACGGGGTGAAACGGGGCGCACCCGAAAGACTTTTATCAATGATTCTTACGCTAATTTTAAGGGGGGGGGGGGGGGGGGGGGGCAAGGTTTTAAAGGCGAAAAAAAGGCATATTTTCATGATTTTTTTTTGAGATACGAATGTCAACATTGTCAACAATGTCATCATTTTTTGCGGTGAGCGTGCAACACAGTGTGTAATAAAACATGAAATAAATTGAAGTTGGTAAGTTTAAGGTAACTATTTTGCGAATATGAACTAGATATTAAACCATGGAAATCAATAGAAAATAGTTGAAGAAGATAACACTAATAATCTATACGAAAATATGGAAGAGATCAAGACACAGAAAAATAAAAATGATATATTAAATTAATGGAAATAATCATCAAAAGTTTTAAAAAGAGAGTTGTTCTAAAAAAAAAATTTGGTTGTCTGTAAAATCGGTTTACGGACGATAATTTAACGTGATAACGACATAAGAAAACTTTTACATAGAATTTTATAGTCACAAGCCGAACGCTTAGGCCGATCGTGCCTCTCTATCGCTTGTTCCGCAATCTCGCTTGCACGCTCGGCTCAGGCGAAACGTGACAACGTGACTATGAGTCATACTTTTTCGTGAGTGCTGCCGGCGTTCATCGATTTATAAGACGTTATCACGTCAAAAATTGAATTGAAAATTGAACTATGTTAAGGGAGCACACTAAATTAATTTTTCGATTTTATTGCAATTTTATAGCTCAGATCTTTGATACATCTTATCAAAAAATTCGTAATACTCTTTACAAGAATATTGTCGCTAGTGTCGAGACAGTTAGCACCCGCGGTGACACCGGTTCTATCGCGAGACGTGACACCTTCATTATTATTTGTCTGCAGCTGTGAAAAGAAACAGCGCTAAAACAACGTAACCCAGCGCAACTAAGCGCAACTCGACGAAACCCATCGCTGTACATTTATACAACCCGACTGCCTCGCCTCTCCGGAAATCAGCACTAAACCTTTGTTTCAGCGAACACATTGTTTCTTAGCGTAATTAATTTGAATTCTCTAAAAGCTTTTCAAGCCTTAATACGTTTATTCGTTTACAGAGTAGAAGTTGTTTCTGTTCTTTGTACGGCGTGCGGCGATTTATGCCGATGCACAATAAATTATTGGCAGCCCAGCAAAGGAATAATAAATTACTTTGCTAGTTAAAAATACCCATTTGAATAAGTATGTTATGTACTTTGCTATAATACCCACTTAAATAAGTATATTTTGTACTTTTGCTATTTAAAAATACCCATTTGAATAAGTATATTATGTACTTTGCCGGTTAAAAATATCCATTTGAATAAGTATATTATGTACTTTGCCGGTTAAAAATACCCATTTGAATAAGTATATTATGTACTTTGCCGGTTAAAAATACCCATTTGAATAAGTATATTATGTACTTTGCCGGTTAAAAATACCCATTTGAATAAGTATATTATGTACTTTGCCGGTTAAAAATACCCATTTGAATAAGTATATTATGTACTTTGCCGGTTAAAAATACCCATTTGAATAAGTATATTATGTACTTTGCCGGTTAAAAATACCCATTTGAATAAGTATGTTATGTGTTTTGCTGGTTGAAAAATTGATGAAAAATTTCGTGCTTGTATAATATTTAGAACGAGGAGAGCATTTCATTTTAATAATCATTATTCTACCTATACATTATGAAAGTCTGTTTTCTGTGGGCGAGCTCTGGAGTCATGAAATTTGTACAGATTTTACTCTGAAAACTGTACGTGAACTGTTTCAGCTCGCTAAGTCATTGTCATAATGAACTACAGACTTTTGAAATAATTATTTTACTATTGAAAAATGTGACGAGACGCAACGATACTATTTGTATCATATTTTCAAAATAACCCACAAGTATGTTCGTAATCAAGTAATGAAAATCTTAGATGGGACCTGCATGTCAGAGGTAGGTATTACGGAAAAACTCACAAGCCTTGTTTATTTCTTTATAAATCTAAGAAATGTGGTAAATATAAAGGATATGAAAAAAGTCTACTACGCGTTATGTAATTCTCCAACTGAATATGGAATTATAGGATGGGGATCTGCTTCGCATAAGTACATACACAATGTTATGAAGCGATTGTATTTATCGTAAGTTAGGTACTATTTTTTTAAATGCATTTTAATTGGTTAGGTTGGCAAACCTAGGGGAGTTTCGTTCAACGTGTCGGTAGGCGGCGGTTTTTTTTGGGTTTGGTTTCCGGATCCGGACTCTGGTTTTGACGGCGAGATGTGCGGTACGCCGTGAAAACAACGGTCAATTAATCTTAAGTTTTAATACGATGTGATTGAAATCCAAGTTTTGGGCATCTGCATTCGGGGGACGGAAACACGTGGTGTTTTTTTAAATATAAAAATCAAAGATTTATTCACGTAAAATGTGAGTTTCGCGAGGGTCCCAGTGACCACGAGTGAATTGGCAATGTCCGAGTGAAAAGACTATTGTACCCCATTATCCGAGTCATCGGATTAAATAATAACTCGCTGCGCCCGTGATTATATGCAGGCCAACTATCGAATTCCCCCCGAGGGTTTATTTATGGAACAAACCCGAGATACCGCAGTGTTGAACGATTCTTCGCCTCGAATTGCTGACGGGCCTTCCTTTACAATTTGGAGTAGAGTCTGGGTACTCCTTCCTTCTCCTGAGGGTCCAGGTCTAACATTGCTTCCATGCGACTGCTGAGGGGGTCGCAGGGCCAAGCTGAGCCGCAGAGGTTGGGACCACCCTTGCCACCAGGAGGTGGGGTTGGTTCTCCCGACATCGGGAGTTCGGTGGCAGTAAATTTAATTAGGGTAGCTAGGAATAGCATAAAATTACGATATTGGTCCCGGGGGTGAGTCCATACCATTTATTTTATTATGTCTTACGAAATCAATACAGTGAACCGATTCTATACTCTACATTTTGTTTTATTATGTAGATTCCTTGTGCAGCCTTTTCAGGAATGCTATGAAAACTATGGCCCACACTCTGAGAATTGAGTACCGTGTTCTCCGCTGGTTGACATACCCAGACATTAGACTGGGTTTGGCGTCCAAGGTTTCCTGTGAGGAAATCAAAGTTGACTAGCAGATTACACCCAAGCCCGACAAAGGCTCATTATTACATCTCCCTTTAATCTTATAACACAAACACATAACGATATGTCATTACACTTTAAGGGTAACAATATGGCGCTCCATACGCTGTCTGGCCCCGATTTATAGCATTCCTGAAAATGTTTTCTTCGCCCTGTAATGTATAATGCCCAAAAATTATTTTTCATCTGTTCAGTGGAGGTCTTAATTTCGTTTGTATTTATTAAACTTGGTCGCGGTCATAACCTATGATTGCAGTGACGGTGATTGGAAATAACAACAAATGTCATTATTTCAATTCACTGGCACTATTACCGGCGGGAATTCGTAAAGGAATACTATGCGTAATTATATTGTGGGCACCTTATAAATGATTAATCTCGTATTTATTGTTTTTCCAATACCACACAGTTATGCATAGGACCTGAAATCCTTACCTTCTGTAACCTAAAATGAATTGTCATTTTCATTGTTATTGTTTGAAAGCATAGAAATCGGTCATAGACTATGGACAATGTGCTAAGTAGAGCTCTATAATTTTTTTTTTGTCCGGAACCAATCAATGCTAGCTGTTCTAAGAATACCTCGGATTGTCTATGACGGTTTCTCGTTACATTTTATCTATGACTTCGGCATACGTCAAAACACTGTTGTGTTTTCAATCAATTTATTATGTGTTTAAATAGGAATGGAGGATTATTAAAGTAAAGTAATTAAATTAAAGATTATTCAAATATTTAAGATATTTACTGAGATTTTAATGACAATGCGGGTAATTCGTTTTTGCTTCGAGTGGAAAATTTGTATAAAGCTCTGTCAAAACCTACTATAAATTATACTTGTAAATTGTTTATTTACTAATGTCTGACTGACGTTTTAAATTTTCATTTAAATGGGCTACTTACATAGAAATTTAAGTGAAAAAAAAAAAAAAAAATTTTTTTTTTGAGCTACTTACATATTAATTTTTTTTTTTTTTTTTTTTTTTTTTTTTTATTTTTTTTTTTTTTTATTTCAATGGGCTACTTACATATTGATTTGAATAAACTAAAAAATATATTCATTTAAATGGGCAACATACACTTTAAAAAAAATATATATATATACAACAATAACAACAACAACAATTCAATAACAAGGACGTGTTATTTATTACAACAATTCGGTCAATTGTTCCGAATACATTTATCATTTATAAAATGTCATTCGCGACACTTTCGTGTTTATTATCAATTTCTACAATAACGGGCATTGCTTTAAGGAAATTTGTGGACTTGGAGAATTCTAAAAAAAAAAAAAATTTTTCAAAAAATTTTTTTTTGGTCGTCGATGTTTAACTTGGGTTCTTTTGTTTTCCTGCCGTACCGAGTTACCGCGAGAAACATATCATTATACTCAGTTAACACATCATTATAGGAAATTATTGGGTACAATTAAGAAATTGCTTGATTACCAATAATTTTTCCATGTTCCGAAGAGATGAGAGTAGTGTATGCCGCTACCTATTCGCAACGTTTTGGAAAGCCAAGCGTTCATCTTAATTCCGGGAGACGGAGTAACTATGGACAGATAAGAGATCTGTACATAGCAGGGCCGTTGCCCGACGTTTCGGAACAGTATGTTCTAGCATCAGGTGGGAGACGGAGGATCTGTTGCCTGCAGATGATTAGGCTGCAGGAGGCAGAAGGTCCGTTGCCTCACTGATCCATCATGGACATACCAGTAATACCGTGTAAAGTGTGTCGAGTTTGTTCGGGTTTTCAATTGGAGTTTTGACCACCCTAACAGCACACTCAACAAACAATAATCATATTACTCTATTTAAATCGAGTAGTGTGAGCATAGCACGTTACTACTAAAAGTGATAAATAAATCACTTTACAATTCCCAAATTAAGTCACAATATATACAATCAAGCCGTTTAACAGAATTTAATATTGAGCTCTTGGAAAGAGTGAATAATATTTATTTAGCCCATACATTCAGCAAACACGATTTTAACATAATACTTCATGCACTTAACGTATAATTATTTTTTTTGCGTCATAAACAATCAAGTCTCTAACTAATCATCCCTACCGAGTACTGCAAATTATCATATCTGTTAGTTAATATTTGATGCTTGGGAGTTTTAACCCGGCCTGATCAACCGAGTTGAAACGACCCGACATTCTGACAGTCATTAGTCCTGTCTTTAGATTCATTTTTAAGGAATTGGGTTATTTACTTGGCGGGGGGTGTTTTGTAAGATTGATGATGAGGGTGGTTTGTTTCATTACAATAACAACCTCAACTCTAGTGGCAATGCTCGAGTTGAGAATATATTTAAAAATACATATGTGCATGTATAAGTATAAATTTATCGATAGTATTAACGCTAAAACAGACGTAAATTTGGACGTCGGCTGAACAGATGATTAAGTAGGATTATTAGTTGTAAGTCTTGTATCCTGAAATACGCGGACATAACCGCACACTATCTCTGCGTGTTTCAGACATATTTTTTTTTTTGGGTTATGTTCATGCTTTTGATAATGTCATTATTTGTTGTTCCAGATTACATAGAAAACACAGAGACGCAGGGATTGTATCTCTTTGTTTTCTAAGTGATTTTAAATGAAGAATTAATGTTATTCACCTTCAGTGCATTGACATTATTAGACCCTATTTTGTCAGGTTACAGAAGTAATTGCTAAAAATCAAAGTATTTTTTTCTCTTTCTCTCGCTCTTCTTCTGTTTTATTGGTAAATTTATTTCGTATAATATTGTCAAAATATTGTTTTACTCTATAAACATAGGCTGCGTCAGATAAGCCTCAGCTTTTGGAAAAGCGTTTTAATTTTGTTTTTATTAGTTACAGAAAATGTTTTGTAATGTCCACCTTGTTTATAAGATTTTTTTTTTGAGATCTTATAATGTGGCACGATATGGTATCACATATCCTTCCACATTTTAAGCCAACATAGGAAGTAGAATCATTTATATTTGTATAAGATTTTGGATGTATTCTGTTATTATTGTCCTGAGAGACTTATAATATTGTTATTATGTACTATATGGTTGAACAACGGTTTACAGTGAAAACCTTACAATTTGTTCTTTACTTACCGATTACGCCTTCTATAGAGTTGGACGTATACTTATGGCTGCACTAAATTATAGCTGCACATCTTATTAACAAATGACACCTTCTAAAACAGTTGGTTGTTTTTTTATTTCTTTGGCACCATCCGATGCGTTGGTTGTATACTATTAAAAATTATTTGGCACCATCCGATGCGTTGGTTGTATACTATTAAAAATTATTTGGCACCATCCGATGCGTTGGTTGTATACTATTAAAAAATTATTTGGCACCATCCGATGCGGTGGTTGTACACTATTAAAATTACCTTTACAATGTATAATTGTTGTTGGTTAAATATTATTCACCCAAGGACCAGAATAGGAGGTTAGTTAGGAATACTCTCCCAAAAGAGGGTTAGTTTTATCCTAAAGGATATAAATTCAGTGAAGTGTAGATGGTAAACCCATCAAATATTTTCGGCCTAAGAGAGGCTATATAAATTCAGTGATAGTGTTTGGAACAGTGATGCCTAATGCATAGAATTTAACTTGACGTATTTGGAGGAGTGATTTAATCATAAAAATGTATGTTTCTTAATTTTAAGACTTATCTTTTAAGTTAGTTTATGTGTTCTGTTCCAGATGATACGTCAATGGTAGTGCTCGGTAAGAGTCAATATTACAACCACCCAGAATTTTTTTTTTTTTTTTCCAGTGCTGAGGGTGCTTGTTGTCCATTCACGTATCATCTTACAAGAAGTTGTTCTTAGGTTATATTGGTTTACTAGTTTTTAAGTTCGAGAATGGTTGCATCGTAAACCTACTATCCGGCCTACACGCAGGATAGGCGCGATTGGGGTTACGATGCACTCATTCGTCATAAGAGTACTATTTAAGGATTTTTTTCTTTTCTTTTTCATTTCTAATAATTGTATTTTGTATTTCACATTTAGTGTTTGTTTATTTTTTTTACCAGGTACTCCTTGGGACCAACGTAGATAGTTCAGGGCATGTTTAGATTTTTGGTAGTTTTGTTTGAGGGCAAACATTTTTGTGGAAAGGGGGGTAATGTTATGAAGCGATTGTATTTATCGTAAGTTAGGTACTATTTTTTTAAATGCATTTTAATTGGTTAGGTTGGCAAACCTAGGGGAGTTTCGTTCAACGTGTCGGTAGGCGGCGGTTTTTTTTGGGTTTGGTTTCCGGATCCGGACTCTGGTTTTGACGGCGAGATGTGCGGTACGCCGTGAAAACAACGGTCAATTAATCTTAAGTTTTAATACGATGTGATTGAAATCCAAGTTTTGGGCATCTGCATTCGGGGGACGGAAACACGTGGTGTTTTTTTAAATATAAAAATCAAAGATTTATTCACGTAAAATGTGAGTTTCGCGAGGGTCCCAGTGACCACGAGTGAATTGGCAATGTCCGAGTGAAAAGACTATTGTACCCCATTATCCGAGTCATCGGATTAAATAATAACTCGCTGCGCCCGTGATTATATGCAGGCCAACTATCGAATTCCCCCCGAGGGTTTATTTATGGAACAAACCCGAGATACCGCAGTGTTGAACGATTCTTCGCCTCGAATTGCTGACGGGCCTTCCTTTACAATTTGGAGTAGAGTCTGGGTACTCCTTCCTTCTCCTGAGGGTCCAGGTCTAACATTGCTTCCATGCGACTGCTGAGGGGGTCGCAGGGCCAAGCTGAGCCGCAGAGGTTGGGACCACCCTTGCCACCAGGAGGTGGGGTTGGTTCTCCCGACATCGGGAGTTCGGTGGCAGTAAATTTAATTAGGGTAGCTAGGAATAGCATAAAATTACGATATTGGTCCCGGGGGTGAGTCCATACCATTTATTTTATTATGTCTTACGAAATCAATACAGTGAACCGATTCTATACTCTACATTTTGTTTTATTATGTAGATTCCTTGTGCAGCCTTTTCAGGAATGCTATGAAAACTATGGCCCACACTCTGAGAATTGAGTACCGTGTTCTCCGCTGGTTGACATACCCAGACATTAGACTGGGTTTGGCGTCCAAGGTTTCCTGTGAGGAAATCAAAGTTGACTAGCAGATTACACCCAAGCCCGACAAAGGCTCATTATTACATCTCCCTTTAATCTTATAACACAAACACATAACGATATGTCATTACACTTTACGGGTAACAACAACCTGAATACAATTCAAAAATGTATCATAAAGACTATACTGAAAGTACCCATTAGAACGCCTTCCATTGAAATTTTCAATAACTTTGACGCACCAAATGTACAACGAATATATGCCAAAAATATATTATTGAAACTATTCAAAAATACTAAATCCTCTACTAGACCGTGGTGTATCCATCACATTAGATTGAATAAAAATGACATAAAAAAACATTCCGAGTTATCAAACCGCATTTGGACAAAGAAACTATACATACTATGTAGTTAGAAACTAACCAAATAAACTCTGATTAATAAACACAGAATCCCCTAGTTAGAAGGACTAAGAAATACCATATCTATACTTAATCTTACCATTCTATTTTGTTATATTTGGTTTGTACTTACAATATATTTTAAATAATCGCTATAATAAAAAATAATAATAAAAATTAAATGTAAAAAAAGGGAGTAAAGTAAGAATTATGTAATAATTGTTACACCCTATTTGGATATTGATTTTGAACTTTTCAGTTAGCTAAAAGTGTGGCCTTAATTCAAACACTGGCTTGATATTAAGTTATCGACGTTATTTCATGAATTATTTTGCACGTTAATTAAACAATTAAACCACATTTTCTCAAACAGACCTTTAAAGGGTTCTTCACATTGTATTGTTTCTCCTGATCCCTGCCAGATATTTTCCCAGTTTCTCCGTGTGTATAATAGTACCCCACGCGGAGGTAGCGACAAAGCAAATAATATTTTAAGGATTTGGGATTATTTTCATTGTGAAACTGGTAATTAAAACAGTCGTAATGCGGAACATTATGATCGGGAAATAGGTGATAATATTTTAATACGAATCTGCGCGTGTATGTATTTATAATCTTAATTATTCAATACAGGGTGTTAAGGAACGTACTTGACTTACTTTAACCAGTGATTCCTGACATTATTTGGAGTAAAAAATGGAAATGAAATTTTGGTCTCCGGTGACCTTTTTTGATGACTTTTTTTTTAAATTTTTTTTCTTCAAATTCAAACAAAAAATTCTTTCGCATATCGTCACTGGTCACTTAGCCGAGTAACCGACCAACCCCTCACTCCGCCTCCAACTGTCCAACACCTACCATTTTCTTATGTTTTTGTAGAAAAAATATTAAAAAAACAACATCAAAAATGTCACCGGACACCAAAATTTCATTAACATTTTTTACTCCAAATAATGTCAGGAATCCACTGGTTAAATTGTCAAGTACGTCCCTTAACACCCTGTACATATCTAATAATAATGGATATTGTTTTGAGTCATTTTCAATCAAAGCCTCCCCGCCTTCCGCTTTTCCACCTCTTTTCCCCACCCGTTACCTTATTTTTTAGTTTTTTTTATTTGATACAAAAACTTACCACATTTTAAAACATTATTTGATGTAGGGGGCCTGGGTGACTGGGTGTTTTACCGTAATTGATTTAGAAATTTTATAAAATAAAAGAAATTTAATTAATAAAAAAATATTTATTTATTTGTAAGAGAATTTGTAACAGCTTACATATAAAAATATAGAGATAGATTAAGTCAAGCCAAAAAGGTCTCTTATTAAAGCTACTTGGAGATGGAGTTTTAATGGCATTAACAATGGCGGAAGGTAATAAAAATACTTCAGCCTTACAATGTACCTCAATAATTGGGGTTGCGATAGTCTCACTAGCTCACTCGGAGCAGTTGGAACTCTTGTGCGGTTCGCATAAAAAAATAATGAAAGTAAATGAAAAAAAAAATGTGGGAGCAAGATTTTTTAGTATGTGGCAATGTGTAGTTTCCTAAGGCACTGTTTTCTGTTTAACAAACGTTTTTGAAGTGAAAACTTCTTTAGCACCGTTGTGATTTGAAACTCGATGAAACGAAAAATATCGAGACAAAAAAGAGACAGGCCACAGCTTCAACAAAGAAAAAACGTAGTTTAAGCATTGCATTGTATATTCATATTTTAATTTGTGCGCTTTAGAAACCCTAGAAATAAACGTAAAAATTTAATCGAAAATTGGTTTCGTTAATAAAATAATAGCACCCTGTAAATCACCTTTACTAACTGTGTTTCCGTGTAATGTTCCATCGTTCTCCGCTCTCCCAAAATCACCCCTTCCATTGCCCCCACCTAATTAATTCTAATTCATTTTGGTACTTGCATAGAATTAAGTTAGTTTTAAGTCTGCTAGTGAATGACACGGATGTGTCGAAACCGGTCGCAGAAAATTTAAAATTAAAGTAACAGATGTACATTGATAATTAAAACTCTTCAAAACAAAACACTAAAAAGAGATAAACACATGCATTTACAGGATAAAGACTGCGAGAGTGTAATCGGTCTCCTCTTTGTGCGGTGCTTCGTAGCTTTCCCACTCTTGTCTACTTTAGTTTTCTGAAGGTTTCGCTTCTACCGCGTGCATTTCGCACGCAGTAGAGGTATTTTTTAATATTTTTTCTGCAAAATTTCATATCTAATGTTTTAATTACATTTTCCGTGCCATCTAACCCATTTTTTAGATTAATCTTGATTTTGTTTTTTATAACGATGCTGAAAGTTAATAATTCAATGCTCTTTAAGGTTATTTAAACAATGGGTAGGCAAAAAAGGAAAAGATAAAACACGTAACTTCACAAATTGTACACGTTTTTATTTGTTTTTTATAAAACGTTTAACCGGCACACCCAACACATCGTATCACACCGCTCCCTCGCTAAATGCTGCAATTATTTTATTAAATATTACTATTGTTTAAATCACTTTATGGCGGGCCGTATTTCCTTTATAACAATAAAACTTTATGGCTAATAATATGGCAATAAACGAGTCCGTCTAATCGGGTTTAGAGTTCAGATGAATCCTTACAATAGTGCCTGGCCGCCTCCATTAATTTTTTTTTCAAGTTTCTTCATATTATACTGTTTTTTTATTACAAATTTCAATATTTAATCAATGAATACAATATTCGAAAAGATTCGGTTGCATCTGGAAATTAATCCCGGGACCTCAGCAGAGCCCGGCAAGGATAAGGACCTGGGTGCAATTCAAAGATGCGACCGAATATTTTTTTGATTTTCTGTTTCAAATTTTCGTTTGAGATATTACAGTTCGAAGTTTTACTCACTTGTGGTTCGCTACGTTTGGTGACTTAACCCCTGTTCATGAGGTCAGGTTTGTCCGGATCTTGGCGGCGGGTGCGTCTTCCCACCAACTGCGTGGCAGGCCGGATCGGGAGATATTGGTTGAGGGAGATCTTTTGACCTCTCCAGCAGGACTATCAACAGGAAACGATGTTGATATATTTAAATAAAAATGAATCTCCGAAATGTTTGTACGCGCTTAACTTCCGAACGACTGCACTATATTGGATAATTCTTTTTTCTTTGAGCTCTGGCATTATGAAATTTAGGTGGCACGTGAGCTGTTTGAAAACTGAATGTACCGGGAATGAATGTTTGGCATGCGGGAGGGGGAAACTGGGAGGGGGGAGGATAATTTATAAGTTCAAGCGCTAAGTTTACTTAGTTAACTAAGTTTCCCGCCTAATACCATGCGAGCGAAGCCGCGGGTAAAGCTAGTAATTGTATACATATTGTTGGAAGATAGTATCGCACCTACCTATTTCAATTTCATGTCTTCGAATACATTTTGATCATTGTACCTATTTAACATATTTGACTCTTGCGAGGCTTTCTTTGGCTTCGCCTAAATAATAACTACGTAAAAGGTTTTCGCAATCCAAAATAAAATTAAGTCATTGAAGAAGAAGATAACACTTTTAAATCTAAATGAAAATATGAAAGAAAACAAGACACAGAAAAACAGAAAAAGACAATGGTCGCAACTGGGACTCGAACCCAGACCTCTCGTCTAACCGGGACGGCGCGTTTTCCAATTTCGCTATTGCCACCTTCTGTCAAACCGTCATATTTGTCAATCTCATATTTCAAATATTTAGAATCATTAATATTATCTTCAACTAGTTCTTTTTCCATATTATAGGCAACTACTCTTTTTATTGGAAACAATCATTCAAAGAATTGGTTTGTAACCTGAATAGCGTCTCGGATAAATGTATCCGAATTTATTCATATGGAACTATTGACTTTATGAAAGTCTAAATGAATATTCAATTTTTTACGAGAAAAACTCTCTTTTTATAACTTTTGAAGGTTATTATTGTTTGTTTTCCAATTTCGCTATTGCCACCTTCTGTCAAACCGTCATATTTGTCAATCTCATATTTCAAATATTTAGAATCATTAATATTATCTTCAACTAGTTCTTTAAAGTCAATAGTTCCATATGAATAAATTCGGATACATTTATCCGAGACGCTATTCAGGTTACAAACCAATTCTTTGAATGATTGTTTCCAATAAAAAGAGTAGTTGCCTATAATATGGAAAAAGAACTAGTTGAAGATAATATTAATGATTCTAAATATTTGAAATATGAGATTGACAAATATGACGGGTTTGACAGAAGGTGGCAATAGCGAAATTGGAAAACGCGCCGTCCCGGTTAGACGAGAGGTCTGGGTTCGAGTCCCAGTTGCGACCATTGTCTTTTTCTGTTTTTCTGTGTCTTGTTTTCTTTCATATTTTCATTTAGATTTAAAAGTGTTATCTTCTTCTTCAATGACTTAATTTTATTTTGGATTGCGAAAACCTTTTACGTAGTTATTATTTAGGCGAAGCCAAAGAAAGCCTCGCAAGAGTCAAATATGTTAAATAGGTACAATGATCAAAATGTATTCGAAGACATGAAATTGAAATAGGTAGGTGCGATACTATCTTCCAACAATATGTATACAATTACTAGCTTTACCCGCGGCTTCGCTCGCATGGTATTAGGCGGGAAACTTAGTTAACTAAGTAAACTTAGCGCTTGAACTTATAAATTATCCTCCCCCCTCCCAGTTTCCCCCTCCCGCATGCCAAACATTCATTCCCGGTACATTCAGTTTTCAAACAGCTCACGTGCCACCTAAATTTCATAATGCCAGAGCTCAAAGAAAAAAGAATTATCCAATATAGTGCAGTCGTTCGGAAGTTAAGCGCGTACAAACATTTCGGAGATTCATTTTTATTTAAATATATCAACATCGTTTCCTGTTGATAGTCCTGCTGGAGAGGTCAAAAGATCTCCCTCAACCAATATCTCCCGATCCGGCCTGCCACGCAGTTGGTGGGAAGACGCACCCGCCGCCAAGATCCGGACAAACCTGACCTCATGAACAGGGGTTAAGTCACCAAACGTAGCGAACCACAAGTGAGTAAAACTTCGAACTGTAATATCTCAAACGAAAATTTGAAACAGAAAATCAAAAAAATATTCGGTCGCATCTTTGAATTGCACCCAGGTCCTTATCCTTGCCGGGCTCTGCTGAGGTCCCGGGATTAATTTCCAGATGCAACCGAATCTTTTCGAATATTGTATTCATTGATTAAATATTGAAATTTGTAATAAAAAAACAGTATAATATGAAGAAACTTGAAAAAAAAATTAATGGAGGCGGCCAGGCACTATTGTAAGGATTCATCTGAACTCTAAACCCGATTAGACGGACTCGTTTATTGCCATATTATTAGCCATAAAGTTTTATTGTTATAAAGGAAATACGGCCCGCCATAAAGTGATTTAAACAATAGTAATATTTAATAAAATAATTGCAGCATTTAGCGAGGGAGCGGTGTGATACGATGTGTTGGGTGTGCCGGTTAAACGTTTTATAAAAAACAAATAAAAACGTGTACAATTTGTGAAGTTACGTGTTTTATCTTTTCCTTTTTTGCCTACCCATTGTTTAAATAACCTTAAAGAGCATTGAATTATTAACTTTCAGCATCGTTATAAAAAACAAAATCAAGATTAATCTAAAAAATGGGTTAGATGGCACGGAAAATGTAATTAAAACATTAGATATGAAATTTTGCAGAAAAAATATTAAAAAATACCTCTACTGCGTGCGAAATGCACGCGGTAGAAGCGAAACCTTCAGAAAACTAAAGTAGACAAGAGTGGGAAAGCTACGAAGCACCGCACAAAGAGGAGACCGATTACACTCTCGCAGTCTTTATCCTGTAAATGCATGTGTTTATCTCTTTTTAGTGTTTTGTTTTGAAGAGTTTTAATTATCAATGTACATCTGTTACTTTAATTTTAAATTTTCTGCGACCGGTTTCGACACATCCGTGTCATTCACTAGCAGACTTAAAACTAACTTAATTCTATGCAAGTACCAAAATGAATTAGAATTAATTAGGTGGGGGCAATGGAAGGGGTGATTTTGGGAGAGCGGAGAACGATGGAACATTACACGGAAACACAGTTAGTAAAGGTGATTTACAGGGTGCTATTATTTTATTAACGAAACCAATTTTCGATTAAATTTTTACGTTTATTTCTAGGGTTTCTAAAGCGCACAAATTAAAATATGAATATACAATGCAATGCTTAAACTACGTTTTTTCTTTGTTGAAGCTGTGGCCTGTCTCTTTTTTGTCTCGATATTTTTCGTTTCATCGAGTTTCAAATCACAACGGTGCTAAAGAAGTTTTCACTTCAAAAACGTTTGTTAAACAGAAAACAGTGCCTTAGGAAACTACACATTGCCACATACTAAAAAATCTTGCTCCCACATTTTTTTTTTCATTTACTTTCATTATTTTTTTATGCGAACCGCACAAGAGTTCCAACTGCTCCGAGTGAGCTAGTGAGACTATCGCAACCCCAATTATTGAGGTACATTGTAAGGCTGAAGTATTTTTATTACCTTCCGCCATTGTTAATGCCATTAAAACTCCATCTCCAAGTAGCTTTAATAAGAGACCTTTTTGGCTTGACTTAATCTATCTCTATATTTTTATATGTAAGCTGTTACAAATTCTCTTACAAATAAATAAATATTTTTTTATTAATTAAATTTCTTTTATTTTATAAAATTTCTAAATCAATTACGGTAAAACACCCAGTCACCCAGGCCCCCTACATCAAATAATGTTTTAAAATGTGGTAAGTTTTTGTATCAAATAAAAAAAACTAAAAAATAAGGTAACGGGTGGGGAAAAGAGGTGGAAAAGCGGAAGGCGGGGAGGCTTTGATTGAAAATGACTCAAAACAATATCCATTATTATTAGATATGTACAGGGTGTTAAGGGACGTACTTGACAATTTAACCAGTGGATTCCTGACATTATTTGGAGTAAAAAATGTTAATGAAATTTTGGTGTCCGGTGACATTTTTGATGTTGTTTTTTTAATATTTTTTCTACAAAAACATAAGAAAATGGTAGGTGTTGGACAGTTGGAGGCGATTGATGATTCTAAATATTTGAAATATGAGATTGACAAATATGACGGGTTTGACAGAAGGTGGCAATAGCGAAATTGGAAAACGCGCCGTCCCGGTTAGACGAGAGGTCTGGGTTCGAGTCCCAGTTGCGACCATTGTCTTTTTCTGTTTTTCTGTGTCTTGTTTTCTTTCATATTTTCATTTAGATTTAAAAGTGTTATCTTCTTCTTCAATGATATATTACGTTGATGGGAATAACCTTCAAAAGTTATAAAAAGAGAGTTTTTCTCGTAAAAAATTAAAATTAAGTCTTTCAGCATTATTATTATTCGCCATTAAGAGAAGCTTTTACGTCTTAACCAATAAAATATTATTATTTGTGAAGCCCTTTGATTGCCGATACAAAACCAGTCACTTCAACGACTAATTCAGTCCGCAGTTTGTTTCGGTATTATTATTTCTAAAAAAGTGATTCCTTCAATAACTCTTGACGAGAAGTGAAGAATTCAATGAAGAGGGTAGAATCGTGGTAGAACTAATCGGACTATGCTTGTGTTGCCCCGTGGAGGAAATAATATAATAAAATACAATATTTCTGAATCATGTTAGTAATCATTTTTCTCTGGTCAATAAATTGCGGTAACCTTATATTAAGATGAAGCTATACGTGAAATCCTATTTAGATTAATCTTTACGACGAATCGGTTTACAGTATGAACATCAAAAATATGCTACGGATAAATTGAAGCTTTTACTAGCTTCTCTATGTATTGGAATTACAATAAAATTATTATTTACATAACAAAAAAATATAAGCGTAAAACACCAAATTTTTTTTGCATGACTTAACTACCAAGTAATTATAAGAAACAATTTTAAAAAATACTTCTTTATAGCTAAGACTATTTTTGAGGTTTTGTATGTTCTAACTTTTTTTCATTCTTATAAAATTATGCAAAAAAATAAATTAAAACCACTTTTTCGCTTACTTGCCTCGTCCAAATAAGACGCTCGATTTTAAATTTTGAAGGCATGAGAACCGAAATGTGTCTAGCTTTTATATTCCTCTTAATTGGTGATCGTACAACTCAGGATTATACAATTTCAACATAATTATTATAATTGATGAATAAAAATAATTATTATAATTGATGAATAAAAACATTTTAAAAATTGGTTAAATGAGGTTAGGTTATAGGCTATTTTTCTTTTGAAAGGGTTGTTCAAATTGCATGATTCTGAGTTGTCATGGAAACGTGTTAAATAATATCAAAAACAATAATTTCGGTTGTATGTCTGTCCTGCTTAACTCTGGTTCAATGAACTCTAGAACTCAGATTTGCTTTGAATTTAAGTGTTTCCGCATCCCCACGTTTTCCTTTGCGACAATTGAAAGGTCCCTAAAATGGGTCGCTCCCCTTCAAAATAGGAAGTATGTTCACGTTAAATTTACGTTACACTTCATCTTCAGCCTTACAACATACTCCGATTGAGGTATATTGTAAGGCTAATTCAGGGCAATAGGGACTCTTGTACCGTATTCACATTAAATACGTTTAATTTAAATCCAAATTAGTGAAATTAGATCAAATGTGAGATACGCAGAGAAACGATTTTCTAACGTCAAATATTACCAAAAATTTCTGTGACATTATTATTTCAATACGTTTCAAAGCTCTACTGGGTTTAAGTAGGTCAAACTGTCTTAGGGATGTTTACTTATAAAGGTGACAGCAGTACTTACATTCTATTGCGTATCATTTACATACTACCATTTCGTCACCTCAGTTGAACAAGGTTCTAGCAGACATTTTTTTACAAAAATGATCTTTGAATGCAAAACCATTTCTTTTAGACATTTCTGTAACCAAAATAATTTTCAGAGCCATCTCTGTTGTATTTCCGTAGAGACTTGTGTGACGAAGTTCTAACACTAGATTTTTAAAGCTTCCATTTATCGAACAAGGTTCTAAAATTACTTTGAAACTTTTACAATTACCATTTTGTTTGTATTTGACAGTTGATAGTTTTTACGAGGCGCAGTGTATGTAGTTCGTCACTTTAGTTCACAGGTTCCCAAACTTTTTTTTCTCGTAGACCCCTTTCAAAATTTTACTGGTCACGGTTTTACTGGTACATTTCTACCATATTCCCAAAACTCGACGCGCGTTGTACTGGATATTGAATGGCGAGATGTGGTCGGTCACAATGAAGCAGTACCGGATCTACAACTTTTCAAACGGGGGCAAAATGGACCTGTATTCGAGATTATATTTGCCACGACGGGATGTTTCCCGTTCCCATCCAAGTACAATACACCCATATCTCATTACACCCTCCCCCCCTCCCCTTGCCTAGCTGGGCATTTTAAGATCTCATGAATAACCGGTACAACGACGTGCGCTGTACGCCAGTCGCTCTGTTATGGAGTGGGCGTAATGGGACATGAGATGGGGGATGGGATATGGATAATATGGGGCACGGGATGGGTCTCAATCGAAACCAGTTCGTGGACTCCCACTTACAACTTGTGAACCCCCATTTCTTTATCGCGCCTACGTGGATCCCCGTCGGGTCTCTCGTGGACCCCTAGGGGTCCACCTGGACCACTTTGGAAAGCACTGCTTTAGTTGGATAAGTTTCTAACTTCGCCTTACCATGTTCTCAGTTGACATTGTTTGCAAAGATGAATTCTCAAAATCTATTAACCATTTCTAATTTTGAGATTCAATCTCTTGAAAGTATTTTCGTTAAACACGTTTTGAAGCAGAATATTTAATTAGAACGTGGTCCTATCCTTGAAATGGCATTAGTGAAATGTAGTAAGTATCTTGTGCAATTAATTATTGTGCCCTGGCTTGTTGCATATGGTTCTCTATCTATTCTAAAATTGCAAGTAAACGTCCTATTTAAATATTTTCCCTTAAAATATGTTTAACTTAAATAAAAGATTCAACGTCAAAACCAGAAATCGGGAAATAGATTATGAGAAATCGTCTTTGCAAACTTTGACACCTCGTATCTCAGAACATGAAAGTGAAGTTAGAACCCTGCCCAACCAAAGTGACGATCTGTCGTGTGTAATTTTATCTTTCTACGTTGAAATCGACTAATCTAATCGTGTGGACTTTGTTTAAGGCTAGTAACATATAACGCTGCGAAATAGGGCGGAAAATAAGACGCTTTCTCGTGAACTTAATTCGTAGGCAAAATATTCATAAGGTTAAACTCTAGAATACACAATCATGTAGGTACTCCAGAAATTCGATCTTACTAATACCCTAACCATGGCGTAGATAATCTAATGACTATCTCAATGACAATTCTTTTTTTCAAACTGTCTTCCGGCAGGTAGGGTACCTTAATATTGATCATCAAAAATTCATGCGAAATGCTAAGCGATCAAGTTATAACAGGACTATGCAACGCTCAGTCAAAAAAAAAAGTCCTGTCAAATCGTACGCCATATTCTAAAACGCAGGATTACCCTTTGATCAGAATTATGTTTGAAATTCTTCGTGATAAATATATTTATTTTTCGTGACAATCAATCAATCCTGCGTAATCTCAAATCGTTTTTTGACTGAGCGTTGCATAGTCCTGTTAAAACTTGATCACTTAGCATTTCGTAAGAGCATGAATCTTTGATAATCAATATTATGGTACCCTATCTGCCGGAAGACAGTTTGAAAAAGAATTGTCATTGAGATAGTCATTAGATTATCTACGTCATGGTCAAATTCTATTCGTTTAGGAATTTTAGACTGTTCAAATGTTTAAAATCGCAATAATTGATAATTAAATAAACATTTTTAGTGCAACGATTAGAACCAGAAATATAAACTCTATATTCCACAAAAAATTAACGATATCCCACATTTGTGAATATATTTAACTAGTTTTCACCAAATTTAACGTATTAATATTATAAGGTGCACAACGTACCTACTTGGTTGACCGCACTCAATAAGGGCATATACATCACTTTGGAATATATTTTTCCTGAAACATGGTACATTCATATTATTACTGGTAGTATAACCAGACCTCGCGTCTAAAATTTAATTTCTTCTGAAATCATAAGATTTTTAAGGAGGTACTTAAATACCTTACTTACTTACTTAATTATTTATTCCATTCACTGTATCTTTCTTTTTATTTTAAATAAGGAATTATACAATTTAACCAAAGAAATGTCGGAGACAATAGTTTTTTCAGGCAGGCAGGTACCATAATATTGGAAAAATGCGAATCAAAAAGTCCAATTAAACATTTGAAAAAAATAATTCACTATCTTTAACGAAACGGAACGTACGAACAAATTTACAGACAGACGAAAGTCAAAACGGTCGAGTTAAAACGGTACATTAACGGGACCTTACGCTCAGTCAATTAACATGTCGATCATAGAAATTTGAAATGCTGTAAAAGGACAAAATGTTAATTGTTCAGGAGAGCCAAACGAAAGTTTTTTTCTTTTTCACATCTTCACGGTTTTTGTGGATCTATAATTATATATTTTTTTTTATAAAATAGCATTGAATAGATATCTTTCAGAATACTTAACATTTTTCTAAAACTTTTTAATAGTATTTAATTTATTTTTAATTTTTCAGAAAAATCCTCTTTTAATGCACGTCTTATGGCGCACTTTTTTTAGAAATATTTCGACGACGCAGATTGAAAGTGAAAAAAAACGGAGAAAATTGACATAACTTATTTTAGGATTTATTGTCCATTACAGCATTTCGAATTTCCATGATCGACATTTTCACTCATACATAATCAGTAATTCTATGAATAAATAATAATAATTATGTATAGTGTTACAAATAATAATACAAATATGATATACATTTTTCTTGTTTCTTCCATGGTTTTATCGTGCTATTAATATTTTCCAAGCTATAAATTAAATGCAATCTTATCTTGGATACTTGCTTGAGTCATAAATAATTCAAAGGTATATCATGCCATCCGCTGATTTTTATCACGCGAATCAACAAACGCTGTGGATTAGATATTGATTTTATTGGGCATTATTGTTGGTGAGAAATATTTTCACTTTTTTTCAAAAAAAATTATAAAATTTATAAAAGTGGTTTTTTATCTATAGTTTTATTTTTATTATGTTGGCGGATGCATTTTTTATAATAATGTAATAATTAATAAGCCATTATTGATTTCCCGCCAGATAAGTTCACGTGGAGTGCGTTTATGACGTCACCCCGACCGCCGTTTCTAGGAGCCGTAGTATAAAGAATATCACAAGAAGTGCCTTGTTCGGGTTTCGTGATCTAAATTTTTGCCTAATCAGCACCTATATTTCCATGCAAAACTGTGTTTTCGAAATTCAAATGGGATGGAGATCTACGATTTCAGGTGAGTGTGAGTGAGACGGAATGCTGGGCGGTTGGGCGGTTGGGCTAAAGCAGGATCTCCTCCGACCGAAAACATGAACATTTATTTTTATTTTTATATGAAATACCGCACAAGAGTCCCCACTGCTCCCGTCTGGAGCCAGTGAGACTATGGCATCCCCAATTGGGGTATGTAGTGAGGCTGAAGGTAGTGGGGAGGAAAGAGGAAGGTGGGGAAATACCTGGCTATTCAGATCTGGTCACTAAACACGGCTTGATGCCATTTCAAGCAACGTTTCAATTCTGAATGGTGGTCTTACACCAGGGCGATACTGATAGTATCTTCCACTCTGGAACGTGCCGCAAATATACTATATATTATTTTAAATTAATAAATTGTGAAATAACACAAATTAATCAAATAAAATTTATTGGCGCACGCCGGGTTCGAACCCGCGACCTTCGGATTGTGAGTCGAGAGTCTTACCTCGAGACCACGGAGGCCGTTACACATTGCTATAAACATTGGCAATGGGGGGGGGCTTGGCCTTATTGCAGACGCTTACAAAAATGTGCAAGGCCACGCCCCTATTGGAAACGTTTATTGTAATGTGTGTTGACGGCCGGCGTGGTCTAGTGGTAAGGTTCTTGTCTCGCAATCCGAATAGTCACGGGATCGAATCCCGGCGTGGCAAATAAGTTTTATTTGATTAATTTGTGTTATTTCACAATTAAATCATTTAAAATAATATAGAGTATATTTGCGGCACGTTCCAGAGTGGAAGATACTCTCAGTATCGCCCTGGTGTAAAAATAATTACTTAATAAAAAATCCCCAACATTTAATTTTTTTTTTCAAATTGCGATCGGAAATTTTGATTTCATGAAGGGTACATTTTAATTATTTTGTGGTTAACTTTTAGATTTGAACATAAGGCGTGGTGTCTCTTTCTATTACCGTTTAGAACATATTTCTAATCATGATAGTAAGTGCGACACAACGATTTCTAAGAGACATGCATGGTTGTTCCGAAAAGCGAACAAATTAGCTTGAAGAGGTTAACGGTTTGTGATAATGCCCTATTGTGAAATGCAGTAAGTAGGTTTGTAATAATCCGAAGGATCTGCTTACTATTATCGAAATATCGTCTCAAAATAGTTTCCAATATGCCAAACGTTCAAAGTTCAGTTCAGGTTGACTTTTAAGTAATCGCAGCTCGGTTTATGTTGGATCATGCCTAGTTTCGTGTGCAGTCATTCCGTGAAATGTCGACTTTGACATCACGG
Source organism: Glyphotaelius pellucidus (assembly GCA_936435175.1). NCBI lineage: Eukaryota > Metazoa > Arthropoda > Insecta > Trichoptera > Limnephilidae > Glyphotaelius > Glyphotaelius pellucidus. The sequence continues at coordinate 13,996,058 of OW386550.1, forward strand.
TATGCTCTGCTCCAACTTGTGTACATGATTAATGAATAGTTTAATATTCATCCGCTATTCCCTGAGTTGTTGGGAAACTATCTGTTCAGAAAGGCGCCCACGGGTATCCTTATCCTAGCTCTGGATTATTTCAAAACCCCATCTTCCAAGCATTGTAAGTGCATTAGCATTAGGATACCACTATAATAGACGTACTGTAAGTTCGTACGCCTCTTCTGCTTTCTAGAGAGGTTGAGTTGGAGTTGTCTGCGGCAGTTCTCTTCCACTACGAGTATATCGATCGCCCGGTTGATTAGTCAGATTTCTCCAAGTTTTAAGATATTCAAATGCTATTTACACGTGTCTGTGTTTTTGATATTAAAATGCTGTAAAATAACGCCGGGAGGCATAACGGTCCTGTACATTAGGATGACATTTTAAATAATCTTCCAAAGACACAGAAAACATCAAAATTTCGTTGTATTAACTGCACTATTTCTACATTGTTTTAGTGGTGTTTATTTTATTTATTTATTTATTAGTTTTATTTTAGTAAATTGTACATTTAAGTTTACAATTTCATAATTAATTATATCATATCATATTTCAAACTATATTTTTTCTTATTTTATGTATCTCCTACAATACATTTTGAACTTTCCAATTGGTGCGGCCTTTAAAGTTTCTGTTAGAGTGTTGTATAACTTCATCCCTTTGTATAGTAAACTGTTCTGCGTATTACTTTTTTTGTAGTCTGATTTCCTTGCAAGTCCTTGTGTTGTGTCTGTGAATGTCCTTGTTGTATATAATTTGGTTTGAGAAGTATTTTGGTAACACGTTGTTCACTATTTTATGAATAAATATCATCGTGTGCAGGGTCAACATCTGTTTCACGGTTAGCCAATTTAGTTCCTTTAACATTTTATTTACTTTTGAGAATCTATTTCGCCGAAGAATCTATTTTGAGAATCTATTTCTCATTGCCCTGTTTTGGAGAATTTGAAACTTATTTTGTTCTCGTTCGTTACACAGGAAAGGGATAGATGAGCAGTAGTTAAAGTGTGGAGCAATAATTGAATTATAAATAGTGACTGCAGTTTTTCTAGAAAGTTTTTGCCGAATTCTTCCCAAAAAAGATACTTTTTTCGAATTTTCTTTTGGGTATATTCAGCATGTTTGTTAAAGGTTAGTTTGGAATCTAATATAACTCCTAGGTATTCCATTTCAGTAACACTTTCAATAATTTCACCGTCAATTTTAATTTTGCTTTCACTGGATGAGTTCTTATACCCAATCACCATACATTTTGTTTTTTTTTTTGTATTTAATTTAAACTTATTTATTTTTAGCCATCTTGATACATTATTTAGTTCATTATTTAAAATATTTATTAGTTCTTCGTAGTTATCACCAATTAAGTATATTAGTGTATCATCGGCAAATTGTCGTACTTTGCATTTTGAAAATATTTTCACCATGTCATTAATATAGAGTATGAACAATAGAGGTCCAAGGACCGATCCCTGCGGTACTCCTAATTTATTTTCCATTGGTTTAGAAAATTGATTATTTATTTTTGTTACCTGTTTTCTGTCTTTCAAATACTCTTCTATTAATTTAATGGTTACAGATGAGAAACCAATTTCTTTAAGCTTTCTTATCAGTATATCTCGATCTATAGTTTCGAATGCTCTTTGAAAATCCAAAAATATTGCTAAGATAAATTTATTACTATTCATTCCTTCCTTCCATTCTTATGAATAGTCTTGCTATTGTACCAAATAGAGGGTACACTTTTACGTATAATTAACTGCATACTCAACTAAAATTTTGATTTTTCAGAGATGTCTGACTAATCAACTTGATGATAGATTTGCTCTCTGTGATGATGATGCAATAATGAAATTTAGCTCTAAATCTTTATTCTTTGAGAGACCAAATTTGATCGCATTTTTTCTTCAGAATAATTAAGGCCTCGCTTACCCTATCCAGAATTGCAATTTGCGAAATGCCCACCTCTAATACTTTGAAAATTTTGCTACAGGGATTTTGCGTTTCTTCGCAGTGCTGCACTTTTAGTGTGATGTATCTGGGTAAACTTAATTTTAATCCGTTGATGCATTTGTGTATGAAACGCGATACTCGTCGCTTGATCGAGCGTCTTACTGATTTACCTGAGCAGACTCCTAACTTTGGACGCGTATTACATAAATAGAAAGCGTTCATTGGCTTCTTTCTTATTACAGCATACACCATACCCACATTACCCATTGCCGCTGTCGGTCGGCCGCGGTGAGGTTACCTCAGTTCTCAGTTGCCTGCAGAGGTCGTGATCTAATAAAAATAACTACGTGAACCGCGGCTAGGCCTACGGATAAGATACTACCTCCTAACGACTCGAAGAACAGCACAAATAGTAAAGTCATAAAAAATAACATCTCGGATGCATTCCGATCGACTTTTAGCGTGCTATGGGGTGTTATCACGAACTTCGTAGAAATGGGAGTGGAAATTACGCTCACGTTAGGTGACCTATTACTATTTTGCGTTTCTAGAAACAAAGTCTCCTGTTTTAACTCGACCGTTCAGCATTTCATATGTCTATAAACTTGTTTGTGTGTTCCATTTCCGGTTCATTGGTGACCGTGTTGGATACTACCTTTTTACCCCGCCATACCCCCGAGTTCGCATGAGCGTTTATCCTCCCACGAGCTGTCAGATCGAAATAATCAATTTAATAGTACCTTCCTTCTTGATGAATGTTTAAAAAACGAATTGTCATCGAGATATCATCTGACGTTTGTTTGGGCAATTTTAACCACTAAGAACCACCACATTATCTTCATTTTCAAGAAAATGAAGATAATGTGGGTGGTTCTTAGTCGAAGTATGATACATTTAAAAATGACCGAATCGAATATCGACACCTTGGCGCAGTGGTCAGCGCATTTGCCCGGAAAGCGAAAGATCCTTGGTTCGAGTCCCAGAGGTGCAAACACCTTTTTTTGATTTTTCTGTTTCCAGATATTCGATTGAGTTTCACTAACATTGTCTTCATTTAATTGAATATTTTTATCTTACTATGAAAAAATGTTGTTAACATATGAAAATATGAAAAATATATTATGGATTACTTACATTATGTTTTCTTTTGATTAATTTAATTTTTTTTATTGTTTCAGGTAAATCTTCAATACATTAATTTGAGTCTTCTGCTGTTGCCCCAAAGAAAAAAAACTGTCTTTGCAACTACTGTTTTTGGGTAAGATTTTTACATAACATATATGTATATATTTTTTTTACATTAACCTCATACTCATCATTGAGGAAAATGATTTCCCTGTTTGGGATGCTGTGTAGATGATCTTTCTAAGGAAAGGAAGCAGAGTTCTGGGAAGGACAAATGTGTTAATGGTGGGTCGCCTAATACTTTGAATCGAATCAAGAATAATAGATAATTTAAATAGGAACTTATGTTAGGTACCAAATTTGATTGATTGTTCTTACAATAAACATAAATGATGTTTTGTATTTTTATTATTTATTTTTGGGGTGTTATGCCGTGTTTCGCTACCTCCTTCTTTAGCCAACGTTTCGGACAGCGTTACAGTGTCCATCATCAGGGCAGATTGGTTTGCAAAATGTCATTCTCAAATTGTGCGAAACACGGCGTAACACCCCAAAAATAAATAATAAAAATACTTTTGGCCGTGAAAACCTAAAAACATACATGATTTTTTGTAATTTATGAAAAATTAAAATTTAAAAAAAAAAATTGTAACAGATGGCACGCGAGCTGTTTGAAAACTGAATGTACTGGGACTGAATATATGGAGCGCGGGAGGGGGTTTGGCTGGATGGTGAGCGGGAGATGGAGAGGAAGGGGACGCGGGAACGGGGTCACACGGGAAAGGACAAATTATTTCTTTGAATATGGCATTGCAACGCATGCCGGGAACCAGCTAGTTTTTAATAAAAACGTCTCTTATTCGGGTTTTCTCTTTTGAAATGGTGTATCGATGTGAAATATAATCATCTCGATACTTGTACTACATAGATTTGTTTATCAATGAAACTAAAAATTTCCATTGTTTTTCCAATTTCATTAAACTTTTTGTTGTGAATTTCTCAATATCATTTATTCGGACTTGTTTCTCTCTTGAAATACTTTATCGATATGAAATAATATAATCACAGGTGCATTTGGAGGGCATATTCCAGTCCCAGTCACATGGTCAGATCTGCACGTAAGCACAAGACGAACGACGAGACGGATGCACCGCGGTGCAACGGGGCATGAAAAATATGTATTGCGCCGCGGATTTACATTCATCCTGCATCTTAGCATTTTACAAATCTGAACGCATTCTGTTCGTTTTTGTTGCTTATAATACACAAGCAATTGCGGATAAATTAAATAAATTATGATAATTACCAGACCTCGTTCTTGGTATAGATTTGTGTTAAATTTAATGTTTCATTCAATTCATTTAGCATTTTGTGTTTTGCACGACTCACGTTGGTATTATTTTTATACCCATTTTTTATTTAACAGGAAACCACGTTGAGTTTATTTGTCTGATAAAAAAAAAGATATAAACGATTTTATTTGAAAATATATATTAACCATTAATAATAACACGGGCATGTACATCGCACTCGGAGGATAACAGTGGCACAACTCAAAAAACTACTTTTTTCAGGAGAGCAGTTTTTATATTTGGTTTGAGTATATTGAATCAGTTTTTTAACCAATAAAAATACATTATTTCACAAAAGTTGAAAATCAATATATTAATATTTATCAGGTTTAATATTATAATAGTGTTACAATGATCATAACGCCACTTTTTTTGCTTGAATTCGAGTAAAACATTATTATATTAAAACAGCATATTCGCTTTTAAGGCCACAATAAAAAAATTTTAAATTGTGTCTTTTTTATCGAACATAGAATAGATATCCAGGAACATTTCTGTATATTTTTCTCAAAAATACATTTTTTTGACTTGTGCCACTGTTATCCCTCAGGTGCACCATGTCATGGTGATCGAAAAAACCGCAAATTATGTAACTATCAAAGCAATGGTTAAAGAAAAAAAAATAATGCGACCAAAAAAGCTTGCGACGAGTCGCTTAAAATATTGATGAAAACGTAAATATTATCAAACCAACCGAAGTCCTCAGCTTTTCCCGGGCTTTACACTTTACAGCATTTTTCGAAATCTTGTGAAGACAAGACCTTAATATAAAGGTCCACTGTGCAGGTTTTCGTCTGTCTCGCCCGCCCGCTAAAGACAATCTCGTTTATAAAGATAGATTACTTTGTTTATGCACTTAAAAAAATGATATATTTAAGATTTTGATGCAATTGACTCGAACTCGAAATCTCCCGCTTTCCGGATAGGTGGGTTACCAATTGCGCCATCAAACCCAATGCTCTCCCATTTCCCAAAAATCTCTAACATTGTTTCAATTTTATTTATTTTCCGTGAGAGGCGTCGGTCTTTATTTTTTGCTAGCGTACATTCATCGGAGCAAAATCGCCAACTTAGCTAGTGTCTTAGGTAAACTACACACTATTCTTTACTTTCTGTTTGTTTTTCTAATTAATATTGTTTCAATATTATGGAGCGTTGATAAAAAATTAAAAAAAAAACGTACTTTCCGCAGTTAGATAGCCTTTGCGGAGATTTTAGTAAAATTTACTGGTGACATGTCTCCGACAAACGACCGTGATGTATGCAGTAATGCACCTATGCAGTGTCGCGTCAGTGGGATGTGCAAATAGACCTTTATTTGCAGTAGGTAGTTTCAGCTCGCCCCAGCTCCAACGGTCTCATTATGTCTCCATCGCCGTGTTGGTCTAATTGTTCAATTACGTCACAGGCCGGTGTAATTGCATCTTGGTTGCACTCGGCGCTGTGAGCATACTGTGCATGCGCGGCGCAAGGCGTTCTGTTGATGCAATGTATTGTGTGTTGTGTGCGAGGCTTATTGTTTTTACTTGCGATATTCCTAAATCACTAAAATAAGAGTAAAATATGTATAGTTTTTTCTTTGAGTATCCCATCAGAATCCCAAATGGCTGAAACCAGCATTGTGTTGATGTATAGAATAAGAATCCCAAATGTTCAAAATCAGCATTCTGTTGCTGTAAAGAATAATAATCCCAAATGTACGAAACCAGCATTGTGTTGATGTAAAGAATAAGACTCCCAAACGTCCGAAACCAGCTTTGTGTTGATGTAAAGAATAAGAATCCCTAATGTCCGAAATCAGCATTGTGTTGATGTACAGAATACGAATCCCAAATGTCCGCAACCAGCATTGTGTTGATGTAATGAATAAGAATCCCAAATGTCCGATACCAGCCTTGTGTTGATGTAAATAATAAGAATCCCAAAAGTCCGAAACCAGCTTTGTGTTGATGCAAAGAATAAGAATCCCAAATGTCGGAAACCAGCATTGTGTTGATGTGAAGAATAATGTCCGAAACCAGCATTGTGTTGATGTAAAGAATAAGAATACCAAATGACAGAAACCAACATTGTGTTGATGTAAAAAATAAGAATCTCAAATGTCGGAAACCAGCATTGTGTTGATGTAAAGAATAAGAATCCCAAATGTCGGAAACCAGCCTTGTGTTGATGTAAAGACTAAGAATCCCAAATGTCCGAAACCAGCATTATGTTAATGGCATTCCAATAAAAAATATAACTTAAAACAGTTTTTTTTCTTCGAAAGTGAAAATAATTCATAAATAACAAATCTCACTAATGTGTTTGATTTTTTTTTATCTTCGCCAACGAATTTCGTTACATGTCGTAATATTATTTAAATCATCTGTTACGAAATTAGATTTGTGCTTGGTTGTTTTTTATCGTAAAAATATCTTTACTGACGCCGATAATAAGCTGATAGTGATAGCATTGTTTGTCTCGTAAAATATCTTTATCTGCATAATTTGACCGATAGGAATCCAGGTAGAGTTACCTGACCTAAGTTACATCTCGTGAGTGTTCCATGCAAACGAGAGAGTATTACTCTAAGACTCTAAGGTAAGAAGAACCCACAGATCGAAAATCACAAAAAATGCAGATGTTATTTTGCTGTCCGGTGACATTTTTTTTCAATTTCTCAGGCCTCGGGCCTCCGGCGTATTGACCGTTATATTTATTAAAGACACTGTCAGAATGACGGAGAATTTGTGTATATTTCCGCTTAGCAATAAAATCCGAATAAATGGAATAGTTCTCAAAGTATCCGAGAACTAAAAACTGTTTTTAAAAGGTGGTGAAATACGCCTTAAAATTTTAACATTAGAAATAAACTTTAAATTTTAAATGTAAACATAAAAAGTCATAAAAAATGGCTCACCTTAAGTTTTCTCATCTTAACGCTGAACTTAAATAACTGATAATTAAATAATGCAGTTTATTAGACAAATGTATTAAAAACACTTTTTTTCGTTTCATGTGAAAATAATTCATAATTTTTTTTTTCTCAAATTGCGCGGTGTGAACCTTTGGTTTCGTGGAGGTTTAAGTTTTCTCATCTTAACGCTGAACTTAAATAACTGATAATTAAATAATGCAGTTTATTAGACAAATGTATTAAAAACACTTTTTTTCGTTTCATGTGAAAATAATTCATAATTTTTTTTTTCTCAAATTGCGCGGTGTGAACCTTTGGTTTCGTGGAGGTTTCAGGTTAACTTATAGATTTGAGTACAAAGCATGAAGCTTTCTCTTTCTAACACCGTTTAGATCAGAGGTTCCCAAGCTTATTTTTCTCGTAGACCACTTTCAAAATTTTATTGCTCACGGTGGACCCCCTGCTGGTACATTTCTACCATATTCCCAAAACTCGACACGCGTTGTGTTGAATATTGAATGGCGAGGTGAAGTACTGCCACAACGGGGCAGTACCGGATCTACGACTTTTTCAAACGGGGGCAAAATGGACCAGTATTCGAGATTATATTTACCACGACGGAGGGGGCGTAATGGGATATGGGCGGGGTGGGGGAGGTGGGTATGGGTATGTTCCCATCCCAATACAGTACACCCATATCCCATTACGCCCCCCCCCTTGCCTAGCTGGGCGTTTTAAGATCTCATGCATAACAGGTACAACAGCTGTACGCCAGTCGCTCTGTTATGGAGGGGGCGTAATGGGATATGAGACCCCCACTTACAACTTGTGGACTCCCATTTCTTTATCGCCTCTACCGTGGACCCTGTCGGGTCCACCTGGACCACTTTGGGAATAACTGGTTTAGATCGTATTTCTCAAGATGACAGTGAGACATAACGATTTCTAAGAGACTGTTCCCAAAAGCGAAGATATTAAATTTATGGCTAAGTCTTTAACCTATTTTGCGAACAAATTTGCCTGAGGGGTTAAAGACAAATAATATGTTTTTCCTGTCCATAAATTACAGGTACGTAGTGCATTATTTTGTAGCGCGACGCGGTCATATCTCGTTGTCTCTTTCTCGCACACACCCAATAAAATCTGTTGGCACCAATGCATTTTTTTTTTTTTTTTTTTTTTTTTTTTTCCTTTATTTTTCCCAAAATTTACATTTGATGCATACAATATTATAAAATAAAAAGAATAATGGGAACCCACTAAGGCGCAGCCTGTGCGTGGGTAATATAGTTGAATATATTTTATTATTGTACCTAGAAAGAACAAACAATGGGCATATAAAGCAAAAACATGATTAAAATTTGTCTAAACAGCTTTGCACAAAATGAGCATACATTAAGTGAAGTAGTGTAACAATAATGGTATAATGTAACAAATAAGTGCATAATATAACAATAATGGTATAGTGTAACAATAAGTGCATAATGTATTAATAAGTGTACTGTTTGTGAAAAAACAATAAAGTGATACAAATTAAGCAAACAATGTTTCAATATTTACATTGTCAAGCCACGACTTCAACTCTTTTATGTATTGCAGAAGTTTAGTTGTCACTTGAATATTTTTCGGTAAAAGATTGAAAGTACGAGGTCCAATGAAACTGCTGTGAGTTTGCATTTGTTTGGTATTCGTTTGGGGGGTATAAAAAACATTATTATTTCTAATGTTGATTCTATTTTCATTTTTTTCGAATTTGTTTTGGTTTTTAAAGATATATTTCATAGTTTGCAGTATAAATAGTTTACGGAGACTGAATAGTTTAGCTTCTTTGTATAGTGCATCTGTCGAAAATGTTGTGTTTCTATTGTACATAACTTTGATAATATAATTTTGAGTTATTTGTAAAGGTTTTATAAATACATCAAGCGCACCACCCCATCCTATTATTCCGTATATGAGTGAAGATTGCACCAGAGAAAAATAAATCATTTTTAATTTTTCAATATTAAGTACTTCTTTAAGTCTGTAAAATAAGTAAGTAAGGTATCTTAATTTAGAAACGGTATTATTAATTTGTGATTGCCAATTTAAATTTGTATCAATATAAATACCCAAATATTTGATTTTTTCAACTTTTCCAAGTTCAAAGCAAGAAGAGCATGTTACTTGATTACAGTTAGCATTGTGTATTCTAATTTTTAGGTTATTGGGGGGTTTGTTTTTACTGTTTTTATAAAAAGTTAGGTAAAAAGTTTTGCTGTAATTTAAGAAGAGTCTATTACTTTTTAGCCATGATGATACATATGCAATACATTTTGTTGCATTCAAAAAAGTTTCAAGCCAGGATTTTCCATTTACTATTATTGCTGTATCATCAGCGTAAGACACAATTTCACCAGGGATTACAACATTACATAAATCATTTATATATATTAGAAACAGAATTGGGCCGAGAACAGTTCCCTGTGGTACTCCGTTTTTTATCCTTGTTTCTGTACTATAAAAATTCCCTATTTTTGTTTTTTGTTTTCTGTCTTTAAGGTAGTTAGTTAGAATTTTTAGTGTATCCTTTTTGAAACCTATTTGATTAATTTTTTTTATAAGTAGATTGTGATTTACCGTGTCAAAAGCTTTTCTCAAGTCTAAAAATATAGCTAAACTTTTTTTATTTTGATCAACAGATGTGTATAATTTTTTTGTCAGATCGAATATTGCATCTTCAGTGCTTAGTTTACTTCTGAAGCCATATTGATTTTGGGACAGAATTTTGTTTTGTTCTAGGTAATTCATTATTCTACTTTTTATACATTTTTCAAATATTTTTGAAAGATTTGAAACTAGGGAAATAGGTCTGTAATTGTCTAATATGAGCGTTTCACCCGATTTGTGTATTGGAATTATGGTGGAGATTTTAAATTGTTCTGGAAAATGTCCCTCTTTTAGGGATATATTAAAAATATGTTGTAATGGAGTTAAAATGTATTGTTTTATTTTTTTTAGTGTGTAGCCTGCTAAACCATCAATTCCTGTAGAATTGGTTGATTTTAGACCGTCAATGTGTTTTTCAATTTCATTTGTTGTGATGGGTGAAAAATATTCTAAGGTGTTAATTGAATCGAAAGTTGATACTAAATCTACGGGCGTTGTATTATCAATTTTACTAGAAGATTCAAGGACTTGATCTACTACATTTGTGAAGAAGTTGTTAAAGTTTTCTGCAATTGCTGATTTGTCAGTTATAATATTGTTATTTATTTTAATCTCATTTACATCAGTTGATGCTATTTTTTTTTTGTTCGTTATTTCGTTAATAATATTCCACGTTTTCTTAGTATCATTTTTTGCTTTATCAATTTGTTCACAATAGTATTTTTTTTTACAACTTCTTATTAATCTATTTAGTAAATTTCTGTACAATAAATATTTAGTTTTTATAAACGACATTGTTTTTACATTATTTTTTTGACAGGCTCTTTGATAATTTAACATCTCTCTGTATAGTTTATCTCTTTGTTTAATGGAGACTATTAGTCCTACAGTGATCCAAGGCTTAATTTTTTTATATTTTCTCTTAGAGATAACAATTTTACGCGTACTTTTCGAAATATAATCTTGTAGAGTTTTATAAAACAATTCTAATGCTGAATGTGGGTTAGCTATTGAAAGTATATTGTCCCATTTTTCTGAATGAAGTAGATTGTTTAATGTGACGTAATTAATATCATTTTTTTCAACAGTATCAGAATATTCTTTTGAATTCGCGGTTAAAATGTTGTGTCCGTAAAATGTTGGGTAGTGGTCAGTAATGTTTGTTTTTAGTGTTGAAGATGTAGTTATAACGTGTTTGTGTGTTTTGACAAATATGTGATCTAGAGTCGTGGAATTATTTAGATTTTCTCTTGTTGGGGAATTTATGTATGACTGATATCCTGCACATGACAAACAATCTAAGTATTCATTAATGGAATTGGTTCTTTTATTATTTTCATTTATATTTATATTGATGTCACCGGCTAATATTGCAAAGTTGAAGTTATTTCTGTTAGTCAATTTTAAAAGCGAAGTAAGTTCGTTAGTAAAGAGAGACTCATTTAATGAAGGTGATCTATATATAGCTAAAAGCAAATAGTTACAGTTTTTGTGGTTAAATGTTATTTTGATTGCATTTGCTGTTTTAAAGTTTAAAATTTCGTAGGCAGTTATCTTGAGACAATTTTTTATAAATACGGTGATTCCATCGTGCCCAGTGTGTTTACATTCAGAAGAAATGGTAACATATCCTGGAATGTTGTAAGGAATTACCTCTTTCATCTGTGTTTCTGTTAAAACAACAACGCTAGGAGAAAAATCTAGGCTATCGAGTAAGATACAAAGTTCGTCAAAGTGTTTTCTTAAGCTTCTTATGTTCATATTAAGAACTGAAAAATGTATATCTTTAAAGTGATTATTTAGTTCTGTTGTATTTTGACAAATATAATTTTCATACAAAAAATTTTCATCAGCCATGTTTAAAGATAGAAGTTATTAGCTCGTATAATATGGTTACATAATCCTTTATTCCGATGGAATGTCTTCGGGCTGTCTTATATGGATGATTGGAGCTGTTTCATCCCTTCTCATCATTATATTTCCGTTTTTTGCCCAAATGAATTTGTAGCCTAGTCTTGAAGATTTCGCAAGGAACAGAAGGTGTTTGTTATGTTGTGACAGTTGTTCATTAATGTAAACTATGTTATCTTCCGGAAAATTAATTTTTTTTGTGGACAAAACACCATATTTTCTCTTTTGGGCGATAATTTGGTCCTTCGTTTCTTTATTTTGAAATGATACAACTATGGCTGGATACTTGTTAAGCGGATTTCTGTTTTTAATTCTGTAAGTATTTGTTATTTTTGAAGATTCTATTTCACATTTTATGGTATCCAGTATATTGTTGACTATTTTTGTTGTGTTTTCATTTTCTTTAAAAGGAACTCCTTGTATTTCAATGTTATTTTGTTTCTGAAATTGTTCCAGTTTGTTTAATTGAATTTTTATTTCCTTGTTTTCTGTTTGTAGTTGTTTAATAATCGTATCTTTTTTCATTAATACAATGCATGCCACGAGTGTAAAATTGAGTGTTATTTATTGAATATTTTTTAATTTATATTTCGAATGTCTGAATTTATTAAATGCAACCGGAATGAAACACGATCATTTTATTTTATTTTCAGCAATAAATAGGTGTATCCGAGCGCTCATAAAAATGGTAAATTACTTATTCTGTGTGCTCTATTCAAGTCGTAAAAATTATTTCGCAAAACGAAAAATCATAAATGAATAATAAATAATAATAAAAACTCGTGTTGTGTATATTATGAACAATGTGAGTAGATATACACTGTGCAAAATATGAGTTTATGTTCACAGTACAGTTAGTACTTGAGATAATTTCTTTCTTTTGTATTCGGTTACCGGAAAATGTTAATTGTATGTTTTTTAATATTCGTACAGTCAATTCTGACAATTAATTATTAATTTATATGTACAAAGTATATTAGTATCTAAATGTTTTTCTTTTTTGTAAAGTGCTTTCTTTATTTTAATGAAAATTATGTTATTTCATGGAAAATGTTATTTTTGCCTTGAAAGTTACTAAAAGCAAAATGTGTTTGTTATTACAAACACATTTTGCTATCAGAATCCATATTTCAATTTTCGCTACAGACCTTTGTAATGAATATATAAACATTTTCTGGCTTTCCCCGAAAGCCAGGAGACTGAAGTCATTGTGTTTATTCCAAGACCCAAGGTCACAAAGCACTCTTTTTAGTTTGAATTGCCTATTTCAAAAAAAACTTAAAAACCTAGTTGATACAAGTTATTAATTATAACACGAAAATCAATGGAAACAAGGTATTTAGACTATCCATTTTATTTAGCTATAATTTTTTTACATCTTCTATGTCTATTCTAATACTACTATTCTAACTACCTACGAGTACGTACTAAAATTTGGACTTCGCAACATTGAGATATAATCCTCGAAAAAGTGCCAGACTTTCAGCTTCCTTAATATTTACATGAAGTGTATTTAATATTTTAAAACCTTTGTAATAAATTTTGTTTTGTATTCCCGACAAATTTATTTTAGAAAGCCTAAGATGGAAAGCCTATGAATACTAACACTAGCAGTTAAAAAGCCGCTACATGCCTACACGACAGTAGTAGCTTTGTTACAACGTCCACGTACGAAAATGGTTTTGCATAAGTCGCGGCGTCGGAGATGTACTCGAAGGCGGGTTCTTAAATTTCAAGCGTACATCGCTAGCGTAATAATAACGTCAGATTATTCAACATGTAATCTGGTAAAAATTTATTTTTTAACACAAAAATACACACTACGGTATTGTAGACTAATCGTTGCCAGTTGCCACACACTTAAAATATTGAATTGGCGTTGCATGGTAGTATATCTTCTACTGCACATAGTGCACATGCTCATGCCTTCTGCTATGCATAGCTTGGATCTATTGAATCATAGATTAAATAATATTGATAACAAAAATTTGGTCTTAGAATGGGAGTTCGTTAACCGTCAATAAGGTGTATCAAATAAAGTTCTGCGAGGCTTTTGTTATATTTTTAATGTTTTTCTACAAAATATCATCGATTTCCTTCGGTCTGTGGCGCCTCACGAGGAAACGAAAGATTTTTTTAACGGCGTTTTTCTTTGAAAGCGGAACGTTGGTTGAACGAATTAAAAACAACATTTCAACGCTGAAACAAGACACGTGAAAACATTAAACGTACAATAGCCAGGTAAATACTAGGTGAGTATGCTTTGCATGTATGACGGTTCCGCTGAGTAGCTACTGGGGCATACGCTATTACTAGAGGATGTGTTACATGTCGCTTTGTGTGTGTGTGTGCGTGCGTGCGTGCGTGCGTGATAAAAATAATAATAATAAAATTTACACCTTTATGAATCCAAAGTTTCCGACCGCAATTTGAAAAAAATTATGATACTTTGGGAATTTTTTATTTATTATTTTTATACGAAACGACAAAAAAGTGAAATGGCGATAACATTTAGGATATACCAGCGAGTTCCCGGCATGCGTTGCAAAAAAAATTACCTTCGGTGTTATTTATGATAAATGTAGATATAATTTTATTTGGTGCAATAACTTATCACTTCTTCAAATACAGCAATTTTATTTTGTGGCACCATATTTCATTCAAAATTGAAAGATTTCTTTGTTTTACCACTTTAATGTCTATAAAACCAACATGTTTCAAGAGTAATCCTCTTTCAATTTTGAATAACTTATCTTTTATTTATTTAATAAAGTGGGCCTCACTGGTCGGTTGCCTTACCGGTGCTGAGGGCTCCATTTTACAATACAAAATTTTAAAAAAAATGGAAGTAATTTTAAGAAAATGCATAAAGGCGGTAATAATTATTTCCCGTTACAAAATCGGCTAATATTATGAGGTACGATTGTGTATAACGATGTGTTTATATAATGGCATTGTGTTTTACATGTGTTTTTTTTTTTTAATTTTCTCTAATTAATATTAATAATCCATCTTTTAATTTTGTATCTGATTTTTTTTTGTTTCCCTCATTTTTTCGTATCGAATGAAAGATTGTTGAAATGGCCTTCTAATGGAATTTTCTGAAAATTTTCACATTCACTATATTGCATGCCGAACGACGATGTTTATATTTCACTAATTTTATTGAATTTTCTCTAAATAACTTTAAATGTCTAGAATTTCTAGAACAACCCAACAATTTATACTCATTTTCATCTCATTTCTATCATTATAAGCTTTGAAATAATATCCCTTATGTCTATCAAAAGAAAGACGCTATATTTTTCCACACCTTTGGACTCTCCAGTTCGAAAGAGATTTAAAAAAAATGTCATAACTCGTGTGTAGCCGGGTATCTGGGTACTGTTATAATATAATTCTAGTTACATATTTCAAATTAGAAAAAAATAATATCACAATTTTAGGCCCTAATAATGTGATTATAATTTCATCGTTATTTTGTGCATCCCTCTTTATATTCTCAGTCGCTTTAGCCACGGGTATAACGCTCACCCGCGCCGCTTTGTCTGGCGAGGCTGGCTTATGTCCGACCTGACGGCAACAAGTCCTCCGTTCAGCATGCGGCCGCCCAATCAACAGGTGAAAACCAACACAAGGCCGTCGCCTACGCAGGCAGCAAACGGATTGTCGCTTTTTAGCGCACGCATTATTTTAGCAGAACTATTTTGGTGGGGATGTCAAGGGTGACCAGCCTTTGACATGGTTTTTAAGAATGTGATGTGGTTGTCATCGTATCCAAACAAAAAGTGTAATTTTAGTATAAGGTTCATGGTAGGTTTTAATGATATTGACTTGGCCTCGAGAGGTCTCGGGATCAAAATCTTCCGAGTTGCATGTACAGGAAATTCATTTGAATTTTTCGGTGACCGGACAAATCAGAATGAAATCAACTCAGAACCTCCTTTAAAAGTGAAGATTTTTTTAAATTTAAAATTGGCTAAATAGGTTATGTAAAGGTTAGGGTAAAATTATTTTTTTCATAGCTTTCAATGATTTTTCAAAGAGGTGTTGAGTTGACTTGATTCTTAGTTGGATTCAGTCCATTGAGAATCCAAACATTTTATTAAAAGGGCTTTTTTGCCTTTTGACATTCCAGAATTCGGACTGCCATAGACCCACAGGTTCTGGGCAATGGGAATCTTGGCGATATCATTTAATGTACCTAATAATATTGTAAGTTCGAAGTTTCACTAATTTTCGTAAATTGGTCATATAGTCCAAGTCAACAAATTTTCAATGAGTAATCTTTCGTCACATTATCTTGGTTTAACTTGCGCAGAGACATGAAAAATCATGGGATATTTTAATTCCATTTATGAAAAAGACAATCAACATTTTCTGTTAAAATATTTTATTATAGGTAGGTACTTAGGTTATTTTCTACCTTAGGTAGAAACTTTTCTACCTTATACCTTAGGTAGGTACTTTGCTTTATCGCCTATCTGATTTATTCAAAACATAAATAAATCCAATTTTGATAAAAATGTTAAATGAAAGCAAATTTGAGTTCATTGATCGTGAATAATTTCACACAGGAACATCATCACAGACATCCACAATAAGTATGTTTGGTGATTCAGGTGTTGACAACATTATAAACTTAAAATATCAACAGTACAGACTACGTACTTCCTCCATAACAACTATACTGGTTTAATTTTTCATTAATTTCGACAATCACCCAATAGGATATGTTTACCTTTTTTATTCTCATAAAAAAATTATGATAATAACGGTATTTTTATGTTCACGAATAAATCTTCTTTAACCATTTAAATTGTGCCATTTTCGATTTGCCGCCAAAACAACGTGCTCATTTTTATCGTGAATTTGGCGGCGTTGACGTCACGTCGGGCAACGTTGGTGACAGCTGTCATACCAGCCAGTTGATGTTTTTTATGTAATAATGACGTTGTAGCCAGTTGAAACCGTTTAGGAATGCGCTGTTTTTCAAATCAATAATTATAAATATTAAAATTAAACATTTTTATTACAATGGTCAAAATCAGAAAAACTACTTTAAATCTTCCACACATTTTTAAGGGTATTTATAGTTTGTGAAAATACTCCATTGTTTTCGTTATTTTAAAATAAAAAGTTCTGTTTGAATCCGTTGATTAATAAATTATTCAGTTAGGAATTCCGCGGTGGAAATGCATCTGGTTACTGCATTCGGGTTGCATCACCCGTCCGATGACGTCACACACACATCACGCCACCTTCAGAGAACTATCGCATTACATTTATCTTCTCCTGATTAGTGGAAATGCATGCAAAGCGATGCCTCACGTAGAAAAGCCGCGTATTGCTCTAACAGCGCTTGCATCATGTCCTAATTATGAAAATGCACTTTTCCGAGGTGGCGCTGTTTTTATTTTTAATACTCGCTAATTTATAAGTAAACTAATATTTTTTGTAGGTTATCTTGAAGGTGCTTTGGAAATTTTCTGAATAAATTATTATTATTCAGATAAAATCATGTAGGTACCTACTTAGTTTAATTGCAGGGTACAAGTTCCCATCTTTCATAAATGAAAATTATTTCTTGTAACGGAAAAGTTGCTACAGCAGAGCTCTCAGCGGCAGGACCGTGTTTTGAGTTTCCTAACATAATAATAATGACGGCCGGCGTGTCTAGCGGTAAGGCTCTTGACTCGCAATCCGAAGGTCGCGGGATCGAATCCCGGCGTTGCAAATAAATTTTATTTGATTAATTTGTGTTATTTCACAATTAAATCATTAAAAATAATATATAGCATATTTGCGGCACGTTCCAGAGAGGAAGATAATCTCAGTATCGCCCTGGTGTAAGACCACCATTCAGAATTGAATCGTTGCTTGAAATGGCTTGAGCCGTGTTTGGTGACTAGATCTGAATAGCCAGCTACTTCCCCACCTTCCTCTTCCCATCTCCTTCTCCTCCCTACTACCTTCAGCCTCACAACATACCCCAATTGGGGATACCATAGTCTCACTGGCTCCAGACGGGAGCAGCTGAGACTCTTGTGAGGTATAATTATATATATTTTTTTTAATTAAAAAAAATCGACTTAAAACAAAGTTTTTATGATTATGTCTTTTAGAACTTAAAAAAATTGGTTTGAGGATTGAATGAGGATTGAACCTTCCTACTCTGTGATCGGAATCAACCGCACGACCACCCGGGCGAAATCCTGAGTTGATAAGACCGATGTCATCGACTTTCAGAGAAATGCGTTTATGTCCGCGTGTGTGCCCGTGTGTGACCAAAATTTAATAGAATGCATTGTCATTGACAACGAGTCTATCTGTCGAGTTTCAGCTTTATCAGACATCGGAAAGTGGGTTAATTTCCTTTTGCAAGAATATACTTCATTCATACATTCATTTTCAATCAAGAAAACAAAAGTGAAATTCAAAAAGATGTATTTAAAAATCGATCCAGTTTTGGGGAAAAAAACAGGACAATACAAAACCTCGATTTTTACGATTTTATGTAGGTATAATCATAGAGATACAGTCATTTCTTTCGCTCCGCTTCCGGGGAGGTAATAGCAACAGTGACAGCAACAGTTTTGTAAAATTTATATTATTCAAAATTCTCGGCGCCAGCGTTTCTTCTTTATTTATTTAGTGCAGTACACGTTTTTGACAAAATACAGGAAATAAAATAAAATATAAAGAACGAAAAACAGTTAAACATAAAATATAAAAATTGACACAAAGTAAGTAACATAGAATATAAGTTAAGAAAAAATAGAGATAAAGATTTTGTATGAAGTAGAAAGAAACAGTTGGCTTACACGTCCTTTGAAGTTTGATAAATTTAATTTATTATCGAATATATTCATATTGTTTAAATATTTGTTACCAAGACTGTTTAAACGCTGCATTGGAGAATGCAAACTATAGTTGGAATGAGATGTATGTATATAAAATGTTAATATTTGTCTAGTCGTTTGTGTAGGTACGTGAAGATTTATTAATTGCGGAAATTCACAACAATCGAATTAAGAGTTTAATAATTTTAATAAAAAGGTATAAATAAAATACTTCCTGAAATAATATTGGGATAACTTATTCGATTAAACGTACTTATAAAATATGTTTTACTAATACCTAAGGGTCGAACAAATCTCGTAATTAAGCAATGGCCGGAGGGTTGAAGGTCGAAGGGTGGAGTAGATAAACAAGTTTATCGGAAACACGTGTCAGTTCAGATGAAGAGTGGATTCAGATTGGGAAGACCTTCTTCTAGCAGTGGTAGACGCAGGATTGTGATCATGTGTGTTTTATGTCCAAAAAGTCCCAAAGTCATTATGAAAATTTTACGTGTGAATGTGTTTTTTAGTGATCTTATATACTACGTTGATTTTTTTACCCGTGTATTATTTAACTTCAATAATTAAAGTTACTTATTTTTCGACTTTATGTCCGGGTTAAATCTTCCCCACAGGAAAAACAAGACCCTTCCACACAATTTTCCACAAATGATCTAGTCAATCCATGCTATGCAAGTGTACTATATAAGTAAAATAAATACAAAACGATACAAGAACAATATGTCAACCTACCAGAGACCAAATGGGAAAATAATTCATCGACTCCTGATATTTTCTATTATTAAAATTATTATTCTGCTTACATTAAAAGTCGGGAAACTTTCAATATTTGGGTCACATACTTCGATTTACTTTATAGTGATGATTTATTTTAATTTGTAAATAACAAAATACGATTGAGGGGGATGGACTGTACATCTTTTAAATTATTTTTCTAAATTTTGCATTCGTTTGTTTTGGCTAACCATTCCGGCGAACAGAATGTCGATGAATGATAAACTGATGATTCTATTTTATTAACTAATAATATTTATGTTTGAATTATATTCCTATGCAAAACTTGTGTAAACACAAATACTAAATTGCATGGCGCCGAAGCCGCGTGCTAATTCTTGTGACTACATTCTGAAATTTTAATTGACTCATAATTATGTTGGTTTATCATCGGTCACGTAGGCACTGCGATTTTAAATTCATTATTAAAGTCTTTTCATTACTGATGTCTGTTTGTCCGTGTAAACATGTTAAAGTGCTGATAATACAGTTATGAATTCAATTTAATACGAATGGTCCTCAGCTAGCTAAGTCCTACGTCACTGCACAAGCAAAATATTCAGCATATTATTTCGACTTGTGAGGCTTAAGGAAGGGAAGGAGATGAGAAAGGGGAATGTTGGAAAGTACCTGAATTTTTAAATTTGGTCACCAAACACGGGTAAATCCATTTTCGGCATCATCGTTTCGATTCGGAATGGTGTTCTTTCATCTGGGCTTTCGAGTATATTTCATTCTAGAAGGAAAAATTAAAATATTTTCAGTTTTTTCGTAGCGTTGGAATTTAATCTTTAACTTTTTAAGGGTATTTTTATTTATTTATTTTATTGCTAAACTCGTTCATACATTTCATGTAATACAAAAAAAAATCCCAATATTAAACATCGTACAGTAAGTAATTTTAACTATATGTAACTGTTATGTTTTAAGGTTTTCACGGCCAAAATAACAGTTACATATTTTTGTTATTGTTTTTGGGGTGTTATGCCGTGTTTCGCTATCTCCTTCTTTAGCCAACGTTTCGGACAGCGTTACAGTGTCCGAAACGTTGGCTAAAGAAGGAGATAGCGAAACACGGCATAACACCCCAAAAACAATAACAAAAATATGTAACTGTTATTTTGTGAACACCTCACTAGAAGAACCTGAGCTGAGGTGTTCGTATGTAATTTGAATAAAATATTTTAGTCGAAAGATATTATCGATGTCGTATAGATATTATCGTATTGTTGTTTATTTTTATTTTTCTTTTGTATTTTCAAATCAAAATTTCGTTGTTTTATTAGTCAATGATGACAAAACTATTCTTAAGACTGTTATATATGAATTTATAAATACTGCTTATCTTTGTTTATTTATAAAAATCAAAATATGCTTGCTTGGGTGTATATGAGTTGTCTACGCGTTGCTATATTAAGCACAGGAAATGTTTGAAACTTTCAAAATACCTTCTTTCATCCCTCGCGAAGGTTTCTGAATTATTACAACCACATGACAATAAATCAGAATTTTTTTTTAACCATTACAAAAACTCTTACAAAACTGTCAAAAATGTCACAATATGAAAACGACATATTGCAAACCATCGATTGTTCAATCAAAATTAAATTTTCGAATAATAATATTTAATTGAAGTACTCGCCTATGATATTTACCAAAATCGAACACTTTGAATCTAATCAAGAATTATAGGTACCTATGTTAGGTACCAAATTTGATTGATTGTTTTTATAATATACACAAATGAATGTTTGCAATAGAAAAATTGTAAAAAAAAATTGCAATAGGTGGCACGCGAATTGTTTGAAAATCTGAATGTACCGGGACTGAATATGTTGAATGCGGGAGAGAGGAGAGGGAAGGCGGGAAAGGTGGAGGGGGGACGCGTGAGGGGAATTGGAAGTAATGGCGGAAGGGGAACGGACGAATGGGAAAAGACACGCAAGGAGAAATAATTTCTTTATAAGTTGCCTTGCAACCCTTGCCGGGAACTCGATAGTTAATAAATAAAATAATAAAAAAATCGTGAATAATGTTTAAAAGCGCGTTTAAAAGTCTTTTTAAATTAAATTAAAACAAATGCATATTTTGTTAAATTTTCGAAAAAAATATACGATGAAAGATTAAAAATGCATTGGGTTCAATTCAGAAAGTTTGAATAAACAATGAACGAAACCAAGTACAATAATTTTAAACGGTTTGCTTTATGTAACTAAATCCCACGAATTGAACATATTACCCCCTGGAAAGTAATCAATACTTTGTTATGTTGATTTAAATATGATTACCGAGCGACCAAGCACCAAGGGCGATCCGAGTAATTTTGGATAGTCCATTTGAGCCGTGCACAAACATTACAATCCACGGAGCGTGTGATTGCTTATGGCGGTGTAATCCTCCCATTGTTTTGTTATAATCATTCCCCATGAGACAATCATTACATAACGAACACGGGCTAATGTGATTAATGCGGCTACATCCATTACCAAGCCATTACGCTACAACTATATGACGCGGACACGCAATATGGGAATACAAACTATGATGTTCGTAGAAGTGTACCTAGCGCACCCCTGGTTAAAGTAACCAAGTCAAAAAACATCAAGTTTTGAATTTATGATTCAGAAATCTTCAAAACTCACTGTGTAAAAATATTGTTATTTTGACGCACTTTAGAAGCAATAAAATTAGTGAAAAATCAAGGGATGTTGTAGCTGAAAGTTTATGTAAAGCGTGCTCTCCTCCGACCGTGAACATGAACATTTGCTTGAACGTTACTATAAACATTAGCAATGGGGGCGTTGCAAAAATGCATACAAAAATACTTAAGGTAATGTTCAAGCAAATGTGTAAGCAAATGTTCATGTTCACGGTCGGAAGAGACCCCGCTTAAAGAACACATCAAAGCAATGACAAATAGGTTTTTTTTACAATAGCTCCACACAGGAGGCCCTGGCACGCCCTCATTAAGTAATGTTCAAGCAAATGTGTAAGCAAATGTTCATGTTCACGGTCGGAGGAGATCCCGCTTAAAGAACACATCAAAACAATGACAACTGTTTTTTTTACAATACCTCCACGGAGGAGACTTTGAGGAAAAAAATCCCTCGGGACCTATGTCATCCCTGGGGATGCTCTGTGGGGATGCTGTGGTCCTTCTAGGGAAAGGAGGGAGATAAAGTTCTGGGAAGGAAAAAGGAATGATGGGTGGGTAGGAATCTGGGGGTCAATGTATCTAGGAATGACGGGTGCACGAAACCAACTCTCCACTGCGGCGCAAGGCGATGGGCCGAGAGAGTCCGGCTGGAGAGGTCTAGATTAGGTCTCCCTCAACCAGCTTCTCTCGATGCAGTCCACCACCCGGTAGGTTCACAAACGTATTCGCCACCAAGACCTAGACAAACCTCACCCCATGAACCCGGGCACCCCTGGTAAGTCACCATACGTAGCGAACCACTTGGGGTGACCTATGGCAGAGTTGTTGGTTATCCAATGGTTCCCCGGGCTGCGATACCCATATCCGCCTCCCAAATTGTTGCAGAATGATCAAGAAAATAGAGGAAAATGTATTTAAAAATATACTACCATTCCTAACCCTTATGTAAAAAATTGTTAATATTTCAATGTACCCGATGTTAAAGCCCCTTAGGCGTACAAAAGAGTAAAATGAAATAATAAAATGTTTTTTGTAGAAACCGATCAGATTTTAGTTAGTGCATAATGATTTGAAATTAAATTAAAATTTATTTATTTGGCTACTTTTATTTTACAGTTAAATTAATTCAATTAAGTATTAAATAAACATTTGATTATATTTGTGTAATGTTATTTATTTTAACGTAAAATGATATTGTTCATGTAAATAGTAATTTTTAGGTGGATATCCTATTATATGTTGCGTGAATAATTTTTTTTATTATTGTACAACAGAATATTTTTCCAATTTCATTACAATTTAGTCGCCATACCAGCATTTAAGGCAGGTGATTCTTTAATAATAGAAGAGAACCGGTTTTGAGGTGTTTACTTGTTTTTGTTATAGCAATGTTGTGAATTGATTATATTATTAAGTTTCAGAAATTTATAAAATATTGTAAAAAAAAACAACAAGTACAGATTGATGATTTATGATGTTGATAATTTAGGTACTGTAAATGCTTTATTATGTGTGAAATAAAACAATAACTTTTTCAACTTTTTTTTTTAAATAACAAACCGGTTTCGCTTTAGTCAAGATTTATCAGGGTTATATTACTAACTACTTTATATTTGCAGGTAGTCGATTTGCACATGTACCCACAGGTGAACATTTAGCTCCCTGACATCGACTTTTTCCACGTGAATGCGAAATTTTAATTGCTAGATATGTTGTGACATGTGGGTAATAATAACCAATGACTTTAACCCTTTTTGCAATTAAAATTGCATTATGACCGTAAATATGACGGGATTCTGTTCATTTTGTAATGTGTTTGACATGAGGGTTCCAATAAAAAATAATAAAGTAACCTTAAAGGTTGTAGTTGCGAGTATTTATTGTCTCCATATCGTGTTTTTTATTGCGGGCACACAGCATAGGGGATATGTTCATTATTTCACATATTCACATTGTTTTCCCTCGCAGTTCATCACACTATCCATCGCATATCTATCTGAGATACATGCATTAAAAAATAATCTACTCTCCTTTGCTTTATTACATTTTACGTGGCAAAAAGTGAGCTTTCGAGTCTATTAAATTGATTCATGTCCCACGCATCTGCGTTTTGCTTTTTTCCCATCGCTCCTTACATTATTTTCGATCTCATTATTTGTAATACTGTCGTACACACATATTTATAGTTTATATATGACAGCACATTCCCAAAGGATTTCAACCAGCGATTCTTGATCATATTTGAGGTAATAAACCTAGAGGGGATTATGTGATAAGCGCTCTCTCTACCCGTTGCCTGCCGCTAGAACTAGACGGAAGGCACATCACGTGACCCGTGCTGACTGGACCCAATTAAACAGTTGCGCGGGTGATGGAAATTATTTTTATTGTTTTTAATTTTTCTTTAAATATCATCGGACAGCAAACTGACTTCTACATTCTTACAAAAGAATCCTTCAGGTACGTTCTGAAATGTCCTGTTTACAGTAATTTTTGTATTCAATTTATAAAACTTTATTTTATTTCAATTTATAAACAGTTCTGCTGCGTAATTATTATTGCACGTGGCAGCTGTTTCGCCTTCTGAAGGCACTATCAAACTGTTATTTATTTATAAAAATGAGTTCCAAGTTTACGGTGATGTATTTGACGTTGCCCGGAAAATCCCAGCAAAGTTGAACATTGAGAAATTTGGGAATATTCCGTAAAAATCTGAACGCCTACCAAATTATAAATAATATAATGTAATAATAATAATGTGGAGTATATATACATCGTAATAATTATTGCCGATATAAATCCTTTGGCACGGCTGCCAATTGAACCCCGATCAACTGCCTGGAAGGTAACTATGCTGTCCATTATGCCACCAACTAGTAAGATCGGCTGTATAAGTTCATTAGCATTATATTAGTACATACTGAAAATTGTATAAAAATTATTTATTTTAAATTTTAGAAAATTAAATTATAGATTATTGAAAAAGTACTTATAAACTTAGTATTAAAAATATAATCCTATTATTAGGAAAGAAACACTTAATACAGTTATTCAAACTAACAAAAAATAACGAAAAAAAATTCGAGTGCAATTTACACGCGGTAGAAGCGAAACTTAAAACAATCTCAACCAAAACAATCTCAACCAAAACTTGAAAAGTGAGGTCATAATCAAAGCGACCAATGAGCGCAGTCCTCGCGTAATTTCCGTTTCATGTCCCAACCAATAGGAGCCCTTAAAAGTGACATCATTATCAAAACGGCCGATGAGCGCAGTTGATGCGTCGCAGGTGCATTAATTGTTTTTTCAATTTCCGTTTTCATCAATTTCCGTTTCATCCATTTCCGTTTCATCCGAAATCCAAATCACAGCCGTGCTATAGAAGTTTCACTTCAAAAGTTAAATATTAAATTAGCGCCATCTTTGAATGAGCAGTTTATGAATAATGTTAAGTTAATCTTTAATATCTAACATAGACTTGTGAAAAATCACGGGAAAGTCTAAATTCTTGACAAATCAGTTTTAATTTTGTAAATGACAAATAAAATATTATTTTCTATTAAAAATATTATATTGATCTCCTGATACGTTTCAGTAATTTTAGAGTAGGATTTTGTTCCCCTCTGCCCTCCGGCTACCGAAACTATTTGTTTAGCTCATACAACATTCCTTGCCCGGTTTTCTGCTCCCGCGTAACATGTTCCGTGCTCTACACATTGCCTGCCACGTGCAATATGGCCACGCGTGTGCTGAGAACCTATTTATTATACTTATTACCATGTAAGAGTGTACATTATGTTGTTATAATCCCATAATACAATAAAACCTTGTTCCTAACTGCGTGTTGTTTTAATACTTAACTGCCTATCTGCATACCATTCTATGCTCCCGGTACATTTCAAATTCAAAGTAATGTTTTTTGTACTTAGTAGAGTGGCGGTATTATATAAAAATATTAATATTTAACAGAGGCTTTGCGTTTTAATTTTTAAATTGGTAATTCGTGATGGAATTAAATTTATGCCCTTCATTTTTAAGCTTTTTATTTACTGTGATTTAAAAATAAATTTAATGCTGTGATAAATTCTTGTCTGTATGTAAATTCTCATAATTCTCATATTTGTAATTACTCTAACAGTTATTTATTTAATCTGTCTGTAAATTTGTTTGTGTGTTCCGTTTCCGGTTCAAGATGGTAGCCGTGTTGGATACAACCTTTTCATCCCGCCAGGGTTCGCATTAGCATGGACCCTACCACGAGTGGTCAAATCGGAGTCAGTTTTCTTGCACCTACCTATCTACCCGAAGAAAGTTTGAAAATACTTGACATCGAGATGGTGTTGTTTGTTTGGTTAAATTGTATAATTCCTTATTTGAAATAAAAAAGTTGCATAAGTTAAATATAGTTAATAATTAAGTAGGTGGGTATTTAGGTCATTTTTTCAGTTCTATTTACAAATCTTATGATTTTAGATGATATTTCGGTTTAGATTTATTAAGTTAGATAAAATTATAAACTTAGTTTAGATTTATTAAAAAAGATAAAATTATTAACTTGGTCTACCTATTAGTTATTTCGTATTTAGAACTATTTTATCGTGGGATTCCATTTTAATATTAAGTTTTACAAACTTTATAACTTTGTTATTCTTTCAATCATCCGCTGAAATTCCAGATGTCGTATATTGGTCGCTTCTCATTTATCCATGAAATTATATTAAGCTATAAGTTTTTTTTATTTTGTACCCACAATTTTGCAATTTTGGTCATATTATTTTGAAGATGAGCCTGTTTTCACATTTCGAATTTTTACATTTTTCATAATCATTTTCAACACGTTGGTCGGTCGTACAGCTTATACCGCAGAATATTGAAAAATTTCTAATAATTTTCTTTCTTTGTTTCAGGTAAGCACCATAACACCGAATAAATACAACGAGCTTCATACATTTCGCATAAGAGTAAGTAGGTAAAAATATTAATATCATGGAAGAAAGACTTCGAAGGAATGAAGCGCGGCATTTTCCTCTGCCACGTATTCTCTAGATCTTCCCCTGGATTATTTATCAATCGGTAACCACTAGATATAATTTTATTATAATACGCACTAGAAATGCCTTCCATGTATATTTAAATGTAAACCAATGGTTCTAGCCCATTTAGCACACACTCTGTCTAACATGCAAATTTTTTGTTATGTTACGTAGGCAGTGTCTTAGGGTTCCCATTACTTACTTTCGTTTTATATTTTATACGTTGTGCATTTTATACTAGTATTTTGGAAGTAAAAAAATTAAAAAGTTGTATGTAGGTACTTATGTAAAAAAGGGTAAAAAAAGCGTAGTTCTTATTTGAAATATAATGCCTGATTCAACAGGTTTTTGGTTCGTGAGATACATCGCATTTCTTATGTTCCTCTCTGTTATATGTGAATGGCATTGTTTTTTTTTTTCAAATGACAGTATAATAAATTCTACTTGTCTTCAAATTATTTCATAAATCATCTTGTATTGATTCAAATGTATCCAAGAACCACGCGATTATCCTCTAATAAGGGGCCATCCATAAATTACGTCACACGAATTTCATAATTTTTTGACCCCCCCCCCTTGTCCCTGTCACATATCGTCACATTTGTGAGACCTCCTCCCCCCTAGTGTGACGTCACATATTTTGCAATTTTACATCAACATTTATTTTGCGTTTTAATAATTTAGATTTTTACATGTGATGTCACAGAACTGAGGACCCGCCCATACCCCTTGTCACACAATGTCACAATTCTCTACTCCCCCCCCCTTAATGTGTGACGTAATTTATGGATGGCCCCTTATTAGAGGATAATCGCGTGGTTCTTGGATACATTTGAATCAATACAATCGGTGTTAGTAAATTACTGTTGTTTTTTAAGTTTTTAATTTACCACGCCGAGAAGCCATGTGATATTGTGGCCCTGTATGAAAGTGGTCATGTTATCTCTGAGACACTTTATTTTATTATTGTTTTTTCTTGGGGTACATTTCCTTGAATCGGCTTGCGGGCATGTTGTTCCCACGTCCCACCTTTATTTGAGTATTTTAGTGCACGAATGCACCTTGCGTCTAACCTTCCCGGTCGCTGGCTGCATTTTGATTCGGCCGAGATGGTGTAACTATGGAGAAGATGGCACTAGTCAATTTTATACGGAAATAAGATGTCATATTTACCTACGCCGATCATTGTAGAAATAAACGACGGGCACGAGCATTTAACGACACTCCATTCTTGTAAAAGTTCCTGAGGTTCAATCGAAGATCGCCGCCGCATTCCGAATTCCTACCGGTTTATAATATATTTCCCGTAAACACTTGTTTTTAAGCTCTTAAAAAAATGTTATTTTTAAGATAATATCGATACATTTGCCAAGCTGAAACTGCAATTATATGAAATTCCCTTGATAGATAAAACTCCTAAAGTATGCTCCGAAAATTATTAAAAACACATTTGTTCAATTATTTAACATGTTATATGTATGCAAAAAAAAAATCACAGTGTTTCTTTAAATGCTTCTTTAGACCTTTGCCTGGAGATTTTTGCTGTATTTTAAATAATTCATTCTTTATTAATCTCGCTAAGCATTTACCTTCAATTAACTTAAAAAAACCTCAAAGAAAGAAGTCGAATGGTGTCAAATTACAAAATTCTGCTGGCCAATTCTAATTCGCTTTTCTTGAAATTACACCACTACGAAATTTTCCGAAAGAAGAAATTCCGAATTTAAAAAAAAAAAGATATTTCCAACAGAAAAATTCCACGAAGTTTTTTAAAACTGTTTCAGCTAAACTTTCTCATTTTTATAATGAGTTTAACAATAATAACACGTGTTTCTTATGTGTAGCTGTACATATTTACCAACCGCAAGGTTGACAGATGACCCATTAAATTTTTAGAACTGCCACTTTATAATTAAAAAAACTAACGATATTTTAATCCGATACTCTTATTGGGACAGCCTTTATAATAACGCTGCGATAACCACGTAATTTTCACAAATTGTTTTGGTTCCGTATCAGTATTATTTTCTTTCTAAACTCCTCTCCCGTTCTATTGTACTGAAGATTCAACTCGTTCTTACAGAATATTGTTGATTGCTTTAATGTTATCTCCGGAATAATAATTTGTATTCACACATTCGTGTTCGTATTTTTTATTGTTATGCGGCTAATTGATGTAGTTAAATAATTTTACAGCCCTCTTATTATGTATAATTGCGCATTTAAATATTTATTGGGCGCGGACAACGTGGTTAATTTGGTAGTTATGTGTTTCGTCACAACTTAGTTTGCGTGTTATTACTAGCCAACGTATTAAAAAAAAACAATGATCATTTTGGCACCATTATTAAAAAATAAATATCTGAAATACAAGTTTTCCAAAATAGAGTAATACGGAATACACACCATCTACCAAGGGATACAGAATACAGATGTCAAAGATACATACTCACAGACACGAATACTTACTTCCCTTTACGATTCTGTCAAAAGTATAGATAGCATCACAACTACCATTCTACAAATAATTCAACACTTCTCGCATACCAACACTAAACCAGCCTTTAATTCCGAAATACAAGCACAAAACACGATCACAAAATCATACACACTTAACGTCATCTACTCACACGACTAAATTTGGAAATAACGCCTTAAAATACCATAAGATCTCAACGCGTTACCTACTAACCTAAAACTTCCACCATCAAACAAAAAAACATTGGCAAAAGCTCTTAATGGATATTTTCTCAGCAGCTTTATTAACCAGTGATATTTTTAGCAAATCTTTCTTTGTAAGTCTTGCACATCTTTCTAAATGTATTTATGACATTTTCTTCAATTGCTTCCACGATCAACTCAGAATCAACTCAACTCTACTCAGAATCAAACCAACTTAGAATCAACTCGACTCACGCTTCTTCTAAAAGTCATTAAAAGCTATGAAAAAAAATTTAAAAATAGCCAATAACCTAACCTAACCGTGACCTGTTTAACCAATTATTTTTTTTCTTTACTTTTAACGACTTTTCAAATAAGGTGTTGAGTTGAATTCATTCTGATCCTCTTGTATCAAGTGTGTCTAGTCTGAAATCTATGTACTTCACATTGAACTCCCCTTTAAATTCGGATTCTTGTGTAAAAATAATTTTCTTTCAATTGTATAATGTTGTCAATCCCGAATTTTATTAAACTCATTGGGAATAATGTATTATAAATATTATTGTTATACTATATTATAAATTAAATGTATTTTTTTTATTACGAACGCACAATAATAGTTCTTAAAAATATTGTTTTGACTTCTTCTTCCATACTGCTACTATTGAAGACTGTTCATTATTTGGAAAGCTTTGTAGGTTTTTGCTGTATGATCCCATATCCAATTTATGATACACCCTACAATGTTCTGTTGCTGAGAGCTCGGTCGTAATCTGAATTTCTGTCGTTTTGTTTTAAAGTTTCTTTAGGCATTAATCATCTGTTTTGTAATGTGTTAAATGGTTTGTTGAATTTTAGCAACTATCAAATTAGGTTCGGTTCACGTTCACCTTAACTTAATAGATTCCTAATAATGTATATGCGTTGATATGAACAAGAAAAAGGCAGATTACAATGGAGCTATTATAAGCTAATAGCCTTATGCCCCATATTGGTTTTTGCTTCTTTCGGAGGCATTGAGAACGCAAATATGTTTAAAATCCCATCTCCTACGTAACATTGATTGACGTTCTATTTTTGAGTCATGCCTCTTACATAGGGGATGAAACGCGATTCCGTCTACCAATTTGGATTTGGGTTCGGTGGGGGTAAGGTTTTATTATTTTGTGGTTGTTGGCCGAACCGTAGGGGCGGAAGGGGAGTGGAAGAAGACGTAGAGGGGAATCTCCGGGACAGGATCCGGAAATTAGCTGGCGAAATACGGATTAGGGAAGCCGGGCGGAGATTTCTCTGTATTATTACCCAATACTTTCGTCTCTTATACTCATCTATGGTAACGGATAGACCGGGATGACCGGGGGTGGGACCCACCCCCTGGAGAACTT
This sequence comes from Glyphotaelius pellucidus, assembly GCA_936435175.1. NCBI lineage: Eukaryota > Metazoa > Arthropoda > Insecta > Trichoptera > Limnephilidae > Glyphotaelius > Glyphotaelius pellucidus. Next base: position 14,027,346 of record OW386550.1, read on the forward strand.
TTCGAGGATTAAGTCTGCTCACCCTTCTATCCAATACTTTCAAGTATTCATTATTGTAATTTATCTTTGTATAGATTATCGTAATCTAACTTTTCAACCATATCCGCGGTTTGCAACTATTAATGCATTCTACTTACGTTACCTCATTTTGTATTATTTCGCTATCTCATATAAAAATTGGTGGTCGGCACTTAATTTAGTTGCAATATTGACCTATTATTTATCACGTGATTCGGACATTATGTGCCATTAAAAAAATGGAAATTCAAAGTGCACATTTTCCACTTTTTCTTTTGTTCACACTCATATTCTCACAGTTCTTTATTTATTGATGAGCTACTACTTGTATTTTTCAATGTTTGAATTGTGTGGTAGAAATAATAATCATCCTTACTGTATAATTTAAAAAAATATATAATACTAGATTCGTTAGGCAAATTTAAAAAAAAAAACAGCCGGATGTAGTAACGTCATGTCTCAAGATTGGTTTTTATTTTGAATCTAATTAAAACACATGATTTATTCATTTCACAATTTTTATTGTTTTATTTTATTTATTCGTAAATTTTCCCTTGTGTTTTTTTATATTATCTCCACACAGGAGGCTCTGAGGAACAAAATCCCTTTGGACCTATGTCATCTTTGGGGATGCTGTGTGGAGGGTATTTTAGAGGAATTTCTAGAAAGAAAAAAGGTATGAGAGTCAACGTGTCTAGGAGTGACGGATATACGAATCCATTCCTCCCACGCGGTGCAAGGGGATGGGTCGAGACAGTCCGACAGGAGAGATCAAGAGGTCTGCCTCGACCAGTCTCTCTCGATCTAGCCCGCCACGCAGTAAGTGGGGCAATATCATAAACAGTCACCCAACGTAGCGAACCACGGGGCGACCTAAGGCAGCGGTGTTGGTTATCCAATAAATGGTTCCCGGGGCGGCGGTGTCTATACCCACCTCCCAAATTGCAATTAATATATTGATTTGAAAATACTTGTCATGAAAGTGTTCCTACCCGGAATGAGTTTTAAGTTATGATGCTCTGAATTATTTGAACATTTTGCATTTATATAACGGTTTTCAAAATAATACCAAAAGAACAAATCTCGTTGTTCGTTATCAATCGCATATCTTTATTGGTCCAATATCTGCCTATTTTCGTCGTTTTTCACTATTTTGAAATGCAAACAACGGTCTAGAGTCTAGACGCATTAACGTATACGGTAACAGGTAACAGCGCTGGCTGGATAAATGGCGGACAGAGCCTCCGCGGGCTGTGTTAACGTGATTAAAACCGCATCCGAATATTGCCGATTCATCCATATTGCATCACCCCGCCCCATGCCTAGTAGGTGGTGCCTACTCTCACCACCTGCATATCGTCCCCTCAACGACCAGCCCGACAGCCTGCCCTCCTACCCACCCCGTTAGCCTCGATTCATTTCCATGTAAATGGAAACCACTGTGATAAGCCAACTAAAATATATGAGGTCTATCGCGATTTCCGAAAATTATTTTCAATATCAGATAGTTTAATATTTATTTTTTATATGTACACTAGCTGGTACCCGGCATGCGTTGCTATGCCATTTAATAAAGAATTTTTTTCTCCCTTCTTTCCCCTTCGTCCCATTCCCCTTCGTCCCATTCCCCTTCCGCCTCCCCTTCCTCTCACGCGACTACTTCCCCTCTAGCATTCCCACCCAACCTCCTCTTCCCTCTCCCCACTCCACTCCTCCCCTACCCGTCCCGCGAACCCCTTCTCCTTCCCGGGTTCCCCTCCTCCCCTCCCGCGAACCCCCACCCGAGTTCACTACCCGAGTTACTTTCCCTAAAAAGTCCCTCCGCACAGCACCACTCAGGGATTTTTTTAACTAAAATATATGAGGTCTATCGCGATTTCCGAAAATTATTTTCAATATCAGATAGTTTAATATTTATTTTTTATATGTACACTAGCTGGTACCCGGCATGCGTTGCTATGCCATTTAATAAAGAATTTTTTTCTCCCTTCTTTCCCCTTCGTCCCATTCCCCTTCGTCCCATTCCCCTTCCGCCTCCCCTTCCTCTCACGCGACTACTTCCCCTCTAGCATTCCCACCCAACCTCCTCTTCCCTCTCCCCACTCCACTCCTCCCCTACCCGTCCCGCGAACCCCTTCTCCTTCCCGGGTTCCCCTCCTCCCCTCCCGCGAACCCCCACCCGAGTTCACTACCCGAGTTACTTTCCCTAAAAAGTCCCTCCGCACAGCACCACTCAGGGATTTTTTTTTCCTTAAGGCCTCCTGTGAAGATAACGTAAAATATGACAGGAGTTGATTATCCAATAAGCGGTACACGTACCCGCCTCCCAAATTGAAAATTTTAGACAATATTCTTACACACTAAATAAAAGTGAAACAACAATAGTAAGTGTGTCTGCCTCCAAAGGAATTTTTTTTTCTTGCATCTCCCTTACTCGTATTAAAGAAATGTGATGCAGCGAGCCGTTGCCGTTGCCGTGTCGTTGCCGTTGGAATTATAAAAGCAGCCAATGAGTTCGAATATCTAAAGCCGCGATTAAATTGAGCGAGTGTACAAGCTGCTAGCCGGCGAATTCACTATCTGCTAGTAAATTTGTTCAGGGTAAAATCTGCTAGTTAGCTAATATATGATTACACTGAGCGAGTTTACTAGCAGATAGTGAATTCGCCGGCTTGCAGTTTGTGAACTCGCTCAATGTAATCGAGGCTTTAGCGATAAATTATTATGCCTGATTGCCATACCAAAGTTGTATTATCCTTTTGTGTGTTACATTAGTCTCTTAAGAGGAATATAAACGCTAGAAATATTTCGATTCTCATGCCTATAAAATTTAAAATTGCGCGTCGTATTTGCACGAGGTAAGTAAACGAAAAAATGGTTTTTATTTATTTTGTGCATAATTTTATAAGAACGAAAAAAAGTTAGAACATACAAAACCTCAAAAATAGTTTTAGCCATAAAGGGGTATTTTTTAAAAATTGCTTCTTATATTAATTACTTCGTAGTTAGGTAAGTCATGAAAAAACATTTTTTTTAGTGGTTTACGCTTATATTTTTTGCTATGTAAATAATAATTTTATTGTAATTCCAATACATAGAAAAGCTAGTAAAAGCTTCAATTTATCTGTAGTATATTTTTTTATGTTCATACTGTAAACTGATTCGTCATAAAGATGAATCTTAATAGGATTTCACGTAAAACTTCATCTTAAGTTTAGGATCACCCGATGGGATTCGGTTCTGTATAGCCTGAAGTCCAATCCAGAAGTACCCACAACTAAAAACAAAATTTAAGCCACCCAAAATTTAAAGTTCCGGCTGAACTGGTTCGTTTGTTTAAATATCGCTCCCGGTGCAAATTTGCGGATGGGAATATCAATTTTAATACCCTACGCGTTCGATACACCTATGGACATCTGCGTAGATGGGCCATGCAAATAAATACACAACTATTTCGGTTTAATTTCGCGGAAGCCTTGTTATTTTATTATTTAACGTGCTACCGGCAATAATGAATTCTGCCGTGTATAATAAATAAATTCTAATATGAATACAAATTCCAGTTTTTACAGGAGCGGATTTACAGGTAGATTGAATGCGCGCAGAATTGGGGGCTCCACGTTGACAAGGGATCACAATTTAAATTTAAAAAAAAACATCTCCAAATTCTAAGTTTTGAGATAATGAGGAAAGGAATATTCGAATGTTAACCATAAATTTGGGAGGCGGATATGGGTATCGCCGCCCCTGGAACCATTTATTGGATAACCAACAACCTTTCATGGGGTGAGGTTTGCCTAGGTCATGGCTGCGAATTTGTTTGCCTCCCTACTGCGTGGTAGGCCAGATTGGGAGAGATTGGTTGAGGGAAACCTAACCTAGACATCGCAGCGGGAGGGATGAATTCATATGTCCATCACTCCTGGTGTTATTGACCCCCAGATTCCTGCCCATTCCTCGGACCTTTTTCTTCTTTAACTCGTTGAGCGAGTTTACAAGCTACTAGCCGGCAAATTCACTATCTGCTAGTAATCGTAATACAAGCTTACTAGCAGATTGTGAATAATCTACGAAAAAAGTTGAAAGGGGGTCAACTTTGTTCGCTACTCGCTTGCGTGTACGGCGGATGGCAAGATGGCGGCCCGCCAACAGCTGATTTGGTAACTGTCAAACAACTGCTTGATCTAGACTATTCGTGTACAATCTCTTAGCCGGAAAATAGCTACTAGCGGTGAGCTAGCTGCAAATATCTCACTTTTCTACAAAATGTCGTCAGAATTAGTTCGCGCGAGAGCCGTTATTTTAGCTCAGCTTTTCGCTAGACAGTTCGCTACTGAGCGAGTGGAACGTTTTATGTATCATCACAATCGCACTCGCCGATTTGCCCGACTAGTAGCGTGTTAACTCGCTCATTGTAATCGAGGTTGAAGAGATTAAGTCTAAGATTTGATTGTTTTTATTCCACGCAAAATTACTGTTTTTGATATTAAATAAGCACCTTCACGCGCTCGTGTTTTACACAAAAAAATATTCCCGAATGCTTAAATCCGGCCCTGATTTTTGGCAAATGAACAAATAAATATGATTTTCAGGAAGAATTCAGCATTAATTAATTCATCAAGTTTGGTATTTACGGTTTTCCGACAGTGCAACACTTTCTAGGTTATGCAATGCACATTACTGCTAATTGCTAGCGTATTCCCAGATTATGCCAATTCTTCGCCATGCTTGGCGTACTCTTTTAAGAGTGGGTGTGCGTGTTTTTTCCGTGTGATTTCTGGAAATTATTAAGTATATTGAGTCATTTCAAAGAAATAAATTACCACCCACCATTTAGAATAAGTAATGGCAATCTTTGCTTTTCGATGGCTGTAAGAAATTTGTCTGTTAAATTTAGTATGTTGTAACATTTGAAATCGGGCCACTATTTATAACATTATATATGTGTAGATGGTGATAAGATTTAAATTCCCGCTTGACGCCAGCAGCCCGTTTTGATTCATCCAAAAAAAACAATTGCTTGTTTTATTTTATTTTGTGAAATTCGGGCACAAATATAGAAATGTTTTCCGATCATTTTCTAAAGAATTTAATTTGCCACATTATACATTAAAACCATAACTGAAAAGGGGTTCGTACGTAGGAGATTTTGAACTTTAAAGCAGTTTTTATTTGCCCGATATTTTTTCTGGGCTTATCAAAAATACTCGATTATTTCAAACTGTGTTCCACTCACTGTATTTAATTAAAGCATCTAAAATATTTCTCTGCGGTACATCTTTCAAACCAAAAACACATCATTTTGCATTACTTCGCAGTGCTTCGTCTTAAGGGGATTCTAAAATTTCGTTTAATTTAATAAAATTTCGACAAAATCACGCACTCCTTAGGCAGATGGTGAGAAGGTTGAAATTCTTGCATAGCATCGGCCGCCTGTTTGATTTATGTATGCATAAAACACATAACCAAAATGCATGTTTTATTTTATTATGTGAAGTTCAGAAATGAATATTAAAATGTTTTCCGTTAATACTCTTAGGATGGGTTGTTTCAAAAAATTTGATGGATTCATCAAATATTTGAAGTCGATTTTCACGTTCTGTGTAGGTTCTATTCAAGTTCTGTTATTACATCGTGATAGAACAGCTGCTTCACAAAACTGAAATAATCACAGAACTTGAATAGAACTTACACAGAACGTGAAAATCAACATCAAATATTTGATGAATCCATTAAATTTTTTGAAACAACCCGTCCTTATTTTGCCATATTATATTTTTTGAAAAAATTCCGAAAAGTGGCTCTTAAGTTGAAGATTTTAAACTTCGAAGCCTTTTTTACAGGCCTGATACTCCCAATTTTCTAGGCTTAGAAAAAATCAGTTTGCATCTATAAAATTTCTAGATGAAAAATTTTTAAACCAAAAACACATAAATTTGGATTAAAGCGGTTTGGACACAGCTCTAAAATATGTTGATTGGCGTATTTCAGCATATCGCTCGCCATATATTCTAATTAGGCATGTATGGCGAGCAATATGTCGAAATACGAAAAGCCACATCTTTTATAGCTGTGTGCGGTACAAGTCTTAGTTCGCTTTGCATCGAATGAGTCTTCACACTAACCAAATTCAACCAAAATTTTAGCGACATCATCTGCGAGTCAATCGAATATTTGAGAATTGCCATAAATTGACGATGCAGCTCTACTATCCTAACGTAAAAATCATTTTATATCGCTTTCCACGATCCAATTTCGTATTCATATTCGCTTACACCTTTTAATGAACTTTATTTTTGCCAACTTTTTTTTTACATTAGTTCTGAGGAAAATAAATCCCTATATGTCGTCTTTGAAAGAAGCAGATGAAATTTTGGGAAGGAAAAAGGGTGAGGGTGGGTAGGAATCTGGGATCAAAGTCTCTTTCAGTGGGACGGATGTATGAATCCATCCCTCCCACTGAAAGAGACCAGTCGGAGAGGTCAAAAGCTTTACTTCAACCAGTCTCTACCGATCCTGCCTGCCACGTAGTTGGTAGTCAAGTATCAGGTAGTCAGGCATCCACCGCCAAGACGCGGACAAACCTAACTTCCCTGAACACGGGCACCCCAGCTAAGTCACCAAATGTAGCGAATACAAATAAAATACACGAAACATATCCACTTGGGATGATCTACGGTAGAGGTGTTGGTTATCTAATAAATTTCCAATTCCCGGGGCGGCCAAATTAAACATAATATTTTCCATGCGTAAGTAGTTTATATTACTATATTTGAAATGTGTAATATTTAATCATTCTGCAGAAATAAAATTTCTCAGTTTCATGTTGGCAAATCAAGTTAAGTGTAAATGATATAATAGAAGAGTATGTATGAGACGATGTATGAATGTGAGTGAAGCAAAGAGTGTGTGCCAGGACCGAGTTGTTTGGCGGTCCGTCCTCTCTGCCTACCCCTGCGGGGAAACTGCGTGATGGTTAAATAGTTAGTTAGTTTAATACGCCAGTATCTAACTACTATTTTCTTTTTCTATGTCCCTCTCAACAAATATGTTTGCTCACTGCACTTTTGTAAATGCAATTATTGAAGGCCGTTCTACTTTCAATTGCACCGCGAACACCGGCTGTAACCGTAAATCACATAAAGTGATTCGTTCAATAAATAATAAGATTTGCCAACCGTGAAATTATGCTATTATTCGAAGGACAAACGTGCGGATCGAGGGGAAATGTAGAGTCATAATATTTGCATCAAATATACTCAAAAACACGTGGCTCAATTTAAACGTGCCAATAGGCTTTGGATGTAATCTAGCATGGAAAAAAGAAAGAACAATCTTTTTTTTGGGAGGCAGGTATGAGTACCGCCGCTCCGGGAACCATTTATTGAATAACCAACACCCCTGTTGTAGATCACATCTTCAAGTGGTTCGCTACGTTTGGTGACTTAGCAGAGGCGCCCGGGTTCATTGGGTGAGGTTTATCTAGGTCTTTTTTTTACATTAACTCCACACAGGAGGCCCTGAGGAAAATAATTTCCCTCAGGGCCTATATCATCTTTGAAGATGCTGTGTGTAGGGTGTTTTTGAGGAGAGGAAGCAGTGGACATGGGTCTTGAAGAGACCCATGTTGTAGGAGGGAGGAAACACAGAGGCCGGCAAATCGTTCCACAGCCGAGCTGTTGAATTCAAGAACGAGTCGTAGAAACGACCCGTTCTCATGTGACTAATGTCAACCGTGTACAAATGTTGGGCGCGTGTTTGGCGTGTTTCCCGACTATGCACCGGTGCCGAGGGGATCAATGACGCTAGTTCCTCGGAGCATCTTCATTGTAATACCGGTAGAAAAAGGACAGCATTCCCACCTGACTGACGCCTGTGCTCTAAAGATTGCAATCCGTTTGTTAAGTTAGGAGAATCTATCAAACGAACCGCCCGTTTCTGCACAGAGTCGAGGGTTTTTTTTAAGTATCTTGGGGCTCCAGACCAGAGGTGGCTGCCAAATTTAACCGTGGGGCGCACTTGCGATTTGTACCGGGTTAGCAGATGTGATTTGTACAAGGTCTTGGCGGCGGATGCCCACCTACTACGTGGCGGGCCGGATCGGAATATTGCGGTTGAGGGGGTCCTTTTTACCTTTCCAACCGAATACTCTCGACTCATCGCTGGCGCCGCAGTGGGAGGCATTGATTCATATGTCCGTCACTCCTGGACACATTGACCTCCAGATTCCTACCCACTCCCCACACACTCACTCCCTTCTCTCCTGAACATTTAATTTTATCTTTTACAGCATTTCCATGATCGATACAGCATTTCCAGCATTTCCATGATCGATGTTTTTCTTAAACCGCAGATTTCTTGAACGAGATGGTTCACAATTTGAATTTAAAAATACTGGCGCGAGGCAGATGATTAGTCTGAGGGAGTACCTACGTCGATCGAGGTATGCAATTGGCAGCAACAGAAGCGTATGAATAATCGCTGTAGCTCTCACTGCTCTCCTGCAGGTGATGTAAATCGGGAAAATTTTCCAGACGGTCGTTATTTCGGACCGTTTCCAGGTTTCCGAATAACGCATTGCATTACATTAATTACCCCTGGCAAAGAGCTTTCGTAAATATGAAATTAACAAGCTTACTCTCTCATTAGCTTAATGCGTCCAACTATTTACATTTGAAAAAATTATTGCGAATGCCAATTTATGTATGCACGACTCGCGTGTGTATGAGTAGTGTTTTTGGCAATACCTAATTTAGCTCTATTATCTTCTGCTGGTATTAATACCCTTGCGTCTGTGCGGTTGAAATTTAAGAACTTGACTTATGCAAAACCATTTTCGTACACGAAGTTCGCTACAAAGCTACTATCGTGTCGCCTACCGCCAGCAGGGTCTAGCAGCAAAAACTTGCGGAGCGGCTTTTTACCTCCTATTATTATTTTATTATGCCACGGAAGACCTACGTAATCTGTTCATCTTTGTTTGGAACGGTTCGACGACAATTCAGAATCAACCCAACTCAACATCTCTTTGAAAAGTAATTAAAAGCAAGAAAAAACAAGTTTATCCCATAATCTAACCTAACATAACCTATTTCGTCACTTTTTTATATATTTTTTTCATCACTTTCAATGACTTTTCAAAGGAGCTGTTGAGTTGAATGTATTCTGAGCTGTCCGGTCACCGTTTGGGACATGTCGACATGTCTATTATGGATATCGCCTCTCCGGGAACGATTTATTGGATCACCAACACCTTTGCGTAGGTCACCCCAAGTGGTTCACTGCGTTTAATGACTTAGCAGAGGTGCCCGGGTTCATGGGGTGAGGTTTGTCTAGGTCTTGGTGGTGAATATGTTTCCCCGCCTGCATGGCGAACGGAATCGCGAGAGACCGGTAGAGACCTTTCGACTTCTCCAGTCGGACTCTCTCGACCCTTCGCCTTGCACCCCAATGATAGGGTTATATTCGCACGTCCGTCACTTGTGGACACATTGACCCCATGTTCTTACTCACCCCTCATACCCTTTTCCTTTCCAGAACTTCTTCTCCTTCCTTTCCCCAAAAAAACCCTCCACACAGCATCCCCAAAGATGGCATGGGCCCTGAGAATTGTTTTTCTGTGTAGAGCTATTGTAAAAAAAATAATATCTAATATATAAAATTCTCGTGCCACGGTGTTAGTTATCATACTCCTCCGAAAGAGCTGGACCGATTTTGATGAAATTTTGTGTGCTTATCGGGTTGGTCTGAGAATCGGCCAACATCTATTTTCCACACCCCTAAAAGTTAAGGGTGGTCCACCTCGAATTTTATTTTTTTATTTTTTAGACAAAATTTTATTTTTTTACGGTGAGGCATTAAAAAATACATACAGCCCTAAATTTTCACCCTTCTACCATCAACCCCTGTTTTTTAATAGCGATATTAGTAATTCAATCATTTTCAACCCCGGTCGATAGAAATAACTCACAAATAGTAAAAAAAGAATTTTCAAATTTGGTGCAGTCGTTCGGAAGTTATGCGCATACCAACATTTCGAAGATTCATTTTTATATGAATAGATAGATATTAACTACGACGCCTTAAATAAAAATATAACGACATCGTTTCCACGGCAACGATTTGTTTTTTGACAATAACTCGCTTTTGGTAGCGAAAGAAAACGTATAATAAATAAAATACATTAATATTTATAATTTCATGACGCCAGAGCTTACCATTATACACAGTCTTTAGCCCCCGCATATAATGTAGCTTTCTATTGGCGAAAGAATTGATTCCATGAGATTTTTGTTTATTATAAGTTATTAAAAAATTATAAAGTTATTAAAAAACTCTTCAACTATAACCCAGACACTCCCACAAAAAAACTATACCGGAAAGTAAACCTTTTGAAAATAAGAAAATTGTACGAATATAACATATGTCTTTTAATCTACAAAATACAAAATGGACTTATACACACAAACACAACATTTATAAAAACATCACAAGTACACGAACATTATACTAGACAACACAATAAATTGTACACAAATACAGTCAAGACTGAAAGTGGCAAGAGAAGTATTGGCCACGAGGGAGTTCACATTTATAATCTCCTTCCAGATAATCTAAAAACGAAAAAGAATATAAAAACCTTTAAAAAAAAACTATTTAAACTTAAGATTTTGGAACAAAATTAAAAACTACTGTATATGCTCTGTATTTAAGTTAAGAAAGCGAAATGTTATATTTCTTTTAACTTAATAATAAAAAATAAAATAAATAAAAAATATTACAATACAAATATTAGGCTGCCTGAAAGGTAAAAGTTTTCACGAAAATCCTAACGAAATTTTTTATTATAGATTGACCAATTAAATATCAACGTTCATTTTGTATTCAACGTCATTCCTAAGCTCATAATACTTGATTTAAAAAAAAATCAACCTGAAAAAATTATATTTTCTCGAGTTATCGTGTTAACATTCCCATGCGGGCATCAAAAAATCCACGATAATATTTTTAAATCACATTTTTTATATGAAAAAAAGCAATTAATTAATTTAAAAAAAATGTAAATTAAATAGGTATTTTTAGTTCTATTAAGGTGCGTTTTGAATCAAAAATACGAATTTTTTGCCTGTTAGAAACCATTTAATTCGACGAAATTGAGATTTTTAATTTTTAGGCCACAGTAGAGCATACCTACGTGCGTTCGCGCTTAAGGCAAGCAATATTGCATTCGTTTGCTTATTATTTGACTTACCTTTCACAGTTCATAACACGGGTTGATTTATATCAGATTGCTTAATCAATTAAAAGTGAAAACTGACTTTATTAATCCATACTAATATTATAAATGCCAAACTGCTCGAGTTTATTTCTTACGCTGTCATGCATTAACCAAGAAAATGATAAAAATATTAAAAAAATATTTCCTAGAAATAATGTATATGGCAAAACAACGTTTGCCGGGTCAGCTAGTAATCTATATATCTTTGTTTGGGACATGTCGACATGTCTATTTTGGAGGCGGGTGTGGGTATATGGGATAACCTCTTCACAGGTGGTCACCACTAGTGGTTCGCTACGTTTGGTGACTTAGCAATAGAGTCATCTCAATCAGACGCGCCTGCCCTCCAGCTTCGTGGCGGGCCGAATCGGGAGAGGCCGGTTTGTGGAGACCATGTGATAACCCGTACATTTCACCCACCCACCATACCTTTTTCCTTCGCAGAATTTCCTCTCCTTTCTTTTCTTAAAAATACTTTCCACACAGCATCCCCAAAAAATGACTAAGGACCTGAAGGAAATTATTTTCTTCATCGACCTCCTGTGTGGGGTTAATGTAAAAAACATATATATATAGTTACAATTTTATTGCCTTAGTACCTATGGGTCGCTTGATAAAGTTCTATGAGTACCTTTGGATCTCTAGTTTAATGGAATATTATACCTGTCATAATTACATTGTGACCTGTTCTTATGTTTGTGATAATACACTGTTGTTTAATGTTAATTGTCATTTATTTAGCATCTATTTACTCAACAATGCACGTGTTGCGATGACCAATACTCAGTCCATCGTAAACTATTATCAGTTTAGTGTCCAAGACTCGATTTATAACTTTAAACGAGTAGGTACTGCTGACTAATGTTGGTATATCAGGTACATCGTCTGCAATAACATGAGGACTTACATTTATGCTAAAAATATCAATAATGTAGTATCTACCTATATTTGTAGGCAAATATCACAATGTGTAACTTTTACCCAAATACTTCCCAATGCAGAAAATAAAGTCTTACTAAGTTGTTCTGAATACAGTCAGGTTTTGTCGAGTCGACACAACTACCCAGTAAACACCATTTTTAGATTGTGGTATTGAACCGTCGACGATCGTAACATTTAATATTATTGCGGAGAAATAAATCTAAAAAATATAAAACTGTACGAGGCCAATCCCCCCGCGAATGTATCTCTGAGGAGAGATTGTTGTGTTTGCCTTTCGATCTGTGATATAAAACTGTTTATTTATTTTCATTTTATTGCCGAGCGCCGTTTTAGTGTCCCCGATATTCTGTTACTTGTGCACGCTACTGAAGCTCATTTGAGAGCATTCGTATGCAGGGCTGGAGCCGATTCCTTGGGGGAATTGAAACGGATCGTCGATCACTTACGCTCCGTCCCTACAGTACGAGTCGCTCGTTCCACGCGGTCGAAAGGGAGGACCCAACATCTGCCTTGTTTTCAGACAGCTTGCAGCGGTCTGTCCACTTTGCGTCGCGCCGAGTAATCCGCTAGGGAGGGGTGGGCCCGGCTCGAGAGGAAGAGCATTGACTGTGTTTATAGGCATCGTTTATGCATTACGGGACGTCGGTTCGCATTGTGCCCTCTATCGGAGTCGTCATTAGTAAACATGTATGCTCTGACAGACAAGCGGACTTAGCCCCTGTCTGTTTATTTGGGCTTTGTGAGACGCCGTGCTTGAGCCGAGTGAAAGACTGGAGGGATTCGCCTGCCGGCGCATAGATCATCATGGCTCGCCCCAATCGTCTAAGCTCATTCTTACGAATGTAAATTATACCCTTTGCAGGTAACGTACGGACGTTGTATTTTTCCTAGAATGGCGTTAAAGTTTGCGTAAGAAAAATGAACTCCGAAGAATCTTCATAAATGTTCTTCTTTAAATAACTACAACTACGTTTTATATAATTGCTGAAATAATAATGTAAGATTTTAAGAGAGCAGGAGAGTGCCGTGTAATCGGAGCCCGGTCAAAAACCAAACGCTAATCTCTGCAAATTTCATGTTTATTCATAATATTTTTCATACATTTGTATATGTAAATTAACAGAGGTATATTATTTAAATTTCAGTCATGCATATAAAAATATGCATTGCATCACACCGCTTAAACGAAAATGACGTTTCTTATCATGTTGTTCTTATTGACTGAGTGACAAGCCTTATCATAACTACAATTATTCTAGTACCCGTACCTCGCACTGTCACGCTGCACATATCTAATATTGTAATTACGTTAAACCGCTTCTGACAACGGAATGACAATTTGACACGTGAAATGTTCTTGCACACAATTTCTGAAGGTATACCGCTGATAGCTCCGTTGTAACCTTTCCCTGTTTTCTTATTCTCACAAACGACCGTGTATTAATCAGAAAGGTTTAAATTAATCAGAAATCAATTTATATAACGAAACTACGTTCATAATTATCTAGTACAAATTATGTATTTATTAGTAATACATTAATCTAATAACCTTTTAAAGAATTATTCAACTGATCTTCATTCTAGCGACTTAATTCACTTGAATTGAAAGTGAATTCTAAGATTTAATCGAACTGTAAGCTATAAAGCACAAGTGTTCTAACTGCTCCCAACTGTCTGAAGCCAGTGATAATATGGCTGAAGGTAGTGGGGAGGAGAAGGAACTGGAAGGTAGGGAATTAATTTACTATTCAGATATGGTCACCAAACACGGCTGAAGCCATTTCAGGCTTTCGGTTGTTGAATTCTGAATAGAGGTACTACACCGGGGTGATACTATAGTATCTTCCACTATATTAGATAAATACCTATTAATGAACATCTTAACATTAAATTTACTTTTTTTAGGTCGGCTAAGATGTTAATTATAAGGTATTTAGTGAATATACATTAGATACTATAATGTAACAGTACAAAGACAACTGACCGGTCAGTGGCTGAGTAGGCATCGCGTTTGGGTCTCACCCAGGCGTCGCGTGTTCGATTCCTATAAGTCCCCCATCACGACACAAGCAACATTGTTGGGTTATTCGTAACCCGGGAATGTTGGTCTTTCTTTAAAAAAATAAATAAAAATTCATCTACCTAGATCCTGAAATCTTCACCCTTCTCCCCGGTAACTTAAAAACCGAATCCCAACTCCTTAATTTTTAAAACCCAAATAAGGTTATGGATCCTTACATCTGCAATACATTTCAATCACAATAACCATAAATTTTACATTTTAATTACCTAATTAATCTACCTTCATACATTTCCCACATTCGCTCTCCAATTTTCCTAATTTAATTATGATTTAAAATATTTATAACTTAATCTGAACTTTGTAATCTAATTACTATTATTATCAAGCACATTTGTATGATTCCAATCTGTAAACTTAGCCGCCATAACACAGGAACTTTCTAGCATGGCGGATGAAATAATACTAAAAAATTGAACAAATATACAAAAAATACATGAAATAAATTATGGAATTACATTAAATAATATTATAACATGGAAATCTATTAAAAATGCTTACATATTAGAAAAGCAGAGCTGCATTTTCAATATCGAAGATTGCATCAGTTTACAAGAAAATTGTGTCGCTATAGTGAAAGGCTAAACAAATTATGCCAAGATACGTAATATAATAGCACATATTATTTTTCTGTAATTCATTTTGAATATTTTGAAAGATGTGTATCTCTGTCTTTGATTGTTTAAAGTAGCATTACTTAGCGTGATTGTTTTATTAAAAGTCAATCTCAAAACGTAATCATCATTATTTCCTTTGTTATTTTCTATTCGCCGTCGTGTTTTTCGTCTCTATGGCGTGTATTTAGCCTCTAGATACGACATCGCATGACGGAGCCGGCCTAACACTAGTTACATCACAACACGTACTTCCGTCTCCAGAATATATTTACCCACTCATGTCCCTTGATGCGGAGTCAGATAATATTTTAAATAAATCCGTCGAATTCGTCAGACCGATTTCAGATTTTTGTAATTGGACTAGGGTTGTCAGAGATTCTCAACAAAGCGGAGCGATGTCGCCTGTCTAAGGGGCAGTGGTGTCATTAGAGGTAGTGTTGAGTTTTTTCCTGAAATTCTCCAGCCGCCACCTCCCCCAGGATACGAAAATATTCTGGGGAAGATTGGGGCGCATTCATTCTTCACCTCACCTCTCACACTTCACCTCCTTTGAGGTGAGACACCTCAACAACTCATTTCAGTTTTTGAGTACCACATAAAAACCTGTCTCTTATCGCGTCTTACCCAACGATAATCAGGGGAGCGATAAGGGGCGGCGAGGGCGGTGGCTGGACAGAAAGCGCTGAAAAAAATCTGTCTGAGTCAGACTCTATTTCATCTCCGCGTGTTGTAAGGCTGGATGGATTGATTTGGGAGACGAAGAAGATGGGAAAGAGAAAAGTTGTGAAGGACCGGGCACTAGACGTGTTTAGATTACTAAACATGTCTGAAGCCATTTCAGGCAATGTTTCCATCCGAATGGTGATCGTTTACGAAGTCGATATCTATCTGTATCTACCAACTCTGAATGGTAGATATTGTCAATACAAAAATACTTTTAGTGGGTTTTCCTGAAGGGGAGGGTGGGCCAAAGAGAAAAAAGCCTTGATAATGTGTAATGGTGGACCAATTATTTATTAAATTTGTGATACACTGTTTAACAGATTTCCGCGTGAGTCGTTTCAGACCCAAACCATCTCAACATAGGCCAGGACACTGAATTATGTAGGCCTCTTATTTATAAAAGATCCTTGTAGGAATAAAAGGTCTAATATCTATATTCAGTGTCCTGGCGTGGATTGAGGTATTTTTTGAGATCAGCGTAGTGTCAAAATTAAGTTAAGTTTTGAAGCTTCGTTTAAGAAAAATGACTTTAAATTGCGAGGCGGTGAACCAAATAACAAGTTTGGGGAACAGAGACCTAAAGATTTCTACGTCGGTGCCGCATTATTAAGTACTGATTCAATATTGAAATTATTATGTTTTGTGGAGTAGAAATCACCTCAGTCGCTTCGGAAGCGACAGCGACGGAGGTAATTGAATTTTATTGTGATCGTAATTAGTCCCCGGCCTTACATCATTCGTCCCAATTACGATGTCAATAATTTCACTGGCCCACCTTTTTTGGGTGATCCCATCGTGATTGTCGGATGCGGAGCTAATTGAGCAAGGCTTATTGGTATTGGTCCCGCACTTTGAGTTTTCAGCCTGTGCGTCACTGTACGCCTGTACAGGTAATCACTAGAATTATGCGATCTATGATCTATACCGATTCGAAAGCTTATGTTTCCAGTTTACTTTTGTAGATATCGTCGATAATCATAGAACGTAGATGCATTACTTACATACAGCATGTTTCAAAGAAAAAAAATCCAGTGCAAATAAATTAAGTTGTTTTTAAATATAGGGTATCCTGGCGGGATGTTCACTAATTTCTGGAGGTGGTTCAACGTGTTAGTCGAATAAAAAAAGATTAATTACTTTTTTCTTCGAAATCTTGAAAAATTATAATTTTCTACAAAAGATTTTTCTTTCATACAAAATTATTATTATTTTTTTAACTTTAAACTAAAATACGCTGGAATTTTTAAACTTGTACTATCACATAGAATCAACTCCCGAAGTTAGAAGAAGACACCTTGCATAATAAAAAGAACGCACTCCAAATATTCTCCGAAAATTCTTATAGGACTTGTTGTCCCTTTCTCGCTAATAATAATAATAGTTAGGCGTAAGCAAGGTATTTCTCAGTGACGTTTTGCAAAAACATCGCTGCAGGTTGTGATGTGCATCAATATTCACGCGATCCCAAGAGTGTTGCTTGGGTCAACTCTAATTAAACCACCTGAACAATATACAGGTACAAGTCGTTTCAAATCGCCTCGGAAAAGCCAATGAAATTGATTATCTTTTAAAGAAAGAATTTCGATATTAATTCGACAATTGGGGGAAAATGTACTTCCTTTGGGGACACGGAAACGCCCACAGCATAATTCTGTCAGCTTTAGTGGTCTTGGGCTTAAATTTTCAGCCTCAACGTGATTACATATTGAAACTCGATTAAGGCCCTTTTCACGAAATGTTTCTCTAATGAACTTAAAATTCTTTTGTTTTATTACTTCCATCGTTCATTAGAATGAGGGATAGGTTGCAGCGGAGATATGAGCGGTACACTCTCAATTTTTTACTCACTATGAAGCAACATTTCTTCTACATGACATTCTACTAACCAAACTATTATTTTCTGTTCGCTACGCCAAAAAGAGTTTTGAAATATTAATTTAATTGCCAAACTGACAAGACGCGGTATTGTTTTGTTTGTTTCAATTACACATGAATCCATGTCATATAAATTACTAATAAGTCCAAAATTAATTGCTTAATTATTACAAATGTAGGTACTTAGTAAACTTGAACATTGTAATAAAACTAGTGTCGGTTTTCTTAAGAATTTCATAATAATTCCGTTCTTCGTAAATGGCTGCTTTAGTTAGGTACCGCCAGATGTGGAAGATCTTTTACAGATATGGAAAACCGCACTAGCAGCAGAGGGTACTTAAACAGTGTAATAGTTTCTAGCTCCTCATCCTTAGTGCCTTTTTTAGGCGACTCCCTCGTGGGCTGGTAAGGAATCGACATAAACCGAGTGTTTTAAAATCCTGCGCAGAATGTAGTTCGCTAAATAAAGGTGGCGGTATTCAGCGCAGGCTTTACTAAGCAGGATCTTACAGCACTCGATTTATGTCGATTTCTTACCGGCCCGTAAGGGAGTCGCTTTATGCAACATGAATATGGTAGTGCTAGCGCAGCCCCATCGGCAATTAAACAGATTCGATTCGATATCGACATGAATTTATCAATTTCGCTAACACTAGTCTCTTAGCATATCGATAATTTTAGTTACGCTTGCTTTACATCGGTCATTTTACCATTATCGGGAAAAATTTGTCGTTTTGAAACAAATTCAAACAAGTTCGTTGGCAAAACTGATTTGAATGTGATATCCTCCATAACTGCTTTCGAAAGTTCGTTTCCCAAGTTCAAATCTGCCTATGTAAACCACGTTTATCGAAATTAGACAAGCTTATTTTTCTAGGGAGTGCGCGATAAACTAACAATATTTTGGTCGATGTTTTCAGTCAATGTCATTGTCGACAAATTTCCGGTATTGTTAGTGAAAATTTTGATCGCGTCAACATTTACTGGTCGGGGACCCTGCATGGGTGTACCGCGCACCGCGGCGTGTTGCAGGGAAGAGCAGATCCTATAAGCCCCGCTGCAAGGCAAGGAGGACCCGCCGAGTAGGGAGTAGGGCGCGTTCCGTAATTAAGCCTGGCCGAGGGCTGGTGTGAGTCGAGCTTGGAGCTGTCCGTCAATTATTTAGGCGGGAAGCGGCTCCGCCATTGCCGCCTCACCGCGCCGCGCGCCGGGACAAATAAAGCGAACGCCCTCTCTCTCTGCGAAGGGATTTGCGCGAGGGAAATTTACCATCTTCTGTCGCGGTACATTCAGCACTCAGTTCGCACTCCCTGCATCGGTCGCCTAGGACTCTAGGATATCGTGCAATAATTCCATCTTGTGACACGCCGGTCCATTCAGAAAACCGCACATAATATATTATATCTTCGTCACCGCCACACAGTCTGCAGTTGTATGGTGAGGTCTACAGACTCTACATTGAAATTTCAGCGAGGCGCTCTTCTCTCTTCTCTAGTGCCTGTGCAAGTCTAAAGTTCGTCGAGATTAAATTTCCATTAGATTATTTTCCTCGAATATGTTTTTACAGCTCGCATAGATCTTCCTTAGATAAAAATATTATAATTTTACAATGGACGATCCCATTTTTTACAAGACGGTATCATTATTCTCAATTTTACACAGCGATGACGTTGTATTTCTCAAATTTCACCATTCTTAATCTTCCGTTCCGTAATTGCTCGGCTGTCCTTGAATTTTATGACTAAAATTAAAATGATAGGAGCGCTCAAAGTTTCCCTTCAAGCATAATTTAATTCTTAATTTATTACGTTCCTTGATTATTTCTTCCAAAATGTTATTCTTTTATAGCCGTCGCTGTATCCCGGCAGCTGTGCTATACATTCATCTAGATTCCATGATATTTTTATTTCAATTTTAAGACTATTTACATTTATAATAATTTCCAGAATGGAATTTTAAGCCGGAAGAAAAGGCAATTTGGTAAAACAATCTCTATCTTCATTGTACGCCTCGTAAGGTACCCACTTCCATAGATAATTTGAAAATCGTGTTATTGCAGCAACGCCAAAAACTTTGCCTCATAATGTATTATATTATTTCCATTATTATCATCTAAAATAATAATTTTTGTGTGTCCGTACTGCGTAATTCTCGTTCAATGAAAACTTGGATTTGCTTTAAATCTAAGTGTCATTTTCTAAATTAGAAACCGATTGTGTGAATGTTAAAAATTCAGGCAAGCGTTTAAGTATCTAAATATCGAAAACGGAAATTTGAAATGCTGTAAAAAACAATAAATCCAAAAATTAGTTTATTTATTTATTTAGGAATACACATTTTACCAATGATTACAGTGGTTTATATGTAAGCGCCCTTGAGGTGATTTTTCACAAAAACGGCGCTCTATAAATTGTCCAATTATTGTTATTATTATTATTACAAAAAACGTTAATATTATATGTTGGGTGTAAGGTAGGTTTGAAAAGGTAAAACTGTGTGTGGGTAATATTGTTTGTTTCGTGAACACCTCAATAGGCGAAACTGTGCTGGGGTGTTAACCTGTTTATGATTAATTTGTTTATAGTTAAATATGTACATTTTCTCCTTTTTTCTCTTTCGATCTGCGTCATCGAAATATTTCTTGGAAAATAAGTGCGTCTTTGACGTGCATTTTAAGAGGATTTTTTTCAGAAAAATTAAAAATTAATTAATTACTGTTATTAAAGAAATTTCCAAAAAATGTTCAGTATTCTAGAAGAGCTATTCAATTTTATTTTACAATGAAAATCATAGTTAAACATTAGTAGTTATAGTTGGTAGTAGTTGTAAGCAGGAGGTATGATTTTTTGAAAAAAATGATAAACACATTTTTTTTCTCTCCCGAACAATTAACATTTCCGTGAACCATATGTATATACCACGATATTTTAACAGAAAATTATTTTATTTGTGCCATTTTCAAAATTGGAACTGATTTTGTGAAAAATTCAGACTACCTATCTCGTGATTTTTCACGTATCAATGTTATTCTTGTATTTTTTAAGTTGTTCTGAAATGTATACCAGTGACACTTGGCATTATAAATTCGTCTTAATATTAATAAATATATATCTTATATATATCTTCCAAACTTCTCTAAAAAAGTAAATTATTCGCAGAAAACACTATGTTCTTTCTGTAATTAAACTTATTTTATAGTACTTAAACCTAAATATAAAGGATGTTGAAATGGTCTCAACGAATTGTGCAATTTAAACGATGTCACAATATAATTAGAAGCTTGAGTTGACAGGCGTATTTTTTATTCTTATACATTAGTCGTTTAACTGTTACAAATTGAATTCAGAACGCTTGAATTTGTCTGTAAAGCGATTAAAGAAATGCCTTACAGCTGTAGTGTTAGGGGCTGGGGTTGTAGGGTTCTAAGGGCGGTAGTGAGACCCGGACAGTGCACGAACGCTCCCAGTTATCACCGCGGCGCTTTTAATTAAGCTTCAATTAACCGGCCGGTGGGGTCGCTCATGCGACAAGGGGCGGTGGGCGTGATTAAACCGTCTTCCAAAAGGAAATCGTCATCTCGGGAAAGCGTTCCTCTTTATATTTTTATGACTTTGAGGTTAGGGACAATTTACGACCTCATTTTTGTAGATGTATTCTCCCCCCGTACTTTTATTGCCCCCGTCTTCCCCGATGGCTGGGATTTAATGATCTTTCAAATCAGATTTTTCTTATGTACTCTCGTAGCCTTATTCTTTTTACGACATATTTATCTTCATATCATATGAAAATGTTTATTTATTGCACTTCTATCCCCTAAAAATACTCGCAATAAGTATTTTGTACATACTTAAAGTTTAGCGCGGCGCTTTATAAGCTCGCTCTTGTATAATACCAACTTTCATCCGTCGACAATAACTGAGATATCTTTTAAAATATGCTTCCAGCACGGGTCAAAGTTTTGCTGTCTTTTAGATAAGGAATACTAGTTTATTCAAATATATTTTAAAAAGTAAGTGACCTTAATAATATTTTTTTTTAGTAAACTGCTGTATTCTCTACCCATTGCATTAACCTCTGGTGAGCCAGCGAATCCTCGGTGAATTTCCTAAAAGTTATCCGCACTAGCCTCAATTTCATAGAATTTAAATGCTTCTAGCATACTAAAATAAATTTTATTCGCGTGGCAAGGAAATAACGTAACATACTATTCTAGCTTGTCGTTTCGTCACTTGCAAACATATTTATTTTATCTTTGGAAAAGTGCGTCGCAAATTACGTGTCCAAATGTCATAATTCCGATTTTGTAAAATCATAGTATCTACTGTATTTGTTAACTAGAAAGCCTCACATGACTTATTTTTATTATCAAGAAAGCTTATTTAGCTGGAAAATATAACAAAGCTCGAATATTCTCGTGTGTCCTCATATTATATTGAGTTATAAAATTACATAACCTAAACTAGGGACAGTACACAGGATAGATGTATACAATATTTATAAATATGTTAACACATTATCTGGTAAAGACGGTACTATTTATAAAAATAACATTTTGCAAAAAACAAGTAAGTTATTACGAAAATAGTGTCAGGCGGCGCACTGCGGGGTCTCGTCATTTTAACCTAGCAAACTTACGGTTAATCCTACTACAAAACATTGTTGCTATACATCTGTCCTAGAATCACGATAAGAAAGTCCTATCACAAAAATGTATTCCGACTTTACTTTAAAAAAAACTGTGTTTCTGATGAAATGACTACATCAAAGCTTCTACCGTGTAAGTGTTTTAACATTTTTTGTAACATTAGAACAATCAGCAGGTAACTGAACCTTGACAACTTATAAAGTCAAATCATTGAAATGGAAATCTAACGCAATCTCTTGCAGGCGATTCTAATTCTAGCTTTATATTTGGTTATCGCGCCCCACATAACGAGTAACGAACAACTCTACGCAAGCAGGAATAGACTTGGGTGCCACATTACGATAATTGAAATTATAAATATTATAATTTCGATAAAACTTAGTACTTAAGGCCGCATTCGGATGAGCGTAAAAATTTAGCTCTTTATATCCAAGCCAGCAAATGATCTGCGAGCTTTTTAGTGATTTTTTTTTTTTTGATTTACTAGATTCTTATATTCCTTGAAGAGGTGAATCATTTAAATTTACTGAATTTAAAGTTAATGTTCTTTATACAAATAGAACGGCGTCATTTGCGCCTCGCAATCTTTACCTCATGTGGGTATTTAAAAATTTTACTTGTTTATTATAGACTTAAGGTCCTGAATTTAATCGGTAGGGAAAAATTGTTACCTAAAAACCCTACTAAAATTGCATCTTTTTTGGTCATCATTTACTCTTGATCGTCAGCAAACTGGAAAGCATAAATACATACGTGTGTGTTTGTGTTATGTTGGGAGTGGGAAGGAGGCGGTCATGTCCTTTTATTTGGAGTTCTTCCGCATTTGCCTTCGGGAATGAGGAAACCATGAAAAACCTCATCCAGGAAGATTCGGCCGGCGGTCAACATGAACCCGGTCGGCCTTCAGTGATATCGGTGTACGATATCCTGCATTGTGTGTGTGTGGGGTGTATGTCTGTTTTTATGTAGATATATACTTTATGGGACTATAGGGGATAAACATACATATACATACGTACTATACAATATTATATAAATATATACATAGATATATAAACATAAGTTACGGGGGAGGGGTCTGGAGTTTGGGAATACCTACTGCTCGCTCACTCGTCGGCGTCTGAATCTGGTTCATGCCAGATGTGGTCAAGGTCCATCAGAATGTGTTTGGGTAGTCTGTGTACGTATTTGAATGTGAAGTCGCTGGGAGAATTGTATTGACCGATTTCCTGTATGAGTTTATTTTTACTGTGTCTTAAAGATTTGTAAAATCGGTCTGTCAGTCTGTGAGTGTATTCAAATAAGGTCGGAATGTCTTCTCTCGCATGTAGTCTTTTCAAATTTGTTCTGATTCTAGTGTTGTATGTGATTTTAATGCAGAGATTCTGTAGTGTCTGTAGTTTTGTAAAGTCAGATTGTGAGATGCTACTCCACACGGGAATAGCATATGTCAGCACCGGTCGAATGAGCGAATAGTAAGTCAGGAGTTTGGTTCTGGGAAGTAGCGGACTTTTTCTATTGAAGATGGGCTTCATCATGCCGAGTGCCATTCTGGCTCTTGCGTGCATCTTGGCTAGGTGAGATTTCCAGTTGAGTCGTGAGTCCATAGTCAGGCCCAGGTAAACGACTTCATCCTTCCATTCTAAGACGTGTCCGCCCATTTCGATGTTGACGTCTGGTGTCCTTCTGACGCGTTTCCTCGTGTACATGATGACTTCGGTTTTGGCCTCGTTCAGTTTGAGGCGCCACATCTTGTAGAACTCTACGAGAGCGTCGAGCGCTCTCTGTAGGTATATGGCCGCCATCTCAGCTTTCAGCGAGGAAACGTACAGCTTGACGTCGTCTGCATAGATAGACAGGTTGCATCTCTCGTCTCGGGGGATGTCATGTGTAAAGATGTTGAAGAGATGAGGTCCCAGTAGACTTCCTTGTGGCACGCCTTTTGGAATCTCACGTAGTGACGACAGCGCGTTCCTGATGAAGACTCGGAAGGATCTGTTCTTGAGGTATTCTTGTATCACTCTCGTTAGGTATATGGGCGTGTTAGTTCTGTGCAGCTTGTGCAGTAGCCCTCTGATCCAAACGGTGTCAAATGCCTTCTCCAAGTCTAGCAGTGCAGCGGCGATGTAGCGATGTTCGTTAAATCTTCTGGTGATGAATTCCGCTACTCGGGTGAGTTGGTGGGTGGTGGAATGCCTCTTTCTGAATCCGAACTGCTCGTCTGGCAAAGTGTTGTTTTCTTCGTGGTGTGGAAGCAGCCTGTTGAGTATAACCTGTTCAAATACTTTGCTCAGCGTGGATAGTAGACTGATCGGCCGGTAGCTTGTCGGCTGCCTCTTGTCCTTGTTTGGCTTCGAGAAGGGCAGCACGGTCGCCGTCTTCCAGATCTGTGGGAAATGTCCGGTGATGAGACAGGCATTGAACAGTTTTGTGATGTAGATGATGGCTTTCTGAGGTAGATGTTTGAGTAGAATGTTGTGTATTTGATCGCTTCCCGGCGCCTTGTTGGTCTTCAATCGCTTAATAATGACGGCAACTTCGCTCGGTGTGCTGAAATGGATGTCTTCGACGTTCGTCTGCTCCGCTTGTTCGAGATGTCGTAGAGATTCATCTACTAGTCGATCCGTTTCCGGATCGGATAGGCCGTCCGTGGCTGCGTAGGCTCTCTCGAATCCGTCGGCGAGCGCGTTCGCCTTCTCTTCTAGTGACAGCGCCAATCCTGAGCCGTCTAGCTTCTCTAGCGGGGGAATCGTGTGGTCTTGATGTTTCAGCGCTTTTGCCATTTTCCATAGGCTGTTATCCTTTGGCGTGAGTGATGTAACTTTCTTCGTCCAAAGTTGGCGTCTGAGGTCCGTTATTTCCTGCTTGATTTCCCGCTGTAGAGTGTTGTAGGCCGTTTTGAAGTAGCCGTCGCGCGTACGATGGTAGATGCGTCGCAAGCGATTTTTCTCCTTGATGAGCGATAAGACATGCTCGGGAAGCTTGATCGTGTGTGTGTGTACTTCTTTGAGAGGTATGTGTGTGTCTTGTGCATGTTGTATGATTTCCGTGAGAGTGCTTGCGGCCTCGTCGATTTCATCTGTAGAGCGCAGAGTTCCCGATGTTAGGTGTATTCGTTCGTTAATCTCTTTCTTGAATCCTTCCCAGTCTGCGTCCTTGTAGTTTCGCTGTTTTCTGGGGCTCCTTGAAGTCGTTCCTCCAATACTGAAGCTCACGGGCAGATGGTCCGATGACAGTTCATCCAGCGTGCGCAGTGGCGAGATCGTCTTGACGTTTTTCTCGAGTACGATGTCCAGAGTGCTGGGGTACTGTGCGTGCACTGCGTGGTATGTCGGTTTGTCCGGCGCCATTATCGTGTAGTTGTGAGTCTGCATATGCGTAAAGAGCGTTTTCCCGTTCGCATTGCCTCTGTAGTTATTCCAATAGTTGTGTTTGGCGTTGAGATCTCGTCCTAGAACAACAATTGGGCGCAGATTAAGTAATTTGTCCAAATCTTCTCTCACCAGAAGGTTGTGGTGTCTGCAATAGGCGGCGATGAAGGTATGCGCTCTATCCTCTATGGTGACTTCGACAATCGTAGCTTCAGTATGCTTCAGCTTCGGAGTGGGGATCCTTGTAGATGTTATGGATTGACGAACGAAAATGGCGGTGCCTCCGCCTCCTCCTTCTAGTCGGTCGTCCCGGTGAACTTCGAAGCCGGGCACTCTCAGCGGTGTGTCGGGTTTGAGATGTGTTTCTGAAATGAGAATGATGTCAATGTTAGTGTTATTTGCCAGAGCGAGCAGTTCATCAATCTTAAAGCGGATGCTGAAGGCATTCCACAGGAGGACGTTCACCATCTCGGGATTAAACATTGATGGTGGTGGTGATGACATCCATCAGGATGCAAGCCCTCTGGTATATGGAGGTGCAGCTGGCCAGCTGCGATCGCACGCCATCTAATCCCATGAGGAGGGACATCATCAGCGTGGCGTCTGGGTCTCTGGAGCCTGTGGGCTGCTGCGTGTAGGTCTGCGAGCGGGGCTGCGGTTGGGGCTGAGGCTCGGGCTGCGCCTCGGGCTGCGCCTCGGGCTGCGCCTCGGGCTGCTGGGTGGCCGCTCTTCCGCCAGCCACGTGGGCCCATGAGCGTCCATCAGTCCTCGTCGTCTGCTGCGCCTGAGGATGTGGCCTGCTGGCCCCTGGTCCGGGGCGATGGGGCTGCTTCTGTCGCTGCTGGAGGGAGGCGACGTACGCTACCCTCTTCGGGCAGCCTCTGAAGTTGGCGGGATGGGGGCCTCCGCAGTTGCAGCACGCGGCGGGCTCGTCCCTGGTGGTTTTGGGGCACTCGGCCGAGGCGTGCTCCACCAAGCACTTTACACACCTCGCGGTGTGTGAGCAGTTGCGGGACCCGTGCCCGAAGTTCTGGCAGCGGTAGCACTGTGTCCCGTGCTGCAGAAGGTTGCTGCGGTGCTTCTGCAGGCGGATCCTGCAGTGGCAGATGTACTTTACTGCCGCCCTCAGCTGGCCCATGTTCACTTCCTTGCCAAACTGAGCCAGGTACATCGGGTACTCAGCGGCGGTCGTCATCCTCACGACTTTGACTGGGGGGAAGCCCTGATCCGTCAGGTCTGCGGCGATCTCCTCCGTCTCGATGTTTGGCAGGCCCTTGATGACTGCCTTCTTGAGTTTTTCAGCCTCCGCCGTGTATGTATGAAAGCCGCGCGCCTCCACACGCAGCCCGTTTGTGAGAGCGCGGTGATCCGCCATGCTCCGCACGAAAATGTTCGCTGTTCCGCCCCGGTTGTAGCGAAACGTGAAATTGGCGTGGCCCAGGTGTCCCTGTACCGTAGAGGTAATTTGGGCGTGAGTCAGGGTGCCCAGGGTCATGACCACTGGGGGGACGCGATCCTTCTTCTCGGGCTGGCTTCTGGTACCTGCGGAAGAGAAATGGGAGGGATTAGTAGTGTTGGCGCGTTTGGGTTGCGGAGCGCCGCCGCCTTCAGAAACCTCTTTGAGGTCGGAGAACCGGTTACCGACAATAACCGGTTCCGGTCCCTGCGGTGACAGGGGCCTCTTCACGGGGTTGGACGGCCTCGTCCAACCCTCCTCGTGGGTCGTCTCCATGTCCTGGGATGGCTGCTGGGGTCTGGGGGGCGGCACGTAGCCCGAAGCTGGGCCTACTGAGGGGCGGTTGCTGGGTCCGGGTGCGGGGGCGGGCTCGGGTATCACGGGGGACGGCATGGGGATGGCCGGCCTTGTCCTCGGGTCTGCGGGGTGGCTCTTCACTGGCTGCTGGGGCTGGATGGCGGGGATCGTGTACAGCACGGTCCCGGTCTTTGTCCTGCTGCGGTACTGGCGGGCGCCAGGGGGAATCACGATAGGAGATTCCTCCGGGTCTGCGGCTTCTAGCCGCGCGGAGTACATCCGCACGGCAGGGATGATATTTTTCCTCTTCTGGATTGAGGTGATGGTCCTGTGATCTCGTCTCGGTGGGGCCAGGTCGTCCTTCTTCTTCTTCTTTGCCTTGAAAAAGGCAGTTGGTGGCGCGGGGGCCTGGGCAGTGAGCCGGTCGGGCCGGCTGGCTGCGAGGTGGCAGGTGTCTGGCCGTGTAAACACAAGCCAGACAAAAGCGAATCGGGGCGAAAGGGCGGTGGTCTCGAAAAGCGACTGTCGCAGGCGGCAGTCACAAGGCGAATCCGATCGATCGATGATCTGATGATCCTGATCAGCTTTTTAGTGGCCGGCTAGACAAAGACGCGAATGAAATTATTATACCTTGTCGGGATATGGCTCTGACGTAGTCAACTACTATTCCACCTTTAAAGTTCGCCGGCGTTGCCCGGGCCTTACACAGAGTTTTTCAAATCAGACCTAGTCAAGCGACCTATATCTTGTTTTGAAGGTCAAGTGTTCAAAAATTCATCAATCTCGGAATAAAACTGTAGATTTATATAAAAATCAAATCCATTCCTCCCGCCCGTAACAGATCGCAGACACTCTTCTTTATATAAATGGTTAGATACCTAGTTTAAAAAAAACGTTGTTTTGGTTTTTTTCTTACAGATTTATAAAAATTGCAATGATTTATAAAAATTGCGGTGAACCCTCAGTTAATCCCCAGATAGTTGGCTCCCCGTAATTATAATAATTATAAAATTATATTCATAATATTTAAAAAGAAGCAAACACATTTTGACTTGACATTTTAAATAAATGAAAAGAAAGTACTTGTTTTTAAGTCACTTTATTGGTATATTATCACTGCCTACCGGTTTTGGTACCTCCGTACCATCATCAGGACTGTTATAAATATATTTCTATCTAATGCAGAAATACACGTATATATACATATTGTCAAGAAATAAAGGGACGGTATACTAGAGTGGGACAATGTGTCAGTTTTGGGAGGGAGGTGAGGTGGAGAGTGGGGAATAAGTGAAGTAACGGGGAACACACTTTAAACATAATTTAACCTTCAGCCCTATTTTAAGTATGTTCCCCGTTACTTTACTTATCCCCACTCTCCATCCTCACCCCCTTCCCACAACTGATGCATTGTCCCATTCAGTATACTGTACCTTTCTTTCTTCACAATTCGTATATATGTATGTGTACTTCTGTATTTGATATCATTATTTTTATAACAGTCCTGATGATGGTGCCAAAACCAGTAGACAGTGAAAACATTTCGATAAAGTGACTTAAAACCAAGTATTTCTTTTCATTTAAATATATTAATGTTCTGAAATTGTTGTACCACTCCGTTCCTGTTCTCCTTTACTGCAGTAATAATTATAAAGCTATCAAATGCCCCTCTGTCCTTGGCTGGCTGCAATTTGTTCGGCCGGGGATTGTTTTAGGAACCGTTCACTTTACTCGCTATACTTATAAAACTCACACTGACGGGTACGGTACGTCGCTATGCAAGTATAATTGTGTGTACGTAGACAGTGAATATACATGGCTTCAGATCCAAGTACCTACTGCTGACCTTAGATTGTAGAGCTGTCGAGTTGTATGGCAGTGAGGCATGGAAGTGGCAGAGGAAGGACGAAAGTGGACTGTGGAAATGAGATCACTGGGTGCTAATACCATGTGTGACCGTAAAAAAAATGTGGATCTTCCGAGAAAAGTGCGAAAAAAATAAACTGGTTGGAATTGATTGGGAAAATAAATCCTAGTGCGGCCATGCGCCTGGCACTTTTTAAGCAATAAATCAAAACCCCCATAGAGAGTCCGAGGTCTAATAATAAGAAGGTTTCACAAAATATAATATAAATCTAATAAATTTGCAAAAAATAGGTATATGACGCAAATGTGAATGGTAGAAAAAGTCGGGGACGCCCGAGGAAGACATGGCGTGATCAAGTGAATCAGATACTCGAGTCGGGCCATGTTTAAAGTCAGAATAATAGAAGAGTATGTATGAGACGATGTATGAATGTGAGTGAAGCAAAGAGTGTATGCCAGGACCGAGTTGTTTGGCGGTCCGTCCTCTCTGCCTACCCCTGCGGGGAAACGGCGTGATGGTTAGTTAGTTAGTTAGTTCTATAGCCCCGTTAGTGATTTTAAATTTGGATGAAACGGAAATACGTCACTAAAATTTATCATTTGACGGAAATACGTTGTTGCTAATATAATACGGTAAATTCGCGCCTCGCCACGAGCGTCCAATAGCGCAGCGGTATAGAGCGTCACAAATCTAAGCGGCCAGAGAAAACCAGCAAACGGAGGTTCGAATCCTACAAAATCCAAAAATAACAAACATTTTTATTTTTGTTAATCTTCAAACCACTTTGAAATAAACAGGCAAAAAAAAGAAAGCGACATCTAGCGGCTTTCTAGTTACACTTCTACCGCGTGTGAAATACACACTCTATTTTTTTTTTGTACGAGTACCAAAATCGAAAACATCATTTTGGGCCGCAAAAAATCTTCATTGCGGCCACGTGTTTAGCAAGATGGCAACATTTTTGATATATATTTCTCACAGCCCCTGATTTCTCCAATCACAGCTATTTCACCAATTGAGCTACATCCGATTTAAAATTTAACCAGAAATGGACAATCGCGGGGTCACCAACCAACGCGGCTAAGCGTTGAGTTGAACCTTCAAAATGACGTCGTTTATTTTGCGTAATTTCATATCGTGTCGTAGCCAAAAGCGTAAAAAGTATATTTCTTTGAATTTATTATTTTAAAATTATAACTTTCAATCTATTATTGGTTTTGAGCCAACGTACAGTCAAAAATGTTTTTGAAAATGATTTTAGTCATCTTCCGCGTTTGGTTTAGTGTCTTTTTTTTACTTTACTTTCTTTAACAGCTCAACACTCAGCTTTAATTGATGAAAGCCTTTGCTTATTTGATACTTGTTACGTTTATAAGTTGAAAGCTATTATCTCTTTATTGATGCTTTGGTTAATATGTACATTTTCTAACACATTAAATTTAAAAACAAAATGAATTCGTTGAAAGGTTCCTTGTAGACCAATGACTATTCCCCCTAATCGTGTCTCAGATCCCGTCTTTTTATTTTCATCAAATTAGATTATCACCGTTCAGACACAAGTGTTTCGCCTATGGCAGGCATTATCAGTCAGTTCTTTCGTCTTTTTATCTAACTGACAACCGTTGCGGCATGATGTAATTTGCCTTCCATTGTGGTGACGTTCCAAAAGCCGTCTCTAATCGCTTAGTCCGGGAATGGGAATAAGCGAAACAAATTCATAATAACGCCGTGTGAGCTGCAAACGACCAATTTCAGAGATGTGTTCCTAATCAGTGTTGTAATTAGTGGTCTTTTTGCCATTCTGTTATTATTATTTGCTGGGGAAATCCGCCATACAATAATAATAATGTTTGTTTAATTCAGCTGAACAGAGCGGTGAGTGCAATACTCTGTCTGCCGTATAAAGCATATAAAATTGAATATGGGATAAATAAAATAGTTAACAGAACATTTGTATTACGGTTGCTTGAGGGAAATTCTCTATCTATCTCTATCATCAAAGCAGTCATGCACTCTTCCGTCAGCGAATATCTGCGAGGCGCTGTATCGCCATAGGAGGCCGAACACACTATCTGCCGCATAAAAGCATATAAAATTGAATATGGGATAAATAAAATAAAATAGTTAACAGAGCATTTGTATTACGGTTGCTTGAGGGAAATTCTCTATCTATGGCACATCAAAGCAGTCATGCACTTTTCCGTCAGCCAATATCTGCGATGCGCTGCATCGCCATGGGAGGCCAAACAACGCCCTCTATGCGTGGTTATGCTGTACTCGAAGTGTGTTCGTAACGCCTTAAGTGTATAGAACGTAATGCCTTATTTGCATTTGTGTGCAGCTCAATCAAATACCATTATTATTTTATTTGGTTTTTTTCTTCACATGGTGGAGTGTTGGTAGAGCTTAAACTTGGTGTGTATGTTTATGTGTGTACATTTCTTCTTCCGATTGGTGAAGGAGGGTTGGTTGAGATCAAAGTGGGACGCTGAGGTTATGTAGCCGACGCCATCGGAAGTCTCTTGTGGACCTGGCAAGTTTCTTTCTTTGGAAAGGTACTTTCAATTATATGTTCACATTCATACAATTTAGAATCCTTTGGGCCCCGTTTGTGCATCATATCGTTTGACAATTACTATCTTTGTGATGGAACATTTGCCCGTGTGTAATTTTTGGTACCTACAATTTTGGCCACTTTAACTTGTCAACCGGTTTCTACAGAATCACATCTTCATCGATGTAAATATAGCTGATGAAATCACAGTTTTGGCGAAACCGGTTTGCACATTGCTAAAAAAAGTGCCTTGCATTAAGTTACTGCCTACGTATTTATCAATACATTGTCTTCGTCGAGTGGTCCTGTCACTGAGAGCTCCGTACTTACGTATCTTGACATGCATACGTATTTTATTAGAAAGGGGTAGAAGTTATAAAAGATCAATGAGTGGTTTTCCTCATGTGCACAGTTGAACGAAGAAGTTCAGTATAATATGTTATTTCTTATAAAATTTAAAAAAATGCTGTTTTAATTAATGCACCGTTATATAGCCGGAATAATAAATAATTTTTTTTAAATGTTTGTCGATTCAGATTCTAATTTTGTGTTTAAAGATTTCACAAAAATGAATATAAAAAAATTTAAATAAATGTTTTAAAATAAATCTCTTATCGTTAATTTATTCGTAACTGCGTTTATGTTTTTTTGCATCAATTAATTTTATGTGTTTACTAATCTATTGTTTTTTATTGTTTCAGGTATGTTTTTCGCTGACTCAACTCTGCTATCATTATACTTGGTAATGTAATTGTTAAATAATAAATTGTTGTTTTTTTTAAACGTCCGTGTCAAGTATACATTAAGTCCATGAAGAAATATTTTTAGAAATACGTATATGAGTTATATTTCTTGACGTATCTTAATAGTAATTCTTAATCGATAATCAATAATAAAGAATGGGAATTCTATCTGGATATAGCGTAGTTTTTATTCGACTCGTTTTTGAAATTAATTATCCTTTATCACGCCTGTTTTTTTTATTGATTTTTAATGTAAGGAACTCCAATGAAATATATTAATTATTATGTCTTTAACTTTTTAAATATTGTCATTATTACCCATTCATCTTTATTGGTTCTATTACACCTGGTGATGCGTTATGCATATCTCACTAGGAACTCCTGTTTTGAGAGCAGGTACAGTTTATAGCAGAAACACAAATAAAAACACAATATTATGCTTAAAATGAAAGACCATCAATATCGTACCATTAGGAACGCTCGTAGGTGGAGGCGCAGTTTGTAATGTAACCAGTTTGTGACAAAAATGTAAAAAACAGCACAGTGTTAAATAAAAGACAATCAGCATTGTACCATAGAAATCCATCAATTGATTTGGATAAAATCTTTGATGTTAGATCTGTCTTGACTTGGCCCAAGACTTGGTGTCTGATTTATATTTAAAAGAAGTTGTGTTCTGTGTAATGGTCGGTCGAAATGCATTGTATTAATTTGTCTTCTTATACAACAACAAACGACGGTTCCTAATTTTTTAAATTTATTTATATTTAATTTAATTTTATATTAAAGATTAATACATCGATTTTGAATTAAAAAAAAAATTAATTTAATCTCCTGACGTCATTCGACCCCGTTCGCTTTGCTTTTGCGGAGCATTATGGAACGATTGACAACCACTGTGACGTCATCTTGTTAAAAAATGTTCCCGTTTTTGATGGCAAAAAAATCTTGCAGTAATGAAAGCGTGCTTAAAAAAATACTGGCATTTTAGGGTGAATATTATTATTTTTTTAATTTACAAAGTTTTAAGTCCCTCACGATTGGAATTTTCAGTTCTAAAACACTTTTACACAATTTTTATTAAATTCGTTTAGTTAAAGTCATTATAAAACTTAATCTGGTATTTGGTCTGATTTTTATATCTGCTTTAGTGTTTGTTTTATTTGGACGAAATCCACAAGAGCAGAAGAAGTCATTAGGACCTAATTCGAACATAATTCTGTATATCGGACATAAGAGTAAGTATTTTGAGTGAACCACTCGTCCTCCTGTCTGAGCTCCTAATAATTTGCTCTCAGTGGTAAAGTAAATCCAATACTTAGAAATGGTTTCATTAATCATTTTATGGCTTTTTTTCAAATACGAATTACGAAGAATCATCTTTGGTGTACCTACGGAATAATAATTAGGTAGTATTTAATTCTTCAGAAAGTTTTCGAATGATCCGATTACTGATTTATATTATGTTGATGCTATTGTTTTGTAATTATTATATGTAATCCTTGTTAGTTTAGTTTTTCTAGTTATTCTAATTCTCTTTAATTTGTTTTATTTTTATTACTGGCTACTGTATTATTTTATTTGATTTTTAACGACTTGGTTTTATATTTAAAGTTGGAATACCGGTTGGAAACGTAATACATAACGTTTCTAATTATAGTTATTATGCAATATAAATACGGTGATTATATTGTTAATCTTTCATCGTTTTGAAAGTGAATGGTTTTCTGAAGTTTTGTTAATAAAAAAGATACGTCGGAACAATTATGTCATATTATTTCTGTCTGCAATGAGCCACTTGCCTACATTTTTCGTTGGTTTTTTTTTTCACGTGAATTAATTTTTCTACTAAAAATACGGAAATACACGCCACAAATTGACTTAACTCATGTTTTTTCTATTATTATTATTAATAAATCATATATAATCCGTGTTTTTAGTTTGTGACGTTTGTCCTGTGACCAGAATTTAATTTTTTTCGTCCATGGTTGTTAAATAATTTAAGGTTGAAATGATAATTATATATTTTAAAAATTTATAATTCTAATTATTGGAATCAGTCACATCTTGACTTCGGGTTAACAAACGAAGTTTAAACGAAACAAACGAACAGGTAAAAAAAAAAGTTTTTGCAATTTGAAAAAAAAAAAAAGTAAGGTGACGCATTTTTGAGCCGGTTTTTTATATTTTTTAAAATTTTATTTTTAAAAAGAATTTAAAAAATTGACACCGAGATATTTATGATTTTGCTGTCCTATTATTTTTTTACATTTTAGAGTTGGAAGTATTGACGTTTGTCTAAGATTTCTGTTATTTTTAAAGGGTGCTACTTTATTTTGAATATCATCTTTATAAATTTGTAATGTTGCATGGTAGAAGTATAATGCATTTAATTCTGACCTTAAATTGTCTGAATAAAAGTTCTGATGAATATGAATAGGTTTTTTTAAAATTGTTTTTAATATTAGTTTTTGTGATACGTAAATTGTTTGTGTTTGATTTTTATATGTACGCCCCTTCCTATAATGCCGTATTGTATAATTGATTGACAGAAAGCGAAGTAAGTGGTTCTAAGTAATTTTTCTTTTAAAATATCTCTTAAACATCTAAATATGGATGTAAGTTTCCTTACTCTGTTGTTCAGAATATTTATGTGGGGACCATTTTAAACGTAAATCCCATTGTATGTACACCTTCACATGTAGATGATCCAGAAGTTTCAATTGTTCCCATTTTATACTTACCTTTTGCATAATGTTTCTATGTCTGTCATAATTAGTGTAACTCGCTCATCAAGCACAAGAACTAGCTTCTTCTTTGGTGAGATTGCAATTTTAAAGAATTTCTGTACGAATATGTAATTTATATTAACACCACTGTAAACTTATATATATATTTATATTAAATAAAAAAATAAATTGTTATGCCCAGGTACTTAATATCGGTTTTGCTTTCTATGTTTGTACATGCTATATTGCATTTGTGGTTTTCTGTTTGTGTTATAAATTTCAATATCAAAAAAATATATTATTATTTCTAATAATAACATTTCTCAATGTATTACATCACCTTTCAAAAACAGTTTTTAGTTTTTGAATATGTTCAGAAATATTCAATTTATTTGGATTTTATTGCAAAGTGGAAATATTTAGTCCTTCTGACAAAATACCCCCGATTTCTGAGGGACGCAGGGCCAAATGGTCCGATTGAACATGGGTGCCAATTTCCAGTCGGAGTTTTAGGGAATCAATTCTCTGGGTAGAGGATTGATTCCCTAAAACTAATCCCTGTTACGTAGAGGAGTGAACCAGGGTCCATGGTCCAGAGTCTTGATAGTTTCGGTCAACGTTTTGTTCAATTGATGAATGCGATCGGCGAGCACAAAGCCGCGTCGGTCAACCCTTTGTTGAGACTTTGATTGGATTTGTTCTCACACCTCCTCTTCACCGCCTTCCCACCACCACCCTTTAGGGAGTTGACTTCTGCGGTTTTGTTTAAGATTATTTGGGTTTTAATGAAACATTTTTCGTGCTGGCATAAATGTTGAATTTAGCCTGACAAGAACTATCACAAATCTCTTCAGAAAGGCACATCCATAAATTGACAGTAGAGTCGACAATCTTCTTTTCGTGGTCTATTGTTGGATTTTCAGCGTATTTTTCATTTCGAAAATTTATCCCACTTACTAGTCCGAACCTTGTCAAAGCTCACTACATAATACCACTCAGTTGCATAAATACAAAGTTTTATCTGGTATTAAATAATTTCGGAATATTTATTAAGGCATTTCACGAAACTTTGCTTTACTAGTGTTATTATTATTTAGAATTGCTGTGAATAGAGTTTTTAAGCATTCTGTTTTTTTTTATGTAAATTGTACATTTTTTGGTAGAAAGCAGTAACTTTGTGGTTTGACATATTATTAATTGAAATAACACAATAATTATTATTCAATAATTAACACAATAATTCAATTAATAAATTATACAATTCACTGCACTGCAGAATCGATCAAGAGTATCATTTTTTAACCTACATTACTTACAACTTATGCATGACCCTCGTAAATTTTTGTTCGACACCCAGTCAGGGGCCTGCACGATCAATCGACAACCAAGCAGAATCGATCTAGGGAACAGAAAGCCACCATGAACTAAGCAGCTTTTAGTCGATGTCAACTAATGTAAAAGGTCATTTCCCGTTGCAGGTATGCTAGCGCAAGTCGACTCATGTTGATAAAAAACCTTGTAGGTACAATTTGGACAATTTTAAAGCGGCTGCGCCTTCCCGCTGGCCGAACTGATCACGGATCACTGTGATCATTTAGGAATATGAACGTCTAAAAGTTCAATTTGGATGCATCGGAATTAGACTCGTCCGACCTGACTCGACTCGGCGCAATCCTCGCTCCAATCTGCCTGCATTCTATATCCACTTTGAATTTTTGGTTATCGTCCAAGATTATTAAAAAAATAAAATGGCCGTGTTGCATCACTGTAAAATGCACGCCTCGTTCTGATTTTATTTTCGTGCGGCGTGTGTTTTTAGCCTCGGTGACATGTGTTTTGGCCCCTGCAGTATTTGCTAACCACGCGGTGACATCTTTGGAAGAATTTTATGCGGAATGCAAATATGCCGCTCAAGAGTCCTAATTTCCCGGAGCTAGAGGGACGATGGCATACTCAATTTGGGGTAGGCAGTAGGAAGGGAAAGGAGATAGTATGGAGGAAGGTTTTTTTAAGTAACTCGCTGTTCAGTTATGTGACCTAGCACGGCTGAAGCTATTTCTTGGTTTCGTTTCTGAATATTGGTGTTCTACCACTCTGGAGTATCCCGTGAAACGTAAATAATAAATACGCCTAAAATAAGTCTGACAAGACTCAAGTTGTGTAAAACTCGGTGGCCGGACAACTCAGAAAGAAACCAACTCAGAACTACCTCAGAAAAGTCATTAAGAGTGATGAAAAAATATATAAAAAATTGGTTAAATAGGTTACGTTAGGTTAGGGTTATGGGCTATTTTAAAATTATTTTTTTCATAGCTTTTAATGACTTTTCAAAGGGGTGTTGAGTTGACTTTATTCTCAGTTGGCATGGAACCGTAAAACTCATCTCTTTAGTAAATTGCCCATATTTAGATAACATGTTAGAACTTTATTTCAAAACTAATCCATAACACTTAAATTCGAAGAATGTGATTTTAAAAATTCTAAATGCCCATCTTCAATGTGTGTTGCAGTCCGAACCGTTACTGCCTATGCATTTAAAAAAAGATACCATAAATTATTAGGTGGATTGATTAATTAAACTATACACTATTATGTTATTTGATTTCAACTACATTATGAAGTTTCGATAAATGACCTGGAAATGATATTTCACACAAACAGCGCTTTAAAAATAAATTGCGAGATTTATTCGTCTTCGAGATGGTTCCTAGGAGTTTCGACGAGCCATGACTCGTGTCAATCACTTCAGCAGTGATGGTAATTCACGATCATCTGAAAACCATATTAATTTACAATCTCGTGCCCGATTTACGATGGTTTGAGTCTTCTTATTGTGACTGCATCGGATTTTAATGCGTCATAAGTCGAAACAATTTCCTGCAGCAATTTTGGAATATCTGAGAGCAGATTTCAATCCTTTGCATGCGCTATTTATTTGGTTTCATTGCATAATATTAAACACATAATCACTTAAGCGAAATAACCAGTCCGAAATATAAATTAAATTATTGGGAAAGGTCACGCGTTTGAGACCTAATTGAGTTTTGGGATATTAAGACAGTGTTGCTCATCTTTTTAATGTCAAAGGGCAAACAATATAATAGTTTGCGGCTTTTATATTCGGAATGGTGTGTGATCTTTCTGATAATGGAGTTCAATTAAAAAAAAAAAAAAAAAAAAAAAAAAAATAATGTTATTTTTTAACTAATTAATTCATGTTGTTTGTTTGGTTAAACTCGCAATTTTATGCATTTTTATTTGTTTCTAACAAAGTTTTTTTTTTCATCACTTTTAATCACTTTTCAAAAAAGCGATGAAGTTGCATGTTGTTGAGTTATCCGGTCACCTTTTCAGATAGCTTGTCAATTCTGTCTTATATTTTAATTGAAGCTGCTTTCATTGATTAAAACTATTATTATCATTAGTGCCGTAGCATTCCGTGCATGCTTAATTCATTCTGTGCGATTGATTAACAATCACACACAAATCATATATGTGTACACCCACATACACACACGCAAATATTCGTACCTACACAAGGACACTTTTCACATACCTCTATGATAGATGGAAAAATATCCCCTCCACGTTTTCCCGAAGGATCAGTGCTGACCAGGTGACTCCCAATGCCGTCGACTGACTGAATTACTTCACCATCCCATTTTGACTTCTCCTCTTGAGCTCCATTCTGACCAACACTCTCCTCCACCTAACGAAGAAGACGAAAGTACATAAATAAGCACACGCATACACATAACGAGCAGTTTACTCAC
This sequence comes from Glyphotaelius pellucidus, assembly GCA_936435175.1. Taxonomy (NCBI): domain Eukaryota; kingdom Metazoa; phylum Arthropoda; class Insecta; order Trichoptera; family Limnephilidae; genus Glyphotaelius; species Glyphotaelius pellucidus. Next base: position 14,066,314 of record OW386550.1, read on the forward strand.
CGTGGGTTTAATCAGTTTATTGTGTGCATCAGACTGGTTTACTAAAAACCTGATTGATTTCCATCGCATTTGAGTTGGCGCGATTACGACCGACTTATTGATGGATGAGCAAGAAGTCGTCGGTCGTTTGGATAATGTGATGGCGTTTCCGATACAAACATGGCCGTCACAGCAAAGTCGTGTTGTTGCCATTCGTTCGTTGAATCCTCAGACCGTTGGGTTATATGGCTCGAGATCGCGGGTCGTGATTTCTCTTTACGTGGACCTCTCCTCCTCGGATTGAGCCATTTGGAATAATCGTGCCCAAACTATGACATTTTACTGATCATTTGTAAATTCATAAACTGTGATGAGAAAACCGTCCGTTGCATGTGTACTAACTGGCTGCATCTTATTTTGAGCGGTAAATCTGCAGATAACCAGAAATTTTAACAGTATAAAGTGTATTAAAATCTTATATTTTGCTTATGTTAGAAGTCAGCTGGAGTACAATTCTCCCGCCTGGAATCCATATTATAATACTCATGTACAAGCTGTTGAAAGAATGCAAAACAAATTCTAAGGTTTTCTAAATTTTAAAATGGCAACTATAACACTCTGATAAATAATATGAATATGCTCAAATTGCCAGACAGAAGAATTTTCACTGACTTGGTATTTCTATATAAAATTCTACATGATTTAGTTGATAGTCCGGTATTGCTTGAATTGATAAGCTTCCGGATTCCACAACGTAATACAAGAAGTCAGGATTTATTTCAGTGCAGAAATTCTGGGACTAACTACCATATGTATTCCTCTTTACCCAGAATACTAATGGAAGGAAATAATTACACCAAGTCCGTGGACATCTTCAGTTTATCTTTATACAAATATAAAATATTGTTACTGAGGCAGTTCAGTCAATAAATATTGTATTTATTACCATTCATATGTAAAAGCCCTGAAAAAGGGCGTTGATCAATAAATAAATAAATGAATTAGTTGTATGTGTGTATGTGACAAAATTAGAATAGCGCTATTGCGACATCACGGCAACAATAGTGGTATGAAACTATTTGCGTAGTGTAAAAACGGGATGCAACTAGTGTCGTGAAACCATTTCAGCTAAGCGGACATATTATGTATCCCTTGTAACTGCGTGCGAGTTGTGTACAACAACATTGTGTATTGCACAAAAAAGCTTTAATGTTGATGGTGCCGTGGTTACTGTGATACTGAAGTTTGAATTTTTTTCTCACGGCCGTTGTTTCCAATCTTGCTGATCAACTGTTGAGCCAAAATTTTGGCTCAACACTCCTCTTCCCAATACAACTGTCCGACCAACAGGCGAATCAAGCGTTACAAAAAAATCGCTTGGATGATCGGAGACTCAGATTGATCAATTTCTTGTTTGTTGTTGGAAGTGAATTATTGAACTTCCAGGAGATTTGTTTTCCTTTGTCCAAAAGCAGTTTTAAAATTGGGTATTCATAATGTCGTTTAGGATAGTTCTTGTGTTGTGAATGTGTTTTTTCGTTTTTTTTTTGTTTTAAATGTTTAATTAAAACATCTTGCATTTAAATACATGTATGTAACTTACATAGAAGCGCTAAAACTTACCCAAAATATAGTTCCCCTTAGCCTAGGATCTTCTAGTGAGAAGGACTACAAATATAATCTGCATTTATTTCATATATATTTCACATATATCTTCTGTAAATGTAAAAACTTAAATATAGTAACTAAACAACAAAAAATAAAAGCATATTTAAAAACCAAGAAAAAAATATGAAAAAACAATTTCCTAGTCTAAACTTATTTTATTATGATGAAAGTTTCTCAACGTGAGCAATAATTCTGCGCACGCGCACAACACTAGTTATTTTTTTTAAATCCGCGTGCAGTTCACACCCGGTAGAAGTGAAGGTTGGGAAGGCCATGAAGCACCGCACAAAGAGAGGGCCGATTATTTCATCTCATTCTCTCGCAGGCTAAATCCTATAGATGTATGTTTTTGTCTATTTTTAATGCCGGTTTTTCGTTTCATCTATTCTTAAATCACGACGGTGTAAAGAAGTTTTCACTTCAATAATAACGGCCTGATTTACAACGGAAAATATGAGATTAATAAGGCCCTTTTATATGACTGTGTCGATGTTATTATTATTAATGCGTTACAGATTCTAATCCGATATGTTTGTGTTCCTTTCATTCCACTTCTTAGTGGCTACCTGCTAGTAGCTAGTAGCTATAGCTGGTAGCACGTGCCTAGGTAGGGGCTTACATCTTCCGCCAGGTAACTGGTTCACCTGTACGTATTATGTAAAACTGAGCATTAGTGTTAACTTCCCGCAGTTCAGAGAACCGCTCCGTAACGAACACACTGGTAAGCTTTTGCCTTCGTATTTTATGTGAACGTGAAAAATAATAGATACTTTTACTGAAATGTCATATTAATTGGCTTTTCAAAGATATGAAATGTCTATGGTTAAACATAACGAAAATAATAACTTTGTATGCATCACTATTTAATCAAAATGATTGACGTGTTTCAAAACCAATTCTTCGCCAGGATAAAACGTATAATGAAAATTAAACTTTTTAAACTAAAACTAAGCTGATGCACTTTAAATTCTACAAATTCAACAAATTCAACTCGAAAACAACAAATAAATAATAGAAATCTAATTTACCTTTCACCCGTCATAATACAGGGACATCCCTAATAAATAAAAAAAAATCAAGCAATCATCAAGGAAATGTATCGAGAAAAAATAACAAACCCCGAAAATCCATATTATTTGGACAGTCATGGAATTTAAAAAAAATTATTTTAGAATGTAAGTACTACGGACTAACTTAATTAGTTTTATTATTTGGCTTTTGTGGGGTGATCTATTCTCTGTTCCAATATTTCGAAAGCTGGATTTGAACGTTATAGTAATATCTTGACTACACTTTAGTTCTTTCAATAGAATTCCTTCCGATAGAATCCCACTGCTTGGAGCCAGTAATGTTTCTATTCTGAGTTGTGGTATCTCATCAAGGCGAATTGAGGGCGAATTACATTTTTTTATTGGTCATTGTAGAATCTTTTTTTACCGCTTTCTCGGGATGCAAGCGACTTTTGGACGTTGGTTCAAAGCTCTGGCCGCCATGCCTCGGAGGTAGTCGACAATTTTCAATTAGTCTCTTTATCCGCAAAGAATCTAAGCAGTTTACCCTTGCAACGTTGCGAAATTCTACCGCAAACAAGCCGCGCTTTTTCCTAACGAAACACAGTGGAAAACAACAGAAATAAAAAAATAAATAAAACGAATTGCGATCTCAGCAGTGAAACTTCATAAATCGTACTGCGCTGTTATTCCCGTTCTCTTTGAACTCATTCCTCTAACGAAATTAATACTCTCTTATTAATTTATGACATATTTTTAACAAAACTTTGTCGTAACGTTGTGGGTTGCTAAATTCTCCCCGGAAGATCATTTCCAGGATTTTATGCTTTGAATGCATTTTCAACCAAGCGTATTGCCCAGATAGGTTGGTTGGTTGGTTGGTTCCAGTGATGCAGACAGTCCGAATTAGTCACCCTAAAGTTAAGAGGGTTCTGTCTTGTCCAGTTGGCCGGCTCCAATAACACGGCCTCTTGGGTATGGGTGGTTGTTAGGGGTCGTTCCGTCTAATCTTTGCATTCCCTAAAAGTTCCCCCCATTTAAACACACATTCCTACTAATTCTATTAAATAATATTAATTACTTCCATATTCTAACAAGCATTTTATGCGCTTGGCTACGTTACTCAAAAAGTGATTTGTATAACAACACGTCGAACTGTGCCAAAGCCACTATTTACGATTCGGGCCTTATCGTAAAAAAACCTACTTGGAAGCGAAATAAATTAAATACAAGTAGGTGTAATCAAATTGTGTATAGTAAGTTGGCAGCTGTTTGCTTCGCTCGACTACCCCTCTACACCATTTCTGTTGTAAAGTAGAAGCGCATTTTTATAAATTTGATTACCTGGCAAAACCGGGCCTTATCGTTAATTCTTCGGCTAATGCGATTATTTGGTTAAGCAACGTAGGTAACATAGGGGATAAAGCGTGTTGTGGCGTATGGACTGAAATAGCCGGTAAGTGGTTACGGCGACATAATGCCTTACGGAGAAGGTTTTTCTGTTTATTCTTATACTATATAATATTTTTAAAAGTGTCTTATCTCCATCGCACAACCTTCCTTTCGTCGCGAAGCTCGATCTCAGATACTACAGAGCGAATCGATAGAATGTAATTTCGTGATATTCCGGAGCGGAAATTGAAGATGCGTAACCGATTTGAAAAAATGTTAATGTCGCCTCCGAGTTCCTCCCCCCACACCCCACAGGGGGGCTGGGTATGCAAATGCAATAAACTTTGTTCACAAGCGATTTGTTGTCGATATCGCCGACAAATTTATTGCCATGTTACTGAATTACATGGCGTCGCCTGTATATCAAATTGTCCAACCCGTATTTTCATGTTTATTCCCGGATCTTATTGACCGGATCGTAAAAAATACAAATTATACGGATCGCCATAAAGCGGACTCCCTTAAGTTCTTTTTGCTCGCAAAAAGCTATGAATGTGCGAACCTTAGATTCATTCGTTCGTTAATTTAAAATTAATATGAAAGATAACTATCGAGTCGGAAGGGCCTGTCTATACCAATACGGATGACATCTCCGAACGGGAACAGGCCATGCGTAGGAGCTAGGAGCAGTAGTATCAATAACCCCCGGGATTAGGGGTCGCAGCAAGAATTAAAGGTCTAGAATTAAATTGGTAGAGCTTTGTGTAACGCACTCGGACCCTCCCTTACACCCCGGCAATAACGGCGGAGCGGGGCCACGCCCGCCCAGAACTACATTGCGTGAAACTGGTGGCTAATTAAAGCAAACCATTCCTAAAAACTGCCCCTTCATCCGGTTTTCTTTTAACCCTTGCCGCGAAACGCAGAGAAAGTTTTTCTATTGTGCGAGCTTACTCAGCGCTTTTTGCCCCTGTGTGGACGCGGCTTTTCCTTCAACACGTGTTTTACTTCCATATTTTCCGATTATTTCCCTTGACACTTTAATATGGGGTTTGGTTTCTGGGCTTAAACATTACATTATATAAACGCATGGCAAAGAGCTTCTGGGGTAACCTAATTGCTTTTGGCCACTTTTATACCACCGAAATTGTCATTCATTGTCTAATGAAATAAAAAGAAATTTAATCTAAGTAGTAGTTATTTGAGCCTTTTAAACACTGAAATTTTCAATTCTGATGTTTTTTTTTTTCAAATTATATAAGTGTTTTTGCAGTGAAAATTTTTCTCTATGATATCCATCAGAGTTAGTAATATAATATCCCATCTTGGAAATGTATGTTTGTCTTATTGTGTTCACTTCTTAAGTCTGCTCAATTTCTAGTGTTGATGCATTGCATTATTATTCTGGCGGAGGCGAGTCGTGCCCGAAAAGCTAGAAATTGAATTTATGTTTTAAAAGAGCTTATTATTTTCGACGAGGAGGAAAAGAGCTTTTCGTATTCTTTTGTTCTCTCCTCGGCTCGCGGGCTGACCCCTTAAAGTACTGCTCTTCACAAAATCGGTTTTCATCTTCACTCTTTATTGTAATCCTTTTTGGAAAATGTAAATTTCTATTTCTTTACGGGTTTCTAAGTAGTTACACACTCGCATATTTATGAAGAATGCTTCCATTAACTTTTAACCACGCTGTTTGGTTGAGGGCCTTTTTATTTAAATGTTTTATGTAACATTCAGAACACGTTCGCTATTATTACTGTAACAATCTTTCTTTCTAATATAAGACGAGTAGAATGGCTGGTTGGCGAAGTTTGGAACACATGGTCTGTAGTTCAGAACTCTATTACAATATACAATATGTAGAATATACAAATTTCATAACGCCAGAACTTAACATTATATACCGCCTGTGTTGCTCGCTGATAATGTAGCTTTCTATTGGTGAAAGAATTTTTCAAATCGGCTCAGTTGTTTCGGAGTCTATTCAATGCAAACAAACAAACAAACAATCGAATCTTTCCTCTTTAAAATATTAGTATAGAAGTATAGACAAACAGACTTAAAATTACTGCGTAAGCAACATTTTCAGCCTGTAATGATGGAAGTAGAAGGAATTAAAATAATAATATTATCAGAGTTTTCACAAACCAAAAATATTTATCTCTTTAAATATAAATAAATCATAATTAAGATTTCGAGTATTTTCTAACAATGCTGGTTTCTGCGTTGATCGGCAGAATTTAGAAGTGAGCATTTGTGTTGTGCTCCGTAATAATTCCGGTGAAGTATGACGCCTCTAATTGCGGATGAATTCTGGCTCCGCGACACTCTCGACGTGATCCAGCCTATAAAGGATTTATGCTTTTGGCTTCCAGCCTCTCAGACTTCTGCTCCCGCTAGTGCTTGGGGTAGCGGGTAGCGGGTAGCGTGGCCGGGTAGGTTCCACCGTCTGAAGTGCCTACCAGTCTGGGGTTGCTCAAGGGTGGTTTTTGTCTTTACATTTTGACCGTTTTCTCTGTACCGCACAGACTACCACAGCACCAAGAGACCGTTTTACATGGGGAATCTTAGAAGCTACTTCAAAGCATTTTCCGAGAGCAGTAGGTTTAATTCTGTGAGAAAAAAAATGTTTTAATAATTCCTTTTAAAGTTTTTAAGACTGAAAATTTGAATAAAATCATCGTCCAGGTGCCATTATTATGCAATTATATCTGTTTTGGGGTAATTTGTAATTGATGGTACCGATGTGGTATATTATAGAATATACGATAATACATTGCGACGTGAGTAGCGGTAGAAGTATCTATCTAATTCTGTAGGAAGGTAACACATCTGCAGCAACGTTTTGAATGAATGTTTTAAGTAAGAAACGTTATTCTACGTGATTTCGGCGACCGTTTTGAAAAAGAATTATTTATTTATTGACATGATTATTGTTCTAATGACGTGATAACTGGAATAGTCGTTTTCGGACTTATTTCTGTATTGCACTGGTGTATTGATAAATAATATGTTATCAGGTGAGGGACGCTACGTCACACACTCTCTACATGTTTGTTATATCTCAGAAATTACGATACATTTTGATTAATAAATAATAGAGCCTAAACCTTGCAAAATTGTATTTTACTGTTAGGTAGATAGATACCTCGGTAAGTTGTTTCTGCGTCGACCATTCTCACTCCATAAACTGCATTATATCGTCTCTTTGGCTTCGTTCGATCGCGGTTCGTATTACACAACGTGGTCACGAAAAGCGTGACAGTCCGCTTTATAATCCGGCAAATTTACTGCTATTTGGTTATGAATCATTTCTGTTGTCAAACGGTAAGGTCACCGGCACCAGTCACCAGCGGAATAGAGACACAGACACCCGAACGAAACTGTTACGTGATTTAGACGCCGAATTAACCGGACGAAAGTAGCAAGGACGAAACAACCTCGGATTGTATAATAATCATACCCATCATGGAAATTAAACACTCGTGCTATTTTTTAGGGAAAAACTCACACAGGTCTCAAAGAAATCGTTGTGTCTCCCTTACTATCATGGCGAGAAATGTGATCTAAACGGTGGTAGAAAGAAAAACAACACGCTTGATATTGAAATCTAAAAGTTGAACATAAAATAATATAAAGTAATTACATATACAACCTTTATGGAACCAAAGTTTTCGACCGCAATTTGAAAAAAAAAAAAAAGAAACTTTGGGAATTTTTTATTAATTATTTTTACATGAAACGAAATAAAACAGTGAGAGGATGATACAGTTTAAAATACATTTATCTTATAAAATACGTGTGTTTTTTTTCTTTATAAAAAAAATATTTTTTTAGAAAAAACGTAACTCGAGCCATTTTTAAAACTTTTTTATGTTTGCATTCAAAATTTATATATTTCAAAAATTATAATATGCTTATTTCGAATTATAAATTTTGAAAGCATTTTTTATAGCATTTCAAAAACACTTTTTAGTTTTCGCATACGTACAGAAATATTCCTTTTATTTGAATTTTATTGAAAATATCGGGCATATCCTTCTGACCAAATATGCTCCAGGCCCGAGGGGTTAACGGCTCTCCAAACTATCAGCGAAATTCTTATAAAAGTTTGCGAAATCTGTGATTAAATCGAATATTTGAGCTATAAATCAGAAATAAATTGAAAATGTCTTGATATCCAATATCTTGATATGAATATTTGCTACGTAAAAATGATAACATTTTTCTATCGATGCCTGTGCTCTAAAATTTATATTTACGTTAAATAATTTTATATTATTGACCGAACGTATCGAAGTCCTGTTTTAACTCGACCCTGTGCATTTCGCTGTAAATTTGTTCTTGTGTTCCGTGTTTGTTCAATCCTGTGAAGATGGTAGCCGAGTTGAATAGTACATTTTTACTCCGCCTACGTTCGCATGTGCGTTATGAGCTGTCTAATCGGCATAATCAACTTTACGCGAGGTCTACCGTTCACGTTCACAGAAGAATGTATTGAACAGCCCAACTGAATTACATAAATGTAGATGGGTAATAGAAATGTTCACTATGAGGTGTTATTTTTTTTCAGAATAAATTTTTGGCATTTACACGAGCATTTGGTACCTTAGAACAGACAATCTGCAAAGCTGGGAACTAATTTCGACCTACAAGACATAATAACACCTGTACACATTTAAAAATATTTTCAGTTTTTGCTATGTTATTTTTGCTATAAATTAATGTATCTAATGTAATGTAATTATAAATAAATAAACAATTTTGTGAATATTAGGAGGAATGGATTAGGGCTGAATGTTCATTTTTATAGGTAAGATCAAAATGAAGATATTCTTTAATTTATTATATAAGCTGATTTAAAATAAAGCTGTTGATTTACCGACAATAAAATAACTAAACAATACTTAATAACTCTTGATAAATCATTGATTCTAATCCTAAACAACAACAAAACAACATTTTCACCATCTTGAAAATTGAATGAGAAAAATTCAAGGGAATATTCTTAATTATAAAGTCTTGAAGATTATGCAATAAGTCTGTACCCTCGTCAAAATAAAACGGAAGGTAGATCTAAATAGGAAGGGAAAGCCGACGAAGAGAGGTTTCTCGGCGATGGGGTTGTTGTGTGGCAGGGGAGGAAGGGGGGTGGGTTTCGGAGGAGGGGTGGGAGGGACTTCCCCGGGCCTCTGTAAACACGTGGCAATTCCACTCTCCTGGATACATCTCTATTCAATACAAAATCTAGAATGTTTGACAGTACATTCTTTTGGACAATCTGTTGAATTTTTTTATTTTGCCCTCCGGATTTTTTAACTACGGTTTTAATTTGGTTTGTGGTTGATTTTAATTATTTTATAATTTTATATAATCAGTCTATATCACTTTTTCGGCTTCTTCGTTTTGTTTTCCCTCTCAGCTGGGTTCTTTTTATCTGGTCTATCTCTTTTAAAGCGCGTTACCGTGATATTTGAACAATTGTCATCTCATATAGCTCGTCTTGAAGTGTGCCCCTTTTAAGTGAAGTTAGTTCTTCTTCATCGCAATCATTTTAATCGCACTTTATGGCGCAGAAATCTACATGATTGCGACGGGTGCAGTTCACAGATTTGTTCCGAGCTGCAGCCTGCAGGTTCAAGACAGCCACCTCCGTTCGGACAATCTGCGGAAGAACTCTAGCGTTAAAACTTATTGCAAGTAATAAAATATCACAAATAGATGAAAATTTACTGCGTTTTTTCTTTAAACTGAAATAGGTATTCTTTTTATTAAAACTTTATTTGAGGCAGGCCAAGATTTTTTCCGAATTCATAGTTTGTCACGGACATCGCCATCGCAAGCTCTTTTTTATTTCGCGATGGACATTAATAAAGGAAAACACTTTTTGTCATTATTTTATTTTTATTTTTAATACTAACTCCACACAGGAGGCCTGAGGAAAATAATTTTCCTCAGGGCCTGTCATCTGGGATGCAGTGTGGAGGGTCTTTTTTGGGAGAGGAAGGAATGAACATTGGTCTTGAAGAGACCCATAGGAAGGAGGAAACACAAAGGCCGGCAAATCGTTCCACAACCGAGCTGTTGAACACAAGAACGAGTCGAAGAAGCGACTCGTTCTCATGTGACAAATTTCAACCGTATCATGTATTGGGCACGCGTTTGGCGTCTTTCCCGACTATGCACCGGTGCCAAAGGGATCAATGACGCTAGTTTCTCAGAGTATCTTCTATTGAAATACCGGTAGAACAAGGACAGCATTCCCACCCGACGCCTGTGCTCTAAAGATTGCAATCCATTTGTTAAGTTAGGAGAATCTATCAAACGGACCGCCCGTTTCTGCCCAGAGTCGAGGGTATTTTTCAGGTATTTTGGGGCTCCAGACTAGAGGTGGCTGCCAAATTCAATCGTGAGGCGCACTTGCGATTTATACAGGGTTAGCAGTTGTGTACTGTTAAAGTATCTGCGGGCCCTGTACGGTACGCCCCGTTTTTGAGAGGCTAACTTAACTCTGGCTTCGATGGAGCCCCCATATCTGAGCTGGTCACTTAGAGTTAAACCATTATTTCGGTAGTGTGAATTTCGACGAAAAATTGTTCCAAGGAGATTGTGCAATTTAGTCCGAGCGGTTGCGGCGTTATTATTTGTCATTGTGAGATTTGACCGTCACGCCCACGTTATCGTTTAAATAACGCTCGCGTGCGCGTAAACATCGCATAGTTAACGCTGATAAACTTCTTATAAACATGATTCAACTTGATGGACTCCGTGGTCGAGGGGTAAGACCCTCGACTCGCAATGAGAAGGTCGCAGGTCCGAGCACGGCGTGCGCAAAACACGAATAATTAAACAAAAATACAGACAATTAAGACTTTTTCCATCTGTTCAATAACTACATTCACCTTCCCCTCCTATATTTGAAAATCAAAACAAAATAAAAATAAAAATTTGTTTTTTTTTATACGATGTCTTCTCCTTTTTTACATTAACTCAAAAAACTTCATTTAAGTATATACATGCAGTTTTATTTAACGCCCTGTTGTAAGACTACCATTCAGAAGTGAAACGTTGCTTGTAATGGGTTTAGGCGTGTTTGCCAGATCTGATTAGCCAGGTACTTTCTGACGTTCCTCTCCCCATCTCATTCCCCTCCCCGCTACCTTCAGCCTCACAACATACCCCAATGGAGAATGCCTTAGTCTCAATGGCTCCAGATGGGAGCAGTTGAGGCTCTTGTACGGTTTTTATAATTAAAAAAAAAAAAAAAACTGGCCGGCTCGGAATACCTAGATTAAACAATGGGAGATGTTACCAAGCTGCGATACAACTGCTTGTATTGTTAAAATCAGTGGCTGAGTGGACCGGTCAGTGGCTGAGTGGGCATCGCGTTTGGGTCCCACCCGGGCGTCGCGTGTTCGATTCCTTGACTGGCTAAATCCTCCATCACGACACAAACATTTGGCAGCCACCTCTGGTCTGGAGCTCCAAAATACTTGAAAAATACCCTCGACTCTGTGCAGAAATGACATGAGAACGGGTCGTTTTTTCGACTCGTTCTTGAGTTCAACAGCTCGGCTATGGAACGATTTGCCGGCATCTGTGTTTCCTCCCTCCTACAACATGGGTCTCTTCAAGACCAATGTTCATTCCTTCCTCTCCTCAAAAAGACCCTCCACACAGCATCCCAGATGACATAGGCCCTGAGGGGAATTATTTTCTTCAAGGCCTCCTGTGTGGAGTTAATGTAAAAAAAAAAAAAAAGCAACATTTTCCGCTTAGTGTGGTGGCAGTATGAGATTTTCAAAAATTGTTGGGTTATTCATAACCCGGAAATGTTTGTCTTTCTTTAAATAAAAAAAGTTGTGCGTTTGGGTGTTGGTAAAAACAAAGGGTACGCATTTCATGGCCCATTTCCTTTGTTTCTATTTTGTATGGTGAAACTACTTATTACACGCCCCGTCAACCCTCATTCTAATATATTTTTAAAAACAATTTTTAGATTGTTCAAGTCAATTTTATCCCTTGCTTCCAATGTTTTAATCAATTTTATTTAATCTGGCACAGAATATCCGTTTGTTTATTTATCGTCGTATTTTTAGCTTTTTTTCTAATTTGGCTGAAATGTTGTACAAAACGAGTCTGCGACTATCGAGAAATTGACCAACTTTGCAATTTTTTCCCTTTTTCTAGCTATTGTTTTAAATTTATTCAAAATTAAACGGCATTCCCAAACAGTAATGCCATTTTACTGGCGATAAGTTTTTATTTGTAAGTATGTATTGGCTGGTTAAAGTCTGGTTGAAATTGATTGCAATATGCCTACTAAATCCATAGAGCCGAATGAAAGAGATCGCTGTTTGGTTATCGTAAAATTAACATTAAATAGCGACACCTGATAACCGGATTCCTGGCCGCATTAGATAATAGACTTATTACTAATACAAGGGATGAGAGATATCATGTTAAATCGGTGGGTAAACAAAGACAACTACTTAAAAGATTCCTTACAGAATTTCATAAAGTACTTATCTAATGTTCATGGAATTGCAAAATCGATGATCCTCAAATTTATTTGCAGTTATCATTAAGAGGGAATAACCAGACAAAGACGGAAATATGTCATTTTTAAATCAAATTTTAGACGTATTGACCTTTTCCACAAAAAATTATAGATTGATTTCGAAAGACTGTTCTTTTATCTAAAGTTTTGTATTTCACAACATACATTTCAAATCATATAATAATCATGCATGCATTTTATCATTACGAGTTTGAACATTTTTGAACGTGGGTACTTATCAAAGCAAATTTGGAATGAAATAAAATCGATATTGAGTTATGTTGAAATGCTGGTATGGAGAATAATTAATCTTGCTCATCGGAACCGCCCTGTACCGTTGCAAGGGTACAATCGCAAGATCATCGTTCGACGAAATTTAAATTCTCGGCCGCTGGTTAGTTGCTCTTAATGACAAATCGATGATCTTCAATGTTTGGTCTCAAAAAATCAATCTCAGAAATTTTATGAAACGAACTCAACTACACTTCAGATTTTTGACGGAATTTTATAAAGTACGTACTCTCTGTTGGAATGTGAAATATGACTGCTTCTTTCTTTGTACTGTGATATTTGTAAAAATACTGCAAATTAGTTTCAGAATGCACTAGTGCCAGCATTCAGCTTTCACTCTGAAGAGCGATGCCGGCTTTTCCGATCGCTGTGTCTATTTCCTTTGTCTGGTGGTGCAGGCAACCGGCGGCGCCACGTGCTCCACCTCTCCTGCCACGTGGGCTGCCACCCCCCCCCCCCCCCGAGCTGTCCCCGCCGTAGCCCGATCGATAGGCGGCCTTCCGCTATTCCGCCCTCGATCCAATGAACCTAACCAAAAAATAAATCCATCAAAACCAAAACAACAAACGCGCGCATTACTTCAGTTGCCTCTTTTTTCACGAGACCCTGTTCTTTCCCGGGATTTGACATAGTCAAAAAGTCCACTTTTAGTTCTTTGTTTGTTTCTGCACAGTATATTGAATAATTTGCAGTTTACTACGTGCCTTCACTAATAAAAAAATAATTATGCAAACTTCATTTTTATTTATGTGACAGCTGGTTATGTTTTGTTTTTAATTATTTCGCAAAAATAATATATTCAACATTGAATGCAGTTTTCCAAGATAAAGCAAACAATGAGTGCAATTAAGAACGTGTTCGTGATTATTATCTTTAATTGGTCGAGTGTGAATTTGTTTATGACTTGTGTAACTCCGTGCATTAACAAGGAGCCTCCGAAGTCAGCAATATATTATTTTGTTTTCTTTGATGTTTTTGTTCCTCTTTATTGATAAATAATGTGAATGGCTTGTTAATTGAAAGTAATATTTTTGCAGTAATGTTGTTATTTTATACGGCTTCTGGTGAGGTGTTGCAAGCTTGTCCAATTATAAATATTTCAACATGTTTATTTTATCGCTCTGTATTATTTTAATTCCGTGCAGTGAATTCACTTTGAGATTAATCTCGCCGAACAATCGGAATTATTTGAGGTTTTATGACCACTTGCCGAATTTCTGGAACGAACTCTCAACCGTAAATCAAGTTACGGTATTGCATGAACACTGAAATAACAGTGGCCCGTTAATCTTGGATTTCGAATCAAAATTTAAATTCATTTCTTTCTTTTTTGTATTTTTTATTATTATTAAAATTATCAGTCAATTTTCTGCTACACTTTCGGGATCGCTGGATACGTTTAATGAGAACGTTTTTTAGGAAAAAAAACCTTTTTATTCATCTTAATTACTATAAAAACACAACTACATATTTGCATTCGGGGCGATGGAAACTATGGTGACCGGACAACTCAGAACGAAACCAACTCAGAATCACCTCAGTATAGTCATTATAAGGGATGAAAAAAAAATATAAAAAATGGTTAAATAGGTTATGTTAGGTTAGGATTATGGGCTATTTTAAAATTATATTTTTCAAAGCTTTTAATGACTTTTCAAAGAGGTGATGAATTGACTTTTTTCTCATTTGGCATGGAACCGAAAATATTGCATTCAAAACTACAATTGCGTAAAATAAATACATATTTGCTTTCGTCGTATAGGATGACAGCCGTTTACAATAATTTCTGTAAATATCTATGACATTTTGTTACGTTGGTATATCCTTGAGGTAATTTTTCACAAAATCGGCGCTCTACAAATTATCCAATTATTATGTATTATTATTATTTTTTCCTGATACTGTAGCATAAGAAAGGGATAGACATGACGTTATTTCCATCTAATCAATAACTTAAAAAAATAACTTTTTTGTTTAATAAAATATTGCCTAAAAACATTTATTTTATTTTCAGAATTCTGCCAAGTTAGTGCTTACATTCACTTTCCTTATATCTGGCCATACTGAAGGTGTTTTTATGAGTTTACATTTGAACACCATAACGATTTGGACGTATTATATAAAAGGTAGGGGTTTATGAGCGCTAAGTGATGGTGCTAGAAGTACCACATCATCTGCGTAAAAAATCTGAATGTGGTATTTTACCAAAGCGAGATTGAAACTATCTTTCCTCTGAAAATCACATAACCCATCCGCGGTAGATACACAGAGAACTTCAAGCTTTCCACATAATATGCATGTGAACGTATGTACGCTTACAGTTTTGAGTGGAGAGATCATTCGGCACTCAAATGCGAGCGAGTAAATTAGCGGGTCACTCCAATGGCATGCTCATGAAGGAGTAGTTCTGAACCTTTGAGTTTCACCAACAAATCCACCCTTCAAAATGCACCCCTTTGCTGAAAAGTTTGGCCCTGGTCCGTACGTCCGTGAATGCGGTGGAACGGAGGATGTTTGACTTTTTACGTATTTCACTCTTGCTGTTTGCGCTTTGACGTTTTGGGGTCGCGGAAGCGGGTGTTAGTTGTTCATTGCTATGATTAAAGATCTGCTAAGGATCTGTTGCGGAAATCTAAAATATCATTATAACTAACCAACTTAACAATCATTTCGTTTCTGCAGAGAGTATGGTTCATCACGCATCTCCGTCTCGGCACACGCTCTTTGCTTCATTCACATTTATGCATCATATATTATATTCTATTTTCTGACCCTCGACATGACTTGTTTCTGATTCACTTGCTCATGACATGTTGCCCCCGGGCGATCTTTTTAATATTGTTCTATTATTCATTACTATTTTAGATATTTCTTGTTTTGTGTTTATTTATTAATAGGTATCGCTATATACGGACATTCGTCTGGTTTGGTGAATCTACAGGGTGTTAAGAGACATACTTTACTTAATTTATCCAGTGATTGCTGACATTATTTGGAGTAAAAAATGTAAATAAAATGTTGGTCTCCGGTGATATTTTTGATGATTTTTTGTTTTTTAACTTGAAACAAAAAATTAGTAGCTATTGAATAGGTAGGATCGGGGTGAAGAGTTGGGCGGTTACTCGGCTGAGTGACTAGTGATGACATGTGTAAGAATTTTGTTGTTTGGTTTTTAAGAAAGAAAAAATTCGCCGTTTTTCAAGTACTGACAAAATCACTGCCTTCTGGCGTACCGGTCACACCGGGACAGGATTGCTTCTGGCTGGGGAGGTACATTTGTATCAAGTAAATAAACATTGTTTCAAGAATTAATTAATTAATAATAATAATAATAGTAGTTGGATAATTTGTAGAGCGCCGTTTTGTGAAAAATCACCTAATAATTACCTTTATCATTTCGCTGCGTCCGCGTTTTACAGCCCCACATCGTTGAGTCCTTGATAGGAGTAGGGGGTGGTAGGTGGGTGTTTTCTGGCACTGCGAAGTTTGGAGCGGTCGCGGCCCGTCTACGGGAGTGGTGAATCGCGGCCCGCGGCCCGTGGCCTGTCAGCCGTCCCCACAAAGGGCCGACCGCCGGACATTTCCACAAACGTCTGACCTTTTTGTCAGTCCAGCATTTCCTTTGTGATGTTTACCCGTTTCACTGACTCTTTTTTTGTCATCCCTTTGTTTATAAAATGCTCTAATGACAGGATGTTATTTAACGAAACGCCCGACTTTTGGTCGCTACCAAAAAATTTCTCAGACAACAATATTTTAGACTAGTGTATACCCGTGAAAAATCGCGCGATATTTTTTTTATATTATAATTATTTTTCTTTATAATTGTGCAGCAATTATTCTTGTTCCGATGTGTTCTTTACATAAACTTTCAGCTTCACTATAATTGATGGAATGATAAACAACAAAAAAAATTCAATTTACTAATTTTAGGTGAGTACTTTTTCGCTTCTCGGAATTCCTCGCACATCAGTTCAAATTTTGAAAATGACAATTAAAATAATTTTCTGTTAAAATATTCATAATTTTACGGACGTTAAAAAAATTGATCCACCTTTATTACTACAAAAGGCAGCTAATTGCATTCGGAGAGATGGAAAACACTGCATACAAAATATCAGAACAAAATGTCATAGAATACGGACATAACATTGTTGCAAATGACTGAAAGCCGCCCGTACAACAAAAGCAAATTTTCATTTAAATAATGATTCAATTGAAATTATGCAGTATTTTCCATCGCCCTGAATGCAAATAGTAATTAAGAGTAATCAAAATGTTTTTTTCTAAAAAATATTCCTTTTCTGTGATCAGTCATCCCGAAAGTTTGCCAAAATATTATATTACTACTAGGTACTTTATCGCTTGTCTGAATTCTTGACACGGTAAGTTCCAATATTGAAAATGACAATCAGAGTCCACAGACTCAACCAAAATTAGTATGTCTGAGTAATATTTTATCATTTTTTTATAGCACATTTTTACATAAAAATTCAAAATTCCCGCAAGGGCGCTTCAGATTTAATATAACGAAAATACCTAATTCGACGGTTGTAGGAATGAACCTAACCTAACCTAACTCTGAATTTGAAAGTAATTTTTGGTCCTCTTACTAATTGAATGCTTCGGAGATTGCGTCTGGATACGTGCTCATTTATAACGTCAGATCTGAACATTCGAGAGATCTTGCTGTTTCAGAAAAGAGATTTGGACTTTTTGCAAGCTTTTGTTAATTTTTATGTAACCATATTAATGTTTTAATGTAGGGCCTATTATATTGTCTGATTTTTATTTTATTTTTTTGCTTGGATAATCCATAATACGTTAATTTGAAAATCGAAACAATTTAGATATCTACCAAGCTAGTTCCAGTGAGAGCTCCGTACGAACGTCAACGATGTTCGTCCTCTTTCTTCTCACGCGTCTTGTTTGAAAACGAAAAAAACAGAAGATACTAGAACGATGACGTCACGAACGATCTCTCGCTGGGACCAGTTTACCTAGATTTTGTTGTACTAAAATAGTTAACCCCTCAGACTAATTTGTTCGTTTTTGGAAACAACTTATATAGGTCTTATAGAAATCGTTGTGTCTTCCTTACTATTAAAGTGAACAATATGTTATGAAGGGAGTTAGAAAGGGAAAACACCGCGCTATCTATTTAAGTTAACCACAAAAGAATTAAAATGTACACCTTTAACCAAAGTTTCCGACCGCAATTCGCAAATATTTATAAAACTTATCAGTAACTTTAGTTCGAAAAAACGTAAGGTGAACCATTTTTAAAACTCTATGTTTGCTTTCAAAAAATTTATACAAGATGGTGCAAAAGTCATCACCCTATCGGAAGATGCTATAATTTTTGAAAATGACGGCAAATGTCAGTTCTGCTTTGACGTTTGTGAAGTGAACAGATACAAAATACACGTCAACAAGACATGAATCGCTATACTCCTCAAGAACGAGGGAATTTTTTGAAAAAACGCCTTTCCGGGTCGCCCTATCTCTCGTTTTGATGATTTGCGCTGGCTGGCAAGATCGCCCGATTTAACCGTTCCAGACTTCTTTTTGCGGGGCTTCTTGAAGTCAACAAGCTTCAGACTCTTGAATCCCTCAAAAATACCCTTCAAGATTGCTAGAACCTATCGCCGGAAGTTCTGGAAAGAGTGATGGAAAATGCCATTAAACTTGGTCATCAATTCTGGCGGCGGCCATTATGCCAATTTTTTTCTCGACTAAATGAAAAAAAAATCAAATAAACACAATCCAAAAGCAGAACCAAAATTTTTCATTCATTAAAAAAATACGCCAAAGAAAATCGGGTGACAACTTTTGCGCCATCTTGCATTTTTAAATTACTGTTTTTTTTTGTTTTGTTAGTGTTCATTAATTTAAATATGTTTATAATATCATTCATTAATTTAAATATGTTTATTCACGAAAACAAAATTGAAATTTAAATATGTTTATTCTAAAAGGTTGTAACCATAGCAAGATAGATTGTAAGTAATACTTCATGTATTTTGTATCGTCAAGATCAATGAAGACATATTTAAATAGCAAGGTTTTGTTGTCAGTTCTAGCGGTCCGTGATTTTTCGTGTCGTTAGGGGCCATCCACGAATTACGTCACACCTTAAAGGGGGGGGGAGGGGTGTAGAGAATAATAATAATAATAATTGGATAATTTGTATAGCGCCGTTTTTGTGAAAAATCACCTCAAGGGCGCTGTACAGCTTATTATTAATTCCTAGGTTCTATCTAATTTAACTATTTACAAACAGATACAGAAACATACTTACCTGGCAGGTCACTTCCGAGAAATTAGAAAGTTAATAGATACGTTAAGATAGTTGCAGAAGATACGGTTTTGCATGCGGAGGGCATTATATTTAAAACACTGGACATTGCATGAATTTACATTAAAAGATTAGTGGCAAAAGTAGAGTTGTATTTATTTTGAGAGACTGGAGAATTTAGGAGTCTTTAGGGAATCTTCATGAAATGACCCTTACATAACGCTTACAACTGAGTTTTTTTTATTATTTAATACACATGGATGGCCCCTTATTGTAGCTGAAAATATTTTTTTTTTTCAAAATTTAAATTTTTAACATGAAAAAATTCAGAAAATATTCATCTTCAACTACATCACGAATCTATAATTTCATATTTTTTCAATGTCGCACTCTAGCTCATCGAAAATTCACGGACAGACACTGGTATGTTCTTCCCAAATTTCCTCTTCCTCATCTTCTTCCTGTTCCCATGTTCTCACTACCTTCAGCCTCAACAATCCACAATAATTAGGGATGCCATAGTCTCACCAGATATGACTCAATAGACTTGTGCGGTATTCACTGTAAAAGAAATTATCTATTTGAGACAATTTTTTTGTTCAATAATTTGTCTTTTTACCATATTATGCATTAATCCTAACGAGTATTGAATATTGTTTGACCGTTTGAACTAAACTAAACAATAGCCTTGTTGTTTGGTTCATCCTGTCGTTCGGCCCGCTCTGTTCCCATTTAGTGGGCGTCGGGCTCCCGCCGACCGTCACCCCTGTCTGGCCGCGCCCTGGGCTGGCCCTTTGTTTCCGCCCTTGAGGACTAGGGAATCCGTCCGCCGCATCGGGTCTGATGACGTCACAAGTACCGTTGACAGCACCATAGACAATAGAAATAAGAGAGATGGGCTATAAACCTTTATTGTTATGAGAGCGCAAACAATAGTTTCGCCAGCGTTGTTCACCCATACGAATGCAAATCACATTTATGCACAGCTGTGACCCGCCTTTGGTTCCACCTTCAGATTAACTCACAACTTTCACTGTCTCCGCTTCGTGCAGTTTTGTCGTGATTCGGCGACACTCGGCATGCTGCCAAGCCATATCTCCTGTGTTTCTATTCTCTAAGACAGCACGGTATGTTCACAAAACTTTGCATAATAATAATTAGGACATTATTATAACGTGATAAAACTTAATGAAATAATCTTTATATATAAAAATTAATGTTTTTGTGTTTGTACCGTAATTGCGATTAAAAAATTGGTGATTTGTTGTGCGCTCGCCCGCGAAGGTTTCTATATATTGAGCTCTGTCTTTATGAAATTATTTCCTATGCCATTCGATCGCGATAAAACTTTGGTGATTTGTTATACGCACGCCCACAAAAGTTCCTTTATATTATATTGGTGAGCTCTGGCACTCTAAAATTTATATAAAAAATATTACAGTAGGTAGCGAGCGCGTTGTTTGAAAAGTGTGTGTATTACATATTATATTTTAGTGGCGTTGCAATTCATGCCCTGTACTCGCTAGTTTTTAATAAAAAAATCTTTTTTTTTTAAAGAGAGACAAATATTCCCGGGCTACGAATAACCTGACAATTATTTGAAAATCTCCTACTACCATCACAATAAGCGGAAAATATTAGTTGTGTCTTAATGAAGGACTTATCCAGTCAAGGGATGCCTGGGTAGGAACTAGACGCGGTGCCAACTCAGCCCCTGACCGGTGATAGTAAAAAGGGTATGTTTATTTCTGCCCTGGTTGAAACCGGTTGGCATGCAGTCATGTAAAATAATAAGTATTTTACGCAAAGATTCATACACTGTTACATTTAATAATGGTAATTCTTATTTTATAGTAGTTTTTGCTGTATAATTTCACCCCAAGGACTTTCAACAGCTAAAGCTTTAATTAAAACTGTCATTAAAATAACACCCTGGGAGGCGGGAATGGGTACCGCCGCCACGGGAACCATTTATTGCATAACCAACACTCCTGCCATATTAGGTCACTCCAAGGGATTGGCTACGTTTGGTGATTTAGCAGGGGTGCCCGAGTTCATGGGGTGAAGTGGCGGTAGCCCACCTACTACTTGGCCGGATCGGGAGAGACTGGTTGAGGGAGACCTTTTGACCTCTCTCGCCGGACTCTCTCGACCCATCGCCTTGCACCGCAGTGGGAGGAATAGATTCATCGTCCGTCACTCCTTGGCACACTGCCCCAAGATTCCTATCCACCCCTCATACCTTTTTCCTTCCAAGATCTTCCTCTCCTTCCCTTCCCTAAAAAGACTCTTTACACAGCATCTCCGAAGATGACATAGGCCCCGAGGGAAAATGTTTTTCTCATGGCCTCCTGTGTAGAGCTAATGTAAAAAAATCTAATATTTGTTGCAATTCTAATTAGATTGATCGATATTTTACGAAATAAACGATGGCAGGTATTTGCATAGTTGCGTGTGTTTTGAAAAGGTTTGGATTTTGCGGGGAATACTGTCACTTAAAAAATATATGCAAGTTTTAATAATTATGCAGAATTTAAAATATGATAATTTTTTGCTTTATACTACGGATAAGTTCCGAAACTAAAGTTTTAAACTCTGAATAGACATGGCTTTATGAAGAGATAAGTTTGTCAGTTTTAATTCATTAAAATGTTCAGTTCAGTAAATATTTTTTTTTCTGAAATTGGATATGGTTCTGTATTGTTTCGTAGTCCCTTTAACATAAAAGCTTCCGTGATACTAATTGTGTCGTGTGGTTAAAAAAATCTTTTTAAAAATCGTTTTTGGTAAAAAAACACACAATAGAACGTAAACCAATAATGTTTGAATACGGTATATTGTAAGGATATTCGTATTCCATACGGAACATTAAATAATTAATCTGTTTTTGACCGTTTATTGTAAACCTTTAATGTGACCTGTGTATATCCACATTTTAAATGACACGGAGTATTGTGTATTTAAAAGCCTTCGGTGGAGGAGCGTCGATCGATAAACACTCGCACCCCGCGGCGGTCGCTGATTTGGATCTAGTTTTATTTTATAAATTGTAAAGTTGCGTGAAGTAGATAAGTTTGTCACCGAGGGGGCTTCCTGCGCCCCAGGCCCCCTTGCCCCCTTGCCCGAGGGCGCGGGAGGGGGTGGGGAAAGCACCCCTTTACTCCCCCCAACCACCCTCCTGGGAGTCCCTGTTATTGGCCTGTCGTTTCACTTTCCGAATTTACCCCGCTACGGGATCAGAGAATTGGAAACATAACAGCGCGGAAGTTGGGAACTGTATCTCATAACTATCTGCGGAAATAAGATCAAAACAAAGAAATCGTTTTACACAGGAACTGAATTACATTTATCGCCAGCAGTGTGTATTATTAGATAGAAGTCGGACGGTAGGAAGTAGAAAGCTTCTTATGGACTTAAGAAAATTGAAGATGGGGAAATACGAGATTACCGTGGAGGCTAACGCTATTCAGGGAAAAATTGCGAAGTTCACTAAGCTTCTTAAGTGATCTCAATTTATAAAGTACGTATTTTGTCAATAGTGCTTTTGGTTATCAAAACTTTCGGTTAGTTTCTTATTTTTCTACTTAGCTTTGGTTGTTTTGAATGTATGAGGAGTGAGCTGTAAATTTTGGGGGTTGAAATGGGTTAAAGGCGTCAAGAACAAATTGCGATGAATCTTTTTAAGTCTCTACGGAGGTTGCATCACACAAAATCTAACATTTAACTAATTTTAGTTATAATTCGCGTGTTGCTTGTACGTTTGTCTGTGTTGTCTGGGTATGTTTTGACGGCGGATGATTTCTAACCATGAGTTAGTCCAGCTTTAGATGAAGCAATGATTTTTTTTTTAAATTAATTTAAAAAAAAAAATCATTTAAATGAAGACACTATGAGTGAAACTCAATCGAAAATCTGGAAACAGAAAAATCGGAAAAAGAAATTGGCACCTCTGGGACTCGAACCCAGGACCTCTCTCTTTCCGGGCGAGCGCGCTGTCCACTGCGCCAAGGTGTCGACATCAAATTCGGTCACTTTTAACTGTATCATCCTTCGACTAAGAACCACCCATATTATCTTCATTTTATTAACGCATATTTTATTGGCTGCCATCTTTATGTATGATTGCAAGTTTCAAACCCGAACTAAATGCAATCAATCAAATGCATTTTATTTAATATGCGACGACTTTTGACTTTTCTGCAAGTCTAGGATGAATATTATTATTTTTTATTTTAACTTTTATGAGTAAAGCCTCAAATTGTAATATTTATTTAAATGAAGACACTATGAGCGAAACTCAATCGAAAATCTGGAAACGGAAAAATCAGATAAAGATATTGGCACCTCTGGGACTCGAACCCAAAAGTTATCTAAGAAAGTTCTAAATTAACGATTTTGTGCCCACGCCCCAGTTCGGTTTTAAATACTGTTTTATCCAACACATTTGAATAAATTAACTAACTGAAATGAATATTTAAAACATTGCTTGTATTATAATGAAAGCTTTTCTGATACGAAATTCCAGGAGTGGTGGTGGAGAATGTATATAGCACGTCGTAATAGGCCATTCGTATGCGAAGTGTTTTTCCCCTTTTAAAATCTTCCCCGCTGTGATATAAACCTGCATAAATCTAACCCCTTCTAAGTTACCAAACTCATTGTGTTGCCGTCGGATTTGACCAGAAATTGCACTGACTAAATAAACAAATGCACAGGGCATACTAAATTCAGAAGTCAAACACAAAGTCCAAGCAATACAAGTATAATGTTAAATTAAGATAAATCTTAAGAATAGCCAATAGGTTAACGCGCACGTCCCTGTTAGACGAGAGGTCTGGGTTCGAGTCCCAGTTGCGACCATTGTCTTTTTATATTTTTCTGTATCTTGTTTTCTTTCATATTTTCGTTTAGATTATTATTGTTATCTTCTTCTTCAATGATATATTACATTGATGGAAATAACCTTCAAAAGTTATAAAAAGAGAGTTTTTCTTATAAAAAATTGAATATTCATTTAGACTTTTAAAAAGTCAATGGTTCCATATGAATAAATTCGGATATATTTATCCGAGACGCTATCCAGGTGACAAACCAATTATTAGAATGATTGTTTCAAATAAAAGGATAGTTGTCCATAATATGGAAAAAATAATTAGTTGAAGATAATATTGTTAATTCTAAAATTTGAAATATGACGGTTTGACAGAAGGTGGCAATAGCGAAATTGGTTAACGCGCACGTCCCGGCTAGACGAGAGGTCTGGACCATTGTCTTTTTCTGTGTCTTGTTCTCTTTCAAATTTTCGTTTAGATTATTATTGTTATCTTTTTCTTCAATGAAAAATTTTGAGAGTTTAGTTCGTTTTTAGTTACTTTTTTACTAGTTAAGGATGCTTATCGTGTTATAAATTTATGTCCATCACGGGAAAGTCATGATCTTGTTTTGTCATAAATAATAATTCTTTTTTGTCTCTTCTACTGGCATTAAATTTGTGTGATACTTGACACACAAATTCATTTGACGTTTTCTCACCTTGTACTTGTCTCTGTAAAATTTCATTGCCTTTGAAATAAGGGAGTTGTCGGGCCATGGTGGAGGGAGTGTGGAAGGAAGGGGACGGGGAATGAAACATAACCTCATTGTTCCTTGATCGGCGCTAGGTGTCAGGGGGAGCCACCGGGAACAATTTAATAAGCCCCATGAATATTTAGGCTGTCATATCCTAACAAGATCTTACCCGAAACTCGAAACATATCACAAAACGCGCACTAGATTCTGATAACAATTTTACTTGAAGGCATTACATAATACATTTCATTCTCTTTTCAATATTACGTTACGTCGTCTTACATTGTTCTCGTCATACTACATTTTAAACCCACTCCTAATACTAATTATTATTACAATACTATTAAGGTATTTGTTAGGCAAACATTAATAACCCTTAATTAAAGATTCGGTATGACTATCCAGACAAGCTATCAAATGATTTCCATCGCAGCCCCATTATTTCGCTTGCCTTCACAAAGAGAACGCCCCACGTAAAAAGCTTTTTGCCATAAATTAACAAGCGACGCTATTAGGAGTGAATGTCCTAATTCCCTCTGCCTCTGGGCCCTATATTCGTTCCTTTAATTGTCCGGTTAGTGACACCCTTTCACCGTCGCCCTGTAGGTAATAAAGCAGTAGCCCGGATACCCTAAACCTATCCCAGCCCAGCGGTTCGTGCCTCTTGAATAATATCAATTTAATTAATCAATTTGACACAGGTTCTTCGTTATACAATATTATTTATCGTGGTTGTGTTTGCCATTTAGAATAGATGAACTATGTAAACAGGACAGACCGAGACTCTTGATATTAAGACAATAATACTGATTACGACATCATCTTCTGCAAGGATACTGTGAGATAGTGTAGACTGAGGGTATTGGAACTATCGACTGTAACAACCGCCTATAAAGCGTAATAAGCCACTATTTAGTAGTCCCCTCTCTGCCAATGTGCAATAAACCTCTCGGCGAACTCTAAATCTCCGTTCAAACCTATCGCAAGACATTACTCGTCGCGTCTGATAATGGAATCATATTTCATAGCCGTAGTCTGCTACCGGTTTTACGAGTTTGACTAGATCTCTGCTGCCGTTAATCGCCTACCCGCGAGCGCCGATGTACGCCGATGTTGTAAATACTATATAGGATAGGCAAACATCTGTAACAAAGAGAGATGGACTGGTGTTAATGGCTACCGGACAGCACACCGCGCCAACTAACGAACGATTGCTAACGCGATTTGTTACTTTAAATAAGGTGTACTTTTAACAACCACATGCGGTGCAAGAAAACCACTTCCAGATTAGCTATAATGGAATTTTCCCCCCAGCAAAATTACGGTTGTACCGTGATTCCTTTATTATCACTACCATTTTAACGTGCTCAGGCATTCTCCCATTTATTTTAAATCCGTTGCCGTATATAGATTTTTAATGAAGCCCAGCTCATTTTAATAAAAGTACATTACTTTTTTAAAACCAATACATCAATAGACCAAGTGCAGTTCTCTACAAACTGATTGGCATGTAATAAATAAAAGAAATAAACACAAATGGATAGAAGTTATTAATTAGATAGGAACCCAAATATTTTAATTTTGGGTAAATCTACAGAAAATAAGAACACGCATAATACGCACATTTTATTTTAATATTATTTTATTTTAATATCAGTTAGATAATAAAGAGTAGTTAGTATTTCTGTTTCTAACCATGGAAAATAGTCCATTTTAGTAGCTGTTTCGTTAAAAAAGGATAATTTGTTGTTTTGACATAACACTGTTAAAATAGTTTTTTAGGCTAGTTTTTTTTTTGTAATTAAACCCAAACCAAGAACCTAAAAACCTTTTAGAATGTTAGGTTATTATTTTGGATTAAATTAGAGAAGAATAAAACTTTCATTAAAATTTTGACATCAATAAAAATGGCCGTCAAGTGAACAATCAATTTTATTTTTAACTAATTACTTAATTATCAAAATGCATTATTTCCCATTTTCGGACACTGAAATAAACTAATACGAAATGCGTCTTAAGCGTTCTCCATAATATGGTTAGCCCGTCATGTTAGTAATTATGTTATATTTTATTTCACCGAGCGTGGTGGATTTATAAAAAACTTTCAATTACGCTCGCGCTGAGCTAAAAAAATAGCGCAAGCACCAGAACTATCCGTAACCTTCTGCCATATTTGACGCAGTAGGGCAGTTGGAATCAACTTTCCGCTGGAGGAGCAACTACTAATTAAAAGTTAGTTGGCGTTAGGAAAACTGTCGACGGCAAATGTTTGCAAGTCCTGTTCTATATACATTGTGCTTCATTCTTTCTGGGTGTAGCCGGTGCCTCCGCGTCGTATAAATTTTCCATCTCGAGGCGTATGCTCCCTCGCCACCCCCCTTAAACTCTACCCCTGGCATCGAGAGTAATTCTACACAGCTATTGACGTCCCTTTGTTCTGAAAAATCAAATGTAGGTGTCTGCTTATGCATCGTCGTGTTAAAAGAAAAGTTTATCCAACCGTTTCTGGTACGATTTATAACCAGTCGAGCTTTTGTGATGGACTGTTTTTTGTAAATTCCCTTTCTTTGTTCTCAAATTGCGTACCATTAATTTCATCATTCCGCCTTTGCAGTTGATCCCCGCAATCGCGTCGATAAAATACAGCCTCGTTTGGGCCGTGGCCGTGGGTGTACTTCTACCCCCGCTAGTTTTCTGGTGGAGTCTAGTAAATATCCTTACTTTAGTATCGTCCACCCCGCGCCGTGCCGCCCCGTGTGTAGTATATGTAGTACAAGTTGAGTTAGAAACACGGGAAGTGCAACCACACCAACGTACATAAATCCTAGTACATATTGTATAACGCCGAGAGGTTGCTGTATATTTTCTCTTCTTCCACCTTATTTATTTTAGTTATCCGCAATATGGTTAGTTCAGGTTATTTGTTTTACTTTGCTGCAGTCCTTTACCGTACTTCCCCGGCAAGAGGGAAACGAAAGTTACTGTAAAAAAGATAAGCGCACACATTTATCGAACCCGAATTATCCCCGCGCCCATCTTAAGTTATTTTCATTTCTATTCAGAGGTGCAGAGGTGTTTTTGAAATAAAAATGTTCGTTTGTGTTTCTGAAAGTTGCGTTGAAATTAAACAACGCTCCGAGGCGTGATTCATATCTTCAGTTCTGCTGTTCTGCTGTCACCTATCTCGGCCGGTCTTCCATTGTTATGGATGTCTCCATTTGGAGTGTAAGAGCAACAAACGCGCTTCGGAAGTGTTTTTATAAGGCGAGCTTCGTATCTGTAACTTTGATATTTGTATGAAGACAGAAAACGTATTCTCTTCAACGTTTTGTTTTATTCTTTCGCTTTATTCGTTCGGGGCTATTTGTCTTGCCAGCGTTTCTTTTCGCCCTCCTTAACACCAGCCGAGTCTTATCGCTCTTATTTCATTCCCTTTCTTTGTTCTTACGAGCTACAAATATTTTATGTATCCATTCTTTTACAGGCTTCTCCGGGCTTAGCGTTAATCAACTGTTATTGAATTTAAAGTCTCATTTTCGCGTTTAAATTTTCTCATTAGTCTCAAGAGATTAAATTATCTTCTTAATGTTAAATATTCGTGTAGGAAATATGAAATCGACTTGCTATTTAAAATATTATGTTATGTTGGAAATATTTTATCTACGAACAACGATTTTATAAGATTTAAATTAATATTCGTCACCTAATTTGCAAGTCTTCTAGAAGAATGAATACGATTCATGTAGTACAGAATGTAGGTTGAGGATAAAGGAGGGGACATAAGCTATTTTATTATCGTAATGTATAAAGGCATTCCGAATGGCATTCTCTCATTGAGCTTCCCAGAAACGAAACAAACAGAAAAATTCCTTACAAACTACCAAATGAAATATGAATCTAGCGGGCTTCACATTCGAGGAAAATGATGTTGGGTTTCCTTGTATTTCCCGGCGTTCATTACCGCGGTTCTAGGAAAGCTCACCGGGCGCTCAGGGGATTTTCTCCTGATAGATGGAATCCCTAATATGCATGAATGTATAATGAGCTTGTAGAGCTAAGTATGTCCCGCACCTCCCCTAAGCCTCCCCAAACCTCCGGCCTTCCAGCCCCTAGCTTTCCTTCCACTCTCCTTTAACAATTTTTGGAAATTTTCTAGGTATGCCATCTCAGATTCTCAGATAATTCAGATGTTGAAACACTTTCCTATGAACTTTTTTTAAACCTCCATTCCCTTTTCAATACAAAACGAATATTATAAACTTACTTGAAACTGTATTAAAAATATATGTACGCAATAATAAGGAATTTCAGCTAGTCTTTATTTTTTATATTTTATTTAACGTCTGTAGGGCTTTTCTAGGTAATGCAATACATGTTTTTTTTTAAATAAAATTAAAAATGAAGAATTAACAAAATACAGGTAACATAAAATATAAGAAACAAGATATATAGGTTACTCAGGAGTTCACGCAAAGTAGGTAACATAATGTAAGTAAACGAAAACTATATAATCTGCCATAATCCTCTAAATCAGTGATTCCCAAGGTGGTCCAGGTGGACCCCTAGGTGGACCCCTAGGAGATCCGACGGGGGTCCACGTAGGCGCGATAGAAATGGGCGTTCACAAGTTGCAAGTGGGGGTCCACGAACTGGTTTCGATTGAGACCCATCCCGTGCCCCATATCCATATCCCATCCCACCCTCCGTCTCATATCCCATTACGCCCCCTCCATAACAGAGCGATTGGCGTACAGCGCACGTTGTTGTACCTGTTATACACGAGGTCTTAAAACGCCCAGCTAGGCAAGGGGGGGGGGGGGGGTGCAATGGGATATGGGTGTACTGTACTGGGAGGGAACATACCCCCCCTTCCCCCCGTCCCATATCCCATTAGGCCCCCTCCGTCGTGGCAAATATAATCTCGAATATTGGTCCATTTTGCCCCTGTTTGAAAAAGATCCGGTACTGCTCCGTTGTGACAAACCACACCTCGCCATTCAATATTCAATACAACGCGTGCCGAGTTTTGGGAATATGGTAGAAAAATGTACCAGCGGGGGTCCATCGTTACCAGTAAAATTTTGAAAATTTGAAAGGTCTACGAAAAAAACAAGTTTGGGAACCTCTGCTCTAAATCATCGATAATATTAATAAAGATGTTTAAAATTGGGTTTCACATTAGTTTATGAAATAGGTAGAAATAGTTGGCACGTGTGGCGTTTGTAGTTTGCCAAGTTCAAATTGTTGTCGAATACATCCATATTGTTTAAGTATTTATTACCAAGACTATGTAAACATTGTATTAACGAATGCAAACTATAGTTGGAATGAGATGTATGTTTATAAAATGTTAATGTATGTCTAGTTCGTGTAAGTACACATATGAATGGCAGGAGTTCATAACAATCGAATTTAGAGTTTAATAATTTTAATAATAAGGTTAGGTTAGGTTACGTTTATTTCTCGTCTGTTTTCTTTAAAAGTTATAAATGAATATTATCATCGCATCTCATTTTAGGGTTATGAATAATGTGACAAAATTTGAATTCTCCCTACTCTCAACGTTGTAAGCGTAAAATGTTACTCGTGCAATCATGGAGGACTTACCGAGCAAAGGATTGAACCCGCGACGCCGCTGTGATAAGTGGGAACCCAATATGTTCTACCACTTGGCTACTAGCCTACCCGTATAATATTATTACGGTACTTTTACAACAAAATTATTTTTTTTGCCGCATAATATTTCTTTGAAAACCTGCTGTTTTTCTCGGTTTCCTTGATTGTTTAGAGTTTGCGCGTATTTTAAAAATCGATAACCCCTCGCAAAACAAATATTGAAGCCAGCATCAAAGGTTTCATTAAACTTTCCGTGTAAATGTAAAAAAGACACCGGTGCCCAGGGGCGAGGGCAAGGGGAGGTCGAGCGGGAGGGTTGTGGGCAGGGGATGGCTAAACAGAATTACACGTAGAAAAACAATAAAGGATTTGAGCATCTTCGTCCGCTCTAACTCGATTTGTCTGCACGTTATATTTTTCAAACTTATGAATTTTCATTTTATAGTCTTCCTTCTGGCTTTTACCGTTCTTGAAGGTTGATTTTCTTTCTCGTTGGATAAATAAAGGAATATATCGCTAATACTGTTCTGGGAAAGAGTTTTGTATTATTTTTTTCTAGTTTTGCATCTGGTTTGCTTTGAATTGGCTTGTTGAACAATTGATTCTGGAAATATGAACGGAAATTGGAAGCAATTTTTCTCTTGAATTTATTAAAGTAGAAACCTACTGTGAACAGAGGCGGCCCGTGACAAAATTTGCCAGCAGTGCATTTCACAAAAAAAAAATGGTAGCATTAATACGGGAAAATATAATTGATTGATTCATAGATTCGCGAAAACCAACATCAAGTTGTAATCAAGTTAAATTAAACAGATTCTAGCGAAATCTACAAAACATTAAAAGTCATGTCAATAAGACAACTTTATGCCAAATCTGCTATAATATACCTTGTCCAAAACAAACAACATATTCCAATTCAACCAAAAACCATAACAAAAACCAGGTCCTCAACAAATAAAACACTGAACATACCGATAACCCACACCACACATGGACAAAGACACTTTCAGTATTATGCAACCAAACTTTTTAATTGCATGCCCATTACTTTGAAACAAATACTATCTGCAAATACATCTGCAAACATTCATAAAAAACATATCACTGACTGGATTAAAAATCAAGATATTAACTTTATACAAAACATTATTATTCCTAACCAAACATAACAAAACTATAAAGAGTATAAAATTAAATAAACCTAAAAATTAAGTAGTTTTTCAAGTATCCAACAACTATACATACACTTACAATTTGTATATATGTGTTCATATATGTATGTGTATGTGAATGTGTATGCGTTTGTATACATATGTATATGTACGCATGTGTGCATGTACGTGTATTTATATGAATGTGTATGTATGTGTATGTTTATATATATATATTTTTTTATATTCCTCTAATATAGATAAATACTTTTTTTTTCTCTTCTAAATAACAAATGTATATTAACTATTAAAATTAAAAAATAAAATACCTATAAAACTTTCTATTACAACACATAAATACTTGTCACACAAAAACATAAATAAACACGTAAACACCTCAGCACAGGTTCTCCTAGTGAGGTGTTCACGAAACATACAACAATACCTATCCAAAGTTTCACCTCCACAAACCTACCTTACACCCAACATAATAAAATTGCAAAATATATTATGTAAAAATGTTTTCAAAATTGATGTTATATGTAAAAATGTTAATTAATAGGTAAATACTGTAAAACATAGAAATAAATAAATAATAATAATCGTATATCATCTTGACAACCAACTGAATTGCAATACCTACGTTATTTATATATGTGCTTGGGACTATGCAAAAACTAAAAAACAAAAAAAATGTGTTCAAACGACCACATTCACAAAGCCAAGATGCTTTCGAATATTTAATACTTTGTTTTAAAAACTCTATTCACAGTTTTTTTTTTACTTAACCTTACAAACTTGTATTATATTCAGCAATGGTTTTGGAGGGCCATTATTTTCCAAAAAACAATTTATTTATTCACTCATTTTTAAACAAGTTTTTACAGAGCAAAACTAGCGAAAAACCATTAAAATGATGTCAATACTGATCACTATCAGTATCAGTGACTTGCCAAAAGTTTGATCTCGCCGCCCCGGTGCGCTGGTAGTGCTAATACATAATAACATTGTTAATTAGTTGTAAATTCGTTAGTCCTAACTAATTCATTCCAAACGTTCGGTACCATGTCACGCATGTTTAAGGTTTTGTCATAAATCAGAATGCCTCTCCGCTAGTGCACGCGTGCGTCATATATCTTCACTACTCTAACACGTCAATTTCCGATATGGGTCTCTACCTGTCTTGCTCATTTCACGGGCACAGCCTTTGAAGACAGTGCCAGTAGAAATATCAATTCAAGTGATGTCACGTCTCGGCATAACGAAAGATGCACGGTGCACGCATTGCTTTTTCGTACGCACGGGAGCTTAGGTAGTGTATTGGTAAGAATATTATAACGAATTGGCGGGAATTCTTCGTGAGTGGATGTACGAATTTACACTTCTGACGTTTGTCGATGTTCGGCAGTGCGTTGCACAAATGCACTAAGGCAGGAGCCGCCTCTGACTGAATATAATATTGGTGCCTTTTCTATTAAATAAAAGCTCAGATTCATATTGGTGTGCTTTCCGCTCGGATTTCCGCTGGTTTATCTCTGTTCTCTGAATGTGTAAACACAAATATCTTGTAATTATTTTACAGAACACTTTAAAAAAAAAAACAGCTTCAAAAAACGATTATCAATAGTACTGATTTTTAATAGATTTTGAATGACTTGAGCCGTGTTTGATGACCAAATCTGAAAAGCCAACTACTACCCAACCTTCCTCTACCCATCTCCTTCACTTCTCACTTCCTTCAGCCTCACAACATACCGTGATTGATGACGCCATAATCCCACTGGCCCCGGACAGTGGGGAGCAGTTCGGACTGTCGTGAAATTATTCACATATTAAAAAAAAACAGTTTTCGGCTTAAAACACCTACGCAATACAATTTCGCCAATCGATGAAGAACTTCTAAAATTGTAACCGTTATAATAATATTGTAACAAATGTTTTATTACCTTCTTTTTTTCTAACAAATAGATCGTAACGAATAGATAATATCCTCACTGGGATATCCCGTAGGATTGCGATCACAGAACATCCGTTCGAAAAGTAGGCCTCAACGGCAAACGAACGCTCCTCACTGTTCCAATGCATGATGGCGACTAAACTTTGTCGGGACAAAACTTTATAGTTCCGCTTCTCGAACGAGATCACTAGCGCTCCGCTACGACATCAACCGACGGAACTCCCTATGTTTTGAATCTAGCGTTTTATTTGAGATTTAAATGTCATAATGTTGGTGTGATTTCTGATTGAGAGTGGGATTTTGTTTTAGAGTTTAGTACCATAGTATAAGAAGCTTTTTTGTTCAAAATTTATATTTGTAATTGGTTGTTGGATATGTTTTTAACCCTGAGATGTAGTTTTTCTAATATTCGTGTAAGTTCTCATTTCTTGTGTTGTTTTGTTTTAATGTGGAGGAGTATTGTATTAGAATATAGTTGTTTAATTGACATGATGTTAAAATTGTTGAATATTTCGTCAGTGCTAGTTCTTAAAGGGACTTTCAGTATACTCTTTATTTTGGCTTTTTGGGTTTGAACCAGTGAATCACAGAATATATTTTATAATTCATATTCCAAAAAAATATATATTGTACTTCCACATTCCCAAAGATTACATCTTTCCACCTCAGACCTTGGGCCTCGGGCCTATTTTGTCGAAAAGTTAAAATATTTCAAAAAAATTCTAGTCTTTTTTATGGAATATTTCTGAGCGCATCCAAAAACTAAACACTGTTCTTTGAAAGGTGGTGAAATACACTTTCAAATTTTATAATTCGAAATAAACGTATTATTTTTGAAATATATAAATTTTGAATGGAAATATAACAAAATTTAACAAATGACTCACCTTACGTATTTTTTCACTAAAAATACTGATAGCGAAAAAAATAAAAAACATACTTTTTATTTGGAAAAAGTATTGTTAACTTTGTCGTCAACTCAGTTTTTTTGTCGTTTCGTGTAAAAATAATTAATAAAAAATTCTCAAAGTTTCACAAAATTTTTCAAATTGCGTGGTGAAGTTTGGTTTCATAAAGGTGTACATTTAAATTATTTTGTGGTTAACTATTACTGTTAATGTTATTTGATTGAAAAGCGTGGTGTTTTCTCTTTCTAACACCATTGAGATCGTATTTCTATGATATTAAGGAAAGCACAACGATTTCTATAAGACTTATAAGAGTTGTTTCGAAAAGCGAACAAATTAGCCTAAGAGGTTAAATAACACAATAAATAAATAATGTAAACATTTAAAATATAATAATATTGTTTGTAAAAGTTGCGCAGTGGTAGAGTTAGGCAGTAGCTCGCCAACACACGAATAACAGAAGTTACACAAAAGAATCACTCGCAGTTCCCTGCTCATCCCTTGGACCAATATCGTCTTACCCTTTGGACGGGGAGCAATTATCACGGGATTTACGAACCCGGAAGGTTTAACATTTTTTACTAACGCAAACACGATTAAATAGCCCTCGAATGAATTCTACAAAACTGTGCCAACCCTTTCGGCATTATGTAATATTGCCTTGGCTGTAGGTACTGTACTTTCATATTACATTGATGCTATGTGTACATTGAAGAAGAAGTAGTGTATTTAATAAGAACATCTATTTGAAGATGGTTCTGTCTAAATGGTATAAGGTTTTTTCTGGAGCCGTCCAAACTCTCAATTATTCTGGTGTGGCGTCATGAAATTTACGGTTACTTATTATCTATGGCTCGGTATTACAGGTGATTCCAAGGATAAATGGACTCTTTACAGGATGCTTATTTTCAGACCGATCCCCATATGAAAACTACTTCGGAACCCATATTAAAAATCTTCGTTTACACCATAGGTTCTCAAAGTGGGCGATAACGCCCACTTGTGGGCGTTTGAGACTTTCAAAGGGGCAGTGGAAGACTCTGAGAAAATAAGGGGGCGTTGAGATGGCAAAGTGAGGACATGGGCCGTTAAAAAAAAAATGGTCTGAAAAAGACAAAAAAACACACTAATCACGTACTATTGTTATTATTATTAAGAATTGATACTATATCATGAATAAAGAAGGAAGGAGGTAGTAACCCGGTACTTCATTAACATACAAAACATAAAAGATAATTGCTTTATTAACTTGCTAAACAAAAAGTATAAGAAATAATTTAATATATTTTCGATCGAATTATTGATTCCGCGAGCCCCCCTCCCCCCAGTTGATAAGTTAAAAAAAATTGGAGGGTTGGGAACCTATGGTTTACACGATCATAATTTGTTTTATAGTTACTATCTGAAAATAAGGTTGAGAACCTATGGTTTATACGATAATTATTTTTTTTAAAGTAACTTTCTACAATTTCGTACAGATTGTTACCATTTAGAAAAGATATATTTTGGGACGGTACATAATCGTCAAAAAATGGCAACACTTTGAACATAACCAAATATCACATGAAAGCATCATCTGTTTACCTTTACCGTTGCCGTTAACAAATCATGAAAAATACCCGCCAAATTCACAATACCGAAAAGTATACACGTTCACGATCAGTGATAAACATATATATATATATATTTTTATTTTATTTTTTTTATCATTATTTTAAAAATATAAACCGAAAAAAACATTCTTCATTTTCACATATAGTTACGTAAAACAACGACAGACGGCAGATGTAAAATAATGTCCGCCATCTCAAACTAATGAAAATCGGTTAAATTTCTTGGCGAGTGAGTTAGTCAAGAATTTTACACAGCTTTCTACCTGGAAATTCTAGGTCAACGCAAATATTTTCAGCCCTTCATCCTCAACCCCAATTCTCCTCTACCACACGAATAAGAAGAGGGATTATAATAATAATGATTTGTTTTTTTTTACATTGCACAGGTTTACCCCTTCCTTTGCACCTTACTTTTCCTTTCCACTTTCCAGAGTAAAATAATTTTCTTCAGGGCCCATGTTGTCTTAAGAATTGTGTGGAGAGTCTTTGAGAAAGGAGTGAACATGGGTCTTTGGTCTTGAAGAGACCAATGTTGTAGGGGGAGGAATCACGGCAAATCGTTCCACAACCGAGCTGTTGAACTCAAGAACGAATCGTAGAATCGACAGTTCTCATGTGATAGATGTCAACCTTGTGCGTATTATGTCGTACGCGCGTTTTTACGTGTTTTCAGATTATGCACCGATGCCGAGAGACCAATGACGCTATTTATTTTAATTTCTCGGTGCACCTTACATTGTAATTCCGGTACCTACCTGACGCCTAAAGATTGTATTCCGCTTGTAGATATGGGAATCTATCAAACGGACTCCCCTTTTCTGCACAGAAACTGCTCTGCTACTGAATCAAAGATTTTTCAGATATTTTGGGGTGCCAAACCAAAGGTGGCTCCAATCCAAAGTTGGCGAAATTCGACAGTGGGGCGCACTTCAGATTTATATAGTGTCAGCAGTTGTGTACCATTAAAGTATCTGCGTGCCCTGTACTGTACGCCCAGCTTCTGAGAGACTAACTTGACTCTAGCTTCGGTGGAGTAATGTTTGTTTAAGCCTTTTCAATTTTTTGTTCAATCAATATTTTTTTTAATCTAATGAGAATCTAATTAATGATAACAAATAGTGACGCATTCTTGGTTCTTATTTTCCCGGTTCACGATTTCACCCCTCTCCAAGTTTCTTTAGTAGCCAGTTTCGCCGGCCTAAACAAATAATAACCGAGGCGGTCTATTATCCCAGTAAATATCCGCCACGTTTCCTCACAACGAGGTTATCACTACTTATCATGTCCCACAGGCGGGGGCGTACTGCGGTGCCTTCTTCTCTTGCTTTTAACTTTATCACATTAGGTTGGTTTCTCCCCACCCCTCCCACCTTCTCCCCCTCGGCTCATCACCAACTAAAAGTGGCTTAATTCGCTCATGGCGGATTTCTGAATATGCGAGTGCGTAATTTTGTATTAAACTAATCCCAGCGAGAGCTCGTACGGACGTTGTCGACGTTCGTCCTCTTCCTTCTCAAGCGTCTTGTTTGAAAACCAAAAAGACAGAGGATACTAGGAAGATGACGTCACGACGATCTCTGCTGTGACTAGTATATCCACCCGGATTAACTTTATCTGACTTTTGATACAATTATATTATACGTCTTCGTGAGTCATTTTCTTTTTGATTCTTCAAAAAATATTATATAATATATTCTTTTGTGTATAATATAATAGAAAATATTGTTACGTAATTTTATATACGAATATAAAATAAATTTAAGTGGCACCAAGAAATAACAACCGCATCTAACCCGTAGTATATAAATTCAATTTAAAAAAGTAAAATGAATCTTCACCGTCTTCTTAATTTTTATTTTTGACCCACATCTTTTTCTCAATCCACGATTCGCACCAAACAGATAACCATAATTTACAAGTCGTAAATTCATAAGATTACATTTTTATTGCCGGCTTTGCCCGGGCTTAACACAGAATTTTGTAAAATGGTAAAATGATTTTAATCGTAGTGGAACAATATCACGTCCTTATCTCAAATTACAAACCAAATCAAAGTCTCCAGAGAGTCCAGTGAAATCGATTATATGTTCAAGAAAGAATTTCGGTATGTATATATATTTCTTTTTAAATTAGCTCCACCCATCTTTGTAAGATGCTGCGTAGTAAAGTATTTTTATGAAAAATGGAAAGGAAGTTATGGGTAGGAAAAAGGTACGAGGGGTGGGTATGAATCTGGGGGTTAATGTGCCCAGGAGTGACGGACGTTATTCATCTCTCCCATTGAGGTGCAAGGCAGGAGAGTCCGGCTGGAAAGGTCAAAAGGTTTTCCTCAACGAGTCTCTCCTGATCTGGCCCGCCACGCAGTAGGTGGGCAGACGCATCCGCCGCCAAGACCTAGTCAAACCTCAACCCGTGAACCCGGGCACCCCTGCTAAGTCACCAAATATAGCCAACCATTTGGGGCGAGCCATGGCGCGGGTGTTGCCCATACCCGCCTCCCAATAAAAAATTACCTTACTTCACACAGACACGCCTATGACAAATTTCTATCCGCTTACCGCATCAGAGGCTACATCTGAAAATATGTCTATACTTTCTACACAAATGCTTTTAAGTTTCGCGCTCTAGATTTAATATTTTCCAAAAATTAGCCTAGTATTATTATCCTGCTGTTCCAAGTAACAATTATTTTTGAGATGTTTATGACAACTGTTCGACCTTCAGTTAAATTTCCTGTCTAAATCAAAATGCCGTTAGATTTTCTTGAACGAAAATTTATACATTCAGATCGTAATTAAATAGGAATATTTTATTCATGCCACCAAATATTAACGAGGAATACCTCGTAATTAGATGAAGTTAATGATTTAATAGGTCGTCTAAAACATCTCTTAAAATAATACTGATTATTCCGTTTCTTGAGCTACATTAATAATATTATAAAATTATTACATTCACTAATACTTCGATAAATGGAGCGCTTTAAAAGTTTCAATGTATCCATCATCTATTATTTTCTTTGTTTTATTCGTATGAAAAAGTTTATAACAGTAAGCATTTTTCTCTATTATCCACACGTCAGCGTTGGCGTTTTAAGTTACCTATGTAGGTACTTTGCGGTTGAATTTGTTTGCCAAAACGGAGAAGGTAGGAATTGTTTCCGCTCCAGAAATAAATTTCAGCAGATCATAAATTGCATAGAAGCATGAAAGTTTGTGTGTACGTACTTATTCATTACTCTAAAATATTACGTACAATGGGAATATTTACACGAGGGATTCTCGTGACCCGTCACTCCGACGTGCTCGGGATGCTGGTATTGCTGGTGCTTTGTTTCATGGAAATAAAATGAAGGAGGGCGGAGTGAATCGCGTCAAATCGCGTGTCATACTTGTGTGGGTACTGTACCCAGCCTGTTCTGTTCATCACCTTCTTCGATGTTGAGAATTCCGTCATGTGGATAAAAAATAACCCGCGCACGTTTTTTTCTTTTGATTTAAAGCTTTGATGTTTTTGTTTCTCCTCGTGAAGTTGCCGTTATTTTCTTTTCGTTTTGGCAGACTTCTTTTATGAAATTTCCTCTGTATTATTTTGTTTGTTTAGGTGTGTGTCAAGTGAAGTAACCAACAGTGCACCCGCCTGAGAGTGATGCATAACCCTTGGGACGGCGTTTTGACACGTCTCGGCGGGGTAGCGATTCTAGAATATTCTGGACACGTAGTAGGAAGGGATTTATTAATAGTGACATCTCGAAGTAAAACCAGCAAGTAGAAAGGTGCATTTTTGCTGAAGATTTAGTTTTGTGCCTCGCTCGCTTTGCTTTCTGTAGTGGCTGGGATCAGCCCTTTCCCCGGGTACTATTACATGCAGCGCACCAAACAATAGGATAGGTCGGAGCATTTTTGCTCGTTTTGGCAGGCCCGTGCATTATTTTAATGAAGTCGAGTGTCTGGGAGTATGGGGGATATTTTTCGGTGAAAGCTGAACGAGCCTTCCGCGGATTATTTTTTGCAACACCGAAAAGGGAACTGTGCCCGTAGTGCTTTTTTATCTAAAGCTCTGATAAAT
Organism: Glyphotaelius pellucidus; assembly: GCA_936435175.1. Taxonomy (NCBI): domain Eukaryota; kingdom Metazoa; phylum Arthropoda; class Insecta; order Trichoptera; family Limnephilidae; genus Glyphotaelius; species Glyphotaelius pellucidus. The sequence goes on from OW386550.1 coordinate 14,106,390, forward strand.
GAATATGGCATCGGGCGTTTCTGTTCAATGAAGCGAGAAATGCGGGGAGCATTTTTTACTTCCATAAAAACATGAGCTCTTTCGGTTCAATGAATAAAATTTGAAATTGTAATGATTGTGACGACGTTTCGCATAATGTTGCTCTTGACAAGTATTTCAGAAGTAATTCACCTTATTGAGTGCTTCAAAGGAGTGACGCACGTTGCACAGTCCTTAGACATTTATTTGAATCGGCTCAAATGCTGACAAGTATCAAGGAGGTATTCACTCGACAGATTGTCGCGTTAATTGAATGCCGTAAACGTTAATCGATGAAACCTCCTCCTTCGCATAGTATCGCCTTCGTCAGTTCACTCTCGGGGAGTTCATTCCTTCTTCATAGAATTGACTATTTTTGATACACGTGTCTTCTTCGGAAACGTGCCGGGAGATTCAACTGTAAGATAAGAATAATCTCAAAAGGTTATTGAATTAAACAGTCAAGGCGAGAGGCGGTTTGTTTTATTTTGTTTTGTGTCTTTTGCGAGGCTTACTTTGTATACGCCGTATAACTATTATAGTTGTACCTGATGTGACCGTTCCATTGTGTTTATACAGTAAACATACGATGCTATCAGCGCGGCTCAAATGGTTTCAAATAGGTTGTGTTCTTTTTTTATGGCTTTACGATTGTTTGCACCTTACAATAATCACGTTAAAAGCTTTAACATCGAATCGAACTTTGTCATTTTGTCAATCTGTGGTAATGGTAACCAAACGACTCTAAAATGTCCCTTCAAAGTATTTTAGATTAGTGTATAAAAATAAATGACGTATTTTAAAATGTCGAGTTGGGACTTGTGAAATCTGTACAAGTATGTACGTTAATTCTCACCTTATTTTAAAAATGTTTTAAAACTACGATTTAGTGTTTGCTGTCTCGTTCAATGAATAGAAACAGTATTCCCAGGCCAGACGCTGCTGGTTCCATTGATAACCAATTTATTCCTGAAAAGTTCTTCAGACGTTTGAGTCTGTCAGTTGATTTGTAAATAAGTATGTATTTTATATTATCCGGACAAAATTGAAATATTCCAAAATGTTGAGAATATCAACAAAAACTATTTGAACATTAACTCTTTGATTTGGGAGGTTTTAATATGCGGGCTGAGCTGCCTGGGCCTGGAGCTCTCACTGACATAACAAGCTTATATCGTAGTACTTTGATCGTTCGTGCTAAAACATAAATTAATTTGTAACATTGTTTGACTTCGCTGCTGGGTTCCTTCGCTCTTAGCTTGTTCTAGAAAAAGGGGTTCGTACTTGGCTCGTAGAACTATAATACGTTCTAAACTTTTTTATAATGAACGAAATAAGTACGTAACCAAATATTATATAATTTAGCTTAGATCGTTCTGGAAAAGGGGTTCAGACGTAACCTCACAGTGTTAATATACGTTTTGTAAAAATTTAACTATTTTTATAATGAAAAGTATAAATAAGTAATATCATACTTTATTTTGTGAACATGCCAACCGCGTAACCGTTTTTCTGAAAGTATGTAAACCAGAGTTCACAATGAAAGTTTCAGTTTATTTATTAATTAATTAAGGGCCATCCATAAATTACGTGACACCTTAAGGGGGGGGGGGGAGTAGAGAAGTGTGACTAGGGGTATGGGGGGGTCATCAGCTCTGTGACGTCTCATGTAAAAATCAAAATTTGATTGTAAAATTGAAAAATATGTGACGTCACACTAAGGGGGAGGGGGTCTCACAAATGTGACGATGTGTGACAGAGACGGGGGGGGGTAAAAAATCATGAAATTCGTGTGACGTAATTTATGGATGGTCCCTTAACATTGTCTGAAGGCTCAAGTCCCGGTTCCCGGTCGCGCCGATAACCCCTTTTATGTTTTTTTAATGAAACGATGATGATTATTTTTTTTTCGATGCTTATTTCTGTCTTATTGTACAGCTTCTTTATTTATTTCAAAATGAAAAGATTTCTTTGTTTTTACCACTTTTACTGTCTATAAAACCGACATGTTTCAAGAGCAATGCTCTCTTTCTCAGAGCATTGCTCTTGAAACGTGTCAATTTTATAGACATTTAAGTGTTTAAAACAAAGAAATCTTTTAATTTTTAATTAAATATGGTGCCACAAAATAAATTTGCTGTATTTGAAGAAGTACTAATATTTCCTTTCTTTGTTCCAGGTAAGCATCTCACACTGAATTTAAAACAGGCTTAACACATATTCATAAAAGGTTAGTAAAAAGCTTAAACCATGTTAACTTCATGGAAAATAGTTATGTTTATTTAGTTTCACAGAACGTTTTAGGACATTTATTACTTTATTTATATAACATGTTGCGTAAAAGTCCTCAAGTCCTCGATTTCTTAACGCAGTAACTATGTTTAAATAATTAGTGTGACACAATTATTTTCCGCGTTCTTGAGGATTACAGCGATCCGTGGTGTCAACATTTGTATTCTTCTTCTGTTTACTTCAAAAAATGTCAAAGTCGTGATGACAAGACGCCATTTGTTAAAATGAGAACATCTACCGGTAGGTGATGACTTTTGTGGATTTCGGTACAACCGTGCTACTGAACCGCCGTGTACCACATTTTGTTTTCTAAGTGCTGTATTATTTTATTAAAATTTCTATTTTATAATATTTTTTTTTATTTTAAATTTTTTTTAAATAATGAATTAACAACCGCGTTAGAATAATTAGATCCAAGTTTATATAATGCGCTAAGCCACGATGACATTGGGCGAGTTTACAAGCTGCTATATGGGAAATTCACTATCTAATAGTAAACTCACTCAGTGTCATCATATTACTTGCTAACTAGCAGATTGTGGACAATCTACGAAAAAAGTTGAAAGGTGGTCAACTTGGTGTTTGCCTAAATATGGCGGCCCAACAACAGCTGATTTCGTTTGATTAGTTCGGATGGGAGCCGTCATTGTCTAGTGTGTGGCGCTTGCTGCGAATTCAAGTTTTCTACAAAATGTTGACAGAGTTGCATGGCGCGGGAGTCGTTATTTTAGCTGCTATTGTTGCTACTGAGCGAGTAGACAGTTTTGTGTCATCATGACAACCTCACTCGCCGATTCACCCGCTTTTAAACTTACCGGCTATTAGCTTGTAAACTAGCTTAATGTAATTGAGGCTTTAGTAAATTCCGCGCTTCGCCTTGTATTATTAACGGTCAATTCGAACAAACGTCTAAAAATACGTAAAACCATTTGTATTTGCTTAGGAGTGAAATCGTTCTGATATTATTTAATGGTTTTTTAGATTTGTTAAAGTTTTTCGTGTGCGCTTTCCCACCCTGGAATTATTGCTTATGATTTATGATCGAAGTCTTTGATGGCATTTTCCATTGTGAACCTACTCTTTCTCCTTCATTCTCACTTGCGTAATTTCGTCGTAATTTGCCTCGTGTAATTTTCTTCTACGGTCACTTTTAAAGGAACGCGAAGGTTTCCCAAATTACTGACGTAGGTACCTATTATTTGACTTCTAAAATGAGAAATTACGTCATTAATGTTGATTTTTTGGCAGTCAATTTTTATTTGTTTGTGACTTGAAGTAATGAGAATTTTTTTAACAGTTTTCACCGTCTAATATTAAATTTTCCAATTAGATTTTTTTAACCCCAAAAAACGATCCATTTTCCTTCAACGCCCAATTTCATGCGGTGGGATGCGAGGGTCACATGTATCCAAATCATTTGTCATTAACTCTCGTTTTTAGTAGCGTGGGTAATTTTTGAACAATATTATAAAAAATATAACGTTTGTGTCAACCCCTAAGGCTAATTTGTTCAGTTTTCGGAACAACTAATGTAGGTCTCTAAAAATCGATGCGTCTCCTTTACTATAATGATAAGAAATATGAACGAACGGTGTTGGAAAGAGCGTGCGAAAGTCACTGCGCTTTACGCTCAAATCTAAAAATTAACCACAAAATAATTTCAATGTACACATTTATGAATCCAAAGTTTCCCGTCGCAATTTGAAAAAAGATTATGATATTAGAAATTTTTTATAATTATTTTTACATGAAATGACAAAAAAGTGAGATGACAATAAGGTTTATAGTACATTTGCCGAACCAAATATGGAAACGTATATTTTTATTTATTTTCATTATCAGTAATTTTATTTAGAGGAAAAGTAAGGTGCGCCATTTTTAATTTGTTTTTTTTTTATGTTTGCATTCAAATTTTTTTATATTTCAAAAATTATATATTTATTTCGAATTATAAAAATTTAAAGCGTTTTTCATCACTTTTCAAAAACCGTTTTTAGTATTCGGATGCGTTCAGAAATATTTCATTTATATTTTATCGCCGAAATATTTTGACCATCCGACAAAATAATTGGTGGTTAAAAAAGTTGAGCACCATGTGCAATGTGCATCAATTATTTATAAATTTATTTAAAATGTTTTTAATTTAAATATCTCATTTTGAATTTTTCCGCGGGTGTGTTACCATGGTGAAGCAATACAACATGTCAAATTATTATTTAATGAAGGCTTCTCGGCCGCCGGAAGTGCGTCAGAAGGAGCCTTTCCGTTTGGCAAGGCGGGAATCCTCCGGAATTCCGTTATTGTGAGAATATCGATGTTGGCTGACGTTTAGGGCTGTATTAATATTCACCCTTCCGGAACGGTGCGTTCCGATGGGCGGTTCCATGCCAACTCAGAATCAACACCTCCACGAAAAGTCATTAAAAGCTATGAAATTTTTTTTGAACAATAACCATAACCTATTTAACCAATGTTTTATATTTGTAAAAAGCATTTACTTTGTGGTTCGCCATAATTTATAATAAAAACACATAAATTTGTTGTAGACCACTTTTATTTCATTAACACTACCGGTTTCGGAAGCTCCCTTCCTTCGTCAGGAGAATATTGTAACTAATTTACGACATAGAATACTGTCAGACATACAAATTTGAGGTGTGCGAGTGGGAGGTAAGCAAGGGGGTAGAGGGGTAATTGCGGGATTTCCAGGAAGAACAGAGCAGTTCACTGGAAATGTATTTAAAATGGGACTTAAAGATAATTTAATTTGATATGCGGAACTATTCGAAGGTACGCACATTTTATTGAATTTACCGGTAATATAATTTGGGAACACTGCTCTTTATACACTCTTGCTTAGCTCCCACTCACACACCTAAAATTTGTATGTCTGACAATATATGTCGTAGATTAGTTACAATATTCTCCTGACGAAGGAAGGGCACTTCCGACACCGGTAGAGTGTTAATAAAATAAAAGTGGTCTACAACAAATTTATGTGTTTTTATTGTAATGTTATATATGTTTTTTCATCGCTTTTAATGATTTATCAAAAGGCGTAGTTAAGTGTGCGACACCGAAATGAGGTGAAGTTTGGAATGCGCCCTAATCATTATTTGATTGTTAAAGAGGGTTACACTCCATTAAATACATATTACGTATAACTTCTCTCAGCATTTGACAAATACAATTGTAATGAACGTAGGTCGGATATTGTAAAACATGAACGTGTTATGTCTTTGATTAATGTACGGATGTGAAAGAAGGTATAAAAGGCCCGTACGAATGTTTAAGAGCTCTCTTCCATTTTAATTGCCATTCAAGTTGTATATTAAATTAGCTGGAATTCGTGACATTGCCCGGGCTTTACATATAGCTTTTCAAAATCAGATGTATAAGTGGCAATCTTGGAATAAAACTGTAGTGTTCAACAATTTTTATAAAGTTTTATATAAAAAATAAAACTATTTGTATAAAAATCGAATCCACGCCGTCCGCCACGGACACTCTCCTTTATCTTTTTTTTTGCATGAGCTCCACACAGGAGGCCCTGAAGAAAATAATTTCCTTCAGGGCCTATGTCATCTTTGGGGATACTGTGTGGAGATTTTTTTAAAGGAAAGTAAGGGGAGGAGAGTTCTGGGAAGGAAAAGGGTTTAAGGGGTGGGTAGGAATCTGCGGTTCAGTGTGTCCTGGTCATCCGCCTCCAAGACCTAGACAAAACTCATCCCATGAACCCGGCACCCCTGCTAAATCACCAAACGTAGCGAACCACTTGGGGTGACCTATGGCAGAGGTGTTGGTTATCCAATAAAGATTCCCGGGTCGGCGGTACCCATTCCCGCCTCCCAAATTGAAAATAAATATAAGTGGACTTTCAATAGCTTTTAGTACAAATGTTTACATCTCCTAAATAATTATAATGAAACTAAAATTGAAAGTAATACCCCTTACAATTAGATTTTGTGATGTAGAAATAAGTTTTTAATAATTCTTATTTACATATCCTGTATCTAATGTAAAAACACTATATGAATTTTCATTTAGCGTAAAGATAAATCACCTATATTGTTAAGGAGATATAATATATGTGCTCATAAAAATTGCCTCTAGGATTAAGAATATATTTTATTATGTTTATATCTTTCAAACGGTAGGTTTAAGAGATGCAATATTTTAACCCAAAAAATATAGGCTATCTTTTAGTACATTTCAGTAGGTAGGTACTTTACATTTAGATACTCACTTTTAACTAGATTACATGCAGTTGGTTGGATTTCTCAGAAGTAGTAGACGTATTAAATTGCACGGAATATAGTTACAAGCAGATTATAATAACATAGCTCAATAGTAATAATCAATGTTAGCATAATATCTATGTACTATTCTTTTGCATGGGTTCTATATAATTTGAGGGTTTATACGCAATTAGAAGGCCGAAAAAAGACGTTTTTTATAATGTTTTTGTGAAGGGGTATTCTATTTTACAACCACCAAAAGTATTGATACATTTAGTGGCAACATCTAAGTTAATAATGGAAATAATGATTTTAAAAATATTGATCTGGTGTGCTCCTGCAGACGATCTCCTGAAGGTCTTCCAAAAAAAGGTGTTCAGCGGTGACCACGATTTCTCCGGTATAGTTCATTTGAAATCCAAAAAACCTAAAGGATTCTTTTAGTGAATAGATAAAACCAGTTATTTACAGAAGGAATAATTGAAATTTCGATTTTTTTTTTTAAATTTTACGTGACCAAAATTGTCACGTAAAATTAAAAAAAAAATAGAAATAATCATTCGAAATCTTCATCCTTCGATATATTTGGGAAAACTGTGTTAAAATTTCAAACCGATCGGTTGAGCCGTTTCTTAGAAATCTTGGAGACCGACTTGGAAAACATAGTTTTCAGAAAAACGCGTTTAAAGTTTCGGAAGAAGTTTACACATTACTATATGAAATATTCCTTATTTGTATTCCTTCTTCACTTATTCCGTACAAGAAATAACTCGATTTAATCTTCAGGTATACAATGAACCCTTCATAAGGTCATTTATACCTAGGAATACAAAGAAAGAAAAGAGCAGCTGCTACTCCGGTCTGTACTCCGCCTACTTTTTAACAGTCCGAGATGTTTTTACAAATATGCGTATATATCGGAAAATACTTATCGGATCGATTTGAAATTTTCAGCGAATATTATCAGTTAAATAAATATACAATCCGGAAGTACAAAAAAGATGTAAACGATTTTTTGAAAATTCTAACTGCGTATAACCCCATTAGCATATTTGACTTCACGATTACTGTTCCACAAAATTATTATGTACATCACATACTTGTAAAAGCCCTAATAGGCGTGTATTAAAATATACAAATAAAAAAGATAGTGTTGAAACTTGTGTGCGAAGTCGGGTAGTAGCTACTTGCATAATTATATTATATTTTTACAATATTCTGGTTGATATTATTATTTTGTACGTAGAAAGAAATCGGACTATACTCCACCTTGATAAATATTTTCCTTTGTTCAGCAAACGGCTCGGCGCGGTCCCTGTTTGACGTTTATATTTTCCATTTCCCCGCACGGAGTGCCACCAGCGAATGACACATTTGATTAATACGCCTATCACGGACTGAATACCCGGGATGGCCTGGATAGGTGGTGGCCAGTGATAAACCGACAAGTGTGTTGTGTGCGAGCTGTGCCCGGAGTGAGCTCAATTTGACCTTACCTGGGGCGAAATAGGTTAATCGAAATAATTATTTGAAATTGAAATTATTATTTACAATTTTTTTTTTTTTTTTTAATTGCCGGCAACCCGGGCGTTTATTACAGTAACAATATAATACAAGAAAAGTCTGTAACCCGTCTCACTAGACGATGTCTGTTCTGAGACGGGTACATAAATATGCGTGCATGAACATTAATACGCAATTAGCATATAAACACATATTAATCCTATAAACACATACACACAAACATAACATACATACACAAACGTATACGCATGCATGCAGTATTCAGTTTTATTAAATTTAAGAGTTTAGCTAGCATCTAAAAACAATAACATTTCAACAAAATAATATAAAGTATTAAACTAGACATGGGTAAAACATAAGCAATATTAACAAGAAAGCATAAATCTCTAAAAATTTAAATATCGCATATATGTAAATAGAGAGTCAGGATTAGACTAAGATGGGATTATTAGTAACTTGGTGATGCATTCCCTGTTTTTGTGTAGTAACCAAGTGTTGAAATATTTATAGAACCCTTTTAGGTTTTTTTGATTCAAGCAAAAAGTGGTTTCTTTTAGGAATGTGTTGTAAATGAGAGGTGCGAGGTAGGATTCGTGCTTTTTGGCAAAATGCTTTTTGAAATGTCGAAATTATTTCATTGGACTATTAAGTTCCCAGTAGTCGAATGGTGTAATGTAAATTAGAGAAACTTTCAAATCGGTATTTTTTTTTTTTACATGAGCTGAGAACAGGAGGCCCTGAGGAAAATAATTTCCCTCGGGGCCTATGTCATCCTTGGGATGCTGTGTGGAGGTTTTTTTTAAGGAAATGGGGGAAAGGAAAGTTCTGGGAAGAAAAAGGGTTTAAGGATGGGTAGGAATCTGGGGTTCAGTGTGTCCTGGTCATCCGCCTCCAAGACCTAGACAAACCTCACCCCATGAACCCGGGCACCCCTGCTAAATCACCAAACGTAGCGAACCACTTGGGGTGACCTATGGCAGAGGTGTTGGTTATCCAATAAAGGTTCCCGGGGCGGCGGTACCCATTCCCGCCTCCCAAATTGAAAATGGTATGTGGGTATATGTTACATATATACACCCTTGCCATATTATTTATTTATTTATTGTTTCTTTATATGATAGTTATTACTGTTTACAATACAATTTTTAACTTCACTAGGACAAGCCTATGTTAAGGTTAACAATTCTACTAACTAACAAAAATAACATAAGTTGTAAAAAAAATTATATTGTTGCACACCCACCCTTGAAATCATCCCAAGTGGGTGCTCCGTTTGGTGTCTTAATAGGGGTACTCGAGTTCATGTGGTGAGGCTTCTCTAGGTCTTGGCGGCAAATGTATTTGCCCTCCTACTACGAGGCGGGTCGGATCGGAAGAGACTGGTTGAGGTGGACCTTTGATCTCTACGGCCGGATTTTCTCTACACATCACCTTGCCCACAGTGGGAGGAATGGATTCATTCGTCCTTTCCGCAGGGCCTCTTGTGTGGAGTTAATGTAAAAAAAATACACTTCGAGGTATTTGTTCAATGGTGATGCACTGTATATTATTGTCTACCAGCTAGATGCAGTTGGCGTGCGATATTATTGTCATATACTAGACAACCTCTGCTATCTTAAATTACCTGGAATCATTTTGAAATGTCCATATCCAAGTACTCAAATAGATATTATTTGAAAATACTGAACTGAAGTAATGTAATGAAATAGGTTATAGGTTAAAGGTTTTCATGCCATCTAGTAGGTAATTTTTAAGCTCTCTGAAGGTGACATCACGATAATGACGCCTCAAATATTATTTATTGGAACTTCAATTTCAATTCGTGAGGTGGGTTTGGGTACCGCTGCTCCGGGAACCATTTATTGGATAACTAACACCCCTGCCATAGGTCACCCCAATTGGTTCGCTATGTTTGGTGATTTAGCGAGGGTGCTCCGGTTCATGGGGGTGAGGTTTGTCCAGATATTGGCGGCCGATGCGTCTGCCCCTGTGGCGGGCCGGATCGAGAGAGACTGGTTGAGGGAGGCCTTTTGACCTTTCCAGCCGGACTCTTTCGACCCATCGCCTTGCACCGCAGTTGGTGGGATGAATTCATTCATGGACACACTTACCGCCAGATTCCTACCCACCCCTTATACCTTTTTCCTTCCCATGACTTCCTATCCCTCTCTTCTGTAAATAAACCCTCCACACAGCATTCCCCAAGATGAAATAGGCACTGAGGGAAAATGTTTTCCTCAGGGCTTCCTGTGTGGATCTAATATAAAAAAGGAACAATCCGCTATTTACTTCTCTGATTTTCAGTTGCGTTTGTTGCGGCTGTTTTTGTTTTAAATATTTTTCACCAATGAATACTGAGCAATAGCCACTCAAGAATTTTCCCTTAGCGGAAGATTACTCAACTCTATTTCTCCATTACTTTTTGACATGGTGTTCATCGCTCATTAAGCAAAAAAAATATCTATTGAACTTTATTTATTTATTTATTTATTTATTTATTTATTTATTTGAACAAAAATACATACACATTATAAGAAAACTTTGACTGTCCAACTAAGAGATCTCCCGTTTTAGGACAGTCGAATTGCCTGGTTTAGTTCACATTAGGTAGTTAGTAAATACTAGTAAATGAATGAGGGCATAAGTGCTGATTACATTTGTATTTGTTAAATCTACAGTCAAGTGCAAGATTAAAAGCAATAAAACAATTAAATTTAATATTAATAGTAAAAAGCTACTGAGAAGAGTTACCAAGTACAAAAAATTTGAATGATAATATATTAAAGCTACAAAGAAAAAAATAAAAATAAGAACTCATTGGTTTGTGAAACAGAAAAATAAAAACTAAATCTTTCTTCGATGTACAATTTTTGATAGTACATAATATTTTACTCATAATTTAATTTTATCAATACTACAACTTTTAAAATATTTTTTGTACCTATTTTTGTAACCTAGTAACTTTTAGTTTGAAGATAACAATATAAAAAAATAAAGATAATATTATACAACCTATATTATACCAGCTAATTAGATGAGTACTTATAAGATTCTTATGGATTAACGTAAACCTGATAGTACATATTATTAGGTAAGTGAGTTTGTGTGAGCATGTGTTCGCTCTCGAGTCTCCCCATGTCCAGAAGCCAATTGCTAACCCATTTGCGCAGAGTGCTTGCACTTTTCAATTTCCATGCATCGGGTACGAGGTTGAACAATTTTGGCCCTAAGTAAGAGTATTGTCTTTGTGCATGTGATGTGTTGGTATTTGGTGGAACTACTGGATTCCTCCTTGCATGACGGGTGTTGTGGAGATGATCAATGGATGAATAGTGGTGTCGATGTTTTTGAGTATGTAGAATAGTTTTTCTTATGTAAAGTTGCCGTACGTCAAGAACTCGTAACTCTTCAAATAATAGATCACTGGGATACCTGAAAGGTTTCTTAAGGATGACCCTTAGAAGCGATTTTTGTGCTTTTGCTAAGGGATCAAGAATTGTTTTCGAACAGCCGCCCCAACCTAAGGATGCATATTCTAGCAAAGAATTACACATGGCATGGTACATTTGTTTCAGATCTTTTACGCAAAGAATATTTCTAACAGACATAAAAAGATGAGTAAGTTTTCTGATCTTTGTGGTGGTAGAGTCTATGTGTTCCTCCCATCTCAGAGATTTATCTATTATGATTCCTAGATATTTTATGCTATCGACACATTCTAAGTTATTGCAATTACAAGTGGTTAGGTCATTACAGTGGTGTATAATGATGTTGTGTGTTTCTTTTGGTTTTCCTGCTTGTGTTGCACTGAAACGGATGTATTTAGTTTTATCTAAGTTGAGTGTGAGGAGATTATTGTCTAGCCATTGCTTGACCTTGTTTAAACCTATTTCTGCTTTATTATGAACAATATTCCAGCTTTTGTCTTCATATAGTAAAACTGTATCATCGGCGAAGGTAATAATGTGGTCGGCAAAGGAACTGTTGCATAGTTCATTAATATATATGTTGAATAAGAGTGGTCCTAGAGTACTTCCTTGGGGTACACCGAATTTAATATTAGCTGGATCGCTTATAGTGTCGTTGATAAGTACTCTTTGGCTCCTGTTATCTAAATAGCTACACAACCATTTGAAGAGCTGACCTTGTATACCAATACGCTGTAATTTATTCAACAGAATTTTGTGAGAGATAGTGTCGAACGCTTTGGCTAGATCCAGGAAGAGAGCAATGCATTTTGTACCTCTATCGATGTTATTAGAGATAATTTTTGTTAAATTAGCAATGGCATTTTCAGTCCCTAAACCTGGACGGAAACCGTATTGTCTATTGGAAAGGATGTTATTGTTTTCTAGATATAGACTGAGCCGATTCTTAACAATTTTCTCAATAATTTTAGATACAGAATTGATCAAAGAAACCGGTCGGTAGTTGTTAATCTGAGATTTATCCCCATTTTTGTGCAGTAGAATAACATTTGATTGTTTTAAATTATTAGGGAAATTTCCAGAGTTAAAGCTCAGATTGCATATGAACGATATCGGTGATGCTATGACGGATTTAATATTTTTTAATAGATTTGATGAGACCTTATCAGGACCGCATGCATTGGATGACTTAAGCTCGTCAATTATTTTCATCACTTCGTGTGACGTAGTTCGAATGTTATCTATTTTGTGACGGAAACAACAGCCAGTTTGCTTCGCGAGATCTTTTTCAGTTGTGTTGTTTTTATCTAGGATTTTTTTTGCCAGTGTGTTTCCCACCGACGTGAAGTAGTTATTTGCAAAATTTGCCATCTTTTTTGGATCTGACGTAATAGTGTTATCAATGTACAGTGATTTGATATCGGAAGTTTTATTAGTTTTAGTTTTAGTTATATTACGGAATGCTTCCCATAGCAGTTTTGGCGTATAGTTATTTTCGTAAATAATTTTTTTAAAATAGCTTTCTTTAGTTGATACGATTAAATTTTTGCACAAGTTCCTATACTTTTTATAGCGAGTTTGTAATATTATATTATCTGGGCTCCTATTTGCCTTTTTGTGGAGTTGGTTCCGTTTGTGAATTGACTTAACTAGACCAGGAGTGATCCATGGCGTGATTTTTAATTGCTTATTAGGTATGAGTTTGTAACTCGTGTGTTTAAATATATAATCATGTAACTTTGAGATGAATTCCGTCATTGCTGAATCAGTATCCCTACAATAATTACTATTTTTATATAACTATAAAAATAGTAATTATTGTAGGGATACTGATTATAACATATATATAACTACAATAATTTACTATTTTTATTTTGAAGAGTTTCATTTTCCATGTGCATTTGTTGGTTATTTTTTTTATCTGCTACCCCCGGTTATCCATTTACTAATTTCAAAATAAAAAAAAAAAATAATAAATAACAACAACGTTTCTAATAAATTCGAAATTAACGGGATATACACTTCAGAATGTAATGATTGTGACGTACACTATGTAGATATGACCACAAGAAATTTTAAAATTAGAATCAGGGAACATGAACTCTGTTTGCAAAATAATAACTATTTCAGTTTGCTAATCATTTAATTCGAAATAAACGGGATATACACTTTAGAATGTAATGATTGTGACGCACACTATGTAGATATGACCACAAGAAATTTTAAAATTAGAATCAGGGAACGTGAACTCTGTTTACGAAGTGATAACTATTCCAGTTTGCTAATCATTTAATAGAGACAGGCCATAGCTTCAACAAGGAAAAAACCAAATTTAAATATTTAATATAAATATATGCTTATATAATTTGTGTGCTTTAGAAACCTTAGAATTAAACAAAAAAATTAAATCAAAAATTAATTTTGTTGACAAGATAATAGCACCCTATAAATCACCATTACTGGCAATGTTCCCATGTTATATTGATTCCTCTCACCGTTTTCTTCCTCCCCCAAAATCACCTGTACTTGTTTAAATTTTAAGTTGGTTTTAAGTTTGCTAGTGAATGTCACTGATGTGTCGAAACCGGTAGCAGATAATTAAAAAAAAAAATTAACCAACATATATGTTTTTAGGTTTTCACGGCCAAAAAGTATTTTTGTTATTTTTTTTTTTTTTTTGGGGTGTTATGCCGTGTTTCGCTACCTTCTTTAGCCAACGTTTCGGACAGCGTTACAGTGTCCATCATCAGGGCAGATGAGTGCCCTGATGATGGACACTGTAACGCTGCTCATCTGCCCTGATGATGCCACTGTAACGCTGTCCGAAACGTTGGCTAAAGAAGGAGGTAGCGAAACACGGCATAACACCCCAAAAAAAATAACAAAAATTAACCAACATATGTACATGAAAAATAAAACTCTTCAAAACAAAATGACTAGAACTTGTTACAAAGCTAATGCCCAAGAAATACAAAAAAATAATATACTCGTCTATGCAGAATGTGATTAGAATGAATGTGTGATTTTTGATACGTGGCGGACTGATCAAAAGCATCGGGTTCAACCCTCTGCTAGCGCTAGCTAAATCTTCCTTTATTAGACGAGCAACATTTTCCGCTATTAACGCTGCAAGAAGAGGTTGAATTCTATTACAGTCATTTGTGTCCAAAGCATCCTTTAAAAAAAAAATTGGTTGTCTGCAAATTCGGTTAACGGACGATAATTTTACGCGATAACGTCACGAGCCGAACGCTTAGGCCGATCGTGCCTCTCTATCGCTTGTTCCGCGCTCTCGCTGAACGCTTAGGCTGAACGCTTGTTCCGCGCCCTCGCTTGTACGCCCGGCTCAGGCGGAACGTGACATCGTGACAATGAGTCATGCTTTTTCGTGAATGCGGCCGGCGTTCATCGATTTATAAGCCGTTATCACGTCAAAAACTGGTTTTCTGTAAAGTCGGTTTACGGACGATAATTTTATGTGATAAGAAAACATTTATGAAAAATTGCATTGATGCGTCATAAGCCGAACGCTTAGGCCGATCGTGCCTCTCTATCGCTTGTTCCACGTTCTCACTTGCACGCTCGGCTCAGGCGGAACGTGACAATGAGTCATGCTTTTTCGTGCATGCAGGCGGCGTTCATCGATTTATAAGACGTTATCACGTCAATATGTATTTTAATTTGCCTTTGGTGTATTTGCGGTGACATCCGCTTTGTGCGTTCCATTTCGATATCAGCTTTTATATATCCGCAGAATAATGATTGACGACACTATCGGGCAAAACAACCCCCGCCCCTATTCCCTTGACAGAGAGAGAGTAGGCTTTAAATTCGCCGTGTATTGCCTCCAGATAGAGCTGGCATTATTGCATTTATAAAGTTTTTTCGCCTAGATTGTCTCCATTTTACGAGTCCGCATATCGCGTGACGGTCGTATCGCCTCTTTTATGACGAGACTCGGCACAGGACACCCGCAACCCGCATACGTGCCCCCGCCTCCCAATATTGGCGAAAATGTTTATGGGAAATGGGTTGCGATAAATTATTGCATTAAATGTTTATGCAATGCAGGCACGATTGCAATCTACAGAATGCGACGCTCGTTTGGTATGGTCGATGTATTGGCTATTAATTTTGCGCTTCTATGACAAAACAAAATAGTGTCAACACACAACAATACACTTAACCTAACTCACCAAACCGAAACTCTCCTAACCTAACCTATCTTATTCTATTTAGTCAGTTTTCTGTTTAATTCATTTATCTACTTGTGTATTTTGATTAGGTAGAAAATACCCCACACTTACTCTTTACGACCCTCAAATCAAATTCTTGTGAAAGTGTGACGATTTCTAAGATTCAATCGAAGATCGCTTTAAAATAGAAATTGCAGGTAAACTAATCAAGCATTGAGCCGTTAATGAATTTAATTGCTTTGCAATCTACGAAATACAAAATGTACACATGAAAACCACGTATACAAAAACGAAAAAAATTACACGAACACTATCCAAGACGACATAATAAATTCAACAGTTAAGACTGAAAGTGGTAAGAGAAGCGTAGGCCATGAGGGTATACACGTTTACAATATTCTTCACGATATCGTGAAAACGAAGAATGGAATAAATAAATGAAAAAAAATTAAATAAATAATTAATAAATTAAACTGTTCAAGCTTTAGATAAGTGAATATAATTATTGTAATATCTTCAATGTTCTCTCCAGAGATATTAGTTATTTATAAGTACTGGGACCGGTGTTCTCCAGTACCACAGAACGCTTACAAAACACTTGGGCTCTTTAGATCAAGGTTTATTGACGTATCGTAATTTATAATTATACTTCGGAGTGTGACCGGACAACTCGGAATGAATTCATCTCAACACCTCCTTTGAAAAGTCATTAAAAATGATGAAAAAAATTGGTTAAATAGGTTACGTTATGTTAGTTTATGGGTTATTTAAAAAAAAAATCATAGCTTTTAATGAATTTTGTAAGGGGTTTTGAGTTGATTCTGGGTTGTCTGGAACTTTTGGAGAACTAATGTCCTTCGAACAAATTATAATGACTGCACATCTACCTTCGGCACAACTCGGAAACGAGACCAGGTGACCATAGACAGGTGACCATAGACAAGATAATGTGGGAACTTAACCGTAGACTAATATGATATATTACAATTATAATGCCTTTTTATTGTGGAACAGGATAAGATATTATGTATTATTGTTGTTATATCTATTAATGTTATAAAACTCTGAATTGTGTAGTTTGAAAGCGAGATATTTATATTTCTTTAACTATGATAAATAATAAAAAATGAAATAAAAAGATTAACTTATAAATCAAAGAAACTCGTCGTTACTTGCGTGTTCAGATGAGTTTCTTTAATTTCTCACAGTTGTAATAAACATGATTCATAATGCATTGAAGGCAGTACAAGCACAATGTTGTGCGTTTTATTTCATTTATCTTTCACGGTTGAATGTCTGCCTTTAATTGTATAATAAAATGTTTCATTGCGGGAAAATATCGTACCGTATCGTTGGGTGATGAAAAATTATATTAACTTCCAAACAAAAGGTTGGATTCGTATATTATGTATAGGTACTAGAAATTATTGCATTTGATTTATGTTCCGAATATTTACTATCTAAGTTAAAATAAGATAAAAATATTTGATAGGTAAATCTTGAATTACAACTCGTAAGATAGAAAATTAAACCTCTAAAACTTTTACAAACTTTTGATTTATTTCATCGAACATGTCGTCAAAATTTCTAGAAGTTTGGGATACCTCTTTTCATTGTTTTATCCAAGTTCTTTAAGGGGTTATACAAAAATCGGCTTTTATTGCATTTTCGTAATGTACATATATTTAAGTACACATACAGAAAATTTCAAGTCAATCCGGCGATTATTTTCGAAGTTACATGCATATTTGCAAAGGCGTGTCAGAGCGTTTGAAAGCTCGTAGGAGGCCAAACTTAGAACGCGTTTTTCTCAAAACTGTGTTTTTAAAGTCGGTGACCAAGATTTCTCGGAAACGGCTGAACCGATCAGTCTCAAATTTTAACACAAGCTTCTTAAGTTTATTTTTTGTAATTAATCGAAGGTTCCTTCTCACCGATAAATATTTTTTTTTTTAAACAATTTATTATCTTAGGTCAAAATTTTGATCAAAAACGATTATTTTTGAGCCATTTTGTCAAAAAAAATATTTTGCTTATTCCTTCGACAAATTAGAAGATTCCATGTTACTTAAACGAGATCCGTTTGTTTTTTTTATTATTTTAAATGATCCACTAGAGATATGGTTAACACAGCAAAATGCCTTTTTGGGAAGAGCTCCTGAAAATCAGCTTAGCAACTTTCAAAATGATTATTTTTACAAATACAAATATGTTAAAATAGAGTTAAAAGTTACCATAACATGTGTAAAAAATTTTACATTAATAAATTTAGAAGTCTTCTCAGGAAAAAATCTTGAAAATAGCTTTTTTAGGACCTCCTGACTGTATAACCCCTTAGTGTAATTCTGGGCTACACATACTGCCTGGTTGTTTTATAGATGCATTTATAATATTTGTAGCATTATCACTCTCCAGTTATAAATAAATAATAAATAACATCTTCAATCTTTGCAAATTAACTTTGTGGCGTTATTTTAATTAAATGAAACAAATCACTATTAACATCCCTTATTTAATGAAATTATATATATATATTTGAAAAACCAAGTTTTCTTTGTCGGGATAAGATAAAAATTCATGTTAATTTCTAGTTATTTGATCAAAATAAAGACATTTAAAAAAATTAAAATAATTTTTGAAATTTAAAAAAATTAAAATGTCGCTTAATGTAGAATACTTTTTAAGTATTATTATGTAAAATGATCATTATTATATGTATTAATATATATTCATTTTAATCTTATCCTGACGAAGAAACCTTTGGTTTTGAAACATGTAGATAATTTTGATTAAATTAAATGTAGATAATTTTGATTAAATTAAATGTAGATAATTTTGATTAAATTAAATGTAGATTTATTTTTTCCGACGTATAGGCAGGTTAAAGCAATCCCACGTCCCAGAGAGAGTATAAATACATAATACAATACAAGTGATAACACAAATTTAGTAGATTTAAAAATAGAGTAATGTAAAAAGAAAAAATAATAAATTGACAATATAAATTAAAGTAAATAAAGAAACGTCATCGATTTATCTTTTCTTTATCGCTATTCATCCATCGGATTGAAGATTATTGTTTCAATACTCGAACCTGTACTCTGACGGGATTCCATGATGAGGACATTTGTGGAGTTATTGATTCTTTCCCTCATTCCTTCAACCCCTGTTCTCATTAGGGCTGCAAATCCGGAAACTCATCCTTCCGTGAACATAAAGGAGAGTAATGAAAAGTCGTGTTGTATCAGTAAAATATGCAATGTTTTTAGGCTTCTTGTGTCGCTTTCATTCCTCAACGAATGTTAGAGATGTGATAAGTGTGGCGTTCTGACTTTAATAGCGAAGAAACAGCAAATAAATAAATGTACCATCGCGTGCTACAGTTTCTATTATTTACTATTTTCACACATAAATTATAAGCGACTAGTTCTAGGAAGGCATTCGAAACCAGTCCAGTTTCTTCGGAGGAGTTTGTTCGCAGAACCGGTGTTACTACGCTAAGGGCCTGCCCTGGAACCACTGCCCGTAAAGGCATAGCAGCGAGAGCTCCGCTGTAATCTTCTCCCTCTTTCTCATTATCGATGCATTTATAGAAAGAGAGGTTATGCTGGAGTTCTCAGCGGCAGGACCATGCTGCTGGGTGGCCTTTAATGCAACTTGAAGCTTTTGAGACCGAGGCAGTATGTTCTTTTCTATTAATTATTTTGAATTTATTTATTTTGAATTTGAATTGCACGCCCAGCTGGGCTTTTAAGACAAGAGGAATAATGCTTTTGAATGAAATTTCTAATTAATCTTTAAATATTTTTTTTATATATCTATCTTCCTGAATGTTGAGATGGTTGAATAAGAAATCATGTGTTCTAAATAGATGATCAATCTGTCCTTCAATAATTTAAAAAAAATAATAATTTAAAACATTATTACGTAGTCTGCTCGCTTATGATTAAATTGCTGAATATTAATTAACATCGAGTCTCTGTTGCCCCAAACCAGTGGATCTATGGCAATCCCATTAGTGGAAAGTTGAGAGGCGGAAGGAAGTGGGGTTGTGGAAGGAGAAGAGAACCTTAAAATAAATCTTAACGTTTTCGTTAACTAGAGGCGATTCCAGTTCTAAATGAGGATAGGTAATTGTCCTTAACCCTAATATTTATGTATTTACGGACAAATAGTCCATTAATAATATAACAATAATACGAATAAAAAAATGAGATGACAATGAAAGGAAAGTGCATATAAATGAAGAGCATTGACAAATTATAATATAAAAGAACATATAGAAGACAACTACAAGTCAAAGCTTGAAGATGGATTTAAAAGACTTTAAAAATTACACATTTCGTATCGACTGCCGAAAGTCATTTAGGCTAACACCAAAAAATTCAATGCTTTGACTTGCGTTAACAAGTCTCGACATTCTGGATAAAGGGGAATGATATCCATAATTAGTAGAATGTAAATTGAGGAGCAGCAATTCATTATTTCGGAGTCTCCGGGAAGGGATGTAAAACGGGATGAGTTGTAACAAAGCAGGTGTGTCAGTAATACTGTTGATAATTTTGAATATGCATATTAGATCAGTGTCCTTTCTACGCTTTTCTAAAGAAGATATGTTTAAAGTTTGTTCAATATTCGTTTGTTTAATATGAACTTTAAGTATACTGCGATTCCAGTTCTCTCAGAAGACAGCGAAAAAGTTATCGATTTTAAGGCTAAGGGCAATTCCTTATCTTTAAGTAGAAATGGAATCGCCCCTAAGTTAATATTTGCGTCGATCTTGTCACTAAACAAAGCAAATGAGCGCAACGAGGTGATAAAGTGCTGAACGTGTTTGTCTTTATTCCAAAAAATATAAATTTTAAATCATGTTATTTAACCCATTTATTAAATCGTAATGCAACAGTTTTCAGGTCCAGTTAAGTTGATAAGTCTTCCGTGGTTCAGACGGCAGCTTCCATTCATGTAATCTCAAAACCAAAATAATTCCCCGGCCACACGGAATAAGCCGCCTGTTTAACTCAAAACTATTCCACCGGTGTAAGAGGCATCCAGTAGCGGTTTCAGGAAGACGAAATGTATTTGTGCATTTGCACATTTTGTTTTCTATTTCTCTTTGATAGGGTGAAATCGCCTGTTTTAACGTCACCCGCGGATAAAGGTGCAAAACCCACCATTTTCTGTCTACAAATATTAGTGTTGAATATTGAGAAAGGTATCTATTATATATATATTATCATAATATTTGTTTTTAGGGTTATTTTAAAACACAATTACACGAAAAATCACGAAAATGTTCGACCGGAATTTTTCCAGCGAATCTGAAGTAGCAATTTTTTTCGTTTGCGAAATAATAATTTCCGCGTCTGTTTCTTGAGGTGACCGGACAACTCAACGATGTGCAACTTCATCTTTGAACACTCATTTTGAAAGTCATTAAAAATGAGAAAAAAAAGTTATTTTATGGGTCACCTTTAAAATTTTTTTCATCCCTTTTCAAAGGGGTTTTGAAATGCCACTTTGTGGTGTTGTCCTGAAACCGTTTCTTGGAATTAATTTGAAAATAAAATAACAACTGGTTTTGGAAAATGGAGTGTTTGGTATGAATGCAATTGAAGATAAATATTGTTATACACTTTTTCTTAATTTTAAACATTATTATGTTCTTATTTTAATAAAGCGGTCTGAAAATTATTTTAGAGCATTATTCACTGAAAATTATTTTAGAGCATTACTCACTGAAAATTATTTTAGAGCCCAGATAAAAGTAAAAATTGGTTTTTATATTTTAATGTTTTCCATCTAAAATAATAAACTACGTAAAAAAAAACATCAAGAAACATTGAATACGAATATTCGTAAATGTAACACTTAAATCGGGTCGCTGTTTCAGACGCAGTCAGTCAACCGTCGGATTTTTTTAACATTATTCCCGAAAGGAAGAAGAGGAAAAAGAGGGAAGGAAAAGGCTTATACTCTTTTACCCTTTTGAATAGAATCTGGGTATCAATGTGTTCAAGAGCGAGTAACATATGAATCCATCCCTCCCACTGCGGAGCAGGGCGATTGGTCGAGAAAGTCCGGCTAGAGGTCGAAAGGTCTCACTCAACCAGCCTCTCCCGATTAGGCCCACCGCACAGTGGGCAAAAGCCACCGCCAAGACCCAGACAAACCTCACCCATGAACCAGTGCACCCCAGCTAAGTCATTAAACGTAGAGAACCTCTTGGGGTGACCTACGACAAGGGTGTTTGTTATCCAACAAATGGTTCCTAGGGCGACGGTATCCATACCCGCCTACCAAATTGTAAACTGCTGGGAAATAGAACAGGATGAAGTGGCGTGTTTGATGGACCTGTACATTTTACATATGTGTTTTCAAACAAACATGGTATTTGAGTATCTATCTTTAAAGATTTTGTAAGGATTTTAATTTAAAAAAAAAAACTTTTAAGATCACAATGTAAATTCGGAAGTTTGTGATGTCTAAGAGGTTATTTTTAGTAACCGGTATTAGGAGTACATAATATTGAGGGTTGAGTGAAATGTTCGTTTGCGAACAATTTGTTTAGTATAATCCTTTAATTGTTATTGTCTATAAATCAAACGTGGGGGCAGACAGGCTGGCGACAAATCAATGGGCCGATTCATATTTGAATATCATCAGCAATATTTGTTCAGGATTCATTATTATTTGTCCAACAGTGCCCGCAAACGGGAAATGCGGAGTTCGCACAAAAAACTGCCTCGATTCTGTTTTCCATTTTGATATAGACAGATTCACATTCACATATTTTACGAAACGTGACCAATGTGTGTCCGTACGTGGGTGTTCACGGCTATATCGTCAATGTAGATGTATATATATGTATATACGAGATGTACATATATGTATGTACGAGATGTATACGAGATGTACATATATGTATACATCTGGAACATGCTGATAATATTTAGTTTTCTTGGAAACGTGGGAGTTATTTTTCTTTCATTTGGTTAATTTCACTGACATGTTATTTTAACTAAATTTGACACTATTTGTCAGTATGTGACAATTTGTATCACCGGTTAAGACAGTAGTTATTAAGAATTTATCTCTCATTTAATTTTGGTTAGTTATTTTATCTTTAATTGCCATATTTTTTCACCTTTTCACTTCCTACCGTCATTTTAGAAAATATTACTCTCTCACAACTTTCCACTGCATAACACACATATGCTTATGTAAAGTCTCTCTGTAGTCCACTACAGAGATATTACTCTGTAGTCCACTGCAAAGATATTACTCTGTAGTCCACCACATTGTATTAAATACATTTTTTATTACTACTACTGGCCAGTACCTCAGTACTATTTCTGTTTGATTGAAACTTATATTTTGTTGATTATTGTTTTTATGTACAAATTTGGTTAAAGAGGACACACGTCCCCGTAAAGCTCTCGCAAAATAATAATGACTTACCTGTCTATGTTCAGCTATTTTCGATAAACGTACCTACTAACCCCACCCTGTAAAATGTATATACAGGGTGTAACGCCACGTACGCGAAGGATTTTAACCGGCGATTCATGAGCATATTTGGAGTAAAAAATGTAGAAGTCGTTTTGCCGTCCGATTATATATTTTTTCAAGTAAAAACAGTAAAAATATTTTTCCATCACACGAGGTAACTACGTAGTCGGGTTCGTTAACTCCATCTTTCGTTCCAGTAGCACGGTAACACACAAAATAGCTCGGTATCACGTCATCCCGTCGCGATTTGTAGGAGTGGGATCAGTGGCGAATTGAGCGTGATTGAAAAATATGTTTTTTTGTTTTTAAAAGAAAAAAAATGATTGGACAGCAAAACGTTTAATTTAATTTTTGTTCTTCAAACATGATCAGGTATCGCTGGTTAAAATCATTCGGATAAGTGATTCACCAGATATTTCATAGAGACAATTTATTGGTCATTTTATCTATGAAATTTTTGTTGCTAAAATAATAAAAAATATATCAACTTTAAACTTTTTATTTAGGCACAAAATAAGCTGTGCAAATATTGTTTCCCCTGTAAAAAATAAGTTTAATTAATATAAATTTCTAGTAGTTCGAAATGTTATTTTTCAACGCGCTACAGCAAATCAAGCAAGTAGAAGAAATAGGCGAATGCTTTTAATGAACGAGCAGCGTAACTCATAAGACAAAAGAACTCATTGTAACTCATCATTTATAAATATTTAAATCCTTTCTAAAGACCTTCTGTGAAAGAACTTGAACTAATCTTTGATAAAATTAAAGAATGTTTTGTAGAAATTGTTGACAATTACATTTACAGTAGTTAACAGAGCGATTTTTCGAAGCAATATAGCTTCAATCAAGATCAGAGTCGGAATATTATACAATCTATACACAACTTTTAAAATAACTTCTTTTCACCCCTGCGAAGATTTCTGGATTATTACAACCACATGACAATACGTCTGAAAAGTCTTTTAATCATTACAAAAACTCTCGCGAAACTGTCAAAAATATCACAATTAATGTTGGTACTATTTTATCTTTAATCGCCTTATTTTTTCACTTCCTACCTTGACATTTGACATTTTGCAAAACAATGATTGTTCAATCAAAATTCAATTTTCGAAACTTTAAATTAATGATTTTATTTGAAGTACTCACCTAATACTTTGAATCGAATCAAGACTTATAGATTTTTTAAATAAGTATCTATGTTAGGTACCAAATTTGATTGATCAATTTTCGAATTAACTCTTTATCAAGTTTCAAGTCAAAACGGTGCTAAAGAAGTTTTCACTTCAAAAACGCTTTCTTCGTTTGAATGGCATTCAACGCATGCCGGGTACTCGCTAGTACAGTATAAGGATCACCAACTTTACGAATTTGCGTGGAAAATTCCTTCCTAATCTGCGATAAAACGGATGAGTGTGTATTATACCTGAAGCAGAGAGTGAGGGGGGAGTGAGCTGGCTTGGAGCACATGCAGCCCAACACACAAGAGCTAATAAGAAAGCATAAGTTACGAACAGGAGGCGATCAAAGAAGATATAACCGAATGAGTGGATTTGTCTAGACTCTGTGCAGGCGTGCGGTACGTGCCAAGGGGGAGTCAACCGTAAGACGTCACCATGTGAAAACTCATTCCGGTAGAAAATGTGGACACTGGACAAGAAATCTACAATATTGGCATTGTAATGTATTTTGTGACGTTGCGGCCCCGACCGATTACTTTTTTTTGTTTTTATCTAATTTATACATCATCAATTTTAATTCCTCTTTGAACAAATTAGTTATGCGACGATGATGTTTTTTTTCATAATTCACAAATTATCAATTTATATGTAGAGTTGTGAGAGAATATTGTTGTCTTAAATGATGGTAGGAAGTCAATAAATAATTACGAGTAATTTGCAGAGTATTAGTTATTGAAAACTGTCATTTACCATTTTAAGTAATATGTGTTAAGGTGCAAATCACCCCGTTCGCTGCAAACTGTTGATTGAGAAAAACTGTAGAACTGTCAACACAATCAAATTAGAGATAAATTCTTAATAATTGCTGTCGTAAGAGTTGATATAAATTGACAAATATAGAAGTAGGGTCAAATTTGGTTAAAATAATTTGTGTGAAATTAACCAAATGAAAGAAAAAAAGGACATTTATGAAACATATTTGTAACACAAAATCAGTTGATGAATATACATTTTTGATTAAATGATCTAGACGTCCTGGACCAGGGGTCGGCAGTTTGTCAAATGAAGAGCCAATTTGTCAAAGAAATAGGATAAGAAACAGATAAAGAAACAGTACTGTGATAATAATGTGGTGGAACGATAATTACGATTTGCTTTGTGTTATCTACATTATTTTTGTAATATCACACTTCTGCCCGTTTAAATGTTTCTATAAACAGACTCGCGCATAGATTCCTTATTAAATTAAAACCAGTTTTGTGTTCGGAATGCAAAAAAATAATCGTTCGGCGGCTCCATCTCATAAGGCTGGTTGAGTAGAGGTGAAATTGCAATTGATGTCTGAAGAGCCGCAGACGCCTATGCAAAGAGCCGCATGCGGCTCCCGAGCCGCGAATTCCGATCCTTGTCCTAGACCATTCATATTAAATTAAACACAAAAACATGTTTGTAAATAAAAAAATATTTGAACATAATTTGATCAACAATAATTTGATTATGATCATAATGATCATAATTTGAACCAATTTTCATTCATGTTTCATTCAAAATATTGTGGTATTCTTTCGAACGTGTTTCTATTTGCTTCTATTATATTCTTTCTTCTTTTTCTATTTGTTTCTATTTACTCTCCTATTAACTACAATGAGCCTGACACAACCTATTCCGTGACTCTGCAGATTTAATGAACCGAACCAAGGATAAGAGTGCTTATTTTGACCTACTCTCGGTTTTATTTATGTTCTTTCTACTTCTTCGTAAGTAAGAAATCCTCCTAAGTATTTCCCACCTATTCTGCCTTTGCTTAATGTGCTTACAGTCCCTAAATTATGGTAATTCCAAGTCTCTCAATTGTCGATTGCTTATCTCAAGTGTTGAACGCAACACGCTTCGTGGGTGGGGGAGGGGGAGTTTCTTCGCTTGAGGGGGCTGAAAGTTGTTTCGGGGGGGCGCGGCTTCCCACCCATTTTCCACTCTCTCCCCCATTCCCCCCATCTCCCCACCCGGAGCCATCGATCAACCTTGATACACGACGCGTAATAGAGTTTCCTTTTTCAATTTTTCCTTCACCTAATCCCGTGATTGCCCGTGAAATATTCTCTCGCAAAACGCGCACCGCTGAGGGGGCCCAAGGCAAATTGACGTGCACGGAATTTAATACCCTCCCGAAAATAAAGCAATCCCGAAAACTAACTTTGCCCTTAGACCTGGAACCGTATTATAATAAACATATGCCTAATTTCCCTGGAGAAAATCTAAATATTACATGTAGTCAAAATGGTCTAACTGTCTAGAAAGTATACAGGGTACCTACTTGCGAAAATCACGATGAAAATGTTATACCTATACACAAATTCTGTTTTACTACAATTTTATAAAACCACAAATATATATATACACAGACCATTTTTACGCCTACCGGCTTCCCTTTTATGTACCTAAACTTCAATAGAGCAGTAAATAAGGAAATTAACTACATTTTTTTCATGTAGTGTTTTTCAATAATGTCAAACCAAAAAGTGATTTAATTCCAAAAATTTAATTTCTAAAATAATTGTTTCCTTCTTTGTTTATTCGTCTATCTTGACAGTCATTATTTGAGCGTTCAAAACGATCAATGGTGTATCTATTTACAAAACGTTAACATTCAATTAAATATACGTTTTCTCTCCAGCTTGTATTTAATGCTTGGGATGTAGGAAGTAGGAAGTTCTAAGCTACTTCCGCAAGTCAGAAAATCGGTCCTTTTGTTTCCCTGGGCGAAGTTACACCCCCGGAATTATGGTATGATGAACGACCGAAGTCACCGATGGAATCAGTCGTGTCAATCTCGTTCATTCCTCAGCTATCTAGAAGTAGAAGTTTAGTTCTGACGGCGGTATAGAATGACTGAGAAAGCGGAGAGCACACTCCATTAAAGCGCGGCTTTTACGACGGATCCTTCAACTTCGGACAAGATTCTTGATACCTCTCCTATTGTGTCCTCCCGTCACTGACAAAACCATCTCTCACCATCTCCTCGAAATGTGCAAAATTTCAAAAGGGTTTTTTATTTGGATTTCTTTTCGCGAGAATTTGGCATCTAAGGCCCAGTTTTTCAGTTGCTTCTAAAGCTCGGATTTAGCCTCCGCATCCCGAATTTCTACCGATTTATAACATACTTCTCTTGAACACTTTAAGCTTTTAAGTTTCTAAAAAAATGTATGTTATTTTTTACTATAAATATCTGGTTCATTTGTAGAGCCAAAATGGTAATTATATGCAATTCTCTCGATAGAAAAAAATACATAGTATGCTCCGAAGATTATTAAAAATTTATTTGGTTATTTTATATTTTTTTTACGTTAACTCCACTTAGTAGGCCCTGAGGAAAATAATTTCCCTCAGAGCCTATGTCGTCTTAGGGGGTACGGTGTGGAGGGTTTAAGGAAAGGAAGGAGAGGATGTTCTGGGAAGGAAAAAGGTATGATAGGTGGGTAGGGATATGGGGGGTCAATGTCTAGGAATGACAGGCGCATGACGGTGCGCATCCTCCAATTTCGGTGCAGGGCGAGGGGTTGAGAGAGTCCTGCTGGAAAAGTCAAAAGGCTTCCTCAACCAGTCTTTTGATCCAGCAGGTGGGCAGACGCATCTGCCGCCGACTCGGAAACCCTGTGAACAAGGGCACCCCTTCGTTCTTGAGTTCTTGAGTTCAACAGCTTGGCTGTGGAACGATTTGTCGGCCTCTGTGTTTCCTCCCTCCTACAACATGGGTCTCTTCAAGAGGAGTTAATGTAAAAAAAAACCCCTGGAGTGACCCTATGATAGAGGTGTTTGTTATCCAATGAATGGTTCCCGGGGCGGCGGTGCCCATACCCGTCTCGGGCTATATTTTGGTATTTTGGATATTTTGGTGGTAAGTTTTGTTCAATTAACAATTTATGGGTATGAAAAAATTCGCAGTGTATCTTTAAATGCAACATAAGGATTTGTCGAGAGACTTTCGTTCTATTTTACACGGGTCGTGTTTTATTTAATATTTTCACAACTTTTCCTTAATTATTATCATTTTTAATATGAGCGCCCTCCCTCTAACATTCGTATTAACATACCTCCCCTTCAAACCATCTTCTACTTTTTGAACGCTTACTACAGAGCCTGAAGAATGAGTGTTTCACTCATGACTCAAAGCCGCTAGGTTACAAGTATTTCATTGAATGTTGGAATTACTTTCTAGACGGGTCGGCGCCAGCAGTGACGCATCTCGCATCTGTCACATTTGACATTGTAGACATTAGTTTGCGTAAACTTTGATTTCATATATTATTTGATATTAAGCCATTCATGTGTAATAATCAGCATGGGCTTAGAATTTGTAATACGTATAGAAGAAAATAACAGAATACTCGTAAATTTTAAACAAGTAACCTGCGTCAGCAATGTTTCAAATTTTTTTTACAATTTGGTTTTGTGTAGTGTCGCCTTGCATCGTGAAGCACGTACCCTTGCTAATAACATAGATCATAATTACTAGCATTCACATTAAGCCGAGCTTTAGACGCGACCGGAAAACTGGGCCTAAGTGGGAGTTTTGTTAATGAAGTTTTCAAGCGCGTGAAAAAAACTCTGCTTTTCAGAGAGTTATGATCCTGCCACTGAAAGCTCTGTTATATCATCTCTTTCTATTACATGTATCGTTCACGAGAAAGAGGGAGAGTTACAGCTGAGTTATCAAGCGGTACGTTATACGTTTATTTATCAACGTTTCCCCTTTTTGAAACTCGCATTTATTACAGTGTGAATATTTTTAAAGTAAGAATTGCGAGTAAATTTCTGGGACATAATATCACATAAACCGGGACAAGTATACAATGTAAATTCTCAGCTTGGCGCGATAATGGCATTTTGAAATGAGTTCAGCGTTGATAAATAATTGTTCCTCCAAACAATATTATCGCGTAGAGTATTGTAACAGCATTAAACATGTGACTTGTCGTTTATTAGTTGTGAAGTCACAATACCTGTGTCGGTAGACAACGTGATAAGTAGGTATTCATTCGCTTAAGTCGTGAAATTATTTGCACACATTATCTGGATGTTTTCATTGTTAAAAAAACACTTGATTTGTGTTTTCCTATTATCTTAGTTTTAACACCAATTTCACTTTTATGTTAGTGTTCGGAAGTACGCCATACGGATGCGAATTGTGAATGAAAATATTCTTCCGGTAACAAAGTCGTTAGGTATATGAAAAACACGTCGCTGTTTGTGAAAATACAACCAAATTTGTTTTGCGGCTGCGTTTTATATTACAGTATAATATTAAAGAGGGTGAACATAATTTTCTTATTTTTTTTAAAGATTTTTAAGAGCTCTTGAGGTGACAGTATCATTAACATTTGTTTAAGAGGAAACCGCAAGCTAAAAATATGTTTTTTTTTTTTTTTTTTACATTAACTCCACACAGGAGGCCCTGAGGAAAAAATAATTTCCCTCAGGGCCTATATCATCTTTGAGGATGCTGTGTGGAGGGTGTTTTTGAGGAGAGGAAGGAGTGAACATGGGTCTTGAAGAGACCCAAATTGTAGGAGGGAGGAAACACAGAGGCCGGCAAATCGTTCCACAGCCGAGCTGTTGAACTCAAGAACGAGTCGTAGAAACGACCCGTTCTCATGTGACTAATGTCAACCGTGTACAAATGTTGAGCGCGCGTTTGGCTTGTTTCCCGACTATGCACCGGTGCCGAGGGGATCAATGACGCTAGTTCCTCGGAGCATCTTCCATTGTAATACCGGTAGAACAAGGACAGCATTCCCACCTGGCGCCTGTGCTCTAAAGATTGCAATCCGTTAGTTAAATTAGGAGAATCTATCAAACGGACCGCCCGTTTCTGCACAGAGTCAAGGGTTTTTTTCAGGTATTTTGGGGCTCCAGACCAGAGGTGGCTGCTGGATGTTTATTCTTAGTGTGCCTTATGTCACCACGAATGAAGGTAATAGGTTTAAAATTCGCTTGGCAAAAACAGTCAAGAAACGCTCGATTTCATGCGCAAAAGTGGTTAATCTTAGCCACAATATTGTATTTTTTAAAAGTTGTTTCTTAAATGAACAGTGAGAGAAAAGAAAGATCAACGTCCGTTAAAGTTAATTTTGAGAAAAAGTTAATTGTATTCAAACTTAAAACTTATTATTTTAATGAAAACAAATAACTTTGTGTACACCACTATTTAATTAACAATATCAACATGTTTTTTTTTTAAAAGAATTAAAACACTTTGTATTTAAACCACGAATTTATTATTTTGTATATCTACCGGTTTCGCTTCGACCAAGCTTCATCAGGATATAATATAATAATAACTAACTACTAAGGCAGAGATATCGGTTATATATAAGTGGAATGACAGAGGGAGAAAGAAAATCACAAAAGAAAATAATTAGACAGAGACAAAATTAATATGCAAGGGATACAAAGGGTAAACAATTAGTGGGAGGGAGACAACAATGTACATTATACAGAAAGAGATAAATTATAATACAAAAGAACATAATTAGACGGGAGCAAATTAATTTAACAGAGGTACGATGAATATCAATTAGGGGGAAGGAGACAACAGTGTATATATGAGCATAAGTAAATGGGCAACAGTATTCAATAATATAATAAAAAGTCTGATGCATCTTACATTTTAACATAAAGAACAATATTTAGATATGGATGAAATAAATAATTAAGGGACTCAGAATAACAATATAACACAAACATAATATCATGGGGTGGGATGGATGGCCGGAAACAAGTTAAAGATAGGACTATAGGGTGTATTTTTTTGATTTGATAGATTAACTTGGTTATTGAGTAGGAATTCTGACTTATTTGTATTTAACGTTTTTCTAATCTCTAGAGCTTCTAAATCTTCTCACTTATATATAACCGATATCTCTGCCTTAGTAGTTAGTTATTATTATATTATATCCTGATGAAGCTTGGTCGAAGCGAAACCGGTAGATATACAAAATAATAAATTCGTGGTTTAAATACAAAGTGTTTTAATTCTTTTAAATATAATGTCTAACCACAAAGTAATTGCTTCTTACGAAAAAAAAAAAAAAAAAAAAAAAAAAAAAAAAAAAAAAAAAAAAAAAAAAAATATCAACATGTTTCGAAAACTATGTTTTCTTCTTCGTCAGGATAATAAGTTTTTACTTAAACTTCATACATTTTGGCATGATAACCCTAAAATTACATGGAAATTTTGTATATTTTTTTTATGCTTACAATAATTATTGTAGAAAACGTGAGATTTTGGGGAGACACAGAATTTTCGGTTCTTAATGCCTTTTTATGCAAACATAAGAATTGTAGGGGCTACTGTTTGCCCTTATAAGCAATTGGCGGGTAGGATCGATTTTGACTGTTATTTGACATATTGGTCGAGAAATAAACGGGCATTTTCTAGTAAAGAATGGAACTAATCTCTTGGCCCTTTTATTAAACATGTCTATTGAGCCGTCAATGATTTTGAATGATTTAAAGAATATTTTTGTCAAAGACAGATCATAGTCTTGGACAATGTTTTTTTTTCAACAAAGGAACATTGATTCCTCTATTAAATTTCGATGTTTTACTTAAACGCTCACGGTGGTGACAGTGATTTTTTCTTATTTTATTCGAGTATGCATGTCGCTGGCTTTCAAAAAAAGCTACCAGATGGCATTATTAACTTTTGCCCTGACTCAGACATTAATCTTTCTTTCCCTTTACCCTTCAAATGAGTTCATAAATTTCTAAAATTACATATTTTTTAGTAATTTACGCTTATATTTTTTATAAAGTAATTAATAATTTTATTTTAATTCTACTCAAGCGAAACAATAGAGAAAGCTTTAATTCATTCAAAGCGTATTTTTTAGTATTCATAATGTAAACCGATTCGTAGTAAAGATTGATCTAAAATAGTGTTACTTAGGGTGTACTCGAAAAAATGTGCATTTATCATTAAAAAATATATAACACCACTCAATAATACCAAGACGATGATTATTATTTATCAACGGTGGTTTATCGCATTTATAATGCATTAGATATCATTATTCCTCAGCAGTTAAAACATTTGCTTACTTAATAGCAAGTCTAGTATTATTATTGCCATACGAAAAGGCTTTTAATATTTATTTTCGTTTTGTTCAGTTTTTGTGCTGCTTTATTTCATTTTTGTATTTTTATTATCTAGCATTAATTATTTCGGTTATCTACTGTAGTCGACGTCTTCTCAATCAATATTTTAACAATATGAACAATTAGGTAGGTATTATAATATAAAATATTCATTCAGTCTTCCGGCACGAGCTGTGATAGGTGTATAAACGAACATAGGTATCGTGATATAAATAATTATTTTCTACCTTGATATTCTGTTTTTCGGTATTAAAAAATGCGGACCTAAAACTTTTTTATGAAAAATCCTAAAACTCCTGAAAATATACTGGACATCGCTGATTGTCTATATTTATTTTTTATTGAAAGATTTTTCAACTTCCAATTATTTGTGTGAATGAAATAAAATATCTCGTCCTCGAAATACATTATTTATTTTGTAGATACCCTTTTCAGTTGTTTAATAAATAAGTTATATTTTCTGGAAAATAGCGAAAATCGGAGGAAAAGCAACAGAACACCACCGAGGTTCACGTACAGGTACCTACCTAAAATCAACTTTGTTATTTAGGGAAGGGTGTTGTTGATTTACTTATGTATGAGAGGGGTGGTGTTGGTGAAAAGGGTTCATTTTATAATAGGATTGTCACTTCCGAAGCAACCATTTGTGGTATTTTAACCACACGGGTCAAGGACTCTCGATTTGATATTCCATTTATACTAGGGTAGGCCGTCAATGTATATATATTTTTCCCTGATAATAAATGTCATATTAAGCCTCAACAACTTCACGATTAATACGGGCAAAATTTGCGAACATTAAGATTCGATTTTTTGTACTTTTGTGATTTTTTCAAAATTATTTTTTACTATTCAACCGTATAATTTCGGATACGTATATGTATTTGGAGGTAGTATTCTAAAATTTAAAAAATAAGAATATTTCTTATATTTTCAGCAGGTTTCTTACATAGAACATATTTATATCACCTTTCTTACAATAGTTGATTGTGTTATATGGTCAACTAAGTTGATCGGGGGTTTTTTGCTTTCGTTTTTTTTTTTTTTAAATTTTAGATGGAGATAGCAGATTTAGGATAGTAATATTATTCTTAAATCGGTTCCTCACTGCTGAGGATCGTGACCCCTACTCCAACTTCCATGGTGGATAAGGCTTCTCCACTCCCCGCAGTTCTGCGCTGCGTGGAGAGCTGTGGACACCGACGTTCCGGACCCTTTTTCTGCCTTTGCCACTTTGCAGCGACTATAATGTTCTCCAAGTTTTGGAGTCCTCAGTTTGGCGATCAAGGTGTCCAAAGTATCTTAAAATACGTTGTGGGCAGATAGTTGAAAGCCTTTTGTGGATGCCTAGCTTTTCCGGAATGGACACATTTGACTGTCCTTTGGAATCATGAGCATTTTTTTCCAGCACCAAATTTCGAGGGCATCTATCCGCTTTCTTTCGTTGGTTCTTTATCTCTCTGAAAAATGGGGAAAATCAACGACCAGACGAGTCTCATTTTGGTGGTCTTCGTTA
The DNA here is from genome assembly GCA_936435175.1 of Glyphotaelius pellucidus. Classification (NCBI taxonomy): domain Eukaryota; kingdom Metazoa; phylum Arthropoda; class Insecta; order Trichoptera; family Limnephilidae; genus Glyphotaelius; species Glyphotaelius pellucidus. The sequence continues at coordinate 14,140,452 of OW386550.1, forward strand.
TGCCTCTGTCACTTCATATCTTTTGCATTTTACTCATGGTGTCTTTTTATTTTTTTTTTTCAATTAGGTTTCACAATCTCCTTCATCACTTATAGACGTCGTTATGTAGGTATATGAAGTCGTTCACCGTTTCTAAGTCTGAGAGAGCATAATTTTTTTTTTACAAAGGTGTTTGCTCTGTTGATCAGCATTACTTTTGTTTTGGCCTTGTTGATCAGTAGACCTAGATTAAGGTCTTCTTCCTCTATTTTAGCAAGGAGGTGGTTCATTTCTTCTTCAGAAGAGACGATAAGGATAGTATTATATACATGAATAAAACAATGATACGTGGGAAAAATACTTAATTAGAAAAATAATATCAAGTCAAAGCCTGAACATGGTTGGGGTCCATGATTTACGTTGTATTACTAGAAAATGAGTATTTTGTTTAACGTCTGACAAAATCATTTAATATTGCAAAAAAAATTCAATCTCTTGAGTTGGCACGTTTCGTATTCTGAACGAAGAATGGTAATTTAGGTATGGGTTCAGTACCAGTAATTATCCATTTCTGAGTCTACCGATTTGTTAATAGTATTTCTCTCTAAGTATGTACCTACTTACCTACTGACTCAGATGCACAGTTACCTCTTAATGTACATCAACTCGTAGTTGGAAAAAAAAATTATGCGAATACATCTCATAAGAGTCTCAGCTGCTCCCATCTGGAGCCAGTGAGACTTCGGCATCCCAAATTAGGGTATACCGTGAGGCTGAAGGTAGTGGAGAGGGGAAGAAGATGGAAAAGAGAATGGTGGGAAAGTACATGGCTATTCATATCTGGTCATCAAACACGGCTAAAGCCATTTCAAGCAATGCTTCAATTCTAAATGGTGGTCTTATTCCAGGGCAATACTGAGAGTATTCCACTCTGCAACGTGCCGCAAACATACTATATATTATTTTTAATGAATTAATTGTGAAATAACACAAATTTATCAAATAAAATTTATTTTCGCACGCCGGGATTCGATCGCGCGACCTTCGGATTGTCAGTCAAGAGCCTTACCCCTCGACCATGGAGGCCGTAGTCTAGGGGTAATACAGGTAAGGATAATATAGGATACTCATCTGGGGATAAAATTCATTTCGAACGAATGAATTGCACTAAGCGCATTTCCTTTGATCAGCGCTCATTTCCATTATCCACGGCGTTGTGGGTAGTCCTTTTAGTGTATTTCCGCCCAATTATGTTTCAGTCCGGTCCTTATGGAATTTTCCCCTTTTTGCAAGTACCGGTCATTGACCGCGTTACATAAGGGCGGTTCCTCTCGCCGCCCTCACCGCGCTCCCACCCCTCTTCCGCCCTTCCGACACAACGCCGCCCTAATTGGATTTGCGATTCATTTTTAATTTCAAACATTGTAATTTTGGCTCTGAAGGATATTGAAGGAATACTGATTGCGGCGAAGGAAGTTAATATCTCCCTCTGTGTGCGTTTGTGAGATTACGATAAAATACGAGAATTATTACGGAGGCTGGATAGCCGAAATTCTCAATTCATTAGCACCGAGTAAATTTGCATGTAAACGAATTTAAAGTGAGTGATTTTCGTTTCCTACCTACATGAAAAAGTGATTTTGTACAAAATTTAATTATTTTATTATGTTTGGGAGATCAACAGTTTACATTAATAACTGAGTTACAATAATTTTATTGTACCATTTACAGGTTTCCATATGGGTATTATATATAAGTGAAGTGATTTGAGAGATGAAAATGAAAAATTACATTACAAGAAATAGGGAGGGGTAGGATAGGGGGGGATCGGCTTAGTTGAGGTAAAGTAATACAAATAAAAATTTAATTAATTTTTTTTATTTTTTTTTATTTATTTATGTCTATTCTTGAATACACAATTTTACAATTGATTACAGAGGTTTACATAGGAGTACAAAAAAAACGTTGATTTTCAGTAGCAGTAAGCAAAAAGATTTTTTTTTTTTTTTTAAGTAGTATGTTGGGTGTAAGGTAGGTTTGAGAAGGTAAAACTTTGTGTGGGTAATATTGTATGTTTCGTGAACATCTCCCTAGGAGAACCTGTGCTGAGGTGTTGACGTGCTTATGATTAAGTGTGACAAGTATTTATGTGTGTTGTAGAAAATTTGTTATTTAATTATTATTTTTTTTTTTTATACATTTTATTATCGCATACACTGATTATTTAGAATGAAAAAATATGTATAAAATACAAATCCATATATATACATTTATGCACATGTTTATATTTATAGACATACATACATATAAAGTTGCACACACCTACACATATTTATTAATGTAAGTGTGTGTGTAGTAGGAACATTCATGAAAGACGTGTTTAATTGTTTTCTTTTACTTTTTGTAGTTTGGTCATGTTTGGTTAGGATTTATGATTTTTTGAATAAAGTGAATATCTTGATTTTTTATCCAGGTCGTAATATTTAATTAATATTTAATTAAATTTATTAATTTAATTTTATCCAGGTCGTTAATTTATGGGGTGGTGGTTGATTTTATGAATATCTACAGTTATTGTAAAGTATCGAGAGACCGCGCGTGTGATTTTAAGGAGTGTGGTGCTGCAGAGTTAAAAATGTCAAATTGTGTATAGTGTGTATTGAAAGTGAGTGATGCGCACGATAAATTTAGGAGTTCTGATTAGAATTAGTGTTGCACCGAGAGAGGCTAAGAATTATGTCTGATCTGGTTCATTTGTTGGGAACTCGTAGCTGGATTCGGTGTAAGAGTACTGGGCAATCTACGACGGATTGGATATTTTTTGTAGAAAGAGTACCTCACCCGAGCTTCTTCGATCTTCCAATGATAGTACATTGAAGTACGAGGCTGAATCTTGGTGATTTAAGTCGTGAAATACGCTAACGCTACGGAATCTCGTAGAAAACGAATTTGAACACTTTCCAGATCGTCCACATATGATTTGTATTGCGGGTTCCGAACTTATACGCGTATTCTAGTAAGCTGTGGACATTATGAATCCTAACATTTTCAAGGTTTTTGATTACTGAGTAGATATCGATATCAATATCAAAAATAAGCTTAAGAGTCCAAAGTTACTCCCAAATCTTTGACTTCTATTTTGTTGATAAATATTTAGCCGTTTAAACCATACTCATTGATTATGACATTTTTATTTCTTGTGAAATTCGCGACGAATCACTTTTTAACGACAATTTTACGTTGTGTACAGAAACGTTAAGACGGTTTAGATCCTCCTGCAAATCATTGCCTTGCAATGATGTCGAGTGTTTGATACTTTGTTTGACGTGCACATCATTTTTACACGGTTGGTATTTCTCAAATGAGAACGGATCATTAGACTTAATTTAGACTCATTAGACTCATTCTTGGAATGAAAGCTCGGCTCTGGAACCGTTTGCCGCTCTCTGTATTTCCTCCCTTCTACTACATAAGTCTCCCTTTCTTCAAAAAGACCCTCAACACAGCTTACCCAAAGATAACATGGGACCTGAGGGAAATTATTTTCCTTTAAACAATCGCCTTGGTAAAAGACCACCATTCAGAATTCAAACGTTGCTTGAAAAGGCGTTAACCTGTTTTGTGACTAGATCTGAATAGCCAGACACTTCCCAATATTCTTTTTCTACTTTCTTTCTTCACTATCTTCAGACGCATAATGTACCACAATATGGTTTACAGTCGGGAGCAGTGGGAACTCTTGTGCGGTATTCACATTAAAAAAATGATTGTGTATTTATGACGCTGCGATTCGCGCCATTTATTGGGTTGCTTTGTTCCTTTCCCGTATTTCGCGGTTCGGCTCGCACGTGTACACGCAGGCTTAACCTGCTTTATTTAATATCTAATAATAATACTTGGTTCTTTTTTCTCGCGTAATTCTCGTGAAATACACCCCCAGCGTATTTAGAAGACAGCTTATAAAATTAGATAAAGTAGAATGTCCTATTTGTCTTGTGTATAAAGTTACTTGGTTCCGCCAAAGAGAAAAGTTTGTGTATCATTTCAGCCAACATTATAACACGTAAAAATAAATTCAGGAAACAAAAACACGGGAGTTTCTTAACAAGTCTCATCCATAATAATAATAAGAAACTTCCAGGGGAAGAAGGAGTGATGCGACATGTTGTATTATTATGGCGAAAGTTGTTTTAAGGTATGTTCACGAGTGTATGAAGACGATAATAATTAGTTTTCCTCAAAAGCAAACATCCAATAATTTCTAAAAGCGGCACTTTGCAGGAAACTGAGAATCTGTTCGTTAATCTTGCGATGACAGAAAGCGAGAAATACCCTCCTTTTTCCAAACGTATCCATTTCTCAAGCCGTTTACCGTGTGCTTCATAATATGGAACAAGGTATATTAACTTGTTAATTGAGTAGACATCGTTGCTAATTAGTCTACTAAACCCAAATTAGTCAACTCACCTAAATCTAAATTAAAAGTTCTCTATTCCAGTTATTGTGTCAGGTTTTGAAATGAAAATATGCATAGTTCCTACCGGAATGTCATTTTACCCAGTACATCTCTCCTTCACCACATCACCTTGCTGGAAAAGCATTTTGAATTTGGAACAATGAAAAGAGAAAAATACCAAATTCGAGTGCATTTGTTTTTGAAAGGCAGAAGAAGAATTGGGACTACCTTAGAAGCAAGTTGTTGGTGTGTTCATATTCATAATCGTGTTCATGATCTCATTTTTCGAACTAAAAAAGAAATATAGTGGTATGTGATTGGTTATCCTTCTTCCTTGCATCCATTGTTTTTCCTACACTGGAAGAAAGTTGTTGGTGTGTTCATTCATAATCATAATCGTGTTCATAATCTCATTTGCAAACTAAAAAAAGAGGTATAGTGGTAATGGTTATCCTACTTCCTTGCATCCATTGTTTTTCCTACACTGGAAGAAAGTTGTTGGTGTGTTCATAATCATAATCGTGTTCATAATCTCATTTGCGAACTAAAAAAAGAGATATAGTGGTAAGTGATTGGTTATCCTTCTTCCTTGCATCCATTGTTTTTTCCTGCACATATCATCACCCAATTCCAGCAAACACCATTTCGTTTAGTTTCGTTCTTATTATTTACAGTCCATTTTCAATTGCATCTGAAGCTGTTTGGGATGCATCGTAAGCAGTTTGGGATGCAACAACCAGCATGATTTAATTCTGTCAAATGTTTTTCTTCTAATTTATGAAAAAAATGCAAATACATAGGTAGGTAATGTAATGAAATTTAATATTTGTAAACTAGCCCGTCTTGACATGGTATTTCACTAGTAAGCCAATAAAATTTATGTGTAAACCCTACTTTTATAGATGTATCGAATAATTTATTTTTTCGATTTCTCTGTAAATATAATTGACTCAGAGTTTTAGATATTGCTTCGTAATGCATTATGTATTAGATGAAATAATTGCTTTATATACCTACCTACACACGCATGTATCGAACACAACTGAAAAAAAAATATTTTGTCTAAAAATCGGGAATAAATTAGTCAATATGTACCTGGTAGTGCGATAATGTACGAGAAGGGTGCAGGGTTTCGCTCGTTTTAAAGCAGTGGTTCCCGACCTTTTTTTGACCAGGGATCACCAAAAATATTTATTTGTTCTCACAGGGACCACACGGTATAAGAATGAGCTCTTCTTGAACTTCTTCAGCTACCTCTCTAACGCTAATACCAAAAGGGTTACGAATCAGCTTTTGGGTGCCTTTTTTTTTTTTTTTTTTTTTTTTATATGAATACCGCACAAGAGTCCCAACTGCTCCCGTCTGGAGCCAGTGAGACTATGGCATCCCCAATTGGGGTATGTTGTGAGGCTGAAGGTAGTGGGGAGGGGAAGGAGATAGGTTAGAGGAAGGTGGGGAAGTACCTGGCTATTCAGATCTGGTCACTAAACACGGCTAAAGCCATTTCAAGCAACGTTTCAATTCTGAATGGTGGTCTTGCACCAGGGCGATACTGATAGTATCTTCCACTTTGATTCGGTTTTGTAGTAAAATGAACAAATGTCTTCTGACCACATTTAGATCTCGCGGACCACCTGTGGTTCACGGACCACCGGTTGAAAACCACTGTTTTAAAGTGATAAATTTAATTTAAATGATTCTTTTATAAAAAAAAATCTTGAAAATAACAAATCTCTAGGGACAAAATCTCTATTAATAAAGGTATTTTACGTTTTATACAACCTGTAAACCTTGAAGTTCACCGTGGTCGGGGAGCAAGGCTCTCGAGTGGAAGAGTGGTTCTAGAGTGGAAGATACTCTCAGTATCGCCCTGGTGCAAGACCACCATTCAGAATTGAAACTTTGCTTAAAATGGCTTTGACCGTGTTTGGTGACCAGATCTGATTAGCCAGGTTCTTTCTCACTTTCCTCTTTTACATATCCTTTCCCTCCCCACTATCTTCAGTCTCACAACATCTCGCAATTGGGGATGACAGAACTGTCTCCAATCGGGAGCAGCCGGGTGGTGTGGTGTCTTGTGAGGTGTCCACGTGAAAAAGTAGGGAAAATGGTTGGCTAAAAGTTGTATAAAATTTAAAACAAGTTTATTAGTAAGGTGGGCAAATACACTAGGTACGAAGGGCGCGTCACACTCTCTCCCACTTACTCGGGACAAGATGAAAGTGATCGATCGATATCCTTGTAATAATTATTCCCTACCTCCCTGCTGATATTATTAGCACAGATTTACTGTGGATTCGACGAGATTACGCATAATTGCTTAGTGCCTTGTGCAGGCCCATTATCAGCGTTTTAATTACATACTCGCGTTCTATATTATACCTACGCTAAATCAAAGAGTAATTATTACTGAAAATTTTATAGCTAATCTTGCGATGGTTTCATGTGCGTGCAATTATTGCTTGAGTTTCTTTCATTTCTTTCATTTGAGTTTATTCTTTCGTGGAATTTATTACTATGAATTTTCATTTTTCGTAGTACAGTCTTACTATAGGTGTAAATGATAATAATAATGTTTTTAATCCAGGATGTAGGGAGGATAGTGCAATCTCACACGTGCCATATTTTAATACAATTTTCGCATGGCCGTGCGAAAATCATTTAAATTAATTTAAATGGCAATAATAAGATCGGTAACTTTGAAAAATTACGCGTCAGGTGCGTATTCTTTTCATTATGTATACAGGGTGTAACAGCACGTACCCGAAAGATTTTACCCTGAGTTCGGTTCCTGAGCTTATTTGGAGTAAAAAATGTATGTTATTTTGATGTCCGATAATGTATTTTTTCAATTGAAAACTCGTTCCAACCCCACGGTAACATACAAAACAGCGTCGCGACGTGTAGGAGTGTGATCAATGGCGACGTCTGATTGAAAATATATTTTTTATATCAAAAAAATGACAGTAAATGACTTGTAAATTTTTACTCCAAATATGCTCAGGAATCGCTGGTTAAAATACTACGGGTGAGTAATATGGGTTTTATCTGTTATTTGTTTTATATTTATAAAAAAATATTTATAATGTATATATTTTCTTTTCTTGTTTATTGTTTATTAATAAAAAATATTACCAATTCTATTACCAATAAAAAATAATAATATTACCAATAAAAAATAACATTACTTTTTTATTTTTTATTAAATTGCGGTCTACATGCGTTTTCTCCGCCTTTTTAACTCGAGCTTTGCTCTAAAAAAATGTGGAGAAAACGAATTAATTAATCTCTTTTTAATAGAAAAACTTTATTTGATGTATAACATGTAATTGATTGTATGGTTATATTTAATAAATTTAAAAATAAAAAAGTGCTGCCATACCCTTAATACGGCTTACTAAATAATATTCTAAACTATTTTTTTATTCAAACTTGTTATTTTTTTACGATGTAAGCTAGATAATTTCGTGGAAAGCTTTTTGTTATAATATTGTTTTATTAAATCTAAAACACCATCAAGTACCGTTTTTATTAATTTTTTTTTAGTTTGAAGACACAAAAGAAAAACAAAAGGAGAATTTAAGCAAAACAAATACGTAACAAATCAAGTTACGCCGTTTTTTCTGTCAAACAACAACTATAATATTGTTAATTGGCGTTAACTCCCATGTTCCTATAGTAATAATTAAAAAATGTTCCACCTTATGAAATTTTTAAATTTTTTTGACAAACTTTATAATACTAGCTTTTCCCCGCGGCTTCGCTCGCATAATATTACGGGAAATTACTATAGCGGTTGAACTTATCAATTATCCCCCCTCCTCCCCACCCCCACCCCCTCCCGCATTCCATACATTCATTCCCTTCATTCAATTTTCAAACATCTCGCCTGCCACCTAAATTTCATAAAGCTATATCTCAAAGAAAAAAAGAATTATCCAATTTTGTTCATTCGTTCGGAATTTATGCGCTTACAAACATTTCAGATGTTTATTTTTAATTAAAAATTTGGAAGTTTGTTAATATAATAAAAAAATTACACTATTTATTATTCAGTCTTTATAATCGTTACGAATTATTTTTTTAATGTAGGGACTCTTATCTGACATTTATTCCTTGCTTGTCCAAAAAAAAACAAAACATATTCTAATATTTGAATTTTCTGGAGCAGTAGCTCACCAGGGGGCTGAGTACCTACCAGCTTGGAGCCCACAAATATATCAACATCGTTTCCATGGAAACGATTTTTTTCTGACGTTAGAAATAACTCGCTTTTGTAAGCGACAGAAAACGTACAACAAATATAATATATTAATATTTATATTTTCATAACGCCAGAGCTTGCTATCATATACAGACTATAGTCTTCGCATATAATTTAGCTTTCTATTGGTGAATAAATTTTCAAAGTCTTTTTATCAATTAATGCGTGAAAGCGTCATAAACGAACTCTAGCAGTTTCGCATTTATAATATTAGTATAAAGTATAATATAATATTCGTATGGATGTTAAATCACCGGTCGTATATGTCCAGTTTACGATATTCTAATGTGTTTTTAAGCCGAATCCTTAATTATTGGTTACAACACGGCTTCAAATAATTGGCCATGTGGTCTGGTAGTAAATAAAACCTTGGCCTTAGTCGGCTCGCGGTGATTACTTACAATCCGCTCGTGATAGCTTCATTTACAAGTATAATGTTCCAGCGGTAACCGAAAATTTACATTATTTACCCAGGAACTTTTTAACTGAAATGACAGAAAAATCTACCTTGCAAAACATCTTTCTATTTAATTATTTATTTGTTATTTGAATTTACAGAGTGTTAACAATTTTTACACGCCTCAGGCCTCGACCGTATTTTGTAAGAGGGTCAAAATATTTCCGCTTTAAAATAAAATCCAAATAAACGGAATATTTCTCAACTTATTAATGAATGATAAAATACGCTTTCAAATGTAAATTATAAATCGAAATCAACATAAAATTTTTGAAATATAAAAATTTTGCAAACATAAAAATGTTTTTAAAATGGCTCACCTTACGTTTTTATTCTATCAGTATTTTCATTTTTTATTTATTTTATTAACACGTGCTGTGTCAAGTTGTGTAAAGCTGTGTAAAGTTCTTAATGCCGCTGTTTTTTTTTTTCGCTCGGACAAACATATTTTCTGCTTTGTATTTGTGATTAATAATATGCATTAAAAAAATATATATTTTACTCACTTTCGTTACCTAAAAAGTATTGCATAAGTGTCGAATCGTCATTTTTATTTAAATATTTGGATTAATAAGTAATACTGCTAATAACACAAATAACGTGCCTTGTTCAGTAATATTCACTGCGTCATTTCAACGGTAATCAAGTAATTTCGTCGATTTCTCAAGTAATGCTCTCAAAATTATATTATACGAAACAAACCAGATTCTTTATTTTTAAATTAAACCCACACAAGAGGCCTCAAGGAAAACAATTTCTCAGGGCTATTATGCCATCTTTGGAGTGTGGAGCGTATTTTAAGGAAAGGAAGAAGAGGGGAAGTAAAAGATACGAAGGGGATCAGTGTGTCCAGGAATGTCGGACGTATGAATCCATCCCTCCCGCTGCGGTGCAAAACGATAGGTCGATAGAGAGACAAGCTGGAGAGGTCAACGGTCGAAGATTACGGAACTAGGATTGCACAGATTCGCCGGTCTGATGAGACATCGGGTCACTGGAGCCAGTATACGGCTAGGGATGTGGTTTCCGACAATACAGTGGTGACCGCAGCGTTCCAGCACCAAACGCCATTCCTGAGTGAGCGCTGGGCCCAAGCTCACCCCAGACCACGCCCTACATACAATTAATTATTTATCATTATTATTTTTTTTTTGTTTATTTATTTAAAATTTACGGCACAAAGTGCCATTTACAAGCATGTGTTTATTTAGTAACAGTCGTAGTAATTAAAGAAAGATTTTTTTTTCTTACACATAAACAATAGAAAAAGAAAATAAATTACTAACAACTTAATAAAGCATTAAAAAAAAACAATCAAACAAAAAACTTGTTATGTAGTGACCTCGTAAAATATGTTTGGCTGAAATGTTTGATCAGTACAGCCTTGTATTTCAGTAAGGAAATATTAAAAATATCAGCAACATTGGCATAAAAATTACCAATGGTGTGTAATCTATTTATATAATAATAAAATAGAATCGAAAATTAATATTTTGTGTTTTCCCATTCTATATACTTAGTTCTTTATTTTAAAAAAATATTGTGTAAATTGGTTTAATTATATGGGACGTGTGGGATTGCACTATCCTCCCCACATCCTGGAACAAAAACATTATTATTATTATTAAAGGATCTACCCAAAACGAATCTGCCGCTAAAACCTGTACACACCTCACCCGATAAACTGGCCACCCCTGCTAAATCGCCAAACGTGGTGAACCGCTTGGGGTAACCTACGAAGAGGTGTTGGTTATTGTTATTACCCTTACCGGCCTCCCAAATTGAAATGGTCTCCGTCATACATCAGTGTCACGGCCAACGATAACAATACAGCCACGTTTTAAACCCCTTTTTAAAACACTGAATTTTCTATAATATGATTCATTGATTTATTACCGGATGCGTGCTTGACTTGAAACACATTTTATAATATGTGTTGAATTGTGGCTTCACATTATTGAAAATTTAATAGCAAATTGGTCCAAACTACGTCGGTATGTACTGTAATCTAGAAGTAATAACATGTAATTTCCGATTTTTTTCTTTGAAATTTTTTGTTCGGATTTTTATAAAAATAATAACGCAAGTGCGGCTGGTAAAATAATTTTATGATACCCGAACAATATTGTGTGCCGTTTGTTAAATTAATATTGAATTATTCGTCGACTTTGAATTCACGGCCAATGTCACTGAACATTCTAGAGTCAAGGCCAGATATTACCTTCATTCTGAAACATATGTTAGTAGTTCTGTTCGTGTCGGTAAAACACACAATCAAATTAACATTACGCATGCTGCAATGCTTGTAAAGTACTGCAGACATTCCCATTATTAAATTAATATTATTGTTTTAGGTCTTTAAAGTTTATCTCACAATATACATTTTATCTTAGTTAATGAAATATCTATATTTTTTGACATGATAACGTCTTATAAATCGATGAACGCCGGCTGCACTCACAAAAAAGCATGACTCGTTGTTACGTTCCGCCTGAGCCGATCGTGCAGGCGAGAGCGCGGAACAAGCGTTCGGCTTGTGACGCATCTATCTCTCTCCCACTCCATCATTATTATATGACGTTATCACGTAAATTTATCGTCCGTAAACCGACTTTACAGACAACCAATTTTTAATTTTTTTTTTACCGCACAAGAGTCCCAACTGCTCCCGTCTGGAGCCAGTGAGACTATAGGGTATGTTGTGAGGCTGAACCCAATTGGGGTATGTTGTGAGGCTGAATGTAGTGGGGAGACGAAGTAGATAGGGGAAGAGGAAGGTACCTGGGAAGTACCTGGCTATTCGGATCCGGTCACCAAATATGGCTAAAGCCATTTCAAGCAACGTTTCAATTCTGAATGGTGGTCTTACACCAGGACGATACCGAGAGTATCTTCCACTCTGGAACGTACCGCAAGTATACTATATATTATTTTTAATAATTTAATTGTGAAATAACACTAATTAATCAATAAAATTTATTTTCGCACGCCGGAATTCGATCCCGCGACCTTCGGATTGCGCCTTACCGCTAGACCACTCCGTCCGTCTATATATATATAAAAATCAAAATATGTTTGCTTTTATATATAATATGTGGGTTTTCTATCTATATTAAGCACAAGAAATGTTTGAAACTTTCAAAATACCTTCTTTCCACCCTCGCGAAGGTTTCTGAATTATTACAACCACATGACAATACATCTGAAAAGTGTTTTTAATCATTACAAAAACTCTTATGAAACTGTCACGATTTGAGAATGTCGCAATTTGAGAATGACATCTTGCAAAACAATGTTTGTTCAATCAAAATTAAATTTTCGAGAAAACTCTTTAAATTATTGAATTCAATCGCAGTACTCACCTATGGTACTAACGGAAATCGAATTCATTGAATTTAATCAAAATTTGATTGATTGTTCTTATAATATACAAAAATAATTGTTTGTTATATATGAAAAACGAAAATTTGTAAAAAAAAAATTGCATTAGATGGCACGCGAGCTATTTGAAAATCTGAATGTACTGGGACTGAATATATTGAAGGAGGAGAGGGGTTCGCAGGAGAGGTGAGAGGGAAGGTGGGGAAGGTGGAGGGGGAACGCGTGAGCGGGACGAGGGAAAAGACACCCAGGGAGAAACAATCTCTTTATTAGTGGCATTAAACGCATGCCGAGAATTCGCTAGTTATTAATAATGTTAACACAATATTTTTGAATTATTATAGAAAAAACTTAATTTATTTATTAATTTTCAACCATTAAATGATTAATTAAGTTTTTTAAGCGACCTACCTGCCGAGTGGTTAAGATTCTCGTCTCTTAATCCGAAGGTCGTTGGTTCGAAACACGGTTTCTTACATAAATTTTATTTACATAAAAGTTTTTCACATAATATATAATTAGTATCTGTACATGGTGTTCGGAAAGTAGTGGTAAAACCGAAAAACTGGTGAGTCGCTTGGAGTGGATTTTATGGCAAATGTACTATATATTATTTTAAATGAATGAGTTATGAAATAATATAAATTAATCCTATCAAATTTTACTAGGGATTTATATCTGCTACTTCCGTATTGCTGGTCGAAAGATAGCCTTAACCCTCGACCACGTAGATCAGAGTCATTAATGTTTTTGATTATATATTTATTAGTGCATATAATTCGATGTGGTGCTTCATGACATAGACCCTGAGGGAAATTATTTTCCTAACCAATGGAGCTAATTTAAAAAAAAAAGTTGATCAGTGAAAATATTTTTTATTTATTTACATTTAACATTTTTATTTTAGCTTTATCCACTACCATTACTAGGTTCATGTCAGTATCATTATATTGAAGTAATCTGTTCCATTATTTCTCTCCACGTAGAACACTATGAATATGTTATTCCACCGTACGCAACTGCGGCAAATCACAGATTCTATCGCTGCACTTGAGTCTGAATAAAGTTCAGCCAGAGCCCACTACCTAGTACTGTGTGCAATCGGTAATCTCAGTAGGAATATTCCACAGCAATTTGTTAACGCTCTCGTAGTATGAATGGTCTGCCCATTGCATTGTGGCGGTACCACTCGCTGTTGGCAGGGGCCTATTTGTATTTAAATAATGATAAAAATAAAATAACGTATAGCTAATAATGTAATATGAAATGTCGCTTATCTGCTGATGCATATTTTATGATGTTATCATTGAGGTGTCTAAGTGCAGTCCCACTTTTATTAATGTGTGCCTTGACGTTGTACGTATGTCGCGGGCTTGATTTATTTAACGTACACTGACTGACAGATCGCTATCTTTTGTTATCTTTGATGGTGCAGCAGAAAACTGCTTTCTGAAGCGGCAAAAACTTAAGGTTGAACGGTGATCTATGGCGTTTGAATTTGCTTAGCTCTTACTGTGTAAACTTGTAGACATCTAATTTTCGCCAGCAAAAAGTCTTTCTGAAAGCAGCAAAAAGTCTTTCATATCTACCTAAATAAATGTGTTAAATTTAATAAATTTTGGTTATTCCATGGCTTTGTTGAGCATCGTTAATTATGAGCCAAGTACCTACTTTTAATTTTTAATTTTAACTACAAAGAAGCATATCATTTTGCATTGGCCTATGTCATATTTAACGATAAAAATTTTTCCTATGGCTTCACGAAATTTTGCACTTTGATTTCTAGGAATCTGGATGCCTCTCCGACCTTCGTGGTCGAGGCGTAAGGCTCTCGACTAGCAAGCCGAAAGTTGCGGGTTCAAATCCCGGCATGCACAACTAAATTATATTTGATTAATTTGTGTTATTTCGTATATTTTTGTATATATACAAAGTCTTGATCTATTAGCCATTTTTTTGATATCGGTGGTGTAATTTGATTCGATTTTTATCATTGACATCTTATTGAATATGGTAGGGACAAGATAAGTGAATGTCCGTTGCCCGTATTTACTTATAATTTTCGGAATGGACAAACCCTCATTTTTACTAAATCTAGTGCCATGTGTATGATCTACTTTTTCTTTGTATATTGAATCTTTGTATTTGTATACAGGTTTTGGCATACAGTGTTAAACCATAATATTCCTCGAACAGGTAGGTAATATATTAACTGACTCATATAAAAATTTTACGTCTCTTCTTTGTGCATAAATACTTTGCTTACCAAGAGCTTAGTCGTAGAGTTTTGAATTGTTTGAATGTAACCTATATTTGTCTTGCACGAGTTCCCCCAAGACGTTATTCCGTATCTGATTATTTTTAACGTACTTATATGCATAAAATATTTTATTTTGTAAATTCGCCCCGCTATAGCTCGTAGGCTTTTGCAAATGTTGCTTTTGTGAAAATCCCGTTTCATATGCGTGTCTACAATTATCCCCAAATATGTTTTTACAAGTTCAATGGTTCCGCATTTACAGGACCGTGAAGTATTGTTATAATATCAATCATATTGTTAAAGTTTTATTATAAATCTAATTCGAAGTCTAAAAAGAAAATATTATAACAAATAGATACAGTCAATGTTACGATAAGATATAAAACAGCACAATAATATTACGCTGGTCCACGATTGATCAAAAAAAGTATTGTCAGGGTTTAGTCAAGTGTCACAAAGGAAAAAGGATGGCCGAAGAAGTAACAAAGCATTTATTGATCATGGCTCCGCACTCGCAGGACAGAAGGGGATCTCTGTAGTGGGTGTGTAACAGGAAAGGGTCTCAGACCTCGAAGGACATAATGTAATAAATTATTTTTAACCCCTGGCTCGGCAATACAAGACTCAGAGGATATAATTTACTTTTAGTTAACAGTGTGTACAATAAATCAGTTTATACAAAACTAACAAAACAGTTCTTATATTTGTTCGGTTTACAACTGAAGATGACGACACGACGAAATCACACATATGTATATATTGCATACATATTATTTTCGATGTAAATCGAATTGGAAGCATTTGCATATTTGAGTATTTTTTTGTAATGTTTTTAAACATTAAATCCACACAAGAGACCCTAAAGAAAGAAAAAACTCTGTAACATCTTTTGTGTGGTGAGTATTTTTAGGAAAGAAAGTTCTGGGAAGGAAAAAGGCATTACCCCTGCACCTTCCAATGACGATCAATGCGAAAGATTTAATCAATTTTTTAGATTTTTCGATGAAACGAGCATGGCTTAAATATTTTCCTGTTTTTATAATAATTAAACATAGAGTATATTTGATCATATTGTATTACACTTTAGGCATTGCTTGTGCATATTTTGGCACTGTTAGTGTATCTTTTATCTTTTTTCGTGCATATTTTGGCACTATTAGTGCACATTTCGCACATAGTGCACATTTTTGCTGCACGTAATCGAATGTCTGGTGGGAATTCTCATTGAGTACGCGTGGAGCGCGAAGTTTACGTGTACAGGTGTATCGTCATTCAATTGGGCGATATTGTCGAGCGGACAATGAACTAATGAGTACTGAACTTTGTAGTAATTTGAATTATATTCATTTGTCAAACAAAATGCAGTAGTATGTCCGCCGTTTTTTTTTTCTTTGATCACTACCTAATTATATTGTAAGTAGGTATTACTTACATTCTGCGACTAGAAGGTTACTCTTCAGCAGTGTTTCGCCCCGCTTGCTTGGTGGTGCGAACGAAAGTAACAAGTAGGTACCCCGTCCGCTCCCCACTCGATACAAAGTAGGGAATGATTGATCAGATAGACCGGTCTTGTTGGCATGGCTCCCATATGGATTTCATAGATAAAAAGCCAAGACGAAAGGCACTGCATGTTAAAAGCTGGTCTATTGTATCGAGTGGGGAGAGGGCAACTTGGTTTATTCGTCCCTTCGTTCCCTGATTCCTTCGTTTTTGGTTTCTTCTTTCTTCTCTTTTATAGTAAGTCGTAGGTACTGTAGATGTGAATAATATAACATAACATGGGTTTCAATTTTTTTACATTTTGGTTCAAATTTTCTTTTAGGAGTTTTATAACTATTAAACCAAGTGGATATTTTTTTTGTCGGTGCATATTTGACGATTATTTCTCATAATTTATTATAAAACTAAGTTGAATTATTGTTGACGTCAACACACGAAGATAAGAACAATCCGCGGTTGATAAATCAATTTGCAGGCTTCAAAATTACATTTACAAAAATATTTTACTGCGTTAGTGTAAGTTTGTTTTAGGAAAGTGGGACGAAGAAAAGATATATATTTATGTTGAGTGGGGGATGATGATCATCTTGACGGGACAATATTGGGGTGGAATTTAACTTTAAATTTATTTATATATATACATATTTCAAAACGAAACAATACAAAATGATGCTTCGTCTGTCCAACTGGGAAGGATTCCCGTTTCAGGACAGACAAATTGCATATTTAGTTCATAATATTCTTAACAGATGAAAGGTTCCATTAAAGATAACACAAGAATGAGATTCTGTCCAAATAACTATCAAGAACATTGATAATTGCATTCTGAGCGTAGGAATGGATTCTTTATGTCCTTGAAAGAATCGCAAAGATGTGATTTTTCTAAGGTTGTTTTGGAGAACGTTAATAATTTCATTCAGAAAAATTAATGGTTTCTTATGAGAGATCGCAAGGTTGAGACTCTTTACAGGTCATTTTGGAGAACATTTACAATTTTATAATTAAAAATGTAGTATTTAAAAAATATAGTATTTAACTAGAACGTTTATCATTTACTAAGTATTAGAAATTACAAATTTATAAAATGACAGTGAATTTTCAATGTATTTATGACTATTTAATTGATATAAAGTACTATATTTTTTTTTAAAATATTTCCTAAGTAATGTAATTTACATATTTAAAAACCAGAAATTATGTATTGTATTACCAATTCAATTCCGACTATTTAATTAATATAGAGAATATCCCAGATTAACTAAATTTGTTTTATAGGCAAATTTCAAAAGGAAACATTGAAAACTTAAATTTTGAAATGGATAGTCATTATTAAACAAAAATCAAAAAAGAGATACTAAGGCCACGTCCGCATAGGCAGGTGGCTTACTTAGCGCCTAGTGCCTAGTGGCTTGCACACTGGCTACTCGCTAGGATACACGGTGGACGCACTGTAGGTGGTTGGCCTGGTGGGTCGCTAGGTGCCTTGCTCATTTGCTTGTCGGCACGTCGCTAGGCGACTCGCTAGGCTCTAGGCGCCACCTGCCTATGCGGACGCGGCCTAAGAGATAAAATTAGATACATACATTGCTAAAAACCATCTCAAGAGTTTTGTTGTGGTGGTTTTGAATTGATGTAGGCCAGTGAGAGACTTTAGGTCCTTAAAAATACACCTTTTTTCCCGCATAAATGTAATAATAGAAATCGGAAAAGAACCGTTATACCACTTGACAGTCCCCGGCCAATAGTTTTGTATCATTTGGGCATCTGCCACGTTTCTTTTGTGTATTGCATCACCCACCGGCCCGTTTCGGAACACATTACTAACTTGTTACTAGTTAGTACACAGTTACTAGACTAGCCATCCTGGCTGATGCATAAACACGACTTGCAGAACTGCATTCTAAGTTAAAAACACAATGGCTTCATTCCAAAAACAATCGCCCTGTTTACGCTGATATTCTGTTTGTAATACATACGTCTGGTTTTGATGGACATCGTAAAAAAATGTTTGACGTTGGAGGATTTCGAAAATTGCAAAAGATTTGATGCTAACATTAACGTATATAAAAATAAAACACGCACACAATGGCTTGATTCCAAAACAATCGCGCTGATATTCTGTTTGAAATACTAAAGTCTGGTTTTGATGGATATCGTGAAAAATGTTTGATGTTGGAGTGAGTGTTTTAAAAATTCTAGAAAGGTTTGATGCTAACTAACTGCACGAATAAAAAAATCAACCATAATGGCTTCATTCCAAAACAATCGCGCTGTTTACGCTGATATTCCGTTTGAAATGCGTACGTCTGATTTTGATAGAAATTCTAAAAAATATTTGACGTTGGAGGATTTCAAAAAGTTGAGGATTTGAAAGAAAGATTTGAGGCCAAAATTAACGTAAATAAAATTAAAACCTATGTCTTGAATGTTGGAGAAACTGATCAAACGTCATGTGCCAGGCTTTCGCCGTTCTAACGTGTTTTGCAACGTACAAACAGAAATTCTGTTTTTTGGTAACAATTGTAGCATCTTGTAGATAAAAGTAGTTATTAGTTATTTCGTAGCATTGGGTAAGAATAAGGAAGTTGTGATTATTATCTAGCTTTTGTATTTTTAATATAGTTTGGCTTATAGTTGGTTTTTTAGTCATATTTATGACATATTTTTACGAAATTAAAATGGGACGGAGATCTGCGCAATGTCAGGCGAAGTAAGTAAGGCAGAGCGCTGGGCTATTGGGCTGAATGGAACATTTGTTTCTATTCAATTTTGTTTGGAAGACATTTCTAGTTTTATTATTTATTCTATGGTTTTAGTCATTTTGGTCTTTATTAATTAAGAGACCTTGAGTTGATATTTTTTCACAAAAATGTCTCTGCCAAAATTATCCAAATAGTATTAAATTATGTTTTTTGTGAGTTACAGTCTTAACATAAACAGAAAATCGTATAATTTTTATTTGGTGTAGAACTAACTATTTTACTACTCTCGAGAATTTATTAGCCATTACCGCGTGTTTATTGATTGAAGCGATTATTTGAATACTAGAAAGATGCCATCTGGGTTGTGTTTGAACAAAGTTTGTATTCCGTACAAATAGTTATATGGGACCTATCAGCGTTTTCACTGTCACGGTGGTGGCTGGAATGTTTTATCGAGACGATCCTCAATTATTTGACTTCTTAAATGCTTTGGAAATGAGCCTCTGTATATGTTGTAAAACTTTGTATGGCGGTGTTAAAAATAAGGAGATCAGGAAGAATGCAAGTCTGGTGTTAAGAAATGATTGGAAGTGTAGAGCGGATGAACGAAAACATGGTGGTAAGGAAATTATGACGCGGAAGTGGGACGCCCGAGAAAGACATGACGATCAAGTGAATTGAATCGGTTCATCTCACGAATAGCTAGATGCACAAATGTATCCATTCTGGGAGCTAGGCATCCACATATACATCCAAGAGGCTTTCAACATCTATTTTTAGAGATTTTAGGCACATTGTGGATACATTGTGGACACATTGGACACATAACTCGTCAAACTGAGGACTTCAACTTCAAGAAACTCGCAGTCACTGGCAAAATGGAAGGCTAAAAAAAGCAGAGGAAAGTCACCAATGTGCTGGATGAAGGATCACTGGCGTCCGGTACGTCGGTATCCGCAGTTCTCGTGATCGCAATCTTGAGGAGTGGAGGAGCCTTGTCCACCATGGAAATTGGAATAGGGGTCACGATTTTCAGCAAGAGGAACCGACTTAAGAAAAATGTATGAGACGATAATGAATAATTACGGAAGGAGTGACATGATTTGAGATTTCCACTGCCAAAAGTATTATTGTGATTTATTTTTGGGGTAATATTCGGCGTTCCGCTACTTTCTTCTTTAGCCAATATTTAGTACAGCGTTTTTTTGCTTTATTAATATTAGTATATTTGCGGCACGTTCCAGAGTGGAAAATACTCTCAGTATCGCCCTGATGTAAGACCACCATTCAGAATTGAAACGTTGCTTGAATTGGCTTTAGCCGTGTTTGGTGGCGAGATCTGAATAGCCAGGTACTTCCCCACCCTCCTCTTTCCCATCTCCTTCTTCTCCCCCCTACCTTGAGCCTCACAACATACCCCAATTGGGGATGCCGTAGTTTCACTGGATCCAGATGGAAGCAGTTGGGACTCTTGTGCGGATTCATAAAAAAAAAAGTAATATTAATTAGTTGGGATTTTGTGCGGTATTCATATTAAAAATAAACCAATAGGGTGAAGGAGCCTTGGAAGGCCATGATTAAGATGGAGCTATGACTTAAGTATGCTACCTTGATGCTTCTAAACTGGAGAGAGCTGGCAAAACCTAGATGAGTGAAGGAAGACTCTTGAGGAGACCAATACCCACCAGGGGTTGTAGGGTCAAGAGTGATGATGACGATGATTCATATAAAGTTTTTTTAAAAGTTTTTTATATGCTTTTCGACTACCACAATAGTACATGTCCATATTATGGTAGTCGAAGGCGTCGTACAGCGTCCATCATCAGGGCAGACGATGGACACTGTGCAACGCTGTCCGAAACGTTGGCTAAAGAGGGGAGTAGCGCAACATGAAATAACACCCCAAAAATAAATCACGGTAGAAGCGAGGAGTGTTTGCCGTTAGAGTTATGTGGACTTTCCTCTCTGCCTACCTCTGCGGTGAAATAGCGTGATTGTTAGTTAGTTCGTCTAGAATGATGTCATTTGGATTGTGTTTGCACCGAGTTTGTATTCCATGCAAATGTTTGTATAGGACTTATCAGCAATTTCACAGTCAAGGTGGTGGCTGTATACTACTTATCAAGGCTATCCTCAATTATTTATTGTCTTATCGTGTTGTCCTTTTAGCACACTTAAACGTAATAATAATACATTATTTTAATAGCGCTGTTTTTGTAAAATATTCTCAAGGTTGCTAAAGAACACGAAGATTGAAAAGAACACGAAGATTGAAAAGAACACGAAGATTGAAAAGAACACGAAGATTGAAAAGCTTTATAATTTATAGCTTTGTTAGTGTTCATCATCAAAATGCAGTCAACTGTTCTGCAATATACGCGAATTATTCAGGTGAATAAAGTAAGTAATTGCTTTATTAAGTTCGTGTATTATTTTTTTCAGAAGGCCACAGTATTTCCGCTTTGCAATAAAATCTAAATAAATGGAATATTTCTGGACGTATCCGAAAAATAAAAACTTTTTTTGAAAGGTGGTCTAGATATAATGTTTAATTAGATGTAATTAAAATTTTAATTACAAACCTATCTGTTGGTGAAGTGATCATAAACGCAGGGTGGCTTAAATAACTAAGAGGTTTTTGGTTCGATCAAAATTCGAAAAAAATATTAACATGGTAAGTTCGATGCATAGTTTTCTAGTTTAAATTATTTTTTTATAATCTCTTCAGAAAATCACCATAAACATTTTTTTAATCCTAAAATTTTCATATTAAAAATAAACATAAAATTTTAGAAATATAAAAATTTCAAAAATAATCAATTAAAAAAAAATATATTATTTCTCAAATTGTATTAGGAAACTTTGTTTTCAAATGCGTGTACATTTTAATTCTTCTGTGGTTAACATTTAGATTTGAAGATAAAGGGCGGTGTTTTCTTTTTCCAACATCGTTTAGATCATATTTCCAACCTTGACAGTAAGGGAGGCACAATCTAGATATATTAGAGACCTGTATGAGCTATTCCCAAAGCCCACAAATTAGCCAGAGAGGGTTAAACTCTATCTCATGTGATGACCACCAAATCGACAATCAGTTCCATTTTGCAATTTTGTTATGTACTGTTAAATGCCGACTGTCGGCCCGTTTCGTGGTTTGATCAAATTTCAAGAAAATTGAAGGGGCGCTGATTGCCAATCAAGTGTGACGGAGTACATGTACATTTGCGGAACGTTTCAGATTGGAAGATGTTCTCAGTATCGTTGTTAAATTAAACGCCACTAAATGTTGCTTGAAATGGCTTTAGCCGTATTTGGTGACTAGATCTGAATAGCCAGGAACTTCCCCGCCTTCCTCTACTTCATCTCCTTCTCCTCCCCACTTCTTTCAGCTTCACAACATACCCTAATTGGCCTACAACATCCCCAATTAGCCTACAGCATCCCCAATTAGCCTACAGCATCCCAATTGAATTAGGGATGCCGTAGTATCACTGGCTCCAGACGGGAGCAATTGTGACTCTTAGGGTATTCACGTTAAAAAAAATGTATATAAAAAACGATATATTAATTAATGGAAACAATAAAGAAGAATGAAATCATTTAACTTTAGTTGACAATAGATTCGTGATTGTGTTTTTTTTTAATTACAAATGAATAAATAAAAAAGATTATGATAGGTGGCACGCGTATTATCCATTAAGATGACTTTATAATAATTAATTAATTATCCAAACAAAGCGAGAACCCTCCAACTATTATCATTTGGCAATGGTGCAAAGAAATGGTTTATCATCCATTGTTTTTTGCAGACCTATTGTACGCCCGATTCAATTCGATAAATGAATTATTGCTCCTAGCAATATTCGCCTAGATAGTGTGTTCTCGAGCTGTGCTGCTTTACTCTACATACAATATAATACAGTACTGTGTTGCCATACTACACATGGCGAATTGATGTTACAACGAAAACACTGCGAATAGCGAATATACACATCATTTCTTTCATCGCTAGCTATTTGTGTCTGCTCCGGGTTGGGAGGGGGAGCTCTCAATGTCAAGTTCAACTGTACCTTGCGGCGGGGGACGAGAAACAGGGTAGGGGGGAGGCAATGAGGCCCGTCCCGACGCAACCGACTCCTCAGAAGAGTTCGTACAACGGGTTTTCGATTCCAACCAACTCGATGAAATGCGCAAGAATCCGGTGACCAAAAGAACGAATCCTTTTTACGCGGTCGCCTTGTTTTCATATCACAGCGGTAAAACCCGGTATAATCAATTCTGGTCGTTGGAACAACACGCATATTAGTTACACAGAACGTACATACATTGATCCGTACATTTTTTATTTATTTTTTATTTTTAGTTTCACACATTATTTGTTTATCACTATCACCGATCTAAATAATATGTTTAGCTTGCTTTTTGCTTGAAAAACATTTCGAAAACAGAAAGATTACGTTGCCAATTTTCACTTATATCTTATTTTCGAGTAAATGAAACTCCGTAGCATCGCCGTTTTGCGAATATTTTCTTTTTTCCATGCCTTCACCATTTAAGAAATTTAG
The DNA here is from genome assembly GCA_936435175.1 of Glyphotaelius pellucidus. Lineage (NCBI taxonomy): Eukaryota > Metazoa > Arthropoda > Insecta > Trichoptera > Limnephilidae > Glyphotaelius > Glyphotaelius pellucidus. The sequence continues at coordinate 14,164,016 of OW386550.1, forward strand.
AAATTGCTTTTCCCTTTACTCATTATTCAATTGTTATAAGTTCAGGCTTAAATTGTAAATGCGAAGATACGGTTGAGATCGGTTTACATTATAAATACCAAAAATGTGCTTTGGATAAATTGAAGCTTTTCCTAGCGTTTCAATTGAGTAGAATTAAAATAAAATTGTTAATTATAGTATTTAAGTTAAAACATCTATTTTTCCATTCGAAATGTATTAACGACGGGAAACATTAAAAAATTATAATTTTATTTTAATGAAAACAAATAACTTTGTGTACACCACTATTTAATTAATATTATCAACATGTTTCAAAAACTATGTTTTCTTCGTCAGGATAATAAGTTAATAATAAACATGTTGATAATGTTAATTAAATAGTGGTGTACACAAAGTTATTTGTTTTCATTAAATTAATAGTGACGCCACAAAGTGAATTTGTGAAGTTTGAAGAATTATAATTTTATAGCTAAGATTCCAGTTTCCCTTGAATTCCTTTTTTCTTTCTTATAAAATTATTCACAAGATAAATAAAAACAACTTTAGGGCTAAAATTTACCCGATGGTCCGTTGGCCAAGCTTATTATGTTAAGGCACACTAACAATGTACACATTTTTGGTTTGTGGCTTCCTATTAATGGGGTAATGAACGAAGTAAGGAGTGTGAATCAAGTCAGTTACGTGGCAGTCTATGCTCTCTGCCTAACCACGCGAGGAAACGGCTAATTTTAATATTGTTTCAACAATTAAACCGTTTAATTACAGGAGACATAAATTGTCCCAAAACATCATATGCCATTATAATAACAGGGGACCCAAATTGTCCCAGAGCGACCGTGCGTTATTAAAAGTTAGATATGCAAACATTTGTGATTTCTTTTATGTCAGAAAGCGAAAGAAATAATGCTTCTCATTGCCTTGGGAATATATGAGCTATGTTGTTCAGATATTTTACAAACCCAGATATTCAGATATTTACGTTTTGAAAACATTGTACACGTCTTTAGTAAGAAGCTAGGTAGAGTATAATTTGCCCATTTGGTCCCCATTGTATAAAACATATTCCGAAATATAGAAAGGTACAGCACAAATTTCTAAGATTAATTAACTTTAAGCTGAATATTCCAATTATATAAAATAAATAAAATATTAACTTTATCCTTTTGATGAAACAACTCAACTTAATTACGTTGTCAGATAGCCGTATCATCTCTGACCTTGTAACTATTAAATAAAATTATCAATAATTGCATTGACAACCCCGAAATTCTCGCCAAAATAAAATTTTACGTAAGAAGTACGAGGCAAAGTGCTACCTTTTTCTGTGACAATTTTAAAACAAACTATGAGGCTCATACACCTATAAATAGACTACATCATTTTGGGAACAAATTTGGGAATAATGTAGACATGTTTAAAGATTCCGTGTTAGTTATAAAACGAAGTTAAAAAATTCTAACTGCATTTAATTATGTAAAATAAGTTTATTTATATCTCCAAAGTAAAAGTACCCATCGACAAACTGCTAAAAAGTAGTTTATTGGGACTTTTCTTTTTTCTGTATAATATTTTATGTCATATTGTATTACTTTGTATTTAAAATAAATAAATTAAACCCTGAAAAAAAAAAACCTTTATAATTACTGATATGTATGATTTCACGACTCCGTAGTGAATGCACTATTAATTTTAATTTGTAATCATTTTTTGTTGTACGAAGTACTTGCTTAACACAATTGTATTACTTATTACTCTATTACATATTACTTTATCATAACTTATTTATTACCTTTTTACTTATCTTAGTAAAAGCCCACTAGGGCGTAAATAAATAAATAAACTCGATCATCTTACAATAAGATAAATATTTTTGTACCCCCAACCAAAACTTAAAAGTTTAATATTTAATTTTAAAATAAAATTGTATGAAAATGATAAAAATCGAAGTAACAGTTTTATTACAAATTTTCTTAAGAAAAGGAATCTGTATTTAAACTTTCAAATTTCTTTTATTTTACGTACTTTTTCGGTGAATCCCCAGGTATGTATTTTTTAATCCAATTTACATTTTCAATATAAAAATTTAAATATTTAGAAACAAAATTATTAATTTCTTATATTCACATCGAAAAGATTATTTTATCTAGATTTTAAAACAATTTTTGTTTTTTCAAAGGGATAAAAAATAATCACTTTAAAGGTACATTTACAATATTTGGGAAGAATCGGGAATTTTGCGCGGCAACCTTGACTGGCAAAAGTTAACGGATATTATTTTCTTATTATTCGAAGGATTTATTGTGTTTAAATGTTCTCAAGTCATAACTGCACGTATAACGGTATTATTTATACATCCAACATTCGTGTGCACCATAAAATATCTCGTCATTCTAGTGAATCGCGACAAAAACCTTCAAATCGATTGAATGTCAGAGCAGAATCAATATTTATCTCGCGCGAGATTACTTATCAAACTGTGTAAATAAGTGTTTTATTTTTGTTTCTCAATGTCAAGGCTGACTCAGTCAAGTGCGGGGACACGGTCTGTTTGAACAAATGTACCAAAATATTCGTATCTCGACGATTTGTTTTCTTATAGATTTTGATAAAAGCTGGCAATCGCAGGTATCACACTTCAAGAAGAATTACTACACAGATTATGCTTTCTAGTACTTATCTTTAGATAACATTATCGCTGTAGACTATCAGACGTTTTGAATATATTTATTTTATACTTTTTTTAAATTATTATAGGTAGGTAGGCACTTATTACTTATCATTGAAGAAGAAGATAACACTTATAATCTAAACAAAAATAAGATAGAGAACAAGACACAGAAAATTATAGTGGTCGCAACATGGACCGGAACCCAGAACCTCTCGTCCATTCCAAAATTTGAAAATATGAGATTGACAATTATGACAGTTTGATGGAAAGTGGCATTGGCGGAATTGGTAAACGCGCACGTCCCGGTTAGACGAGAGATTCTGGTTTCAAGTCTCAGTTGCGACCATTATTTTTACTATTTTTCTGTGTATTGTTCCCTTTCATATTTTAGTTTAGATTATTAGTGTTATTTTCTTCTTCAAAGATATATTACATTGATGGGAATAACCTTCAAAACATTAAGAAGAGAGTTGTTCTAATAAAAAATGTTACGTATTACTTGTTTTTAATTTTCATTTCTCGTGTGTAAAACATGATACATTGCAAAATAATAGTATAAATCACTTTCTTAAAACAACCTGCAAACCGGTTTCAGCACAATCATCGATATGGGAGAAATAAAATTTCCTGATTGTTTTTTTTTTATAAAGACAAACAGTCAAAGTTACGAATATTTTGAGAATTTTTAAATTTCTACGTCACATCATATTTAGAAATAGAAAGTGATGCTTGTGCGATAATGGCGGACTTAGATAGCAAAGGATTGAACTCGCCACTCCGGGTAGGAACTCGACGATTAAGAATATTTAGATCACTCTTCCAACTAAACCCCCTTCTAGAAAATGATTTTGTTAAGGTGGCAGGGCTGCATTTTCATTTTTTTTTGCTTTTTATGGCTTCGAATTTCGATTGATGTTTAGGCTTTAGTTTGTCATTCTGTATACACGGTGTCCGGAAACCTGTACTACAAGACGGAAAGAGAAGAGAACGCATAGATAATAAAATAAACTTTATTTTTTAAAACTCTTTTTCGACGACTAAAACTCAAAACATTTGAATCCGCTATACTTACGACCCATTTTAAAAGACATTAAGCAGCTGATAATAAACACATAGCGTTAATTTTTTTCAAAGAAATTTTGTTCTAAATAATTCCAACTTCGAATTCGATATACTAGATACTAGATAACCAAAGGTCGAATAAAAAAATGTCGCATCACTAAATTCACTCCAAATAATAATAATAATAATACTTGATGATTTGGAAGTGACATTTTTTGTGAAACCACATTTCATGGGCTCATGTGATGTAATGAAACTTCGAGGTAATGTGATGTAGATATAGACCAGTTTCCCGTTTGTACTACGAGTTTCCGGACACCGTATATGTGTAATGTTTTTAACATTATTAATGTTGCAATGAGCAATGTGGTCATCTAGTCACTGATATCCGCCTTAGTCTGTTTAGATAATGACAAGACATTATTATCATATTAACCGCAAATGATTGGACGGCACCAGGCACCACTAAACTTAATACTCTAGACTCGTGCCCCGGGCAGACACAGAACTATTTCTTCATAATTGATGAGCAGGGTGCTTGAAGCCGGACATCCATCCTTCCCAACCTTCTTCCTTCTCATCTCTTTCCTCTCCTCACTCCCTTCATCCTCAGTGCATACAAAAAGATGTTGCAGTTCCACTGGATTCGAGCAGTTCAAGTTATCTTACAACCTACTGTGATCTATTTTCTGAAGAATCAATTTGAATATTCGTCTCTAGGCCAGAGCATCTTTTTTGTTTACATGAGCTCCACACAGGAGGCCCTGAGGAAAATTATTTCCCTCACGGCCTATGTCATCTTTGGGGATGCTGTGTGGAGGGTTTTTTCAAGGAAAGGAAGGGGAGGAGAGTTCTGGGAAGGAAAAGGGTTAAAGGGTGGGTAGGAATCTGGGGTTCAGTGTGTCTTGGTCATCCGCCTCCAAGACCTAGACAAACCTCATCCCATGAACTCGGGCACCTCTGCTAAATCACCAAACGTAGCGAACCACTTGGGGTGACCTATGGCAGAGGTTTTGGTTATCCAATAAGGTTCCCGGGGCGGCGGTACCCGTAGTACGCCTCAGGGATCTTATTTCTACAGCTTTTAGTGTACTTTCATCCTTCCTCTGCCAGTTCCATGCCTCACTGCCATACATCAGGGCAGGTACTAGCACTCCGTCGTGGACTGCTAGTTTCGTTCCTTTACGTGAAATTGACGACTGTGTAATTTGGCCATGTATCCCTCCTCGTGATGCTGTCGAATGGACCGCGATCCTGCGCGCCGCGGCCGGCGGCTGTATTAGCCGCAATCAAGACAGATTGTTTGTTGCGCCAAGCAGCCGCAAGTTGTGCTAGATTGAGGCCAGTGCATCGCCCGTATATTCTGTACCTATCATTAGAGACTGCGTAAACAGAGGAATTACTTACGCCAGACTTAAATTGAAATCTTCGCATTCCCAAATGCAAATTATTAACCTTGGAAGGCTGATCGTTTGTCAATTTGATTAACACTTCTTTTGTATTAGCTCCACACAGAAGGCAATGAGGAAAAAAAATCGCTCAGCGCTTACCTCATCCTTAGGGATGCTGTGCGGAATCTCTTTTTAGAAATAAAGAAAAGGAAGTTCTGGGAATGAAAAAGGTATGAGGGGTGGGTAGGAATCTGGGGGTCAATGTGTCCGAAAGTGACGGACATATGAATCCACCCCTTAATTATCCATCCCTTAATCCATAATCCATAATCCATCGAAAAAACTAACTTCTGAAAAATTTCTTGGTTCGCTACATTTGGTGACTTAGCAGAGGTGCCCGGGTCTAAGGGGGTGGTTTATCCAGGTCTTGGCGGCCGATACGTCCGTCACCTGCTGCGGGACGGGCCGGATCAAGAGAGACTGGTTGAGGTAGGCCTTTTGACCTTTCCAGCCGGACTCTCTCGACCCATCGCCTTGCACCGTAGTTGGAGGACTGGTTTCATACGTCCGTCACTCCTGGACAAACTAACCCCCAGACTCCCACGCACCCCTCATTCCTTTTTCCTTCCCAGAACTTCCTATCCTTCCCTACCCTAAAATACAGCATTTCCTAAGATGACGTAGGCCGGGAGGGAATTTTTTTTCCTCAGGGCCACCTGTGTGGAGCTAATGGAAAAAAAAATGGCGACCGTAGTTCTAAGACCACTCAATAAAGTGACATTTCAACACCCCTTTGAAAAGTCAAAGCATTTTGCAAAGCGGATATACCCGAGGCCTGAGGGATTTAAGGTAAAAAAATAGTCCATAACCTAATCTGACGCAACCTATTTAATCTAGCTATTTTTCATAACTTTTAATGAAGTGCCAGTAATTGAGTTTTTCGGTCACCCAATGTTTCAATCACTTGCGGTTTTACGTTAAACCCATGATTGTACAAAAAAAACCCTACGGTATAAATCAAAACATTAAGTTTCATGTTCTCGGTAGTTTTATACTTGTCTTTATTTGTTTCTCTATTATACATAAAACAATCTAGATTTACAGTATAGATTGTTATACTATTAAAATAATTGGTTTACGAGGCCTTGGCTGTTATATCAGACGTAATGGCTCGCTTAATATATTATTGATGTAGCGCATATACGGTTTACTTCATGGTGCATAGCGCGCAATCACCGACCCATCTCACATTACAGCAACTGAACGACATCTGGCGAGTGTCCCCATTAATATAAATAATACCATATACTAATTTATCGTCGTCGTAAACACGCAAGAACCGCTTCTGCGCAAAACAAATCAACTCCTGCGAGCAAATAAATTTAATGTTTCGTTCGCACCCGTTTGTTTGAAGTGTTATAAACATGATTAGGAATTTCACCCGAGTAATTAGGTACCCAGAATAACTCACAAGTTAGTTAGTTGTGTAATTTTCTTTGATAATTCTTAGCTAGCTAATGAAACAGTAATCTAGACGTATGTTAGTAATTCCGAATTGTTATTACATACCAAACTTGTGCAAAAAATATTGGTAGTCGACATAAATTCTGGATAAGGACGGATTGACAAAACATAACTTGATTAAACTCTGTCGATTCTGTGAACTTATGTTCCTTTTGTTAGGAATATATATAGACGATATAATCGTCATGACAACTAGTTATTGTATATCCACTGCTGTATGCTTGATGAAGGTTTCTCCTAGATTCTGAATATTCCCAAACACGTGCTTTGAGCTTTGAGCTGCCACTTGTCTTGACCTAACTACCATTTTTCGACGATTCAGCGTGTTTGGGAAGGCCTTATCTTTGTTCTTCTTGGATATCAATCACCAAATTAAGAGATTTGTCTTACGATTTTGTAGCCTGCAAATGGTTTCCTTTATTTCTTTTTTGGCGTGTTCAATTTGGTCAGTAGATTTAGATCGCTTCCTCATTCATGTAGTTCTTTTTTTATCTCTTCGGAGTATGCCTAGCATTTGAATTTCACATTGCGTTGGTTTCAGTTTTGGACCTATTTTACACTAACGACTGTTTTCACTATTTCCTTATTAAAGTTAGTTACTGATAAGTTTATATTTGACTCAAATGTAGCCGTGAGCGTATTGTATTATTTTTAATTTAATCACTACAATTATGAATTGAGCATAAACTGATATTATGTTATCCACTGAAGCGTTTTTGGCCACATTTTGGGCCATTTTCAAACACCCGCGAGTGTCCTCTGGACAAAATGTGACCAAATTCAAGATATGTCATAAAACAATTCTTTGGATTTATTTTAAGAGTTTCCGCGTATTGGGATCTTCCATAATCACAAGGCTAACTGTGTATTTTGACAAAAGACGTCTCGCATCTCCTCATAATTATTTGCTATTGACATTCCACAAACCGAAATTATTGAAACGTGTTAAAAAATGCATGTTCGAATTTTAATTTATATCTATGACTATCAACTAGGCCATAAACAACATACAGAAGTCATACTATTTAATATTGCTCCAAATTGGTACCAACGGCGTACCACGTACGTAATTTTAAAAATAAAACGCAGAATTCCCGCGTTTATAAATTTAACCGTTTTTTAATTATTTTTTTATGAACCCTAAAAATATGTGATAAACGATAAAATAAAGTTGCATTTAATGACTATAACGCTGCAAGCAGTTTATATGTCTCCATATTAAAATTCGGAGGCATGATTTTTTTTTATGAGGACGGGAAATTTCCAAACTGTACGCTTAAAAAATTTTTAGCGCTCGAGGCTGACTTTGATCATCCTGCGGAACACTATAGTGACTATACTCAATAAGTTGTTCTACTTGTTCATTCAAAAAGTTGGTTTTATAACGTACTGGGAAATACATTGCAAACGCCAAACATTTCTCAAATTTGGAGCACGTATCAGTACATAATCGAGACTTTGACCAAAAACAGACTTTTCCTTTCGTTATAGAACTGAGAATCTTCCTCGTGTGAAGATATTTTTATGTCGGATAAAATGATAACGATCGTAACTAAGCAGTCTGTGATAATATAAACGAAAATACTGAAATACTCCTCGGTTGTTGACAGGCGCGCGCTCCGAACTACCGGACCTTAATCAGTTTTGACGGGGATCGAACGAATCGGGATGGTCTGACAGATCAATACAGTCAAACGTTCTACCAGGAAAAAATACACCAAATGAGAATAAAATTAGTAATACATTCTCCTCTACCATTCCTTCTGTTCCACGGAATTCCAAACTTTGGATCAACAAGGTTTTTTGTGAGTCGTCAGCCGCAAAACTGAACAGTTCCAAATTCATTACTAGCAATTTCTTGGTGTTTGATCGGTAAATATATTTTTAGATTGTCGAATATACGTCGAAAAAACTCACATATTCAAATCTCACCATTCTTCTTTTCCTTTGTTACATTGATTTACTTCTATATTATGTGTCTCTGTGAGAGTTGTTAGAATATACGTCGAAAAAACTCACATATTCAAATCTCACCATTCTTCTTTTCCTTTGTTACATTGATTTACTTCTATATTATGTGTCTCTGTGAGAGTTGTTATATTAATTTACTCTTTTTCAGTGTTACATTGTATGCTACGCTTTTACCTCTTTCATACTCTTTTATATTATTTTATACTCATTTTCATTCTTTATATTCTTTAATACTACGTTATTTTATATTTTTTGATATTATTTTATAATCTTTTATATACCCTTGTATTAGCTTATTTAATGTTAATGCACTGTGCACTCTATGTAAAATCGACCACCATAATTCGGGCATGTGCCTAGCATGGTGGTTGAAATATCCACAAATTATGTTATCATCAAATCAATTAATAAAGAAAAATTAAAAAAAAAATACTTCTACTTAATTATCTCTTTGAGAGTGGATTTTCAGCGTTTCTTTTCTTAAAAAAACATTACAAGAAACACGCCGAATATTATGAGATTGGCACGAGGAACATTGTTGAGGTGATATTTCATAACAATGAGCCAATTTATAAATTCGTCATGCATTAGGTCGAGTCAAGCATCAAAGTCCTGCATTTCGTCTGTCTGTAAATTTGTTTGTGTTTTTTGCGTGTGCGGTCAATCCTATCAAGATGGTAGTCGTGTTTGATGGTACCTTTTTATTCCGCCAGAGCGCATGATCGTTGCGACTGCTGTGAACTGTCAAGTCGGAGTGATCAACATCACGCGGAAGTCGAATGTTCACAGAACTACTAGTTCTTATTGTTTCAATTGGATTCAATAAAAACTTTTTCACGATTTTTTAAGACACAACCTTAACCTTCGCACTATAGGTACTTAACCCCTCAGGCTAATTTGTTCGCTTTCTCGTATAACTACTTTCTCTCTAACTCGTATAGGTCTCATAGAAATCGGGGTGTCTCCTTTACTATCATAGTGAGAAATATGATCCAAACCGTATTGGATAGAGGTACTATATATTCAAATCTACAGGTTAATCACGAACGAATTAAAATGTTCACCTTTCTGATACCAAAGTTTCCGACCGCAATTTAAAAAAAAATGAAACTTTGTAAATTTTTTATTAATTTATTTTAAATGAAACGATAAAAAAGTGAGGCTTTATAATACATTTGTCTAAAATGTATGTGTTTTTATTTTTTCATTAGTTATAAAAAACGAAAGGTGGGCCAATTTTAAAACTATTTTTATATATGCTTATATTTTACAAAACTTTTATTTTCAAAAAATTGCATGTTTATTTCTATTAATAAAATTTGTAAGCCGCCTAAAATTCAAAAACAGTTATTTTGAGTTTTCTATACGCTCACATATATTTCATTTATTGGAATTTTAATGAAATATTCTGACCTATGAGAGATTACGTCTGTTCTGAACGATCTGTGTTAATTTTTTTTTTCTTTTTCATATTATGTGTGCATTTTTCAATTGTTTGGGAGTATCCGGTTACTTTTCTATTATAAAATATTTGGTCAGCTATAAAAAGATTGGAAACCCGCGCCCTGAAACAGTAGGATATTCCCTTATTATTTTCATTATTTGCAAATGTTTCAAGGCAAACAGAACTAAGCTTTTGCACAGCAGAATATTCCCAGCTTGTCGCCGTTAAAGACTGTCTTTCTTTTATTGGACGGAAAATATTCAGGGAATAAAAGGCCATCATAAAGTGTCGCCACCATTTGTTAGCTATAAAATGTCAGAGAACTGAGAACTTTGAAAGTAGTATCTTTTGCCGAGCAGAGAGCGGACGATACGATAAATAAACGTAGGTGAATTTCCCTCTTCTCCGTATTATCCTTTCCGGCGTGACGAAAGAGTTTCATTCTATAACAAATGGAAAAGTGCCGTAGTAATCTATTCACTGCCATTCCGGATGTCAATAGGGAAAAATGAACACAAAAGAAGTTATAATGGTCCTTCGAGATGGTTTTGGAGCCAGTATATAACATGTATTTATATATTATGTGTTTTGCCCTCTCTTTCCGATATTTTGCTTTTGACGTTTGAGATGGGGATCGCAGAAGAAAATATGATACGTATAGATTTCCTCCTTGTTCTCCATTTGATTAATGTTTCGTTTTTCTGATTGTTTCAGGTGAGTCTTCAATACATTAATCTTGAGGCTTCCCGTTCGTGTTGCCGCAGAACATCTCCCCTATTCATATTGGGTAAGTTTAAAAAGCTAGCTAAGAATATTTTTTACATGGAGTTTTAGATTCTGTGCGCCACGTTGTTATGTATGTATTATTATAATGACAATTCCTTCTTCACAACAAAACATTGTCTTTTGTTTAGACTAAAAACCTCAGATAAAGAGGAATGAGGGTGTACGACAGCCTGGAGGCCAACGTCCTGCTCTCAAAATCTCTCAGTTTCTCGACACCTCACGGCTCCCCGTATCATGGTACCCAGATGGATGGGCGATCATATATGCTACCGATTCTGTCGGATAACTCTAAAACCTCTATTCGTCGTATATATATCTCTCTTTTGGAAACTGTTAATTCGTTGTGGAATACTATTCCAGTATCATAATTTTATAAAATTTATGATTTCATTTCACTCATTTATTTGGAACCGGACCCGTTTCATATTGCTACGGGCTTCTTCGGGCTGCTGCATATTCAACACAGACTCCCTTGGGGCCTATGTCATCTTTGTGATGATGACGTTTTTTGAAAAAAGGAAGGAGTTAACCTGAATCTGGATGAGAACCATGTTCTAAAATGGAGGACACGGAACAAGTTTTAAAGTTATTTCATCATAATATTACAAATTTTATCCACCTTTATTAAAAGGCGAATAAACAGATTTTTTTTAATAAAATGTCATAAATAAAATAATGTAATAATACTCGTAAGTTTTTTCCCGTAAGTCGCCAACGTAACCGACTTATGGTCAATGTAAACCAAAAGTCACCCTAATTTATAGCAATTTACAGAAGTTTTTCTTACGTAAATTACTTGACAGGTCTAATCGCGTCCGCGCGAACTTCCATTCTTCTCACAGCTTAGATGTCAAAAATTAGAAGACAGTTGTTTTCGTAAGATTTTTTTCCACTAAAACTAGTATTTTTATTATTTTAACTTAAATCTTATCAGGTTATGTGGATAATTGCCCACCTTATTATCTCCCGAAAACAAAATAAAAATAACATTAGATATAACTTAAATTAGCACTACCCACCAAAACAAATTTAGACGGAAAGAAACTTTTCAGATTACAAAAACCGAAGAGATATTACAAAATTTTCCGGTGGAAAAAGCTTTCTCAAATTGAGCAGCCTTCGCTTTAATTATCGGTCCAATCCTTTCTAATCTCAATGTATCTGTTTATAATATTACGTATTTGAATTCGAAGTCGGTTGCTGTCAAGTAGCTGTCATTCAGATAAAATTAAAGAACTCCATTAATTTCCGTCTTTAACGGCACAAAAGCGCGTGGAGGATTGTTTATTTCAAATCCTATTTCATCATTTTATTTGGGCCTTTTTTCGCCTTTATTGCGGATCGTTGCTGACAGAAAGCCACCTTATCGCAAATTAATTTACAGATATAAACAGTCGCTATCTTTGCTATGAGTACTTATATAAGTTGAACTTCCGAACAACTTCCTTGAACACTAATCACCAAAGTCGGATGCATATATAAACGCTCCTGTAAGTAACTTGTCAAAAACTTACATAAGTCGTAAATTTTACTTATGAGTGTAAAGCTACCGCAAGAGCTAGTTTTTGTAAGTATTTTACTTCTCTCAATATATAAAAGTATTTACGTGTTTCGTTTATCTATGCACCTATTAATAATCTTAAATATTAAGTAGGAAATATAAAGATACATAAAAGATCTTCTTTTAAAATGTGTTGCGTAAATTTTAATCATGAAACGTAATTAATTTACTTGTGAAGTACCTACCTGCCTATAAATTTTATCTTTCTTCCAACTGTCTCTCGATTGCATGCCACGATTCTGTTTCCAGGGGAGATATTGATATTTGTATCGACACGCGCCATCCTGAGAGCTCCTTTCTGAGAGCCCGATTCTGATCTCCTTTTCTGTCATACGCGCCGTCTACGAGAAAGAGTGAGAGGATACAACGGATCTATCAATGTAGACTAGGATGACCGGACAAATTCTTCATTTGGGAAGGTTCCTTTTCAAATAGAATTCCAAGGAACGCGCCGAGTGCCGTCTAGTCCCTAAAATCCTTGGACACTTAAAAGGGGTTGGAATTTATTCAACAATGACATTCCGCAGCACAAACTCACTTGTCCTCGTTAAAGATGATATTAAACGACATCGAGTGTTGAATGAGTATCCTTGAAACCGTGTTCTATTCAACTTCTGTGTTATTTCCAATCACGTAAAAATAAATAAATTCGAATTGGAATTACTTGGATTACTTTAATTGGAATTACGTAATTAATGCTTCATTCAGTTTACATTCAATCGTAGATATATGTGATAGCAAAATAACAACACTGGAGCTCTACTACCCTAAAATAAATATATTCTTCTGTCGGTTTCCATGTTTTTGACGATTCATCCGATTTATATTCAATAAATGCCTCATAATGAACACTTAGGGCTAGTGGGAAATGTTAAGGGCCAGTTGTTTCAAAGAATTTGAATCATTAAGTTATTATTAAGTTCTGCAAATATATATATATATTTTTTTTTTGTGACACACGTTCAAGGCCATTAGCAATAAACCACACAAATCAGTCGTCTTAATGTGGCTACGCCACATTAAGACGACTGATTTGTGTGGTTTATTGATTATGTTCTACTTCAAGTATATATTAATATTTTTGGTAAAAACCTATTTACTTTTTACCGAATTGTTTGTGTGAGGCCTTTACGGTTAAAATTTTGGTTTTCCCTAAGTCTTGTCTTAGTCAATAGCCATTCTTTATTAACCGGTTAAGAAAATTAATTTTAATAGTGATTGGAAAATCTCTGACTTATTTTAAGTAATCATTTAGTTTTGCTTTCTTAAAAATACCAACAGCCTTACTAGTAAACGTGGTGAAAAATGTATTTTTACTCACTTTACACTTTACGAGACGGAAATTTCACGTGTTTCAATTCGCTGTTGAAATGCAACGTTGCCAGCTCTTTCGGAGGCAAGTTAAATAATTCGTAGCAAATCGAGCTTTTCCAGTATTTTTTCAATGTGGATGTTTATTAATAAGGCTGTTAGTGTTTTGCATAAAATAATAACAATAGATTTATTTTCATAATCATGTTCTACTTTAGTCTGATTATAGCTTTTCGTCCTTCGAAGCTAACCTAAAAATCTGAACATTGGATAGAGAACACACTAAAAATCATAGATTTCGCTGTACATTTCTGTTTGTGGTCAATATCAGATATGTAAGTGAATCGCGACACGCGGTTTCAACCCTTGAGATTGCTATCGCAGAGGCTAGATTCCTATCCGCCTCTTAAGATGCATCTCCTCAGTCTTGTTTGACTCCCGTACACGAGTCGCGTCTTTTATTTTTCTGTCGGACACTGACGTTATTTTATTCCGTTTGCCTTGGCGCGTCCTGAACGGCATGTTGTTTGCTCCTCACGCTGCTGGACCCGACATCTGTACGAGTACAAGTATAAGAGTCTGCTTTATATGTACTTCAACTAGATTCTCAGAAATATATTTCCTCTATGTGTGGAAGGTTCCACGAATTTACCCAGTATCACCAGTATAGTAGATAGTTCGTCTTGCCTTTGTAAACATTAAACATGAACAGTCGTTTTTAACCATCATGCAATAAGAACATTGGTGGGGTCCCACTAATTGTTTACTTCCTTCGCCGTACACGTCAAGATTAAAAAATAAATAAAAGAATGCTATATTTCATTATATTGAACGACTCAAATCCTATAGTGTCCCTGCACACGGGGTTTGTTAGTAAAAATATTTTCACTCTGTTTGATTTTGAAATTAGAATAGCATAGTTCTTACGGGGTTGTCATTTCCCACCTCTCCCTATTCATCACCTTGCTGGAAAAGTATTTGTAATTTAGAACAATGGTAAGAAAAATAGTGCAAATTCGAATGCAATTGTTTTGAAAACAGAAGAAGATTTGGGACTACCTTGGAACCAAGTTGTTGGTGTACACATGTTTTTCGTGTACACAATCTCGTTTTTAAGTAAAAAGAAGGAATTTGACCATCTCGCAAATACACAATATCGTTTTGTACTCATTCGTTTTTTGTGGTGATAATTACCTCGAAGTATCGCGGTGGAACTATATTGTGTTTGTGTCGTGTGCTCTTTCGCAGAGATACAGTGGTAAGTGATTGGTCATTCCTTTTTCCTTGTGTACCTTGTTTTTTTCTACACACGCTATCACGCAATTCCAACGGACACCATTTCGTCTAGTTTAATTTTAATATTTACGTTTAATTTAAAGTATTTTCAACTGCATTATCAACTGTAGCAATTTTGGATGCAACACACTCAATAACAAATGTACGAAAAAAAAACTATTTTGAAATAATTCTCCTCGTTATTGTCGGATCTAAGTGGAACCAAGTATAAATAAAGAACAGTTGGAATGGTTGCTCCTTAAGGTAGTAAGTATTCTAGTCTAGAAAAAAAGAAAAACATTTTTTTTTCTTTGTATCTCCAAAGTTTAAATATTCAAAAATATCTCCTTTAACGGATTTTTCGAAATTCGCATTATTTTAAAAGTTATAACCATTTTTATATCGCGGTTTAGACGGAATCTTACCAGAATCTAAATAGAACCAAAATTTTAAACGCATTTTTCTCAAAACTCTTTTTTTTTCGAGACGGTTGACACGATATCTCAAGTTCTACTAAACCAATTTACTTGAAATTTTGTATGAGCCTTCTCTATACATTACTCTATCGCGCTAACTAAAACTATAACAACGTTTCAATTTTTACTATTTTTAAAAAATTTGGAAAGTCAAAAAAAAATGGTAAAAAAGTGTCTTATTTCAGACAGCCGCCATTCTGCGAAAAAAAAATTTTTTTTACTTTTCCTTAGTTCGGGCCATAGCCGCATTTGTTTTGATTAAGAATTAATTTGTTTTTTTTTTTTTAGATTACTTGGTAGGAGGGTTGCAATCGTGTCAACGCGCCATTTTTTGAGACCCCTCACTTCAAGTCCCTGTAACTTTTTAAAAATTTAATTTTTTCGGTGTCCTTGCACAGCGGAAATTAGTAACATGTAGATGTATGTGCAATTGCAAAAAGCTATAGATTTAAAACTAATGGCTTAGTAGCCATTCCTATGCTTAAAACGACCACGGCTCAACACCACTATTTATATTTAGGTGTGAGATGGTACAATATATTATTATCCAAAAACAAAATTAATGTAACAGAAACATTGAAATATGAACAATTTAAAAAGCAAATTAAGTCCCTGAAATTGGATAATGATGTATTGTACCCTTAATTAACCCCTACAATCTGTAATATATGATAAAAAAATGTATTATTGTTTTTGATTTTCGATAACTATTTTTTTCTAAATTGTATTCCTGTGTCAAAAAATGTTTGTATATTTATTTCATAAGTCTTTGATCTTTGTACACATACTTCTTAGAACATTATTTTTTTTTGCATGTCAATAAATACTCCTCCCATAAACACGAGCTCCTAGAGCTCAACTTATGGAGTAGTAGAATCATAAAATGAATTATTATGTAATCCAAAGTGATAATTTGTAAAGTGTATGTTCAAGAGTAGAAATAAAATAAAATAAATAAAAATGTGCGTAGGAGAATAAGAATGAAATTTCAGCAGAAAACAATTTCATCAACCATAACTTTGAAGAAAATCATATTTAGTTAGGACGGGTTGTTTCAAAAAATTTGATGAGTTCATCAAATATTTGAAGTTAATTTTCAGGTTCTGTGTAAGTTTTTTTCGAGTTCTGTTTTTTTATCGTCATAGGCCAGCTGCTTTACAAAACTGAAATCATCACAGAACTTGAATAGAACTTACACAGAACGTGAAAATTAACGTCAAATATTTGACGAATTCGTCAAATTTTTTGATGTTAATTTTCACGTTCTGTGTAAGTTCTATTCAAGTTCTGTGATTATTTCAGTTTTGTGAAGCAGCTGTCCTATAACGATGTAATAACAGAACTTGAACAGAATCTACACAGAACGTGAAAATCAACTTCAAATATTTGATGAATCCATCAAATTTTTTGAAACAACCCGTCCTTAGTATAATGCGTTACAAAAACAAAAGCATCAATAATTCTCTAAATTTGAAAGGAAACGTAAAGTCGAAACCATAGACAAAGAAATACTTAGAATGTATAATATATCATCAATACCAATGCATACATACGTCTTGATTACATTTTTGTACCGGCCCGTAATTGATACAATGTATAATACGTTTGGTAATCCATTGAAGATTTTTGGCACACCTTTTCTAAAACACATGCAGTATAATAGTAGAGTCGGGATGAACACGGAACAGTATGAAGACTGAGATCATTGAGCAGACTGCGCCGCGATGCCAGAGACCGCCTGTTGGCAAATTGGGTCATTTAGCTCCTCAGCGAAATGTTTTATACGCGAGGCGGTCAGTAAATACTTCCGGAGCACTCGCTGCTATAATAATATGCTCTCTCTTGTCGGAAAAAGCTGCGTCCCTTCCAGAAAAAAAAATACCAAAACATTTAAAGTTTTAGCTTTAATAACGAGTTTAATATTTTAAACACGCGAGTTTTATCGTAAACACTCACTATTATTATTATTTAGGCTTCATTAGTTGGCATTTGGGACACGCGATCCGAGTACGACTAACTCGCCAGATTCCTGTGTGGCATGATGTCCGGCGAAAGAGGTTAGGAATCATAGATTAGTTAGGAATGTAGCCTGCACAAGATTTTTTTACGTTTCCTCATATTGGGAACTATAATCTTCACTACTAAATCTTCAAATTATGTAATCACTGTGTCATTGGCTGATACCGACAACTTTTTATAAATGGGTGGAATTAGTAGCTACGTGAAACCCAAAAATTTGTCTGTATTTTCTTGTAGTCTTTTCTTTTTCCACTATTGTGAATCTTCTGCCTTTTGTTTTTCATTAATGTCTGATCTTGAATCTTCTGCCTTTTTTCATTATTATCAGTTTCTACCTTAAATCTGAAAACTTTTAACTCACTAGTAGTATTAAATACGGCTTTGTCATACATAACTTAATAATTAATTTTTTACCTACGAGCACCTTTCTGTAAATTCCTACATTGAGTTTGTTCTTATATGTATGTCATCGACCAAGTATTAAATATATCCTTGTTTGTTTCTTTTTCATTTTCTCTTATTGTTTGTTCTACTTAACCTCTCTTTTTTTCCCTATATTATATGTGAAACTTGTCGGGTTTGTTGTAGCAAGAAATAAAAAAAATAAATCTGCAGCCTCCCTTTCTGGACTTGGGAAGGTCGCTTAGGGCTTTCAGTTGCTTTGTCAGCTCGTATTAAGATATATTTTTTACGTTCATCAAATTGCTGTCGGGTAGGAATCCTAACAACCAAATCCGACTCTTAACTTATTTGGCACCGAAAAAACAGTCTTAAGGTATTCGCGACACCTGTATGTGGAAAATATACTAAATATGTATTAATAATACGAACTGATAATTTTTTATTTCATACCTAGTACATAATGTCTTAAATGTGATTGCTTTCTACCAAGCTAATATAATTTCTTTATCTTTGTGGTAAAGTAATAAAACTATCCTTGCCATCGCGACAAGGAGAAGAAAATGTGGAGAATACGTTGGTTGTTTTTCTTTCTCTCTTTGGTCCGATGGTGGTTTAATGTTTAATCTCTATTCCTTTGCGCCTTTGGGGCAAGAACCTAGTGTCTGGAGCAGCAACGGCAATGTTTTAAAGAAAACAATGTGCAGGAGCAACCCTTCTCCTTTATCTTTGTTCCTCTGAAAGCAAACAAGAAGCGGAGTATATTATACTCTCCGTACAATGGTCCGTGTGTGTTTGTTTACCTGTGGCGCTTCCAGGTAATAGCCGGCGTTCGTGCAGAGCCAGGAACATCAATCCAACAAACACTCACACACTATGATTATTATTGTTATTATTTACCTATTTCATTCTCTGGGAGGTCATCAAACTTACAAATTGCGACCTTCGAAACATGCCATTCATTGTTATTTATTTTATTAATTGTTAGTGGGTTATTAGTTTCTCTAATTTATTTATTTTTGAAATAATGAAAATAAAGATTAATTAACAAAAGAATTTTTTTAGAATATCAATATAAAAATATGTATAATAAAGAAGAAGAAAAAATTACGTTGTGAGGCATTCTTAAAAAGAGTTCCTTTCGTTTATAAATAACAATTCTGAACACTGATGATCAATATCAACTCGGCAAGTTGAACATTTTGCGAGCAATACATGTGAACTGTCGCTGGGCGAAGCTGTGGCAACAGTAGCGGGGGAATTATGCATTTTAGGTGTGACGAGTAACGGTTGTATTTTTCATCAAATCCTTTTTCCGTATGTATATAATTTATGCGTTAATGTCAATTTTCTAATATTGTGTTTTTTTTAAGTAGCTCTGATGGACTTATTATTAAGACCGTGTGATGAAGAATTGATTTTGCACAATCTCCCTATTCTACAATACCATATGTAGCAATTGAAAACGCGAAAATTAAACATATCTAAGGACGGGTTGTTTCAAAAAATTTGATGGATTCATCAAATATTTGAAGTTGATTTTCACGTTCTGTGTAAGTTCTTTTCAAGTTCTGTTATTATATAATTATAGGACAGTTGCTTCACAATACAGAAATAATCACAGAACTTTAATAGAATTTACACAAAACGTGAAAATTAACTTCAAATATTTGATGAATCCATCAATTTTTTTGAAACAACCCGTCCTTAGTGTTTGTAGGTTACGGATACATCTGGAATAGTAGAAAATGTAACATAATTTGCGGAGCGCTTTTGTTGAAGAAATTGATATGGGCCTCCCAGCGCATTTTTTCTCTATTATTCCTAGTGCCCGGTAGATAGAATCTTTTATATCGTTTCTATTTATCTGGTTAGCAAAGTGCTTAATGTTGGTTTTCTTATCCCAACCCCCCGCCCCTTCCCTATTTGCGTGCCTTTATCATTTTGATTTATTAAGTTGACGTAATTATTGTCGACTACGTGACTCCTTCAAGGTTTTCCACGACAATTAAGTCTTCTACGAATGTTTTTTATTCCCTCCTCATCGTATCCAGCCACCCGACGCGTGCCCGATATTAAACGCAGCTAATTGAGAATATATCGATTTTATATTAGAACAAAATAATAATTTTCAGAGATTTGTGATATTTACACCCGCTTGCACGTATTTATAAATTTTACTTAAAATAAACTTACGGACTTTTAAATACTAGCTTTATGATGAAACTTGTATTATACAAAGAGTTCAGAGTAAATGATTAGCTCATGCAAAAAGAACCAATGAGTGATAAATCTAGTAGAATTTTTTTATATTAGTATTTATTGAAGCGGTGTTCGATTATCGCCTTCTTGTAATTATATGTTCCGTGCAGTGATTACTGATTTTGCGCAAGTATTACCAACTACATCCAATCTAGGTACAATTGAGTGTCTATCTAAATGACTAAAGTCCTCATTGAACAACGGACGGGTTGTTTATAGAATTAGAATAATTCGTCAAAATCCAAGTTCTGTGAAAGTCCTATTCAGTCCTATTTAGTCCTATTTTGTGAAAGTCTATTACTATCCAAGTACTGTGAATCAACCGGCCGGCGCGGTGGTGAAATAATGATGAACTTGAATTTTAACTTTGATTTTGAAGAGTTGTTCAAATTCTATGAAACAAACCGTCCTTAGTCTCACTTTTTATTGTGAAAAACGAATTATCAGCGGGATGTTGCAAGGTTTAATGAAGCGTGGGATGGGAAGGAGATAGAGTAGAGGAAGCCTGCAAGATACCTGGTTATTTAAATCTGATCATTAAACGTAACTTAAATCATTGTGAGCAACGTCTGGATTATGAATGGTGGTATTTCTTTCACCATGTCAAGCCTGAGAGTATCTTCGACTATCAGAGAACTTACAGCTCTGCCACGGAGATAGTCAAGCGATGCACCATTATTAACCAAATTGCACGTTTTCAAAAAATACTGAGATATTTGACGGGTTCGTGTAAGTGTGAGATATCATATTATTTGAACGTGTTTCAAGCTAAAATACTGTTTTAAAATGCGGTCATCGGCCCAGTGTTCCGTACAGTAAAGTTGTTGTGCTAACAAACGTCAAAATCAAATTACTCAACATTCGTTTGCGAAATTCACGAAATCAAAATACGTGCGCGCCGAGAGGTGTGAAATTTGCATTTATTGAAATGCATGACTCGTGTAGCAAGAAGCAAGCGAGCGGTTTGTTTTCACCCGAATTCTTGGCACCGTTCCTCGGGGTCCGAATATCATTTTATTGTCAGGGTATCATAATATTATCCGGTATGGCATTCCCGTCCGTTGGCTGATACCACGTAAAAATAATGCAGCCGTGGCACGTGACCCACGCGCCCTTAAATTCCCGAATAAACCACTTTCCCCTGACCCGGATTCCGCCGCACTTGGACCTGGAAATAAGAGAATATTTTAAATTCCACGTTACTTTCTTGCTAATACTGTATTTGTCGCCTTATCTAAATGGAATAGTATGGATTCCAAGTTATTTTCTTTCAGTAAATGGAATATTAAGAATTATTGACGCGATAACGTCTTATAAATCGATGAACGCCGGCAGCATTCACGAAAAAGTGTGATGAAAAAGTCATTCACATTCACGTGACTCATTGTCACGTTGTCACGTTCCGCCTGAGCCGAGCGTGCAAGCGAGATTTCGGAACAAGCGATAGAGAGGCACGATCGGCCTAATCGTTCGGCTTGTGACTGTAAAATTCTGTGTAAAAGTTTTCTTATGACGTTATCACGTAAAATTATCGTCCATAAACCGACTTTACAGAAAAAAACTTAATGAGTTAAAAATAAAATAAAACCCGGGACCTGGGTTTTATTTTATTAACCTTTATTATTTATTATTAACCTAACCCTGGCAAGGCAAAGGTCTTGGATTCAATTCCTAGATGCGACCGTATCTTTGTCTATTTCAAACTTACGTTTGAGAGTCGTTGTTAGTATTGTCTTCAATTATTAAACATTACAGTTTGAGATTTTACTCTGTAGCTATTAAAAAAAACATCAACAGATGTCGCACTTTAATATAAAAATGGATGTATTTATCCAAGACACTTTCTAGATTGCATTTGGTTCCGGTAGAATCTTGCAATCATACATAAAAATAAGAGCCAATAATAATTTGCGGAAAATGAAGATAATGTTGGTAAGTCTTAGTCGAAGTATGGTACGATTAAATATGACCAAAGGGGATATGGGCGAAATAGCTCCGTGGTTAGTGCAGATCCCAAAGGTCCTGGTTTCGATTCCTAGATGCGACCGATTCTTTTTCTAACATTTCTATTTCAAATTTTAGTTTGAGAGTTGCTAATATTGTCTTCGATTATGGAGTATTACTTTCTTGTTTCTACAGTATTTGTCGCCTTATCGAAACGGAATATTAAGGATTCCACGTTATTTTTTTTTGCTACTGTGTTATTAGTCGCGGACGTACATCAGATCCACTTACGTATTCGCTTTCGAAACCATATGAGCTACCCTACGTTTTCATCAATCTTTCGCTGTAATTTAGTTAGGTAACCTTGAATTTGTCTCTAAACATGAACTGATTATTGGAGCTAGTAATTTAGTTAGGTAACCTTGAATTTGTCTCTAAACATGAACTGATTATCGGAGCTAGTAAAATTTAACGAACGTAGATCGAAGTTTTGAATAACAAGTGAACGTATGTTTGGAATTAATGTACGACTCGACCGGAGGATATTTATTTATTTTAGTATTTATTTAGTATAGTATAATACATTTATAAACATTATTTATGATATGTTTTGACTGTCCAACTAGGATGATTCCCGTTTTAGAACAGTCAAATTAGGATTAGTGTGAACAAATGGAACATGATTTGTACAAAAAAGAGGAAAAATCAAGTAAATAAAAAGAAGAGAAATAATAAAAAATTAAGTTAGAAAGTTTAAAACATAGTAACAAAAGTTAAATATACAAGGTGAGTTTGCGTATCAGAAACTCTCTCATCCTTTAGACCACTACACACCTTAGTAACTTAAATAATAATATTGATAATTTCGGAGTCTATATATTTTTTTACCGGTACCGAACAAAGCTACACAACATAAAATTTCGTCTGTTTTGGCCATTCGACGAAGTTTTGATTGAATTTCTAAATCAGTGTGCACCTACTGCCTACATAAATGATTATTTTACATTGAATATGTATAACTTTGTGCTTTTTCTATGCCAATCCATCATCTATCCACGGCTGTTTATAGCGCGTTGTATTAGTATTGCCTATTACCCCGTCTCCACCCTTTAAGTTGGTTGGTTGTTGAGTTCCCACGAGTTAGGGCGCTACGTGGGCTGCCTGTTCTGCCTACCTTGAGTTATTCCCCACCCTGTCGCATTTGTCTTCTTTCCGCATACGAGGATTCCCCAAAGAGAATTTCCCGACGTGAGCAATATTACAATGTCTCTAACCGCTGACTCCGGAGGGATTTTATCGGCGAGATTTCATTGGGGATCAAATGGCGTCACTCCATTCTGATTACCCGATATTCTTCTCGACAATGCAATCCGGAACATAATTAAATTCTGCCAGAGTACGCCTTGATCTTATTTGGCCCGGTGCCTCGATACAAAAACGTCGATCTTTTCCTTTTTGAATTCTGGAAAGGGTGATCCCTTTGAAGGCTTTACAGCCCCCTCCCCCAAACCCTTCATACAATATACGTAAGTAGGTTCTTTGGCAACTACACACCTATATATTTTTGTAGCTTTATATTGAAAATAATAGTGTGCCTTATTTTTGCATTGGCACACACTAAAATCTCCACTGTAACTTTTCGTTCATTCTCACTAACGAAGCATATAATATAACCATAGACATATATATGAATATTAGTAGACCTGTCCTAAGTGATAAAAGCGTATCATTTCCCCCCCCATACCGGTTCCATTTGGAGCCGGCTGGGCTCGCGAATGGTCTCGAGCGAATCTAGAAAATGTGACGTCATCATTCTTGTGCGAACCAGCGTCGAGCTCTCATCGGTACATTTTACGAAATAACACGGAAAAAAAAACACGGCTTGTTCTATGAAAACGTGTGAAAAAAAGAATAAAACCAATTGTCGTATTTCGTTCCATAGATAAGCATTATTTTACTTTATTTTAAGCTTATTCAGATCATATAATATGATTAGTTTTAGTAATATATACATATGTAGGCGTTTCTCAAGTGTGCTCGTCGAAGCAACAAAATATTCGACTCGAAAACAGGCGAATTTTACTTTGTCGTATTTGGACTTTTGTTTATAACGTTGCGAGCAATTCGCGCTCCCATGCAAAAAGGTCTATTCATTAAAAAGCAGCTTTTACTTTTAAGAACTAAATGGTGATATTATAATGCGAGATGCCTATATACTGTCAGATTGATTTATTGACGAATCACATATCATCACAGTCATCTTCCCCTCTTCGCGTCCCGCTCTAGTTGGTTTGTACCCCTCTCCTGTCTGTTCTCGGCTACTAATATTCATATGTTTATGAGTATAACAGAAACAATGTTGGAACAGCGCTCTACTTTAAAGAGGTATCGCCATTTTAAAAGACCACCATCTGACTACCAAGGTAATTGAAAATCTTCCTTTCCCCATCTCCCTCTCCGCCCCACTCCCTTCAACCTCTCAACATACTATCCCGATTGGAAATGCCGAAGTCCCACTGGTTCCGGGCAGTTGGGAATCTTTCGCGATATTCGCGTTTTTTAATAAATAATATTGGAATCTAGCAGAGGCCATACGGTCGGTTTTTTAATATGTATTCAGGTCAACGTTACGAGTCGTGTTGGGTTGTCAGGAATACTTCCCGATATTAAATTGACTTAAATATCTCGTCGATCCTTAAAAGAAATTTAAATACCGGTCCTAATTCAGTCCCCGTAAATAGCAAGTAGCAACTATTATAGGTTGTTTGTGAAAAAAATCGTTTAGCATCTCTAACAGAAAAAACAGTTTGTTGTGACAGTTTCCCCAAAGATAGATTCTGAGGGTAGCGGAGGCCGAAACACAACCCTGTATAAAATTATTGTGTCATTTTAGTAATTCGACGTTTTACAGCCCTGGCGGTAAAGTATGGGCACCTATTTACGTTTTAAGATTTTAGCAACGTTTTGTTTTTTGCCCCCGGCTTTGTTAATCAAATTCAAGGTTCGCTCGAATTGTGTTTTCTCCGAGAGAAAATCCTCCTCGGGAACATTTAGCCGAAAAGGAGCGGGGATATAATAAAGCCTGGTGATGCTGAAAATAAGACGTCTTATCACCTCCGCGCCGACACTCTACAGTAGACACTCGATTACCGGAAAAGATCCCGGCTAATCCAATAATAAGACATAACACGGAATTACTACATGCACAGAGACAGCCTTTCGGCATCGGTGAACAGCTGGGAGTCACGCCAAGCGCGTTAGGATATTTCCCACAAGAGAAAACGGGTCGTTTTAACGACTCATTATAATTTTTTCAAACACAGTAAACTTATTTTGTGTCAACATTTTAATTCAAAATAGAATACTTATTTTAACCACGTTTATTGTTTAAAAAACCAACATGTTTCGTATGCAAATGCTTACTTAAAACTAGTAAACCCTGATGAAAGTAAGCATTGCTTGCGTTTTCCTCCTTCCTTTCCTTCTAAAGAGCCCTCAGCAAGTTCGCTCACATAATCATTTTTTAACTTTGTTTTTACTCGTATCAATTTGAGTTTACAATTATTATTTACTGTTTTTTTATATACTTCCCGGTTAACCCATTTCCCCGTTTTTCTGTTTCCCGGTTAATCCACTCCGCAGATATCCTCTTTTCTATATCTTATTATAGGACACCCCACCAGAACACTCCTGTATCTACAGTGTAAAGTTAGGGGAACTATATCGCCACCCGATTGCGTAGCGTTATGGGACGGGTTAAGGTAGGGGCTGTAGGAAGAGTTTTATCAATACGGGTCTTGAAGAAGCCCGGAGTGTACGAAGGAGGAAAAACAGAAAAAAATCCTCTTCCCGGTTAATCCACTTCCCGGTTAATCCACATCCCAGTTGATCCATTTCCTAAACCAGTAAATCGAGGTTCTGCTGTATACGATATGGCCCCTTTTTCATACAAATTTAGCATTTCTCGTTACTTTGCCTTGCGGGTCGGGCCGTTGGGCTCCAAAATTGAATTTTACAAGAGCGACCTGCCGAACGATATACGGCCAGGGTCGGACTGTGATTGGTTTTAGATTGGGCTCACACCCACTGGGCTATGACCCCCTAACAAGCTTTGCCAGACGTACTGATTTTTTGCGGGTTTTTAAACAAAAATTGATTGTCCTTCGGGAGACGGCTGAATTGACGATTTTTCAAAAACAAATAAGATATTTTATTTAGGAAGACAAAATAAAGAGATGGAAGCTTTGAATACGTTTTCCGCCCCCGAGAGTAACATATAGTTGGTATGGCGGGAAGACTTTATGGTTTATGATTTTG
The DNA here is from genome assembly GCA_936435175.1 of Glyphotaelius pellucidus. Classification (NCBI taxonomy): domain Eukaryota; kingdom Metazoa; phylum Arthropoda; class Insecta; order Trichoptera; family Limnephilidae; genus Glyphotaelius; species Glyphotaelius pellucidus. The sequence continues at coordinate 14,190,426 of OW386550.1, forward strand.
TATAAGGAACATTTATAGGTTAATGAAATTACATACATAACAAAAATTGTTAAACTAGGTTTTAACCCAATAACTAATGTTCCCTTCGTGTGAAAATTATACTTAAAAAATATATTTAACATTTCTAGATACTAGTAAAACAAAATATACACAAATAAAAAATACCAATAACTTACAAACTGTGGGCCGGTTATGTATGTAGCTAGGAGATAATAAAAATCAAAGAAATGCCAAAAATAAATTTAAAAAAATTGAAAAACACCAGACCAAAAGACGAAAAATATATGGGAATTATTGTAATAAGTTTTTAAAAATTGACGTTTTCAAAATTGGAGCTGATATGTCAAAAATTCAGCCGACCCGTGACTTTTCATGGATCTGCCCTATTATTATTATTATAAAATGTACTTATTAATAAAACTAATTATATTTTATTTTTTAAACATTGTTTTCAGAAGTAAAAACACAGTAGACACGTTCAGTCATAGGTATTCTGTATTCGGTTCTATGCCAACTGAGAATAAAGTCAACTATATGTTTTTTACATCACTTTTAATGACTTTTTTGAGGTGGTTCTGAGTTTTCTTTCTGAGTTGTCCGGTCACCTCTGCATTCATCAGGATGAAAATAATGGTTTTTATTATTTATAAATACTCATATGTTAGGTTTTGTTGATAAACAGTATTGTCTAGCTTTATTTAAGTGATCTGAAAAAAGATGTATAAAAAAACTCGAATAAATAAACCTTTACCTGTTCGTAACCTTTCTTTCTGATGTATTATATAGGGTGCTAAGACTTTAACCAGTGATTCCCGACATTATTTGAAGTAAAAAATATATGAGAAATTTTGGTCTCCGGTGACTTTTTAAAATAAAAAAAAAAATAAAAAATTCCCTTCAAAACGACAGGAATCACTGCTTGATGTAAGTCAAGTACGTCCCTTACAACCCTATTTTAGGCGATTTTTACCAAAAATAATAAAATTACTTTTACCGAATATTTACTTATTCGCATCTAATTTTACCTTTGATAGGGATTGAATTTCCATATAAAAACATCGATTGTTTAAAGTACTGTAATAATAACTAGATTGTTAATATTTCGCTGCGCTGTAAAAACTGAGTTCCCCCTTCAACATTCGCATTCGGAACAATAACCCTCTATAGCAGTTTTCACAATTCACAATTATTATAGAATGGATGTGGGCCCTATACCGCGACCATTATCTCAATAAATTTAATAAATACGACCAACAGACTAAAAGGTGCCTATTGTCTTTGTTTTTACGATCCTCCCGAAATGAGAAAGTGGAAGAGAAGTCAGACACCCAGTCCCGGACCAGTAATAATGAGCGGGTTGTTTTTGTCCGACTAAAAACCATTATCACGTTTGCGCCAACGTATCATATCCCTAGTTCCTATATACGATATATATAGCGATATTTACACTGTGTATTGTGTGATACGGTTCGGGGTATCGCTACTCTAAGCGATCCCATAAATAACATTTATTATATTTCTTCCAGAACGGAACCGAAACGTGAAATGGATGTCTGTGATTTATTTTAATGAGCACTCGCAGTTGGGAAAACACTATTATTCATTATGGGCTTCCCCGGCGCTGGTGGATGTCTTAATGTTGGGAATTTCTCTCAAATAATGATGCTTATTTATTTTTTTCTAATATTTCCCCTTTTACGTGACAACGGAAACCTCCGTTGCTTGGGAGAGTTGGGACTATAAATATTATCGGATCGCGTGATTCCAACTGCCAACTAAACAACTGTCAGCTGTCTCTGCCCTTTTTTTACCCACTGCAGGCCATCTTTGTGTTGCTTGCTTGCATTTCCATTTTAGCAACGAAATAAATGCATCTTTTAAAAATACATTTATTTATTGCAAACTGAGTAGCTTATTTGATCGTCAATTTTTTTATTGAATCTCGGTTAAAATCACAAATTAAAGTAACAATACCGTCTAGTGATATTATGGTGCATCTTTCACATTGCATACTTGTTTTAGCAACAACCATCGCTGTGAAAAACTATAGCAGTTGATTTGGTTACTGACAGTCAGGAATCATGAGCATCCGTGCGCACATAAACAAAAATCAATATGGATGAACATGGAAGTAGGATGCCTGACGATGGTGAGAAAAGGTATAAATAATGATTGTCAGTGACAAAATACAGATTATTAATTTAAATGTTAAATTCAGATTTGCAAATTTGTCTTGAATTGACTTTCCTTGTTTATCCCCTGCGGTCTGCAATTCTAATATTCACCTAATTATTAGTAGAATATAATATATACAAAGGATTACCTAGCGAGACAGGCACAGCAGATCATCAATGTAATTTAATAAAGTCGAATTAAAAATAAACAACAATACTTATTTGAATTAACTTTGGTTTCAAAGGGCTGTCTCCATATTACAAATACCGTTTATTAAAATACAGTAAGAGCAGCACAATGTGGATCGTGCGGTTATTTCAATTATTTATTTTTAATTTCTTATAAAATTTTACCGAAATCAATCTTTCGTATCGTGGTTTACGCAACCATTTTACCTTTTCACAGGTAAATATAATATAATCGTATTAGTTTTTTCTCAGAAATCAAACTTTGTGGTTTTACATTGTAAATGAAATAATCATGTACGGTTTTGTTCATAGGAAATGCACATAAAGGACATCACCAAAATTGCCAATTAAAGTGGGGGTACACCAAGGATCTGTCCCCAGCCCACTGCTATTCATAATGGTCCTGATTTATCTAACGATTCAAGAAATGAACAGTATTCTCAAGACTATGCTTTTTGCAGATGATGTAGTAATGATAGCAGATAATCATGGTGCCTTACAGAATAGCCTGGAAAGATGGAGAAAGATCCTAGAGGATAATGGCCTAATAAATTAGCAGACAGACCGAGACCCAGAAGACACAGATGCTGTTACTCCTTCGGTGCGACTAGATGGAGTAACATTAGCCAACTGTGACTCATTAAATATCTGGGTTCACTCATTCACACAGACGGAGGATATGAAACGGTTGTCGACCACAGAATAGGTGTGGGATGGATGAAATTTAGATCCGTTCTTGTGTCACCCGAAAATGCTTCTAAAAGTTAAAGGACAGTTAGACTGGCGATAATGTATGGCTCCGAATGCTGGACTATGTACAACTCCTACTCTAGTCAACTCGAAACAGCAGAAATGCGAATGAATGCTTAGATGGTCGGCAGGAGTATCACCAAAAGATAGAATTAAAAGTTCACGCATTCGTGGTAGCTTGGGTGTCACGGACATAAACAGTAAGCTGGAAGAACGACAGTTGAGATGGTATGGGCACATCAGACGGAAACCACCGGACCACACATCAGAGAAGCAGACAATGTCTATGGAGCTTCATCGACAGTCATCCAGAGGAAGACCAAAAAACTTCTGGATGACTCAATGCTCCAAAATTTTGCAGAGAAACGGCCTGGATGGAAGCGATACCCAAAACCGAAAAAGATACAGACTGAGAACGAAAAGAGCTGACCCCAACAGGCAATGGTTGGGACAGTGCAAGGAAGAAAAAGAAGGTTTTGTCTTTAAATTTTGAATTCACAGTGATATTATTTGAGTACAATGAAAAACAGACGTGATAGTTTTGAGATAAGTGTTTTCATAATCTTCAGCAATTTGATGCGTCGTCAATCAACACTCTGATTACGATTGAGATTATTTTTTTTTAATATCAGCACAGTCATCATAAACTTTAAACTAACACGGCTGAAATACAACAGCCGATCGATTTGAACGTTAAAAATTAAATTTATACGTAAAGCAGGTATATATATAACGTCTTTCATATTCCGCTTTCTGCTCGCAATATAAAATTTATGAAACATTTAGGAAATTGCTTTCATATTGTTTTTTCGCTTTGACGGTGGGGAATGATATCGATAAAATCTGAACATATTGTATTACATCCAAAAATGTTCACATCTTAAGAAAAATAATGTTTTTTTTTTAAAGAATTTTTTACAAGCCGAAAAGAATGGAGTGGGGTGCCCCGTAGTAAGGTCACACTGCACTTGTTTTGCGTATGAATTATAAATTAGGTCAAGTTATATGTTAAATATGTTGAGCAATTTTGCTGTTAAACAGAATTAATTCGGATATCGACATATTTAGCGTTAGTGAAGCTGCCTTTAAAAGGCAAGCTCTATTAATGCTTGTATAGTTTGTAACTACCCTGTTACAAATTTATTTTAAAAACGAATTAAAATGTAAAATTTTGTATTGTTTTTAAAATAATAAAAATGAATTGAATTGAATTGAAGTTGTAAGTATGTTCATTTTTTTATTTAGTGTGTATAAGTATGCTAAAATATCGCCTAAGGAAAATTATCTAGCAATATCTAGAAGAAAACATATCATAAGCGTTTATATTTGTTAGATTGCAACATTGTATCCATATCGTTGATTATCTTTTATGGTTTTTATTGCAAGAGAGAAGAGAAATATTGCATATTTTTTTCCCAGAAGTATATTATATAACAAAAAAATTATTGATAAAAATAAAATAATTAATGAAAACTCATAATTACGGATCAAAGTGCCAATATTTGTAAAATTTCTCAAGTTTAGCCAATTTAAGCGTCATTTCAATCGCTGAGACTCGCAATTAATTGCTACGAATACAAGTCCCATCTTGCCATAATTAGCTTCCTCAAATAGAATCCTGCTTACGTTATGCTATTATTTACATGCTCCCTAACGTTTGGATAACAAATTAATGTTTCCATCGAATTAAAATTGCCATTAAAAACTTTCTTATTACAAACGTCTTTAGCTACGTCAAATTTTAAAACAATCACAATCAACCCAAACATACTACTTCTGACTGCTGACTTTCTACTATTTTCTGTGTACTTTCAGTTTTGAGGTTATTATATTACCTAATCATTTAAATCTAATAATTTTCGTAAATTATTTTGAAAAAAATAATCCCCTTTTAATAAACGTATTTTAAATTTTACACAAGTGATAAACAACCCATGATAACGGTTATTTATCAATTGTCTAATATTTCGAACACCGTAATAGTCTAGTGTCTAGTCAATAGACAGTTTGATAAAACAAATTCTGGTGTAGTTCACATTTTTTCCTCATTTATGTGTTTGTGAGTATTTGTTAGGAAAAAATCCATCAGGGCCTATATAATCTTTGGAAGGGTCTTTTTAGGGAAAGAAATGAGATAATTTGTGTTTTATTTCTTCTTCTCTACGGGTATTTATATCAATTTTCGTAAAAATTTAATAGATTGGCCGTAAGAAATAGTCTAAATTTTAAAATAACGAAGTGTTATTTTTCTTCTTTTAATTTGATTTTATGCATTGAATCTTTACTAAGTTCATGAATATGATGAAGTAACAACGAACATTGCACACAAAAAAGTACACGATGATTTACCTCGTCCCACGACGGAGAAATATCTCAATACTTATATAGGTACGGGCATTACGAGTATTGTATTATTTTGGGCCTCTCTGTGTAGGCAGTAGGTACTGTTAATAGGTTTGTGTAACACATGTTTGTGAAACCCGCAGCAATTATGATTGTCCTTTGAAAGCTTTGTCTGAAGGGTTGAAGGATGAAGGGTAGGTATTTTTGTCTTGATTATACAACCAGCCACTCAGGATTTGAATTATTTACGATTCTATAAATATTAATGGATACAATCTTCTCAATAATAGGCGTTTAGTTTGGATAGTAGTCTTTAATTCACAATTGCAGTTAATTTAATGTTTTACTGCTTTGTTGGTTATTATTGAAGGAGAGTGTCTCTAGCTGCCGGAGGGCGGGGCAATGTTTGATCTATTTTTATAAAAATTATACTAGTTTTATTCCGAGATTTATCAAATTTTCCTCACTTGATTTTGAAAACAGGAGGAAGCTCACAGTCTAAGTCTGATTTCGAAAAACTTTGTAAAAATTGTGCAAAACTCGGGTTACACCGGGAACTTCAGCTGAAAAGTAATTTGCCTTTGCTTTTAACGTTGCTGACGTAATAATATCATAATTTCAAACTAACCTCAAGAATGACTCGATTATACAATAAATATTGCAAACATAAACACTTGGATGTATTTTCAAATTCAATTATTACCTTCAGAAGGAACTTGTACTTACATACCCCTGATGATCTCCTCACTTAGAGCTATAGTTTGTGTACAAATGTATATTTATGTGCTTGTGTGTATGTACATGTGTGCATATTTAGAGTGTGCACACGTATGCATATTTATGTGTGTACATGTACACGTAAGTGAGTATGTATGTATTTTCTGATATATGATTCTTCTTATTTTATGCAAGTACACGTAATATAATTTATTATTATGTAAACATATTTAAATTTATAATTAATAGAAAAAAAAATGTCATCGGACAGCAAAATGACATACATTTTTACTCCAAATATGCTCAGGAATCGCTGGTTAAAATCCCTCGGGTACGTCTTGCTACACCTATACAAACTTGGTAGTGTAAGGGTGCTGCGGAAACACAGTAGGCCTGAAGCTTGACTGGACTGAAGAGTAAGGTCGCGGAGTTCAAATCCCGGTGACGCTAATATATATATAACCGCTCCTAAAATATTATACACGATAACTACTGTTTTTAGTGTTTTTTCTAAAAATATTTTTCTTCTTTGAAAAGCTATCTCTCATCGTCTATCTCTCAATCCTCACGATAGCTGACGGCGAATAGTTAGTCTCTAGTTAGTAATTTACCTACATCTCGTCTGTTTACATTCGCCGCTGTCAGAACACGGCGCGGCTGTGAATGTAGTTGTGTGCGTGAAGAGGGTCAAAGCCCCCGTGTTTATTGCGAGATATAAATTTCACGATGTACGATATTTTTATACCTAACGGCCCGACCTGCCCGAGGCCGCTCAGGCAGAAAAGAAGCACATTGTCTAAAAGGTTCGCGTCGAGCGATGGCGTCTCAGAATAACGCTGAACAAATGCTCGAACTTTTTTTACTAAAATGATTGTTTTGTCTGTAGTGTTTTTTGTTTTTAATTTTAGTTTATTCTGTCTCTAATCAAGTGAGTGATAGTTCCTATCTTTTGAGAGATAATTGGAAATCGGCGAGCAACACGCTTGTTAAAACTGTTTTCACAACAATATGTCTCGACGTCAACAATCGACATGCCACGGTGATATAACATCATGCTTAATCTTTTGGACTAGTCAGTGACAATCGAACCTACTCATACTAGTCACATTTGTGAAATCCCCATGGGCGTACAATCAATAAATAAATAAACACAGATTCGCACACAAACTTGAAAACAGATTAATTTGTTCACATTTATACATATTTAGGAACCCCCTCGATTAAAAATATTCTGCAACTCATATTCTACAATTTTTGTTCCTTTTTATATTTTGTTACTGTTATTTTTCTCACAAACCTGCACCCACGGTCTACCTGCCTTGATAACATCCAACCTTCGATAAGAGAAGGCCACAGCAGTCTATAAAGAAACTATGATAACGTCCTGAAAAACTCAATGACAGACAAAATTCAACGAGTTATTTCCGATGACATAAGAAAACGAACCACTTTCGATCAGTTACGGTGTGCCACAGGGTAGCGTTCTAGGTCCTCTGATGTGCCTTATAAGTGTGCTGTATTATTAGTAGTCAAATATTAATCAATAATTTTTGTTCCCATTATGAAATTACAAAAAAACAACTGCGGTGATTAAAAAAAAATATATTTTACTCGATCTCGATTCTCTATGACCTATCTGTTCGTGAATTCCACGATTTCTCTAGTGTTTTCATCCCATCGAATGGGCAAAGCTCCCTTCTGACACTCGTATGGAACCTTTCAGCTTTGCACTAAAGCCGTTATAACGCAGTAATGAACGCTGCAAATGCGTCGAAGTTTGCAGCGTAGCTACTTGTTCTGGCGAAATAATCTGCCTTCCACTGAAGAGAAAACTAAAAGATGTGTATTGCAGGTGTTGATCAACCATTTTCAGTTATCGAAATTTTTTCTTTAATAAGTAATAAATTACATTAGCCTGTCTGAACCCTGAGAGTGTTTTTTTTTTAAATCAGTATTAAACAAAGTGCTACTGAATGTCTACTTAGTGCTTGCCTTCGAACATAATTCGGTTTCTTATAAAAAGTGCTATTGTCTGTATTCTATTTTTCTCGCTCTATAATGTGTATTCTATTACTTAATCGAGCACCATTTATTGAAATGATGATCAAATTGTACAAAAATTTGTAAGAAATCTGGATAAGAAATTTGATATTTAGATATTTTCACCTGAATCAGCAAAATAGTAATTATGATCACCGGATACGAATTATGCTCGTACAATTATTGATACTCATCCTTTAAAATTATATTATGTTTGTTCGATTATATTGTGACAAGAAATTATATATTTCGAATGATTGCGTTCAATTGTAAATAAAATACATGTTATTTTTGGTGCGTAATCAAGATTCCGGTGATTTGTGCTTCTAAGTGATTCTTAATGATCATTGATTGATACTCCCCCGACATTTGCTCCGATTTAGCTCTCTGAATTAGAATGTTCATTAAAAGACATTAAGCAAAAATAATTTTAAAATGCATCAATGAGAATCGGTAGCAAAAAGAATTTGTATGCTGTGAGTAAAGCTGAATTTTAATTTTTTCAGTTTCAATTTTCATTTATATCAAATCAAGTCTTTTTTTATTCGTTTTTATTAATTTTATTACAATTGATGTGATTTGCCTGTCTCAATAGGAACTCAAGTGTTAAGAGCAGGAGCAGTTTATAACAGAAATACAAATAACAGCACAATGTGACGTTTGAAATAAAAGTCAATGAGCATCTTACCTTTGGAAACGCACACTTATAAATTGGTTTTGATAAAATCGTTCATGTTAGAACTGTCTTGGCCGATGATCCAAGACTTAGTGTCTGATTTATATTTAAAATAAGTTTTGTCTAATGGCAAGTGGAAGTGCATTGTAAAGCTTTGTTGAATATTTTTGGCCAAAAGTTGCTTTAGCGAAAAGGATAAGTAAGAGCTTATGCCCTTTGATTCTAGTATCTCCAGTAGTTTGGACATTGTCGGTTTGGACATTGCCCTTGAATCTCAGATTTCATAACAGTTTTTCGATATTTATTGCTATTTTCAAGGGCCGTTGAACCAGCTCGCATCAATAGGTAGGTACGACCTATTGTTATTTGTTACGTGATGGGCATTGAAACATAAGTCCCTTTTCCTAAAGGTAGCTTTCCAAATAAGCATTTTCAAAGTGCGAGGCGTATTGCACGTATGCACCTAATCGTGAACGTTAATCAGTAAGCGAGTAGAAAATCTAATTACTAATTTTATACTAAGCACACAGAACAGAGGTTGTACATCACATTATGTAGACTATGTAGGTTAGGCTTATTGTTCGTGGTCGTACCTGCGCGAGTTTGATGAACTTAAATTAGTTAAAAATATAAACATCTGCGTAACTAGAAATTGTTTTATTTATTTTTAATATCGTTTGATGCATACTATTTGCGTGTCGTTTTACTTTCAGCAAACACGTTTCACTGTGATTCAGCCCATTTTAAATGTGATTCAGTCCGGTGCAAAGTGCTGTGATTAACTAGAATATTTTTTTCAACTCAAACTACATTTTTTTCAACAAAATTGAAATATGCACGTTGCTATTTTTACGAGCACAAGCGAGCGTTCGCTATTTGAACGAGTTACTTGTTTTGATGCACAGACATGCAATTCTGATGCAACATTGTTTACTTTGCACAATAGTAAGTTACTGTAACAAATAGTATAATGTAATATTTTTATTTTTTATAATGAAATTGGCTTCTTTTTTAATTTATTTTTAAAAGGGTTTCCGACGAATCTGATAATACAACATTTTGCACTCTTCGGTGGATTATCAGTTGTCTTTTGTTTACTCTGTATTGGCTGAGTGGTAGGTACTCTCAGTATCGCCTCAGTGAAAGACCAGCCTTCAGATTTGAAAACTTACATGAAATTGTTTTAGCCGTGTTTGGTTACCAGATCTTCGCAATCTTGCTCTTACCCACTATTTGATTTCCCACTTCCTTCAACCTCATAACCACCCACACATATCCCGATTGGGGAAGCTATTATAGTGCCACTGAATTCAGGCAGATGGAACTCTTGTACGGTGTTTAAGGCGACGCTTCCCGGCTCATAAAGAAGAAGATGGAGAGATATGTAATTACGAATGTTGGACAGAGCGCGCTAATATTTTCAAAGATAAAATTGAAGCGAAAATTCTAAAAATGCTTAATAAAACATGACTCGTTTAAAATAAAGTAAAAATCTGATGGAAGGTATCTTAAGTATCATTTAAAGAAACATTGTGAATTTTTTCACTTGTTGACTTGTTTTAAATAATTTTCGGAGCATACTTTGCGATTTTTTTCTATTGAGGGAATTTCATATAATTTGCGTTTCGGCGTGGAAAGTATCTAGATATTATCTTCAAAAATAACATTTATTTTTTTAAGAGCTTAAAAACTTCAAATGTTTAAGGGAGATATGTAAGAAATCGGAAGAAAATCGGATAGCGAAGTAAATATCCAAGCATTTAAGATATTTTGTTTATGAGTTTTTTTATTATTTACTTCTTTATTTATCTTTATTTTATTTGGGAGACCAATAGTTAACGCTAAAATGAAGAATAATAATTGCACCATTTAAAGGTATTTATTTACTTAGGTATTATTTTATTTATTTATTTAAACGCCCATAGGGCTTTTACATATAGTTCAGTACATGTTTTTGATAAAATATAGGAAATAACATAAAATATAAGAAACAAACTAAAGATAACATAAAATATAAGAAAGAAAATATAGATAACACCAAATATAAGAGTTGACACAAAGCAGGTAACATAGAATATATGGTAAGTAAAAATAGAGATAAAGATGGTTTAAGAAGTAGGAATAAATAGTTGGCACATACGTCGTTTAAAGTTTGATAAATTTAATTTATTATTAAATACATCCATATTGTTTAAATATTGGTTACCAAGGCTATGTAAACGCTGTATTGGAGAATGCAAACTATAGTTGGAATGAGATGTGTGTATATGAAATGTTAATATTTGTCTAGTCGATCGTGTAGGTACGTGTAGATTTATCAATTGCAGGAGTTCACAACAGTTGAATTTAGAATTTAATAATTTTAATAAAAAGGTTAGGTCGTTAATTTTTCGTCTGTTTTCTAAAGTTGGAATATTTAACATATTCATTAAAGACGGAAAATGTACAAGTACAATGTACAAGTTCATTATAATGTACAAGTGAATTAAGTGATTTGAAAGATTATAATTAAGAATAATTTTTTTTATTGTGGTAGGGAGGAGGTAGGATGGGGAGGGTCGATGTAGTTGAAGTGATAATGCGCATAACAAAAAAAATGAAGTTCATAAAATGGTAGTAGCATTCGATGAGTATCTATAGTTGTTATGAAGGATAGAGAGACCGACTGCGTTACGTGAAGTGTGTGTGATGTGTATTGAAAGTATGTGATGCTCGATAAATGAAGGGTTTGTGCTTAGAATTGATGTTGCATCGATAGAAGCTGTAAATTTTAATATTTCTATTTTTGTCTGATCTTGTTCGCTTGTTGGGAACTCGTAGTTGGATTAGTTGTGGGATTCGTTGTTGGATTCGTATTGCGTTTTAGTGCGCCTTTGATGTAAGGTTTCTCTAAATTGGCGCTACTTAAATGTGTCTATTATTATAATTTATTTTTAAACACTTCGCAGCGTTATGGTCTGCGCATTCCAGATTGTGGACTTGATTCTGTCTCTGCGCAAAAAATACATTGACAAATTTACGAAAAACCAAAACAATATTGTAGGCATACTATGCGGGCACTGCTAGTAGATAGATATGGGACCTATTCACTGAAGAGATAAATCGATAGTTGTGTGTTATATGCGTAATTTTTCCTTCGTTAGAAAGAAATTAACATAAGAGAATAATCCATAATAAGGAACTCCAGTCCAAATTTTTTTTTTTTTTTTCAAATGAATAATGACCTTCTAACTTAAATAACTGCATATTTATTTTTATTTTCATAGTTAGTTTTAATAGTTAAAATAAATGTCAAAGTTTTAATTTTTCAAGTTCCCCCGAAAACCACCGAATCTAGTGTGACGTCATCATGACCAACCGAAGTATGAATTTTGTAGGCAACTGGAATCAGCTGATCATCGTCGGCCATTTTGAATTTCAGCATTGGAGCGTTTTATGGACGCGGTGACGTCACGCCTCACAAATTCAATAATACCAACTTGACAGGGTGTTTTAATGATCTGTTTTAAAATGGACTTTTTAATGTTTTTTTTTAAACTCTACGTTGAATATTATTTATTACATCTTTTATATTCAGAATCAGCGTTTATTGGTCTATATGAACATATTTTTTTAAAGCCATAATATTTTTCACTGGAGTTCCTTATTGTACGATACTGATAATAAGTGAATGGATAATTAATAATTGTCGTGAAGTCATTGTAAATTATATTTATAATTACGACTTTTATGATCAGTTAAATTTCATTTTCGGGTCATAATGACCCGAGGAACTTAAGAGAGAAAAAAGCTAATTTTATTAACATAAGAGACTTTTTTTATTTATTTATTTATTTATTCACGCCTTAAACACACACATATGATGTGTGTAATTTTTCCTTCCTTCTATTGTGAGTGTAAAGTTTACACTTTAACCAGTGATTCCTAACATTATTTGGAGTAAAAAATATAACGAAATTTTGGTCTCCGGTGACTTTTTTTTCTTCAAATTTTTTTCTTCAAAATCAAACAAAAAAAAATGTCCGCCTGTCGCCACTGGTCACTCAGCCGAGTATCCAATAAATCTCTTATCCCGGCTCCAACTATCCAACACCTACCATTTTTTTATGTTTTTTTTTTTTTTAAATCAAAAATGTCACCGGAGACCAAAATTTCATTTAATTTTTTTACTTCAAATAATGCCAGGAATCACTGGTTAAAGTAAGTCAAGTACGTCCCTTAACACCCTGTATAGGTTTTTTTTTTATTTATTGTATAGTCATCCCTTATTTTTATACCTAATAATGATTTAATTGACATATATGAAACTTTTTTCTGCATTTGATTACTAGACCATACCGGTTTTAGCCAATCGCCCTTTAAAAAAAAATAAGAAGATTGGTCGATAAACTCCACCTTTACCGAAACAAAGACTGGAACATAATTAGCAACACAATTCTTAACCTTTCACATGTATTCATTTTATTCATGCGTGTTGAACTGACACTAAACTCTGTGTTATAAATGAATTACCCATATCGATGTGTTTATGAGTTATTAATGCTAGTGTATTACCTACTCTTTTACTTATTAGTATGCATACGATGCGTTTTGCTTTGTCCGTATTGTCCCCCAGTGTTGCGAACACAGTATGCAGATTTTGGTATTTAAATTAATTTACTTTGCTGCGTGCATACGTGTACAGTAATATATTAAAAACTTTATTATGCAATTACGCAGCGGTGAAACCGTTAAGAGCAGTGGTTCCCAAAGATGGTCCGTGGATAATAAATAGATGGTCCGCGAGATCTAAAATGTGGTCACTGAAACATTCGTTCATTTTACTACAAAACCGAATCGAAAGGTATCCAAACGTTAATTCGTGTTTATTGTTGTTATTATTTATTGTTGGAGAGGTAGCTGAAGAAGTCCAATCAGAGCTCCTTCTTGTGCCTTGTGGTCCCTGAGAACAAATAAATATCATGGTGGTCCCAGGTCAAAAAAAGGTCGGGAACCACTGGTTCATTGGTGTCAGAAAAATAATACGTAATGATGAATCTTATAAACAAAATAAAAGACATTTATTTATTTGTAAGAGGCAAATAGCTTATACATAAAATATAGAGAAACGGAATACAAAGTTAAATTAAATCAATCCCAGGCTAGGAGCTTCGACTTATCGATTATGATTTTATCGATTATGTCGGTAATCTGATATGGTTCCCTAGCACGACTGCGGATCGCCAACGAACAAACAATAGTTGACGTCGAGAAAATTTATAATCTTAACTAAAATTTCATGGAATGATTGAAAAGCATACACGTTTATAATTTTATTTTACAGAATGAAACAATTTCTTTGTTTAAAACCACTTTATTTAAATTTATATTCGTCGACCGGTTTCGTTCGAACTCGACCTTCTTAAGGACAATAAACATATAAACTAAATTACCGTACAGAGTTAAGATAATGAGGACGAGGAAGAGGAGTTCGACCGAAACCGGTCAACGAATACAAATTTAAATAAAGTGGTTTTAAACAAAGAAATTGTTTCATTCTGTAAAATGTCAAGCCACAAAGTATTTGCTTTCTTCGATAATTTATTTATTTTTTGTTTCTGTTTGTATTTTCTTTTTATTTCTCTTCTCTACATTTTTATTATTCTAAAATATATTATTTACATAAGCAACTTCTTGTATCTACCATCCAAACTTTAATATATTATCCACCAAGTGTTTCTAAGTAAAAGTCAATATAAATTCTAAAGTAAAGTCAATATAATAGACAAAACAATATTTTACATGCGATAAATCTGCTCATTTTTGACTGTACTAAAACGGGTAAATTTCCTAGTTTGACAGCCAAAGATCATTGTAAAATGCAATATGTGATGTTTTTAAGAAATGAATAAATAAAATAAACTAATATTATGAGGGCTTAATTTAATGTAATATCATTTCCAGAAGAAACAAAAAAAAAGAATAAAACTTTTCATTGCAATAATATTTACAACAAAGAGGTGGTAATCTGTTGAGATGGGTGAGTGGGGTTAAGACGCGACTCTGTGCTGTTTGTTCACATTTTAGCACAGTCTGCCTAATTAAGCGCCTTAATAATTTATTCAGATTCTCTCCACTTTCTTAAAGTTGATGTGTACAGTTATTGCGCGCTAAAGAGTCGCTTTACAAACGCAATTTACACAGCCGACGGTATATTATATCTTCTTGTTACGTTGGCCGTAAACCGCGATTAATAAAAATAATGTAATAAGATTTCGTAATGTAATGTTTTAGTATTTATTGTTTCATCGATGGATAAAAACACAATAAATCGTATAAGTTAAGTGATTTTGCAACTGTGCATTGTGTTTTATTATTTATCGTTATGAAATATCAAAATCTTATTTGATTTTTTTTATTTTGTTTTTTTTTAAATTTCTTGTTTTGTACGTTACATTTTCCTGGCCTATAAGATTTTCGAAAAGTTTTGATATGAATATTTTATATTTGACTATAAAACTAAATAAGATGTAAAAATCCATTGTTATTTCAATTACAATAAACAATTATTAAACAATACTCTCCACTCCACCTCCCCACTCCACCTCACCACTCCACCTCCCCACTCCACCTCACCACTCCACCTCACCACTCCACCTCTCCACTCCACCTCTCCACAAACCTGAAATATATACAGATTTTTTTTAAATTTTCCTAAAAATATTGCATTAAAAAATTGGTGCATTTTTTGACAATAAATAAATGGATATTATAAATTGGTGTACAGTGTACACAATATTTACGAACAAGAAGAAAAAGGGCAGTATTACAAAAAAATTATAACATGATTGGTGAGTTCCCGGCGTGCGTTTTAATGTCACTTAAATAAAGAAATTGTTTCTTCCTGTGTGTCCTTTCCCATTCGTCCCCGTTCTCGTTCCGCCTCCCCTTTCATCTTGCGTCCCCTTCCCACCTCCTCCGTTCCACTCCGCCCCTCTCGGATTCCCCTCCCACTCCCGCCTTCCCCCTGCCGCTAAACTACTTGAAATACACACATTCTTCAAACTTTTCATGCGCCACCTATCGTACATTTTCTGTACACATTTCATAACACTAGAGTTTATTAGAAATCTTCTCGGGCGTGCCCCCAACTACTCACCAAAGTTTCATCGCAATCGGATTAATAGTGTCGGAAATAATTTCATAACGCCAGAGCTCATGATTAAATATAGAAATCATCGCAGGCATGCGCAAGTCGAATCCCCAAAGTTTTATCTCAATCGGATGAATGGTTTAGGAACGCATAAGAGACAAACAAAAAAACATTTTTTTTGTTTACATATTAAGATTACATTTTATTATTTTCCCTGCTTGCTAGTCCAGCTTGGGCCATATGTAGCAAGTAGTCCACGAGTTCAAAACATGTCTTTTTTCAAATATTATCAAATGATGTCGAAAAAAAAACTAATTTAGTAAAACAGTACCTACCTATTGTTAATGCATAAAAAAACATGTTTTTAATCATAGTGAATACACATAACATCTCATTGAAGAAGAAGATAACACTTATAATATAAACGAAAATATTTTGAAAAGAGAACAAGACACAGAAAAATAGTAACAGATAATGGTCCCAATTGGGATTCGAACCCAGAACCTCTCGTCTAACCGGGACGTGCGCTTTTACCAATTCAGCCATTGCTACCTTCCATCAAACCGTCATAATAATTGTCAGTCTCATATTTTAAAATTTCAGAATCAACAATATTATCTTCAACTAATTTTTTTCCATGTTCTACCTTTTTCATTGGAAAAAATCAACACCACTTATCTTATATTGATTACATACTTTTAATTATCAAACTTAAAAGTTGTATAATTTCTCTGGCCCTTTTGCGTTAATGTTTTTTATTTGACGTATTCGTAGACAAATATATTGAATGATATATCATAGATAATGTATTGTTTGTTTCGACTTTGTATTTATTAATGAATTTTGATTGATAACACTTTCAATATAGTCAGTATTAAGATTACCACACATATTTGGAAGCCTTATCGTTTTTATCTTGTTCAAAATATATATTTTTTAAATTCTCGGTAAAATAATTGTAAATCAAATGAATACTTAATTTTTTGCGAAATATTGTACAAAAATATGTAATTATTATCAAATATTTTGTGAAAATATGAATCTTATAAATCGCTAACGACTTCATTTTTCCACGTTTTTTCTAATTTATGTTTTCAAAATACCTTATTCATTTATTTAATCTCTTTAACATTTTCGTAGTGTCGGCTTAATAAAGATTTTTTTTTCTAAATTACCAGCGCAGATCAGTAAAAAACACGGTTTGTTATAATTCCGATTTTCGAAATTGAACGACGCAACCAAAATATTTAATTGTGGGCAGGTACCACCCTTAACGTTTCACCCAGTCTTTCACACAATCAGTTCCAATTTTGAAAATACGGGCAAGGGACATTCACTTGTCTTGTCTGCCCCATATTTAATAAGATGCCAATGAACATAAAAGTCGAATCCAATTGCACCACCAATCTCAAAAAAAAGTTAAAAAGTGGCTAATGGATCAAAACATTTTATATTGATATTGTTTGTAATCTTTGTATAAATATGACTGTCAGTATTTTGCCTGTGATATATCTGTCTGTCTATATATTTTATGCCTTTGTATTTTAGTTACTTAAGAGTTATTATTTTGTATGTATTTTGTTATTGTGGTTTCTTGTAATATTTGTGCTTTAGTGTTTTATTAATATTATTAAATTTACCTGCTGACAAACTACTTTGGCAGTTTAGCGGGTGCTTAAAATAAAAATTTAAAAAAATACACTTAAATTCAAAGCAAATTTGAGTTCATCGAATCAGATTTCACAGCAGGGACGCACAAACAACCGAAATATTATTTTTGATAATGCTTATTTTGTTTTGTTATTATTATTAAGTTTTGATTTTTAGCAGTTATTATTTTCGCGTGACATTAAACTATAAAATATAATAATATGGTTTTTTATAAATTAAACACAAACACCTACCATAAATAAAGTGTTTCAATCCTTCATCACGCTTTGTTCTTCGTTCTTCTCCTACCCGACATGGCACCATCTGGTGTGATTAATTGTGTACAACTCCGAGACTGTACCTACGCCTGATTAATCGTCATATCGCGTTCTCCATAACAGAATTAAAGGAATACTTTTCCTGCGATTAAAAACTTTATTTTCAACCAGCGAAATAGAAAGCGCAAGTGGACCTTGCGACACCCATGATGACCCGATAAAGACCACCTAACCGCGTTCTTGGTCTTAGGGGGCATACATTAATTACGTGAACTCTAAATGGGGGGGAGGGGTCCAGTAAAATCTCACTCCGTCACTCTTGAACACACTGATTCCAGATTCCCACCCATCCCTCATACCTTTTTACTTCCCTGAACTTTTTCTCCTTCCTTTCCCTCAAAAAAAACCTCCACACCTCATCCTCAAAGATGACATAGACCCCGAAGGATATTGTTTTGCTCAGGACTTCCTGTGTGGAACTTATGTAAAAAAATAAAATACAATAGACAATCAGTTTAAATCAATAATTTCAAAGATTGATGTAGGTAAATAACATGGGGTGTGATAAAATTAACTCGTAATGTGAATTCCAATTTAGCAATTCAGGTCATCTGTATCCAATAGCCACCTCTAGACTTAGGTCCGGTTGTTTTTGATTTTTAGGTAAGGCTACCCTACAATTATTTATGTATAGCGCCATCGCTAAATGGCGCTCTAAAAAGTTGACAATTTATGTTGATATCTGTTGTTTCACCCATATTATACTTAAAGATAGTTTTTAAATCACAGCACTGTAGAGTCACAGTAAAGGTACAGCTTTTTTTACTTTTGCTAGATAACATATAAAATACGTAATATTCCTGAATAATCTTAAAGATTCACCATCTTATTTATTAGATTTTTTGCGCCAGTTCTAGGTTGGTACGGCAAAGTAATCCTTAAATCTGGTATTTAACTTTTCGTCATTTGTTTTTGGGGTGTTATGCCGTGTTGCGCTATCTTATTCTTTAGCCAAGTTTTTTCCCGTTTCAGACAGCGTTATAGTGTCCATCATCAGGACAGATGTGTAATTGTGTTAATTCGGACAGCGTTACAGTGTCCATCATCAGGACAGATGTGTAATTGTGTTAATTGTAACGCTGTCCGAAACGTTGGCTAAAGAAGAAGGTAGCGCAACACGGCGTAACACCCCAAAAACAAATAACGAAAATACTGGCCGTGAAAATCTAAAAAATTATCTGGTATTAACCCTTTTTAACCCTACGTTCGCCATTGTAATAAGTCAAGTTTTTCACTGTTCTGACCTTACGCGCCGCGTTACATTCACACAGAGTTAATTACAAAAAAGCCCAAAGTTGGTTGTTTGTCGTCCCTAGTGTAGATTTTGTCGTCAAGCAAAAAAATAGTTTTTTTCATTCGTTAGTTCCTCCTTTGGTCCCCTGGGTTCTAACAAACCTTCGGTTTCTCTTATTTAATAACAGTTGTATTATTGCAATAAAGCTATGATAGGTTTTGGACGGTAACAAATCAACCATGTTGTAGTTGTAACTATTCCCTTACTCAGTGCAGGGCTGATGTATTCTATGTCAATGCTTTCTTCCCTTTTGTTAGAAACAGTGTAACGCGTGAAATTAAATTACGCGATAACCCCGTTATTGCTTCTAGGCGGCAGGAGAGCACGAACTCTCGACTTTCAGAACTGTAATCTATTTGCCAATGTTAATGTGTGATACATAATATAATATAACAGACAGGGAAGTAGGTACAATATCTACTATTCCGTTTTGTTTCATTTTCCAAAACAATAATACCTACTGGAAGAAAGTCAATAATTCCCAGGTAACGAATAACCTGACAATATAAGAATTCATCCTTCTCCCATTTGTATGAGATAAAATTGTTATTTATTTATTTTATCAGGTTAAACAGTTATACACCAGAATATTATGGAGAAGATTAAAAAATTTTGAGAAAATGTGTATGGGGGCAGTTTCACTATCTTGCGACGTATGTCAGAAGATGGTTACAGAACTCTCTGTAGGTGACATTGAATATATCGATGCTCAATACAGATTCATTTAGCAGATGAATTGCTCTGTTCAATGGCGCATTTTGATAAGAAGAATTTCTCGCTTTTGGAGCATAAAAAAGTGCGTGGGATCTCCCACGACTGTACGCGTTATATAAGTTAATCTATAACATATAAGTTAATCTCCTTCAATATGGGCGGATTCAGTATAATGCCGGAGATTAATTTAAAAAAGTGTTTACCCAAAAATATTTTTCGGCGGGCTGATGTATTAAGATCGAGCATTCCTGTTAAAAACAACGATGGATACAGGAATGGGTAGTATGTTCATATTCCCTCAAATACAGTTAACGCATATTACGTGTGCATTGGTAGAGGATTTAGAAACCGATGGTTGGAACCCGACGCTTTAGCCACTCAGCAACTAACTGTTACATATACTAATGTTATATTATACATATCCATTCACCATAATTAAATCATGTACAAAACCTGTACAACTTACCAATGTTACATGTAAAAGCCATCGAGGCGTAAATAAATATAATATTTTCACTTTTATTTAATATTACGAAATAACGATAACCTGTTTTTCTCTCCGGGTGTGGATAGAGATGGCGGACCACCACTCAACTTGTCTTGTTATAATCTGCTTGCTTAATTCACACTCAAACATCGTATAATACAGACTCTTCTGTTACTGACCGTCTCCTGGGATGATTTGACTCTAGTATTTGATTCAATTGGTCGTGCCATTTCTAGGGCGTCCACGACTTATACCATTCTCGTAACATGTTATTCTTTTGACCCTCCGGCCATTTGCTCTACATGTCCAAAACTCGTCCGTTCCAATCCTTGGAATTTGAAGACATATCTTTTCAGATGTCATAAGTAAAACTGTTTTTTTTTTCTGGAAAATCGGATAAAAGTCATCATGCATTTACGTCACTTTGGCAACACGCCCCCTTACATGTATATGTAGAATTCATTATCCAACAACATCTTTCTAAGTCAACATAAAGTCAAGAGGTAAATACCTCGAATAAGATAATTTTTTAATGTGATGACGATATTTTCAAAGCTTATGAAATTTAAAATCATTTTTATATTCAATTTCTAGTCGTTGATATTGCCTTACAGATTTCATATTGCCTAATGTGTCGCGTACGGAGGCAAAATTTGCGAATATATTTTCTAGAATAAACGTTATGTACATATATATAGCTTTTATCCGTGAAAAATCAAGGGATAAGCTAAAGTATTTGTGTAAGAATATTAGCTTCAGGATCTACTGCCTTTCAAGTTTTTCTCTCATATTTTTACTTGACATGTGGTTGTACCGCCACCCCGGGAACTTTTATTGGATAACCTACACCTCTGCCATAGGTCCCCCAAGTGGTTCGCTACGTATGGTGATTTAGTAGGGGTACCCGAGTTCATGGGGTTAGGTTTTTCCAGGTCTTGGAGGCGGATGACCAGGACACACTGAACCCCAGATTACTACATACCCCTTAAACCCTTTTCCTTCCCTGAACTCTCTTCCCCTTCCTTTCCTTAAAAAAACTCTCCACACAGCATCCCCAAAAATGACATATGCTCTGGGGGAAATTATTTTCCTCAGGGCCTCCTGTGTGGAACTCATGTAAAAAAAAAGTGGAACCCGAAGAGTTTCGAAAAAAAAAGTGCAAAATTTTATCAAGAAGTATCAAAATTCTGGTTTAATATATAGTTGGGAAAAAGGGATGTTGTTTCAAAATCTCAAGTACACAGCAAACTTCCTCTTATTTTGAAGGTCGAGTGTACAAAATTTCATCAATCTCGGAACACACTATAGATTTGCTTAAAAATCAAATCCACACCACGTATAAACAGATAATGTTAAATGTATGATTATTACTACTACTATGTATAAACAGATAATGTTAAATGTATGATTTAACTATTAAAGTTTTCTGCTCAGTTTTAACGCTTTTCTATTTTATCATTGCTCCGTTCTATTATTGTTCAGTTTTTATGGTTAACGTATATTTCATACCTAAAATAAATAAATAATCCAGAACAAATTCGCTTAACCCGTTGATGTTTGCAATATTACGGTTGGTCGAAAATTCAGCCCGGAGTCACGTAGCGTTTTGTAAAGTTTGCGGAACCCAACTATACCCGGCTACCGCCACCGGTTAACTTTACGACTGAATTTCGGGCACCGGCGCTGTCTTTGATCCGCCATCATTAATTATCGGATGTAATTAATTAAATTGGATTATTCTCCCTTCGGAAATGTTTGACATTCAGACAGAACGTTGCTATTCAAGTCCATCGATGGGATGAAATCGTTTCTTGAACGCGTTCATTTTGCATTTGATGTGAAAAGACATTTCGAATCGTTTACCCTAATGCCACTAAACTTGTACCTTGAGTTAAGACAAAGAATCTTACTATTTTTATCTTTAAGTCCTTGCGGGACTCCTTTTTCTTTATTAGTGGTGAATTTCATGTAAAATTTCGCAATACTTATTTATTTTATTTTATTTATTAGCGTTATAAACAGTCTTTACAAATTCATATATGACAGTGATAAATATGTATGTCATTGGCCAAAAAAATAACGACAAATTGAATACATGATTTAGGACGGGTTGTTTCAAAAAATTTGATGAGTTCATCAAATATTTGAAGTTAATTTTCAGGTTCTGTGTAAGTTCTTTTCGAGATCTGTTTTTTTATCATCATAGGCCAGCTGCTTCACAAAACTGAAATCATCACAGAACTTGAATAGAACTTACACAGAACGTGAAAATCAACGTCAAATATTTGACGGATTCGTCAAATTTTTTGAAACAACCCATCCTTAATCGGAAATTTAAACAAAAAATCGGACGTACAACTCTACCAACCTAATTTTTCTGTTGATTTCTCTGTTCCAATTTATTATTTATTTTTGCTAAATACCTTAAAATGAATATCTTAATATTTACGTAGATACCTAATTTATTCCGCTATATCGTTAATTAATTAAGAGGTGCCTATTTATCGAATATAAATTTTAAAACAATTTTTTAAATCGATGAAAATTTGTAGATATTTATGTTAGAGAGCTGAGAACAAAGTTGCTTTTAAAGTTTTTAGATTTAGCTTACATCTTCGATTTAATCATAGATTTATAGCGAAATCTTCGATTGAATCGTCGATTTATAGCTTGCATCTTCGATTGAATCATACATGTACAACTTAAATTTTCGATTGAATCATAGATGTACAGCTTATATCTTCGATTGAATCATAGAAATCATAGATTTATGGCTTACAACATCGATTGAATCATAGATTTATAGCTTGAATTATATATATATTGTTGAATTATATAAATTGCGCAAACTTAACAAGAATTTTTTCGCTAGAGAGGAGAGCTGCTAAGACGAATTAGTATCTTCATGCCCTGCTTCTTAACTAAATGTATTTGGGGTAAGTATATTTTGTCTTGTTATGTGCTTCCTTTGTCTTCTATTTGTGTCTAAACTGCCTAAGTAACTGCTACCGTTAGTTTCTTGGGTTTTCTTTGTTTGTTCTGTTCTTTCTTCAACGACTAACATAAATTTTCATTTTTCACGGCTTGTTTATCTTTACGTTTACTGAAACGTTAATGGCCGGCGTTTTAGCCGAACAAATCCGCAGCAAAGCCGTACGTCGTTTTGTGAATGTTGGGAAGTGCTACGACTATGGCAACTCTGTGGGGCGGGAGGTTAAGGCTGTTGAAGAAGAAAAAAGGAAATATCGGGACGTACCTATTTATCAAGGTCATACTGAAAGTATGTTTCACTTCGTAATGTCATATTTTGACGTGATAACATCTTATAAATCGATGAACGCCGGCAGCACTCACGAAAAGTATGACTCATTGTCACGTTGTCACGTTCCGCCTGAGCCGAGCGTGCAAGCGAGATTGCGGAACAAGTGATAGAGAGGCACCATCGGCCTAAGCGTTCGGCTTGTGACTGTAAAATTCTATGTAAAAGTTTTATTACGACGTTATCACGTTAAATTATCGTCCGCAAACCGACTTTACAGACAACCAGATTTTTTTAGCTTGAAAATTGGTAGTTTTATGTTTTATGTAACCATAGGAACATCGCTTAATTTTCACGAAATTGCCAACCGGTTTCGGTACCCTATAAAATACCCAATTGGGGATGAAGTAGCTCCCTGGTACTGGACAGTCGGAAGCAGTTGGGATTTTGTGCGGTATTCAATTAGTATGCGATTGATTTTAAAAAGATTACAATTTTAATACGTATTACTGTTTGTCCCTGATCTCTAAGTATACCACGGAAGTTATCTGTCAAATATGTTCTAATAATGCAATGCTTTCGAATAATATGATAAATGTTTATTATAATTTATATATCGCATGTTAAACGATTTAGTGACATCCATGGCAAGCCGCCCGTCACTGGGTTGCTAATGTATTTTTCATTTCGGGAAGAATTTATCACAATTTTCTTCGTAATATTTGACATTTAAGTTTGCATATCTCCCGCACATTTTGAATTCTTGCGTTTTCAAAACGACCCGCTGTTTTTCAACAAGATTGTAATATTATAATTTCGTAACGGTTACTTGGCACGTGATCTCACGATGGATGTTGCATGAAAAAATGTTAATTATAGTAATAATTGGATATTTTGTATAGAGCCGTTTTTGATAAAAATCGCCAAAGTTTTAATTCCTTTCCAACTTATTTTCCACATCAATCCTTCAATCTCGCAACATCCTTCAAATCGGGGCTGCCGTAATCCCACTGGCTCCGGTTTACTGACTGCGCTAATCACATAAAATGTCATGATACGGGCATGAGCCTTGTACAGTGGTCGATAGAGTTAAAATTAAAATATAACATATGGGGTACCCTTTTTTACATTGGCTCCAAACAGGAGGCCCTGAGGAAGAAATATCTCTCAGGACCTATGTCGCCTTTGGGGATGCTGCGTGGTGGGTCTTTTTAGGGACAGAAAGAAGATGAATTTCTGGAAAGAAAACGCTATGAGGGGTGGGTAGTAATCTGGTGTTCCTAAGAGTAACGATTCCACTGCGGTGCAAAGCGATGGGTCGAGAGAGACCGGCTGGTGAGATCTAGGCTAGGTTTCCTCAACCAATCTCCCCCGATCCGGCCCACCACGTAGTAGGTGGGCAAACGCGTTGGCCGCCAAAACCTAGATAAACCTCACCCTGTGAACTCGGGCACCTCTGCTAAGTCACCAAACGCAGCGAACCGCTTGGGGTGGTGACCTACGGCAGGGGCATTGGTCCCGTGGCTAAGTTACCCATATCCGCATCCCAAATTGAAGAGTACCTTTTTGAAGGTACCTATGATAAATAAAAAAATAACAAAATATAAAAGCATTACACTGAAGTCGTATTTGCCATATTGGCAAATAAAAAAAAAACTAGCGCCTTTTTAATAAGACATCGAAAATAATACCACGTTTTTATAGGATACACACTGCTTTAGAAACCAGTTTTAAATGAGTTTTTTTCACAACGCAACGCCTCCATGTCGGGGATATCAGACTCTCACGGATACTTATGTTAAATCTAAATTCATACTCCGTTTTACGCTGATCTAAATTTAGCGGCCAAACTAGATAAATCCAGACTGATTTATTTTATATTTATTACCAACATTATGTATTATCGAACCCGCATTAAATTACTGACATAACTTTTATATCGTCTGTGTAATATATTATCTTGTTTTAAGAGCCATTTTTTATTTAAAAAAATTTTGGTAAAGCGACCATTTGCTTGTAAAAAAATTGCGAATTCCAAGATTGTGTCTTTCTGATTCCAGACGGTTGCAAGCAATTGAAACTCTTTTATTGTATTCACATAAAAAAATGATACTTACACAAAAAAACTTAAAAGATACTTACACTAAAAACCGATATTAGTATTCAGAACTTGGATCTATTACAGGTCAAATGCCGCTCGTGCGCCGGCGCACACCCCAAAATGTAAAAAAAAATATATTTTGGAATGCGATTTTAAACCTTATGTATAAAGAAAACGTATGAAGAACAAGGTCAGAATCGCTTGGGCCATTCTTTTTCTTAAGGTGTAAAATACCGCGAACACACCGAGCCACTCGGAATAATTTGTATTAAATTCTCTATGGCCGGCTGAGATTTTTCCCGATATTTGAGTTGTCAAATTGGTTAGCGTCGTTCTCGTGAAAAAGCTGGTAAAACATAAATTCATCAAATAAACGTAAGTAATGTTATTTTTATGCATAGTTTATTGTTCAAGGAATGTGTTTCAGTAAAAATAATATACTTATGATAGCACAAAATAAACCCACAAAATATTACGTCAAATTCGCTATTTTACGTCATTTCCTCTCTGGCATCTAGGTTAAACTACGTTTTACCATAAAATATATATATATTTTTTAACTAAAATAATGTTATGTTTTAATAAAACATTGTGAAAGAACGCCAACGTTCTGTTTTTTTTAAGAAATTACATTCAACTAACATAGTGATACCGGTAAACAAGAATATTGAATAAAAAGCTAATAGGTAAAATCCGTTATTAATTCAAATTTCGCTACTGGATTCGAGTTGGCGTTTTCATTTCGTATCTGCGCGTCTCGAAATGTGTAAATTTACGTTGTAGAAAGTAGGTGAGTCGGTGCGTAAACAGTTTTGGAGGGAAAATCGGTGCCATTTTCGTCTCGCATATGGCGACGCGGAATAACGGTAAAGACCGACCAGAGTACCCAGTACCTAGGGTTACTACAATATAATCGTTATATTTATTTAATTTTTATTTTCTTTATTTTACTATTTATAATAATGAAATATAAAATTTGTTTGATTTGAAACTTTATTTGTTTTAACCTAACCTTTAGCTTTACATATTTATTCTATTTGCATCAATTTGTGATACTTACCAAAAATGTTATTATTTTTAATTTTATTTAGGTATCGAACGGAGAGCTCTGGCACCATCAAATTTGCACAACTTAAATGGATTATTTTGTTAGGAGCTGATCTAACTAATATCTAAATAGAGCAAAACTTTAAATGCGTGTTTCTCAAAACTACTTTTTTCGTGACGGTTGCCATGATACCTCAAGTTTTACTTAACCAATTTACTTGAAATTTGGTGTGAGCCTTCTCTATATATTAATCTATCGCGCCTACTAAAACTATAAAAAATTTCAATTCTTTAAAAATTTGGATAGTCAAAAATCTGCTAAAAAGATGTCTTTTTTATTTCAGACAGCCGCCATTTTGTGAAAAAAAAAATTCTTTGTCTTTTCCTTATTTCGGGCCATAGCCGCGTTTGTTTGAATTAAGAATTAGGGTTGCAATCGTGTCAACCAGGGCGCACCATTTTTTTGAGACCCCCTACTTAACAAACACCCTGTAACTTTTTGAATTTTGAATTTTTTCGTTTTTTTCATGTATTCTTTAATGTTTAATTAATATTTGGTAAAATCATGGCTGCTAAAAATATTATGGTTTTTTTTATTGAAAAAAATTCCTACAATTCATGCTTCTAGACTAGAATTGTCCCTTAATGTACCTACCACATATATGAAATAACAAGGAGACATTTTATCGGTACCCACTGTGAAATATCTAATATGTGCAATATTGTATCTTTTTAACATATGTACGGTTTCTATAATATAAATAAAATTATAAAAATAATAGAGATTATAAAATAGGACCACATGTGTGTCCTGGGGTAAAATCAATTATTTTTCAGCCTTGCCCTCTTTCAAAGCGTCGAGCCTAGTCATGACAGCTATTTCGGATCCGAGAACCGACCCCTGTCTTTCTTTACCAACGTTCTCTCCATAGGTGCAGAAAGGCAAGTTCGACATTCCTGCAGGAGTATTCTTTTATCCTGTCACTCCACATGCTCATTTGACACTATTGACACTATTTAGCGACCAAATTCTTGTCAAAGGATTATATAAAGTTGCCCGACGTATAAATAGAGATCCCACGCACTTTTTATCCTCCAAAAGCGAGAACTTCTGAACGAGAGAAAGCGAGTAACTCAACTGCTTAACTGTTTTGCATTGAGCATCGACGTCTTCAATGTCACCTACAAAGATTTCAGTAACTATCTTTTGACGTACGTCACAATATAGTAAAACTGCCCCTATACACACTTTTTTAATTTTGTAATCTCCTTCACAATATTTTCGTGAATAACTGTTTTATCGAGAACCTAAAAAAATAAATAAATAAATATATCTTTCAATGGAATTCTCAATTTATACAGTAAAAAATGTTTTTCAGAACCAGAATCCCACAAATACCAATCGAATAATGGTAATTTTTTTTTCTTCGTTTTTTCGCTTTTTTCGTACAGCGCACGCACGAGAGTCCCCTAAAATTAGTGATTTATTGCATCCCCAATTATGGTATGTTTTGAGATTGAAGTGAATGGAGAAGGGAAGAATTTGATGGGGAAGAATTTTTTGAAAGTGCAAAACTATTAATACGTTTAAGGACAATAATAGCGTCACGAATATCTAGGTGACTGCACACATTATCAAACAACTACCGCCAAAGTCCACACCACGCTCTCCCACATAGCGGCAGAGCGTGTTGGCCCAGCCATGGCTTGACAAGAGGTGCTGCTAAATGATATCTCTAGTTCTCGTGACATTTCAGTATTGGCCTTGAAGGTTTCAAGAGTTATTATATTAGGCAAGAACTCTGAAATAAATTATTATTTCTATTTTCAAGTTATGTTACATGTGGTTTTAATAGGTTGAAAAAAACTTGTAAAACACTTAAAAAAAGAATTGTATTATTTGCCAATCCACTCGACAGCCTCGATCCGGGAAATAATGAAAAATATTCTCGCGAGCTTTTCCTCGATTCTGTTTTCAGTAAACGGCTCACTCCGAGACTTTTCTTTATTATTTCCCTCAGTTTAGTTCTTCGCGATACATATCAAGTTTCACACTTTCAAGTGCCCTTTTAGTGTAAACCTATGACAATATCAAATGATTTATTGGGATTGAGAAGATGTGTTGATCGGGTTGATTTCATTCAATGTTTCACTCTAGTCTGTTTTTCCTCTGTCATAACGATACGGTGTTGTAGGACATTGATCTTTTTTATAGCGCAGTTCATGTAAAAAAAATCACCTCAAGCGCTAACAATAGACCAATATTGTACTCTTAATACGATTTACGTGAAACCACTACCTAATGCTATCTTTTTTTCTTTAGAACTTAAACGAAAATCACAATTCATTATTGTGAATAGGTATCATAATTTTGTTAGGTTATGCTTTACTAGAAAGGTATACTAAATGTTATACTAGAAGAAGGGATTTATTTCAGCGCAGAAATTCTGTGACTAACTACCATAAGTATTTCTCTTTGCCCATAATACTAATAGAGGGAAATAATTTTACCGAGTCAGTGGATGTCTTCAATTTATCACTAAACAATTATAAAATGTTGTAATTGTTTAGTGATAAACATTTTTTGTACAGTTTAGTTATTTATTTATTTAAACGCCCATAGGGCTTTTACATGTAGTGTAATACATGTTTTTGACAAAATACATGTTTTTGACAAAATACAGGAAATAACATAAAATATAAGTAACATAAAATATAAGAGTTGACACAAAGTAGGTAACATAGAATATAAGATAAGTAAAAATATAGATAAAGATAGTTTATGAAATAGGAAGAAATAGTTGGCACATATATGTCATTTGAAGTTTGACAAATTAAAATTATTATCAAATACATCCATCCATATTGTTTAAATATTTGTTACCAAGACTGTGTAAACGCTGTATTGGAGAATGCAAACTGTAGTTGGAATGAGATGTATGTATATACTTTTTTCTCAATTACAACAATAACTTTGTACAGTCGCCAATTTCGCAGGCTCCAGTTTTTTGAAGAAACATTATATGAAATAGTGTCTAAATCGAAAAAAATTTGTTACTGAAGTGCAGTGTTTTGCTCAGGCTATCACCCGGTGTATTTTTCTCCCGGTATTCTACCGGGATATGCTCATAAAGTGACTTTTGTTTTTCTAAAAAATTGACACAATTTATCTAGGATTATTTCTCCTAGTGATTTGACATTTCGTTCTAAAAGTGTTTAACAAACTTTGAATCAAACAATAAAAACAGTGTCTTGAGTTAAAAACAACTAAAATACACTAGTACATTTCGTTGAAAGTTGTTTAACTTTGAATTAGCATAAAACTCGTCAGTGAATTGGCATAAAACAATCTTAATCCAACAAATAAAAACATAAAATTAAAAATCAGTTTAATATTAATTAAATATGGCAACTAGAGGCAAAAGTGCACTGGAACTAGAAGACAAAAACATGGAAAAAATAATTCAGCACTTGGACAAAAAAATGGATAACATGAAAAAAGAAATTTTAACTAAAATGGAATTATACAAGGAGGAAACACAAAAAAGTATTGATTTCGTCAGTAAACAATACGACGACCTAATTAAAAAAATCGACCAAACCATAATCCAAAATCAAAAAATTGAAACGGAAATTGAAACATTCAAAAAGGAACAACAAGACCTCAAAAAAACAGTGGAGTACCTGGAGAACAAAATTGATAATCAGGAGTACGAGGCTCAATCAAACAACCTTGAACTGCGAAACTTCCCAGAAAATCCTAATGAAAATCTAGCGGCAATGTTCCACAATCTTTCCACAAACATCATAAAATCAGTTGTACAACCCGAAGACGTGACCTCTATTGTACGGGTGGGAGGTAGGAGCCGCTCAGATGATACCCGCTCTAAACCAAGAGATATAATAGTCACCCTCGGCTCAAAACTAATGCGTGATCTGTTCTTGGCCAAACTAAAAGAACATATTAGAATCAAAGGCCGAATAACAACTTCTTCACTAGGACTACAACACGCTCAGATGGCTCATGGTTCTCCTATTTATGTTTCCGACCACCTGACACCAAGAAAAAAATTTCTCCTGGCCCAAACCAAACAACAGGCGAAAATAAAAAAATACAAATACACGTGGTCGAAAGAAGGTCAGGTTTATGTACGCCAGTCTGAGGACTCTAAAATCCTTAGAATCTCATATGAATCGGACATCAAAAAAATGTGACTTGAGGTCAATAAAAAAATTCCATCACTAAATCTACTTACCTATATTAATTTACTAATTTTCATTTATACCGCTCTCCGCTTATACTGCTTTTCATTTATGCTTACCTATATTAATTTACTAATTTTCATTTTTATTTTTTCTACAGACACTTTTGCTCACATTTTAAATCAACTTATTATTATTATTATTAACTATATCAACCTACCTCAAATATTTATCTTAACCTACTTCATAATTCCCATTTATCTAATTATTTTAAATTATCCAAATGCTCCATCATACATAACTGTTACCATTTATTCATATATTTCCACAATTTTAATATATCAAATTATCTTAATTAACTCAATTGACTTAATTATATTTAATTGCTTAACTATCTTTACTAATTTGATATGTGTTATACATTCGATTGTTTCAAAGTATGTAAGCATCTCAACAAAACTTACAAGTCATCAAATAAAATTATTAATTTTAAATCAATTACCTCACTTATCATCTCTAAATAATGATATTCAAAAATTAAATCCATATATTTTATCACATTTCTTAATATCTAACCACTTGATTCCCTCTATCTCATTGATTGTAGATATTGTATTTGGTTGTTTTGTTTTGATTGTTATTATTCTTGCACTTTTTTTACTAATCTTAATAAGTTTAATTTTGTTAAATCTCCTAAACATGGTAATTTTATTAATTCTCTTACGTCGCTCAGTAATTATTATACACTTAATTTTAATCCCTTTACTTCTCCATACAATTAAATTCTTCTCTAATTCACTTTACTATCTTAATCGCCTGAACTATTATTATAACAATGGTTTGAACCATTTCCAATACTTTAACAACTTAAATCATACAATCTGTTGTAATTATTTTGATTATCCCAATGTCTTTTATTTTTCAATGATTTTAAATTATTCCATGTTTACTCCAATTCTTTCTATGGTACTAATTTATTTTATTTTCAATGTCTTTTATTTTTCGATGATTTTAAATTATTTAATTTTCATTTTTACTAACATCCCTCCTGTTGTTGTAATTTCTTTTATTTTCAAAGTCTTTTATTTTTCGATAACTTCAATTTATTCTATTTTCATTCATACTCACATTCTTCATATTGGTCTAACGTCGTTTATTTTCAATGTCTTTAATTTTTCAATGATTTTAAATTATTTTACTTTTATTTTTGCTCACATTCTTCCCTTTGTTCTAATGACTTTTATTTTCAATGTCTTTTATTTTTTGATGACTTTAAATTATTATATTTTTATTTCTACTCACATTCTCCCCATTGTCCTAATGTCTTTTATTCTCAATGTTTTTTATTATTCAATGATTTTAAATTATTCTATTTTTATTTTTACTTATATTCTTCCAATGTCTTTTATTCTCAATGTTTTTTATTATTCAATGATTTTAAATTATTCTATTTTTATTTTTACTTATATTCTTCCAATGTCTTTTATTCTCAATGTCTTTTATTTTTCAATGATTTTAAATTATTCTATTTCTATTTTTACTCACATTCTTCCAATTGTCCTCATGTCTTTTATTTTCAAAGTTTTTTATATTTCGGTGATTTTAAATTACTCAATGTTTATCCTTAATCACATTCTTCCTATTGTTCTTCCTATTATTCATTCCATCCTTACAAAACTCCTTAATCTCATACTTTCAATACATTTAATTAACCCAATGATCGTAGTTCCTTTAAGTGTACGTACTCGCTTTATATCTGTGACTCTCCTAAGCTCTAGAGTAACTAAACATCTGCAAAAAAATTCATTAAATATTAATTGCTACTACTTATACATCCACACAACTAATAAAATCTCTGCTAAATTCGAACCCCCACCAAACACAGACGCTCATAATGGATCCAACTAACTCTATCGATAATTTTCTTAACATCACTGTTCAAACGACAAATGATACAAATGCGTATAAAAAAATTATCTCCAAACCTAAAGCACTAAAAATGTTTGCCATGAACATCCGTAGCCTCAATAAAAACTTCGACAATTTACTTGTACTCCTAACTGACTTAGGAAATGAATTTGATATAATTGTTCTGTCAGAGTGCTGGATTAATGCAAATTATATCCCGAAAATAATTAACAACTACTCTGTGTATAATACAACTCGGCACTGGTCCCAATCCGACGGGGTCATAGTTTATGTAAAATCTCACTTAAATCATATAGTGTCTGAAACTTCAGTTGACCATGCAAATTGCCTCAAAGTCTCTATTGACAACTTAAATATCTTCGCCATATATCGCTCCCCTAAGTCCAATAACGTCTCCCCTTTTCTCTACTCGCTCGAAAAAAAAATCGATGACACCACTAAGGATCTTATCATAATCGGTGACATCAACATAGACATCCTAAACGAAGCCAGCCCTCATACTACAAAATACCTAAACCTCATGGGTCTGCATGGCCTTATACCATACATCAACATACCTACCCGAGTTACACTCACTACTAAGACATGCATAGATCACATCATGGTCAGAACTAAGCGAACCGCTAAATCAATTGTATTTGAATCTACCGTAACAGACCACTACTCAACCATCCTAGAATTACACAACTCAAAATCTACTCCCCCTAAGTCCAGCAATCCCTCTCATAACATTGTAAACATGGATTATCTGATAAAGTCTGTAGAACAAGAAAAATGGGAGTCTACCCTGCTTTCTGAAAATGTCAACACAGCTCTTGAAATTTTTTCTGCATCACTAACTGCCCACATTAACCAAGCGTCTTTCCCCACCAAAACAGCCTCCAATAAAAAAAAGAAACTGAAACCTTGGATTACGAATGGCCTTATCTTCTGCATACGTAAAAGAGACAGACTACATAAACAAGCACTTAATAATCCAGACCCCCAAGTCTTACGTTTCTATAAAAAGTATCGTAACATCTGCAATAACCTGATAATAATAACCAAACAAAAATACTATAAAAAAAAAATTGAAGATTCAGGATATGACAGTAAAGTAATCTGGAACGTAGTCAACGACATCTCAGAAAATAAAAAAACCTCACTCAACATTCAATCACTACTCATTAATGGTAAAAATATCCAAGTCCACGAAGACCCAAAAACCTTAGCCGATCACGCCAACCATTACTTCAGTAACATCGGCATGAACTTAGCCAAAAAAATTCTTAAAACCACAAATAAAACCGAAAATCTTCTAACTTCACAGGTAAAGCAGCAGAACTCTCTTCATCCCACCCTTATCCTAGCCCCCACATCCACTAAAGAAATTGTTGACACAATACTCTCCATAAAAACAAATAGTGCTGCAGGTATTGATAAAATCTCACCTTACATACTAAAACACATAGCTCACTTTATTTCCACACCGTTAAAACATATTGTAAATCTAAGTTTCAAAAGCGGTTTCTTCCCTAATCAACTAAAACATGCAACGGTGATTCCAATCTATAAGAGTGGCGACAAAACAAATATCGAAAACTACAGACCCATTTCTTTGCTAAGTGTCCTATCAAAAATCATTGAAAAAGTTGTTAAAAGTAGACTTATCTCACATTTGGAAACCCAGAAGATTCTCTCGCCCAATCAGTTTGGCTTCCAAAAAAAAATGAGTACAGAATCTGCAATCTTAGACTTGACTGAGAACATCACCAACAGCCTGAATGAAGGCGATTCCTGCCTAGCCATATTCCTAGACTTAGCCAAAGCATTCGACACGGTTTCCCACCCCATTCTTCTGGAAAGACTATCTCAAATAGGCATCCGGGATTCAACTCTTAACTGGTTCTCCTCATACCTAACTGGAAGATCACAAACCGTGAAAATTAACAACATAGCTTTAAGCAACCCTTTACCAATCCAATTCGGAGTTCCACAAGGAAGTGTTCTAGGCCCTATTTTGTTCCTCATATACATCAATAAACTCTGTAACCTACCCATAACCGGAAAAATAATATCCTTTGCAGATGACACTGTGCTTATAGCTCGACATAAAAATTGGAAAGGAGCATTCGACATAGCTCAATATGACATAGGTCTGGTAAAGAATTGGTTAGATGATAATCTCCTCACCCTCAATGCTGGTAAAACTAAATTCTTAACCTTCAGTCTATCTGCTGCAACCCAACCTTCTATCAATCAGAAAATAACAATTCACTCCTGTCCAAGTCCCTACTCTTCCTGTACTTGCCCAAATTTGGAAAAAGTATCTCATATAAAATACTTGGGGGTCCTAATTGATCACCATCTTCGTTGGGATCAGCACTTAGCCAGTCTAACTCCCCGAATTCGCAAGCTCTCTTATGTTTTTCGAACTCTAAGAAATATACTTACTCCTATAACACTAAAAACGGTTTACTATGCTCTCTGCCAATCCCAGTTAGCATATGGCATCATAATTTGGGGCGGCTGTGCTCTTAATTTTATTGATCCTCTGCAAAAAGCCCAAAAAACGATTTTACGTGCTATCAACAAGCGACCAACAAGATATTCCTCCAATAGACTCTTCACAGAATATAATGTCTTAAACATACGGCAACTTCATCTAAAATTTACACTAACACATTTCATGTTCAAATACAAGAAAAAAACTCTTTTACATCACAGTTACACCACCAGAACAATAACCAAACGACACTACAATGTTCCTACACTACGCACCACATCAGCTCAAAGACATTTCATGTACCTAGCTCCTAAAATGTTTAACCTTCTCCCCGAGAACCTAAAATCCGAAACCCAACCCCATATCTTTAAAAAAAAATTATCAAAATGGATCCTTACATTCAGTAACGATGATGAGTAAAAATTTGCTATTTTAATTGAACTGTAATATAATTGATAAAACTTGTAACATAAATTAATTTAATGTGTTAATTAAATTAATAACTTAATTTGTTACTAAATATGTTACTTAAACTACTTAAATGAATTGCATAAGTTAATAGCTGTACACTGTACCTACACAATCTGTAATCTTCATCCGCCATAACACAGGGACATCCCTAGCATGGCGGATGAATTAACACAATTTTTTGTTCATTGTATAAACTTCTTTTAATAAATAAATAAATAAAATATGAAATGGTTTTTTTTTTTTTTTTTTTTTACATCAACTCCACACAGGAGGCCCTGAGGAAAATAATTTCCCTCAGGGCCTATGTCATCTTTGAAGATGCTGTGTGGAGGGTAATATTTGTCTAGTCGTTCGTGTAGGTACATGAACATTTATTGATGGCAGGAGTTCACAGCAATCTAATTTAGAGTTTAATAATTTGAATAAAAAGGTTAGGTCGTTTATTTTTCGTCTGTTTTCTAGAGTTGGAATGTTTAAAATATTCATTAAGAACGGGTAATTTATATGCTCTAAAGGGATATTATATACAATAAATACTGTATAATTTTTATAATTCATTTGTAAAAGCCCCTAAAAAGGGCGTTAATATATAAATAAAACAGGTACATCTTTCCCAATACTAAATTAAAAATTAAACAAAATTTCCTGTAATATTCACTAAGCCAATGGTAAAAACAATCGCTTCACAATATACCTAGTATGACTGCATTTGCATGTAGCAACTTTTGACCTGCGAGTACACTGAGCCTCGATACCCAATTTTACAGTCGTGCATAATGGTCTCTTCTCTCGACCGGCTCGGACTTGTTTGTTGAAAAAAACAAACGCTGTTTTCTATGCTCCATCATACTACATAACCACTACATTACTACATAACCGTAACGGTACAGGTCGTGGAGCCATAGTAAGCCAGGCGCGTGTAACAGATCGCGTAGATTGTAGTAGTTTTTTTCTCCGACCGAATCAATACAAGTGGTATGATGTAAACTGAATTTCAAGCTTATCAGAACCAGTTCCTCGGTAGCCTTAATCTGCGTGGCACGAACTTCGAACAATCGTAAGCAATCGCCACCGCGCGTGGAACAAATCTGTTTTCGATTCATCCCGAGATTAAGATCTTGTTTGAGTAGCAACAGCAACATCAATACTTTCTGTAGCAAGATACCAAGAGTAATAATATAATAATGACTGCTTTTAGTGGCTTTCAACACACTAGTGGCGTAATTCTTCTATTGAGTAATAATTTCAATTTGGGAGGCGGGAATGGGTACTGCCTCCCCAGGCACCATTATTGGATAACCATCACCTCTGCCAAAGGTCACTCGAAGTGGTTCGCTACTGAGGAGGGGTGTCCGGATTTATGGGGTGAGGTTTTTCCAAGTCTTGGCGGCCGATACGTCTCCCCGCCTGCTGCTTCCCAAATGGTGGGCAAAATCGAGAGAGACCGGTTGACGGAGGTCTTCTTTTTTTCCAGCCAGGATCTCTCGTCCCTCCGCCTTGCAACGCAGTTGGAGGGATGGATTCACAGGTCCATCATTCCTGAATAAACAGATCCTCAGATTCCTACCCACTCCTCATACCTATTTTCTTCCCAGAACTTCCTCTCCCTCTTTTAATAAAAAAACCCTCCACCCAGCATCCCCTAAGATGACAAAAGGGAAATTATTTTCATCAGGGCCTCGTGTTTGAAGTTAATGTAAAAAAAAAAAAAAAATAATAATATTTGGATGATCTGTATATCGCCATTTTTGTGAAAAATCACCTCAAGGCCGCTGTTCAAATTTATAATATATTATTTCTACAATCTTTCTTCTAACTACAGACTAGACAAAACATTATAACAACTTATGGCTAAAATATTGCATTCACTGGTTCTTCGATCATGGATACAAAACTATATGTACAACACATAAATACTTGTCATACATAAACATAAATAAACACGTAAACACCTCAGCACAGGTTCTCCTAGTGAGGTGTTCACGAAACATACAACAATACCTATCCACAGTTTCACCTTCACAAACCTACCTTACACCCAACATAATGCATTTTACCAATGAATGCGATGCTGAGTAAAAATGTACACCTATACTTACAGACAGAAAATATGCAGGACCATACTTTCCTAGTAGGTCACTTAAGATTAACACTGTTTATTTATCTTTCTTAATTTGATTCGTCCCTCGTAATATTATGAATACTAAGATTCAATTGAAGATCTTAGCTAAAATCGCAAAAAAAAAAAATTAAAATTTCGCTCTCCCAACCTAACAAATACATTTTTTCTATCGATTTTCATATATTAATTTCGAATTTATTTACGTATTTGCTAAATACCTTATTATACGAATATTTTTGTTAATATTTCCCGGCTTCTACGGAGAGCCAACTGAACTAAATTATTGTATTTCATTTATTTATTTACTTAAAAAATATTGTTTGTTTGTTTCAGGTAAGCACCAAGCGCTCGATAAATCAAAATATGCTTCGAAAATAACGCTTAAAGGTAAGTAATAAAATTGATCTCTAACTTTTCAAGCCAAAATATGTAACTCACTAAAAAAAATATGAAACATCTCACATTCCTCAATGCAGCCTCATCTCTGCCGAGGCAGTTTTGTCAGCAGGTCAGTTTAATAATATGAATATAACCCTGAAGCACACTTATAACGAAAAACCACGACATAGAAAATAGATAAAGAAGAATAACACAAGCAACTTATTCATAGGCCTACACACCTACAAAGACACACAACATACTTAACATACTCATAGACATAATTGTACATAAGATTACATGCGTACAATCAATTGATACTAATGTATAAGAGCTTAGAAACAATATCAATATTAAAAAATCTTGCTTTTAACCATTTTTCAGCTTATTTTTTAGTTTGGTGGTGCAATTTGATTCGTTTTTATACGGATTGGCATCTTATTAAATATAGTAGATACAAGA
Organism: Glyphotaelius pellucidus; assembly: GCA_936435175.1. Lineage (NCBI taxonomy): Eukaryota > Metazoa > Arthropoda > Insecta > Trichoptera > Limnephilidae > Glyphotaelius > Glyphotaelius pellucidus. Next base: position 14,229,387 of record OW386550.1, read on the forward strand.
TAAGCGAGTGTCCGTTGCCCTTATTTATTTGTAAATTTTGAAATGGACTTATCAGCAACAATAAACATAGCAATGCCCCACATGGTTAGCACAGCAATATTTCCAAAGTTGGCAACAAATACAATGCTGCCCTACTATGAGGCCATGTTAAAAGCCTCGTAACTACAAACTAATTTGAATACGGAACTATAACGAAATGTCTGAACGGGCACTATATGCGTGCGTGGGCCCGCGTGGACGCATGGCGTGGAGTTTTGATTTTTACCATTTGTTCCGTATTCGGTTTCACTTGAACTCTCGTTCGTGTCTGCAGACGTAACACAACTGCTATGTTTTTAAACCAAGCACGATTTTAAATTCGAGAATTTTCTAATTATTATTTTCTTTATTCCCTATTTTTATGCCACGCTCCATTTTTTTGTTTTTTTCTGATTGTGATGAAGTTTTTTTTTGTCGGGATGGCCGAGTTTGCGCCCTCAAAAGTGTTCCGAGATTCGTTTGGAGAAAGACAGGTGATGTATATGAAAACAAGAAAGCACTCGGCAGGCTATACATACCATTGATTGGGTCGAAGCTTTGCACAGCACGTGAAGTGCCGTAGAGATGTGTGCGCACGGTAATGAGGGAGTGAACAGCGAAGAACGAGGTCTTGCGTAATAGCCCTGACTGTATCACAACACTTGTTTGCCGTCTCCCGTCCCGTCTCCCCGGAGTGACTCTGCAATATTTTTTAATGAACCGTCCCTGTAAACATGGATACAGTTCACCGGAGTGGGGTGAGTTGTGTTTCGGCGCTGAAATGATTCTTTATCGCGATGACTCTCCTATTTGGCATGTCGCTGAGCCCGGGGGAAATACACAACGGACTTTTATCAAGGTGGTTTGCATACAACACAACATCTAAACGCTGTGATTCCGAGGATCGGCTGATTAAATTGGACATTTTACGTATTGAATTATTATTCGGCATGACATGACAGTTTTTGTAACAGGGTCGAGTTGTAGCGAACGAATACATTCAATGATTACTAGCTGAATCTGGAACCTGTTCTTACACTAGGATTTAAATAATGTTCGATTCCCGAAGCCTCGCAGACCCTATACAATCGTATACTCTTTATTCTCTTAAATGTTTCCTTTATCCTTTCGACTCTACCAATCAAGACATTTTTTTGTCCTAACCCAAACCTAACCACCCCAAAGGCTTTTATTAATATCCGAAAGCAATCATTACAATGTCTTTTAGTCATTTTAGTTAGTAGATATTATTATTATTTTACGCACAATATAACATGACACGTATGGAAAAAGAACAAAAATTAATGCAAAAGGAGAGCATGTATATATAAATAAGCATGAATAACAGTAATAAAAAAGTAAGACAAAAATAATCATAAAGAAGATAATTCCAAGTAAAGTCCAATAATTGAGTATCTTACATAGAAAATCAAATATTTAACGACTAACAAAAATCATGTAAACCTACACCAAAAAATTTAATGCTTTTACTTGAGTTTAAAAGTAGTCTTGACATTCTGGACAAAGGAGAATGGAATCCAAAATTAGTAGTGTTGATTGATGAAAAGAAATTCATTATTTCGGAGTCTACGGGAGGAGATATTGAATTAGATGAGTTTTAACAAAGAAGGTTTTTTCAATAATACTGTTGATATTTTATTTTTAATAGCAAACTAGATCATCAGACCAGATTAGATCAGAGCAAATGTCACATCTGCCGTGATTGTGGTCACTGTAACACTGTCCGAAACGTTGGCTAAAGAAGGAGGAAGCGTAACACGGCGTAATAAACCAACAAATATCACGACAATTCTTTTGGCTGTGAATATCAAATCAAACATCACAAAGGGTTTTTAATACTATCATTAACAATTTTAAATGCTTTTTTGTCTCTAATGGTATAAAATCGAATGCACTTAACAGCATAATTATTATAATTGACAAGAGGTGTTGAGTGCTACTTCTAGTATCCACCATAATCTGGTTTTGCGCGTTTTAGTCGACCAATTTAAACTAAAATGCGTCAATTTTGACACAAAGCAAATTTAAATGTTGCGCCCCGCGATTTTGGCCAAAATCACGGCCCGCTGCTGCCACGCCGTGATGTCATCGCTCATTTGAACGGTGAAAATAGACAACGCCACTGGAGCGGATAATGCGCGGGGGTTATCAACTCTTCTGAATCCGAACTGCCAACAAACGAGCCTTTACGGAACACGTACTGGCTGTTAACTCCCTCAGATAAATTACATTTAAAATTGGAACTGAAAAAAGCCCGCGCTGCAAAAAGATCTTTGTCAAACGTTTGCTGTGGAAAAATTACTGACGCGGCAATTTTTCTGGTTTGGTAGTTACTTCAACTTCATCGATAAAAAAATATTATAACCGAACCTCCTGTATAGCGATGCGAACTTTTATTGCTCATTTTCTACGATAATAATTTTGTATTAGCTAGGATCTAGGAAAAAAATTATTAACGTTAAATAATTCCATATACAGCTATGGAGAACTAGTTTCTTTTGAGCTAGGTTTCTTTCTTCTATATTTTTAGTTTCAGAGGTATTAGGTTGTCTTTTAAAATAACGTTGTCTGTTATTTTACTGAGTTAGTTAATTACAATACTCGTGTTTATTCCTGAATGTATTGTACGTTTAGGTCTAGTGGATTAGTTATCTACCTACGCAGATCGTGCAATGAAACAATTTTCTATAGCATCATAATAATTACCTACGGGCAGTGTCTTGGGGTTATATTTTGGTTCTTGAAGCCTCTTTATTTTTATACTTACAAACAACTCTGAAGTTATTTGTACCTATTGGTTAATGTTTGCTGCATTTATTAAGAATATATTTAAGTAAAATGGCCAAAAGGGGAATCTTGTTGCTGAATGTGTCACTTGGCAATTCAGATCTGGTCACTAGATACGGTTAAAGCCATTTCATGCAACGTTATTTTATTGGTGTTTCAACAGAACAATATCTACTGATATTATCCGTGACTCTGAAACGCGGCGCAGAAAAAACATACAATACTGTTAAAAGATATAAAATAAATTACATGAAATTGCGCATCTCCATCAATAAAATTTATTTTAACATCACTGGTTTCGAACCCGCAACCTCTGGATCGTAGCCAAAGATCTCAACCGCTCAGCCATGTAAAATTTAAAAAATGTATAAGTAGTTGGACATCTCCTACAACATTTATTGATCTGATATAGTTTGATCTCTTTCTTCGTTTGATCTGTTGACATTTTTGAACAATTATTTGAAAAAAAAAGATTCTTGTCTTAATTATTAATTTCATTCCCTACATCAACGTTACTTTTTGTTTGTAATTCTTCTGACTTAAGTTTCTTTCGGGCTCAAATACAACATCAAAAGATGGTCAATAGATACAGCGGCAGCAGTTTTCTAGGAAGACAACATCCGTAATCTTCCACGGAATATGTTGTTAATTATTGTACACGGTCCGTATCTCTGCTGTTCTTGCCTCTTGGAAGCCTGCTACGACTAGGTTCAGAGTTCAGTTCGATCCGTTGTGATCTGGAATCCAATTACATGAATTATATCCACTGAATAACACTCTTGCGTGATGGGCTTCGATCTTTGATCTCGTATATGTAGTATTCTCGTATTAGTGAATTGTGCAATCTCTTTCAGAAGCAGAATCATAATTGATTAGTAGAATATAATGCTGCAAGGAGAGAGTCGTGAAGAGTTATTGTACACCGATTATTTTCATGCATGCGTCAAAAGATTAGGCACTGGTGCAAAATTGGTCTAACCACATCATTGGTTTTATTGTATAGTTCTGTCGATATCTAACCACAAATTTGTGTAATGGAGGTAAAATTTTTAGTTTTTAATCTTGTTAATTTGTGATAAAGTTTTTTTTTTTTTGATGTCCTTAGGAGAGTATTTTGTAAGATTTCAAGTTTAAGCGAGTTTTTCATGGTGAAATCACTGCTATGAAAGCAGTGTTTAATTTCTCAAATAAAGGGAGGTGTAGACTAATTTAAGATAATCAATGTGATTGTGGCGTCAGATAATGTTAACGTGACGATGTTTATATATTTTTTAGCGAAGGAATTTTTTTTTGCTTAATGGATTGCAAGCATAAAGCTTGTAAAAAGGTGTAATAAAATCTAAAATTATTTTTCAATGAATTTCCAGTGTTGTTATCGAACATACTTGTCATGAACGTAGGTGGATAGGTTACAAAAGCTACCAATATGTTCTCTTATATTGTAGTTTTGTGAATAAATATTGCACATACCGGTCTCTGGATTTTGTTTATTTCCTGGAATACTGTGTGTTATGTCTAGGCACTATTTATATTTTTAACAGCACGTTCAGTAGATTTCATGCGAAGCTTATCGCTTAAAGCACGGGCGTTTGTTTGTTTTATAAAACAATGCGGCCAGATAATAGGCAGTGTGTGCATCGGTGTTTAGGTCTTCCGATGTGCACGGGCCACAGTCTATTGTCGGGCTGATGATGTGGATGTCCTCGAATTATCGATTCCCGGCCATCGCTAGGTGGGGGTTGGTGATGCATTATGACATCACCTCCCTCTCGCCACCCCATCCAACTCACCCCACCGCCCCCACCCACGTGTGTCGTGTTAAATAACGTGTTAATGGACCTATGCATGTTTCCAATTATCTGGTTGTCATTTCAAATCTTTCTCCAATCACACTCAAACAAGCACTGATGACGGCCATGTTATAAACGCACAATATCTGGGTTACTAAAGTATTATAATAAACTTCTTTCAGCGATTCATTGAACATATTTTTTTAATCCACTTAGCTAAGCTGCGTTGTACTTTTTTGTGGGTAAAAACCGCACAAGAGTCCAAATTGTCCATAATCAGTAGAACTATTGCATTCCCAATTGGGATATATTGTGAGGGTGAAGTGAGTGGGAAGGTAAAATTGATTTTTCGCCGCCCCTGGAACCATTTATTTGTGACCAAAACATTTTCCATGGGTCAATCCAAGTGGTTCGCTACGTTTGGTTACTTAGCAGGGATGCCCGGATTCATAGGGTTAGCTTTGTTTAGGACTTGGCGGGCCGGTTTGGGAGAGACTGGTTGATTCACACGTCCGACACTCTTGGACTCACTGACCTCCAGATTCTTACCCAAAACTTCCTCTCCTCCCTTTCTTTTAAAATACCCCCCACTCAGCATCCCCAAAGATGATATAGGCCCTTAGGGAAAACATTTTCGTCTCAGCCTTCTGTGTGGAGCATTGTAAAAGAGAGATACCAGCGTGTTCTTCGTGAAAGGCGAACAGTAGTATCTAAGAAGAAACACAATTATGTCGTACACGTGCGCCGGAATGTTGTTCTGTACATTCCAGGATTTAGGTACATATTTCTATAAAATAAATATACAATATATAAATACGATGGTATTCGCGATAATTATTTAAATTTTCTAAGTTAAATACTTAAAAGTTTTACTTTGATTAAATGCCAAGCTACCATCAAAATATTTCCAGAACTAAACACAGACAAGTGTTATTACTCTTGAAGTTTGTTCTGCCCGTAAAATATTGATAATTCCCAACTCAAATTGTTTGTTATTTATTAGCAACCCTGAGTAAGTTTTCCTCCTCGTGTTGATTAAAATACCTCAGATGGAAAACTTCGCAAATAATGTAATGTTCGAATCGTCGTCTACAGAAGTAAAACAACGAGGTAACTTGAATTGCTGTAGTTACTGTTGAAACTCCTGGCTTAAACTCGTGTAAATTTTACAAATTTCGCGAATTCCAGGTACCGGGGCGTATTTAGAAGAGGTTTCCAACTGTGTAGTATATCTATTTATTGTTAGTGGCCAAATATATTATCTAGATGTTACTAGGCAAGCATCAGCTTCCGTTTAACTGAAGACTTTTGGCTTCATTTGTAATTATAAACGATAATTCCCCGGGATGAAAGATCTCTTAATCTCAACCCTCGAAGTTCATCTTGTTTTTATTTTATTTATTTATTAAATACATGAATACAGGCATTAAAACATTTACATATACATCATACATAGCTCCAATTTTGACTAAGCTTTTCAAAATGTCCCTGAAGTTTGGGTCTGTGCCCTCTGGTTGGAAAAAAGCGATCATTCACCCTATTCCAAAGTACGGTGACCTCTCCAACCCGGCCAACTACCGCCCCATAGCGATCACATCTGTTCTGTCAAAATTCAAAAGTGATGGAACGTGTGATCAACGACAAACTACTCACATACCTCGAGAAGAACAAAATTATGAACGACCGTCAATACGGATTCCGACGGAACCGCTCGTGCGGTGATCTTCTCGCGCACGTGACACGTGTTTGGGGGCTGTGCCTGGAACGTTTTGGTGAGACTCAAACGCTTGCACTGGACATGGAGTTGAGGATGTTGCACAGGAGTGAACATGGGTCTCTTCAAGACCCATGTTCACTCCTTCCTCTCCTCAAAAACACCCTCCACACAGCATCTTCAAAGATGACATAGGCCCTGAGGGAAATTATTTTCCTCGGGGCCTCCTGTGTGGAGTTAATGTTAAAAAAATACGTTGTCACCAAAAAAGGCGGCTACCTGTTTCATGGTGACCAATGGAATATTGTTACTTTGTGCAGTCTAGTGTAAAAATATGAATTAAATATATAAACATGTTGAAATTCAAAAAAATATAGTAGAAAGATTACAGTGAAAATTCAAAAATTTGTAATAGAAAATAGAAAAACTTATTCATAAGGATTAGATCATATTCAGATCATATCATATTCATTCATCAGCGTGCATTCATACTTGTGTAAATAAATGCACACACACATAAACCCTCCCATACATACGTGTATGTACGCGTACACATGCACTTATATACACGCACACACATACAAACATACATTCATTTTCACATACATACAAATTTACACATATGTAAACAAAAAATACATTTTATTTATTTCTATACATATAATAATAATTATTTTTAATTGCGCTTTAAAAAGTTTTTCCCTTTTCGTTTCGTGAACGTTTTTGCGTTTGATAAGGAAAAATATATCTTATATTTGTGTTAAAGTTTAATAAAAGATAAAGTGTAAGTAGTTTTCAAAATAATAATTATCAATATACCAGCTACAAATATGTATAATGTACCAGGAGCAATTAAATTGACAAAATAACCCCCCCCCCCATAGAATTAATATGGGAACAATTATTTTTCTTTAGTTGTTATTAACTTTCCAATTACGTTCCACGAATACAAAAAATTCCTAATGCTTTTTCATAATTAAAAAATCTGGAGTTTCGGCCAACATTTCACACTCACTGAACAAGAAATCATTAGAAGTGTGTGATCTTTACCGATTTGAGAAAAAACCGATGTCCCCAATTTTCATAAGCACCCTCGACGCTTAGATCCCAGACATGATAATTAATAATTCAGGTACACCTCAAACGTCGTTACATATATCTGGTAATGTTGTAGTTAGCTTGAAAACAAGCTTATGAGTCCGAGTGGTTAACATTTTGTTCAAGAACGAATTTTGATTTTTATTTGTGCAACATCGATTAGAATGAAAACTGATTTACCTAGTACACAGTCATTATAAACACATATAAAATCATTTGGCTTCTTGGCCCCAGATAGACCAATAAAATTGAGTATCCGTTAAATCATTGAAAATGTTTGTTCGATTTCATCCAAGGTAAGGTAAAAATAACCTTTTTTTAAGCAAATACCTTACTTCTCTTGTTTTATAACTTCAGTGTTTTACATCCCGTTAAAAACAGCTGTTTGAAGCGTATTTCAATAATGACGTAATGAATCACGCCCCTGCCGAACTACCTACTATTTTTCTGGTACCTACCTAGCTGGAGAATAACGAATTCAATTGAAATTTGTCGAATTCGATTAGTGCAGTGCAGACGGACTAATAGGCCGAGCACTTGGCGCCAGGCGGATTGTTGATTATTTCGGTACCCCGCTGGGCCTACGGGCAGAGTCGTGCACACAAGCACTACTCTACCGCACTCACAATATCAATATGGTCTTGGTCTAGGTCTTGGCGACGGATACGTTTTTAACACTCCAGCCGGACTCTTTCGACCCATCAACTTGCACCGCAGTGGATGGGATGGATTCATAAGTCCGTCACTCCTGGACACATTGACCCCCAGAGCTACCCACCCCTTATACCTTTTTCCTTCCCAAAATTTTCCCTCCTTCCTTTTCCTAAAAATACCCCCCACACAGCATCTCCGAAGATGACAAAGGCCCTGAGGGATTTTTTCCTTAAGGATTTTTCCACAGGGTTCCCTTTTCCAGGGGGATTTTTTCCGTGGAGCGAATATAGAAAAAATATAAATAATTAAATTATTGCAAGAGATCAATCTACACTTAAAAAACATTCCGATCTCGCATTCAAATATTGACTGTATTTCTCTGACAAAGTACCTACAAGTTTGCGTAAAGCGCAATCAACGGAAGACTCGTTTGTGTTCGTGTCGAAAAAGGTCGTGCCTTTTGGTACAAATCACATACGTAGCGATCAGTGCCATCTGTTTGTACCTCTTTTAATTGGTACAACAGTATCAATTAATTAACTGTTTTTCCTACTGCCTACCCGTATTGAAATCGCTGTAAACGCCACTGGCTGCAGGCCCGGGGTACATCGCTCCAAACTACAACTACACGATAAAATTCTCATATTACTCACATTAATAACATACATTTTTTTATTTAGCATTTTTTCTTTTAAATACAAATTATTATTTTTTATAGTTTCCACAGGTGGTCAGGACTATCAACTAAGTTGTGTACGATTTTAACGATTATTATTCGGCCTTAAAGTTACTCGAATTTAAATAAATAAATAAATAAGCATTAACAATCAAAATGGCAACTACGTTCCAATAAACTATGGAGTTCCGCAGGGATCCATGCTAGGTCCACTTCTGTTCCAAATTAACATCAATGATATCTCGCAATTAATTTTAAATGGTGAAATCTTTTTATATGCAGATGATACTGCAATTTTTTTACTGGGGTAAAGATTTAGACATCTAAGTAGAAAACGCACAAAGGGACCTAGAAAAATCAACAGTTGGCTCCAATCAAATATTTTAACAATGAATGTTAAAAAAACAGGAAACACGATATAAAGATCAACCGTAAAATAATTCCTCCTCATGTACCCTTAAAAATTGAAAATAACGACCTGCAAATCCTGATCCAGGAAAAATATCATCGGCTATGCATTGATCATTTGATATTTAAACAGCATATACAAGATATTAAAGACAAAATCATTCCCGTAATTAGCGTATTTAGCCGGCTATCATATCTGTTACCAAATAAATTTAAAAATGGTTTATATTATAGTCTCGTACACTCACATTTAAATTTTTTGATTGAAATCTGGGGAAATGCATGTGAAACATACATTAATGAATTACAGGTAATACAAAACAAGGTAATCAAAAACTATTTCACTACAAGCCCATAACAAATTATAATTTATATATGGAAACAATGCTTTTGAGATTAAGAAAACTATGTAAATACAATACATGTCTCCTTATACACAAAATAAACAATAAATTCATACATACGAACACGGAACTCATTAAAACATCCCAAGTATACAAACACTTTACACGACAACACGATAACATAATGTTTAAACTATCCACACAAACTATGGTAAACAATCCATTGGTTACGAGGGGGGCAACTTATATTTATGCCTCCCAAACGACATTAAAAACGGAAAAAGCTGGGTAAATTTAAAAAAATATATATATTTTTATTCTTGATAAACAAAGTAAAGAAATAGAATAGCTCAGTTTTGTAAAATTTAGTTTAGTTTAATGTGTTTAATTATTTCTAGTTTAATAAGTGAAAATTTAACTGTCTTTTTACTGGAATAAAAATAAAAAAATAAATCGGAAAGTAAGAGGTACAAGACAACCCCATCCCGAAACAGGGACGATGAATAATGAACCTTTGTGATGCGAGAACAAGGATTATTTTCGATTTAATAATATTATGAAAATCTAGACTTTTATCGTTGCGCAAAACGGAGATGTCGCATAATAATTATTTTTGTTTTTATATTATCGTCAGTTTTACTACATTTGTATATAATTATACAATTTTAGTTATTATATTATTCTTATTTGAATTATGTTACCGCCATTTGTCTAGTTTGGGGTATTTTAATAATAAATAAATATCAGCGATCCTCAAACTTTATTAGATTCACGTCTCCTTTCCATGTTTTCCGTTTCACCCGATTCAAATAGAAAGTGTATTCTCGCCATCGAAATATTTTCAACGCCCTCTAATTGCCTTCACCGCACCTTACATGCCCTTCAAGTCCCCCTGGATTTCTCCAATGCCTCCAGAGCGGCGTTATCCCCCTCTTCGGGAATCAGTAGATTTACTTCGAGTGGACAATGCGCAATACATAATTTACACGGATGTGATATCTTTATAATTATTATTCTCAATCGTGTGCAGTCGAGAGAAGCTCTTGTACGTGACATTCCCTTTGCGGCACTGTACGTACACTGTGCATGTGCAGTATGCACTATACCTACTGAACTGCAGCGTTTCTGAAATGTCGGGTCGTGAACGAAACAAAAACCTGGGTGTATCTGTTAGCGTTTTAATTTTTTTTCTCTAAACTCAACAATATCCATTTAATCGATACGAACTCCCTTTCTCTAAGGGTATTTTTTATTTATTTTGTATTTCATGATCAATTTTATATAATATAATTTTTTTTAACACAAAGAACTTCTAAATGTGCACAAAAACAAAAGACTCAGCAATGCAATTCTTAACACTTTTGCAGTTCTCCTCCATACACAATTTATTATTAATATCTCTATCGCAAACCAGTGTAAAATCTCGGGATAGTTCGAATACCTGAAAAATCAGTTTAAATAATGAAAATCAATTTAGTTTCTGTTAATAAATACGCTTTTATGAATTATTCACAATCAATCAGTTCGAATACAATCGGTTCGAATTTTGAAAAATTACACTAAAATTCAAAGCAATTTTGATTACATTGAACCAGAGTTACGCAGGTCGCACGAACAACCAAAATTAGTTTTTTATGATATTTATGAAACAGTACTGAAATTTAATTTACCGCTGTTTATATTACCGTTTTATTTTACCACTGAAGAGAAAAACCGATAGAAGTGTTTATGGACCGAAGTTCAATCTCGCTTTACTTCTAGTTTGAAATTGATGACAGGTAAACAATTTCACTGGCCTAGGAGTCGAGAGGTCAAATTGGCATCAATTTTATTTCAAATCAGTATTTTTTTTATACATTAGCGCCACCGAGGAAAATAATCCCCTCGGGGCCTGTGTCATCTTTGGGGATGTTGTGTGAAAGGTCTATTTAGGGAAAGGAAGGAGGGGAAGTTCTGAGAAGGAAAAAGGTATGAGGGTGGGTAGGAATCTGGGGTCAGTGTGTCCAGAAGTGACGTACGAATGAATCCATCCCTTCCACTGCGGTCCAAATCCTGCCGAGAGTTCTGCCGGAAAGATCAAAAGATCTCCCTCAACCAGTCTTTCCCAATCCGGCATTCCACACTGTTGGTGGGCAGACGCATCCTTTAGTAAAGATCATACTTTTAGGAATTATCTGTACAGTGTTGATTGTACTATATGTATGTTTTTCTATTTCACTTAGGCCAGTATATGCGTTACAAATTTTAGTGGGACAAGAAGAAAAAATATTTTTAAAAGTTTGAGAATCACAGCTTTACCGTCCTGTGCGCTGTGTACACGGTAGCTGGAGAACTGTGGGTACTATTGTTGTTAGAACAAAGCTCACAGTGTTCAGCCTGATCGTTTTATTATGGCTACGGTGCGTATTATCTGATGCACTCATGTCGGACTTTTCAATGAGATATTAAAGTACGTTAAACTCTCAATGGTGCTTATGTATGTAGACAAAAAGCCGCTTATTTCAATGGAGTCGATATTATTATCTATCTACCAAACGCACGCATCATATTTTCTTAGCGAGAGTTCAATCAGTTTCTTTGTTTTTTCGAAATTCTGTTTTATATTTGTGTACAAACCGTCCAAAGTAGCAAAACTAGCCGTCCATAATGGAGTGCTAGTATCTACCCTGATGTATGGCAGTGAGGACGGATGAAATTAGACTGAATGCTGTAGAAATGAGATTCCCGAGGCATGTGTGTGTAAAACCATGCACGATCGTGTGAGAAACGTGAAAATGGCAGTGAGGCATGGAACTGGCAGAGGAAGGATGAATTTAGACTGAATGCTATAGAAATGAGATCCCTGAGGCATGTGTGTGGTAAAACCATGCACGATTTTGTGAGAAACGTGGAGATCCGCAAAAAATGTATGGCTGATGTAAGCGTAATGAGTAAGATTAAGAAAGGGACGCTCAGATGGTTTGAGCATTTAGAGTGAATAAACGAGGAAAAGAGTGTAGGGAGAATATATGACGCAAATGTGAATGGAAGAAGAAGTTGCGGACGCCCAAGGAAAACATGGCACGACCAAGTGAATCAGATACTTGAGTCGGGTCATGTCAAGAGTCAAAATAATAGAAGAGCATATATGAGACGATGTATGAATGTGAATGAGGCAAGGAGTGTGTGCCAAGACCGAGTTGTTTGGCAGTCCGTCCTCTCTGCCTGCCCCTGTGGAGAAGCTGCTTAGTTGGTTAGTTACATATACCGATTATATGAAACGCCTAGAATGTTTCAAATTAGAAACATAAAAAATTGGTGACAAAAACGACATCAAATTTATTTTCAAAATTGATTGCTATCAATAGGTACATTAAAATTGATTACACGCATATCAATAGGTAGGTACCTACAGGAACAGGTATATGTTAATGCGCCACTGAAGAGATACAGTGTGTTCCTAAGAATTTACGTTGGCATAAAATAGCACGGTGTTGATATTTAAATCTTTATAACAATACCTAATTCACTCCACATCTGGATGGTGTGTGGTTTATCTTTCGAAGAAAAGAAAATAACGATTTCAAACCAAAAATATCCAGTGATTATCGTACGTCGAACGTATCGAAAAAAGTTTAAAAAAATAAGAATGGTGGAGGTTGACTATGTCTCCGTGGCCGAGCTTTCCTTGACTACGGATCCATGGGGGGCCATTCTGATTCTACTTAAGAATAAGGATTTTTCCTTATCCTTAAAATTAAAGATTTTAGCCCGATCTAGCGTAGCAAGTAGGAAAAATCAGTGAAATGTGGAAAAATCAGTAAAAAACTAATCTTTCAAACCGGTTTTTCTCAAGGACGAAAAATTGTCCTTAACCTTAAAATTAACAACTTTTTCGGTAACTGCGAATCCAGTTATCTCTGATTATAACGAAAAAGACGTTCATTTTAAGCTTAAGGATGATTGTAATAATGACAATAAAATAACTTTGTTTTAATTCCACATTATTATATATCTTTAACCAACCGGTTTCGGTTCGACCAGAACCTTCATCAGGGGTGAATAAAATATAGGTATTGTATTATATAATATATTTCATTCACCCCCGATGAAGGTCGAACCGAGTTTAAAGACATATAATAAAGTGGAATTTAAACGCCGTTTTTTTTATTGTCTATTATAATTATGTATACTCACAAAGTGTTTGCTACATGTAAAAATTTAAGGATGACTCCTTTTACTTGGTAGAACCGGATTCACCCCCCGAGATCACGCGCGAATAAATCTAATTTATTTCACTTAATATATTGCATGTAAAATAATATATCGCACATTTGCGGCACGTTACAGATTGGTTGATACTCTACTAGTGACGAACGACAATTTAGAAACGAAATGATACTTGAAATGGCTTTAGTTGTATTTAGTGACTAGGATAGTCTAGTCAGATACTCCTCTTTCCCATATTATCCCCTTTTCACTCATTTTAGCCTCGCAACATATTCCAAAGTGGGATGTCGTGGTCCTACTGGGAGGGAAGCTCTTAATTTTCAAGCAGACTGCGGTGCAATCACTTAGCCGTCTCGCTAACACACATGGGAAAAAGTGCAAACTAATTGCTTTAATGAAAGCTTTAATTTGATATTTTGCTTTAAATAGCTTTACACCACCAGATCTGAATGGCTAGGTACTCTCTACCTTCAACTTTCTCATCTCCCCCTTCTCTCCCCACAATTTTCAGCCTCACAACATATCTCAATTGGGGATGACTCCTGGGCAGCTATTCTAGAGCAACGATCAATCGTTATTCGTTATGCGCCATCTACGAGAGAAAAATTACTCGTCGTCGCGACAAACTTTGTCGAATGTTTCATTTTTACGTATTCTTGAATGTCAAATGGTCGAAAAGATGATTATATTGGCAGCCCGGTGAATATTGTCTACGATTATTTTGATATTTCTATGGTGTAAATTTGAACGTCGAGCAGTTGATAATATTCGAAATGGCTGGGAGTTCAGGATATATTACAGGTCTTAAAGCAGCTGCTTCAGCTTGCTCGATATAGTTCGATGTAGCCAATATCGCTGGTAAATCAGCCATTGTAATGTGGAACCTTAAAACGACTTTATAAAAATATACGATGTCTTTGCGGATGCGAAAGTGTGCGCGGGAAAACAATAACATTAGATTTTGACAGTGCATAGATACTCAAACAACCCACCACTCGCTACTCGCTACGACTGGTTCGACCCACTCGTTGTTCGTGTGGAATGACTTTTGACGTTTGGCGTCTAAGTATATACCTTTGAAGAGACTCAAGAATAACCAAGTCGACCAATGCACTTACTTTCGACGTCGATTGCGAGCGACCTGGCTTGGAGAATAGCCGCCCAGGCGGTTGGGATTAGTTGGGACGCTTGTGCGGTATTCACATTAAAAAGCTCCCACTTGGGGTTTTTTCTCCACAGGATTCACTTCGGATTTCTGTAACCCAATCAATGATACGTCAGTTACCCGCGTTGCCCGATGGACGAGGCACAACAACTGAAAGTGTGGTGTTGACTTTCGTGCCGCGGGCAGAATTGTAACTAGCGATACGTACTTATTCCCGTTCGGCAATATCCCACGTGAAACTGAGGCACTATGTATGTAAATCTGGACGTCACACGAAATCATAGAAAATCGTATGCAGATCGGCGGAACACGTGTATCTAGGTAAACACGGCCATGTATGTATAGGAATATGCTAATATTGTGTAGGGAGGTACGTTCAATTTTACTACCTCCCGTCACACCGAAATTTACACAAACCACAGTTTTGTTTTGTTTTTTTGGTTGCTCTTTTAAAGTTACCGCTTTGAAACAGCATAATGCGCAATGTGCAATCTCTCAATAACTTTGTAATTTAACTTAGGTTGGGGTGTACCGAACGTTGTCACATTCGATTAATAATTACATAGGCGACCAGCGTCATTTTGATTTATTGACATTTGAAAGTTACCCTTTAAACGCTGACTCTCTGTCCATTCAAGCGTTTAGTCAAAATATGATCAAACGTAAAGCATGACGGTCATGCTTTTATACTTTCATATTTGGATTAAACGCTGAAACGGGCTGAGAATCGGCGTACCAACAACAACGAAGTTTGAAACACCCCAAACTTACTCGGCGCAAGCGTTTTTTTTTTACATGAGCTCCACACAGGAGGCCCCGAGGAAAATGATTTCCCTCAGGGCATTTGTCATATTTGGGGATGCTGTGTGGAGGGATTTTTTTAAGGAAAAGAAGGGGAGGATAGTTCTGGGAAGGAAAAGAGTTTAAGGGGTGGGTAGGAATCTGGGGTTCAGTGTGTCCTGGTCATCCGCCTCCAAGACCTAGATAAACCTCACCCCATGAACCCGGGCACCCCTGCTAAATCACCAAACGTAGCGAACCACTTGGGGTGACCTGTGGCAGAGGTGTTGGTTATCCAATAAGGGTTCCCGGGGCGGCGGTACCCATTCCCGCCTCCCAAAAGCGTTGCAGTGATCGAGAGAGTGATACACCACATGAATCTGTCTTGGCAGATAACTTACTTCAGTCGCATCGCGGTAGAAAAAGAAACAGGCTTCCGAAACAGACAAGTATCGGCTGGTGACCAGACAACTCAGAATGAACTCAACTCAACTGATTTGAAAGGTTAGTTAAATGTGATGAAAAAAATACTTAAATAGATCACGTTATTTTATGTTATGGGCTATTTTTCAATTTTTTTTCGTAGCTTTATTGATTTTTATTTATTTTTTAACGCCATTTTTTAGAAATACACAGTATTTATTGTACATAATTGATACCTCAGTGACAATATTTAATATCTGTTAAAGATAAATTGAAGATGTCCACTGACTTGGTATAATTATTTCCCTCCGTTAGTATTCTAGGCAAAGAGGAATACATATGGAAGGTAGTCCCAGAATTTCTGCACTGAAATAAATCCTGACTTCTCGTGTTACGTTGTGGTATCCGGAAACTACAAAATCATTTAGAATTTTATATAGAAATACCAAGTCAGTAAAAATTCTTCTGTCTGGACAATTTGAGCGTATTCATATCATTTAACAGAGTGTTCAGTTTTCAGAGAGATGTTGAGTTAAGTTGATTCTGAGTTGTCGTGGAACCCTATCGGCTGGTGTAGGTATTAAATCGGTGAGACGATGTAGTGAAAAGAAAGTTAAGTAAAATATGTAAGGGAATGTATTCATTTTTGTTGAATTAACTAGAACATTTTTGGTGCAAGTTTGAAAAATCACTTTAGCCCACGTTTTTTCCGATTTGCGCCCTGTGTGCGTTGTGTCCATCGTCGCATACGAACTCTTCCAGTACACCGATTCTTGACTTAACCACTAAAACGCTTCCTAAAACTTTAATCGGTCGATCACAAAGCGCATTATATTTATCAACAACGGGAATACAATGTATTCATGTGAGCAAACTCGTCCGCCTGTTCCGCTCAGACGTATTCCAATAATCAGCATGATTTGTCATTTGCTAATATTGGCGCAGCCACCACTTACAACAGTAGTAATTCCGTGCATTTAGCCCGGAGCTTACCGGAGACTCAGAACGTGAAATAACAAGTAGTCCGGCGAAAGGCATCGTGCTCTGCGCTCTGTTGACTATTCAGATTCAAACGACTGCTCCTGCGACAAATACCTACCCAGCACTGGAGAATGTTTGGAACTCGAATTCACTGTTGTGTTGGATAAACAATTACTTTCAATGAATAAAACCAGGGATTTTATAAACAAAAGCCATAACATTTACATAATCGTAATAACACTTGCAATTGAAAATGCTTTTTTAGAAATAAATAAATCATTGAAGATGATAAAATAAACTAATCTCAATGAAAATATGAAAGAGATAAAAATACAAACAAAGAAAATACAAACGTGTGCAACTAGGATTCGAACCCAGATTTTACTAGTCTTACAAGGATTGGCGTCTTTACCATTTAATTGAAATATTTCCACCTTTTTAAAGATGTTTATCAATCTTTACTATGATTATTTTTTTATTGTGAATACCTCACAAAAGTCCCTGCTGCTCCCGTCTGGAGCCAATGAAACTATGGCATCTCCAATCGAGATACGTTGTGAGGCTGCAGGTAGTGGGGAGGGGATGGGGAAGAGGAAGGTGGAGAAGTACCTGGATATTCAGATCTGGTCACCAAACATGGCTAAAGCCATTTCAAGCAATGGTGGTCTTACACCAGGGCGATACTGAGAGTATTTTCCACTCCACTGTGCCGCAAATATACTACATATTATTTTTAATTTATTAATATTGTGAAAAAAACACAAATCTTCAATTTCTTCCCATATTTTTTGGCTGCCATCTTTTTGGCTGATTGCAAAGTTCTACGCGAATATTTTTACAGACTGTTAGGACAAATCTGTCCAATTCCAACTACTAGTGTTCGCCCAATGGTTGAAATTCGACCATAATTGTTATGTTTTTTTATGTATTTTTTATTCACAATTTGATTTAATATTATATTGAGTGAGCGGTATTTTTATGGTTATGTTTGACATTTGACATTCAGTAAGACCATAGACTTTAACAATAAGCAATAGAGTAAAGATGCGTTTGTGTGTGTCAAATACATGGTAGTGTGTGTAATGTTTTTTTAATTGATTTAATGTATTATTATGCATAATTTAAAAAAATAATTAGCATTCTGCACTCCTCCTCTATATAAACTATAAGTGTGCGAAATTTCATACTCCTCCGTCCGCGCAATTTCCGTAAAAAGGGGTACAAAGTTTTGGCTTCACGTATTAATATATTGATATCTAGACTTGTTGTTGAGAATTGTTGATATTAACTTGTTCGGTGATGAAATATTACTATGAGGTTTATTAGTTTCAATAAGTAAATTCGAATAAATTGAGTATTCATAAATAATTCGATAAATATGCTTTATATCAAATTCTTGACAGGTGATGAAACAACTTCAATCTAATTGCAATCCAATTGCAAATAAGAGTATTTTATTTTCTGTGATTACCGCACAAGAGTTCCAACCGTTCGGTGTTAGTGGGACTATATCATTCCCAATTAGGGGGCACGAAGGGAAGGATATGGGAAAGGGGAAGGTTAGTAAGTACCTAACTCTATAAGCCTGGGGCGTATAAATAGCCCCAAAACACGGTTTGCGTTTTACACTTAAAATTAATGATGTATGAATTTACTTCGCGGACAAATATTTCAATAATGGTAATCTGAAATTGCCTAAATGCATAAAAATGCACCGATCTGTAAGCGAACGTCTTCCTGCAAAGGCGGCTATCTTCCAGATGACATCCACACATTAAATAGTACCTCGTACACAAGGGGCCATCCATAAATTACGTCACACGAATTTCATGATTTCTTGAACCCCCCCCCACCCCCCACCCCACACATCGTCACATTTGTGAGACCCCTCCCCCTAGTGTGACGTCACATATTTTGCAATTTTACATCAAATTTTTTTTTGCGTTTTGATAATATAGATTTTTACATGTGATGTCACAGAGCTGATGAACCCCCTCCCCATGCCCCTTGTCACATAATGTCACACTTCTCTACTCCCCCCCCCCCAAGGGTGACGTAATTTATGGATGGCCCCCAATTACAATAAAATATTTCGAAACAAACAAATTACGATTCCCAATCAGAGCAAAATTCACAATGAAATTGTATGTGATTTTTTTATTTTACAATAACAAAAATATTAACGGTTTTCCAAACGGACACTTGCACGCCATGCACAATACATTTGATGCAACTTAAATACACCAAGAAAATAATAAGGCAAGAAAACCATCATCGATAAATAAAGGAGGTACATATTATGCTGCTTGCCCTCTGATTATTCAGATCTGGTTAAAGCAATTTTAAGCAACATTTCGATTCTGAATGGTGTTTTTCTTACCATAGTGACTCCGAGAGTAGTTGCCGCTTCCAAATTTAAAGATCATTTAAAAATAATCATTGTCTTCATTATTTATATATTTTTGTAAAATTTACCTTTGGGTTATGTGCGCTTCCCGCTGATGCAATGGTGATATTTCATCGCCATGAAGCGATTTGACATTCTTGCTTTGCTCCCGCAGTTTTCTCTTGTAGTTACTATTCCTGACATTTTAGATTGCAACTCTCTGCGAACGTCGACCTCTCCACAGAACGTGAGTCCTCAAAGTTCAGTCTGTAATCGCGCAGACCTTTTCCGCAATCGGCGGTACTAGAAAGGGATCTTTGCTTCGAATTACGAACACTCAGCCCAACTTAACCTCAATGCAAATATTACATACACATTTTTCGTGAATTCTTTCACTGCCGTAAGCATATGAGAGTTTTGAATAAATGAAGCTTTACAAATTAAACTTGAACAACAAATAAATCAAAAATATTCAAATGACGTCAGTTTTCCCCCTACTTCTTTCCTACATGACATTCTAATTAGATAAACCTACTCAAGCCATTTCAAATCAAATAAAATTTGTCGTTGTCGAGTAAAGAAATCTTACACATTTATATAATAGTCAATCTTTAAAAGCTTTAATAGTCGATCCTTAATAGATTTTTTTAAATGATTTATTTACTTATTAATAACGCCCTAGTGAGATTTTACACATTTTTCACATAGCATGTACATGATTCAGAGGAAAAAGCAACAAGTTTTAAAATTATAGATTAGACTATTGTTTTTGGAGAAGCTTTTCTTTGAGGAAAAAAAGAATTGAACTCATATTTATGCGTTAAAAGCCAATCGTGTACAAATTTTGGGCACGAGTTATGCTTCTCCCGGCTGTATACTGTCTCCGACGGGATCAATGACTGAAGAATCAATGACTTAAGAACCTGAATCAATGGCTGAATCAATCAAGATACTCGTGCACGTTCTTATATGCCAAACATAAGCGAACGGAAGCGAAAGTTTTTTAACCGTAATTATGAACGCTGATCGCAGGGGTCAGCCCGG
This sequence comes from Glyphotaelius pellucidus, assembly GCA_936435175.1. NCBI lineage: Eukaryota > Metazoa > Arthropoda > Insecta > Trichoptera > Limnephilidae > Glyphotaelius > Glyphotaelius pellucidus. The sequence goes on from OW386550.1 coordinate 14,249,885, forward strand.
AGCCGTATGCCACCAGCCACTAGCAATAATACTTATTCGTCTGATTCTTGACACATTAATCAAGTGGCGTGCACCCGGGCGCGGTGATGAGACGGGCGCATTACGTGGCCATCAATCATCCGACTTGCGGATTCTGTCGGGAGACTTGCGAAAGATGCACGGCTCTGTGGAAGGCAGACAATAATTATTGATACTGAATTGGGATACCGTCGATATTCGTGTTCGTTTATCAATGTATATGATTAATGAACGTGAAAACGCTTTACCTGCTTTGTATTTTCAGCACCCTTTGATGCTGGATTGATTGACCTTGCTGCATCGGAAATAACCCTCTCTGTCTGTCTGGTTCGATTAAAAGAGCGTACAACCACTAATTCTGTTATTATTAGGATTAACTTTTTGAAGTTTAAATTATAATTTCCAATTGCATAAAATAATATTTACAACTTTCAATTAAAATATAAACCTATTTAAAATAAACATATACCCTTTACATTTTTACATCATGACCTTGTTGGAGTTAGCATAATAAATTAAGGGGGTATTCTAGTTTATACGCTTGAGTTGTAGGTGTTTTTTTAGGTGCAATAAAAAAAAAACAATATTATTTTTACCAACCATTACTTTACCAAATATTTGTCAAACATTCAAGAACACATAAAAAAAATCAAACAAAAAAATTCGAAATTCAAAAAGTTACAGGGTGTTGTAGTGGGGGGTCTCAAAAAAATGGCGCGACCTGTTTGATACGATTGCAACCCTCCTAGTAATCAGAAGAAAAAAAATTTAATTCTTTATTCAGACAAATGCTGCTATGGGCCCGTAAAAAGTAAAAAAAAAAAATTGCTGGCTGTCTGAAATAAGAAGGCATTTTTTTTACCCCTTTTTTGACTTTTCGGAATTTTTAAAATATAGTAAAAATTGAAATTTTGTAATAATTCTAGTAGGGGCGATAGAATAATGTGTAGAAAAAGCTCACACCGAATTTCAAGCAAATTGGTTCCGTAGAACTTGAGATATCGTGTCAACCGTCTCGAAAAAAGTGAAACGCGCTTAAAGTTTTGCTCTATTTAGATTCCGTCTAAACCACGATATTAAAATGGTTATAACTTTTAGAATAATTTGAATTTCGAAAAATCCTTTTAAGGAGATATTTTTGAATATTTAAACATTGGAAATATATAAAAAAAAGTTTTTTTTTTCTAGACTGCCTTAATGTTTCGCCGTTTTATAATTTATACAGGGGTTAGTCAATAGTGCTCCTTTATGTCTGTATGAAATTGATCTCATTATAAGTGGACTGCGTAACTGTGTACCAGCCCATCAGACGAGCATCGCCCGCAGTTGAACACGATATCCCCGATATCAGAATATCAATTTCGACAGGCTCATTATGGCGCAGCCTCGCCAGATCCCGCTCAGTGCTCGCATCGCTCCGGGTAAAATGCGTTTGTCACCGGGGTTTATGAAAGCAAAATTTCAACGGGGAATGGGAGTATAAGGGTATAAGTCATGTTCGCGAACAAACATGCTAATGGAGTAATGGCGGAAGTTTGCTTTTCCGCGCTCGGCTTGCCGTCCCCGCCTCGGTGCCTTGTGCTCGGGATCCCGGGATGTCCTTGTCCAGTGGCGCGGCAGCAAATGGTCCCCCGGGCTTGCGGAAATGCGGTTCTGCCTTGCCTTCCCAACAAATTAGTGAAATAAAACCGGTCTGTTTGCGATAAACATTTTTCTCCGCAACTAAAAACTTATACTCGTATATGACTTTTTTTTTAGATACCAGTAGAATAAAAATAAATCGACTTCGCCCCAATTTTAACACTCTTTTTTTTTGTTGTATAATTTTTAAATATGTAACTAAAAACGATATTTCAACGTACACTTTATATGATATGGCAAAAACATATAGTAAATTTGATATAGTTATATAGATATTTGAACATGTAGTATATTTGATATAGTTACAATTTACTATTAAATTTCAGAGAAAAAATAATGTCCAAATTTCATGACGCCAGAGCTGTCCTTTTGAGATTTTGGCTGTTTTATGGGAATGTCAAACTTATCACAAATGACGATACCACGAATAGATAATAGAATATAAACCTTGAAGTATATTCTTTACCGAATTGAAATAAAATGGTTATCGCCATTTTACATAAAACTTCTTGGGTCAATAAAATAGATCTTGTCAAGAAATTTCACCAGAAATAATAAAAATGAACCCTGGAAACCTGAGACTAAATGTCATGCTTGTACACAGAGGCCTGTATTCAATATAGGTTCACAAGCACTGCCCTACCCCATCCTAAATTACTTATATGCAAATATAAATAATATGTATTTCTTAATTATTGCCAGAAATCAATCTACTCTTTTAAAAATAAGTGCTAACTTGCAAATAATAATTACTCATCTTGCAGATAATAATTACTCATCTTCCAGATGATAATAATATAACGTATCAAATACATGAACTAAGTATGCAACATGTCGCACATGTCATATTCAATTGTGGACTGTATTCTACACAAAAATGTACAAGTGTGAGCAATGCGCATTCATTGGAAGACTCGTTTGTGTTAGTGTCAAAAAAGGCCGTGCCTTTCGGTACAAATCACAAATGTATCAATTAGTGCCATCTGTAGGTACCTACAGTAAATAGTTCCATTTTGGTTGGTAAAATATTCAAATTTAATTACTATTGCTTATAATATGTATAAATGCAACAGTTAGGTATATTGAAATTTGAAGTAGTTGGAAGTTGTAAACCCAATCAAACATTGGCTATAGCCGGGAACTTGCCATTCTTAGCGAAAACTTACAATCATTTTTTTAATGGCAATTACAACGTTTGCCTATCTCGATTAAAAACTCTGCATACCAGTGCCTAGGCCAATATTTAGGAATCAAATTGAATTGGTTCATGTAATAAGGCGATGGTCTTTGTTGCTACTCCATTTCTATCCATGTTTTATGGTCTGTAACTAGAATAACTAGATCTCTAACGATATAACTCTCCTGGATGTGGCACCATGACGGTTTCCACGGTTTGTTTTCCGAGCGAAAGACCAATTTTCCTCGAAGACTTTCCGACTTCACTACTCTGTTTGAATATCGTTATTTCCTTAATTATGTATGCATATTAATTTATTTCCTTTTACTCCATCTACATCTCTACAAGGGCACCCGGATAATTAGTGTCGTTGAAGTTTTTAACTTCACTTTACATACTACTAGCTAAAACAACTGGCAACCCCGTTGTTGCACGGGTTTTACGAAATTTTCGAAATCTAACGCTGACAGTGACATTCCTCTTGTTTTGAAAGTCAGGTTTGTAAAATCTCATATCGGAATAAAACTATTTGTAAAAAAATTAAATCCACTCAGCCCGCCCATTGTCCGCCACGTAGCCGCCCTCCAACCCGCCCGCCAGCCCGCCTCCCCATTCACTCCTTCATATAAATAGATAGAAGAATAAATGAAAGAGGAACTGAAATAATAATGACCAAAAGAGCTTGGTGAAGCAAGGATTTTTATTTATTTATTGAAGCTTTATCATATTTCATAGTTATGGCAAAGGTATAATTGTATATTGTGTATTTTATTAATAATACAATATAATAGGAATATAAAAAGAAATATTACAGTAAAAGAGTCCCTATAAACTACTTTTTAAGTAGTTTGTCAATGGGTGCTTTTACTTTAAAGATAAAAATAAAATTTATTTTACTTTACTACGCAGTTAGAAATTGTTTTTGTTAGAGTCTAAAACAAACTATTTATTTCAGCAAGCCAATTTTTCAACATAATATTTGTTTTTACATTTGTACATTTTTTTAATTTCGGCAGGTAACATATTTAAGCTATATAGTCCAGCGTCCTTTGTCGATGATTAGTCCTTCATTTAACGTAAAACGAGTATTGTTAGTGTGGCCCTGTCTATTTATGTATAAATGGCTATTCTTATGCCGAAATATAATTTTATACCACAGAATTGCCCTTACTGAGAGACTTCTGAGATTCTGTTAAAAGTTTGGAACATTATGCCTTTGTTCGTATAAACTTTTATGAGCTTATAATTTAAGGAATGAATTTTGAATTAATTGAACATGATTTACATTTGTTTTACAAGAAAGTCCCCAAGCTGTAATTCCATCCCTTATAAGAGATTCAGCTAATGATTAATAAATTATTTGAAGTAATTGAATTATTTTTCTGAAAATATTACATATGGCAAGGAAAATTATTTAATATTACGTCTTACTGCAACGACGCTTTACTACACCCCTTTACTTAAACAATCGTTTACCATGTAAACTTGGTTATTTATCAGCTGTGTAAAATGTAAAACACGTTTATTAGTAGGGGGCTAAGTATTTAGGCACGTACAGATTTTCTGCTTTTAATTTAATATTAATTCATTATTGACTCGTCATTTTAATAATAGGATATTTAGTATATTTTCATTAAATGCAAAATATGATTATTTTGTTTACAGCACTGTTTCATCATAAATTATATACATTTTTCGGAACTAAAAGGTTCCTTCAGCAGGATACAATTATTATTATTCTAATATTGTCATTTCTTTTAAATTCTGCTAATAATTTGTTAATACAATGTTAAGTAACTATTATGTTATGTTATGTTATTATAATAACGTGTACATGTAAAAGCCTTCAAGGGGTGAATAAATAAATAATTTATTTTTACATTGTTCATTTATGTGAAATGAGTAAAACCCGAGTAAGTTTAGTCAGTTGCTACGCCACTGGGAATCTCGGCTCCATCCCCAATGTTTCACGGGGTGTCTCGGTTTGGGAATCCAGCTTGAATAACTGTTTGGCTCATATACTCGTGTATGTGCTGTATACAGTGTGTACATCCACTACCTAAGTCCTGCGTCCTGATATAATTATGACTGTGCGAGTGTGAGGGTGCCTTTGGGACGCGATATTATACCCTCAAAGATATGGTTTCCTCTTTGTTGTAGGGCCTTTCATGCTAATAAGCCATTAAGTGAGACGTAGCTTTCGGTAATAAAGCTTCATTCCAGTGTACAGGTGTATTATAACTTATAACTAATTCAGTGTTTGACTCGTTGGCGGTAATGACCCGATTGCGCCGGGCTGTTCTGTTTTCTCGCTTATCAGTTTTAAGATCTAATACTTTATCACCTCTTTGTTACATTTCTACCTTCTACAATGTTATATTTTGATTTCGTTAACCCTGAAGGAAATCCCTGAGATGAAAAAATTAAAAAATCGTATATTTTCTACTTCTTTTTTTGGTGTCTTCTCCTCTCGGTGGTTTGATAAGTGATGTTGGGATAGAAAGTGATTGATATACATAGTGTTGGCCACTGGGAATGCTGTGCGGATGATTTTTTACGGAAAGGAAAGAGAGGCAGATCTGGAAAAGAAAGAGGTATGAGAGGTGAGTAGGAATCTGAGGGTCAGTGACGGACGTATGAATCCATCCCTCCCACTGCGGTGCAAAGCGATGGATCAGAGAGTCCTGCTGGATGGACAGGTCAAAATGTCTCCCTCAATTAGTCTCTCGAAATCACATCTGCGAAGACCTAGGCAAACCTCACCCCATGAATAGATCTCTCATGGCCCATGTCATCTTTGAAGATACTGTATGGAGGTTTTTTTAAGGAAATGACGGAGAGGTAGATCTGGGAAAGAATAGGGTATGAGGGGTGGGTAGGAATCTGGGGGTCAGTGTATCCAGGTAAGATGGAATTATGAATCCATCCCCCCGAAGGACCGAGAGTCTTGCTGGATAGGTCAAAATGTTTCCCTCAACCAGTCTCCCGAAATCCGACCCGCCACACAGTAAGTGGGCAGAGGTGTACGCCGCCAAAACCTATTCAATCCTTACCATGAACCCGGGCACCCCTGCAAAGTCACCAAACCTAGCGAATCACTGGGGTGATCTACGACAGAGGTGTTGGTTATTCAATAAATGGTGCGGGGCGGCGGTACCCACACGCCTCCCAAATGTAAGACGACGAAGACGAGAGTGAGACGACAATAGGTAAGTCTTCGTTTAGGGTAGCCCGATTTCACTCAGCCTCTTTCTGTATCAGGCCTTCATCCAAGTTAAAAGTTAATCCGCAATTTCAGTAGTTATTACTTGAAGAGCTGTTCTAGAACCAAAATACCTTCCTTACACAAAACTATAAATAACATTGGCGCAGCCGGTAGGAGTATATTATATTATTTACTAATAAATTTATTTCTTTGTTCCAGGTAAGCACTGTGCACTGAATAAATATAACGAGCTTCTTACATTTCGCAAAAGAGCACGTGAGTAAAAATATCACCTTCAAAGATGATTTATGTATATGTAATATATTTTGTTTTACGTGAATACCGTAGCTGCTCCCAACCGTCTGGAGCCAGTTAGACTATAATAACCTCAATTGGGGTAGGTATGTTGTGATTTGAATTGAATTGTGAAATAACACAATTTAATCAAATAAAATTGATTTGCACACGCCGGGATTTGAACTCTCGACCTCCGGATTCGTATCGCAGATTTAGAATATTATGACGTACCACGAAATTTGACAAAATGACGTGTGAAAATTATATTTATTATAGTTAGTTTTCGAACTACACTAAAATAATTCGTACGATGGGAATAAATTTTTAATATTTTGGTGAAGATCCTAGTGATTTTTGACGGTCATTTACCCATTACGCAAAAAATTATTGATATGTTCTACATAAATGAAGGACTGAACGCACTTTTACTTGACGTATATATCAATTCTATTTAAAAAATAAATAAATAAATTTAAGTCCCTGGAAAAACAAGAATAGTTCCTACTATCTTCCGGATGTAGTCTCAGCACTCCAGTTTCCATATCCGGTGGCCAATTGAAGAATTCATTTCCTTCGCATCTCCTCCAGTGAGTTTCGAATCTTCTTACTATAATAATATACTTCGTTGAACGTTTGCTGCATCCCTTTCTTTCATTTGTATGCTGCGTATACATGCACGAACACGAGCGCGAGCCGAGCCGTATATCATGGGAAAGGACCAAAGCAACGCCAAACGGCGGAAAACGCCGCTTGCAGTTGCTACAATCCTTACCCGTAATTCGTGGTTCGGTTCGCAAAAATACCCACGTGTTTATACGCATCATTACGGCAGCACTTATTGGAACTAATAAACCTGTAAACCGGGGGGACTTTGCATCACTTTTTTGTCACTTTTCACAAAAAATTAAACATCTTTTAACGGGAACGAATAGTATTATTGAAAGTGGCGAAGTAATGCGAATCGTAAATAATATTTTTTTTGTAAATTTAAGTAAATTTCATGTGCATCATTTTGAAAAAGTGATGCAAATAAATTTTTTAAAGTACCGTAATTTTTGATTGGATATCGCATGTTAATGCAATTTAACCCCATAAAAATATTGTGGGGATCCTTAGTATTAGTGTTATAACGACACAAATGAAAATTTATGGTTTAATAATGAAAATGCATTATTTTGAATTTCGATTTATTGAAAAGAAAAATGTTGTTTATAAAAGAGAAAAATTAAACAGAGTAGCTGTCTGCTACCTGCCACATATTGTGATAGTTGGTCTTTATATTTAACTAATAAAATGAATATGAAAACAAAACTGTAATTAATTGTTTCCGCTACCAATATTTTGTAATTCTGGGATTGTGAACAATAAACGCTTTGATACTGGGGGGGGGGGGGGGGGGATTAATACCACCAAGTATATCAGCCAAATCATAGAATAAATCATCTTAACGTTTAGTCACTTCCAAGCCTTTAAATATTTCGTCATCGCACTTGTTGTTGCATCATTCAAATTTTCTGACCCAGGGTACTGTTCATTTTCACATGTGAATACACTCTACCCATGTCTAAAAACAAAACGTATTAAAAAACATTTAACTACAGAAATAAAAAAGGATTGGGGTAACATTGCTTTTGGTGCAAAGTAACCCCAAATTTACTGATCGTCATATGTAAATGATGGAAACAAAACATTATTTTTTTTTATGCATAGTTCCCCCCTAAGATGCAAAGTAACCCCAGTTTGGTAGTAAGATGAAAGTAACCCCAGTAAGTATGTTTTACGTGATAGGTCAGTCATCCTAGCACTTGAGGTCTTTTCATGACCCGAATTAAGTCATTGTTTCATTTAATCGTGCCACGTTTCCCTCAGGCGACCCACTATATCCTTCTCCTTTTACTTACTCGTACGTCTACATTATTCTCCTGGGTTCCATGACAACTAAGAATCATTCGATTTCAACACCCCTTTGGAAGGTCATTAAGAATTATGAAAAATGGCCCGTAACCTTAACCTATTTAACCCTTTTAATAACTTTTCAAAGAAGGTGTTGATGTTTCATGATTCTGGGTTGTACGGTCACCATTATCCTGAAATATTTTTCTCCATATTCGCTCTTATTAGAATATCGAAATTATCAACATTAGTTATGCTTACGGTTGTAAAAATTAATTTTACAGACCGATAAGCAACGCAGACGAGTGTAGCGTTTTTTTTACATTAGCTCCACCCAGGAGACTCTGAGGAAAAACAATCCGCAGGGCCTATGTCATCTTTGAGAATGCTGTGTGGAGGATCTTTTAGGAAAAAGAAAGAGACAAAGTTGGGGGTAGGTGGTTGGGTTGGTGGGGTCAATATGTTCATGAGTGACGGGCGTATGAATCCATTCCTCCCACTGCAATGCAAGGCGAGAGAGTCCGGCTTGAGAGGTCTAGGTTAAGTCTCCCTCAACCAGTCTCTCCGGACCCGATCCGCCACGCAGTAGGTGGGCAAACGCATTCGCCGCCAAGACCTATACAAACCTCATCCCATGAACTCGGGCATCCCTTCTAAAACTTAGCGAACCACTTAGGGCGACCTACGGCAGGAGTATAGCTTATATAATAAGTAGGGATAGCGGTAGCGGGGAAGTGGTACTCAGTACCCATACCCGTCTCCCAAATTAATCGTGGGTAGTTTACATTTCGGTTTAATATGCTTACTTGCGTATTTGGGAGATCACTGATGGTTTCATAATACCATTTCCGTATTTGCTTTCGCTAGAATATCTAAAATTACCCATTTCCAATTTATTTAACCTTCATACTGCACCCTCGCTCGAATGTTTGAATATGATTCCAGCCATTCGCTTTCCAATCTATAATCCGATCCATTCCTCCTTCTTATTCACTATTCATGAATTGTCAATCAGAAATCCCGAATTCAATCCGTATTTCTTTTACCTGCCATATTCACCGTTTCGCCTTAAATATCAAATTGTAATCGACCCGAAACCAAATGTGCTTCTCAGAAATATTAAATAATGCGAATCAGATTCTGGAAAAAGGTCACTAATAAATCTAATAACAGCCCCTTTCAGGTGGTGTTCCCTTTTTTTCTATTTTCGTATGAAAATTCCCCACCCTTTGGACTCTGCTCTCAGGCGGGCCCTTAAATCTAATGAAGCATATTTCTCCATCACACATCGATTTTACCGATGTACGAAAAATAATATATTCTACGGTAAACGATGTGGTTTTTTTTATAGACCACACACGATAAATTCCCCTGAAAGCATAACATATGCGGTGCGGATTTTCCATCTTGTTAAAAACTTACAGCGGTTACGAAAACATTTCATTTACTTAAAATAAAATAGTAATGAGTGTGATTTTTATGATTAGTAAATAGATTAGTAAATATGATTCGTAAAGATTAATAATATCTTTGTTTATTTTACGCACAATCAACTCGTTTCGTGGAAGCTGTCCTATTTCCTAAGGATACCTAAATTTAAAAGTTAAAATATAGACCACCTTTGGAGAAGGGTTTTGTAGCAGTGAGGGGGGGGGGGGGGGGTAAGTGGGTGGAGTTTATTAGAATTATGAATCAAAAATGTTATAAATTAAATCCGCTTCTAAAATTCTGATTTCTAATATTTAATCAGTATATCAATACGTGAAGCAAAAACCCCTTACTCCTGTACCCCTTTTTACGAAAATTGCGCCGACGGAGGATTATGAACCTTCGCACACTTATAGTTTATATAGAGAAAGAGTGCAGATTGCTAATATTTTTTTTTTAAATTATGCGTACAAAATACATTAAATCAATAAAAAAAAAACATCACAATTATGGTCGAATTTTGACAATTGGGCGACACTAGTAATTATTAATCTGTGATTCCCTAAAGCCTGTACGAAGGATTTCTAACCCGTATTTACATAAAAAATAAATCATTTTCGAATAAATTATCAGCGAACGTGCAAGTATTTTGCAATTTAGAGCTCTAAGTTTTTCTTTCACTCTAATATCTAAGAAAAAGTGGACATAGTCCACGAAACGTGTTGATTGTATTAAAATAAAGTAATGTTAACAAATTTATTTGTCTTTTAATTAAATTAATAATGCCACCCCAAATTGAAAACCCTTTAGAAGAAGTTTTCCTAAAAAAATAATCATTTTATGTTCGTGTTCATTTTCTACTACTGTTACCAGTTCGCTGTCAGATGTCAATATTAAAGGAATTTCGCAAACATGAATAATCCGCCGTAATTTTGTCAGAATCAGCCATAATCAATCGAAAATTGCTTTAGGCATTATTATTTATTGAAACACACGTGCCTGGAGAGGTAATGTTCGCACGGGGAACACAGCGACAGGGTTGAAGCTCGTTTATGACAAGGTCGAAACAGGGCGAACCAGGACCGGAACAGGGCGCGGATGTTGGGTTAAGGGTTCCGGACTCAGACTACCAGCGAGTCCTATTACTCCCAGGATATTATCAATTTTCGATGATCCGATGGTCCGTACCGAAATACTCGCACGAACGGATACGTATCCGAATCAACGTCGCCGAGTGGAAAATGCCAATAAAACACGAAAGTCTCTTTTATTGCCGATGCTTTAGATTCTCCCTTTTATCAAGAAAACTGTGTAGTGTAGTGTACTTGGTATGTTAAGTTTAGGTTTCCTTCTTTTTCTGCTTTTTGATTCAATCTACTCTCCAATTTCTCATTTCCGCCGTGGACTGTAGGCACGGGATACGGTTTTCACATTTCGCCGTTCGTTTGCCTGTCGGGTAGGTTTTGATCTGTTGGATGGGGTGGTCGCCCACTGCTCCGCCCTTCCGCCCGCCCTCCCGTCCCGCCGTCTGCGTACTTAAACTCATCAAATTTCATCAAATATATATCAGCTTTCCAACATTTTGTAAGGGCCGACACTCGGTTGATTTGAGTTTTATGAATTTGATTGATTTCGAACATTAGAGTGATCTTAAATATTCATTTTATTGCCAGCAATGAAAAGAGCAAACTGTTCATAAACTGTTGATGAGTATTAAATTGCCCCTATGCCATAAATCTTGATACAATTATGAAGTGTTTTTACGCTCGAAATGTTTCTGTCAATGACGGATTTTGTGCTGTCTTTATTACGGAATGAATTCACAAAATATATTGTACCTATTTATGTATGTATGTTCTATGAAAATATCTGCAGCGCTATGATTTCCAGGCCTGTTTGTATTTAGCGCTAATCTCTCGTGTTTAAACTAGAGAAATGCCCCAATATATCTATATAGTGTTGGGGGCTTACGCGTTCCGCTCCCCGCCCAGGATTATTGGTTATTGAGGCGTTATACCGAGGGTGGCACGCGCTACTATAAAAATCCACACATCCTGAAATTTTAAGTAAAATACTGCGTTTGGGGGAATAATGTTCAAAGCATTTACTACACGTTCATGAAAGAAGCTTCCGGAGGAAAAAAAAGCGCCCTTCGTGCGGTAGTTTTTTTTCATTTCCTGGTTTTCATTGAACATTTTGCAATACTTTCGTAAAAAAACAATTATTTTGCATTACTTTTTGCATAAATAAGATGGAAGTAAATCATTACGTGCTTCACAATTCGTTTCGTTTCGTCACAAAACGCAACTTATTATTTTTATTTACTCCAGACAATGAAGATATTTATTTTGGTTAACATCTAAATTAAGCCTAACGATTATTTTCGTGTTGATGTAACTCGAACACCCTTTTCCGCCCTTTTTTGATTACGTGGTTTCCTCGCACAATTTTAAAATAGCTTATCCAGATCCATCAGTTATTTTTATCTCTATTTGTTCCAGAAAAGAACGTTGTGAAGAGAAGTGAACGTATTTTATGTTCCACTAACAATTTGGAACGGTTAACGAGCAATACAAAACATCTTTATGTTAGGTTTTATTAGTATTTGTTTCTCTTTTGTCTGCAACTTCTGTTCGACCTTATTTTGTTTGTACACAAATTGTTTTATTTTTAAAAACGTTCCATTTTTGTATTCTTGTTTCTATCTTAATTAAAGTGTTTGCTTTGTTGAAGAACATTCTTAATTTATTTATGGTTTTTGATTAAAATGCTTTCAGTTCTTTTTACTTTTTATGTTGTTACCGAATCGCGTTATTTTGTTGTATTTTCTTTGTTATTCATTATTTAGGAAGGTACAGGTAAAGCGCTCGTTCAATCCATCTGTCACTTACATCCTGCGAAATATTGCGTATTGTTGTAATTTAGCTTGCGTCAATTTCGTTGTTTATGACACCCGTTCCTCTGAAAGCTCATTGTGGAAGGACCCCTAAATACCGTCAATCCCCTAGTCCCTACCCCTGCCTTATCCTACCCTACAGGATGCCAGGTCCCTCTATACTCTATGCCTCACCCCACCGCTCTTCACTCGCTCCATCTTGCTTCTGATAAAGATTATGAAACACGTTTTGACAGCGGAATTTATTGCTAGCTCCCTTTGCCAACCAATTTCCAGTTCTCATGTATAAATTCAAATCTACCGTTTTTTACGATGGAAATATTATTTCTGACGATTTTCGATTTCTTCTATCTCACGGAGGCTTCAGGTAAAGGGATTGTATTATTTTGTGTAATTTAGCCGGTTGGCAGACTCTCTGGCAAAAAGCGTTCTTTCTACCTGTCATTCTTGACTTATCCATCTAATTGCTTATCTCGTCGCGCTTCTCTAATCTCGCCGAGTGAAAAAGCCGTAGTTTGTTTGGTTAGTTGTTTAGTTTGCTGCTAAGTATCGTGGCTTGCTCGCTGCTCGCGCCATCGCGGCTGTATCGACAACGGCTGCTGCATCCGCTGACGCCTCTTTTGTCTCCCGCGCGTTTTGCGGCTGTTTGTTTAATATTTTTTCACAGCTGATGCTGCGAGCGACTGCGAGTTTGTTGAACCTTCAATTGTATAGCTCCAGCGAGTGGAGCCCCGTTGCTGAGCGGATTTTTGCACACGCGCCAGTATTAAAATTGAGCAAGTCTTTGTTTGATTTTATGCAAATGGAACCAACACCACACGCACCGAGGTGTAGCGACTAGCGAGCAACTAACTAACAGCGGCGATGTAATGTTAGTAATATTCCCCGTGGTCTTCGATTTTGCCAAATGGTAAATAATGGTCCCGCTTGTACGTTATTTATCTTAACTTCACTATATCCCACAATTCATACAATTTTGTACTAAACTAAATCATATCGTCCATTTAATTAGATAAAAAAATAGCAGGTCTTTGTCTCAATACTTGCTTAAATTTCGTGAGTACGCTAGCAAAAAACGTTAAGAGGAATATAAACGCTACAAATATTTCCATTATCATGCCTTCAAAATTGAAAATCGAGCGTCTTATTTGCACGAGGCAAGTAAGCGAAAAAGTGGTTTTTATATATTTTGTGCATAATTTTATAAGAACGAAAAAAAGTTAGAACATACAAAACCTCAAAAATCTTAGCCATAAAGGGGCATTTAAAAAATATTGTTTCTTACATTACTTCATAGTTAAGTCATGCAAAAATGATAGTCATGCTTAAATAATAATTTTATTGTAATTCCAATACACAGAAAAGCTAGTAAAAGCTTCAATATATCCGTAGCATATTTTTTGTTGTTCATAATGTAAACCGATTCGCCATAAAGATTAATCTAAAAAGTGTCTAAATAGGATTTCACGTATAGCTTCATCTTAACTCTAAAAGCGCTGTTTGAAAAAAAAAAGCATTTAAGTTTTGTATCAACTTAATTTTTTTTAATCAAATTTTTATTTTGCATTGTACTCCCAGGAGTTAATAAACTCATTGCGGGAATGATACGCATTACATGAAACTTGCTGTATGTATTAAATATTATTATTATTATTATTATTAATATACAAATTAAATTGCAGTTTGTTTTGATATATAAACATGATTTCATGGAGTGTTTTCATTTAAGAACATCTTTTTAATTTGTGTGTTTGATTTTAAGTTTATTTCCAAAATGGTAGCATTTAGTATATTTTGCCGGACGTTATTGTTCTGGTAAAAAAAGTTTAGCGTTTTTTGTCCATTATGCATTTGTTTCAAATTGACTGCTTCACTTTCTTTTCAACGCATCACACATTTGCATTATCGACTTTAAAAAATAATATTCCACTCGAACTGTCAAACAAAAGCAAAAAACATATACATTCATATGTGAAGTTTACAGAAATATAGACCCGCAAAATGTCTATAGCTAAAATGAAAATATAGACACGCAAAATGTCTACAGCTAAAATGCCTACTACTAAAATCAATTCAATAGAGTTACAGTTTTCTGCTAGAAATGATAATGACGGATTTAAGTATACACCCATAGAGATAATATAAACCAAATCGATTAAACGTTTTTTTTGCCAGTACCTACATAGGTATTTATTTTCCACTTGACGTTAAATTTATTTTTTAAATTATAGGAAATTTAAGTTTAACCGACTTAGTGTGTTCTGCCAATGTGGGTAAGTAAATTCATAAAACTACATTATTATGTCAAAATGTCATATTTCCGACTTAACGTTTTTTGCGAGTATGCCCAAGGTTTAATTAATATTCCTTTAGAACTGTTTCAAGTCTCCACGTACAGCAATCAACGCTTTGAGAAATTAAATAAACTTTTATTTTATTTTTAACTGTGCCTACAAGCGCTGTCTTCTAAAAGTGAAATATGGATGTGGGTCTCGAACTCGGCAAATTCTGTTCTAATGCCTTTCAGTATCAATGTGCTTACATAATAATATGGACATGCTTTAGCGCCTTCGCATTCTCGTTCGGCATTGTTCCGTTAAACGGTTGTCTTATTTTGAGTTGAACAAAAGGGGTTCTTTGTGGCCTGTCTCGGACGTGTCTCTTTACCAGTTACCTGTATCGCCGAGCGCGAGTGGCGAGTGGCGAGCGGAGAGTAGGCGTGTGGCGTACGACAGTACAGTAACCCCTGACCTTTGCGAGATCACGGTGAATCCTCGCCGTGTTTAATAATTCTGCTGGTGTGAGTTTGATGGAGCACCCACCCAGAGTGGTTAGGCAGCAGCCTTGGCTCTGTGGCAGACTTGCTTAATTACGATCAAGATAGAAGAAGTAAGGCACTCCTAACCGTGCGTGACCCGACCTTCGTCACGACACCGGTCTCTGTTTCCCTCTTCTCTTATTTATTTAGCCATTCGTATCGCCTAGACAAATTTGTTAAGCAATTTATACTCCTTAACGGCCGGCGAGCGCCGGATTTGTTTAAATTTGTATGGAAACGTAATTTTGTGGGCTCGACGATTACGCTCGGACGATTTTATGACGCAATAAACGCTCTGCATTTTCACGAAATACCTTTTATCGGTGAAAAGATCGACTTCCCTGTTCACATTTTATTTATATAAGCTTCTTCTTATTTCGTACAGTTCTTACTTCTGGTGTTATTGACCTACTCGTTAAATATTTTCAAAAGACTTATAATATTTGTAGATCCCAACCGATCGTTGTATAAATGTATTTAAATTTGCATTAATTATGTGTTATTCCCATAACAGGAACCCACACAACGAACAACTTTGGTTATTTTCTAATTCACAGGTGCTGTTCAAATGAAGATAGTTATTTAGTATAAAAATACTACTATGATTGAATGTGACTACGTGGATATCTATTCAAACAATCTCGCATATTTTATAAAGAAAATTAATATTCTACTAACATGACGGGTCATGGAGAATGCTTTTATTTTATCTCGGATGTGAATGGTGTTTATTTACTCTATTTATTATTCTCATTTTTCCTCATATTTTATTCTTTATGTTTTATTTTTCTTATCTTTCTTTATATTTTTGTTTATATCTTGTTTTCTAATTATTGTTAAGATCTCTTCATAGAGAGAAACAAATCTTACACTGTGCATTCTGTTAACATTTTAAAGTGACTTATAACTATTTATGTTAAAACTCTGTAAATGTTCCAAAACAATAAATGGTATATTTATAATTATTTTAGTAACTTCAAATGACGGCAAGAAAAGTCCCAGTTAGGGTATCATTATCTCTACTTGTGACAAAAAAGGAATATAATAAAACATTATTAACATTAAAAAAGAAAAAAACATTCACAAAATTTGTTAATAAAATAATGTGAACGATTCGTATCATTAATTTTAAGGAATTTACAGTAAAATGTAGTTACGTACCTATTAAATATTTACTTCGTGCAAACCAAGCGTCAATATTCTTCTAACTCTAATGTTTGTGTTTTTTTGTTATTTTAGCTAAAACAGCTTATTTATGTTACAAGTTGGTAAAAATAGACAATATCCGATCTACGTTCACTACACTATCAACCATTTATTGATGAACGTGTATTATATCGGTACATATTTAATTATCTCATCTAATAAACATATAAATTTAATGCATTTATATTTTATTTCATATTCACGATATAATAATCCCCTCGAATTAAATTATTCAGTAACGCTGATGTTACATTTCGCACATATACATAAGCTAGTCTAGTAGACACCTACTATTCGTGCATATTATTAGCGAAAAAGAGTACAGTGCCAATAAATGCTTACCTCCATAATGGCATTATACTTGCTTTATTTAATAATACGAACGCAAACTATAACGCGAACTGCACAAAATAATAATAATAAATAATAATATCTGTGATCTCCGCTGAAAGCAGTGTTAACTCGCATATTCGATTTCCTGGCAGTTGCTTTTTTCCTCCACGTTTACGCCACGTGTGCAACTTATTACCAACGCATATTATTTTCAAACGTGGATTTATCTCTCTCACGCCATTAGGCAATCGGGTCTCACCGGATCGCAGTTCTGCTAGAATCGACGTTGAAAGAAACACAGAGGATGAGGTTTCCTGGTTATTTGTTTCTCGTTAGTACGCGATGTGAATAGAGTGTTCTGCATCCGGACTTTATAACAATATTGTTTTATTGCCATTGGATACTAGTAACTATGTACTTTATTTTCGAGTAACTACTATATTAGAGCTAAATAATATCCCAAATATAATAAATACTATCTGGCAAATGGCTTGCTAAGAAAATAGGGTTATGGTGGATTCGTGTTGTGCAGGAACGGCGTCAGGGCTGGTTTCTCCAAAAAATCATCTCTCATCGAGAGATAAGGTGGCTAACTAACTGGGTACCAGTATGTCCATGCCAAAAAGCCTGTCCGGATGCAGAATATCCTTCGATTATATGCATTCTCCAAGAATACAGTCTCCAGTGTGTGTTATTTTTTATCCGCTTGAGTTAAATAAAACTTCCATAAAAGTAATGTTATTTAATAACATGAATAGCTTGTGCGTATGGAAATAAATACCAAATTTGATGTCATTGACATGTAGATGATTAGTCATTCTGTCAAACCCGAGGTTGACCGAAGCTCCAGACAAGGACAAGGAATGCCAACTTCCTCTCATTTGAATCCTCAGGTTTTTATGTGCTACCCGCAGGTTTGGCAAAGGTTCAGATGCAAAAAAATCCAGAGTTGGCAAGTTGACCAATGTACTATTGTCAATGAGTAAATATTGAAGACACACCGAGACCATAGATATAGTGTATGTTAAAGTGTCAAAGTACAAATCCTTTATGTAAAAAATGACAGTTTTAGTAATAGTTACTGAATGAACATAGAAATGTTGATCTTTAACAATTAACAATACCTAAATTTTCAATGTAAAAATAGTCGTGAATAATGAATGCATTAATAATTTTTTTTTTTACTCCATGGTCAATCTTTAAACTTCAATCGATCGGAATAATACATCAAATTAGTCAACTTTAGTACTACGAGTAGTAAGTACCTTTTTTATTTTGTACTAGCTTTTTATCCGCGGCTTCGCTCGCATGGTATTAGGGAGAAATTACTTCATAATGCCAGAGCAAAAATCCTCCCCCCCCCCGCATTCCATACATTCATTTTCGATACATTCAGTTTTCAAACAGTTTGCGTGTCACCTAAATTTCATAATGCCAGAGCTCACCAGTAATAAAAAAGAATTATCCAATTTGGTTCAGTTGTTCGGAAGTTATGCGCGTACCAACATTTCGAAGATTCATTTTTATTTATATAGATATTAACTATGACGCCTAAAATAAAAAAAAAATATTTATCAACACCGTTTTCACGGCGTTTGTTTTCTGATGTTAGCAATAACTCGCTTTTGTTAGCGACAGAAAACGTATAAAAAATATAATATATTAATATTTATAATTTCATAACGCCAGAGCTTACCATTATACACAGCCTATAGTACTCGCATATAATTTAGCTTTCTATTTGTGAAAGAATTTTTAAAATCGTTTTATTGTTTTATGCGTGAAAGCGTAAGAAACAAGCAGTTTTGCATTTATAATGTTAGTATAGATTTTGGATGTGCCTACGACGAAGTAATTTCAACTTTTCTTGACCAAACACAAATAGTCTGTGGCCACTCCCAAATTTCTAGGCCTTGGATAATCGCGTGTCATGGTTATCTATTAAGAAAACTATATAATATGTGATGATTTTATGATTAAAAAAATAATGAAGACTCACCTCTCTTAATTTATGACTGCTTTTAAGCAACGAATGTGCCTACAAACTCATACTAATATCCCATTCACTGTAACCATATTATCTTTTTACTTTATCACCAAAGATTTTACGACCTCCACAGTTATGTTATTCCTATGAAAACATACATAACACGGGATGCATGCTCTATTGAACCAAATAGACTGAGAATATAAATCGATTCATTGTATTTTTTCGCAGCCATTTTGCGCTGACATTCGACACCGTATTTTAAATACATACTGATCGAGTCAGGGATAATGCATGCGATATTTTAATACGAGTTTTCACTACACAAAAATCAATACAATAGCCTACCGATTGTCGTTTTAAAATGCTAGGACTTAATAAATGGAGCAGTTTTAAAAAATGTACGATTTTGATCTATGTTTTTATAACACGTCGGTTGATGATAGTCGTATGTAGTATGGCAGTATGTAGTAGTATAGAGGTACACCTATTTTCTATGCAAACTTGCCGCAGAAAAGCTAATGCTATGGTCTCTAGTGTAGGTCTCTATTAGATCATTCGTAGTTACCCTCACACAGATGAGAAATTCCATCTGTTTGGTGTTAGGCGTTACTTCACCCTTTTAGGTTTCTGCTACTGTTATTTGGAAATGATGTATTCGCCAGCGATGCACGCGATGGGCGTGCCGAACCCATCTGCAGTCAGTTTACAACAGCTCTAAATGTTTTACTGCATTTTTATTAAACGTTCTCCGGTTGCAGTGCGCTTGCAATTTGCATTTCGCATACATTTGGCTGCCCGGGACCACAATTCACTGGGAACAGGGCAGGGGAACACAATCGCTCGCTGGCTTCGAACCAACCAATACAACACACCTCACTGATTGCATTGAATGTTTCAATCCGCATTTTTACATAAAGCATTATATACATCTTCTGTAATTTGCAATTATTTGTTGTAAAATAGACATTTTTCTGAAAGTTTTCTGCGAAAGCCGACTGTCCCAGATGTTGTACCTTTCTTTGTCTTATTAAATATGGCGCAAGCTGCACAAAATAACCCCAAAATTATTATCGATTTTTTTCTTAATTTACCTAAATATTTTTTTTATAAACTATGATTGCATATAATAATTACTTACAAGTTACGAGTTGAGTGGTCCAATGGTTTACAATTTGTTAAAAAAAGAGATTATCTAAAATTATCAGAAATATTATTTTGATAATATGAAAAAAAATTAGGTTTTTTTTTTGCGTGAGCTCCACACAGGAGGCCCTGAGGAAAATAATTTCTCTCAGGGCCTACGTCATCTTTGGGGATGCTGTGTGGAGGGTTTTATAAAGGAAAATAGGGAGAAGAGAGTTCTGGGAAGGAAAAGGGTTTAAGTGGTGGGTAGGAATCTGGGGTTCATCCGCCTCCAAGACCTAGACAAACCACACCCCATGAACCCGAGCACCCCTGCTAAATCACCAAACGTAGCGAACCACTTGAGGTGACCTATGGCAGAGGTGTTGGTAACGGTTCCCAATAACGGTTCCCGGGGCGGCGGTACCCATTCCCGCCTCCCAAATTGAAGGTCTGTTTTAAACCTCGAATAATTTGTGTTAAATATGTCGATTTCCTTTGTTTATTCGTTTGCTTAACTATGTAGGCGAGGAATTGGCGAATTTGCTTCATAATTTGTTTGTGTACTGTAACGGTGAATTAGGCCCTCGTGCTTAGTGTGTCGAGTTATTACTCTGATGTTGACTAGACTCGTAGTAATTCCAGAGGAGCTCAGAGTTGCTTCTTCCAAAATAAACATCTTTACTCAAGATCTTTTAAAATGCACCCATTCTTACGGCTTCCAAATGAAGTAATTAAAATGTTATTTCCATGCGTGTAACTCGGAACTCACAATAATTTTGATCTGTAAGGTGTCATTATTTTATTTTAAAATATGTAATACATTCTGAGTATTGTATTTGCAGGATTTATTCAGAATTCATTATGGAACTCTTTCCTTTCCTTACGCTCATTTAGTGAAATTGCTGTTAATATTATAGGCTCATAGGCTGCCTCAGAACCGTACCGTATCAACATGTGAAAATAAATTATTGTATTTTGTCAGGTTCTTCCACTTTTCATGAATGCCTGGACGTTCAGAATTGAAACCACATTTTGTATCAGTCGCCCGATTTAGATCTCATCTGAAGACGGATTATCTGTAACGTACGAGGTCGGCCACTGCTCCGATATAGGCATAAGGAAGAATCTTTCATCAGTCTGCCGATGGGAAAATACTTGGACATGTCTGACCCCATTGCATTCGGTGGAATGAGTTGTGAGCCGCGCGCCCGCTCGTGGATAGTAAATTAATTCCGACCGCATATCTGATTGAACATAAATTGCCATACCACACAACAGTTTCCCATTATAAGTAGTGTGTAGCTCGGTGGTGAATGCACACTGGTGAATGCTTACTCCACGCTGCACATGTTCCAACGAGGAATCGTGGCGCTTACTTGCATACTAGATGACTCGTTTCTTTATTGATGTCTTACGTTTTACATCTCGCAAAGGAGATGCATCGTTCTCTATCTCTACGGACTCTGCGCTCCTGGCAAAACAACTTGTTGTTTTTGTATTCAAAATGTGTGCGCGAGCTTTTTCGTTCCTTTTTGTTTACAGTTTGGTCTGGCTGTTGACTCAGGTCAGTACTCCAAACTGTCGATACGTGAAACGTTGTCGTTAACCGAAGATTAATCGACTGCGCATTGTCTATTGATAAATTGTGTTTTTCGTACTACAACTTTTTCAATCAACACAATTTTATTAAGAGAAGTTTGATACCTTTCTAGACCAAGTTTTTGGTGGAACTTTTCTCGGGATAAGTTGATTAAATTTCATCGTTGGTAACATTGGATCTAAAACACAGAAAATAGAAACCAAAGGGAGGCATGTTATAGTAATAATAGTTTACTCCATAATGTATGCGGAGGTAGTGCAATATTTCAAATTTTGAAATAACAAAAAAAATATTATAATAAATAAAAAACAAAATAAATTTGACAAAATAACAATTCAATCTCGATACAGGAATACCCTAGTTAGTGTGCAGCTTATGTTTTTATTTAATACTTTATTTTTTTGAATAAATAATAAATTTTGAATGCGTAAATAAATAGGTTCGTAAAATAAAAGCAGAGAGAAAAAAATAACGCGGAAAGGAAGTGAAAAAGTGTTAAACACAAAAATGTACCCAGCAGCCGTTTATGAAGGTTATCTGAACGTCTCCTGTCTCCAGAAGGCCGTCAGGGGGGACTCCATCCATGCATTCGTGGCTGTGATGATGGTATTATTAGATTGGCGTAGTCTGCACCATTAGCTTTCCATGCGGTGGCGGAGAAACGTTCTGAATGAGTGTCCCTCCGGGAACATTTCCTTAGCGCTGCAGTATCTCGGTAGGCGGAATATTTGGCGATAAGCATTATTGTAGGTGACTTTTAATTTATGTCGTTGGATGCAGTGCAATCTACCCACAGTTCTGATGTATACAGCGATGTCCAGAATGCGTTGAATATTATCCTTTTGACTTTACGTTACTACAAAAGTGAAAACGCCTTGACAGTATACCTGCTCTAACGGATATCGCTCTTCTTTGCCTTTCCAAACCTTCGATGTCTTTCAGGTCTTCTGTGATGATACGTCTCAGGTATTTGACGACTAACATCCATTTGATGTTGACATAGGTAGTTAGCGATGCGTAGCTTCAAACTAATAATGCTTGATGGCATAATAATGCTTCATGGAATATCTCCCAGCTTCCATACTTGGACATGTCTGACTGTCCGGATCCAGTGGGACTAGGGCATCCTCAATAATTGAGGTATGTTTGTGAGGCTCATGGGAGTGGAGAAGTGGAAGGTTGGGAAGTGCTTGGCTATTCAGATCTGGTCTTCTGGATCTGGAGTATGAATTAGTGGTCTTTCAACTGAGCGATACTGAGAGTAAGGATCTTCCACTCTGATAGATCTACGATTCAGAAACATAGTTCGTCTTATTTAATTTTCATTAATAAATCTTGAAATATGTCGCCTTTAAACTTTTTTTATTCTGTTATAATCTCCAATGAAGCATTATGGCATTTTAAAATGCTCGTGTTTTAAGTAAGGGCATTTGAGCCACGTCGGAATACTTTTTTGCGTGGTAAGATGGCGTGACGATAATATCAAATTCATTATTTTCATATTAAACGATGGCAAACCCATTACTGAAGCAGTTGTTGTAGAACACTGGGTAGAAGAAATATATGAAAATGTCAACCACAGTCAACAAATTTAATATAACTGAACAATAAATTGTTACAGCTGGTTCATGTTTTTATATCTGTTATGTCAAGTGCTTGTGTTGAAAATTGTTATGAAAATGTTAATTATAATTTTACTAAATCACTCAAGTATTTTTTCGGTTCCATGACAACTCATAGTCATGAAATTTCAATACCCCTTTGAAAAGTCAATAAAATTAAAAAAAATTAAAAATAACCCAAAACCTAACCTAATATTATAATCTCTCACTAATTTTTATACATATATTTTTCATCACTTTTAATGAATTTTCGAAGGAGGTGTTGAAGTTGCATGATTCTGAATTGTATGGTCACCGGTTTTCATATCAAGTTCTTTATTAATCTTAGGTCAATTGTAGCATCAAAAATTTCAAAGGAGAAGCTCTGGCGTCATATATCTGTCGGGAATTTTCAAAGGAGGTGTTGAAGTTGCATGATTCTGAATTGTATGGTCACCGGTTTTCATATTTATTTATTTATTTATTTTATTTTAAATGTACATTTACAGTTCAAAACCAATTACAAACATACATTTTATTATAAAGTAATACAATATAAAGTAATAAGTACAAACATACATTTTATTATAAAGTAATAATGGCGTTTTGAAATTTTTTAATATTTAGTTGAAAAATATCGATTTCAGGGGACAGGGAATTAAGTAATAGAATCATTTTTCCGAGCGGCATTACTAATGGTAAGTTAGTTCTGCATCTCGGAACAACAAAAGTTCTGTGTCTGCGCGCTCTTGTGAAGTTGTCGGGGACATAAAACTCAAATTTTTGTATTATATCGGGAATACAAATATTACCGTTTAAAAGTTTATATGCTGTTGTCAGCAAACCAGTTTTCCTTCTATCGGCGAGGCTATTAATACCCAGCATGCCGGACAAAAAGGCTGATGGATATAGCCAGGGATAATATCCGAAGTCTCTAAGATATAAATATCTCAGAAACTTCTTTTGTACTCTCTCTATCATTTGAGAGTAAGTGAAATCCATTGGTCCCCATACTACTGAACCACTTTCCAAAATGCTACGTACTAAACTATAGTAGAGCACGCGAATCGCGGCCGAGCTGCAAAAATGTCTGGAGTTGCTTAGCACAAATCCTAGCATTCTTAAAGCTTTGCTGCAAATCGTTTCAATGTGAACGTGAAATGTTAGGTGCGTATCAAATGTGATTCCCAAATCTCTCGAAACAATAATGTGCTGAAGAGATGAATAAGACATTTTGTAGTTAAAATAAATCGTTTTGTTTGCCTTGGTGTAGCACATAATGGAGCATTTCTTAATATTAAATCCTAGTTTATTGGTGTGACTCCATTCGACGATGGAATTTATATCACTTTGTAGCTGCAAGCAATTTTCCAAAGATTTTATTAAAAGGAATAGTTTAATGTCATCCGCGAATAAGAGGAACTTAGAGAATTTTATGCAATGGTAAATATCGTTGATAAATAGCGAGAAAAGTAAGGGCCCAAGATTTGACCCCTGTGGAACTCCAGAGTTTGTGATGAAGTTGGAAGAGTGGAAAATACCATAAGTTACGTATTGCTGTCTATTTGAGAAGTAACTTAAAAATAGACGTAAAAGTTTCGCTGAAAATCCAAATTGGTCGAGTTTATTTAGGAGAATAAGCGGATCTACCGAGTCAAAGGCTTTTGCGAAGTCATTGTATGATACATCTACTTGATTGTTACTATCAAGAGCTTGAGATACGTACTCCGTGAAA
Source organism: Glyphotaelius pellucidus (assembly GCA_936435175.1). Taxonomy (NCBI): domain Eukaryota; kingdom Metazoa; phylum Arthropoda; class Insecta; order Trichoptera; family Limnephilidae; genus Glyphotaelius; species Glyphotaelius pellucidus. The sequence continues at coordinate 14,274,848 of OW386550.1, forward strand.
ACCATTAGATTAGACACAGTAGATCTGCCAGATCTAAAACCGTGTTGCTGGTCAATTATAAAGGGTTCAACTTGGGTATAAATGCATTTATGAATTATTAGTTCAAACAACTTGGCTGGAGAGGATAGGATCGCCACTGGTCTGTAATTAGAGACTGAAGTCTTATCACCAGTTTTATGTAACGGTGTAACTTTGGAAATCTTCCATGAGTCTGGGAATATTCCATATCAAGTTCTTTATTAATCTTAGGTCAATTGTAACATCAAAAATTTCAAAGGAGAAGTTCTGGCGTCATATATCTGTCGGGAATTTCTAGATCAACCCAACTAATTTTATTTCGCTACATAATTTTTTTCATGAATTTAAAAAATGGAATTGTTTGTTAAAAATAAGGCAGAACGTCGTATTGTTTTATCGGCCTTCGTGGTCGAGAAGTAAGGCTTTCGACTAGCGATCCGTAGGTCGCGTATTCAAATCCCGGCGAGCGCAAATAATTTTTATTTGATTTGTGTTATTTCACAATTAAATAATTTGATTTGAATGGGTAAACAAAAACGGCGCTATAAAAATCGTTCAAATATTTTTGTTAGTGGTATATTTGCGGCGGGTGTCGGAGTAAAAGAAACTCTCAGTATCGCCTTGGTGTAAGACCACCATTCAGAATTGAAACGTTGCTTAAAATGGCTTTATCCGTGTTTGGTACTAGATCTGAATAGCCAGGTACTTCCCTCCTTTCCCTCCCTATAAACTTCAGCTTCACAAAATACCCCAATCGGGGATTCCTTAGTCTCACTGGCTCCGGGCGGTCAGTTGGTACTCTTGCACGGTATTCACATAAAAAATCCATGTATTCTTCTTATAATAAAAAGAGTGTCGGTGGCGGGCGGCGTAGTTTTGATTTTTATTGAAATCTACACAAATCTACAGATGAAACCTCAAAAAAAGAGACCACCATTACACGGGAATGTGCTTTGCGTGGTGTTCAAAAAATCCCCAAATTATGTAACCATCAAAGCATTGAATAAAGATTTTTTTTTAATTATAAAAAGAGAAAGATCACCATGAGATTTTGAAAATCTACCCCCATCCCTTTTCCTATCCCTTAAAGCAGAATTTTGATACACTTAACGTACAAAATAAGATGAAAATTATTGTCTACGTCTGATTTAAATATAACTAAATATTTGTTCAGGTGAGATATAGTCGTAAGTACAACGAAAATTCATTTATACACTTATCCACACTGCAAAGTTGGGTGATAAAGCATTTTTTTGCTTTAAAAAAAATCTTTGATTTTACATCGTTTATCCAATGTCACCTTGAGAGCACAGTCCTGTGATTCCAGCTCTAGTTTTGAATGGACCATTGTTGGGCATTCTACATTATGCCCTCTGTGGGTCCCTCAGGTCTGCCCTTTCTCGGAACCCTGTCCCTTAGACCCGGTTCCCTCGGACCCCCGTCCTCAGGAGCCCCCTCTGTCGGACCCCCGTCCCTAAGACCCCGGATTCATTATTTAGCTTCAGGCGTGACCTATCACTCTTTCTCCCCCTGTCAGCCAGATTATCATCTCTCACAAAAATCACAAGTCCAAAGGAGCGAGACTTTTTAATGCAAGAAAGAGTATCGACATTTTTACCCTCGAGTTTGGGCAATGAGATCTGACTGCAAAACATCCAATTCACACAAAATATTCTTTAAAACCTCAATTCCACCAAAACACACACAAAAAATTGTCAAAGTTTCAAGGTTAAAATATTAATACGTCGTGGAGTTGTTATAATTATTGAATGATTTGTATAGCCCCATTTTCGTGAGAAAATCACCTCAAGGGCGCTTTACAAATTCATTCAAGATAGATAACTAATGAATTACAACTAAGATTTGTTTAATTAGTGTTTTAAAACAATACTTTTTTATAACCGACTACAATACTGCTCTTTTCGTTCTGTGACTTAAAATTAATTATTTACATCTAACATTTACAAAACCATTTTGTTATGATTACTGTTATGTGCTGTTAGTGTAAGTTAAGAAAAATATTATAAAATAAAAAAAGTTAACGTTTTAAAAATTGTTAAATAAATGTAAAAAATTGCACGTAATAATGTAACGTGTAGTCAAGATACATCAATCTGACTAAGACTAATAAATCCCTTAGACTGAGTAATGAAATACTATTGAAAAAAAGTATTTTTTTGTAAAAGTACAGTAATTTTTCTGGAGATTACAATTTGAAAAGGTTTGTTTTTAGCTTTGCTCTGAACTCAAATGTGCTGTCAATTCTTCGCAAATGTGGAGAGAGTTTGTTCCAAACTGTTGGGCCTGCCACTGCAAAAGCCTGCTTTCTTTCCCTTATTAGAAAGCTAATTTAAGCTAAATGAGTTTTTATAACTGGATTGTTTTCACTCACGTGAGAACAATCCAGTTATAAAAACTTAATCGAATGTTTCGCAACGTTTTGCTCCAGATTTTTGTGCAAAGCAAATGAAATTGGAAGGCGGATCGCCGCCCCGGGAACCACTTATTGGATAACCAATACTCCTGCTATAGGTCACATCCAAGTGGTTTGCTATGTTTGGTGACTTAGCAGGGGTATCCGGGTTCATAAGTTGAGGTTGAATTTTGGCGGATGAATTTTCCCACCTACTGCATGGCGTGCCGCATCGAGAGACACTGGTTGAGGGAGACCTCTTGAACTCTGCAGCCCAGCTCTCTCGACCTATCGCCTTTTACCGCAGTGAGAGGGATGGATTCATACGTTCGTCACTCCTCAACACATTGACCCCCAGTTCCAACCCACCCCTCATACCTTTTTCTTTCCCAGAACTTCCAATTCTTCCTTTCCCTAAAAATACCCTCCACACTGTATCTCTAAAGATGACACAGGCTCTGAGGTTTTTATTTCCTCACGGCCTTCTGTGTGGAGCTAATGTAAGGAAAGGAATTTCGGGTGCTGAAAAGCCAAGGCTGTGGGAGGGAAGAAACACAGAAACCGGCAAATCGTCCCAAATCCGAGCATCAATTAAAAATAATGTAAAAACAAATGTCTAATGGCTCATGTCTTAATATATAAATAGCGGTTAAGTGTTAATTAAAAGGGTTAATTCAAAACCCCTTAGCTCACGATGGAAATGATTCTGCATGATGAAAACAGTGGTATTGATCTAGAAATTTTAGACAGAAAAGGTTGTGTTGATTTGATAACGCCTGACCTCGCCATTCGAAAGACAATAATAGAAACAATTAAATAAAAGTGTCATTTAATAGATGACTTCATTATGGAATGTGATAAAACAAAACACTGATTTAGGGTCAGTTGTTTCACAGAATTTCAACAATTCGTTAAATTGTAAAGTTAATTTCTGAATTCTGTGAAAGTTCTATTGAAGTTATGATTTTAATTTAGTTTTGTGAAATAACTGACCGATAATGATATAATAATAGAACTTTTACAGAACTTAAAAATTAACTTTTAAGTTTGATAAATTTCAAATTCTGTAAAACAATCCGTCCATACCATTTAGGAATAAATATCTTGAAAAAAATAACTAGTAATTGTGTGAAAGTGACTTAACGTCCAAAAACGTATGTTTCTAAATTTCTGTTCTTAATAAATTAACACCAAAATTATCTCCGAAATCATTGGAAATTCTTAATTTAATGTACAATTAATTACTAAACAAATTAAGATAAGAGATTTTACAATTTGTCCGTAGAAACGTCACGACCTTTATGACAAGTCTTTTTTCAAACTTTCTTTAGGCTTTTAGATCTGGGTAAGTACCAAAATATTTTAAGAAATTCCAAATAAACACGATATTTTTACATTTGAAAAAAAAATCTTTACTGAACCATTTAAACGGCCACCATCTCGAAACGGAAACGGAACGTACAATCTAAATTACAGATAGTCGAAATGCAAAACGGTCGAGAAAACAGGACTTCGCTAATCTCAGCCAATTAATTATCCGTTTCTGATGAGTTTTGATGAGAGCTGTCACAAATTAGAGTTTTCACGTGATCAATGAATCAATGCCGTTGACATTTTAAAAATAATGTAATTATATAGGTACTTTGTTTTGATGCGAGTCCCGGTTATTAGATGTTGGTAGATTTGACCCAATTCGATTCCTTCCCTAATGAAAGACGTGCTTTTGCCCTGGACGCCGGTTTTACCTGTTCTCATCTGCGTTTAATATTATTATCGTCCCTGGGTTGCGGTCCTCGTCTGACCACGCCTAGCATCTCTACCGCCACCGTATTATATTTAGTTAATTTAAAAGAAGAAAAAAATTGAATGACACGTTGCAAGTTTCTTATTATAAGTAAGTTTTATTATAAGTTGTTATAATAATAGTCTGAATGCTGAAGAAGTCCCTGAGACGTGTGTTTTGTAAAACTATGTTAAAAAATGTTACCACGTTTTGTAAAACTATTGTATGTTCCTGCTCCAAAGCGGATAACAGAAAACAAATGCAAGACTGATGAATGCGTAATGGATTTTGTTAGGAAAGGGACGCTTAGATGTTTTGGGCGGTTCCATTCCAACTCAGAATCAATTCAACTCAACACCTTCTTGAAAACTCATTAAAAGCTACGAAAAAATTGATTTTAAAATAGCCCTTCCCTTAACCTAACGCAACCTATTTAACCAATTTTTTTATCTTCACTTTTAATTACTTTTCTGAGGTTCTGAATTGGTTTCATTAAGTTGTCCGGTCACCGTTTTGGGCATGTACAGCGGATGAACGTAGTGTAACGAGAATAGGTGTATGGCGCGGATGTATTGTATATTTTTACTAGCTGACCCGTCCACGCGTTGCTGTGGCTAACGAAACACAACGCCGTCCACTGGATGGTTCCCAACCTAGATAACTAAGTGTTGTATCGATAAATTAACTCACACCGCCATCTGTTAGAAACTTATGGAACTTACAAATAATTGCAAAGCATTGTCCTATAACAAACATTTAATGAACCGCAATAATAAATATTATGGTCAATAATCGAAATAAAAACTATCCTATCTTGTTGTACCAAATTCCGTACAGTAAGCCAAATTTCATCAAAATTGGTTATGTAGTTTCGGAGTTTATCTCGAACAAACATCGTGATGCGAAATTTTTATGTATAAAAATAATATTGGTACTGTCAGAAGGAGGAACTCCGTAATTGGTTTTATTTTGGTTTTACACTTCCACATTGTACAAAATGATAAAATGTAAACTGTCGTTATCCCAAAAAATACATAAATACAATGAATGTAGGAAGAAGTCGGGGACGCCCGAAGAAGACAGCACGATCAAGTGAATCAAATACTTGAGTCGGGCTTTGTCAAGATTCAGAAAGAAAATCCAGTGTCAAGGTATGAGTCGATGTATGAACGTGAATGAAGCTTGGAGTGTGCCGAGATTAGAGTTGTATAGCGGGAAATCCTCTCTGCATACCCCTGTGAGAATTGCGTGATAGTCACCTGACCACAATCCTCACTGACTAGTGACCACCTCTCGGCAGGTAAACATCGAGGTGTCAGCGGTGTCGGCTTACTGCGACCAACGGCCGACACACTCCCGTATCGCGTTTCATCGTGTCAATTCACCACTACGACGAGACCGATTGCCCAATAAAACAGCGGCTTTACGATGGCTAACCAACCGAGCCAAACTCGTAATCAAGATTACTGACAACAATGGTAATCCGCAGGTTTTATAAATGCGGTGTGAAGGAAAACTATACAAATGTAGTTCGGTGAAAACTTAATTTATTGAATGAAACCTTTTTAACACGCGACCCTTATCGGTACTATCGAACCTTCGCCGAAGCAGATAACGTGGTTGCTCCGAAACTGGTCAGCATATAGTTTTCAAATTGTGGAACATTACCACATGAAACATAGGTTCCATGCCAACTCGGAATGAAACCAACTCAGAACCATCTCAGATAAGTCATTTAGAGTGATAAAAAAATAATTTTAAATTAGTCGATAACCCTAACCTAACGTAACTTATTTAACCATTTTTTTGTGTATATTTTTTATCACTCTAAATGACTTATCTGAGATGGTTCTGAGCTGGTTTCATTCCGAGTTGTCCGGTCACCAGTATATTTATTTTAGTGACCGGACTACTCAAAATGAAACCAACTCAGAAACTCCTTGGAAAAGTCATTAAAAGTGATGAAAAAAAAATTTTAATTGGTTAAATAGGTTAGGCAGGGTCATGAGCTATTTTAAAATATTTTTTTTCATGGCTTTTAATGACTTTTCAAAGAGGTGATGAGTTGACTTGATTCTGAGTTGGATGGACCCATTTATTTTAGTAGATATTCAAAATAAAACAAATAATGTTTTATAATAAATTACAATACATAATAGGCAATAAATTCTGACTTAGGGACACAGTCGTTTACACTTTTTTGAGCGTCCAATTGATTAGTCAGACATCTCCAAATACTAAGTTTTGAGATAATGAGAAAAGCAATAGTCCCTTTGACTTCACCAGCCGTGCTCTCTCGGAACATCGCCTTGCACCGCAGTGGGAGGGATAGATAGAGATAGATAGACCAAATTCCTCTCATTCCTTTCCCAAAAAGACCCTCCACACAACATTCCCAAAGATGATATAGGCCCTGGAATTATTTTCCTCAGGGCCTCCTGTGTGGAGTTAATATAAAAAAAAGGTTCAACGTTCTTCAACAGATGTCTTTAGTATAGGTAATTATATGTAGTTTCGAAGTGTCTCAGCAGATGTCAGTTAAGTAATACTATAGGAGAGTGTCAACTTATTTATTTCTTCATGTTCTCCATAAAACTGTAACTTAATTATCTACAGATATTGAAAAACAAGTGAAAGTAATGAACTAATAAAATTCAAAACTCTCTTTAGAAGATAATATATTATAAATAAATAACAAAACTATATTGTCAGAGCTAGCACTTGTACCTTGGATTAATAATATAAGTCCTACATTACCTAGCTATTGTTTTTTTTATTCTATTGTGTAAATTTGTATTTTTTTAGAAACTTAATAATTTAAAACAACAGGTCAAAACATTTAAAAGCATTATTAAAATAATGAAATGATTTACCATTAGACTTGATTTAAATCTAAGGACTTAATTTTTTTTAATAATCCCTAATTCCCTTTGTGGTGTCATTTTTATTAAATGAAAATAAATCATCAACATGTTTCGAAATCTATGGTTTTATAGTGGTTTTATAGTATAAAATGAAAATTATATTAATATAAAAATATTTTTATTTTATCTTGACGAAGAAACGATTCGCAGCATGTTGCTAATTTTGATGAAATAAGTGATTAGTTTTCATTTAACCTAATTTTTTGTTAAATAAACTCTAAAATCAAATTAGCCAGGTAAATAACTAAGTAGACTTCAGAGCTAAACTCTAAATACCTTCAGAAAATCATATCCACAATTAAATAATACCTAGAATTGATAACACAATTTCAGAGTTAACCCGTTCTATTGATATTTTATTTACCTCGTTGAACTTTAGACAAAAATTAAATTTTAGTTTTTCCGCGAATTTTAATTTTGTTTTTTTCATCACAAATTTTCCGACAACTCTTTCACAGCCCACGACATTTTGTGACTGATTTTTATAAAATCATATTAAAAGTTTTTGCATTTTATGAAAAATATGTATTTTTTCTTAATGTCGTTCGCCTTTTCGGTTATTTTTGTGTCAAAATAAATTCTGCCACAAATATGAACTTGTTTTTTTCTTGTTACCCATTGCTTGTGGCTGTCTTAAGATAATTGACTGAGCATAGCGAAAACCTATTTTGACTCTACGATTTTGCATTTCGTTTGTCTGTAAATTTGTTTGTGTTTTCCGTGTCCGGTCAATCCTGCCAAGATGGTAGCCGTGTTCGAAAGTATCTTTTTATTCAGCCAGAGCGCGTGCTGCAAGCTGTCAAGCCGGAGTAATCAACATTACGCGAAGTCTACAGTTCACTGAACTATTAATATTATATCTGATGCTTACCTCTCCACGCCAACTCTTGAAATAAGGTGAAGAAGGAAAGGTGCTCACAGGAAGCAAAATTCTTACTTTTTATAACATAATGTTTAACTCTCAATGATTTGGTTTTACCGCCACTGTTCAGAGTCCACGATCACCCGTCCCTCTTTCACCGCGGAACCGAAACCACAATCAAGATTATCAACAACAATCACGTGGCGACTCGTAATAAAAATGCAGACGGTAATGGCCGATTAGTACAAAGTATGCACGTGAAGGCGGAACTAATGTCACCGGTGTTCTGCGGCTTGCTGCTGTTGCATTCCGCTACCATTCTTTTGGGCGTAATGACTTTTATCACCAATTACCACGAAGAAATAATTGTGTTAAATGAATTTATAATATTATCAATGCGGCGATAGTTACGCGTGGAATGTTTGGCTAGCAACCGGATGGGCCAAGTTCGATACTCACGGGGGGTAATCGAATTACCCCTTTCAGCCCCGAATTTTTTTTTCTTTATACTTAAGACATACCTTTGGCTTCCTATGGGACCGAAAAACTAAATAACATAAACTAGTGGTTTTGTGAACATTAGACCCACGTCCAAAAAAGTTAATAATTTTCTCCTCTTTAATAAATCAAACTTTCCTCTGAAACCATAAGATTTGCAAGTTCATTCACCTGTTAAATACCAAGGAGGAAACCGCAGAAATTTCGCAAAGCATTACTTTGATGTAATATTTTGTGGGTTTATTTTGTGCTATCGTATATTATATTTACCGAAACACATTCCTTGAAAAATAAATTATGCATAAAAATAACATGCGTTTATTTGATAAATATGAGGTTTTTCGATGTTTTTCGCTACCTACCACGCTCGGAGTTTCAGTTCAAATCACTTCAAAAAATGACGTGATTTGAATGATAGTTAATTTAATACAAAATATTCCGAGAAGCTAGGCGTATTTCGGGTACCTGTTACATCAAGAACGAGAATGGCCCAAGCGATTCTGACCTTGTCCTTCATACAGTTCCTTTATAAATAAGGGTTAAAATCGCGTTTTAAAATTAAAATAATTGAACATTTCTGCATGTGCGCCGGCCCACACCCGGACATTTACGTTTCATACATTCATTCAATCAAGAAATTCAGAGTGAACAATTCACACACGGTAGAAATGAAACCTACAAAAAACCAAAGTAGACCGCACAAAGAGGAGACCGATTATACTATATCATTCTCTCGTAGGATAAATCCTATAGAAGTATGTGTTTATCTCTTTTTAGTGTCGCTATTTTTCGTTTCATCGAGTTTCAAATCACAACGGTGCTAAAGAAGTTTTCACTTCAAAAACGAAAGTTATTTTCAAATAGATATTTAAAAATATTATATATCTTACAAACACAACGTTCTTAAAAAATAAGGTTCGAAAATGTGCACTGAAATTCTTGAAATATGAATTAAAAACTAATTAAGATATTTTTTATTTTTTTAAGGTAAATATATGTTAGTTACCATTTAAATTGCTTTTACCACCATTTTTACACAAATGTCCCAATTTTAATAAAATTGTAAGTTTTTGGTCCTTTATTTTGGTGTTATTAGTTGTACCCTTTTTGCTCGTGGGTGACAGCTTTCCCTGCAGGTGCTTTGGTTGCGTTCCCCGGTAGCCAATTGCCAGTGTTACATGGTCATTTATTTAATTTATTACCCCCGTGCGTGTGTTTTGTATGTGCAATTCACACGATCGATCCAGAGGCGAGAACACGAGCATGTATTTTTTCTGCGCATAAAAAACGGTAAAGACATAATATTTTAGTTTTAAAATTAAAAAATATTTATTTTTGTATCAATATTTACTGCGTATGTATTTCTACAAAGACCATCATTTAAATATTATCAATATTAGTTTTTTTTTTACTATAAAATAAATTTGTCATGTATCTGACGCAGGAATAACTCTTTAATTATGTGCTCTAGCATTGTGAAACTGGAACATATTATTCCATTTAAAATTTCTAGGTCAACCCAAAATTTTCACACTCAATGTCATTTTCATATTGAACTTTGAGCTTTGAAAAATGCCTAAAAAGTAAGACACGACGCCATATTGGTTATTCTAAATAATCTTTATATCTCTCCAAACACCTTGTCTCTTTATGGCGAGGAAAAGCTAGTAAGGTTTTACTTTTTAATATACCGTGATCGTGTATTATTTTTATATTTATTGTCAAAAATATACCTATACTAGCTTCTACCGGCGGCTTCGCTCGCATGGTATTAGGGGTAAATTGCTGTAGGGCTTGCACTTATCAATTATCCCTTCTCCCCCCATCCCCCTTCCCGCATTCCATACATTCATTCCCGGTACATTCAGTTTTCAATCAGCTCACTTGCCACCTAAATTTCATAATGCCAGAGCTCAAAGAAAAAAATATTTATCCAATTTGGTGCAGTCGTTCGGAATTTATGGGCGTACAAACATTTCGGAGATTTAATTTTATTTAAATATATCAACATCGTTTCCATGGCAACGATTTGTTTTCTCACGTTAGCAATAACTCTCTTTTGTTAGCTCCAGAAAGCGCATGATAAATATAATATACTAATATTTATAATTTTATAACGCCAAAGCTAACCGTTATATACAGCCTATAGTACTCGCATATAATTTAACTTTCTATTGGTGAAAGAATTTTTAAAATCGTTTTATTGTTTTATGCGTGAAAACGTAACAAACAAACACGCGCAGTTTCGCATTTATAATAATTAGTATAGAAGTAAAGTTGTAGTAAATAATAAAAAAAAGATCGTTGTATAGAAAGGATGGGAAAATTCAGATCTGTTAATAAACACGGCATCCATTACAAGCAATATATGTTGATTCTGAGTAATGGTATTTCTCCAAGACTAAACTAAAGCTACCACGGTTATAGTACATTCATTTTGAACTCGGTGCCTATTCACAATTTACAAATAATACAGTTCACCGCAAAGGTTAATTTCATATGGATAATTGACGACTGCGCTTCTGCATTGACGTTTCTCTTTGTAAGATTCACAACTAAACATTATGTTTATGCGTCTGCCACACCTTTGTACGCACCAACTGTACACTGCAGTTGCACCTTTACCCAGTCGAGTTACTGGGTCACTGCACCAGGAAGAAATATTGGATGCAATATATTTTATTATGTGCGGTGTTGTGTGAATACAAATTACGCATTTGCAACAACGAATAGCTCTTTCTTCGGACAAACGAACAATGGTCATGGCAAGCTTAGTTCTGCCTTTGTCAATAATAATTATTTTTTAATCTTCTTTTGTATTTGGGCCTTGCCCTCTGATTCACTTTGTGTCTTCTGCAAAGGCACCACGGTCAAAGATTCCGAAAACAAGGTGATAATTAATTTTATGTACCCAGTTATTAATATTATACTTATTTCGGTACCCTTTCAAGATGGGTTTATTCCTAAGATTTAAAATATGATTGATTCACTTTGTGTCTTTTGCAAAAACACCACGGTCAAAGATCCCGACAACTTAAATTAAAAACAAATGATAATTAATTATTATACTTATTTCGATACCCTTTTCATGATGGGTTTATTCTTAATATCTAAAATCTGCATTGAGTATTAATGGAGTTTGATTCTGACTTATGTTGATCTCAAGTTTTTATTAGAGTTAGGTATGTAGATTCGTATGTACAAATATTATAAGTAGATACGTATGTACATATATTATATGGGGCGTAAAGAAACACCCCTGAGGGTCTAACTAGATAACTAGCGATTCCTGAGCTTAATTGGAGTAAAAATAATGTTTCTTCAAAATAGGCATATTTACTTTGGGGTGTCATCATTAATTTTATGAAAAACAAATACCTTTGTATAACACCACTATTTTATTAACAATATCAACATGTTTCGAAAACTATGTTTTCTTCGTCAGGATAATAAGTCAATAATAAATAACAAAAGACAAACAAGTATAGACTAATTAGAACATAGACAAAATATTAGAAAGGAGAGGTGATTAATTACCTTAAATATATCATAAAAAAAACAATTATATAAAATACAATATAAAAATTATTTTATAATGGGTAAAAAATTACATTAACATAATAAAAAATCTTTTAAAAGGAAAACAAGAAGTCTAAATAACAAAATAAATTATTTAAAATTATTTATTTTAATTAAAATTGTTTTTGAACAAATCTGGGGTTTATAAATTAATTTGTAATGATTGTAACTTTTTTTATATTGGGAAGACTTCTAGAAATTTTAACATTAGAGTTAAGGAACATCTAAGATGTTTAAATAATAATAATTATTCAGAATTTGCAAACCACATTTTGGAAACAGGTCATTCTTTTGATATTAATAAAGGTTTAAAAATTTTACACACTAACACAACGGGTATACAATTAGATAATTTAGAAATTTTAGAAATTAGAAAAAGTGTTAATAGTAAATTAAATATTATAAATAACCAAACGTTTTTTAAAAATAGCCATCTTTTAAATTTATTTTCGTATTAATACTTTTACTTATAATAATTTATTTTGTTATTTAGACTTCTTGTTTTCCTTTTAAAAGATTTTTTATTATGTTAATGTAATTTTTTACCCATTCTAAAATAATTTTTATATTTTATTTTATATAATTGTTTTTTATGATATATTTTAGGTAATTAATCACCTCTCCTTTCTAATATTTTGTCTATGTTCTAATTAGTCTATACTTGTTTGTCTTTTGTTATTTATTATTGACTTATTATCCTGACGAAGAAAACATAGTTTTCGAAACATGTTGATATTGTTAATAAAATAGTGGTGTTATACAAAGGTATTTGTTTTTCATAAAATTAAAAATAATGTCCCTACCTAAAGGTCAATGTTTGGTCTCCGGTGGGAGGGATGGATTCATACGTCCGTCACTCCTTGATACACTGACCCCTAGATTTCTACCTACACTCATACCCTTTTCCTTCCCAGAAATTCCTCTCATTCCTTACAAAAATACCCACCGCCCAATATCCCCAAAGATGACACAGGCCATGAAGGAATTTAATTTCCTCAGGGCCTCCTGTGTGGAGCTAATGTAAAAAAATACAATTGAAAACAAAGAAATCTTTCACTTGTCTCTACTAGCAAAAATTTTAAGACAACCTAATTTAGATCGCATTAAATAACGAAAACGTATAATAATTTGATATCGGTGAAAATACCTACTAACCTACCTAAATATATTTTTTTCATTCCAAACCATAGTGAATAATCTCCAATCCTTTTACATAATTATTATTACCCTCTTGTTCCCATATTAATGCTTTTAATAAAGGGATACTTGGATTTATTTATTTATTGGCGAATTTGTCAACAGAATACATCAGTCAGTGGTTGAGTGGGCATCGCGTTTGGGTTCCACCCGGGCGTCCCGTGTTCGATTCCTCGGCTGGATAAGTCCTCCATCACAACACAAGCAACATTTTCGGCTTTTTGTGGTGGTAGTAGGAGATTTTCAAACATCTATACAATGTACAAAGTTCTTATACTAAATAAATAAATAATTTCTTTTACTTTCCAAGAACACTTACCTCTGAATCAAAATATGAATATGAAACATTTCACCGTGAAAAAGACTGTAGGATCCGTTTTTCCGCATTTCGCGATTCTTGATTATTTTCTGCAGGCGTTTCTTGACCTATCCCAAATTTATCCGCCCACTAAAATCTCTTGTGGGCCCTCACTTCCGTGGTCGTTAATTTCGGCATTTAGTTATTTTCCCTTTTGATAGTCTCAGACCTCTTATCTGGGCGTAAAAAAGCACAACAAATGAACCCCCAATTATTCACGTCGTATTGTTCCCGCCCAAAATTGAGCCGTTTCACGCTTTTATGGCCGGTCGTAAAAGCCTTATGCCTATTTTTATCATCCGAACACTCGATTGTAAATTTGATGTTAATCAGCAATGGGATTTAACATGTTGGGCAGGATGATTGTTATTGCTCTTTTGTTTTTGAATCTACCAGTCCAGTCGATGTCGTTGACAAGAGAACCACCTTTATTGCAGGAAATTTAGTTGGGGTTTCAATCAACGCCAGTAATTGTTCTTGAATGTGTTGGCAAAACTATTAGAAAGACTTTCTGTGAATGAGAAGACACTATATTAAAGAACTCACTGCAATCAAGTCGGAGATCAGCACCAGATCAGTTATCAGAGGGTTGAATGAATCAAAGCACCCTGGTACTAATTTTAAGTAGCTCATTTAAAAAAACACGCTTGATTTGAGTCCTTTTTTCGCTCTTTGGGGATTTCGGGATTCTTAGGGTTAACATAAGTTTTTAAAAATTTTGATCAAACTGTCCTCAATGCGAAGTTTAAGACCTAGAACATCTGGGAATATATATGTACTTAGATGCAACACGATAGCTGCATAACACCTAAGCCCTAAGCTATTTAACGAATTGCCTGATTTTTACTGAAAACCAACAGATCGATTGATTTTATCGATGATTTTCAGATATATTTATTCTGTTGATATTATTATAAGAATTTTTACGTTTTGTCCAATATTTTGTAATATTTTAAATACTGTAATTTTTTGTAAATATATCTACTATTTACAATCAGTACCTATTTTGTAACTTTTTTTATTTCTAAACATGTATTACTAAATAGAATAGCTTCCCAGTTAGACCCGAGACTATTTCTCTATTAACTGGGTAATTAAAATGGTTAGTGGATTTTTTTTAATGTGAATACCTCACAAGAGTCTCAGCTGCTCCCGTCTGGAGCCAGTGAAACTATGGCATCCTCAAGTGGGGTATGTTGTGAGGCTGAAGGTAAGTTGAGAGGGGAAGGGATGGGAAAAAGAAAGGTAGGAAAGTCTTGGCTATTCAGATCTGGTCACCAAATACGGCTTAAGCTGATTCAAGCAACGTTTCAATTCTGAATGGTGGTCTTACCCCAGGGCGACACTGAGAGTATCTTCCATTTTGGAACGTGCCGCAAATATACTATATATTATTTTTAATTAATTAATTGTGAAATAAAACAAATAAATCAAATAAAATTAATTTGCCCACGCCGGGTTCGATCCCGCAACCTTCGGATTGCGAGTCAAGAGCATTGCCGCCAGACCACGCCGGCCGTCAAAAATGCTATGCGACATATTATTATTCTGTATTTTTACATATTATTATTATTCTGTGCTTTTATTTTCCAATGAAAACAAAAAAAATGAATTAATAAATTAAGTACGTAATATTTCAGTAATTGAAGAAGATAATTTTAACAACTCTCAATGAAAATGTGACACAGATGGAGAACTACAAAATAAAAAGGTAACGGTCGCAACTTGAACTCGAACCCTGATACCTTGATTTATATTATTAGCTATATAGAGACTTTACTTCAATATTATATTTATTTTTATTTATTATATTTATATATTACAATTAGATTTTTTGTAAGCTTCAATAAATTCCCTAATAAATTGAATACATTTACAGAGCTAATACGGGTAGTAAGTACTATGTAAATTCACTTATATTATTACACTAGTAACAAATTTGTATCTTCGACTTCTTTGGTACGAGTTTTTAGTTGGTAAAGCCCCCAGCGCACATTTTTTTTTCAAAAACGCTATTAAAGTTGGCCAAGTAGCAAAGTATTATTATTATTGAAACAAATTGAAATGGGTGGGAAATTACGTAACTGTTGATTAAAAATTCAGTGAGCATCTCGAAGTTTATATTATTTTCTGTCAAAAGGGTGTGTTTCCAACATTCGAGAAAACTCTTCTATCAACTTCTTCGTTGCTAGGGTTGATAAGTAATTTAATTAAGAATTTTGTTTTAAAGTTGAGTCTGTTTGACGCTTTGATAAAAGTAAAAGCACTACGAGTTCTGATTGAACATCTCGTGTATTCTATCACAACAAGTTGTGCCGGTGCGTTTTCATCCAGTTTGTCACCTCGGCGCGCATTTTTGACGGGTAACCAGACTGCACCATGTTGAACCGTCAGGCGAAGGGGAAATATATGTTCTGATAAGATTTTTGTCATTTCTGATTTTTTGACAATGTAAACGGTAAGATTTAAGAAATAAAGTTAGAAATATAAATTAACAAGAAATCTGAATCCTTTGTAGTAAGTGTACCGGCCATTTAAAATTGAGTCAAAATATGGGTATATTTGACAATATACAGCAAAATAAACACATTTTACAAAACGTCAAACCAAGTCGAAGTACGTTTTTTACAACCTTGTCACGTGGTGAACATCTTTTTACACCTGTCCCCGAAACCACTTCTTTGTGTGTGTCTGTTTGTCTCGTGTGTACGCGTGAACGCGTGTGTTGTGCGTACGATACATTATTATCACTATGTACACATACGTGAGGCTGTCGACCCCGCGGAATACGTGAAATCTAAAGTACGGGCTTTTCTATAATTAGAACGTGTGAGACAGGCAAAACGAAGACACTTAGTAAGTAAGTAACTTCATTGACTCGATGTGTGTTATTTGTTATTAAAACAGTTATTCCTTCTGAAGCGGAGATGTGGATTTTCACAGCTGAGGAGCAGCATGCAATACTGGAATAACAGTGAATCATTTGACCTCAGGTGGCAGGTGAGGAAAGGTAAGGTAAAGCCCACCTGCCTTTTTAATTGTTCACCTCAGCGAGAGGATATTTCGATGAGGTGTCTCCGTTGGAATTTTCGTTTATTAGCATTTTACGAACATTTCAATAGTTTGAGGTTTGCGGTGGCTTGTATTTATATATTCGGTGACTTTATGTACAATACATCCTCACCTCGACCCACTTGATAAACCATAGGTTTCAAACAAACAACTCGTACTTATTGTGTTAAATAATTTGTAACTTTTTTGCACATACAGCGAAATGATATCAATCGATTTTTTCCATATTTCTTTAAAGATTACACTATTACGTATTTGAATAATGATTCTCGTAAATTCATATCACCAATTAGTATTTTTATATTTTGATATCGGTTTCAACATTTATTTGAGCGGTAAGCGCGCGGTATCTGTTTCTTACCATATGTTATTTAGATTTTAAGCTAAAAACCCTAAATATATTCTGATAGATGTTTTTAAAAATTAAAATGATGGCTTGTAAGCTTTTATTTATAAAATATAGGCCAGGATAGGTGCCGATTTTTCACGATTTCAAAGGCAAATTATTCCGTCCGTCCGTTTGATAAATTCTCCTAACTTAAAAAAAACGGATTGCAATCTTAAGAGCACAGGTGTCAGGTGGGAATGCTGTCCTTGTTCTACCGGTATTACAATGGAAGATGCTCCGAGGAACTAGCGTCATTGATCCCCTCGGCACCGGTACATAGTCGGGAAACACGCCAAACACGCGCTCAACATTTGTTGACATTAGTCACATGAGAACGGGTCGTTTCTACGACTCGTTCTTGAGTTCAACAGCTCGGCTGTGGAACGATTTGCCGGCCTCTGTATTTCCTCCCTCCTACAACATGGGTCTCTTCAAGACCCATGTTCACTCCTTCCTCTCCTCAAAAACACCCTCCACACAGCGTCTTCAAAGATGACATAGGCCCTGAGGGAAATTATTTTCCTCAGGGCCTCCTGTGTGGAGTTAATGTGAAAAAAAAATTCATTAATAAAAATTATTTTTTGAAAAATTCTCACTGTAGCCACGTAGATACATTGTAAATATCATAAAATATTAAGTAATAAATTAAATATTAAAAAAAGCGTTTTATTGGATTGAACTTTTTATTTATTACAATTTGGTCCCTATAAAACGATTTTTTACCACGGTTTTATTGTAATTTTACACTAGAAGAATATATAGAATGTATAATGTTCACAAGTTTTCTAATAATTTTGTGCTATTTCCGTCCATTTTCTTTTCATCAATGCTGCTGTGGAAACGAATGTAAGTACAGAGTGTAGGTAGAAATAGCACGATGTGTGCTGGTCGTTCTTCCTACTCCGAAGCTGAAGTTCGTTCCTTATAAAGCGTTTCTTCTTGACTGCTTTGTTGCATACACCGCCGTTGGTATGTGACTTAAGTCGGTCCATTTCAGGAACTATTTGTTATGGCACGTGCGCTTTTATTCATTTTCGCTTTTTGCCCCATGCGTTAAACAAATGGTAATAGATCTCAACCTGATTCTCTACAACTTATGTCAGTGGTTCTTAACCGATGCTCTTCGGAATACGTTTTACAAAGTACCGTGCTCGGCGTGCTATGTAAATATTCAAAATTAATAGAAGTTTATTTAAAACTGAACCCTGAGGAAGTGAGCATTGCTCACGAAACATGTCGGTTTCTATAAACAATAAACGTGGTTAAAACGAATAAATCTATTAATTTTGAATTAAAATGGTGCCACAAAATAAGTTTGCTGTGTTATAATAAGTGTATGTAAATATTGCTTGAAAGACCTTAAAAAACACGCCTTTTCCAAAAACACTATGGAAGGCATGAAACGTGTCGAAATTACAAAACCGTACCTAGTACCTACCTACCAATATTACGATGCCAAAAAATTGCACACGAGCGGATTTACACCAGGACGAAATTACTAATGGAGAGAATTACATGTTCAGAAAATCTATCAAAATCCAACCCAACTTTTGTTTTTTTTTTAATGTGAAATTTATTTAGCACACTTTTAACATTTTAAAATTTAAACCTTTTATAAAACAGATTTTTCGACGATGAAATTCTCTCCAAGTGTAATTCTTCCATGTGTAATTCTGTCCGTGTAATTGTGCAGTGTGATATTGGTAGGTAAAATTCACACTATGAAATTTCATCCTGACAGGAAGCTTTATTCACAGTGTTTCAAAATCCGCCAAGATAATCAATCGACGATCAGCGCCATTTTTTTTTTTTAAATTTGTGACACGCCATTATGCTTGACAGTTGTTCCCAATTTGAGCAAGAGATGAAACAAACCAAGAATCGGTGTTAACTTTGGGCTGTTCCCGAGCTTAGTACTGGTATTTTCGATTCCACACTGTTAAGATTTTCCGGCGACATGCCAAGAAACCATATCGAATTTTTTTATCAGATTGAATTGCTAGTCATTATTCAGGTTGCATATTATATATCTTAAATGTATGCTGATGCACTTATATATTTTATATGTAGTTAGTTTTGTGACCTTTGTAATGTTGATTTTTCTCATTTTTTTATTTACCCAAAGGTTTCTGTGGCTTTGAAAAGGTTAACTGTCTTAGATTGCTGAAGTGTAGAACGAACAATCATTATCATTACTTTCAAGCAATTATTTTTTGTGGTGGCTCCGAAAATCTGTTAAGTCATCAATCATTGGAACTTCGTTAAATATAGCCTCCGTGCGACTGTGCGTGCGTACTATGAAAGAACTGGAGAAAACTTTTGTTACACTGGTCATTAGGAAAACAGTAAGTTTCGATAAGCCAAGATTCAATCTTCTCGCTAAATATGCGACACTTTAGTCATACTGTTTATTGGAGAATATTTTGTTCACATTATATTGTGTCCTACTGTGGGTCACTCGGTCAACGAAGTAGATGTGCACTACTTCTGTAATGTAGAGAATTAGTCATAATATCGACATTTGAGGGAAGGACACAAAGCCCACTCTTGCTACTATTTTGCAATAAAAAGTTAAATTAAAAAATATATATATTTTTTGATTTTCCCGAAGCAAATTTCATAATAATGAAACCTGCACTTGAAAGCATAAAAGGTTAAGTTTTCTCATTTCTTTGGGACTTTTTGACTTATTCTGTTCTGCTTTTATTTTATTTTTTACGTTTTTCCGTGTTTTAATTTCAATACGAAATGAGAATATTCTTAGTTTCTAACAGTTCCAGTTCTTACCTCTCCCTATTTTCTAACCATCACCTTGCTAGAAAAGAATTTGCAATTTGGAACAATGTCAGGAAAAATAATGAAAATTCGAGTGCACTTGTTTTGTAAACAGAAGAAGATTTGAAAAACTACATTGGAAGCAAGTTGTTGGGGTTTTTCATGATTTTTTAGGGGTGTTCACAATCTCGTTTTTAAGTAAAAAGAAGGAATTTGACCATTTCGGAAGTGCAAAATATCGTTTTATACTCATTCGTTTTGTTATGGCGATAATTACCTCGAAACCATCGCGGTGGAACTGTATAACTAACTATGTGGGTGATCCTTCGCAGAGATACAGTGGTCATATCTTTTTCCTTGCGTACCTTATTCCATCATCCACATACTTTCACCCACTTCTAGCGCACAACATTTCGTTCTTAGTTTAAAATTATAAATGCATCAGAAGCTGTTATTCGTAAGAAGTTTTGGATGCAACATGAACAATTACTAATACAGTCGACTTAGAAATTATTATAAATTAAAACAAAATGCGATTAGGAATCACGAATCACGAATTGTGATTAGGTTCGCATTTGTGCCACTGGCTAATACTTCGTTTCTTTCTTATTATTTGTGGTCCGGGTCGCGTTTTGTTACACGCATGCATATGCAGCCTAAAGGTTTCAAAGCTTCCTTTTGTATTATTTGCGATTTTTAGCTATCTTAGATGGAATCTTCTTTTTCACAATTCTTTTGTGAGAAATTTTTCGCTTGTGTTGAGAGCTATTAACGCAAGCGCGATAATTATAAAGCTGTTTAACAATCTTAAGCATTAAAAAACCGATAATCATTGTTATCGAAGTAGATATCGTCGACTGAGGGTATTGTTGAACAAATCTTCACCTGCCACGATGTGTTGTCGATTGCTCTCGGGTTCGTACTGTAGGCAAGTTTCCCTGATTGACAGGTTCGTAAACTTTCTCTATCTATTTACAGAATCCTATCAAACGGCCCGTATCGGTTACAAAGGAAACTTTACGTGTTACGTTCGTTGGTTTTAGGTACATCTATGGTTACGTTGGTGAATTTGTAGTACACGGTGCACGCAGGTGTATTTTAACGCCTGCTTGCCACGGCAGGGTTCGTGTTCTTGGCATACGTCAGAAGGATTGTTTAACACATGTTTAAAAGGATAGTTTGTTTGCTTTGCAATATTTGCACCCTTTCGTGTAGAAGGCCTATTTCTTTTCTTTGAGGAATCACGTGTTAAATTTGAATTTATTTTTCATTAGGCGGTCGCGAAATCCATTGTTTCTTTAATCCAATTATAATTTTAACCAATTATATCACAAAAATCGGTCTATAAAAATTAATCACGTATTATTATTATAAGTAAATATTTTTTTATTTTAATTTTATTGTCAATTTTTTAATTACGTCCCGTTAAACTGATAGATATCAGTTCTTTTAATATGTACCTACTTTTTTAAATTGAGACATAAAATATTTTTACGTTATATATATATGTACATAAGTAAGTTACATATACTAAGTATTGGAAAGAACCTATACCACCCAGTGTTTCATGCTTGTACCGCGATTTTACGTACCGCGATGTTTTAGTGGTGATTGGATTGATTCTTCAAGAACACTTTTTATAATTTTTCCTCAAGACCCACAATTTTTTTTTAACTGTCACGCCGTTTTCCGCAGGGGTAGGCAGAGAGGTTACATACAGTTAGGCTCAATTGTTTTTTTTCAAAATTGTTTTAATAATATATTAGTTATTTTAATAAATTGAGAATTGTTTCGATAGAAAAGCATTATAACTAATAGGCGGAATGCGGAGGCAAAAACGTTGGGAATGTATGGCGAGCGATATGCTGAAATAGGCCAAAACCAAATGATATTTTATCTTTTATAGCTAAGTCTGTTGGCCCCATAAAACAAATTAGACCGATCAAATAACGATACTTTAATTGTTTTGCCTATAATAATTAGCGGCTCTGGAAGTTTCGTTTTGCCTCCACATTCCGCCTCCTAATTATAACATTTTTATTCTAGGATAATCATTTTTTAACGAAAAACCCCTGACCGTAGTATAAGCATGAAATCGCCTTGTACTGTAAGTGTATGAATCTATTCGATATCCACTATATTATCGTTGGCTTTCCTTCGGAAGTGTTCTGGTTTTCAATTAATATTTATCAATAAAACGGTACTAGTATGTTATTTCGTTATTTGCCCATCGCTCTGCTAGCTCCTAGATAGGCGCACGGCAACGTGAGAATGTCTCCGTTGGGAATCGACTGTTCCCTATCTATAGTAAACGGCCGAAAGTTACAGTAGTTTGTCTGCAATGTGGAGTGTACTAAGATTGTAAATTTTTACAGGATGCAGGATAAGGGTGAAAATATATTCTTATCACAATTATCTCTTAGCCGAGAATGTTAGACTTTCATTTTTTTCCCAGTTATGTTTAGCTATATTTATCATATTCATCATATTTATCTATATTAACTTAGAAAATCAATATACTTCCTTAGACATACTCGCCACTTTCTTAACTTGAATCAACTCAAAAAAATTTAATATGCAATATGTCGATCTTTAATCGAGTATGGTATTATAGCCTGGGGAGGAGCAAATACTGCCGCCATTGATCCGATTTTTAAAGCACAGAAATTAATTATAAATTTATATATTTTAAAACTTGCACTCACAAGCAGTTCGGATGAAATCTCTAGCTGAATCTGTGTTTTGGAAGTTAGGCAACTTTATGCCAAAAACACACTAGCATGCCTGTTGAAACACAGAATTGCTTTTGAAAATGTCCATATTGCTCGAGATACTCAAACCAAAGGGCATAATCTCTTACTCATATCCCTTTGGCTAAAATACCATTTAGCCAAAGAAATTTTTAGATACTTTGCAACAAAGCTATACATGCACTTCCACTGGCCATTAGATAGAACACAACCTATTTTAAATATAAATCAGACACTAAGGATTGGTTGTTTCAAAAAAATTGATGGATTCATCAAATATTTGAAGTTACTTTTCACGTTCTGCGTAAGTTCAATTCAAATTCTATTATTACATTATTATAGACCAGATGATTCAGAAAACTGAAATCATCACAGAACTTGAATAGAACACGCAGAACGTGAAAATTAACTTCAAATATTTGATGAATCCATCAAATTTTTTGAAACAACCCGTCCTAAGTCTTGGATCATCAGTCAAGACAGATCTAACATTAAACGTTTTATCTAAACCAATTTATAAGCATGCATTTCCAATGGTACAATACTGATTATCTTTTATTTTAAAGGAAATAATGTGATCTTATTTATATTTTGAAGAAGGAAAACTGCTTATGTTATAAACTGCGCCTGCTCTCACCACGGGAGTTCCTAGTGAGACAGGCATTGGTGTAGGTTGTTGGTCATTAGCAAAACTCATCTTAGGGGTCGTAAAATTTAGACAAGTTTATCATGTCTAGTATTTCGAGGTTAACAAAATTACTCTTATCTCGCAACTCATTACCACCTTTGAAGCTTTTGAGCTTTTGATACCCGAATCCAGGATCTCTCATCTTTCCGGGACAAGTGCCTCAACCAACTCGGTCATTGAGACCTCTTATTTATAAGTCACTATTTTGTTTTGCCCCAGTTCCGACCGTTACCTTTTTATTTTTCTTTATCTTGTCTTTTTCATATTTTCGTTTTGATTTATAAGTTTACCTTCTTCTTCGATGACCTATGTAATTTTCTAGGTTACTTATCTATTATCTATATAAATAGACAACCATACAAGCTAAATCGTTTGTATGGGTTTTATTTGGAGGTTTTTGTTAACTAAACATAATTATCAAAATTATTGTGCTGTGCTTGTTTTACTCTATGTCGCTTGCATCATTGGCAGTATGGTGTATGGCGTCTCGATTTATCTATGGGACTCTCGTTATGTTTTGACTTATCTGTTTCGGACCCCAACAATGGACATAATGAGGTCTCCACCAGTTGAGATAAGACCGCACGGCCAACATTGGCAGACAAGTGGAAGTGGAGAACTGGGATGTCGGCCATGTGGGGGATAATTTCATAGAAATGGACGGCCCACGAACTGCACATTAGAGATGTATAAACTTCGGCGATTCATTGTTATTATTTTTTATGTTGTTATGTAAGGCCCCCGACAAGTCCGTTCTTGTTTGATGGTTGAGAGACCTGTTTATGTGCTTGTAGTCAATTTATTACAACGTTAAAAATTGAATTGGACACGGCTCGGTCACGAATGTCATTATGCCACTAAACTCAAAAAAAAGAAAGTCAAAGCTTTTATCGTATTATTTGAATACCAGTTTTATACCATTTTACTAGAGTTCAAAGTTTGAAAATGTCAAAACTACTTTGATAACGTTATAACGTAATTTTTGGGGTCCTCTCAATCGAAACCTAAATAGGAATAAGGCCTAAGATGTGTCCAGTTCATAGATTATATGCCCATGAAATAGACGATTTAATTGTTTTGTGAATTTCTTCAAAATTCGCAAATTCACTTTGTGGCGTCATTATTAATTTAATATTAGTTTTGTGAATTGTTTAAAATCAAGATAATTTAATAACAAGAAGTACCTACGTATTGTTTCGTTTTTAGATTTTCACGGCCAAAAGTATTTTCGTTATTTGTTTTTGGGGTGTTATGCCGTGTTGCGCTACCTCCTTTAGCCAACGTTTCGGACAGCGTTACAGTGTCCATCATCACTATAACGCTGTCCGAAATGTTGGCTAAAAAGGAGGTAGCTCAACACGGCATAACACCCCAAAAACATATAACGAAAATATCTACGTATTGTACATTTTCACTGAGAAAGTGGTAGGTTTAAACTTGGAGCATTGAGAAAGCAACTGTCCAGTTCAAGGTGCTCTCCCCCACCTTACTACTATTCGGTGCCGAAAGTATATCGCCGGTGTAACCTCCCGTTCTGTTACATGTATCGTTTATGAGAAAGAGGAATTGGTAACAACGGATCTACCAACGGTATGCCATGAAGCATCCACTGCTCGGTGCACCGGGCGGTCGTGTGACGTTATCTGCCGCTACTGTACTAATGTCTATTTTCTTGTTTGTTTCAGGTAAGCTTTGAGCGAGATAAGGGAGCGTCCGCCATGTAAGTGATCGATCGCTGTTTACTTTGCTTTAGACCGAGGGTGCTGTAAAAGTATTACACTGTACATTTTTATGCGAATTATTGAGGTCAAAAATAAACTTTTTCTTTTGAACCCACAGTTCAAAAGTTCGGAGTTCGTAATCAAGAAGTGTTAAGTATTATTTTTAATTAAAATAGACCACCAACCAATTGTAGAATGGTCACTCGGTTATTGTTTTTTTTTGCTCAAATTCTCCTATTACACCGGCTCTTGACTTGACCAGACTTTAGTTTTAGCTTTTCCTGCCATGTTATCGTTTTTAAATACACTTCTTATGTATTTAAAAATTCTCCAATGTTCCTCTCCCCCACTTCCTTCCCCTCACCGCTCTCATCAGTTTAATAACTTACCCCAATTGGGGATGCCAAAGTCCTGCTGATTCCGGGTAGTTGGGAACAATGAAAAAGTTTTACTACGGCGGCCATTTCTGTGGAGCTAAATAGTTGCTAATATGACTTGCCAGTACAGGTAAGAGATAGGTAGATAGCAGGGTATTTAAACCATTGTATTATAAGTAGTATGTCTAATCACCGACATACTCTCAACAGGACTGCCAGGTGTTTTGTGTCGCGCCGCCCTCGACTCACCACGAATCTGCGGACTTCATTGTATTTTTATCTTCTTTATTTTATGTTTTAGCTTTCTATATATACTAAAAAGGCAGTGTAGGCAAATCGCCTACTTTTTGTTTTCTTATTTCTACCCCTGTCCTTAAGGCGACGCTTCCCGGCTCAAAAAGAAGAAGATGGAGAGATATGAAATTACGAATGTTGGACAGAACGCGCTAATATTTTCAATGATAAAATTGAAGCGAAAATTGTAAAAATGCTTAATAAAACATGACTCGTTTAAAATAGAGCAAAAATCTCATAGAAGGTATCTTAAGGGGGTATTCTAGTCTAGAAAAAAAAACTTTTTTTTTTCTTCGTATTTCCAAAGTTTAAATGTTCAAAAATATCTCCTTAAAAGGATTTTTCGAAATTCAAATTATTTTAAAAGTTGTAGCCATTTAAATGTCGCGGTTTAGACGGAATCAAAGCAAAATCTAAATAAAACAAAATTTTAAACCCATTTTTCTCCAAACCACTTTTTTCGAGGTGGTTGACACGATATCTCAAGTTCTACTAAACCAATTTACTTGAAAATTGGTGTGAGCCTTCTCAATACATTTCTCTATGGCGGGAACTAGAACTATAACAAAATTTCAATTTTTACTATTTTTTTAAAATTTGGAAAGTCAAAAAAACTGGTACAAAAACGTCTTTTTTATTTCAGACAGCCGCCATTTTGCGAAAAATTTTTTTTTACTTTTCCTTAGTTCGGGCCATAGCCGTATTTGTTTGGATTAAGAATTATTGTTTTTTTTTTTTTTTTGATTTCTGGGAGGGTTGCAATCGTGTCAACCAGGGCGCGCCATTTTTTTGAGACCCCCCACTTCAACACCCTGTAACTTTCTGAATTTTTAATATTTTAGTTCGACTCTTTTTTTTATGGATTTTTTAATGTTTAATAAATATTTCATAAAATAGAAATTGGTAAAAATATTATTGTTTTTCTTTATTGCACCTGAAAAAACATCTACAATTCATGCCTCTAGACTAGAATACCCCCTTAAGTATCATTTAAAGAAACATTGTGATTTTTTTCACAAAAATAACTTGTAAAATAATAGCAATATACTTGTTTTAAATAATTTTCGGAGCATACTTTGCGATTTTTTTTCTATCGAGGGAATTTCATATAATTTGCGTTTCGGCGTGGAACGTATCTAGATATTATCTTCAAAAATAACATATTTTTTTAAGAGCTTAAAAACTTCAAATGTTTAAGTGAGATATGTAAGAATTCGGTAGAAATTCGGATAGCGGCGACTTAAGGTTAATAGGTAAGGTATGTTTTTCTTTCTCTTTTTTACTAACATCTGTACATAGATAGCACTTGCATACTGCTTACTTACAACGTATGCAGGGACACTGGAGGTCTAGATTCGTTCAAAATTAAATGTAGATTCGATCATTCAAAAAAATTAGTCTTTTCGAGAGCCTTGAAGGAGTACCATCTATTACTTATACCAGGGCGGGTAAGTGGTGGATAACCTCCAATGAAGTCTTGCTCTCTCTTAAGCCAAGCTTTCGGTTAGACAATACATTACGATCATCTGTATTAATAAATGTAATCTTTGAACTACGCGCATTATTTCTATCAAGAATACTATAATACAAGTTTAAGAATGGCGCAGCCTGTAGGAGGAATATTGTTTAATGGTTTATTAAAATGAGATAGACTAGAGACAGTATTTTAAAATTGAAAATAATACTTTCAACTTTTTGATATTTTTCTAGGAAGCAATCCCTTTTATGATGGTTTGATTGGAAACCAAACAGAGGAGCCGGTCTCTTATCAAAACATTAAATCGGAATGACCAAAGGCGGTGGCCAACATTGAAAAAGGGAGATCCACATGGTATATTATACGAATGCAACACAAACAGTGCCCTCCCTCTTTTTTGCTCCCACTCTGCTTTTTGTCCGAGTTTTTTTTCGGTGCGCCTTTTTAGTGCTGGCCGTTCCGCCCTTCCCAAAAGGACGGCGCCCATTTCCTTCCTGTTGCCCGCCCTCCCTCACCGCCTCCGCCCTCGTCTGCTCTGGTATCCCGCCCACCCTCGGGCGATGGAAATCCTTCCGCTCAGTGACCATTTTCCACTTGCTTTTATGGAGGACGAATATTCAGCTTTTGATGTTGCCGTTTTTTAGTTCTGCGCTTAAAGAGAAAACTCAGTGTAATAAGTAGTGAGGTTTATCGTCCGAAGTTCTTTTTTCAACTTTTCTTTTGGTTCACATTCGACTTATTAGGTTTCTCCTAATTGCGATGTTCATACGGATTTCAGTTTTTATATATATTCTTACATTCCTTTATTCTTATATTTCTATATTCTTATGTTCTTACATTTTAGTGTTCTTACGTTCTCGCGATCTTACATTCTTAGTGGGGTTTTTACGTCCGAAGTTTTTTTTTCAACTTTTCTTTTGTTCACATTTGACTTTTTGGGTTCCTCCAAAAGTTTTCATCAAAAATCGTTTTTTTTTTTTATAAGCCGCCATTTGGTTAAAAATTTATATTTTGCTTATTCTTTTCGTTTAAATACTAGATTATGTT
The DNA here is from genome assembly GCA_936435175.1 of Glyphotaelius pellucidus. Lineage (NCBI taxonomy): Eukaryota > Metazoa > Arthropoda > Insecta > Trichoptera > Limnephilidae > Glyphotaelius > Glyphotaelius pellucidus. The sequence continues at coordinate 14,303,069 of OW386550.1, forward strand.
TAATATGAAAGATCTCTTTCTAATTTTTTTTTATTTTAGAAAATTCAATCTAGAGATAACAGATAGAGTGCTAACCGTAAAACTTCTTTTTGTAGACGACCTACTGGAGATCGGCTACAGCAGCTTTAAAAATCATCATTTGAAACAAAAAAATATAAGATAAAGTCAAGAGTCACAAAAATATGTATATAAATTTTGACGGTAATTAATTAAAATGTCTTTTCAGGAAAAAATGGTTTTTTTCGGCGTCCTGACTGCTTATAACCCCAATGTAAAGGGCCATTATACAAGCGGCAAATACATTACGTAAACATTATTACATTCTTCATTACACACATACAGAGATCTCACTGAAATTAAAGGTTTATTAAAAGTAATGTTCGAGAAAATGTGATTTTAATAGCTCCAATAATTGAATGACACAAAGGTCTGGAATCATTAAACGTTAATTTCGCCGCGGAAATTTGTCTTTTTGACCTTCGTCTTTTTGACCGTCCGTCTTATGAAACCAATAAAAAAAACATGATTATGCCGAACTCAACTTTGCAATTAGTTCAATTACCCGTTATTACAATTGTTTATAACCAGTCCGTTTACTTTATTAGTAGTCAATCAAATGTTTAAACATCTAATTATAAAATTATGACGTGATAATCGTCTTGCAATGTTAACTTCTGAAATACAGATGTTATCAAATCTCAAAAAGGCTGGATGTGAACTACTAACTAAATAACTCCTATAGATCATTTAGTAAGTTGGAATCCGCCATAACTAAAGAACAGTGAAGTTTCCAGTTTAGCTATAAAATCCGAACTACCCATGATCTTTCGGTGCCGTCTGGTGTCCCCCAAGGCCCGACGCTTGGCCCAACTTTTGAGCTTTGAAAGTTTTTTCTCTTTGCTTGTCGTTCGTGTCTCATGGCTCTCTGGCGCTCATTGTGTAAGCCGGGTAGTTTATTCTGGTATTTGTCGTAAAAACTTGTACTCTCGGATTCATCAAACTTTCCTGGCCTTTGCTTTTATTGATTTTGTTCAATTTTAATCAAGCATAAGAAAGAATAATAACATTTTTGGAAACTTTTTTTTTGAATTTCGTTTTGTAAATTAATAGATGTTTGTGAAACACATATATTTCACATTGTATAACACTGTCATTTTCATAATGATGGTGAGCCCTGTCGGACAAATAATTTGTCAAAGCTTTTATTTTAATCGAAATGAATGACAATAGTCTATAATTGGCCATTCCTTTCAAAACTCTAAAAAAATACTGGCGCTTTGTGTAATGGGTACAATAGAACCGGAAAGAAGATTTATATTCTATTTATTATGCTCGAAACAAAAGGCTGTTTTAACGTAAAACATGGATATAGATAACAATTACAAACAAAAAATCCACAAAAGTTAATTAAAGTTCCGGTAATCTGTTTTACACGCTAAGACTCGTAAAATTCTTACGAGCGACTCGAGCGTGATTAAATACAGTCTAGGTACAACGCCAAGACCCACCATCGCCAATATTCTAGCGCACAAAATGAGATTCCTGGTTAAGTAAATTTATTGAAATACCGTAAAATAGCACGAGGTGGGGGAAGGTAGTTAAATTTATTCATCTCACGAGAATATCCAAAGTCTTCAATTACCTTGATCTTCCGTTTAAGTTAATTTAAATAAAATATGAATATTCTGGAATTAATGACGGGTGTTAGATCATAGTTGTTCTTTCTTCACTTGGCGTGATTTGATGGAATGTAAATGACGAACCCTCATCCCTCGCATTTGTCAGTCTTTATTCCTCGTATTAGTGTTGGGGGTAGATTGCAACCCTTATCGTTCCTTCATTATATCGGCGCATACATGCATGAGCCAAAATATCAGCAGCTATTGTGTTCAGTCGGGCGCGTGAAAGCGTTTTCAAAAATCGTAAAATGCAAATTCGTGCCTTTCGGGGCGGCAGCTATCGCTCTCCTCTCCCGGCCCATTGTGAGCGGTTGACATTTATTACTGAATTTATGGTAGATTCTCCTCCTTCCTACCTACCCTGCTGCCTGCCATATACTACACCAGTTCTGCAACAACTACTAACTGTCTAGGCGCTAATAACATTCTGCAGCAAACATCCTGCGTGCTCTGTTCTCCTGTTCCCCTATATTATTGCCTCATAGACTTCACCTCCCCTGTCACTGATCCCAATTTCATATCCACCTCTTTCCAATTTATTTCACAGACTTATTTACAAATTGAATTGGATCGTATAATCAATTTTAATTGGTCTTTCAGCTTGTGTCTTCAAAGTAAGCTAACTTTATTTGAAAGCAAAATTAAAATATCTTTAATAACAAACTGTGATAATTTTCTTTGATCAGTTAGGTGTACGGTGTACAACGCGAGAGGAAAATTTTATTTCGTTTTTGAAATGAGATAACTTTCTTGTTTACACTCGTACCTACATCGGGGTTTGGGAGGCTTCCGGAATTTATTTTTAATTTTAGATCAAATAGAATGATTGATTTTATGAAAGATAAATATTTTCAGTCTGTTCGACAAAGAATTGGAATTATTCGCTGATCATTTTTTTTCATCATTTTTCATTATAGAGATAAAAGAAATTTCATTGCACCACCATTGTTATGGGTAATTGGTATTTTATTGATTAATCTGTGTGTGTGTAACTATCGTATTTCCCCCATCTTCCTTTTTCCGATCTCCTTTCCTTTCCCACCACGTTCAGCCTCAAGTGGGGATGCCCAAATCCCACTAGCTCCAGACGGTTGAAAAATATATTTATAGGTATATCGATATATTTAAACTCGAATCCATAAAACAAACGAAGCATTAAAATGGTTAAATTTCACGGTAAGGCTTAGTTGTTTCGCAAAAATTCACATGTGACAAAGTCATCAATTGGCCATTCAGCGCTAATGTTTTTTGACAGTTGAAATATTCCGTTCCCTTTTGAACAAATTGTGATCATCAGAAGAACAATTGTCACGTTGTTAAGCTAATCAGTTTATTACAGTTTGATTGAAAGCTGAAAATCACATAGAATCGGCGATTAACCAGAACTTTTTGGAGGAAAAAATTTTGGCCTTTTGATGATAATGTTACATTTGTATTTTCGCGAAACAACTGGGTCTAAATCATTTGCAGAAATATCTGTATCTATGTTGTATTATTAATGAAGCGAACAGAATTAGACATCATAAATTCGTACAATACGTTACGATATGATTGTGCCACCCCAGCCAGGAGCAATATTGACCGGCACACCAGAGGGCACTGATTTGTTAGGACTTGTAACTTGCTCTGAGGATGAGAAGGAGGATGGAGATTAATCATCAATATTGATTGGACAGGTTCGGCAGGAATGGATTGTTTTTTTTTGTCTTCCTTTTTCTTCCCTCTTCTCGGCTCTTCTTGGCTCTTCTTCTCTTCTTGTCTCTTCACGTTTCTTCTAGTCTCTTCTTGCCTCTTGTCTTCGCTTGGCTTTTCTTGTCTATTTGTGCCTCTTTTTGGCTCTTCTTGCCTTTTCTTGTGTCTTCTTGTGTCTTTTTGTTTCTTTTTGTCTCTCTTATCTCTTCTTGGCCTTTCTTGTCTTTTCTGGATATACATTTGTACATAGACAAATTATAGTAAAATACGAAGTGTGGATTTTTACAGATAAGTTATATTTTAATTGTCTTGCCTCGTTCCTGAATAATCGCGTCAAATAACTCTAAACATATAAATACTTATTTATACGAGTAGACCTATTACTTTTAAGATTGCTAAAATTTATTCTATATATACATTATTTGAGTTAGGGTCTCCAAAGTAAAGTCATCGTTTAGTAGCGATATATATTTCTCTTCGGTGTAAATGTAAATGGTAGTAAATTTTAAGAAGCCTTTAATTTATGTCTTACACTTTCGCGCGTCGTGAAAGCAACAATGGCTTCTGCAATCGGAACGTTACTGTTATTTTTATTGTCTCTCTGCTTTTTGTTTCGACATCAAATTGCCAAACGGAATGATGTATTGAATGGGTAAATTGTTTATTTTATTGGCAGACACGTACAGCGAGTATTTAATTATCTTGTATCGTTTACATTTTTTGCAATGATGAGTCATCATTACGCATTTCTTCGCGATTCGAGATAAATTGACGATTTATTACAACATGTAATTCAAAATTAGTTTCATATAAATTATTTCTTGCTCCAAGAACAAGGTTCTGTGTATATTTATGGTGGTGGTATTTTTTGTATTTCCTACGTCCTTTTTTGGTTTTATTTATTAATAAACGCCCTTTCTCGGGGCTTTTACATATGAATAGTAAGAAATATACAGTATTTATTGTACGTAAGTGAACTGCCTCAGTAACAATATTTTATATTTGTTTAAAGATATATTGAAGATGTCCACCGACTTAGTATAATTGCTTTCCTCCATTAGTATTCTGGGCGAAGAGGAATACATATAGTAGTTAGACCCAGAATTTCTGCACTGAAATAAATCCTAACTTCTAGTATAACGTAGTGGAATCCGGAAGCTTATCAATTCAAGCAATACCGGACTATTAACTAAATCATTTAGAATTTTATATAGAAACACCAAGTCAGTGAAAATTCTTCTGTCTGACAATTTGAGCTCGTATTCATATCGTTTAAAATAGTGTTTGTAGTTCAACATAATTGTTGGAATTCCCATTTTAAAATTTAGGAAACGTAAGAATTTGTTTTGTATTATTTCAACAGCTTGTACCTGTATATTATAATGTGGGTTCCAGATGGGAGAATTGTATTCTAGTTGACTTCTAACCTATGAGAATATCGTGAATATTTATGTGAATTTCGTACAAAAGTTCAAACTGGCTGCAGCTGGTGAGACTATGATTTCTCCCATTGAGGTATATTGAGAGGCTGCAGGTAACCGGGAAGGAGCTTGAGTTCTTGTCACCAAGCACGGCTAAAACCATTTAATACTTATTCCGAATGGTGGTCTCTCACCAGATCGTTTATTATTATTTTTTATGTGAGACATCATGAGAGCGCCCCTGTCTATACGGTGTACAGGTAGGGGAGCTATGTCGCCACCCGGTTGGGCAGCGTTGTCAGGCTGGTTAAGGGAGGGGCTCCAGGAAGGGATTTATTAATGCGGGTCTCGAAGAGGAAGACAGATGCTGGTAGCTGGTTCATCAAACGAGCCGACTTACACGAAAAAGAGTCGAAGAAACGACCCGTTTTCACGAAGCCAACATCAATTATGAACGGGTGTTCCACTCTAGTTTCCGTCTAGCTTCACGCACGTGCCCTGGTGCACTGGAGATCAATGCTGCTAGCTTCTTAGAGCAAGCTCCATTAAAATACCCGTCGAACAGACTCAGAATATCAACATTGTGTCTGTGCATTACAGATGGCAATCGGTCTGATGACATCGGATTGTTAATCAGACAGACCGTTCTCCTTTGCACAGAATCAAGTAGGTTTTTCAAGGATTGTGGTGTTTCAACCAAGAGGTGGCTCCAAAATTCAAGTCCTAGGTGTACTTGAGATTTGTATAGGGTTAGCAACTGGTTAGTATTGTTTCTGAAAGCTCTTTACAAGACGGCCAGTACACTAACGAGTACCCAGCATGCGAAACAAACAAAGTGTTTTTGAAGTGAAAACTTCTTTAGCACCGTTGTGATTAGAAACTTCATGAAGAGTTTGCTTTTGATGAAGAGAGATGCTTTCATGGAAGAGTAGTATTGGAATATTTGAACATGTACTTAAAAATATAAATATGTAAAATAAAAAAATAAAAAAGTTTATTCGAAAATCGATCAAACAAATTTGGTACCTAACATTGCAAAATATTTATAATTCTTTATTAAAATATCTATAATTCTTGATTCGATTCAAAGTATTAGGTGAGTACTTCAAATAAATTGATTAAAGAGTTTCGATAAATGAATTTTGATTGAACATTAATTTTTTGCAAAATGTCATTCTCAAATTGTGACATTTTCGACAGATTCGCAAGAGTTTTTGTAATTATTAAAAAAACTTTGCAGATGTATTGTCATGTGGTTGTAATAATCCAGAAACCTTCGCGGTGGTGGAAAGAAGGTATTTTTAAAGGGTGACCGGCCAACTCGGAATGAAACCAACTCAGAACCATCTCAGATAAGCCATTTAGAGTGATAAAAAAATATAAATAAAAAATTGGTCAAATAGGTTAAGTTAGGTTAGGGTTATCGGCTAATTTAAAATTATTTTTTTTATCACTCAAAATGACTTATCTGAGATGGTTCTGAGTTGGTTCCATTCCGAGTTGGCATGGAACCTTTGAAAGTTCCAAACATTTCCTATGCATATAGCAATACATAGACAACTCATATTAATATTTATAAGCATATTTTGATTTTTACATACAGATATTTGTGCACTTTTCTTACGACGAACATTTTACATCATACTAACAATGTCTCTCACGTATTCGTTTTGAGGTTTATGCAGAAACTCTTATTATTACTCAATTATTCATTGCGTAATCGCACATTTTTCATTGTTTAATTAAACATCTTTGTTTAATTCCGCAATTCATTTCGACGTATTTCTGGTTTCCCAAAGTCGGTTAGCTGGTTTTATGTGCAATGTCTCTCTAGTCTCCAGTGTAAACTAGGAACGTTTCATTTGTTTGCACCGGTGCCAAAACTGTACGCGATGAGAATTTCATTTCAAACCTGTCCTGGGCGCAATTAATCTCTATTTCACGACTTAATTTATGCAACTCTAATAGTTGATCAAGATGCTAGTGTTTTAATTAATTTCCATGCAGTATGACTTGTTACATCACAGTGTATTTTTGTTATCAGAAGCATTTTTATTATGCAGAATTGTTATCTTTCAATTAGGTAACGAAGAAAGTTTGGATATTTGTAAATGGCCTTGAGTTTTTGTTATTTATTTTTGATAAATAACAAAAATACTTTTGGCCGTGAAAACCTAAAATCATAACCGGCCTTGAGTTTTTTTTTATTGCAACAAAGGTGATTCCCTGTTATCAGATAAGTTTACAAGTAGAGCATTATATGAGTTACCTCATATAAAGAGGAATTTTTACTTTAATTTTATCTTATCTTTTCCTGTTTAAATTATATTCAATGAAACATTAATGTATTGAGCATCTTTTTTCAATTACTTAATATAAAGGACACGTATTTATTTTGCATTTATTTGTGCATGACAACTAAATTAAAAACGTTCTCAGTTTCGTCATGTTGAGACACCAGTATTTAGAATGAAAACTTTGCTAGAATTGGCTTCAGCTAAGTATGTTTGGTTACCAGATCTGAATAGCCAGATACTTTCTAATCCTTTTCTTCCCATCTTCCTATTCTCCCTTTACTCTTTCCTTTACTTCTCATAATTGACATTGCCATAGCCTTATTGAATTCGGGCAGTTGGCAACTCTTGTCGGGTATCACAAAAAGTTAATATTCTTACTACAGCTATTGTAATCGTACAGTAAATAGTGCATTGTTATTTTGTTATGGAGTGTGAGGTAGGCTTGCGAATGAATTCAAACAAACGTATATTCAAGTTATTATCACGGAAGGGCCTGTCCTCAACATAGTATGTCAAAATATTGTTTCAAAATTTACTCAACTTTCAAGTAGCATTTCTGTCTTTCCCCTTTTCAGTTCCAGCAGAATCAATTAAAGATTGCCTGTATTTGTGTAACGATTAGCCATCAGAGCTTGTCAAAACATCATTCTTTCGCTACCAACGTACACGTAGTACCTAGTAGTAGTGAGCATTATTCAGATTGTTTGGTTAGCTTGCGAATGAATTTCTACAAACGATTTTTATTCTGTTATGTTTCGTGGTCGGACCACTGGAAGGGCTTATCCTCGACTGTGTACTGTGTATGTTTCAAAGTTTACTCAACTCAAGTGGCATTTCTGTCTTTACTTTTTCAATTCCGGCAGAATCATTTAAAGATTGTCTCCATTCGTGTATCGATTAGCCATCAGTGCCCATCACAGCATCCTTCTTTCGCTATCTGGCTCCCCGTTAAAGCGTTCGACGTTCATTTGACAGGAGCCGACGAAGGCAGCCATTGTGAGCGGCGCGCGGTCACACGAGGCCGGGTATTGTTGTCGCACAGGGATGCTTCTTTGTTCCGCTAGTATTTAGCTAAGCGTCCTATAGTCCCATTCATGCAGAGGTCGCAGATGTCATGTCTGTGATGGGTTACGGTTTCCATTACCATATCAATACTTTATTATTACAGTTACGCAATTTTTTCAACGATTCTTTCCTACACTGTTACTTTTTTTATTGCCGACCGGTTTGCTTATCGTTTTATATCTACTACCTGGATTTCGATGAGTTATTTCCGTGAAGCTGTGTTTACTTCTGTTATTTTCATACCTCCATGATTATTGTGTAATTCTATAGATACCTACCTACTTATGTATTCTCCGACATCGTTTTGTTATCCTAACCTTGCGTAACAAACTAGATAATCTAGGTTTTCAAAAGTATTTTTAAAATACCATTCAATATCGAAAGTGCAATAAAAGACAGAATGAATCGAAATGATTTAAACCTTTTCGTTCATTTTTGCGTGGTAAAAGACATATGAAGTAACGCAATCCATTACTTTGGGTACCTACTGATAGTATTTATGCGCAAGATTATATATTCAGATTATTTCACGATGTACGAAGCTTTATCATTGACATACCGTATTAATCTTATCGGGGTTAATATATTTTCATTTAAATACGAAATCTGATGCACGCAATGGAGTCAGCATTTCCACGGTATCAAGTGGATTTAATAGATTATTATTTTGCAAAAACACGCCACTGAGAGATGTCTATCGCTTCTTTTTTATGTGATTCCTAGCTAAATCTCCCTGGCTTTGCAGTGTTAAGCCAGGGAAACTTTACCACCCGAGTGGGCGGCATTGTGAGGCGGGTTAATGAAGGGAGAGGATTAGTTAATGAGGTCTGGATTAAATGAAGGAGGAAAGATTAATGCCTGCAACTCTTTCTTTTTTCTACATGCACTTTTTTTAAAGAACGAATCGCATAAAATGTTCGTTCTTACGCTGCTGAAACCAAGCGAATGAGTATTCCGCTGTTTTTGCTAGTACTCTTCATCCATGTACGCATTGAATTATCTTTATAAATTTCTATATTCCCATTTATCCTCTCGCAACTGGCTCTGTTTCTATCACTAAGCGTATTTTATGCTTTTTATGCATGCAATTTACATAAATCGTATATCCAACTCGATAGCTAGGGTTTTACACTTAAATTTATTATTCCCATTCAATCTTACCATCTTACCTTATATTATAATGTACTCAGCTACTTACTAGAGATGCTCATTAATTCGATCCTTTGGCATTGAGAGCATTGTATTTTATGATGCTGTAAGAACGTAGGTAATATATTTTTGTAACGTGTTTATCTTTCCACGCACGACTTAATTCTCTGCTGGAAAGAGCACTCCAATCATAATATATGTTTGTAAATAAGGTTAGTTTTATGGTTTCCACAAATGCTAATCACGGTCCTTTGATGTTCCTGTGGTGTGCCGACAGTTTATCACCTTGTGTGAAGTTGTGTGTACACAACTACACAGTCCTGGGTACAATGGGGACATTTATTCTCTGTGACGTAAAATGCTATTGCCATTGGTCCACAATCGATTTATACGCAATCAGGGAAGCGGTCGGGCCGTTTCACTGGCTACGTTTTATCTCCGTCAGCGTCATTGCGCCGCTTCCTCGGTATAATTAACAATACCAATATAACTCACGTCTTTTAATTGATTTATCAGGAACTATTTTTTTCTCACTCGTCACCGCTTCAATTCGTATTATTTAGTATCTATTTTCCAACAAAACACATTTAAGATTTGTAAGCTTTCCAGATAACTCCGGTTGGCGAAGTGATCCTTGCGGTACACCGTACATCAATAAAGTTCACAATGCAGACAATATTATTCGGAATCAATCAATATTCATATCCCATCTTTTGCATGTATTTATTCGATCTATTTTTACAATAGGTAATCTTCATATCAATACTGATTCTTCGAATTAATTCGAATCTGATTCGCGTTTTTGTTTCTTACTACAGTAGGGTCGATATCGGCTTGCATTTCTCGCGTGCTTGTTGGGCTCTTTTGACTAGCGTATTTATCAAATCACAATGTACATATTATTACCATATTTTATTCTTCCTGTAGAAATGTTATTGCAGTGTGCTGTGCTTTGCACAATAATTGAGAATATTTTACGGATTCAATCGATTTTTAAATCTCATCTTCTGCATAGTATTTGCTCCGATGCTCTCTGTGTATTCCGTTGTGTGCCTTTGAACAATATTTATTTTGCCTTTAAAAGTGCACTCATGGATTATCTCATGCCCCTCCCCCCTTCCTCCTAAGGTGCTCGCTGCATCACTGCCATCACCGGCTCATAAAACTTGTTTACGGCCGATAGACCTTTGCTTGGGTAATCTTTGTTAGTTTGTGGTATTTTTTTAACAGCATTTCTGATATCCACACACTCTACACCACTTCGTTATGCACGTTATTGTTGACGTCACTTATTCTCTTCTCCTACTTTCTTTTATCTTACTTTTTTCATTTCATCTTAATTATTAATCTTTTAGGGAGGTACCTACCTAACTCTCTTATTTGCATTATGTATTATGTTGACAGTCTCCGTGGTCGAGGGCCAAGGCTCTTGACTAGCGATCCGGAGGTCGCGGGTTTAAATCCCGACGTGCGCAGATAAATGTTATTTTATTGACTCTGTTCTCTAATTTGTTCATTTAAAATAATATAAGGTATATTTGCGGCGCGTTCCAGAGTGGAAGATACACTCAGTATTTCCCTGGCGTAAGACCATCATGCAGTATTGAAATTTCGCTTGAAATGGCTTCAGCCGTGTTTGGTGACTAGATCTGAATAGCCAGGTACTTCCCCGCCTTCCTCTTCCCTATCTCCTTCCCCTCCCCGTTTACCTTCAGCCTCACAACATACCCCATAATATCATTGGCTTCAGACAGAAGCAGCTGGAACTTTTGTGAGATATTAAAATAATTTAAAAAAAAATCTTTTAACTATTTTGATGATTTATTTTATCTTTTATGTACCGATCTTCTTTGTATTACTCAGTCCCAGTATAACAAACAAATAAATAATGTTAGTATGGAAGAGGTTTGATTTTTAGCTAAAATTATTTATTTTATAAATCGCAAAAAAAAAATTTTTGTACACTACAGTTAAGCCTCGATTATATTGAACGAGTTTATAAGATACTATCCGGCGAATTCACCATCTGCTAGTAAACTCGCTCATTGTTATCATATTAACAAGCTAACTAGCAGATTTTACACTGAACAAGTTTACTTGCAGATAGTGAATTCGCCTGCTAATAGCTTCTAAACTCGCCCAATGTAATTAAGCCTCGATTAAATTGAGCGAGTTTGCAAGCTGCTATCCGGCGAAACTCGCTCAATGTAATCAAGGCTTTAAGCCAAGTAAGTTCATTTATTTTTATTTTCAAATTAAATATTGTTCTGCGTTTTCTTCTGAACGTAAACGTTGTAAATAGGTTAATTTTCTTCGCTGAATCAAACTGTCTCGTTTTTTAGCATCAAATTTTAAATGGTTATTTTCAACGACTTTCTTATTTTGTTTCGTCGCACGTTATCTTGCATTTCTTCGCTATATGTCAAGTTATTTTCTCCCTTTCAGCGAAAGCTATATATCTTATTTTTTATTCGGCATTCGACATAAGTCATTGGTGATGGATTGGCGTGTCATTTTGTGTTTGGCATTTGAAGATGTTGAGTATCGTATTTTCTTGGATTTATCTTTTACATTTTGCATGGTATTAAAAAAACAAGTCGCATTATGATGAGAGACTGCGGATTCATAAATATAATATGTACTATTTTCTCTTAACGTGTTCAGATAAAAAGCATTCTTTGGAAAAAAGCTGTCCCGGTGGAATTATGGCATTCCCAATTGAAATATGTTTTGAGGCTGAAGAGAGGGAGAAAGAGTAAAGTGGGAAGTACCCAACTATTCAGATATGGTCAGTATACACGGATAAACCCATTTCAACGTTTCGATTAGGAATGGCGATCTTTCACACAAGGGCGGTACTGAGATTATCTTTAACTCTGGCATCCGCCAGAAATAAAGGTATCTACTACATATTTCGCTATGTTTGTTGATTTAGCAAGGGTGCTCAGGTTTTTCAAGGTCTTGGTGGCGAGTGCGTTTGCCCACCTACTGGGTGGCAGGCCAGATCGGGAGAGGCTGGTTAAAGGAGACCTAACCTAGACCTTTACAACCGGACTCTCTCGGCCTGTCGGCTTGCGCCGCGGTGGGAGGGATGAACTTATACGTCCGTCACTCCTGGACACTTTGACCCGCAGATACCTACCTATTCCTTATATCCTTTTCCTTTCCAGAACTTCTTTTCATTATTTTACCTTAAAAGATCCTCCACAAAGCATCCCCAAAGATGACTTAAGCCCCGAGGGATTTTTTTCCTCAGGGCCCCTGTGGGGAGCAAAAGTAAAAAAAAAGTTGGTTGTCTGTAAAGTCGATTTACGGACGATAATTTTAAGTGATAACGTCATTTAATAACGATGGAGTGGAAGATAGATAGATGCGTCACAAGCAGAACGCTTAGGCCAAAAGGTTGTTCCGCGCTCTCGCTGCACGCTCGGCTCAGGCGAAACGTGACAACGTGAGAATGAGTCTTGCTTCTTCGTGAGTGCAGCCGGCATTCATCGATTTATAAGACGTTATCACGTCAAAAAAATTATGAATTAAATATGAAATAAAACATAATTAAGTTATATTTATTTACGCACGCAGCACCCTGCACCCCTGCCCTCTCGATTCATTGTCTAGAATCAACTTAGTTAACCGCTCAGCCGCGAACTTACGACAAATGTTTTCTCTGTTTGAATCACATTTTTACGTTGATATAAACCCCCTTTGTTATTTTGTACAAATTCACATTCTTTGCATTGGATTTTGGAGGTTTTGTCATATGTAATGGGCCTTATTTACCAGATTCCTTTGAACTTTGCATAAGGGTCGTGTTTTTACAAGCAACGCTGAGATACAATGTATGCCTATTTTGTCACTGATCAGCGGGCAGGGTTACTACGAAAATAACCGTGACATCTGTTGAGAGCAATCCACTTGAAAACCCCTGGTCCCCCTCTCGCCCAAACGTAAACCCGGTTGCTCGTTACGTTATCATCATTATCAGAGGGATGGGAGAGGACCTACCGTGTTGTATTATGTAAACTCATTTGGTCGTTAAACTCAAACTAAACATATCACCAAATTGTATTCATGGCGACAAAAGCAATTGTGCGATCTCGTTTTGTGTAAAATTCATCATGTGATATGTTTGTTTTTGCTTTGCTTTCGATTCATTGATGTGTATTTATAGATTGTTGACTAACGATTTTATTTCGAAGTTCACAAAATTTCTATTGTTTATTATTACTTTTCTACGTAGTTATTACATTCCAATATGTTAAAAAAATGTGTGAAAAAATTCAACCAATAACTTTTTATGTTGTTTATTGACATACATTTGTTGATCCAACCATGATATAAAGCACTTGAAGAGATTAACCGATAGAAATAATTGCGGGTATGTCTGTGTGACCGAAATAAGGTCAATTTTAGTGTGAAATTGATCAAATATCGAAATTCTTACTTGGACAGATAATTTCATTAGCCTATTTGGAGTCTTGGAGTAGAAATGTATTGTGTAAATTGTCGGCATCGTCTTTCAAATCAGATACTCTTCTATCAGCTTTTCTTTTCAGTGACAAATAAAGTTAATCGTTTAACTTTTGTTTCACTCGTTGTTTGCCATGGCTGCATCTACAACCTCATTTTTTATTGTTTATTTTCAAGTACAGTAAGTCTCGTGTTGATTTTAAAGTAAACTTTTGTAGGTTAGGGTTAGGTAAAAATAGTTAAATAGTTTTAAAACGAAAAAGCAAAGGCTAACCGAGGTTGTTTCAGGGATGCCATGTGTACCTACCTATTCAATTTGGGAGGCGGGTATGGGTACCGCCGCTCCGGGAACCATTTATTGGATTACCAACACCTCTGCCTTAGTTGAGGCTTGTCCGGGTCTTGGCGGCAGATGCGTCTGCTCACGAACTGCACGGCAGGTCAGATCGGGAGAGAATCATTGAGGGACAATCCCTTTGACTTCTCCAGCCATACTCTCTCGGAACATCGCCTCGCAACGCAGTGGAAGGGATGGATTCATACGCCCGTCACTCCTAGACAAACTGCCCCCCAGATTCCTACCCACCCCTAATATCCTTTTTTTTTTCAGAATCTCCTCTCCTTCCTTTTCTGAAAAGACCTTCCAGTTAGCATCCCTAAAGATGACATAGGCCCTGAGGGGAATTATTTGCCTAAGGGCCCCCTGTGTGGAGCTAATGTAAAAAAAATTCTAATACTCTTTGTGCGTTTCATATAATATTGAAGTAACTTATGCAGTTATGCGTGATTAACTTATGCAGTTATGCGTTGCCTGGTATCTGAAATATAAAAATGAAGACATAGGTCGTTTACTTACACGTTGTAATATGCTGGGTATTTATTATTGAGGCCACGTGGTCTAGGGGTAAATCTGTTGACTCACAATTCGAAGGTCGTGGGATCGAATCCCGGCGTGCGTAAATAATTTTTTTTAATTAATTTGTTATGTTTCACAATTAATTCATTTAAAAATAATACAAAGTGTGTGGAAAATACTCTCAGTATCGTCTTGGTGTAAGATCACCATTCAGAATTGAAACGTTGCTTGAAATGGCTTTAGCCGTGTTTGGTGACCAGATCTGAATTGCCAGGTATTTCCCAACCTTCCTCCTCCCCATCTCCTTATCATTCCCACTACCTTCAGCCTCACAACATCATACTCCAATTGGGGATGCCAAAGTCTCACAGGCTCCAGACGGGAGCAGCTGGGACTCTAGTGAGATATTCACATAAAAATAAAAATGTTTCGTAAATTTTCGCTTTGTCGATCATCAAGATAAAAATGCCTAATAACCTAAAATTCACACATTATAAAGTATATAATACCGGGAGAATCGTTTACCGAATTATTTACACCCACTGCATACAATATAATAAATTCTAACCATATTATTACCGTGTTCCAACGTAATGTTCAGTTTCACCAGTTATTTATTTCGTATGGACGTTTTTACAACATCCGCCCTACCTCCTTTGAGGCAAGACGCTTAAAATATTGACAGATCCAAATTAAAGAATCAATGTGTGTCCGGTGCTTGGGGTGGCCGGTTGGCAGCGCTGAATCCCGACTGCGCCAGCAATGGGGCCCAATGACCCGTGGCGGCCTGGCCTCCTCGGCCGGTCTGCCTAATGGCTCGTGGGGGTTACCTATCGGGTTGTTAATAATCCAAGACATAACCCCCCACCACCCAACCACCCGGTCACCCTGCTCATTCCTTCTTACCGTCCACATCCTCTAGATATCTAGCAGCTAGCCAAGGAATACACACTCCCGCTGCCAATATATGTACCTAGATCCCTAACTATTATTGGCATATAGATTTGTAGGTGAACTAAACTTAATTTAATTTATTTATCATCAACTATTTTACTTTTAATTACCATTCAACTCGTAATAATTATTATCTTTTTTTCCAAACAAAATTTGTTATCTTCAATTTTTCTTAAAGATTTGTAAAATTCCAGATAAATCTGGTCTGTAAAGTAAACCTTGCGGTACGCCGTATATTTCACCAAAATGACAATATTTTCCGGAATCGATCTATTTTCAAATTCCATCTTTTGCATATTTTTTGCTCCGATCTCATTTTACCATTCAATACCCTTTGCTCTCATTTATTCAGACTTATTAACCAAATGTCTCCGGTCCGAGAAGTATGGGTCGTTAAGGTTACCAATCGGGTTGTTAATAATCCAAGATACATACACCCTACCTCCCGCTCTTTCCTTCTTCCCATCAAAATCCTCTAGATTTCTCGATAGGGCCCGAGCAGCCAGCCAAGGAATACACACTCCCGCTGCCGAGATATGTAGATTCCTGACTGTTATTGGCCTATAGATTTGTAGGCGTGCTAAACTAATGGAAGCGATAGTTGGCAAAACTTCCGAGTTTCTGCAATTCCGCTGCGGAGATAAGCGCAAGAGATGGCCGTGGAAGTGGATAATTATACCTATACCTTACTCCTGCCTCGGCGCCGCTCTTTTTAATGAATGCACTTTATCGTTCAACGAAGGTGCTTATTTTGCATTAATGTTTATTATCTTATATTTTTTTAAATTGCATTTTGCAATTGGGCAGTGTGCAATATGTCATCTCCCTTATTGACAGGTAAATATTTTTGAGTTGAGTTGGCAAAGGTAAAAGGAAAAGATAGACATGTTTTTTTGTAGTTTTTTTTTTTATTTAAATTATCAAATGTTCTTTTTGTAAATATATTTTTACAGAGATATTTTATACGCTTTTGTGTAATTTTTACTCTTGATTTATATATTGTATTTTCATGTCCGTCTTGCGTAAATTTTGTGTATTCATTTTTCTTTTTTAATAATATTTTAAATTTTTTGTGTTATTGTCCGTCTCAGAACAGACCTAGAACCAGTGACGCCGGTAACTTACTTGTATTATCATAATATTTTAAGACAATAAACGCCAAGGTTGCCGGCAACAAAATTATTATTAGACTTACATAAAGAAGTATCTGGGTGCCTACTCACTTTTTTTTAAATGTTCAAACTCTCCACAGTGGGAGGAATGGATGGAATTCATACGTCCGTCCGTCACTCCTGGACTCATTGACCCTCAGATTCTTATCAACCCCTCATACCTTTTTTCCCAGATCTTCTTCTCCTTCCTTTTCCTATGATGACACATGCTCTGAGGGTTTTTTTCCTCAGGGCATCCTGTGTGGAGCTAATGTAAAAAAACACATTTCGATTCTAAATACACAATACACATGGTCTAACACGCTGCGTATTATTTTATTTAAATATTTTTTGTCAACATTAATTTTCGAACCGCGACCGTCCAAACCCAAGTCCAGAGCCAAAGAAATAACCGCTTTGCAACAGAGGTGGTTAATGTTATCGTTTGGTAGAAACACACAAAGAATACTAGTAGCACGATAAAACGCAGCGCCATTGTATAACGAAAAATACCTAGGCCAATGCTTTCCTACCATTAAGTGGATACGAAAAAAATAAAATGTTTTTTCGTACGGGTAGCTGGGTAACTGTACATTTCTCATTAAATACGGAATCCTTCTTCCAAAGTTGTATTGTGCACAATGGCTCCAATGGAACAATTGCGTACAATAATATTTATTCAGGCGAATTCTTCGGAATTAGTTTACCCTGTTAAAAGCTCCCTCGGTTATTTGTTGGTGGGGGCAAAAGAAAAATATAGTAAATTTGGTAATTGTTCAGACCTTTTTCGTTGTCGTTGTAATGGCGGAATCAAAGATTTATTGAGTGAATCATTAATTTGTTAATCTGTTGAACGTTCATAAATCAGAATCCCTTCTTTATTGCGGAAATCGAGTTCCCGTTAAAAAAACACAAATCTTGCAGTTCCGTGACATTCGTGTAGGTAGGTGCTGGCGGGATTGCTTTGTAGTAAAGTCTGTTTATAAATGCCTTTTCATCTTCCGGGGTGTATTTGTTAGTTGGCGTGACATTATACAAACGAGCAAGGTAGAGATGCCTACACTAAAAGTTCCGTTGGCATAATTTATTGTAGGCTATTTAAGTTCTCAATATATCCTATCTTCTTGATATATCTTAACCTCGTGATATATCCCAACTTCGTGATATATACCAACTTTGTGATATATCCCAACTTTGTGATATATCTTAATTTGGTGATATTTTCAATAATGTTCGGACTTCATGATAGGTAAATCCTTTCTTCGCGATATATTATACTAAATTCGAAGTAATACATGAGTTCATAACACTTAAAAAATATCGTATATTTTCCCAATTTCTTTCGTATCACTCAATTAAAATAAACCGTAAACACCTCTTCTAGACGCGTACCTGCCACGATTAACCTGCGTTAAAATTTTGATCTTTTACATTTATATATTCCAGTGACCGTACAACTCAACAAAGTGGCCGTTCGAAAAGTCATTAAAATTGATGAAAAAAACTAGCTTAAATAGGTTACATTAGGTTAGGTTATGGGATTTTTTTTATCACTTTTCAAAGAAGTGTTAAATCATAGAACCATATTTGACACGTATTCTAATCTGACTTTTAATATTTTTAATTTTTGTTTTTATTTTCTTTTAAATATCAGTTAATTTTTAATTTTCATGTATGTTTTTTCTTTTATTATTCCTTTTATTGTTTGTTTCTACAAAATATTTTTTCTAGTTCTTACATTATATAAATCATGTATGACTACCGTAATACTAGATTGGTAGTTGAGAAAATTTCAAAAAATTGTGATTTATAATATTTATTAACTAACAAAAATAAATAAAAAAATATGAAAGCCAGTAGAAGCCAGTTCAGTATTTTAATTTCAACCGTTGAATGAAGTTTTGCATTACATACGCGTTTCAAAAAAAAACTTTTATTTTATTTATTTGTATGTTAGAAGTCAAAATCAAGATATTAATTAAATACTCTCATTGCTTTCTAATAAATATGTAGCACTGCTATGGTTTTCTTCTTCTTTTTTAAGTCTGTATTTATGTATGCATCTAATATTATGTTTTTGGTTTAAAATACTGAACTGACATTTTTTGTAGTTGTTTTTTTTTTTCACTGTAGTTTTTTGTAGTATAACTTTATCACGAAATTAGTATCACGAAGTTAACCCAGTTAAACTTAGTATCGCGAAGTTAGCTCGGTTTACCTCAAACCGCAGATCAAAGGAGCCATAAAGGGGCTGCGTCGCCCAGAAGGTCGGGATTCCCTTCCCGGCGGCTTTTTATTTTTAATAACTTGCCCAGCGCCGAAAATGTCAACAGTGCTGGGACGAGAAAAGGCTGCCCTTAATGCGTCCATTATTCATGTTTTACTCCAATATAGATTCTCCCCGCTCTACCATTTTCACAGCGAGTTCGTAATTTCTTTCCAGTAGGCGTATTTTCGGAGCTTACATGACCGGATTAATTGCTCGAACATAGCAATTTCCCAACTTTCCTTCTTGGCCACTTTTTCCCCGCTGAATTTATGGACGTTCACGGCAATGAAGCACAATTCGGGGGGAGGAGGGCAGTGTTTTTGTTGCTAAACTTATCGCATAGCGCGGAACAAATATGTAGCTTGTTGGGAATATTATATTGCCCGTGATGTTTATTGCTGAAAGGACGATTGTTTTTTTTTCTTAGCGAAAAGAAGTTTTCACATCTGTGAGGTCCATCTTACAAACATGAAGTCTCTGTGATGTTACGATTATTTTATTTCTAATACAGAATATGCTAGGAATATATTGATACAAATCAATAAATTGTGAAATAATGTATAAATAATAATAATAAAAATTATCATAACCACATAACCAAGGAGGCCATCGAACATGTTTTTAACACTTTTATTTATTATTTATTAACGCCCTTTAAGGGGCTTTTACATATATGTAAAAATTATAATGATGTGGAGGACGAACAAGCCATCGATCTGCAGTCGCGCAGCAGTCCTATTACTGAACTGCTTCAGTAACAACATTTTGTATTTGTTTAGGACAAATTGAAGTTGTCCACTGAGTTGGTATAATTATTTCCCGCCATCAGTATTCTGAGCAAAGAGGAATACGTATAGTAGTTAGTCCCAGAATTTGTACACTGAATGACTTTTAATGACTTTTCAAGTTGCACTTTGTTGAATTGTCCGGTCACCTTTTGATCATGGTCTATTTATTATATTTACAGCATTTTTGTAAAAATATTATTTTTCTAATATATTATAATAAAAACAAATTTAAAACTTTTTTCCACTTTAAGTTTATTGACCGTAACCGGTTTCAGCTCGCTAGAGCCATCTTCAGACTGGTACAAATTATTCTTAGTCTACGGTTTATATACACAATATATAATATTACATTATTTTTCTAGTTCTTACTTAACAATTTAAATCATGTATGACTACAATAATACGAGCACGATCCTAGTATTGGAGTTGTGAAAATCATAAAAGATGAATTTAATAATTTTTTTTCAATAATAAAAAATGTGTATTTATTTGTTTATTTATTACTATTCTCAGTTATATACATACAGTTGCAGATGTTTTTAGTTTACAAAGATAATAAGTACCAGTTATACAAAAAATATAAATGATCAGTAACTGTATGTAAGTAAATGTATTTAATGGTAGGGTTTTGTGAACACCTCGCTTGAACACCTGCCGTCATTGCCCTTGAAACTCTAAAGGAAGAGACTGACGTTCTACCCATGGCGGCAGCATTAATAATAATAATATTGGCTAATTTATACAGCGCCGTTTTTGTGAGAAATCACCTCAAGGGCGCTGTACAAGTTAATATGTAATAAAATTGGTATAACTAAGATTTGTTATTATAATTAGTGACTTACATCTAAGACAAATAGCTAGTGAATTATGACTACGACTTATAATAATTAGTTGACTTAAAACTTAAAGCTTAATAACATACATATTTACAAGTATGACTTAATATTGGAGGCTTAAAACTAACATAAGTACCTTCATTTCAAAATACTTGTTTTGCCAGGGTTGTATATGTACAAACTCGAAACATATATACGTTGTTGCTGCGAGTCGAAGCAGTTTGAGGATTTTATACATACGAGTTACATACACAGTACGTATTTTTAGATTTTTTTTTTTTGTACGTATGTTGTTAGCATTATACATTAGGTATTTGGTATTAAAAGTAGATAATAAATCATAATATTATACATTATGTAACACTTTTATGGCTAGTTTATTTGCCGTAATGAAATCAATATAAAATTATAGTCAAGTAGAGGAGTCGAAGGAGAATTTTAAAAAGCCACTATTACATACATTATAGTTGTATTATTTGGATACCCCCGCCGGAGTCACAGTTCGTCGGGTCATAATATATCACCCACGGGCGGCTGGACCGTGAATCTGTATAATCGGATGATTCTCCTCACTCGAACTGTGTCTGGAGAGGAACTTCCGTCTCCGGCCCGTCGGACCATCAATCATCCCCGTCTTCCCATCGTCCCGTGAGCAGCTTCCGCGTCCCAGGAACTCGGGAAGTTATCGTTTGCTAATGTCGCGGGTTGAAGGCATTCGCAGGAGCTTCTCCGCGTCCAAGTCCCTTTCTTTCCCTCCAACCTGCAGCTACGTAAATTTCAGCTGCGTGCTTTTATCTGAAAACAAGAATAAGGGTTGACATAATCTTTAGAACATCCTTTTCGTAGCTAGCCGTGTGCTTTTACTAGGAGACAAGTTTAAAAGTAGACATGGGCTTAAAGTCAAACAAAATTCTTGGTCATACTATCATTAGGTCTTAAAGTCAAATAAACTGTATACAAAAAACATATCAATGCAAATTTATTATTGGTAGGTATGTCGCTGTTTGACTTTAACGAACTTTACTCGTCGTAAAGTCAAATATATTATATACAAATAAAATACCAAAACTAATTAATTATGTTTTTGTTGTTGTAAATTAGGAACTTTGAATATGTTCCGATCGTCCATATTTGAGTTGAGTATGCAGTTATGTTATTTGTAAAAGTGGGTGACCGGACAACTCGGAATGAAACCAACTCAAAACCATCTCATATAAGTCATTTAGAGTTATAAAAAATATATATGAATAATTGGTTAAATAGGTTACGTTACGTTAGGGTTATCAGCTAATTTAAAATTATTTTTTTCATAGCTTTTAATGACTTTTCAAGGAGGTGTTGAGTTGACTTTATTCAGTTGGCATGGAAACGTAAAAGTGTACCGTTTATCTGGTACATTAGGTACTCAAATTACTCATAAACATCAACAAATCAATTATAATGCTTAAAGACTTTTAGTGAATTAAACAAAATTTTAATGTTTTTTTGGTCACTGATTTAATATTTCAAAACGTCATGCTAATCTACCGCACTGCTATGCCTCCCGGTGTTATTTTATAGCGTATTTAATATGTAAAATACAAACAAATGTAAACAATATTTGACTTATGGTGATCATTCGAATATTGCTTTCCTCATTATCTCAAAACTTAGCATTCGGAGATGTCTGACTTATCAACTAGACGATCGAATTTTGCATACCGATAATATTGAAAGTTTCAAACATTTTTTTCTAACTAGTTTAGAACACTCGCCCATAGTTACCCTTTACCCTGCAAATGCCGAAAATACTGGGTGCGTAGCGACTTATATCAATACCGTTTAAATTTAGATTAGTTTTGTGTTTTTTTGTTTCATTCTTCAGTGAAGCAGATTTTCAGCCTCACCGTATACCTCAATTGGAGATGTCATAATCTCATCGGCTCCAGACTCCAGCTGTTGGGATTCTTGTCCAAGTATCGATATAAAATTAGCCAAGACTTACAGGGTAAATCACAAGCGCCACGTTTATTGCACTTATTCTATTATTTACTAGCAGACCCGGCCACACGTTACTGTGGCTAACGAAATATAACGCGATTACCTAATTTTTATAACCAACACCATCTGTTAATTTGCGTACATATTAAATCCCGCTGCCTGAATTGAGTCTTTGAATTTCTCGGCTTTTTTCTACTATAATATGCATGTATTATACATATAAACCTTCCTCTTGAATCACTCTATTTATAGTGAAAACCGCATGAAAGTCCGTTGCGTAGTTTAAAAGATCTAAGCGTGCAGACAGCGGGAGCGACTTTTTAAATTTTTTTTTCTTTTATACTATGGATTTATGTACTACTTAACCTCGCAGGTGGTACAATTTTTTCACATATGTTTTTAACGGTGACTGGACAACTCGGAATGAAACCAACTCAGAACCATCTCAGATAAGTCATTTAGAGTGATAAAAAATATATATAACACAATTGATTAAATAGGTTATGTTAGGTTAGGGTTATCGGCTAATTTAAAATTATTTTTTTCAAAGCTTTTAATGACTTTCCAAGGAGGTGTTAAGTTGACTTTATTCTCAGTTGGTATGGAACCGTTTTTAACGTCGACACATATCTGCCATTAACATTTCTGTGGAACATAAGTTTACAAATAATATTTTAAATACAAATTTCTCGAACGTAACAAAACTCATTTCATTCTGTGGAGTTCCCTAAACGTGACATGACTTTTTTTCGGATTTTACTAGTTTTTCTGTTTCTGTTTCTGACAGTCTTCAGCTTTGCTCTAGTAAATATTTCCTTGGATAGAGAAAAAAAGCGTTTTCCCTACAGCCCTTTTCACGCTCGAATCACAAAAGATTTGTTTAAAAGTTGTCATTGTATTAACCATCACGATGAGTTTTTAAAATTAATATATTTCAATTATAATATAGAATTTTGTGGTTCAATACGTTTCACGTTAATATCCCTTAAACAGGGGATGATTTCTGCGCATCTGAAACTAAAATCACTTATTTACTTAAAAAATAAAGTTTTAATAAAGATTTTGTACACATAAATCATAAACTTCGCGTTTCAGAGTACTTACTTCCTGCCCTCATAATCTTTGTAAATAAAGGGTACCTTGAGTCACACCGCATTTTTAATCGACATAGTTAATATTTTTTTGCATTAGTTCCATAAAGAAGGCCCTGAGAAAAACAATTTTCCGCGGGGCCTAGGTCATCTTTGGGGATACTGTGTGGAGGGTATTTTTAGGGAAAGGAATGAGAGGAAGTTCTGTGAAGGACAAAAGTATGAGGAGTGGATAGGAATTTGGGATGAATCCACCCTTCCCACTTCGATGCAAGGCGATGGGTCGAGAGTGTCCAGCTGCAGTGGTCTAGGTTAGGTCTCCCTCGACCAGCCTCCCCCAATCCGGCCCGCCACACAGGAGGTGGGCAAACGCATTCGGCGCCAAGACCTAGACAATCCTAACTCCATGAGCACGTGCACCCCCGCTAACTCATCAAACGTAGCGAACCCCTTGTTGTGACGATTGGAAGGGGTGTTGGTTATCCAATAAATAGTTCCCGGGGCGGAAGTACCCATAACCGCCCCTCAAAGTATACGTCTCGGTTAATAGTAGTTAGCGTAGTATGTAGGTACATACGGAAAGCATTAAAAAATCATGAATTAGGTAGATTGTAAAACGGTTTTAGTTCTTTTAGCAGGGGTATGATCTCATACTTCTTTGCACTGATGACGTAAGCCGCAACCAGGGTACTCGCTCGTGTCCGGACTTTTCCACTGCCGGATGGCACCGTGACCCTCTCCTACCCCCTCCGTCCCGCACCCGCACCCTTGCAACCCCCCCCCCCCCGCCATTCAGCTGTTGACGATTTATGTTTACTTGTTTGTTTTGTCCTGCCCCCGCGCGCCCCGTCCGCAAATATCGCCACCCCGAAAGTGGCTCATATCCTTGTGACAGCCTCGATTCATTCTCGTCGAATCGCGCGAACAATTGGATTGTTTGACAAATACTCCATTTGGAATGTGTTGTGGAGGCTCCTTCCCCGAATGCCCCTGTTTAGTGCTTAGGGTCGCTAGTTGCCACCGCCTGTCTACCTACCCTGGCTACCCTCCCTCGCCCGCCCACCGCCGCTTATTGTATGCGGCGAGGCCTGTTTGCCGTCTGGAGGTGTGCCGGTGACACATTTTTACCCCGCTTTACTGCAAGCCCTATACACATAACCCCAGGAAGTGTTGTTATCTGTACCGATTTTAAAGAAACTGATGTCACATCGTGCGAGAACGGATCAACTCCAAATCCAAGGATTTCAGAATAATTTCGAGCGTGCCAACTCGGCCATCCGGACAAATTGGCAATTTATTGCCGAGCACTTAAAAATTGGAACTGGCCATTACTTTGGATTTGTTGATAATACCCAAAACGCGTCGAGAACGCCTGATTACTGAGACAGTTGAAATCCACAAAAATCTCTTTAATATTAATTCAGACGATAACAGGGCTAAGAGTGAAGTTTGGTCGAGCCGATACAAAACTTTTTTTGTTGCCTAAAGATCTTTCTATACATGTGGAGAATACATTACCATATAGCCTTAAAACCTCGTTATTCAATTTGGCTGGAATCGTAGTTCATCGATTTTTCATCAGATTCCCTTCATTCAAAGTTTAAATGAAAGAAAATAATTTTTTTATGCGGGTGAACCTCGAATTACGATTTCTTGACAATTTTCATTGATAAAAAAACTGAGGTTCGTGCGCATGCGACATTCATACTATAATTATTTTTTTTTAATATCATGTTTCAGATAATTTCCATACATACTACATTTACATATATAGATTTTCATCCCGATAGTTATTAACATATATAGATTTTCAAGTCCATTTCAAGTCAACACATGAAAAAAAACAAACGAAAAAATTTAAAAAATTCTAAAAGTTACAGGGTGTTGAAGCGGGGGTCTTGACGATTGCAACCTTCCTAGTAATCTAAAAAAAAATATTTCTTAATCTAAACAAATGCGGCTATGGCCCGAACTAAGGAAAAGTAAAAAAAAAATTTTTCGCCAAATGGCTGCTGTCTGAAATATAAAAGATATTTTTTACTGCTGGAGAGGTCAAAAGATCTCCCTCAACCAGCCTCTCCCGATCCGGCCTTCCACGCTATTGGTGGGCAGACACATCTGCCGTCAAGATCCGGACAAATCTGGGTACCACTGCCAAGTCACTAAACGTAGCGAACCACTTTGGGTGACCTACGGCAGAGGTGTATGTGTTTGTCTCTTTTTAGTGTCATTTATCCGTCTTCGAGTTTCAAATCAAATCGGTGCTAAAGAGTTTCACTTCAAAAATTTATGTTTTCATTAGAAATGCATGAAAGACCAGAAACTTTCCAAAAATACAATTTTATGACTAAAATTATTTTTGACAGTTTCCATTGATTAATTTTTTTTTCTTTCTTGTGAAATTATAAAAAAAAAACAATTTTGCGCTTGAAATAGTGACCTTTAGAATTCGTTTTTCCGGCGTGTTACCTATATATTCGTGGCGATAAAAGTCACACCAAGAATACATAAACTGTTGGCTTGTGGCTTTCTCCTAGGTCGTTATTGCAATTGCACCCGCTTCCTCGCTGTGTTTTTTTGACTTCTGGACTTTATGCCTATTAACCCTTATTCGTGACGATGTAAAAGCACACTAAGAATACATTCTTTTTGGCTTGTGTCTTCTTCGTAGCTGCTCAAATGCACTTTACCCCTTTCATTTTTTATTGTTTTGTTGCCATAATTTTGACATTGTCTCTAGCAGTATTATTGAAAATCGTTCCAATTTTGTCATACAGCCTTAAAATTCTTCAAAATGCGTAAATTTTTCAACCATCATACTTTATCGACGAACAGGAAAAGTTCGCATTCTGGGGAACATTATATTCATTAAACAATAAATAATTGCATACTTGAAATTATGCATTTATCTGAAATCATTATTTTGACGTGATAACGTCGGCTGCACTCACGAAAAAGCATGACTCATTGTCACGTTGTCGCGTTCCGCCTGAGCCGAGCGTGCAAACGAGAGCGCGGAACAAGCGTTCGGCTTGTGACGCATCTATCTCTCTTCCACTCCAACGTTATTATATGACGTTATCACGTAAAATTATCGTCCGTAAACCGACTTTACAAACAACCAATTTTTTTGTACAATTTAATGTTTGGTTGTGAAAGTTGGTAATTCATATTTTGGCAACCTGTATTTCTCACCCATGAAATCCGCCACAAAATCTTTTATTTTTCTATTAGAGTCCAGGATTAGACCCCTGTACCGCCCATGTTTAATAAAACATTTTGTATCTTTCCCTAAACAAGTGTTAGTTAAGTAATTCTGGTAACTAATTTTCTGTTTTCTTTCTGTTTCAGGTATGTGGTGGTTGTATTCTTAGGAAAAATTCCGTAAGTTTTTTTTTCATTTGTTCATTTTTCAGTCAGTTTTTAGATGGGTTCATAAAAATTACTGCGTAACGAAAAATTTTTTCATTGTTCAAATAATTATTTCACGATTAATTTGCGTTATTTAGGCTTCCTTTCTTTCATTAGCTCACTTTGATGAAATATTTTTAAAGTATTAGAATATACCTATATTTAAGTTTGGATATTTTTTTATATCATGGCAGTAATTCGACGCTGCGCTGTGAACATTTTCGTTTATCATTGCGTGCTTTTATTTTTCTAATAAATAATTAGAGATTTCGGTTTCCGATCATATGAGTCACCATCGTTTCTTCGTTATTTGGTTTTGATTAAATACTAAGTTGATAGTATTTAATCAAACAAAAAACCTACTACAATCTTGATCAATTTTCTTAAGCAGAAGAAATTACATTACAATGTTTAACAGCCAAATATATGTTATAATTCGAAAGCTACCAATTTTTAATGCTTCTCCACAACATCTTCGAAATATGATGGAAATTTGAATTAAGATTAAAATAAAATACTCTTCCAGATTTATGAAAATGTAGGTTTAGATAATTTTGCTGTAACTAACGATTGAATACGAGTATACGATTTTCTGTTAGGTCTCTCGTTTGGTTAACACGAATCAGATGTTTCCCAACTGTGCAACTCAGTAATTGGATTCTTTCTCACCTAAACTGAAAGTCCATATTGTAAAGCTCGCTCCGTCGTGGCGACCGTAAAGTGACGATTGTTTCCTGTCAAAGGAAACGGATTCCAAGAAGCCTAATAAAGTTTTCCATAACCGTCGTTATTTTCGATTGAACAAAATTTCCCCGCCGCGTTTCCAGCTCCGTTAGCCCGAGGAAAGGAGGTGGGCAAGGGGAGGGCCAGAGCGAGAAACGGAGGAATTTCTTTTATCCCTATCAAAATAATGGTTTCGCAGTGGCGGGTTTGCCGGAGCGCCCTTCACTCATCCGCCCCCTGTCGATTTCATTTGGCATTTCCTTGCAAGCATCCGCCCCTGGGGAAAATATTCCACGGAATTCCGTCCTAAATATAAAGTGGCTTCATTTCTATACCGACTCCCGGCAAGCACCACCTAGTACCTACTTCCACTGCCTACGTACATATTTATACCTGTACCGCATTTAATACATTTTCCATGACATGTAATAAGTAATGGCTATATATGGACGTCGAATTGATGATGAACTTTTGACCTGCGAGTTAATTGGTACTGAGGCAGGTTTCGACTTTATTTTTAAATCGTGCTGAGTTTATAAAGGTTCCTTTTTTAGCCTTTTTGCCTTGCAAAAAATAATACATATTATTTTATAAAAATCTTTTATCTTGGCTTTTTCGAACGCCGACTAGAGCCTGCTTTTAAAAGTTATATACGAGTATACCACAGTTTCTTTCAATCATTATTTTTACTATTACTTTTTCATATATTTTTTTTTAAATTAAAAAAAAAATACTTTGAACACCACTTTATTAATTATATAAAAAAGATGATTTTGAAATAATTTTTTTTTAATCAATATTTTAATTATGTCTTCCCACAAAGTGATTGTGAAAGTTTATTTTTTGTTGAATACAAAAATGATTGTTTAATTAGGATTTCCTTCGCCAATGGCTTGCAATCTTCAACTTATGAAATTTAAACACGCCCACACTCCAAAACCATTCTTGCTTGCTCTTCAGAACTTATATCCGAAAGTGTACTCCCAAATAATATTCCGGGCGTAGGAATTGAGTGATGCTCGTTTTCCAAGTAGATATTCAAGAAGTCTGCGCCTCAAACATAGTTTACTGCTATATCCCGGTTCATCCCTTCATTTTCCCTTAGTAAAGCTGGGATTTTCCCTCTCAATTCGCTCTGTGAATCGCACGGCTCGTCGGTTAGAAATGGAAATATTTGTTTAGACACACTGGCGGGTATTCCATACATTCGATTCCCCCCGCAATGTTTGGCCAAATACTTAAGTTCGAATGCTCGCGGAAATTCATCCCAAGTGGTAGGTAGTAGGTACCTTACACTAGGTACCAACGAGCTACGAAAGCCTCGAGAACAACCTAAATATCTCTTGGAAATTGTGGAGAATGGCGTACAAGTGTTATTTGGTGAGGAGCGTTAGTAAATATTGCCGTATCTACATATGTACATATTAATCGGATTAGACATTGGTATCAACTTTAACAATCAATTTTAATATTTTTTTAAGGACGCTTTAAATTTTAGGAACATGTTGCGATTTATAACCCATCTCGGCGGCCCTGTTTATGGGCCGGGTCCCCCTCGAGCCAGGGGTCCTGGACTCGTGCCATAGGTAAAGACGGAACTGCAAGGGGACCCCAAAGGGACCAGCAGGGAGAGGGCAAGCAGAATTAAATTTGCTGAAACGCTGGCCTTCGGATCTAAGATTTAAATACGTCATCCACTGGCGTTCTCACAGCCAATTCTCAAACTAAACTTCGGCTCGGAACCATTGCACATCATGTACAAAGGAGATCACTGAAGAGATACACAGATAGAAGTGTGTGGTGTACGTGTCCGTCTGATAGATATAAGCTTAATTTTGGCTTACTTCTGCTGAAATTGATCAAATATCGAAATTATTTCTTGTGCAGTTTAACAATTAAATTTGCTTGGCCGGGGCCAAGGAAAGATATTATGTAAATTGGGTCGTCTTTCAAATCAATTTTTTTTGAAAAATGGATACCGCTCAAGAGTCTTCAGAGCTTCCAAGTATCTGGAACCAGGTTATGAGGCTAAAAGGAAGGAGAACGAAACGGAGGAGAAGGAAAGAGTAACTACCACTCTGGAACCTGTACTAAATAAACTAAATGTCATTTTATTTTAAATAAAATGAGACATAAAACATTGCTTAAATAAAATTCATGCCGTGATTTGAACCCGCGTCCTCTGTATTCGTTGACGAGGTCCTTAACTACTCAACCACGGAGGTTGTCTAAATTAGCCTTTTTTTTACCTAGGAGTCCACAGTCCAAAGGGAGACATCAGCTTTCTTCTAAATGGGTATGGATCACATTTCTAGATATTATAAATTCAGTGTACGAGATCTAAATTTGGTTTCGTTTTAGGTAGGTACCTACATTTAATCGTCGGTAGTATCTTGTTTTGACTTGCGCCGAATAACTTACTTATAGTTTACGCCGTAGTTTAGATTTAATAATTATTATTGTTTGACGTAGAAATGAGCCTTAATAACAATACTATTCTGGGGTGTATTACTTGTTTAACTTGCTTCGGAATGAGAAGGTTTTTAGTTAGACTAGATAGTTTTAGAGTGAGATTTATATTCATTGCTTTGCTGCGAGAGATGAGTATTATTGTTATTTTTAATTATGGTAAGCAATTGAAAGATTGGAGAGTAATTGAAAGATTTTCTTAATTACATCTTTGAAATTATAGTAAATATCATGAAAACTGTTTGTTCCATTTTCATCAAATTGATCACGTTTTGTCAATTAAAAATTGAAGACTGGATTTAAACAGATGCTTTGTACGCATAGAGAATGCTTTAAATCCTTTTTATCCGACTGTAACACATTTCTTCAGACTGATTCGTGGAAGGTTTGAAAACTCGGCTATCATGGAGAGCATTAGTTCCCGATGGTTATCTCCGTCACTGACAGCATAGACTATTTTATCTCCCGGCTTGCAGAACTAACTTGCCAATGGTTATGCCAGTTGAAAGAGCAGTATTGTTGTTAAATAGTCACTTTGAATATCGTTATGTTTAACATCAATGAAGCACAATTTAAACAGCAAGCTTTATTGCTGTTAGTATGATTGCGCTGTTTAAATTGTTTATTGATTTTTAAATTGTTCATTGATGTTTAAATTGATTAAATATGCCTGAATCTTAATATTTTCTCTACTTTAAAAATGACTTGAAATTTTAACTTTGTTATGTTTTTAAAGTGAATAAATTGAATTAATTTGAATTGACTTCTTGAAAAGAAAATATCTCTAATAATGTTTTATTTTTATTTTTGCATTAACTCCACACAGGAGTTCCCAAGGAAAATAATTTCCCTCAAGGCTTTGTCATCTTTGGGGGCTATGTCATCTTCAAAAATTGGAGCTATGTCATCTGCGTAGAGGGTATTTTTGAGGAGAGGTAGAAGTGAACACGGGTCTTGTGACCAATGCTGTAGACCCTCTGTAGTAGGGAGGATGTCGGCAATTCGTTCCACATCCTAGCTGTTAAACTCAAGAAGGAATCGTAGAAACGACCCATTCGCGATCATGTACAAATGTTAGGCGCTCGTTCGGCGTGTTTCCCGGCTATACACCGGTGGCGAGGGATCAATAAAAATAATAAACTTTTAAACATTTTGCGTAATGTTTTAAAATTTGTTCAATAATATGTGAAGCCGTTGTACTGACTGAAACATGGTTAGATCCATCCATCAATTCTTCCGAACTAGGATTATCCTCTTATAATGTTTATAGGATGGACAGAAACCATACTACCAGTCAAGGGGAGGTGGTGTCCTCGTCGCATTAAAAATGATATTTACTTATAAAAAATTAAACACAAAAAACAGTAACGTTGAACAATTGTTTGAATTGGTGAAAATTATAATTATTTCAAACATAATATCCCTTTAGATCATATAAATTACCCGTTCTTAATGAATATTTTAAATATTCCAACTCTAGAAAACATACGTAAAATAAACGACCTAATCTTTGTATTAAAATTATTAAATTCTAAATTCAATTGTTCTGCAATTAATTAATCTTCATGTTCCTACACGAACGACTAGACAAATATCAACATTTTATATACATACATCTCATTCCAACTATAGTTTGCATTCTCCAATACAGCGTTTGCATGGTCTTGGCAACAAATATTTAAACAATATGGATGTATTTGATAAACATTTGAATTTTTCAAACTTCAAACAGCGTATGTGCCAACTATTTCTTCCTACTTCATAAACTATCTTTATCTCTATTTTTACATATATTCTATGTTATCTACTTTGTGTCAACTCTTATATTTTATGTTACCTGTATTTTGTTTCTTATATTTTATGTTATTTCCTATATTATGTCAAAAACATGAAGATACTGTACTTAGTGTAAAAGCCCTATGGGCGTTTAAATAAATAAATTATAATTAGTTCTACCCCTAATACTTGTAATTCAACTATCTTGGAAAGTGAAACATGACACTTAAAGTTAACTCAGCATAATCTTATTAGCAACATTAACATTAGTGTATTGGATCTCGTATTCTTCAATTCCCAATGTATCAAAGTGAGTAAAGCCATATAAGTTGTCATATTCCCCGACATCCATCATCCTCCACTAAATATTTGTGTAACTGACTTTGGCGAAAAAATTCTGAAGCCTATGAGATCACGCCAAAATTTCAGAAATGTACACACTCTTTAGTCATTCTTTGTCAAAAGGTATATTTCCTGATCTACGGAAACATACTTATATAACACTTATCTTAAAATAGGGGATACAAACGAAGTAACTAGTTATAGACCGATATGCATATTAGCTATTCAGAATTCTAGAACTCTTTGAGAAGCTGATGCCGGATAAAATAATTAGCTCATTTAAAGATAGTATATATCCAGAACAGCATGGCTTTATAACAGAAAAATCAACACTAACTAACCGCATCCCATATCAAAATTTAATTTCCGATGCAATGGCGAAGAAGCTTCAAGTTGACTCATTTAAGCAAAGTGTCCTTTTTTTACATGAGCTCCACCAGGAGGCCCTGAGGAAAATAATTTCCTTCAGGGCCTAGATCATCTATGGGGATGATGTGTGGAGGGTTTTTCTAAAGGAAAGGAAGGGACGGAGAGTTCTGGGAAGGAAAAGGGTTTAAGGGGTGGGTAGGAATCTGGGGTTCAGTGTGTCCTGGTCATCCGCCCCCAAGACCTAGACAAACCTCACCCCATGAACCCGGGCACCCCTGCTAAATCCCCAAACGTAGCGAACCACTTGGGATGACCTATGGCAGAGGTGTTGGTTATCCAATAAAGGTACCGGGGCGGCGGTACCCATTCCCGCCTCCCAAATTTACAAGGTTTATCACGCTATTCTTGTAGAAAAACTGTTTAAAGCTGGAGTTCATGGAAATATGTTGCATTGGTTTATAAGCTAACTTAGTATTAAACCAAATGGGTAATTATCATATGATTTTTTGGCATCCAGTGGTGTTCCGCAAGGTTCCCACATCGAGCCTGTATTATTTAACTTTTTTGTGATATTTTTGAAGAAATCGACTGATTTGAAACTTATGAAAGCAATTTGAAGCCTGGACGACTGTTATATTTTCTCAGCAAACTTGTCAAAAATATTTGAGTCGTGTAGAGATGACAAGCTAAACCTTAACGTTAATAAATGCAAAAGTATGGGATTTTTTTTAAATACAAAATCCGATTTATTTTAATTACACAATCAATAACATCATTCTCGAATCTGTTTCTATGGTCTCCTCACTATAACGTGCATTCTCAAACAATAGAAAGAGTAAAAAAAAATAATTCATAAGCTTTGACGCTTGGCACATGGTAAGGCGAAGTTAGTATCCTGTCCAACCAAGTGCTCCTCGCAACAATGATCAACTGTCAAATACAAACAAAATGATGATCGCAAAAGTTTCAAAGTGATGCTGGAACCTAATTAAATAAATGGAGCTTTATCTTACAACTTCGCCATACAAGTTTCTACGGAAATATAATACATTAGGCTCTGAAAATTATTTTTGCATTTGGTTTTGATTTTGCATTTTAAGGTCATTTTTGAAAAAAATGTCAATTAGAGCCTTGTCCAACCGAGGTATATTATTTTTTAAACTTAAATTATTTATAATTCTCTTCCGTTATGTATTTATTTCACCCGCATGAGTTTCCATCGGATAGCAACATGACGTAAAGCGCCGATTCGAGTCCGCTCCGGGTTCGAAGGGTACGATAGTTTGGGTTACCTTTTCAGGAGAATGCCCTTCAGCATGTTTGCCGAGTGCTTGAGAAAGGAGGATAGCTGTTGTGCCTCGAGTCCCATTGTCACTTGGACCCCTCGATACTTTCAGGGAGTTCGTAACATTCGAGAAACATTCGATTTCGTAACGATAGATTTCGTTTTACATTTATTTACATTTACTCTCAATAAGCTCGCTAAGGTACAAGAGAATTGTATTCAATTCAGGCCGCCGCGATATTTTGGTGTTTCTTTTCTTCATTTTTTTTCATTGTCAAATCAGAAATGGACGCCCTACAACCTACTGTTGTCCTTACCAATATATTTTTATTTACCTTTAACTTACCCGTACAAATAATATCCTCTTATCTCATTTTTATTTTTAATATATTTTTTTATACGTTTCTACTGAATCGAATGTACGTACGGCTTATGGGAGCGATTTTTATTTTATTACGAAAAATATAATCTCGCAAAAAATTCATAGATGTTTTAACGGAGAATTCGAAGTTTTTTATAAGTAAGACAAATGTATTTTCGTACTCACTAAATCTTTTCTTGAAGCATTGGCGGAAATAAATTTCCCCACACCTTTTCTACAGAATACATTGATCTCTCCCTTTATTATTCTGAGAATTTTTAATTTCCTCCCTTTCGCTCGCAATAAATAGATTCTTCTTCCCACGTTCTACGCAAGTTCAGTTGTCCGCACGGATTCTAAAATACACATCGATGACAATTTATTTGATATTTCGTTCTTGGTGCTATTATTGTTTCGGCCACTCTGCGCTATAGTGCGATTTTAGCCTTAATTTATTCCTTCGGTCTAAATTACACATCCCTACGTCCCCTTTCTCGGGTCGTTGTAATGGGACTTTCCTTTTTTAAGACCGCCTCATATTGTCTTTAGTGCAGTTGTTCTGTTAACGGAAACTTTTCCGTTTTCCAAGGCGTTGCCTTTCTTTTTTCACCTGTACTTTCGTTCGCCTCGCAAGTTCATCCGGCACCGTATCAGCGGGACAACTTCTTGAATAATAACTTGATAACCCAAACACCGAGTACATGACTCCTTTTCTCGAAGTATCTTTGTTTTGGCCTTCCTTTTAGTTGGTAAAGTCGCAGAATCCTGGTTGTGTTCTGTGTTCTCCTCGCCTTAATGTTTCTCCGCGCCGCCATATTTCATCCCCCGCTCGAGGAAGTTTTACGCCCGAATTATATTCATATTTTCACGCTTTGAATATTTGTATAAAGAAAGGCATAATTTCACCGTAATGACGGCGAGGCACAGCTCAACCCTTCCCGAGACTCGGGCGGAAAATTTTTGTCTCTGAATATATTTCGACTATGAATTCCCTTCCATTTAGCTTATTGAATACATGAAAGGCCTCGTTTGAAGCCAGTTTGTTGCTTATTTCTTCCGCCAATAAAAAAATTTGAAGGAAAACGTCGATGTGATGCAGACTTATCGCAATCCACGTCTATCCACGTTTGATGGATCGATACAAACGAACACACATGCGGGATGGTTGTCGATTATTCGTTAAAATTTCCAGTCTTTTCACGGCTTATCTCATCTGTGTTCTCCCACTGAACCCTGTATCTGCTCAAGAAGCGTGCATCGAATTATCCCGGCCACACATTCAGCGAGGGTAAACGAAAAATATTCCGGTTTAACTCGCATTGATAGCGTATACCACCTAGCAAAGGTACGCCGCATAAAAGTAATACGAATTAACTGAACTAATGTACCCACGTAATGAATATATGTACAGTTAACATAATACCATGTCGATATTTATTGCTTTTTACTTGTATTAAATGACAGGCTTTGTGTGTTGTATGTCGTTAGTTATCAAAACTACTTCTTTACGATACGCCATAAAATCTACAGACAATATAATAATGGTGCTCAGATAACATCATGATTTCATCGTGGGCGCGAAGGCCGGGCACGCATTTTTACAAAGTCTCGGGATCATAAAACTAACTTTAGTTGCGTACTACGGTCACGAAACTTTGTTCCATCAATTTAGAAATATGTGCGAAAAGTGGAATATGCACGACACGGCTCCAACACGATACAAACTTCACTGGTTAAATTAACGGCTCGTCGTCAAAACGGACGAATGATTCCTGCTCGTAATTTGTTTTGAAGTACAGTTCAATTGTGCCATTTCCACATGAACTGGAAACTTTCAGGTTTCAATTAAATTTTCGGGCGAGTTCCGTCATTAGAGTCGGGCCACCACGTTTCAGCCCTTTAGTCGTGATTCGTAAAAAATATGTTAACTGCATTGCTGGAATTCGGTTATCTACACCAAAGTTTTATTGAGGGGGTGATTTGAGTTTGCCGTCCTTTTACTTTGGGTTCATATTGATTGCCAGAATTTCTGATTATTTTAAGCGTTAATTTTTCAGCCCTAGCAAACTGAAAACAAATCAATCAATTCTATATTGTATAAGATTATTTTCAAGTGTTCATTAAGTTTTAAATGTTGTGATTATCAGCATTTCAATATTGAGTTAGCAGGAAAGATGGTTTTCAAAATAAGGTAAAGGCAAGAATCACGAACTTTCTAATAAACCACACTAATCATTTCCTTTTCTTCTGATGCCCTCCCTCCCTCAGGATTTGGCTCTCATCAGTGTGATTACGACCAGTTGACTTATAGGTACTAGTTTGTATGATAAATATGCATTGATGAATAAAATGTGATGTGAAAGATGAATAATATATTAATATGAATGAAATAGGTAATGATGAATATTTATTTATTTATATATAAGTTGTACATTTATTTATAAAAATTACAGGCAATATAGCCTAAGACGTTATAATTGTACCATGATATGAAAGATGTATTCCTTAATTTTTCCTTGAGTTATTTTGGGTTTGTCGATTCTCAGGAAGTTACCAAGAGTTTTCTTATTATTTTTACATCTAATACAATTTTTAATCATTTTTGATTCATGTTTTCTCAATTCAGAGCGTGCTTCAGTAAAGAATTCTTTGAATATAAAGTTCAGAATCGTGGAATTATTATCAACGAAAGTTCTTTGTTTTATTGAAACGTCTGATTTTGCGGAATCTTCTTTAATCTGGATTTGAGATAGTACCGAGTCTTTGAGGCATCTGGAAGATTAAAGCCAAAAATGACCATCTTTATCAGCAAAGTTCTTCGCCTCCCCTTGTGAGTTCTTTGTTCGACTGATTGAAATATTGATGTGACGCCGGTGCTGAAACATGAAAGGCGAAGGGGCCCTGAAAAATGTACGATCCTCCTCTTCCTCTCTCCCTCACCCCTCTTCTTCTGCTCCTCTTCCCATACCCCTCTCCTGTCCACCCCTTCAGTAATAGAATAATTTCTTCGGTAAATTATTGTTTGTCTAGACGAGACCTTTAATAACGACTATTACCCGTGTTCATTTTTCTTTGTAGCATACTGCGTTACTCGCAAATTTGCTGAATGGATGATTTTTAAGTGTTAGCAAAGCTTATGTCCGCAGACACTGCTTTAAAAATACATCGGAGAAAACTCCCCCAACTGGTAAAGGTTTGTTTTATTAATCGTTTAATCGCCCTCCGCACTACGTGACCAAATCCTTCTGAAAGTTTTACGAATTCCAAGATTCAATCGAAGATAGAAGCTATAAATCGCTGTAAAGGAATACTACTTTTTGGGCGCTGAATTGTAAGGTTTAATTTTGACACGTTGGGTGCCAAAACGTAATGTGTAAATTGTATTGCGCTTTATGAGACTAAAACTCAGGATTGTGGGATAATGTTTCTGTGAAGAAGGGTTTCCTACTCTACTCTTAAATAAAAGAGTGGCTACTGGGTAGAAACATATTTTAACAAAGGACGTTTTAGTTAATACAAAAATATGGTTCTGAGGAATTAAATAGAAACGGTAATGAAAATTATGGTAAAACATACCTGTCGACCTTGCCAATTTCTAAACTAGTTAAACACTTCGAAAGAGCACGAGGAACACACCGAAAGACCAGAAATAGGATTTGGAATACCCCCAGAAAATCTTCCGCAGCATCTCGAAAGGCGGTATCGAGTCTGTACCTCAAGTACAAGGCCGTCCATGAAAAGCCATGTTCCGTTTATGAAGATCCCGAGCTCTTGGATGGAATTCGTCGTGGGGGGGGGGGGGGGGGGGGTGGGGCGGAAATAAATTATTCGTGAGTGAACCAATGCCATAAAATGCAACCGCGCGTTTCCCATTTAAAACCAAATCAACACAATGGCTTCGATTAGGGAAAAAAAGCCGCCGGGCACCAATCGTACAATTTCTCAAAAACAATTTTAGGATCACACAATTAGGATCTCACAGTAATAGAACCGGCGCGCGGCACAATCATATTTATCACAAAAGGTTTCAACGATTTAAAAAATCAATAACTTAAATTATTTGACATAATCAGAAGTGAGCATGCCCGGAAAAAGTCCCAAGTGTTGCCAATCAATCAATTAAATGCAAGACGATTAATTAATAGTTTACTGGCCAGGTAAACAGCAAGTAAAATCGGCTTATTACATAAAAAGGAATAATGAAACGTTTTTTAATTTAGGAAAATGATTATATCTGAAGGGAATAATTATATTCGTGACATCGCATAAAAAATATTTTCGACTTTGTTAACCTAACTGCATTTTTATACAGATTTTTGTGCTGTATTTTCTAATGTACGAGGTACGGTATGCTATTATGGGATGAGATGGTTGTGTTGTATCCATTATCATTCGATTTATTACATATGATGTAATTGTTTTTGTGTTTAATTTGTAGAATTCCATTTAATTGTAAAAAAAAAACTTTATTTAACTTAAATTTAATAAATTCTACAAGAATTTTTTTTTAAAATTATTGTGACCACTTTTTCGGATTACAAGGCCCTGTAAGCCGAAACAGCTGTCACAATAATAAAAACTAAAATGCTTGTACAACTTAATAAAACATTATTAAATTTAATGTAAATAAAATAAAAAACACCAATTTTTACAGTTCAAAACCTAATTTTGAGAATTATATTTAAATGCCTATCTAGCCGCCCCTCAAAATCTCTTTGCTGAAATCAATATTCGACAGGTATTTACTAATAAACAAATGTTAGATTTTTTGGAAAAATAATCTACTTGTGGCTCCACAACATCAAACCTGTGATGCGTGGTCACTAAAACTAGAACCACATTCGCTAATCGATAATTCTGATTCGTCGCTCCTAAAATATACAATGCATTGAGCCCCGATATAAAGTCAAAGAATTCTTGAAGACGAAGATAATACCAATTCAAACAAAATAAGAAAAAGAACAAGACACAGAAAAAATAAAAATTTTACGTTCGTATGTAATTCTGATTTTTTTTTTACATGAGCTCCACACAGGAGGCCCTGAGGAAAATATTTTCTCTCAGGGCCTATGTCATCTTTGGGGATGCTGTGTGGAGGGTTTTTTAAGTAAAGGAAGGAGAGGAGAGTTCTGGGAAGGAAAAGGGTATAAGGGGTGGGTAGGAATCTGGGGTTCAGTGTGTCCTGGTCATCCACCTTCAAGACCTTGACAAACCTCACCCCATCAACCCGGGCACCCCTGCTAAATCACCAAACGTAGCGAACAACCTGTAGCAGAGGTGTTAAATAAAATTAATATATAAATCTACCTTTTCTCTCTCTGTAATTTGAAATGATGGCCTAGAACACCCTTTAAGGGTGAAAGCCGAACCCAGAATCTCTTGTCTTACCGGGACTAAGCCTCAACTAACTCGGCAATGATATATTACATTAATAGGTATAACCTATAAAAGTTATTATAACTAGTCATTCCAATGAAATTGAATTCTTTATCCTTTTTTACTTTCCTTGTGCAACATTGGATATTTTAAGAAGAGGCGAGGTTTTTTTTTTAAAGATTACATAAATTAAAAATTATTGCGCTTCACATGTTTTATAAAATCTTATTTAAATTTTAATACATTTTCCTCTTCTTTTATATTAGTCGTTATGTATTTCTGGGAACCCTTTTACCGCTCTATCAGTAATGAGTTCCGTGATTTTAAATTCTTTCGAATAGGAAGTCTTATAATAGGTATATTTTTGCATATATTTTAATCTTACCTTTTTGATATTACTTAAATATTTTTTATTTCTATTTTGTTTGAAATGTCTATTTTAATCATTCTATTCAATTTGATTTGTATTATGATTTATGTATTTTTTTAATAAATAATAATATTTTTATTATTTCTTCCGCATTTTTATTATTCTAGTTATATATAACATTTTAATATAGCATATATTTGTTCGACTACCATGATATGGGTTTGAGCCAGTGGTAGTCGAGAGAAAACAAATAAATTGTAATGTAAAATTTATTTTAAATTATATATTTAAAAAATATTCTATTCGATATCTTACGAAATATTGAACATTCTATCATTGACCAGCCACTTCGGGGAGCAGAATGAATTAAGATGTTTAATCAAACATACTAATTTCAGTTGTCTGTGATGAAGTGCTTTGTGAATTATTCCTGCGTGAAATTTTCCATGTTCATTGAACTCAAATTTGCTTTGAGTTTGGGCGTCATTTTCAAAATCGGAATCCATTGTTTGAAGAATAATTCAGAGAAGCATTAAAGTGGGTACCAACATTATTTTATTTAAATTAATTAATTACAATGATTCAATTTTCGAAGTACATGTTTCTTTTTTAAATTTTTTACAGATTTCGTTATTTTTCAAGTTTACTAACGGTGTTATTCGAAATGTAAATTTCTAATCGTATTTTCAATTTTAGATGGAACAACCAGACAAAACTGGAAATTTGTCATTTTTAAATCAACTTTTAGACGTATTGACTCTTTTCCACAAAAAATTATAAATTGATTTCGAAAGACTGTTCTTTTATCTAATGAAGCTATTTTTTTTAAATTTTGAGAAAATATGTTTGTTTTTAGTACAATACGGCTTTACCGTAGGTCGTTGGCAGATTTGTTAAATTTTCAAACAAAATTTTGTATTATACAACACACATTTCAAATCATATAATCATGCAGTAAAATAAATCAATAAATTATTTGGGAAACCTACTTTTCAGAATATTAATTTTATTTAAAATAAAATCATTAAAAAAAATATCCGCGCCCTTGTTTTGTGAGGAAAATACTTCAGCTTGTCTATTTATTTACGGTCTTATAAACTAAGGTATTTAAAAAAAAAATCTTATTTTGCTTTAATATTATTGAAAAATTATAAATACTTATGATCAAACAATAATTACATAAAGTACATAATTTTATTTGTTTTATCATCACGAGTTTGAACATTTTTGAATGTAGGTATTTATCAAAGCAAATTTGTAATGAAATAAAATCGATATTGAGTCATTATATTAAAATGGTAGTATGGAGAATAATTAATCTTTCTCACCGGAACTGCTCTATACCGTTGCAAGGGTACAATCGCTAGATCATCGTTCGACGAAATTTAAATTCTCGGCCGCTGGTTAATGGCTCTTAAGA
Organism: Glyphotaelius pellucidus; assembly: GCA_936435175.1. NCBI lineage: Eukaryota > Metazoa > Arthropoda > Insecta > Trichoptera > Limnephilidae > Glyphotaelius > Glyphotaelius pellucidus. The sequence goes on from OW386550.1 coordinate 14,344,669, forward strand.
TTTGTCAACAATTTTTTTAATATTATTTTATAAAGAAAAATGGCAATATTTGTTTTTGAAAGGCAACGAATGATCCTGAGGCAAATATTTCTATAATAAATTCTTTCAACTTCACAAATCCTACAGTCACACGTTTAGCGAATATAAATTTTACGTTTATGTAGGAATACTGAATACTGAACTGGTGAGAAAGAAAGAACTGAATTTTCAATTTTTCTGTTGATCGTGGATCATCGATAATTGAATCTAAGAATAAGTAATACTTTCACAAGAATCTGTCTGCTATTTTGAGATTATTTTAGCTCTCTTTCTGCTTCATGCTTCGTTTATGGGAAAGAGGGAGAGATTACAACGGATCTAGCGGCGGCCCGCCCTTATAATGTATTCTGCAAACGGAAATGAAAACTCTTTACAATCGTTGTTTCATTTACCATTTAGAATTATTTTGTTCTGATTCCCTTTGTTTATTTGAATTAAAATATGTACGTCTTCTCTTCAAAGGCGTTTTATTTGCTTTTAAAAGTGCTGTGATATAATTCATTCGTATTCAATTGAAAAAAACGTTACAACTTTTCAGGTAATGACTTTATCAGGGGGTGCGAAATTGCCGAGAAATTATGTTGCCGGTAAATTTGTAAAAATATTCTTTTGATAACTGTTTTTGGTGATAAATTTCGATTCTTGGCGGTTGATGTTTTATACATTTCAAATTTTGGTAAGAAAAAATATAATGTTGGTGACTATAAAAATATAAAATTATGATAAATTTAAACTAAAGATAAAAGTAATATTAATGTGAAAATTAAAGTAAAATTAAAAATATAAAATTAAATAAAAAAATGGGCGTATATTATGTGTTGTGTGTTTGTGAATGATGTGTGTTGTGTACAATGTTTTTGTGTGTTGCGTGTTATTCTTTTCATATGTTTTATTATTTCATGTTATGAAATTTTGGTAACATTGTCTTTTTTGTTCTTTAATCCATTTTGTAATTTTGTTTCTGCATTTATTTTTGTTTTCGTCAATTTTATTTTCAAGTGTAAGACTTTTAAATGCTTTTATAGCATGATATTTATAGTGTCTTTGTCCAAAGCTTGTATTTACCGTCGGAGTTTTTATGTTTTCTTTGTACGCTTGTCTAAGTGGTCTGTAAGTGATATTTTTTGTTTGTTGAAATTAGTTTTTTGGTCAAATATGTAGTAGTAGTGTTTTAACGTATATTTGGCGTGTATCTAGTACGTCACAATTGTTGAATATTTGGTCTGTATCGGTGTTTTTTAAGTATTACCTTTAAAATAGTTTTCTGCGTGATTTCTAAATGATCGATGGCTGCGTTTGTTGCTCCTCCTCAAACAATTATTACATATTATAATATTAATTGACAAAGTGCAAAATATATTTTTTCATTTTATTTTATTTTTTAATTTAATGAAAACAAATAACTTTGTGTACACCACTATTTAATTAACAATATCAACATGTTTCGAAAACTATATTTTCTTCGTTAGGATTAATTAAATAATGACGCCACAAAGTGAATTTGCGAATTTTGAAGAAATAAATATATTTTTTTCATTTGTTTTATTTTATATATGTTTCTTATGTTTAGGAAAATGTGTATTGTTTTGAGAAGTTTATTTGTGATTTGTTTGATACGGTATTACTAGATACTTTATTTGTTCTGCTTTTTCTGGAGGGGGGCAATCGCATATGTTGGTGTTTATGGTATGAGGTTGGCGGGAATGAATTAACGAGAAAAAAAAAGTTACATTACAGTTGAAAGTCAACATGGTCCTGCCATTGTTAGCTCCGTTGTAACCTCTCTTTCTTTGACGTGTTTCGTTTTCATAAAAGAAAATGAGATTAAATGGATGTATCAGCGGGTTGGCCTTTCAGCAAGTTCAAAGTTTCAGGTTTCAAAAAATGTGTTCAGCCATCGAGTGCTCCGTTGTGACCTCTCCTTCTGTTACACGCGTCATTTAAGAGACAGTGGGAGGCGTCACGACGAATCTTTGCCTTTATGTGATTCGAGGATTTTTATCGAATAGAAATAAGGTTCTGCTACCGAGAGTTCTCTTGTGACACTCTTTTTGTTAAACGCGTCGTTTAAGAGAAAGAGAGAGAGGTTGCAATGGTTGCATGCATTTATGGGAGCTTAATCACTAGACATATTATATATGGTGCCGCCACTGAGAGCTCCGTTCTGGCCTCTCTTTCTGTTAGACGCGTCGAATGTGAGAAAAAGGGAGAGGTCACTCGTGTATGTAACTTGTGGAGTTTTATCAACTATCCACCAGATGTGCCTAACAATAATAAATTCGCGTCACGCCACCTCGCGCTCCTTCCGCGAGGTAATTTATTATACAGTACGGCCCCTGTGAAATGGGAATCTCTCCGCGATTCGCATTTTTTCCAGCTCTGCAGCTGTCACGTTTCCATTTGCGACGTTATGTCATGTCAGCCCTTTATGGTCTGTCAAGCTTTCCGTTTGTCGCTTCTCCTCTGAGATTTCCGCGCCCGAAGAGTGCCGTTACGAGACCCGCGACTTGCTTTTTTATTTGTCGCGAGTCAATTTGATGCTTACTGTACCTTCCATAAAACGTAAAAGTCATCGGTAGGCACGATTAATTATTGTTAATCCTTCGCCCTCCGTAACTACACCGCTATAAGTAAAATATCAGTTGTATTGAGTTACAAGCAAATCATTTTAAAGAGCGCACGTTTGAATGTATTTGTGCACGCCGATAGTACAAATTGGTTCGAAATAGTTTGCAACAACCGCCCGCAGTCCCCTCTTTACCCAGCAATTATCCTAGGTACGGTACACCACATACTATACTAGCAAGAATTTATTGATATATTACACTGATGGGAATAACCTTCAAAACTTATTATAAGAAGAGATATTCCAATTAAAATTGAATATTGATGTCCCACATAAATAAAATCGAGTATGTTTATCCGAGACACTATCTAGGTTACAAACCAATTCTTTAGAACTTTTGATCATTTAAAAAGGTAGCAACCAAAAATACCGTAAAAATTAGTCGAAGATAATATTGTTAATTCTGAATTAGAAAAATGAGATCGACAAAAATGATTTAAAAATAAGAGTTAGTAATGGCCGAGTTGGTTAAGGTGCTTTTCCCGGTAAGACAAGAGACCCTGAGTTAAGGCCCCGTATCCGAGCACGAAAAGAAGAAGATGGAGAGATATGTAATTACGAAAGTTGGAGAGAGCGCGCTAAAATTTCAAACGATAAAAGTGAAGCGAAAATTGTGAAAATGTTTAATAAAACACGACTCGTTTAGAATAGAGCAAAAACACTTAAGATACCTTCCTCTCGTGGAAGGTATCTTAAGTGTCATTTAAAGAAACATTGTGAATTTTGTCACAAATATAACTTGAAAAATAATAGAAATAGACTTGTTTTAAATAATTTACGGAGCATACTTTGCGATTTTTTTCTATCGAGGGAATTTCATATAATTTGCGTTTCGGCATAGGGATTGAATAGATATTATCTTCAAAAATAACATATATTTTTTTAAGAGCTTAAAAATTCAAATGTTCAAGGGAGATGTGCAAGAAATCGGTAGAAATTCCGTTAGCGGCGGCTTAAGTCTCAGTGGCGACTGTTACTTTTTATTTTTCTGTGTCTTGTTCTTTTTCATATTTTCGTTTAGAGGATTAGTATTATCACCTTGTTCAGTGATAATACTAATGTCATTTTTGACTCATGTCATTTTTAGTTGTTTGAATTTCTGCAAAGCAAAATTTTAGTTTATTTTGCTAAATATAGCTTAGATTTTGTACAAGGATTTAGTCGCTAGTATGGAGGGCCCTTAAGTCGTTATTGCACCTGCACACGTCTCCTCATTGTGTTACTTTGATCTTCATTTTAACAATGTTCATAAAATTAATTAATAGAATCATTGCGGATAATTGCGTTTGAAAAAAAATCCTTCGTGGGATGTGCAATTTCTCAATTACGCTGTACAAGTTGTTCAGTTATAAGTGCTCGGTGCACAATGCAATGCATTGTCATTGTTAATAAAGATACCTACCCGATCCACTTGCAGGAAAATGTTGGAAATAATGATTATATCGACATGTGAATTGTGCAAGGTGGATTCCATAAATAAATATTAATTGCTCGTTAGACGTAAAACTGTGTATTTTGTGAGGAAAATCTACATTGAAGTAACTGCTTATTTATTTATTATTTTTGCCTTCTCAAAGTTATCCCCCCTACTAAAAACCGATGGGTCTATGGCACTCCCTAAGTAGATTTTTGTAATTTGGAACGAAAATAATGTAAATAAAGGATAAGCGAAGGTTTTTAAAGTGTACTTACCTTATTAGTAGATATAAGTAGCTTAACATATTTCAAGTAAGTAAATAATGGGTGGAAGACTCTCGGTATCGCCATGGTGATAGACAGCCATTAAGATTCGAAACGTTGTAGCTTGAAATAGCTTCAGCTGTGTTTGGTAGCCATCTCTGAACAACCAGGGACTTCCCAACTTTTCTGTTCCTTGTCTACTTTCTCTCTCTATTTTAAAGCCTCACATCATACCTCAATCGGGAATGCCGTGGTCCTCTGACTCCGAACAGTTGTGACACCTGTATTCACATAAAAAAAGTTCTATTTCAAGTGAGCTTCTTGGGGCCAGCTCTTTAACAGAACAGAAGTAATAACAGAACTTTAATGTAACTTTCACGCTTGAAAATCAACTTTGAAACTTGATTAATTGTTCAAATTCTGTGAAAAAAACTGGCCCTTAGAATATTTATCTGCTTTGCAACTAAGGATAAATAATCATTTAATTTCTGGGATTTGAATCGCGAACTCTGGGTCAAGAGTCTCACAAGCCTCTTACAGCTCTACCAAGAAGCTCGTTAACCCAGTTTTGAGTCCCGCATTTATAGCGAAGTTCCAGAATCAGCCAATGCGAAGGTAGATACCTATCTGTAATTGTATCAATTTCAAAATTTTATGGCCAAGGGCTTAAAGTACCTTCCTCGCTCTCCCGACTCTAGTTTCTAGTCAATCATGGACTTTTTGTTGAACTGCTCTGCGAAATGGCAAACGGAACGTGCCGCGACTGTAAATTACGAGAAAAACTCTAAATTGTTGATTCGTTTAGGCTTGTATTATGTTCCGAAGATCCCTCTGCGTTATTGCCAAATTATACAGGAGCAAATATTTCCATTTGCTACTCCCATGAAGAGTACCTATATAAAACAGTATCGGTCAGATACCTATATAAAAATAGTATCGGTCAGATTGATAGTATCATTGGAAAAAAATATTTGAAAATACTAAATAAAAAAAACGAATACTTTAACCGGTTTGTTTTCTGGAATCATTTGTTCATTCGGTGAATTCAGTCCTCGTACACATTTTCAGGACTAATTTACTTCACGAGAATGTTTGTCGAATTTGTTTTAAGAAACCCTCCTTGTAGCAATTATCATTTACATTCATGCTTGGATTGGTTTCAAATTTTTCCATTTTGATTCAAAATTAATAGAATACTTAGTTATACTTAGAACCGCGTTTATTGTTTAAAAAACCAACATGTTTCGTAAGCAATTCTTACTTGATCAGGGCTTATTCAAAACTTGATCGGGCTTCTCTCACACAAAATTCTCATACATAAATTAAGATCCTTAGGAATAACGGGGAATATTTTGAAATGGTTTGAAAGTTATCTACACAAAAGAAAAATATCAGTCAAACTAAATTCACACTTTTCAAATCAGTTTGAAATATTCACCGGAGTTTCACAGGGGTCACATCTGGGCCCAGTGTTATTTTCCTTATTTATAAATGACATAACTACCATCTTTGAAGGAGTTATGATACTCTTATTTGCGGATGACCTTAAAATATATAAAACAATTACGAATCTTAACAACTGCTGTATATTTCAATCAAATCTAGTGAGGTTACAAGAGTGGTGCGCCCTTAATGAACTGTTCCTCAATATTGAAAAATGACAAACAATTACTTTTGCGCGAATCAAAAATCCCATTAATTTTCAATATAGCATCAACAACATTTTCCTGAAAAGAGTAGATCAAATCAAGGACCTCGGTATTATATTTGATAGTAAATTAACTTTTGTTCCTCACATTAATGTAATAACTAACAAGGCCATGAAAAGTCTGGGGTTCATCCTGAGGACGGTTAAAGAATTTAAATCACTAAATTCGTTTAAATTGCTGTACACTGGGCTGGTGAGATCAAATTTAGAATACAATTCAACCATCTGGGCTCCATTATATAAGACACACCAACAAAGAATTGAAAGATTACAGCATAAGTTCTTAAGATATATTAATTATAAACTCGGTATACCTGTCGAAGATCTAAATTATTTATATTTAATGGAATTACTTAATATAAGCGATTATGCGTCAAGACGCGTAGTGAGCGATTTAGTTTGTCTTTTTAATATATCGAATGGCAGACTGGACGCCCTTGATTTAATCAGTAAAATTAATTTGAGAATACCCACGCGCGATACTCGCTCTAATGCGATTTACCTTGTAACTTATTCTGCTAGTAATTATTTTGTTAACTCATCTCTGCAAAGACTTCATATACTCGGTAATAAATATTCCTCTATAGACGTTTATCGTCATCAATCCATGTCAAAATTTAAACAATTTATTATCAGTGTATTAGAACAATTAAAATAAATCTATTAATATCATGCACTACAAAGCATCTTAATCGAAATATTATAGTAGCTATGTTTCGATAAACACGTAATAAATATTTTTAAAAAAGATTGCTAATTACAAACATAAATATTGACAATCCTATCGTATTTCCCTCTATAATTAAAATAACAATCTCACATTAATTTACTTACCGTAAATTCTATGTTACCTGCTTTGTGTCAACTATTATATTTGGTGTTATCTATATTTTGTTTCTTATATCTTATGTTATCTTTATTTCGTTTCTTATATTTATATTATGTTTATATTATATTATGTTATTTCTTATATTTTTCCAAAAACATGTACTGCACTTTATGTAAAAGCCCTATGGGCGTTTAAATAAATAAATAAATAAAAAAATTTAAAACTTTTTCATTTTGACTTTTCAGTTAGTACCAATTTCATTCTCGTTGAATGTTATGTTGAATCGGTTTTTAAAAATTCTTCCATTTGATGAGTTTTCAGTCACTAGTGTGGTTACCCTGAAAGTTATTCACTTTTACATGAACATTTTTTCAAATTGGTTTTAATAAATTCTTCCATTTAACGTCTTTTTCAGTCACCACTAAATTACTTCACTAATTACGTTTGCGTAAATTCTTTGCCTAATTTCTTAAAATCCTTTTGTTTATTGAAATGTTCGGTCACTATGTAAATATGCTGAAAGCTATGAGTATAAGTATGAGTATTCTTGTGAATATTTTCTGAAATTAAAAATCACTTAGCTTTGAAGTCCGCAAGAACTCCTTTATACCTAATTATACATTCACGCAAATTCTTTGTCGACTCGTTTTCATCAACTTCTCTTCGATAACATTTTTTTGAGTAATTACAACCACGTGAATACTTTGTCGAATCAGTTTTATGAACGCCTTTTATTCTATGACTTTTTCAGAATTCTTTGTCGAAACATTTTCATGAACGCCTTTCAGTCTATGACTTTTTCACTCACCAATTGCGCAACGCGATAAATAGACGAGTGTTGGTATATTTTCCCGGTCTCCCCTTTTCCCACCCTTGTCATCAGCCCTCACCCGTTCACTTACCCCTCCCCGCCACCCCGTGCATTTCCACTGCACATGCAACACTCTTACTGCTGAAGAATGGGGGAGGGAGGAATGACGTCATTACGTTTGCATTTTTTATGATCGCCGAGAGATCCGTGTCTTTCACTCAGTGAATAAGTGAAAACCATTTGCAACCCGCTCTAAAGGCTGACGATATTTCGAGCAAAAAATGTGCATACATTAAAAAGGTTCTAAATTTAGTAAATGATCCATACTTGATGCGGACACCTTTCTCAGACTCGCCATACTTGTATCAAATTGCCGTTTCGTTTTAGATTTTTATAGGAATTTTCTATATTTAGTGTAGGACATGGAAGTGGAAGCGAACCAACGTAACTGACATAATTGCATATGTCTAAGAGCAATGGACCAACCCATCACTCAGAAGTTGGCTTTAACCACTGAGATATCGCAAAAACTTTCAGACCCACCGTGTTCCTCCAATTCTTAGGACTGTGCTTTGATTACGCTATCATTATCATTGTTTCTAGTTTTAAGCTCTAGGCATCTATCTTTATATGTTATTGGTATAGAAAACACATAGTAACTGAAATGATTTGCAACCCTCAACCCCTGACCCTCCTGCGCGTAGCCTCGTGCTACGCCGTGTAATATGCACTGTATAGTTGGCTGGCATATTGACGCCTGTAAAACTGTAAATCGCTCCTTCTACATACTCCTATATTGTTTGACAACATCCATACAAGGGAGGTTTATCCTCGCTAAAGGGGCATGGGTGACTCAAAAGCTTTTCCCGTTTCTTTGAATGCAGGAACGAAATAATTATTAAGTTTTTTTATTTTTGGAAAAAATGTGGAATATGTCGGTCGTCCGTCAGTCAGACATTTCCGAAAAATCTAAAAGTTGAGCTTGCTGTTATACGTAAAAGTGTACCCTCGACGTGGTACAATAATCAGATTACTTATAAATACCACCTAATCATTATTATGCAGAAAAACGTAGTGAATTAAACAAAATTTTGATGTTTTTTAGGTCACTAGCAGGATATTTCAAAATATAATACTGATGTACCGGATTATTAAAGCATGTTTACTGTGTAAACCTCGGAAATAATATTTATTTAAGTAAATAATATTTGATTTAATGAAAACAAATAACTTTGTGTACACCACTATTTAATTAACTGAAATCAAATTATAGAAAATCCTGATAATTTCTTTATCAGGATTTTCTTCGTTAATAAAAAATAACAAAAGACAAACAAGTATAGACTAATTAGAACATAGACAAAATAACCATCTTTTAAATTTATTTTCGTATTAATGCTTATATTTATAATAATTTATTTTGTTATTTAGACTTCCTGTTTTCTTTTAAAAGATTTCTTATTATGTTAATGTAATTTTTTACCCATCCTAAAATAATTTTTATATTTTATTTTATATAATTGTTTTTTATGATATTTTAAGTAATTAATCACCTCTCTTTTCTAATATTTTGTCTATGTTCTAATTAGTCTATACTTGTTTGTCTTTTGTTATTTTTTTATTAACTTATTATCCTGACGAAGAAAACATAGTTTTCGAAACATGTTGATATTGTTAATTAAATAGTGGTGTACACAAAGTTATTTGTTTTCATTAAATTAAATAATGATGCCACAAAGTGAATTTGACAACTATGAAGAAATAATATTTGATTTATGGTGAGCATTCGAATATTTTATCTCAAAACTTAGTATTTGGAGATGTCTGACTAATCAACTGGACGATCGATGTATTGACATACGACCTCTTGACTGGATGCAAAATTGTGATCTTATCAAATCTTATTTATTTGGAACTCAATGATATAAAAGGATTACTCTTGATTTGAATTACTACATTAGAGTCTCGCGAAATGAACACGTAACTCGGTGTATGCGTGTTGAAGAGATCCTAAAAGTGTATAGGTAGGTATTTTGATAAAATTTAATCTTGCACGTGTATCTAGAAAAGCGATAGAAATCCTCGTTCTTCAAAGCAAACCTTCACATTGATCACGTAAGCACTCACATTATTTTGACACGTAATCATTTTATTTCGTCGGCAGCAGTAGATATAGTTTGGGAATTTCCCGTGATCAAATGGATTAAAGGTAGGGGGTGGGGTAGAAATCCTCGCGGGCGCCAGACTGTCACAGGCCGGCGCGCGGCGTGACGCAATCACCGAAGGATTTTCCTCGGCAGAAGTGAAGGATTAAATGTCAGAAGGGCTTTCCTGTCGCCCGTCCCGGCGGACTAACGATCCGCTTCATTCAGAGATTGGCGCGGATTAGCACTTCCGACCGACTAGCGAGCGCGCAAGCCGGCTTCACGGAATCATTAGGCGGGACCAGGTAACTGACCTTTACTCTGCGTTTCTACCTCCGCAGGCTTTATGTGCTCCGGAGATCTTAGTCTGTCAGTGTCAACTGTCGATGCTGGCATTCGGAAACTTGCTGAAACTATCTTTACACTCAAATTATCAATAATCATCATGATATAACCCGTTAATCGTCAATATCATGTTTACGATTGTTGTCATTTATTGGACTTGTACAATGTTCAACTATGCTTTGGTAGTTTTTATTATTATTCATCATTATTATTTTTTTATAATTATTAGTGATGTGCTTTGCCTGTCTCACTGGGAACTCCTGTGTTGAGAGCGGGTGCAGTTTGAAACATAAGCAGTTCATAACAAAAATACAAATAACAATAATACGTTTTCGTTTAAAATAATAATCATCATCGTACCATTGAATAGAATTTTCACTGAATGAATTGTAAATGAATAATTTCAAATTGTAACTTCGAAATTTTATGAATTGTTCAAATTCTATGAAATTAAACCGAGCCATGATGAAATAATAACAGAGCTTCTAACGACTAGACAACAACTCTTATAACAACAATGTACAACTCATCAAATTTTAAAGTTAATATTCGAGTTCCGGGAAAATCCTTTTCGAGTAATGTTACTTCCAAGTACTGTGAAATAAAACCAGGTCGTGATGAAATAATAACAGAACTTGAATTTTAACTTATATATTTGATAAAATTGTTCAAATTCTATCAAACGACCCGTCTTTTAACGTAATAAATTAATAATAAAGAAATAGTTATATAACAGTGAAAAATTAATTGATTCAGTAGGTAACAACGATCTACCCGTTTTCAACTCGATTATCTATTTATGGTTATAACTTTCTGAAGAGATGAGTTTCATGCTAATTTTCTGGAAAGTATTTTATATTTCTAGAACTTGAAAGAAACTTATACAGAACTTGAAAATTAACTTTGAAATTTGACGAATTGTTCAAATTCTGTGAAACAACTGGTCCTTGGATCGGCATTAACGGGAACCTTTCAACTGTCAAAAAAACAGAAAGGCCCCTGAATAGCCAATTGATGACTTTGTCACACGTGAATTTCTGCGAAACAACTGGGGTTTAGAGATGATTTTTTCATAAAAACAACCCTTTATCAAAATACTTTATTGTCTTTATTGAAATAAAGAAAACACTTTTTTGTGTTTTTGTTTTGTTATCTTTTTGATTCTGCTTATTCAAATAATGTGAACGTCGGGAGGAGCAAGGAATACATTCTGAATTTATTGTAAAGCTTTTGAGATAAGATGAAATATATAATACGGTCGTAGTTCAAGCGATGTCGCACACGATACCGAGCCCGGGGAGCTTGTGAGTGCGCATACGATATTCCCGATACATTTCCATATTCGGTGAATATTTCCTAAAACAGGGATCGCAGAGCGGCCCCACATGGAAATCCCATGATTATTTATGAAGGCACAAGATTTAATACGAACCAATGTTCCTCGTTCCGTATATCTCCCGGCTAGAACAACAGTTCCATATATTACATGACAGAATATTGGCGGAGGAAAAATATTTTCCTATTCGAGCTTTTTTTATCGGTGATATTCATATCTTCAGGTTATTCTTATGCCTACACGTTTCACGGAAGACAGTTTCAGAATTGAATTGTTTGCCACCAGTCTGAGAAATACGGAGTGAGTTAGATAAGCTTTGTTTACTGTTTTTTTTTCGTGGAAACGAATCACTTTGTGGTTTGACATTATCAGTTTGTATTTTTTTCTTACATTAACTCCAAACCGGAGGCAATAAGGAGGAAACGAATTTCCCTCGGGTCTACGTCATCTTAGAAGATGCTGTGTGGTGGGTATTTTTAAGTAAAGGGAGGAAGTTCTGGGAAGGAAAAGGTACGAGGGGTGGATAGGAATCTGGGGGTCGGGATGTTCAGGAATGATGGGCGTATGAATCCATCCTTCCAATTGCAATGCAAGGTGACGGGTCGACAGGGTCCAGCTCGAGAGATCAAAAGACCTCCCACAACCAGTCTCTCTCGATTCGGCCCGCCATGCAGTAGGTGGGCAAATGCGTCTGTCGTCAAGACCTGGACAAACCAAATTGTATAATATTATAAAAATATTTAAAGCTTTATTAGCTTTATTAGACCATCCATACTAATGTTATAAATGCGAAACTGCTAGAGTTCGTTTATGACGCTTTAACGCATTAACCAATAAAAAGACTTAAAAATTCATTCAGAAAGCTAAATTATTTACGAAGACTATAGTTTGTATTGTATATGATGGCAAGCTCTGGCGTTATGAAATTATTAATATTAATTTATTATATTTGTTATACCGTTTTTTGTCGCTAACAAAAGCGAGTTATTTCTAACGTCAGAAAAAAATCGTTTCCATGGAAATATATTTGTGGGCTCTAAGCTGGGAGGTACTCAGCCCCCTGGTCAGCTACTGCTCCAGAAAATTCAAATATTAGAATATGTTTTGTTTTTTTTGGACAAGCTTCTGTTTTGGAATAAAAGTCAGATAAGAGTTCCTACATTAAAAATATAATTCGTAACGATTATAAAGACTGAAAATAAATAGTGTAATTTTTTTATTATGTTAACGAACTTCCAAATATTTAATTAAAAATAGACATCCGAAGTAAGCGCATAAATTCCGAACGAATGAACAAAATTGGATAATTCTTTTTTTCTTTGAGCTATAGCTTTATGAAATTTATGTGGCAGGCGAGATGTTTGAAAACTGAATGTAAGGGAATGAATGTATGGAATGCGGGAGGGGGTGGGAGTGGGGAGGAGGGGGGATAATTGATAAGTTCAACCGCTATAGTAATTTCCCATAATACCATGCGAGCGAAGCCGCGGGGAAAAGCTAGTAGAATATAAAAGAACACAATAAATGCCATGAGGGCTTGAATCGTGATAAAAAATTCTGAGGAATCTCGGCTTAAATTTCACGTGCAGAACTACTGTGGTTCAACATCATTATGAAAATATAGTACGGCGATATGCGTTGTTAGGCAAGTGTAGCCGCATATACACTTGCGAGCGGAACCGCTCGCCAAACCATGAATCATGGAAAAGGAACGAACCAACGCAAGGTTCGCTTCCTTCTCATGATTCCCAAGAGAGACAGTGCTAAAAGTGTTAGAACCAAAAGTTGCTAAGTCAGTGGCGACATTGGTATTCTAGTGTTCTTATTTATTATATCATCAGGACACTTTCAGTATCAATATTAGTATCAATATCATTATCTTATTTATTATATCATTCTAATGTTCTTATTTATTATATCATCAGGACACTATCAGTATCAATATCAATATCTTTTTTATTATATCATCAGGATACTATCAGTATCAATATTATATCATCAGGACACTATCAGTATTCATAGTTACAAAAATATTTACAAAAAACATTGTAGGAACTGCGATTAGGAGCCGTACTGAATGATTTTTCAATTCCGTAAACTTCTAACCTATGGCAACACCGGTACACAGGTTCTAAATGTCACGCCACAAAAAGAGAATCCGAGCGATTCATTGCGTTCTAATCATCGGCTCGAATAAGTTTATCGATAATAATATTTGGATGATTTTTATAGCGCCGTTTTTTGTGAAAAATCACCTCAAGGGCGCAATAGTTCATACGTTCCGTTTATACTTCTGATAAAACATCGCGTGTGTAAAATAAAAATGTTATAATAAAAGTAACCATCTTTGTGAATAATCGATCTTTCGTACGAACGAACGTATAATTCCACTGCCGCCATCTGCAAAAACCACCGCTATACTAGTGACCCCGACGTGATCTGAAATATACCATGTAGGTATAATAAATTTTATTTTATTTACACGCCCATAGGGCTTTTACATATAGTGCAGTACATGTTTTTGATAAAATATAGGAAATAACATAAAATATAAGAAACAAAATATAGATAACACCAAATATGAGAGTTGACACCAAGCAGGTAACATGAAGAAGATAGAATAATAAAAAGTGGCGACCGAAAGCTGTAGAGAGCTGTAGAAATTCTAGTTTGCAAGCGTGCTTATACTGTGCATTTCACCTGATTTTTATTTAATTACATTTGTTTTAATTCTTCATATAAGTAGATAAAAGAAAATTCCATTTTCACTATAATGTTTTTTTTTGCATTTGCTGCTCTCATTGTGCCTCCTTGCCGTATTGTGCTTATAATGTATGTTATCACGTTGTCGTGTTAAGTGTGTGTGTGTAACATTTTGCTGAGTGTACTATCTTTCTGTACGTCAGCAATCGCGATGCTTACATGTCACCGCAAGAAGCTTGTATTGAGGCTGGTGGCACAATGCAGTGGCGCTACGCGGTGGAATTGTGCGGTGGCACTGTGCGGCGGTGTGCCTTAAAACCTATTAGTGCCCGGGTGGAGTGGCAGATAATCGCCACCGCGCTGTCTGGGCTCAGCCGAGTCGACACTTTTCCTTTTTGCCACTTTTCGGCCACCAGCCGATGCCATATTTCGATACAATGGCCTCTTTAGCATCCACCCAAACGGCCTCGGTCTTTGCCGACTGTTTTGTGCACGTTGTATATTTTTTGCTGCTGTTCGGCTTCTAAATTGTGTTCGCTCAGAAAGGCACGGTTTATAGTTGCATCCCAAAAAGAAAATCATGCAAATTTGTTTTAATAACTTAAATGTCAATAATTTTTACACATTCTTTGTTTTTGCCACTAAATACTATAATAACTGTCGACCGGTTTCGAAAGCACTATTTTTGGTTGGAGCAAAAGTTAAAGTAACACAATTAAATACACCGTTTTATATATATATATATATATATATATATATATATATATTTTTTTTTTTTAAAAGAAAGACAAACATTCCCGGGTTACGAATAACCCAACAATGTTTGAAAATCTCCTACTACCACCACAGAAAGCCGAAAATGTTGCTTGTGTTGTGATGGAGGACTTAGCCAGCCGAGGAATCGAACACGGGACGCCCGGGTGGGACCCAAGCGCGATGCCCACTCAACCACTGACTGGTCATATATCACATATATATTTTTATTTTGCATTCTGTGCTACAATGTGGAATTGTGGCTTCGGGAGGGGGGGGGGAGCACATATAAATCTGCCCTACTTCTATTCGAAACAATAAAAAATCTAATAAAAATTACCTTTAAATAAACATATTAGTACCCAAAAATAAATGTATTTGAAGATTTCCCGGTTCCGCCACTTACAAAAATTACGACAAATAGCGTAAGAAATAGTTCTGTTGGTGGACTAACTGTACTATTCGTATGAACTACGACAGCGCAGCATCACTATGTATATAAGGAAAAAAAATATGCATTCAATTATCTCTTGATATACGAAAAGAAAAAACTGCAAAAATTATAAAAAATAAAATAATTATAGAACCATCATATAATTTTTTCTTTTTCTTCCATTTGTTATATTTTATTCTCTTCGTTGTATGTAATGTTGTCTTTGTAATAAGTTCTCCTCTCCCAAGCAAAAGTATCTGCTTTGTTAGGAGATTGCATGAAATTATATAATGTAAAATTTATGGAGAAAAAAATAAAAATATTCATTTTATAATGAGTGTTGGAATGGAACACAGTAATTGGAAATTGGATAGGTTAAGGGTGTTAGGAAGTAAAACTGCGTATTTGGAAGATAATGATGAAGTATTCTTTATATAGGTATGTCATCAAAAAGTATATAGGTATTCCTTTATAATAATTTACTTCAACCAGAGAAGAAACCAATGTCTTTAAATAAACAATAAAATCAAGCAAGCAATTTGTAATACTTTTACTATGGCTTTATAAGCACATTATTTGATTTTCTTTCTCAACTTCTTGAATTAGTTGGTCTTTATTGAAAGTATAGATAGACAGAAAGAGGTTGTATAATAAGGAATACCTGTTCCCAGAAGAAGATTTTAAGTAGGCATATCTGCCGAATGCGCGTTATTGATGAAGTTTTCACAATAAACTCTAAAAGTCTGTCCGGTTGAAGCGTAGCCAGTGGCCAGTGGCCAGTGGCCATACTGCATGCAGGGAGCGGGGGATTTCAGCCGAAATGGTATTCATATTTATTTACACGAGTCGTCCGTCTGCCAGAGCTGGTCTACATTATTCATGGCCCCCTCGTCTCCGATAGCCGATAGTCCAACTTTCTCCATTCAATCCGCGCAACAGTCTAGGATTACTATCCGAACCGCTCGAAACCCTGTACAAACCCCGTCCAAACCCTGTTCAAACCCCGTTCAAACTCAGCCAGGCACGAGTCCGAGTTCCCAATTTTGCATACACGTCCTCGTCCATTCGCTACGTGACCGAGGAGAAATAAGGCACTTTTAAATACGTTTTGGGAGGCTTTGCGTCCGAAACGTCGGAATTTGTTTCTCAAACAGAATTATTTAAAACCGAAAAATGTTTACTTTCACGAAAATATCGTCATTCAAATTAATCGCTGCGGGGAGAAATTTTAATTTTTCCGTAACGTTTCAGTGGACGTGGAAGTAGCGCGGAATAAAATTTATACTTTTATTTTTTTTCTTACTTTCATGAATCTGGCCCAAAAGCTTTAATTTACAGCCGCGCCTACGAATTAGTTCCTGTTGAGAGAGCATCACGAGCAATTTGTACTTGAATGACTTTTTTTGTAAATTATGCCAATTTCATTCCTTCAGGGAATTTAGTAATATTTATCTGAAATATTTCGACCCGAATTATTTTCTCTATTTATGGACGTTGGTTTTTTACGTTTTTTCGAGTCTCCCAACCGTCCTAATATTGCCTGTAATTGTTATAAATAAATGTACAACTTATATAAATAAATAAATAAATATTAGCCAAATATTAGTCTGGAGCCAGTGACACTAAGGCATCCCCATTGGGGTATGTTATGAGACTGAAGGGAGTGGGGAAGGGAAGAAGAAGGTAGGTAAGTGCCTAACTCTTCAAATTTGGTGGTCAACAAAGGCCATTTTAAGCAACGTTTCAATTCTGAATAGTGGACTTACACCAGAGCGATATTAAGATAATCTTCCCTTCTGGATCGTACTGCAAATGTATTAATTAAAATTGATAAATTGTGAAATAACACGACTAAAATTCACTCGCGCATGCCGGGATTTGAACCCGTGATCCTCGTATTGCTAGTAGAGTGTCTTACCCCCTGACCGTGGAGGCCGTAAATATAAATTGGTTTTTTTTCAACACATTTTGCGTGTTTCGGAGTTCCTTTTTGTAGAGACTGCTGGTAACTCCTGAAAGCTCACTCTTTAATTTTGTTTTAATTAAAATGCCTGTCTGTGTCATCAACACTCTTCGCCGCTACAGAAAAGCGGTACTTATTTGCCTTTTCTCATCCCTCAAACCTACATTTTAATACATCGATCTCATCCAAGCACGTTATAGTCCGTATGAGATTACATTTCTCGTTTCTTGGCTCTCAGTTTCCTTATTTAGTTTTGTTGTTTCAAAGGGTGAATGGACAACTCAGAATGAAATCAACTCATTAAGTGATGAAAAAAAAAAGGGTAGGCATGGAACCGTTTCAAAGTAATATTATTATAATATCAACGTGCGTTATAATATAACGCATATTCTATTCTGGTTCATGATTTTTTCTAATTAAAATTATCATTTTCATATCATACACGGACGTACATTTGTAACTACATAGATTTCAGATTTTTTCCTGCATCTAGGTCGAATAAAAATTTACGGTTTTCATTTTCTAATGCCGGCGTTACTGGCTTTTTAATTGGATGCTAGCTACTCGTTCAGGTTATCGTCGACTTACTTAATATTTTGAATGACGATTTTTGTGTTTAATTAAAAAAATGTCGTTTTTTTATACAGTGTAGGTAAGCCTTCGATTTATCCACCTAATACCTTTACGACCTAATATTGTTTTAAGTTATCAAATGGGTCTAGTTTTTGCACTGTTAATTCGTGGTGGAATTCCATTGTATTATAATTGAAATTAAAACACTTAAATTAACAAAATAGAAACATTCATTATATAGAGACAATGTTGTGTACCCCTGCTTAAATTTGTATAAATGCCATAGCATAAGAATTTCAACTACCAGTCTGAAAATGTCCGTAGTAGAATGAAACCGGTCCTGGTGTAAATAAATTAGTGGAAAAAAGTGCAAAAGTGTTTTAATTTCAATTATAGTTTTAAGTTATCAATAAATAAAATATTGAAAAAAATATTCTAATGATTCTTCTAGGTGCTATCAAACATCAAATAATGGCTTATCCATATCGGTTTGTATTCAAATCTGAAATGGTTAATAGAAGTCTCATTTGGTCATATTTGTTTCTTATTTTATTATAATTTGGTGTTTCTTTTCAATTATGAATAAAGCTTACTTTTAAACGCATTTTCTATCTCAGTGCGACCAATAAGATTCCTTGACATACTTCCATAGTTGTAAGACGTGTGTAACTTAAAGAATTATTAAAAAGTTAACACGAATCTTAATTATGATTATTATGTACAATTACGTACATCTTGTTCATATACTATCTATGTTTTTTTTTATCTCTGTCGACCATTATTATCATAATCGACCTTGCATCCATCGGAGCGACTAAGGTCAAAATATGACCGCTTTTGTTTTTTTGCCATTGACAGTGGTCCAAACCACATTTTTTTTGGACCAAAGTTTACGATTTTATAATATTTTTTTTATAAATCCTACGAATATGTGATAATCGACCAAAGATAGGTGAATTCATTGGCTATAAAGAACTATATTCAGTTTGTATGACTCCATATTAAAATTTGGAGTTATGATTTTTTTTTAATATGGACGGAAAATATTTTTAAAAAATCACAAGCAATCGGAGGAAAAAGTTTTAAATCGCGCTGTCGCTCGAGTGGTTAAATATATCCATGCGTAAACATTTTGCTTCTGATGATTCTGTATTCAAATTCAGATTCTCGTTTTTTTGGTTAATTATTTAATTTTAGTTTTTAATTATTTTCTAATTTCGTAAAGCTATACTGAAATTATGTTTTAAAAGGCACTATACAAATTGGACGTGTATCATAACTCGGTAAGATGTACCTACTTCGACGTAAGTTTGACCCCCTAATGCCCTCGTATGTTATCTCAAACTGTAAGTTAGTAGTTGGTGTTGCTTATCATAAACCTAATCCTTTGCAAAGTGTCCCACATCAGCCGGCCTCTCTCTGAAATGCCGAAGTGATACCACTCTTAAGTCTCGGGTGAAGTCCTCGTAATATCAATGTAATTCCATGGGAACTAACTTACAACTTCCTGTGTCTACTATTTAAGACGGGCCGGCATTGTGTGCACAGGACTTAGAGATGAACCTTCCGCGAGAATGTATTTGTGAGTTGTGAGAGGGGTTTATCCTGTACTGTGTCACATTACGAAGAGTGGTTTCTTTGTTTTACGTTTCTCAGGACCAATGTCAGGAATTAGTTTGAAATATCTCAACTTACGGACGGGCTTTCAGAGGTAACTTGGTTTTGAAAACGTTATAATTAAAATGGAAAGCAAATTTCTCTTCGCAGGTACCTTTATAAAGTAGCAAAAACTCTCGAACCGTGAGTTATGGCGTCATAAAATTTGCAAAGCTTTTATATTATGAAATTTCAATTACTTTGAACTCGCATACACATTTACATCATGAACTATGGAGTTTAATATATACCAAAATGTAAGAATTAATAAATAATTGTTATTGATATCTGCACATTATCAAAAACTACCGCTACTTTCAATCAGAAGATCTATTAATGATATTCTAACCTTGCAGACTACTCTCAAATGTTAATGTGTTATAAATAACCGTGTCTCTGTTACACTAACTTTTCACATCATTCCCCGTGTGCGATTTGGTGACCGGAGAACTCAACAACAAACCATTTCTAGACTCCTTTGAAAAGACATTACTGGTGATGAAAAAAAAGGTTAAATAGGTTATTTTAATTTTTTGTCATAACTTTTAATTACTTTTCAAAGGGGTGTTGAAATGCCACCTTGTTGAGTTGTCGTGGAACCGTGTGATTTCACCAAACTGCGAATACGTATTTTCAATATTTTCAAAACATCTCCGTTCTGCACCAAAAAAATAAAAATTAGTTGTGAATATACCTGATATGTTTGCGTATTGTGTTAGTAAAATGATAAGTATTTATTGTACTTATATGCATGTTTGTAAATGTTCGACATAAATTAAGTCTGCAAAAGCCATAAGGGCGTTTAATAAATAAGTAAATAAGATAAAACAGTTGATAAATAGATGAGACTTGATATTTATTGTTTTTACGTAATGTTCAATCATATAATAAGAAAAAAAGAGTGTGTGTATTCATAAAGCTGGTTACGTTATCTTATAAACAATATTCCATAATTGAAACATTCTGTAAGTGACACCTCTATCATAAAAATAAAATTTAAAAAAAACTTTTATGATTACGGAATAAGACAATTTTGTTTATAAGATTACATAACTAGCTTTATGAATCATCATCATCATCTTCTTCCCCTTATCCTAATCGGGTCGGGGACCCACTGCATTGACAAGGCGCTTCCATACGTCCCTGCCTAGCGCTGATTGTGCGGCCTCCGTCCATGGCAATCCCATCCTGTCCTCACAGTTTCTGGAGTTGCCTCGCCCAATTGTGTCTGGCCCACTGGATATACACACACTCTTTTTTCCGATTCAACATCTTAAACGTAGATTAATAAATACTTGCAATAGGTAGAAAACTCGGCTAACTTATAAGATATACATAGCCAGTATTCATAGGTTCGAGTGCCGTTTAGTAAACTCGGACTTTATAAATAAATAAATCGAAAATATATGTTATCCTATTATACGAATAAGCTCTCACAAGGATGCTGAAATACCCCCTAATATTAATACAAACCACGTTGTATTATGCAACTAATACTCGTAAGTAGTGTCTATCGGAACTTTTTGTTATCCCTCTACTGCATTAGCATGAACATTCGACTCGTATAGTTGGTAATGTGGATATTGCGCAGACGATTTCCCATCTTGTTTCCGACAAAGCCATTTGCTCTCGTCGTGATTAGTTGCTAGCCTGGTTCGGCAGTCTTTGCACCGCGAAGGAAACGATGTTTTACTGCTGGATCTTGTATGACCATCTACATTCATTTTTCTCGTGGCTATCTCCGACTAAGCCATTAACTCTGCTTCCTGCAATCAAAGGCAACAAACAGCCTTTGCCGTTTCAAATTAATTTACTTTCTGTCAGATTATCATTAATTTTATTACCGACGGCTGTAATCGAACGAATCTTCAATATAACCTACCCTTTTTACACAGGGACTCAGTTAATCTACAATCATTATTTTTCACCTTTTTGCATATTTTGCATATTTAGGGTATTTCATCTTCCTCCTGATAGCTTATCTATACAACAATGAATATCAATAAATAAACAAATAAATACTCGCAACAGGTACAAAAACTCGGCTAACTTATCCTATATGCAGCCACCATTCATAGGTTCAAGTACCTAATACTAAACTCGGACTTTTTAAATAAATAAATATTGTTTAATTAATCGAAAATGTACGTTATCGTATGAATAATCTATGACAAGGTTGGTGAAATACCCACTTAGTTTTATTCACACTATATGACATGATAAAAGACACAAAAGAAAATTTATGTTAAATTAGGTAGCTACTTAATATATTTTTTTTTTACATTTCATATTCTAAATATTATTGGTATTGTTTCAATAATTGTTAATATATCAATGAAGTGTGAAGCTTTGATAAGTTAATTTAAATAAAGTAAATAATAATATGTACCAAAACGCTGATTTTCTAATTTCATCTTCATTTGTTCATTCATGATTTTAGATACATTAAGTATGATTTATAATTATTTACTTATTTATTAGACTTTTTTATATTTTACTTTTTGTATACATTATTATAGGTAAGTTGTTCAGGGTGTAAATATATGTAAAGTATATACATAACAAAATAAACTGAATATGAAAGATATAAGCGGGTGCAATACAAGTAGGTATGTAATTTCATTATCATGTAAAGTTGTACTAAGGCGTTCCGCAAGTTCAATTTGTAGAACTATATTTAAATTCATATGAAAAAGGTTTATTTATAATCAAGTTCTGCTGTGTAATTATTATTACGTATGACAGCTGTTTCGCCTTCTGAAGGCGTTTTGAGAAGACAGTTTGATAATGCCTCCAGAAGGCTATACAGCTGTCACGAATAATAATAATTACAAAGTGAATATTGTTTATAAATAAATCTTTTTTTTTTACACGTTTAACAATAATATTATTGGATATAGGTATACAAGAAAAACTGTTTATTAAATTCTACTTGGCAGCCGTTTGGTCTTTCAAAGCCAATCGTCATCATGCTGAAAAATGTAACAAATCCTCATTTTCTCAAGTCTCAATTGTCCAAAGCTAATGGGACTATGGCATCCCCATTTGGGGTGTATTTTGAGGCTGAAAGGCGTGGAGAAGGGAAGTGGACGAAGAAGAGGAAGGTTTAGTAGTATCTGGCTCTTGAGATTTGATTACCAAAGCCACTGTAGGCATAGAGCCATAAGGAGTATATACCATCTACCATGAGATACACATCTCAATGATATATACTGACTGATACAAATACTTCCCTTTAAGATTCTGCCAAAATATAGAATCACAACTGCCATTTTAATTCAACACTCCTCGCACGCCAACACTAAACCAGCTTTTAATTCCGATGTGTATTCCAGCACAAAACACGATCACAAAATCAAATACACTTATGGTCATCTACTCACACGACTAAATTTGTAATTAACTCCTTAAAATACGTCGCACATATGCAATACAACGCGTTACTTAATAACCTAATCCAGCATCAAACCAAAAAACATTGGCAAAAGCTGTAAAAGATATTTTCTCAGCAGCTTTATTAACAAGTGACATATTTAGCAATCTTTATTTGTAAATCTTGCATATCTTACTAAATGTATGTATGAAATATTCTTCAACTAACTGTATCAAGTGTATCCAGTCTGTTTTAAAATCTGTATACTTTTCATTGAACTTCCCTTTAAATTCGTGTTCTTGTATAAAAATAATTTTCTTTTAATTGTATAATGTTGCTCCCGAAATGAACTTATTAAACTCATCACGAATAATGTATTATAAATATTATGTTATATTTTTGTAATATATTATCACAAAATAAAAATAAAAAACTTAAAAAATGATTTTGATAAAATAATCTTTAGATAAAACATCTCAACCACAATGAAAATAAAGATACAGTTGGCTCTTACAACTTCCAGAATCTCTGATGTATGTTTATTAGTGGTTAGTGTGGCGTTGGAGCTTATATTATGTATGTGGGTCGTCTCTAGACTAATTCGCCCAAGTTTTCTCAGATATCAATCTTTAGTAACGACCCTCGCCAGTCCGGGCCGGCCCTAGTGAGCCCATAATTCGCCCCCGGGAGCGGGACATTACTTAGCCACGCCACTGACTGGTGCTGCTGACTGTACCACGTATTCGGATTTAGTCTCTACTTGACAAAGTATTAAGACAATTGGAAGGGTGTACTGTATATTAGGGTGGGCCAACCAAACTTTTTTTAAATGCATCTCAAAAGGTGCGCACTCGAATACCATTGACAGATACCTATCCATAGTTTGCCTTATCAATTTCAATAATGAATTGTTTACGGACAAAACTATATAATTTATATCACACATTTTATTTATTTAATTCGTATTGTCTGGGCCTCTTATTTTTTTCTGATTTTTGATAGCAGCATGCAACCAAAGATTTTGAGCATAGGTATACCTAAGTGAAAAAATATGAACAACTTGTTTTTTTCGCTCGAGTCATCTAACTGCTGGCACGTAAATAGTAACAATTTATACAATAAGTATTCATAAAATTTTCTTAAAATCAAATAAATAGTTTCATATTCAAGCCTCGGTAGAAGACCAAAAGTAGGTACTATTTAATTGTAAAAACAAGAAAGAGATTACAATCTAAATCGTAATACGCAGCTTTAAAGACATCTGGTAGAACGACATCTCGATCTAGAAAGAGATACTTTCAGTAATGCTCCGATGAAAAACCACCTTTCAGAATCGAAACGTTACTTGAAATTACTTGAAGTCACTTTAGACCGGTCAGTGACTAAGTTGGCATCGCGTTTGGATGCCTCCCAGACGTCGTGTGTTCAATTCCTCCATCAAGACACATGTAACATTTTACGCTTGGTGTGGTAATAGGAAATTTTCAAATGTTGGCAGGTTATTTGTAACCCGGGAATGATTGTTTTTTTTTTAAATATATATGTAATTTTTGTAAAGGCTTTAGATATTTTTGGTTGTCAGATCTGATTTAACGGGTACATACCTTCTTCTTTCCCGTCTCCTTCCGCACCTCACTGCCTTCAGCCTCACAACATACCCCAAATGAGGCTACCATGGGCTCCGGAAAGTTGGCAGCAGTTGGGAAGTCTTGTGCGGCATTCACATTTTAAAAAGATTCATGAAACTGAGGAGAAAAGGCCGGGAAGGACATGACTGTAGCAAGGATGGACAGCTAACTACCAATGTTTTTTTATAATAATTCTATACGACGAAGGTGTGTTGGGAAGCCTAATCGTTGGTAAGCTGGTAAAAAAAACACTAGGATTTATAATCAGAACAATCAAATCTTCGATTCGTTGAAAGTTATAAAAATCATATATTTGACTTCGATTCGTTGAAAGTTATAAAAATCATATACTAGTACGCAGCTTGCTGGAATACAATTCTATAGTATGGTCCCCATCTTATCAAATCCATATAAGAAATATTGAAAGAGTGCAGCTTAAATTTTTACGGTTTATTAACTTCATGTTACACATACCTATTGAACACATTAACTATACATTCTTACTTAATACGATTAAATTGTATTCCCTAGAAAATAGAAGAAAAATAAATTACTTTACTTTTTTGTTTAAAATTATTCACTCTTAGTTTGACTTGTGTAACTCCTGCATGTTATCTACTTTAAGGTGGCTAATCGAGCAACTAGGCAAAATATATTATTCTGCAACAATAATTCTGAAACCAACTACCACATACATGCACCTATTTCACACACTTGGAAACAAATTCACCTCAAATATCGACGTATTTAATATAAATTTACGACTACTTAAGGAATATCTGAAAGATACTTTTATGTAGTATACTTTGATAGTTAAGGAACATCGAGCTCTTTTCTTCTAATACGTTATTTTTATTTTATTTAACTTTATACTTACTATTCATATGATGTTTATTTCTTTAGTTCATCTTCTCTGTATTATGCACTATTCATGTAAAAAAGCCTATCAGGGAGTTGAAATATATATATAAAATAAATAAATAATTTATAAACATAGTCACTCACTGGCTTCAGGCGGGAGCAGTTGGTGTTGTGCGGTATTCATAAAACTTTCATTTTCTTGACAGCCCACCCTGATGTATATGAAAGCTTGTGATCTCGGACATTGCAGAATTCGAAGGCACGATCCAATACTCGGGCGCTTTCCGATAGTGAGTTCGTTTTAGTTTCCGTAAGTTCCAAAGTTAATGTCGTCCGCGCCGAACTTTGTACTCACTTGTTGTACTGATTGTTCTTCTTCTTATTTCACTTCTTCTTCTGTCTGCGGCCGGGAAAGCATCGTGTACTGTGCGGTGTTCGGGCATCATCGGTCATTTATTATCATCTGTCTGGCAAGTTGGGACAAATAACGACGCGGCTTGGGAAACTTTGCTTCTTTTGACAGAAGAACCCTTTCAGTAATTCTGTCGATAATAATGGAGTGTTAGATAGATGTCGTGGACAGGTCATTAATAAAATAATAAACATTGTAAATAATAACCGCGTTATTAATGTTTTTTGTTTACTAGCGCAGAATCGTGCATAATCACGGGTTATCATTATTATAGGATTTATAATTGCCCTTAAGCAACAAAGCGCAGACCGAAGAAAACTCATGAAATTCGACGTTACTTGTTAAGATTAAACCTATGGAAATGCGGTTAAGCACTAGATTAACGAGCTGAATTATTTCTTTATCCAATTGCCACACAGTAGTGCGTGCAACACTGGTCGCGTGACCGGGGTGTCGCAGCGATCGCTTCTCGAGGGAAAGGAACCTACGTCATTCTAGTCCCGACGCTGCCCTCGAGAACACGCTGCTAGATTCTAGATTCAATTTACATTTCCATTGCGTCCCATCCGCTACCGCGTTATTTATCTGTAAAGGTTGCCTAATTTAATAAAACATAAAAACGTGGCGAACTCTTTAATTTCTCCGAACACAAAGACCCTTCCTCGGAGTCTCGTAGGTAAGTATCTTCCACAGCTCAAAAGGAAGTCCAGAAAGTTAGATCTCGCCACAAACCCTTGGAAATTTAAACAAAAAAATACAAGTACCAAGTATAGAATTATGCAGGTGACCGGACAACTCGGAATGAAAGCAACTCAGAACCATCTCAGATAAGTCATTTAGAGTGATAACAAATATAAATAAAAAAAATTGGTTAAATAGGTTGCGTTAGGTTAGGGTTATCGGCTAATTTAAAATTATTTTTTTCATAGCTTTTAATAACTTTTCAATGAGGTGTTGAGTTGACTTTATTCACAGTTGGCACGGAACCAATTATGCAAAAGAAATCTAGTGAAAGAATAAAAGGCAGGATCGATTTATCGCTTTATTACAAACAGTTCCTATTTTGAAAATGACATTTAATTTTAATTTAGACGGCCTCCATGGTCGAGGGATAAGGCTCCTGACTAGCAATCCAAAGTGCTAGCTCTCAGTATCGCCCTTCTGAATTGAAACATTGCTTGAAATGGCTTTATCCGTATTGAGTGACCAGATCTGAAAAGACAGATAATTCCCTATCTCCTCCCCCTCCCCACTACCTTCGGCCTCACAACACACCCTAAATGTGGATACCGTAGTCTCACTAGCTCCAGACAGGACCAGTTGGGCGCTTGTGAGGTATTCACGTAACAAATCCAAGTTCTACTGTTCATTGAACCAGAGTTACAAACAGACACACAACCGAAATTAGTTGGTTAATGTGGTCAACAACCTGGTGGGTATGACGCTTGGCTAGTAGTCGGGTTGACTTATTTCGATATTTTCAACGCAAGTTATGCTCAGTGAAAAGTTCTGTTGGTATTATGTAAATCTTAGGGTTCGTGGATGATATGTTAATAAAGTTAAATTACTTCGTTGTTGAAAACTTGTTAAGTATCTTTTTAAGTTATTCTGCTTTACAATTATGATAAGTGTGGGAATTAAAAACGTTCTCTAATTCGTAATTCGATTCTTTTTTTAATTCAATTTTTTTACCGATGAGATTTAAAATTTATTTGGCAGTTGTCGTCAGTAAAATACCTATTCCTACCCCTGGCCAGACAGCCTTCACTAGCAAGGAGACTGCCGGACCGCTACAATATGGATGAAAGCAGTCACCTACCCGACTTAATCCCCGAAGTAATGTCTGAAGGGGCTATCACTAACGTCCTCGGCTCTGGGTCCGCCGACCCCGGCCCGCTCGCCCCGCGGACGGCGGAATGCCGAGGTGTCGAGTCGCTGTGTTGTTTGTTGTGTTTCCAGCGGAGTTGCGGAGTCGAGTGCGGACTGCAGTTTGCACTCATTGCAGTTTGCCCAGCACTCGACTGCCGGCGCTCGGTAATTGCTGTTGTAGCTCGCGTCTGCTACCTTTTCCTTTTCAATTCCCTCCCTTCCCGATTCTCGTCCCGAGTATTTCCCGTCCGATTTTTTTCATACTTATAGATGATGTTGCTATCATGTGTATGTTCGAAATGGTTGTGTGAAAGTCTGAGAAAGATTATGAAAACTTCCATTTCGGGCATTCGTACAACCTTTTGTGTTTATGCTTAGGTTAATGTAGAAATAAAGTATGGTTACGTTCGAAAGCTTGTAAAAGCTTCCTTTTCGAATATTTACACAGTTAAAATCAAAATTCTCCAAAATCTCAAACTTTTACGCTGACCTTTTCATATACCTAATAAATTTAGAAAGAGTAACTGAAATGCGAGATCTTGGCATAATAACGGATGAGAAACTAGACTTCATGGTCCACATTCAACAAACTGTAAATAAAGGTATGAAAATATTAGGATTTGTATTAAGAACAATTAAAAACTTTGAATCATTACAAATCATTAAACTGTTACACATATCCCTTGTTGGAAGCCTAATGGAACATAACTCCATAGTCTGGTCGCCCTTCTACAAAATTCATATGCATAATGTCGAAAGAATTCAAAGAAACCTTCTACATTTCGTAAATTTCACGCATAATATCCCTTTAGAGCATATAAATTACCCGTTCTTAATGAATATTTTTTTCAAATATTCCTACTCTAGAAAACAGACGAAAAATAAACGACCTAAACTTTGAATTAAAATTATTAAGCCCTTAATTCACTTATTGTGAACTCCTGCAATTAATTAATCTTCTTGTACCCTACACGAACGACTGGACAAATATTAAGATTTTATATACATACATCTCATTCCAACTATAGTTTGCATTCTCCAATACAGCGTTTACATAGTCTTTGTAACAAATATTTAAACAATATGATTGTATTTGATAATAATTTAAATTTGTCAAACTTCAAACGACGCACGTATGTGCCAACTATTTCTTCCTACTTCATTAACTATCTTTATCTCTATTTTTACTTAGCTTATATTCTATGTTATTTACTTTGTGTCAACTCTTATATTTTATGTTACCTATATATTTTTCTTATATTTTAAGTTATTTCCTATATTTTGTCAAAAACATTTACTGCACTAAATGTAAAAGCCCTATGGGCGTTTAAATAAATAAATATCTACATCTACGTTTTGGCGCTTTTTATACAGACTCACACCAGTAGATGGATTATTTTATGTATCTATTAAGAGCACTTCGACTTGCTTTTACTAAGTAATAATGACGCGAAAGCAATTTGAAAAGTGTAGTCATTAGCTCGCATTCGTTAAGCTTCTTTCTGGTTTGTTTTTGTCGCTTTTAAGGCTGGGGTATTTCAGTTTTCGTCACATTTTATTGAGCTTTTGATGTACGAGTGTGATCGGTAATTATTTACCATATTTAGACTCAATCAATACTCATGTAACAATATCTTGTTTCGATTTAATTACTGTAAGAAACAACTATTTATGCAACCTGAAAAGTTAAATAATTTCTTATACCTACCTGCACTTTCCTGAACTAGATTTTTTGTTTTGATGTTTAAGCCAAATTAAATGCTTTTATTTTTAGTTTATGTTACCGTGTGTATAAAAATAGAGATACAAAATAAAACAGAATAGTCACAAAAAAATATTAGGTTAGGTAAGGTTTAATTATTATCATTATGTTTAGTTTTACATTTAATTTGTTTTTATTTAGAGGAAATCAATTCATTTTGTTATTAAGCTCTGCAATTATATTATTATTATTATTTTTTAGTATTGTTATTGTGCAAGCAGTTTTGGTGAGCAAAGCCATTATCAAATTTCGATCACTTTTCTTCAATGTTCTGTTTTGTTGTGGAGCCAAAACATACATAAATAAAAGTGTATTAAAATTTGCATAAGAATTCATTTGATACGTTATTGGTGCGGCGGAACATTAATTTGCATTAGGGTCAATCTCTTGTTTCGTGCCCGCCTCCCGTTGCCTCGGATCCGGGACGCTTTATGACAGTGACACGGAACATTTCCCTCAGATTAATGATCCCCAATATCGCTGTGTGACTGACTCCGCTGGCAGAGTCGCATTCACCACTGACAGGATCATTTTATTCTGTCACTGAAAAGATCACGCTGCCTCTAACTTTGTGACGGGATCTCGACGGTTTGAATAATGCCGAGGACCCTTTTTTATTCAATTTCTTTATTAACTTATTTTTTTGAAGAAAGACAAACATTCCAGGGATACGAATAACCTGATAACATTTGAAAAAACTCTTTCTTTCATGATTAGAGAGTACTTCAGGGTTCTCAATTAGGGCCTTTATTATTTTATTTACATACATAATATGTAATGTACGTACCTAGCATACGGAGATGAAAACAAAATATACTCAGTTTTTTAATCAGTCGAGGACAACATCAAAGTACAATAGGACCTCTATCATATTTTTGTATACTTTGAATTGAACAAATCTGATGAAGTAAATATTGCAAAATGCAATATAATTTCATTTACATACCACAAAATTAAAATTTTGTTTGAGATTACATGATACAAATATGATAGACATTACGGTGAAGTAGAATTTATCTGAGACCTTGGGGCAGTGGTTAATTTATTTATTGTTATAATGCCTTCAGAAGGCGAAACAGCTGTCACGTGTAATAATAATTACCTAGCAGAACTTGTTTATAAATAAACTGTTTTTATAAATTGAACAATAATATTATTGAATATATAAAAGAAATAAAAAAAAATTGCAGTGGTTAATCTTTTTGGAGGTACTGAACCCCCTACCAGTTTCATATGCATTCACCTAACCCTTCTTAATTGGAAATCGGGGCGTGGATCAGTGGCGGCGGATTACCACAAGGGGGGGCGTAATGGGATAGTATAGGCTATTGTCACGACTTTATTTACTACAACGGGGGGGGGGGGCGCAATGTGATAGGATGGGGCGGGATGGGATATGGGATAGTGACAATATTCATTGTATTTTTTTTCCGGCTGTGTCTTTTTCCCCCGAACCCTTGAGACTGACTCACCGAACCCCTGGGGTTCGATCGAACACATGTTAAGAACCACTGCCTTAGGGTAATCTGGATGTTTAACTAAAATTTATTTTTCTTATATTTTCTATATTTTCTTTCGTCTATCTTGTAACGTATAAAAGATTAAAAAAATAAAATTAAAACATCTTGTTTTTCTAACTACTTGAACATTAGAGGCATTCCACATTGCACAGTGAAATGAAATTCTCTGGAATAAAATTCATATTTTTATTATTACTTTTATATTCGCATGGTTTTCAAACCCTGAAGATTACTGATCTCTTTCTTACTGATACTCTCTAATCTTTCATTCTGAGTGTAGTTGTGTACAGTGCCCGGTACGCAGCAGACATTATTTGCATAATCTTCCGTTGTAGTTGGCGGCTTTACCTTCATTTTGTGTGCCCGCAAAATAAAGTCTATCGAGTTAGCCGAGCCAGTAAGCCCTCGATCCCACACTGTCACTGTGCAAGTGCCAGGAGCCGTCTCTAATATCTAGCCATACTAGCTCTTTAGTAGCTGGGTCTGGGTATAGGGTAGAGATTGCAATCTGAAGAATCCGGATTTTACGATTATTTACAGTGGAATCCGAATTTTCAAATTTGAATTTTGGATATACATATGCGGAATTGCGGTTTTGAAATAAAATGAAGAACGCTTTCAACATGCATGCAATGCTTAATATAAATATGTAGATTTATTTCAAGGATGAATAAGTAAATTTGTTATATTAAGGTTGTTCATCCAATTACTAAACGTTCACATCATGTAAAAATACAAAATTTAGGACAAGGAAGGGTAAATTCATCATTTAACCAGAAATATAGGTATTAAAGGTGAGATTTAAAAAAATAACATTTAATTTAACTTGTTACTAAATATTATTTTTCTTTTCTTTTATATGTATTGTAATAAAATTATTTCTTTTTGTATCCAATATGATGTGAACATTTGGTAAATGGATTGACGACTTTATTTTTTCCACTATTAATACATATTTTTTGTTAGTTTGTTAGAATCTATCTATCATTTCTTATAGAAAAATGTGGCGACCGGCGCTGGCGCCTTTTTTCAACTTTTTTTTAAATTTGCATTAGCTCTTCACAGGAGGCCCTGCGAAAAATAATTTCCCTCGGGGCCTATGTCATATTTTGGGAAGCTGTGTGGAGAGTCTTTTTAAGAAAAGGAAGAAGAGGAAGTTCCGGGAGGAAAAAGTAAGAGGGGTGGGTAAAAATCTAGGGTTCAGTGTCAGATCAGATCATCCGCCGCCAGATTCAGACAAACCTCACCCCATGATCCCGGACACCCCTGCTAAGTCACCAAACGTAGCGAACCATTTGGGGTGACCTACGGCAAAGATGTTGGTTATCCAATAAATGGTTCCCGGGGCAGCGGTACCCATTTCCGCCTCCCAAAACTAGTAAACAATAAATAAGTAAGAAAGAGAAAGAATATGAATAAAACAAAATATTTAACTGAAATTATATTTCAAAATAAATAATAAACTTAGTTTTTACCACTTTTATTGTTTAAAAAACAAACATGTTTCGTGAGCCAAGCTCACTTCTTCAGGGTTTACTAACTAATCATAAATAATAGATAAAAAACAATGGTCATAGACATAAACAACACAATTTTAAATACCACCACCACACCACGGGCATGTGCCTAGCATGGTGGTCGAAAAATCATAAAATTCATGTAACAAACATTTTAATGAATAAAGAAAACAAAAAAAAAATAAAATAAAAGACATAGTCAATGGAAATATAAAATGGGTAGAGGAAAGAGGGGCAATAGGGAACAATTTACAAAGGAAACAGGTTTAATATCGGATCATTTAATTTTTTTTATTTATTATTAATAATATTTAAATTCACCCTCTTTCTGATCTCTAATATTTCTAATTTATCCAACTGAATGGTTTTTAAACAATAAAAGTGGTAAAAACTAAGTTTATTATTTATTTTGAAATAAAATGGTGCCACAAAATAAGTTTGCTGCGTTTGAAGAAGAGATTATATTTGTACTATAATGCACCCTAAGTTGAGTGTAAGTAAATCTGTTTCTTCACTTCAATCAGATTTTTTTGTTTTATTCATATTACATCATTTTCGTTAATTGAAATTTTACATTTTAAGAATGATATTCCGGATTTTTAGTTTCAAGAAACCCGAAAATTCAGAATTTTTGGAACAGGTCCGGATTTGCAATCCCTAGTACTGGGTAGCCGGGTAGTCGCTTATCTCCGCCGCGTCTGTGTGTGCTCCGCCGCAGGTTCGCCCACCTCTATAATCGTGTTTATCGCCTCGGATCGGACGAAAATAAGCAAACAAGTCCAGGTGCCTCGAGCCCCACAGCGCCGCTGTGTTTAGCCTCTTCCCTCTACTCTCTACTTCTCTACTAGCTACTCGCTCTGCCTCGTCTACCTTGGTCGATGCTCGTCTAGCATCCAGCGGCGCGGCGCTTGGGGACTTGTGTTGCTCAACCGACCGGCGACTTATGAATATTGGACCCATAGGGGCGAGCGTTTTTCTATTTTTCCAATAACCCTGTCTAATATAGTGTAGGTACACTATAATTTGACTGGTCGGTGGTTGAGTGGGCATCGCGTTTGGGTCCCACCCGGGCGTCCCGTGTTCGATTCCTCGGCCGGCTAAGTCCTCCATCACAACACAAGCAACATTTTCGGCTTTCTGTGGTGGTAGTAGGAGATTTTCAAACATTGTTGGGTTATTCGTAACCCGGGAATGTTTGTCTTTCTTTTTAAAAAAAAAAAATTATTAAATTTATTCGTGTACCATATTTTCAATTTTAGGAGGAACATAAACGCTAGAAATATTTCGATTCTCACGCCTTCAAAATTTCAAGTCGAGCGTCGTATTTGCACGAGGAAAGTAAGCGAAAAAGTGGTTTTTATTTATTTTGTGCATAATTTTATAAGAATGAAAAAAAGTTAGAATATACAAAACCTCAAAAATAGTCTTAGCCATAAAGGAGTATTTAAAAAATTGTTTTTTTATATTACTTCATAGTTAAGAAATGCAAAAACATTTTTTTTGGTTGTTTATTCTTATACTTTTTGTTATGTAAATAATAATTTTATTGTAATTCTAATACATAGAAAACCTAGTAAAAGCTTCAATTTATCCGTAGCATATTTTATGATGTTCATATTGTAAACCGATTCGTCGTAAAGATTAATCTAAATCGGATTTCACGTATCACTTCATCTTAAGTTGGTTTTTGTTTTTTTTTTGGTACTAACTTGTTATAACTAGTAGTTAGTTCTGGGATCAGTAGACCTCGCATCCAAACATTATAATTCCCAATTTTCTCTTATTTAATCAATCAAAACCAAAATTTCATCTAAAATCATTAGACATTTAAGTAGATAGATACTTAAATACCAACCCATTAAATTATAGGTAAACCATTTATGTTATGTAACGTTTTTATAATTTCAAATTGGCATGAAATTATACCGTTTATCCAAAGAAACGTCACTTTTCAATGATATTTCTTTTTGCAAAATTTCTCGACGCATATAGGTACCATAAACTTATACTTACTTATTACTTTGACTCTGATTTATACTTCTGTGATTGGATATAAGAAGACATCCAGTGAAAGCAAAATTAAAATTGACGGTTAAATTATTGAAAATGTTACTGAAATGAAATACATAGTAGTTATATTAGATTCCAAACACGCTGAATATACCCAAAAGAAAATTGGAAAAAAAGTGTTTTTTTTTGGGGAAGAATTCGGCAAAAACTTTCCAGAAAAACTGCAATCACTATTTATAAATCAATTATTGCTCCACACTTTATCAACTGCTCAACTGAGGTGTGTAGAAGCAAAGGCAGCAATCTTCACTTTCGTTTTTTTAAGACTAAAAACACATTGATATCTTTGCCTTTGATGCATATTTTCAAACTCTGATTTTGAAAATATAGAGCGAAGGCAAAGATATCAATGTGTTTTTTGCCTTTTTTTCAAAAAAAACAAAGTGGAGATTGCTGCCTTTGCTTCTTCATACCTCAACTATTCTTTTCCTGTGTAACGAACGAGAAAAAAATAAGTTTCAAATTCTCTAAAACAGGGCATAGAGAATATACTTCGGCGAAATAGATTTTCGAAAGTAAATAAAATGTTAAAGGAACTAAATTGGCTAACTGTGAAACAGATGTTGACCTCGAACACGATGATATTTATCCATAAAATAGTGAAAAACCTGTTACCAAAATACTTCTCAAACAAAATTATATACAACAAGGACAATCACAGACATAACACAAAGACGTGCAAGGAAATCAGGCTACAATAAAAGGACAAAGCGAATACGCAGAACAGTTTACTGTACAAAGGGATGAAGTTATATAACACTCTACCAGAAACTTTAAAATCCGCATCATTTGG
The DNA here is from genome assembly GCA_936435175.1 of Glyphotaelius pellucidus. Lineage (NCBI taxonomy): Eukaryota > Metazoa > Arthropoda > Insecta > Trichoptera > Limnephilidae > Glyphotaelius > Glyphotaelius pellucidus. The sequence goes on from OW386550.1 coordinate 14,380,073, forward strand.
AAAGTTCAAGATGTATTGTAGGAGCTACATAAAACAAGAAAAAATATAGTTTGCAATATGAACTGATATAATTAATAATTGTAAACTTAAATAAAAACTTTTTTTTTATTTCTTCAAAATAGGCATATTTACTTTGGGGTGTCATCATTAATTTTATGAAAAACAAATACCTTTGTATAACACCACTATTTTATTAACAATATCAACATGTTTCGAAACATGTTGATATTGTTAATAAAATAGTGGTGTTATACAAAGGTATTTGTTTTTCATAAAATTAAATAAAAACATTTACTAAAATAAAATTAATAAATAAATACTTTTACCTTTTTCTTAACTTTAAATTTTTACATTCTTTATGTTGTTGTACTATTCATATGTCGATTTAGAACAGAATTTCGCTGTGTTTAGTCAATATTTTTAAAATTTTGGATAGGCCCGTTCGGTTTATCAATACTATGCACTGTTACATTAGTATGTATAGGAGTTTACTTGTGTTAGCTCGAAGTGCTTCAACCTCTTAAACAAACGAGCAAACTATCAGTGTCATTTACATTTTAGTCTCCGTTAAACACTGATTCTCGGTCCATGTCAGCTTTTAATCAAATGGTGATTACCTACTCGTCAAGTATAACGGTCACAATTTGATCTTAGAGTATAACGTTCAAATGCCAAATATTGATGCTGATTGTCAATCAAATGCGACAGTGGTCGAAATACTTTGAGGTGCTTTTATCACAAACCTACATAAATTGCTAGTCTACGTACGCTGTATAAATTTGAGTTTATATTGAGGTTAAAACATCATTATTGTATTAAATTCAGAAGCGCTCCATTCATCTAGTATTTCTGTCGTAGTACCATGTCTTCCTTTAAGCAGATATTGTTAATTCGACAGAGTACATTGAATAGGTCCCTAAGGCCTCGATTACATTGAGCGAGTTTACAAGCTACAAGCCGGCGATTTCACTATCTGTTAGTAAACTGGTTCAGTGTAAAATCTGCTAATAGCTAGTAAATATGATTACACTGAGCAAGTTTACTAGCAGGTAGTGAATTCGCCGGCATGTAGCTTGTAAACTCGCTCAATGTAATCGAGGCTTACGATGTTATTTTATTTAAATGTTTGGGCGTTCCTTTCATTCCTTTGTTGTGAATTTTAGAAGAACCAAGCAGCTTTGCAGAAAATGTTCTCCGTTCTGTGCACGCTGGTGCAGTATACAGTGTGCATCGTGCATACCTTATTTCCTCCAAGGTGCATATGTACGTAGTTGTAGCTCGAGTCTCTTATCGCTCGCATCTAGTGATTACGCCGCGCTCGTTTAAGCCATGCTCAAGTGAACCACATTCGCCGGTGCATAATCCATTACTTGTTGAGACATTGATCTAGTGAGTTGCGATGACGGCCGGCGGGCAGGGGGGCGATGCGATGCTAGAACTACTCGGCGAGTTGCCAGCGTGTACCAGAATGTACCTGTAGGTAGTTACTTCTTCATCGGGGTTCTTAACCAGTGGTTCAATAATTTCTAACTGATTTTTTTTTCTCTTAAACACTTGCATACTGCTTTCTAACAACGTATGCAGGAACACTGGAGGTCTAGATTCGTTCAAAATAAATAAATGTAACTTTGGTATGATTTTAGGTTTTCACGGCCAAAAGAATTTGTGTTATTTATTTTTGGGGTGTTAGGCCGTGTTGCGCTACCTCCTTCTTCAGCCAACGTTTCGGACAGCGTTACAGTGTTATCACTCATCAACACTCATTTATCTGCCCTGATGATGGACACAAACGCTGTCCAAAATTGTAATATTAAATCTGTTGGCTAAAGAAGGAGGCAGCGCAACACGGCATAACAACCCAAAAATAAATGTTTTTATCTCGTGTGCGAAAATTCAGATATTTCGGTAGTTCAGGAAGTAGATGAAAATTGAACTGAAAGATTACATTACATTCAGATCTACATTAAATTGGGTGATTTTATTTTTTTTACTTGAATTAAATAAAAGAAAAACTAGATCATAAATATAGCACTAGATTCACGCGTAACGACGGGTTAATAGTTCCGAAATTTAATAATAAGTACGGACAGAGAACGTTTGAATACAACATACCGAAGATATTTAATTTATTACCTGACAATAAAGCAACATAATTCTATGAATAAGGTCAAATATATGGTGAAAAATTGGTTATTGGAAAAAGAATATTTATTTTGATACTTATGATAAAATTTATGAAAAAATGTTTAAACTGTAGATAAAAGATGTAAATTATAACTTTAAATATATTTGTAAGTAATTATAAGCACCTGCTGTCAAGCTAGCCTGCTGTCATTGCAATTGGCTTAGCGGGACTGGATTGTTGATTTATAAAATAAATAAATAAATAAAAAAAATAAAAAATAATAAAAAAAAATAAAAAAATGGAACAAGGTAAATAAGTTGGGGGAATAATAACAGAACTTATCTTGTTCAATTAGTTTATAATATTCTCATCTTACGTGTATTATTATTATTAAGAATCGACACTATATCATGAATTCGGGAAGGAAGGAGGTAGCAACCCGGTACTTAAAATACAAAAGAATTGCTTTTTTAACTTGCTAAAGAAAAAGGTATAACAAGTAATTTAATACATTTGTAATCGATTTATTGATTCCGTGACAGTTGATCCCCTCCCCTCCCCTCGCCTCCCTTCCCCATCACATCCACATTACATAATGAATAATGACACATAAAATCGACACATAAATGCCATAAACATTTGCATTTTTGTAGTCGTGCTAGCGGGGATTCCGAACAGAGGAGGAGATCGGGGACACTTATGCGAGGCCCCTCGCTTCTTGAAAATTTAGACACAATGGATCGCTTTACGGGAGAGCAACGCGCTTTCTGGGTAAAACATTTTTATGAAAACATGATTTTGTTGTATTCTGTTCAACAAAGATTCTATTCTGTTTTACAAAATAATTATGTACGCCGCCTTTATCGCTTGCATCACAAATTGCAGAGTATTAATCAGTGCCCAAGTGTTAACTTAATTAAATCATGGTTTAAAAACTTTGAAGAAACCGGCACGGCTCTCAGCCATGGAGCAGGAGGGGCGAAGAGAACATGGCGCAAGTAAACATGTATGTACGAGACGATCCGAATATAACGACGCACAAGCGTTCAGATGCTTTGGCGATAGATTTTTTTCAGCCACAGTTGCAGAAGTTCATTAGTTACAATAATAAACTTGAATGCAGCATGACAGTGCACCACCGAGAGTATACCCACGGTTAAAAAAAAATTCCCTAACAAACTGATCTCGCGCAGAGGAGATATTCCATGGCCTCCCCGCAGCCTGGATCTAACCTCAGCTGATTTTTTTTATGTAATATATTTGTAATGTTATATATATTTTGTCTTACAAATATATCTATTTATATATATACAAATATATTAAATAAAATATACAAATAAACCAGCACTGTACTCAAATTAAAGGAGTCCAAGAAATGATCAACATGCCCCGAGATTTGTGTCGGAAAGTTTTCGAAAATCTATGTGCTAGATTTGAGGAATGCCAGCGGCAACGTGATGCCATTTTGACGAAATGATTTTCCAGCGTTTTTTCTTCTTATCAATAATCATTTATTTAAATACAATCTGTATTTTTTTTTCATCGTTATTTCAGAATTGCCATTATTTATGGCCCACCATTTACGTTAACGTAGCAGAGCTGCATTTTCATTTTTTTTATCCGAGTTATTTATAAACGCAATCGTTAAATCTTCGCGAATCTGCTAGTTGCGCTGCGGGTACACAGAAAAAACATTATTCTCGGCGTAGTTAATTATATTGTGCGGAGGTGTTATTACCAGAAGGAAGTGTGTTACTTTTTCCTCGGCATGTGTTATTATTATTTCTTCATTAGTGTATATATTTTTTTCTTCGAAGCGTTGATTTATGCACTGAGTACTAAAGAGGTAACTTTAATTACAGATCAAGAACGCACTCATTTTGCGTCTTACGAACAGAATCATGATGCTTTACTGAATTCCATTCGGATGACGAAGCAAATCTTTTCGTATATTTTACCTACATTTTGTCTGTGGTACTAATGCCCCGCCTTTGGTGGTGAGAAGGCTTACATACCAAGACTTAGTTAAGGCAACATTAGTTAGTATTTTAAGACTTAAAAGTTATGTAACCGGAGGCAGCGGAAAATCGTATTTACCCACACTTAACTATCTATCTACGTAAACAGGTTGTATAGGGATGTACTAGGCGCGGTCCGTCCATACATACTGTGGATGCTACGCTTCCCTTCTTTTCTGGGTTTCAAATAAGTATAATAATTATTATTATTTACTTATTCCGAATTAAAAAGCCTTGGATTTATTTTTTTCTAGCCGTAAACCGCACTAAGTACTGCAATAACAACACCACCACCACCACCTTCCCAAGTGTCCCAACCTCCAAGACCAACACTAACACAACACACAGAGCAGGTCGAAATGCATATGTAATATGTTACATTCTCAAAGCTAGCACGTCACGTAAACTCACCAACACTAGCAAAAGAGTGGATGCTCCGTTCATTCCGCGTCCACGGAGCAGAAACGAGTGTGATATTTTTGATATTTTTGATATATAGAATATCTTTCGGAATTACTATTTAATTCATTTAATTAAGGTACTGTTACATTTAATGTGAAGCATAAAGGTTGTATAGAGCTAATTTGACGCACTATTTTTGTTGATCTTGTTCGTGGGCCATAGACTTTTATATTTGATATTAGGTATATACTTCAGCATCCCTTATACAAAAAGTCACCGACCGCCACTGGGGCATACTTAACTTTCTATAACCAGTGATTCCTGACAATGTTATCAATCTGGAGCCCCTGGTGAATTTTTAAAAGGACTGGGCTAAAATAAGGACTGGGCTACCATCAGGGGAATAAGTAGATATGGGAGGTGCACGAAAGGCCTATGGTATGGGTGCCTTCAATAGTAATATTCTTTTAATATAATACCAAACTTACCTTGATATATTCCATTAATGCGATAACAGAATCTGTGCATAACGCAGGTAAAGTAAGGAACTAAAAACGGCGATAAAAAGTTACGACTCTCGTTAATGCCTTTGAATCCCAGGGATTGCAATTTCAAACACGTTTTATTAATAAGTAAATGGCTTTATGCTTATTATCTTCCATTCACACTATAATATAATATCAAATTTATGTTTTGTATCATGTAAATGTTAATAAATATATATTATGGAGGTTTATGCTTTGTTTTGTTATATGTTTACACGAACAAATTGTAATATTTATTGTTATCTATGCATACGAAATTTTCGCGTAAAGCCAGACACATCAAAAGTACGTAAACGACAGTTTAATTTAAAATTTATCCCGAATTTTAACAAACAGATTTGTTATCCCTGTTCCGGCGAATTTCGTTATGGAAGTCGAATGTGGCTTGTGACTAAATCTGGCAGCAAAAATGTGACAGTAGTTTAAATGTTAATTATTTACGACGTTCACAAAGTGTATAGTAATTATTCGCGCATTGTTTTTAGGATAAATGATAAATTTCGCTGAGCCCGGCGAGCGGCTCTCCTTAAAATGTTTCATATTTTTCTTTGTTATGGGCTTAGTGCGTGATGAATGGCTCCATTTTTTTGACGGGGTATTCGCATTTAGTGACCTAAATTTACGTAATATTGTGTTTTTCCTGGCGAGCATATCGCTCTGTGCCATTGTGTATGAAATAAAACACTTGTTTTGTGTGAACTAATAATTTTCTCAATCTCTTTTCCACATATTAATATCATAGAAAAAATACGAGTGTGCTTTAGACCACACGACTGAAGTAAAACTTCTTTATGCTTCGTTCGCCTCGCCCGATCACACTTTTCGTAACGCTCTCGTCACGCATTCACCAGCGTACTCCCCAAGTCAAGCGTGCGTAAAGAAGTTTTACTTCAAAAATAAAATAATGGTGTTATGATTTTTCGATATTTTAAGAAATATGATATAATGTAGTTACGATTTTCGATATTTTATGAAATATGATATATCTAATGTAGTTGCGATTTTTCGATATTTTAAGAAATATGATATAATGTAGTTACGATTTTTCTATATTTTAAGAAATATGATATAATGTATTTACGATTTTTCGATATTTTAAGAAATATGATATACCCAATGTAGTTGCGATTTTTCGATATTTTAAAAAATATGATAATATGTAGTTACGATTTTCGATATTTTATGAAATATGATATATCTAATGTAGTTGCGATTTTTCGATATTTTAAGAAATATGATATAATGTAGTTACGATTTTTCGATATTTTAAGAAATTTGATATACCTAATGTAATTGCGATTTTTCGATATTTTAAGAAATATTATGATGTAATGTAGTTACGATTTTTCGTGTTTTATCCTGCCCATTTGTACAATGTGGAATAACACTCTTGAAAACCGACAAACATTTCTGTGCATTCGGGGCGTTGCTACTGTAATGCGGGTTTTCACTGCTTCTGGTAAACTGACGATTAGCGCTGTTCGTGAAATAGCGTTTATTATCTATTTAATCATAGCTGAGTTAAGCTACCCGTCAAGTAAATTCCTTATTATCAAAATTACTCGACATAGTAGCCTCTGCGTGTTTTTTGTGTTTTATAATTTGTTGTTTGCTTTATCGAATCGAACACTGTTGAAAATCGTAAGAATATTTGAATCGTATTTTATCAATTTACTCTCTATAATAATTTCAGCTGCCTATTGATTATTATACCCCTCGAAGCCGAAAATAAATTATGATTCACATTCCGCATTCAAATGCCTTCTGTACATACATTTATTGATAAAGATAACTTTCACACTTTTTCCATTAACTCTTTTGAAACATAAATTATAGCGTATAGTGCCGTAACACGCACACATTCCTAACTCCATACCATGTGGATTATATTCTTTTGTTTTATCGCTCTTGTTTCACGAAACTTCTAAAAATTACATCAAAAACTGTTGTCGTAAATTTCCTTTAGTTCCCTAGAAAGTCTTCCTCGCCCTGTGACCTTTGAGCCCGGAGGTAAAGGCGTCCCGCTGGTAGCTCCGTTGTGACTACTCCCTCTTTCTCTGGAACTCGCATGTAGCGGAAAGAGAGGTTACAATGGTTACAAGGCCCAAAGCTAACAGCGAGCGGTGTTCCACAAGGCTTGATCGTAGGGCGCCTGTGCTAGTTCATTAATATCTTACGCCCCATAATGAGTTGTAATGCTCCTTATAAAAAGCCATCTGACGCTACCACGAAAGAGAATTTGTAAGCGACAGGCATAAGAAATTGCCTGCCCAAAGCTCTTGGCTCTTTTGTTATGACTATATTACGGAGGTGGCTCATTACGTCTAAGAGGCTTACATTTTGTTAAATATATTTGCATTACCAGCCTCTGCTTATTGGAGATGAATTATCTTCAAGCTATAATAAATTTGCACCATTTTTCAGCCTCCCCCTTTCAGCGGGCAAATTTATGGCTTTATTATATGTAGGCGAAATTATTATTCCTTTTTTCGAGACTGCCAATTAGTTTCTAATTGATTTATTTTGTGCTCGAGAGATCCGATCCAATCAGAGAATCAATATTTTGAAAGCTTTTGCTATTTTATAAAAGTTCGTAAAAATCAGTAAGCCATAATAAAATCAGTAATAATACTAGAGCAGATCTACGAAAAATCACGGATGATCTGACGATAAATCAGTTGCAATTTAGAAAATGGAAATTTAAATAATTTTCTGTTAAAAATACCGTATTATATTAGATCGTAGGTGGTACTTTATCGCTTGTGTGAATTCTCCAAACAAAATAATAAAGATGAAACTTTAATTCAAACCAAAGTCCTAGAGTTCATTGATCCGGAGTTACAGACGGGGTCACAACAGACATTAGTATTTTTTTTAATAATAGTCAGTGGTTGGTAATTTGGTAGTTTTATTCAAAGTATGTAAATTGGTTAAAATATGTGCTCTAAAGCGTCCTCGCGGTGATTTTTCTCGATATTTGTTTTTTTTCTTGGTAGGTTTTTCTCTGGGTGACAGCTATTCAAACAGCTTTTTATCTTTGGTCAATAAATCGATTTTTATTACACCCCAGTATCAATTTTTTTTGTTTTGGGATGCTGGTGTCTCCATTCTTTTTATACGGATGAGTCTTGTGTGTTTTTATATTACGGTGATAATGGCATTAAAGTGACCTCGGGGAGCCATAAGTTTCTTTCGACATTTTTCGCTATCTGAACACATTACCGCTTCCCGGTAACATTATTCCAGCCGTATCTGTACACAGATCGGAAGGCTAGCCCTAAACTGCCTCCAACATTAAGAGCCCAGCAGAGCAATCGATTTTGTCGAAATTTGCCAAAATAGTTCAAAAATTAGTCGCTTGTGTCGCCCTCGTCGCATTTTTAAGTGGATTCCGCAAAATGTTATTGTACTTTGTTACTTGACGTGGATTTGACCCTAGTATCTGCTCGTAAAATCCCGAGTTACAACGATCATTCCCGAACAAAAATTAAAAAACGACAAATACATCTTTGCCAATTTCGTGGATCGCTAGATTTCGATTTTTCCCTTTAAAGTGGGGAAATTTCCCTTTCGATTCCCTATTAAAATGAAAAATAATTTAAAAAATAAAAAAAACAGTTTTTTTAATCGGCGGATATTCACGATTCAAGCCGTATGATTTTAAAAATAAATTGCGAAATGTTTATGGGGTTTTAACACTAGAATCTACGTTTATTTTAATTTTAAAAATATAAACGACAACAAGTTCTTTAAAAATCTGCATCTTCTCATTATAAAATTAATATTGGAGGTGCATTGATTAATTTTACATGTATACTAATATTCCCACATTTTACAATATGTACACAATTTTCCATAAATTCTGGGAATTTTTTTGAAGGCTTCCAACCCAGAAGAACACCTGGCATGCCCGCCGAGCGCCGAAATGTCTCCAATTGCGTCCACTTACTTTTGGACTGTTAGGGCTGTCACAACATGGAAATATAAAACACCGCAGAAAAATAAACTTATTTATTTGAAATTTTAGGTTTTTACAGTAAGTAGCCATAGAAAAAAAACCGTTTTTATAAAAACGACGACACGAAGAAGAAAAAACATAAAACTCACTTCAATACTAAACAGCGATTATTATATTTTAGTATGATTATGTATTATTATTATTACTTGCTATGAAATGTAGAAATTTTGCTACGCGCTGTATATATTGATTAATTATATCACTTTTATGTAAAACGCCTTTTAGGCTTATAAATAAATACATATTTCAGATTCCAGTCTAGAGTCTCATCGACATAGCGTAGTAACAATCTTGTACTGGGACTGCATGTAACTGTCTTTTAATAGTAACAATTTGACTACACGAAGACAATCGCTGAAAAAGTCGGGGACGCCCGAGGAAGAGATGAATCAAATAATTATTTTTTTGTGAAACAAATGTTAAAAAAAAATTCTTCAATTCTTAGCAATAATATTTCAGGTATACTATATTCTCAACCTCAAAACTTTGTACCAAACCATTTACAACCCCGAGCCACTCCGGGTATTTTTACACGTGTACTGAAAAAGATGATGAACTTATGTAAATCTGTTTAAAACCAAGGGCGCATTTAATAGCTTAGTTAAATAATTTATGAATAAAAATAATATATTATGAATAATTATTAAGAAATAAGAAAAATAATAATCAACCATTTATTTGCACAGCCCTTGTCAACCCGTTTGAAATTTGAAACCTGACACTCACTTTTTAATAAAAAACTATATTAGGACCCGTTGAAATACTTACATACTTCGAAATACCAGGACGACACGGATATTTATTCATTATAAACACCCTGATGAGCTTTTAAAAAGTGTTTATTTTTAAATGATTTACTGTCTGATATGACGATATCGAAAAATATTATAAAGTTATGTACAGTTCTGACTCTCAACTATTTAATAATAATAATAATTGGATGATTCGTATAGCGCCGTTTTAGTGAAAAATCACAACGGTGTTTGCTCGATCGTTCCATGTCTTCTCCGGACTTCTTTTACCATTCACAATCGCGTCATATCCTCTCTTTACACTCTTTTCTTCGTTTTTCGGCTCTACGATATATTAATATTGATTAAATTAACTATACAACATATCAAGAAAAAAATAAAGCAATATTGTTTTGGCCATCACTTATAACAGCTGTTTTGCCTACCCAAGTCATCGCCAAAACAATAACTGTTGTCTTTACGCATATAATTAAAAAGAGCTTCTTTAACAGTAATGGATTTTTTTTATTGGCAAAGTTTTTTTGATACATATTCATACAAGTACATACATAATAATATAAAATACAAGAGAGTAACAAAAATCCCACAAAGGCGAAGCCTGTGCGTGAGTATTATAGTAAGTTGTTATTAAACAGTAGTGGTTAAAAAAATTGAAGAAATCGGCTTTTAGCACAAAATTGGGTTTATTTTAGTTTTTATTACTTCTGGACTCTGTTTTTAGAAAATATTTATTGTAGAAATTGACATTTTTTACGTTGGGTTTCACATATTTCACACTTTACAGATAGTTTTTTGAATTTTTGAAGGAGCAAAATTTGGACTTGTTTGCTGTTTGCTGTTTGATGTTTAGGTATCCTTTATGAATATGAAAATTTTAAAGATAATATTAAAAATATTTTTAAAAAGCGCGATAAACAAAAACAATTAAATAAATACAATAATTAAAAATCATTTCGTAAAACCGAGTGATGACTGTACTTCGTGCTTTTACCAAATATTCGAACATTTTTAGATGGAGCACGTGGAAAGGATTAATTTGTTCCGGGCACGGACGTTGGTATGATTGTCTCTTTTCACATATTACCTTCAAATCGGCCACATTTGGGTCCCTGTGCGAAGCTACAACCCAAGATGTGAAAAGGTACAAGGTGCTAGAAATGTCACGTATTCGCCACTTTCGTTACCTAATTCCTTTTGACATAATTCCTTCTAAATTATATTCTTCATAAAAAGACGCTAACAGTAGTGAACACGTAAAAAAATATAAGCATATAATCGTCCGTGTCCTTGCCGCGCGCGTTTTCGAATAACTTTTTGACATGCTTCCTTCAAATTACGCGAACAAATTCTATTGCTTGATTTGATTCCTCTAATGTATATGTATTCTATCTTAGCACAAACACACAAAAATATTTTCAACACTACCTTACAGAACATAGCGCCGCGGACGACCGCTCGTGGCGAAAGATTTTCGCATAATGAAAGTAAATCGAAGATGTCATCGTTTTTATGTCTTTTGGGTGCATAGAAAAATTATGTATTACCCAATACATCACCGTTTTTTTTTTAATTTAGTTTATTAATTTTATAGTTAAAGTACTGTTTTATTAGGTAATATTTTTAATTTGCAAAATTATTTGTTTTTTAGTTCAAATAAATGGTTTAAAACACCGTTGATTTACGTAGTTTAAAAAAATTAAAATACGTCATTATTAAGCTACATTTTAAAAATATATAAATGAGGTGGTATAGGCCAAGATGTTTTCTATTACAATTAATTTTTTATAATTTTTTTTCATATTGTATATGATTGTAGATGGAAAAAATCTGAAGGTCGATTGACGATTTATTGAAAACTGACATTTTATAAACTGTTTTAAAAGTAAGACAGTATTTTTTATAAATATTTAATTTTAACTGGTGGTATAAAACACACTTGTATCTAAAAATAAAAATGTGTAATTTTTTATTTATTTTGTCTCTGTTATGTGCACGGGTGATTTTAAAGACACGCAAACATCATAAAATATTGAAAATCCCTCGTGCTCTCTTAACATCGTAAATACCTGGAACTCGAACCGCTGCCTTCTTGCCCGGAGAGTTTCTGGCCTCCTGGTACTGCCGATAGAGTTCGACAAAAAATGAGATAATCCCTGACGAGAATTTGGGGTGGAAAACCACCAACCAATGCTAGCAATCTACTTATAAATCACGTACTTTTGCGTACAGCAAGAGCAGTGCGTCTACGCACGTTGTTTTGTTTGCGGTCATGTTCAAGCCCTGGCCCTGCTCTTTTTACCTTTGCTTTATTCGTTTATTGCCGTGGGTTCATTCATCCCTTGAATAAACAAATCCTGTCCCAACAAATTTCTCGGGAACTGACGGAAAACAAATGGTTAATTAACACTCGTGAATGCATGCGCTAACCACCATTGTTAACGGAAGTAACACCTTGTCACATAGTCGATAGTTTAAGGCGTGACTCCAGAGCATGGATTCATCCGTGTGAAAATTGATTTTAATTTCTCATCTTCGAAGAAGAATGAAGATATTTGTCTGGACAAATTGAACTAAAGCCACAAAATAATTATTTATTTATTTATTAACGCCCTTTTTGGGGGCTTTTACACATGAGTAATAAGATATATAGAGTATTTATTGTACATAATTGAATTGCTTCAGTAACAATATTTTATATTTGTTTAAAGATACATTGAAGATGTCCACTGACTTGGTATAATTATTTCCCTCCATTAGTATTGTGTAATACTGGGCAAAGAGGAATACATATGGTAGTTCCAGAATTTCTGCACTGAAATAAATCCTGACTTCTGTTGTGGTTTCCGAAAGCTTATAAAAAAAAGTTTCCGAAAGCTTAATAAATCCTGACTTCTATTACGTTGTGGTTTCCGAAATCTTATCAGTTCAAGCGATACTAATCCTAAAAAGGTTTCCGAAAGCTTAATAAATCCTGACTTCTATTACGTTGTGGTTTCCGATAGCTTATCAGTTCAAGCAATACCGGACTATCAACTAAATAACTTAAAAATAGAATCATGTCAAATTAATTAATCAATCCCATAAATAGATTTGACAGAATTTACTATACATCATCATTTACTGTACATCATCTCTTCCTACATTTACATAACTCTCTTTAAAGTGAACCCACACTTCCAATCACCTTTCCATTTTTATAGTATTCAATTGAATTTGTATGTTACTTAAAATATTCTTGTAATTTTAAATATGTACGTCAAAGCCTGTCTCAACACAGGTAAATCCTAGTGAGACAGGCATCAATTAAACCCTATGTATAACCCTATGTTTATAGATTAATAAAAAAAAAAAATAAATAAAAAAAAATCATTTAGAATTTTATATAAAAATACCAAGTCAGTGAAAATTCTTATGTCTGACAATTTGAGCATATTCATATCATTTAACAGAGTGTTATAGTTCAACATAATTGCTGGAATACTCATTTTAAAATTTAGAAAACTTAAGAATTTATTTTGTATTCTTTCAACAGCACATATTATAATGTGGATTCCAGACGGGAGAATTGTACTTCAGCTGACTTCTAACGTAAGCAAAATATAACAGTTTAATACACTTTATATTGTTAAAATTTCTAGTTAGCCTAGTTATAAATCCCAACATTTTTAAGCCCTTATTACAGATTACTATTTCAAATTACTTACTATATTCACGTCTTCTCTTATGCATGGCTACAGAATATTTCCAAATATTCCCACACATCAGAACATTTTCCTCGGTACATGTTGTTTTAATTATTCATTTTTGTTTGCTAACATTTTCAACATCCCCTGATCCTGGTGTGTTTTTATTAGTTTACTATAAATATTATTGTTATGTTATATCTGATTTATCTGTTCATACGGTACGCTAGAATCACTGACAGGTCACTAATCAATGTTTGACAGTCCATAATACCGACGTTGATGAAAATACAATTTATCAAATTAATTGCTTTATTAGTAGCCCTCTTGTTTAAATGTTACCAATCAAATTAAATTATCTCGGCTGGTCAAAGGTCGCCGAGGCATTTAAGCTTCAAACTTCAACCCTGGGGCATTTTAACGATCTGATAGCCAGAGAGAAATTTTCATTTTGGACTGAAATAACTTTAAGATATCTTAATAATTTTCCCAGTTTGAATTTGAAGTAATTTCGAACACTTTTTGTTTATTTAATTTATCGCTGTCGAAAAACAAGGCCCGTATTGAATTTATCGCTCGAAAGCCCACGAGGAAACGTACGGCATAATGTCACAGATTCAACTCTCTTGGGAGTAGTTTGGCGGTCTTGACCCTATTTATCAAACCCATGGTTCAGGCTGTTTGAAACCTCCTTTGAAGCCTCCGTTGATAAACCGCAAGGCTACTCATAGACTGAAGTATAGACGTTAAAACTATCTTACATTAAGTTTTAAATGCGAGCGGTCGAACCATTCATCATCAACGAACCATCCTGATGGAATTGATGAAGTTATTCTACTTCGAAACGCCAGACAGTGTTTTTCTTTTTTGTTTGTTTTACCAAGCGAGTTGATCCAAGTACAATCATTAAAGCTATTTTTGATGAACAATCAATATTTTTCCTTTCAATTTGTTTCATGTTGTATTAGAAAGGGCTACGAACTTAAAAACATAAAGACAAAGCCGAAACTCTCCGTTGTATAGATACATATTTTATAGGTACCCTCAAAAGAGGTTAACTATGTTATCTTTTACGTTTTAATTAAATATCAAATAGAAAAATTATTAGCAACTGATTCTGTAAAGCATTCTCTGGGATTCTCATTCTCAATTTGATTCTCTGGGATTTGATTCTCAATTTAATTCTCCGGAAATGATAATGTTCAGAGTATCTGTTCATGTGTCTTTACTTGTTTGTCTTTTGTTAATTTCTATTTTAGCCTTTGAAAGAAACCAGTGGTTTCGAAACATGTTGATAATTTTGATTAAATAAGCGGTGAACACAGAGTGATTTATAACGGCCTACTCGGAATGAAACCAACTCAGAAGATAAGTAATTTAGAGTGATAAAAAAAATATAATTAAAATAAATAGTTTATGTTAGGTTAGGGTTATCGGCTAATTTAAAATAATTTTTTTCATAGCTTTTAATGACTTTTCAAGGAGGTGTTGAGTTGACTTTATTCTCAGTTGGCATGGAACCATTTTAATTTAACATTAATTTGTGTTTTGACGTGTGTTATCATATACGTAATAGCTATGTACTCCCTTCAATCCTGGTTAATTAAAAATCACAATATCCATATAAAAACTCTAATTAGGCCAGGAGCACAGAGCGTGGAGGACAAAAGTTGCGTCGGCGTCTCAACTCTGTTCGTTCTTCATATGTCCTACAGTCGCCGCACCTGGGATATAAAATTATCGGCGAGATCACCGCAGAGCCCTGGTTCTGTATGCGGGCAACAGACCACCGCGCGGCCTTATTGAATTTCGAGTGGAGGCATTCTATCAATCACTCCCGAGCTTTTGTCCACATAGCACCACAAGCGTCAGTCATTTATTCCTGTGGTAGCTTCTGGGAACAATCTCGATGTCAAATTGTGTACCTATACGTTTTTTCAAATGTCAAATACCTGCCAACATTGATATACACCGATGGCTGCCATTTTTAAAATGACTAACGGTAAACTGAGCTTTTTTCGTTAGGTAGAAAAATGTATTTACATAATGTTAGGGTAGCAGAAATGCTTTTCCGATTTTTTCGGAATAAAGATTATATCTTCAATAGAATCATAGAATTTCCTATTATTAATTACGGCCTCCGTCCGCGAGTTCAAAATTTTATTTGATTAATTTGTGTTTTTCACAATTTATTGATTTAAAATAATACTACAGTTAATGTGCGATTTATTATAGTTGTGGATACTTTCATTATCGCCCTGGGGTGAGACCACCACTCAGAATAGAAACGTTGCTAGAAATGGCTGTAGCCGAGCGTAGTGACTAGATCTGAAGATCCATGTACTTTTCCACCTTCCTCTTTCCCATCTCCTTCCCCTCGCCATTATCTTCAGCCTCACAACATACCTCAATTGGGGATGCCATGGTCTCACTTACTTCAGGCGGTTAGGAGCAGTTGGGTTTCTTGTACATTACTGATATAAACATTTCTTTACAAAATTAGGTCGCTTTCCTAGAGGGCTGTTTAGACTGACTTTTCCGCACATTATATTATTATTCACTGACTTGGTATTTTTATATAAAATTCAGTCCAGTATTGCTTGAACTGATAAGCTTCCGGATACCACAACGTAATACCAGAAGTCAGGATTTATTTCAGTGCAGAAATTCTGGGACTAACTACCATATGTATTCATCTTTTCTCAGAATACTAATGAAGGGAAATAATTATACCAAGTTAGTGGACATCTTCAATTTATCTTGAAACAAATTTAAAATATTGTTCCGAGGCAATTCAATTATGTACAAAAAACACTGTATATTTCTTATTAGTCATGTGTAAAAGCCCCCAAAAAGGGCGTTAATAAATAAATAAATAATAAAATAAACAAAAGTATATAAAAATGTAAGTATCAACGTCAAATTTATCAGAATGTATACTCTGCATTTGCACGAAGAATAAATAATAATAGTATAAAACTGTCTTCACTTTTGACTCACAAAGATTGAGTAGTTTCGAATCAGCCAACTTCACCTACATTGAAATCATTATGATAGTACTTCGTCGAAGCCTTTCTTTGACGTATAGCACTTACCGCTTTGGGGATGAAAGTATTTCTCATTCAAAATTCTTTCATTCCCAAAACTACCCCGTGCCATTTTGTCATAAAACGTCGGTAGTGTTGCCGCCCGTTCTCCTTTCCGACGTAGCAAAAGGATTCTTTCGTCTGGCAATACCTACCCGGTATTTATTGCCTTCGTATAAAGCGAATTTGGCGCGTTTCTTTGTGTCCCGTTTGAATTTAATTTTGCAACTTGGCGGCGTTGTCGGAGGGCAGCTTTTGTTGCCGAAGACGAGAGAGATCAACCAACGGTGGGTTAGATTCGGGTAGGGTAGCGGGGTCGGTCGTGCAATGATGTAAAACTGTTGATGATTATAATAAAACTGTTAAATTGCTGCACAGGAAGGAGTTTATGGAGGAAAAAACTAGTATCTGGAGGTTATGTCATTAGAGGCTTTATCATAACCCTGTGCGATCTTCGCAGGCCCCAAAAACTTTGTAAATATATGTGTATATATTTAGAGTAAAATAATTTCCAGGGGCAGAGCCTATATCATTTTAGGGAATGCTTTGTGGAAGGTCTTTTTAAGGGAAGGAAGGAGATGAAGTTCTGGGAAGGAAAAAGGTATGAGAGGCGGTTAGGAATCTGGGGTCAGTTACGGACGTATAAATCCATCTCTCCATCTGAGATGAGTCAAAAGGGCTCCTTCAACCCGTCTCCCTGGATCCGGCTTCCACGCCGCAGGTGGGCGGATAAGTCACCAAAGGTCACTAGGGCACCCTTGCTATTTCACCTGTAGAATGATTAGCGCGAGCTCACTATGTAGCCACAAATTCCTTTTTTAACAATGGTAACCCTGACCCCAGCGCGGGCCGACAACTGTCATCGGTAGAGTTTTTGAAACCATTCGTTTCCCCGTGTCCTAGTAAATCGCATCGCTAATCATTTTACATAAACCCTTCTGGTAGTTTCGTGTCGTTGAATTGTTCCATCTGTTCAGTTAATAAATATAAAGTTTGTTACAACATCCTACAATTGATTCAATCTCAAAACGACACACCGTAGCACGATTACACACATTAGTGATCGGTAAGTATTATGAAGGCAAATTCCATAACCGCTAAACACCAAACGCAGTGAACCGATACGGGTGACCTACGGCGAGATGATCAATAAAGGTTCCCAGGGCGGCGATTCCTACATCCGCCTCCCAAATTGAAATTTTACAACAATTATGCTGTAATTTACAGTAATGAATATCGTTCATTCTACTTTGCTATTCTTTCTTCTTCTTTATGGACATACGACCTAGGATTGTTTATCCACCCACCCTTTTCTCTCTAGTTATGCATCGGCTGGATAATTCCAAGGGCTGCGGCGGCTTTTATGTTTGGTTAAGGCCGGGGAGACAAGAAAGTTCTGCAACGAATCTAATTTCATTATCAACTGTATTTTACATCAGGCGATCGCTTACTAAAAGTCGGCAAAAGCCGAAACGCATATTTTATAACTCTCTAAAAAATACTAGGCATTGCTTTGGCAGCCTAGCCTTTGATAAATCAATTTTTATTATTATTCAAACCCGCCAAATATCAGGCGAGATATTGCAACACTAAGGGAGTACAAGCTGCAAAAAAGCGCAATACCTTTGCACGATGATGTCGTCTCTCACCCGGCATGCCGCTTAAAGTCCCGAAAACCCTTCTGGACAGAAGAAGAAAGACTCCTCCATTCACCTCTCACCCCAGAAGATAGGTGGAAGCTTGAGTGGCAATCGGCCAAGGTGAAAAATGCCCATCTCGTACAAGACCCCACTGAGAGACAGCCTGGGTTCTCATTGCCTCGCAAACTCTGGTCCGCCATCAATAGAATAAGGTGCTTCCATAGCCGTTGTGCCCATATTATGTATAAATGGGGCCTAAAAGAGTCGGAGATGTGTGAATGCGGTGAGGTGCAGACCACCGAACATGTGGTCAACGAATGCCCGCTCCATTCATTCCCCGGCGGGATTGATGAGGTCCACAGGGCAACGCCTGAGGCCCTAGACTGGCTCGCAGACCTAGATGTCCCCTCTGACCCCCCCACCATACGAAAGAAGAAGAATTATTTATTGTTCATATTTAATATGATAATATTATAACGTTGAACGAACATGGATAAAACATTTCTAATAATAATTGTTTCTTTTGTTTCAGGTAAGCATCAAAAACGCTATCATAAATCTCATCTTTCATCGATTTTATACTCCGTCACAAACAAGGATATATTTAAGGTATGTACTTACAAATTTGAAAAATTAAAGCATATTACTACACACAGTGGTATAATATATAAGATGGGTGACCGGACAACTAAGAAACATGCAATTTCAACACCTCATTTGAAAAGTCATTAAAAGTGATGAAAAAATATATAATAAAGTATGTCTGAGCCGCCGCGCGCCGCGCTCTTTATTAAAAACCCATATGCCCTATTATTCATTAAAACCTTACATTATATACATAATTTAAAGCTGGAAATATATATTTTTTTTATTTATTTAAACGCCCATAGGGCTTTTACATTTAGTGCAGTACATGTTTTTGGAAAAATATAAGAAATAACATAATATAATATAAACATAATATAAATATAAGAAACAAAATAAAGATAACATAAGATATAAGATATACAAAATATAGATAACAACAAATATAATAGTTGACACAAAGCAGGTAACATAGAATATATGGTAAGTAAATTAATGTGAGATTGTTATTTTAATTATAGAGGGAAATACGATAGGATTGTCAATATTTATGTTTGTAATTAGCAAACTTTTTTTAAAGTATTTATTACGTGTTTATCGAAACATAGCTACCATAATATTTCGATTAAGGTGCTATATAGTGCATGATATTAAAAGATTTATTTTAATTGTTCTAATACACTGAGTTTAAATTTTGACATCGATTGATGACGATAAACGTCTATAGAGGAATATTTATTTCCGATTATATGAAGTCTTTGCAGAGGAGAGTTAACAAAATAATTACTAGCAGAATTAGTTACAAGGTATATCGCATTAGAGCGAGTATCGCGCGTGGGTATTCTCAAATTAATTTTACTGATTAAATCAAGGGCGTCCAGTCTGCCATTCGAAATATTAAAAAGACAAACTAAATCGCTCGCTATGCGCCTTGACGCTAAATCGCTTATATTAAGTAATTCCATTAAATATACATAATTTAGATCTTTGACAGGTATACCGAGTTTATAATTAATAAATCTTAAGAACTTATGCTGAACTTATGAACTTATATCAATTCTTAGTTGGTGCGTCTTATATAATGGAGCCCAGATGGTTGAATTGTATTCTAAATTTGATCTCACCAGCCCAGTGTACAGCAATTTAAACGAATTTAGTGATTTAAATTCTTTGACCGTCCTCAGGATGAACCCCAGACTTTTCATGGCCTTGTTAATTATTACATTAATGTGAGGAACAAAAGTTAATTTACTATCAAATATAATACCGAGGTCCTTGATTTGATCTACTCTTTTCAGAAAAATGTTGTTGAAATTGAATTGAAAATTAATGGGATTTTTGATTCGCGCAAAAGTAATTGTTTGGCATTTTTCAATATTGAGGAACAGTTCATTAAGGGCGCACCACTCTTGTAACCTCACTAGATTTGATTGTAATATACAGTTTTGTCTACAAGTTTTGTCTGAACAATATATTTCTTATCAGAATCAGAAAAAAGTTATACACAAATATTTACTGAAATACTACTTTAAAAACTGATACTTTTACTTTATCTATAAATTGCTTTGACCAACAATGATGAATTGTAAAGAATGTACGGCTTTTATCGCAAAATTGAAAATAAATCATTTTTGAGAATAACTAATTAGCAAATAAAAGAAAAATATATAGTCTGATTTCATACAGCGTTTAAGGATATATTAACATATTCCGAAAGGCTTTGCAAAATTTATTCATGAAGGGGTGGGGAGGGCAACACAAGGGGGAAAACCGGGGACTTTAAGTAAAAGTCTAGAAGAGTTCTACCATCTGTGAAAAATTCAGCTTCCGGAGAATTAGCTCCGTAATAAAACATTGACTGGGCATTAGGCTTTGGGTGTTAGTATTCTATTAACTTTTAGTTTACTACCCTACATGTCAAAATGGACTCTCGACAAAGATAACAGTCCTGTGCAGAGATAATTAAACTTATTAAATAGATTACGTTAGGTTAGGTCAGGGGTCGGAATTCGCGGCTCGCGAGCCGCATGCGGCTCTTCAGACAATAATTGCAATTTTACCTCTACTCAACCAGCCTTATGAGATGGATGCGCGAGTCTGTTTATAGATACATTTAACCGGGCAGAAGTGTGATATTACAGCAAGATTGTAGATAACACAAAGCAAATCGTAATTATCGTTATCCCCCCGCGCGCCGTTGTAATATGGCTCTCTGATATATTTGTTATCCTGTTTCTTTGACAAATTGGCTCTGCTCACTTGACAAACTGCCAACCCCTGGGTTAGGTTATGGGCTACTTTTAAATGTTTTTTTCACAACTTTTAATGACTTTTCAAAGGGGTGTTGAAATTGCATGATCTGGTTGTCACGGAACCATAATATAATACTAAAATACAATACTATATGATAACACAATGGGATGAGGTGCCTCATCTGTTTAAGATGCTACATCTAAAACAGATGAGGTAAAAAATGACAACATGTGAGTCAGAAGCCTCGATAATATGAATGATATATAAAATTAAAATAAAGTGATGCGACAATATGATCATCATGGAAAGGGTGATGTATTCGTTTCCATTCGAAATCGATGACAGGTATATTATTATTTTCACCCGCTAAGCTACTGCGAGTAGCTTGTCAAATACAAAAACCTCAGTAATCCATAAAACGGTTTAATCTGTTTGATAGGTTTTTATTTATTTATTTATTTCTATGCTTGTGCACACAGCTTACAAGTATTATAAGTGTTATCTATGATAAGTTCAGGTAATACAAAAAATTTTCATAATATAAAACATGGTAGATAGTAGAGTGTAATATGGTTAGCAACCGTACTGAACTGTGCATATCTTGAAGTGAAACCTCTTTAGCACCGTTGTGGTTTAAATCTCGATGAAACGGAAGCTAAAGACACTAAAAACAGACAAATACATATATCTATAGGATTTAGCCTGCGAGAGAATGAAATAAAATATTTATTTATTGCGCGGGTACTCGGTTCCAATTTAATACTATAAATCCACGGTCCCACGCAGGCCTCCTTTAGTCCAGTGGTATAAGGCGCCTGACAAACTTAGCGGCCTGACAAACTTAGCGGCCAGACATTCAGAGCACAAAGGATCGAATCCTATTCAATGAAAAAACATTTTTATTTATGTAAAAACATGATAAAAAAGATCTTCGTAGTCTCCCCAACTCCTGTCTACTTTAGTTTTCTGAAGGTTTCACTTCTACTGCGTATGAATTGCACACTCCGATTTTTTCAAAGTGTTTTTCTGCCGTCACAAGTAGAAACACAGTATCCCTTTGGAGATTCTCAAGGCGAAGATTCCATGGCGACGGTATTGTACGCACATTAAGGTGATTAGCTGCTTTGAGGTAAACAACCAAATTTTATAAAGATGATGAAATGTAATGAAAAGAGTACAATTACATTGTATTGTACACACAGATTCCATTATCTTAACGAACCGCTTTTTATGTGAATACAACCTAAGAATCCCAACTGTCCGGAACCAGTGTACAATTGTAGAAGATTGTAGTGATTGTAGAAGAAGGTTTTAGGAATAGCACCAAATGCAAAATTTTCACTTAACTAACTTTATTTGTAGATAAAAATAGGAGGCATTACTTTTTGACTGAACCTCGTGCATTCATTTAGATAATCTTTTTGGCAGTGTTCTTCTTATTTAAAATGACTCCCACAGTGCCGTTTTCATATTTTAAACAAACTCTCTCACATCCCGAGGGAAACATTAGGGTTTACTGTGTTGATTTATTTTTTAATTTCAGTTTTTTTAAATAAAATATCATGTGAAACAGCACCGTTGAGAGCAGGCCTTTCTTGCGTTTATATTTCATCGTTCTTTGAATATCAACATAACATAACCGTAGTTGATTTGAGCCAAAGGACCCAGCTTCCCATCCCTCACATCTCCCGTCAGCAATTCTATTGAGCCTATCTTGACATGATGGAACACAAGACTCGTCTCCGATACTACTCCGCTTACTCACCGCATCCGCTCTCATCTGTTATCCGCGTTGCGTATTGGGTTCTTTCCGTGGTGTTAGTAATAATAATACTTGGATAATTTATAAAGCGCCATTTCTGTGAAATATCACACCAAGGGAGCTGTAAAGTGTATGTTCTGTATATGATAGACCGGGAGCCCTCAAAACGTAAACTCGCGTCATCAGATACACAGATGAAACCATTTAATAGCGAAAATAGGAGGTAGGGAGCCTAAAAATAATTTTAAAAAATGATTCTAAAATGTGTTGGGGCGTAGTTCAATCCCATACGTAATAAATTTTAAGAAAAACAAGTAAAATAAATAAATTAAAAATAATAAATAAACCAAAATTCATAGTTTTACTTAGTTTTAAGCACTTTTATTGTTTAAAAATCAACATGATTCGTAAGCAATGCTTACTTCATCAGGGTTTACTTAAAACTAATTTCAAGACTTAAAAGATGTCAATGGATGGGCGGGAAAGGGGTGGGGAGTGGTAAGGTAATCAATTTCATAATTGATCATTAAATTTTTTGGTTAGGTCAGGTTAATCGATTATGTAGGGGTGTGGTCTTGAGTGAGCTCGAGCCCAGTGCTCATTCCTTGGCGCTTGATGGCTGCACTTACTGGCGCTTGATGGCTGCCTTCAATCCTAGTTTCAAATATAATTCTGCATTATTGTATTGAATCCGGAGTAATTCCATTGAGCTGTTTCGATACTGATACCATGTCTCACACGTTTACAGGTTAACAAATAAAATAAATCTGGTCTGCCGGTGCAAAACTGGAGAGCTCCCTCGTTGAAGTCGTAAACAATGCCTGTGACCAAATTATGTCATAAGATACATACCTAAATGAAAATGTTTTGTTTCAATAGTGGTCGTTTTTGCTAGACAGATATGTAGATGGATTTTAAATCACCGAGTACACGAATGAAACCAACCACTAAATAATCAGCCCAGATCACCTTATTGGATCCCGTGGACTTCTATTCCGGCAGTTTTACTGTACTCATTTCTTCAAAATTAGAAACAAAAATCGTAGGTAGACACAAAAAACTGCCAAGATGGTCAACAAAGGGATTCTATTCATACAATACACTACATCATTTGTTGGTTGCATTATGTGCTCGATGAAATTCACCTACAAATTGGCGCTTTAAATTTGTCTGATTATCAAAAATACTACGCTGCCGACTGCCGTTACACTATTTTCTTTTTGCTCTACAAATTGATGACCTCTGTCGCAAAATACATTTTACTGATGTAAGAGTATCTTATGGCTTAATTTGGTCGCAAAAATATGGTTAAAATTTTTACAAAAAAATAATTTTACCTCAAATTCAATGAGCTGACGTGTTGTGGGCTCCCTGTCTAAAAGTATAAATGATCAACATACTAAAATATTGTGCAAGTCTGTAAGGGCTGGATGAAGGCTTCCGCTGCTTCCTTCCGTACCTTTCCCCCGCCAGGGTTGTCTACCCCTTCCCCGCAATAAATCTCGATAAACCCTCTAGGTTTGCGGTGTCCAAACTCCGTTTAAAATCGCACGCAGAATGTCGCGAATAAATCCCGGTTTTTTCCAAGGCTCCCGCCGCGCCCGCACGGCCCGGCAGTTTACCGCCCTGGACCAAGGTTTGTTATATAATATATTTATGTATACTTTGTGACAGTACGAAAATAAAAATTGCCTTTAAAGCATAGTCGACACGTGGAGATTGTAATTTTTTAACTCTGCAATATCTGTATAAATTAACTCGTATAAAAGGGATGTTCTGATTCGTGGGTATTATTTTTTTGGTAAATTAAGATAATTGAAAGATACCCTTAAAATAGAATTATAAATGCGATATCATTTTATTGTGAGTGTTAATGAATACCTCACAAGAGGCTCAGCTATTCGGAGCCAGTAGAACTATAGCATCCCATCTGTACGATACCACATCGATGTTCCCCAATTGAAGTATTTTGGAAGTCTATATGGAGTGAGGAGGAGAAGGCGTATAGGAAGATGAAGGTTGGGAGGTAACTTGGTATTCGGAGCTGGTCTCAAAATAGGCTAAATCCATTTCAAGCAACGTTTCGATTCCGAAGGATGGTCTTTCACAAGTACCATTTCTTTACTAAACACCTGTTTGTTTATCGTGATTTTAATTTGGGTTCGTTGTTACAACATGTTGCACTGTAGTTCTTGGTATCTGGTAATTGATGGCTACACCAAAACTAAACGCAGAAAACCATTTTAAATTTTACCGAGTAATACCAGCCCTGCGAGGGTATTACGTAGTATAATTGTCGCATCTGCATACATAAAAACACACGTTTGTCCTGATGATGTACACTTTAATGCTGTCACAAAGACCCGCTATACCCGCTCAAAAAGAAGAAGGTGGATAGGTATGTAAATACGAATGTTAGAGAGAGCGCGCTAATGATAAAATTGATAATATTTAAGCGAAAATTGTGAAAATGTTTAATAAAACACTACTCGTTTAAAATAGAGTAAAAATCTCGTAGGGATTGTCTAAAACAGAATTTAAAGAAACACTTTGAATTTTTTCATTCATAAAACTTGTAAAATAACTGAAACAAACGTGTTTATAAATAATAATTTTCGGAGCATACTTTGCGATTTTTTTCTATTGAGGGAATTTCATATAATTTGCCTTTCGGCGTGGGTAATATAGGTATTATCTTAAAGAATAACATACATTTTTTTAATTGCTGTAAAACATAGAGTTTAAGGTACATGTGTAATAAATCGCTAGAATTGGGGTTTGCCGCCGCTTAATGCTAAATAAGGAGCTGGCGCAACTTTATGATTTCTGGAGTCATGAAATTTGTATTGCTTTATTCTGTACTTAATTATTTCTAGATCAAAACATCTGTAATATAATAGATGTCTTATTATATACATTACGATTTGTTCCTTATTACATTTCTGTCAAAATCATGAGCGAAATGCTCGTTGATCCCAGAAAATTGGTGTATAAATAACGGCTTTTAAAATATATTTAGATCTAACACAGATAATAAACCTTTTCCGATTTGTTTTGTTGCTTCTCTAAAATAATTAGTCCAGAATCTACCCCAAATTTATTGATATTCAAAAGTTTCAATTTCCCTTGCGTTCTAATTCAATTATCCAAGGTTTTCCTTTACGCTGTACTGAGAGCCAATCAATTGTGTGGTCGTTATCAATTGTGTTTCGTATAAGAGTGTTTTATTATAGATTGAAAACGAACATTATTAAGTTGTTAAAGTACCTAAAACGTAATTTAAAAACAGTTTTAATTCATCTTAGACAATTTTTAAAATGTTGTATTTTTGGTATTGATTAGTCATTTAGCATTTAAACTGGCTTTTTCCAAACTTATTTGACTTATTCTTATTACATATTTTGCGGAATCAAGTTTTTTCATCCCTGTCCCCCCCAACCCCTTACCGAAAAAACTACATTTCTTTTGGATGAATAATTAATAACTTCATTTACATTGCTATTTTTTTGTAAAACGAACTGGAGTTAAAATTTTATGGAGATATTTATGAGCACAACACTAATTTTGATGAATTTGTTAAGAAACCCCGTTAGAAATAGAAATGTTATTATTTTTCTTACCTGTATTTTTCTATTTTTTAATCCCCCAGGTTATTTTTTTCGGTTTTTGTAACAGGTGTTACGATGAGTTCATTCAGGTCTCGGAGAAATCGTTGTGTCTCCCTTTCTATCATGGTTAGAAATACGATCTAAACAGTGTTAGAAAGAGAAAACACCACGCTTTTATTCAAATTTAAAAGTTAACGCAAAATAATTAAAAATTTTAGCTTTATGAAACCAAAGTTTCCAACCGTAATTTGAATAAAAAGAATTAAGCATTGGGAATTTTTTATAAATTATTTTTTATTATTTTTTTTTTTTTTTTACGAGAAAAACTCTCTTTTTATAACTTTTGAAGGTTATTCCCATCAATATGGAAAAAGAACTAGTTGAAGATAATATTAATGATTATAAATATTTGAAATATGAGATTGACAAATATGACGGTTTGACAGAAGGTGGCAATAGCGAAATTGGAAAACGCGCCGTCCCGGTTAGACGAGAGGTCTGGGTTCGAGTCCCAGTTGCGACCATTGTCTTTTTCTGTTTTTCTGTGTCTTGTTTTCTTTCATATTTTCATTTAGATTTAAAAGTGTTATCTTCTTCTTCAATGATATTTTTTATTAATTTAAAACGTGAATTGACGGTAACGTTTATAAAAAATTTGACGAATAAAACACGTATGTGTGTTTTTTTAATTATCGGTTACTTCAGTTAGAAAAAACGTAAGGCGAGCCATTTTTAAACTTTCTTATGTTTGTATTCAAAATTTATATATTTAAAAAATTAATGTTTTTTTCGGATTATAAAATTTAAAAGCGAATTTCATCACTTTTCAATTACTTATTTGAAATTTTATTGCGATGCGGAAAATTTCTGATCTTCTGACAAAATACGCCCGTGGCCTGAGGGGTTGGTACCAAAATTTTTACATATATGAACGGTTTGATTGTTTTGACGTTGACGCATTCCTGTAAAACTGTAAAGTTATCTAAAAAAAAACATAGTTTACTAATTTTTTACAGAATTGTCTTGCCCCTCAGGCCACCGTAACACTGGGGGATGATATCGCCCGCATTTGATTTCGCTAGTTCAAACCAATTTATATCATTTTCTTTCAATGTCAAAGCATTTTTTTATGAAATAAATATTCCTGCACGCAGACGGCCGGCCAGCCGGTCTGATTGACTCGTGCTCATATTGCTGGGACTATAATAAAAAACAGTACGTGGTTCGTGTTTCGGCTATTTTCCTCCGGTCAGTTTGCTAAAGGGTGGTTGGTTGGTAGCAGTAAAGGGGGTAACTAATGCCCTGGAAAATGAAATGCCCCTATATATTACCCCGCCTGGCCCACGACACTAACGAAACTTTAGCGGTCGCCGGGGTCACTTTGGTCACCGCGGAGAGCCTTGCCGCAAGATTATGTTACTGTAGATGGAGTACGACTTGGTAGGTTATGTGACTAAAACAAATTTATTTTCTTTGTCCAAACACATTATTTTTTATTAAAAACAACTTCCCTTTTTATAATATCTTTTGAAGGTTTTTCCCATATTATTATTTAGTATCGTTTTCTAATTTTTCTGTGTCTTGTTCTATTTCATATTTTGTTTAGATTTTTAGTTTTACGTTCTTCTTCCATGATATAATATGGTGGGAATAAATAACCTTCAAACGTTATTTTAAAGAGAGAGTTAACCTAATAAAAATTTAATATTTATTTAGGCTTAGAAAAGGGGCATAAGGTGCCCCATATAAAATGAAATCGGATTTATCTCTCCTAACACTATCTAGTTTACAAACCAGTTCTTCGAACAATAATTTCCATTTATAAAGGTAGCTGACATTAATATGGGTGAAAATTAATAGAAGATAATATTGTTAATTTTTAAATTTGAAATAAGGCGTTCGTTTCTGTAAGACGAGAGATCCAGGTTTCGAGTCCCGACTGTTATCTTTTTTATTTCTCTTGTTCTTTTTCATTTTTCGTATTGATTTTTAGTATTGTCTTCTTCTTCAATGATACATTATTTTTTGTCTCGAATCTTAAACATGAAACCGAAAATCTGTTGCATATCTTGACGGCCGGCGTAGTCCAGCGGTAAGGCTTTTGACTAGCATTCCGAAGGTCGCGGGATCGAATCCCGGCGTAGCAAATAAATTTTATTTGATTAATTTGTGTTATTTCACAATTTATTCATTTAAAATAATATATAGTATATTTGCGGCACGTTCCAGAGTGGAAGATACTATCAGTATCGCCCTGGTGTAAGACCACCATTCAGAATTGAAACGTTGCTTGAAATGGCTTTAGCCGTGTTTGGTGACCAGATCTGAATAGCCAGGTACTTCCTCACCTTCCTCTTCCTTATCTCCTTCCCCTCCCCACTACCTTCAGCCTCACAACATACCCCGATTGGGGATGCCACAGTCTCACTGGCTCTAGACGGAAGCAGTTGGGACTCTTGTGCGGTATTAACTTAAAAAAAAAAAAAAAATATCTGAAGCAACAAAAAACGATGAACTCAAATTGATTTTTGTTTATAATTTCTACGTTCACGCATCTCTTTTCAACTCTCAACATATTTTTCATAATAATCCATTGAGCTTTGAATTATCCAATTAACGAACAATGAAAATATTGTTTGTTTCAAGGTATTGATTTCCGTAAGTCTAAACTTAAATTTTAGGGAGCAAGCGGGTTCCCTACAGAGCATCGGACCATCCCATTAAATTAAAAATAATTCCATGGATTGATTATCCATTTCACTAATACTAAATATAAAGTCCTCCGTATTTAGTTCATCTCTCCATTGCGCTCCGTGTACAACCGATAACTTCGAACTAAATCTAAACACTATCTGAAGTAAATCGCTCGCCCAAAACTTTTATTACCGTTTGCATTTATTGTTTTTATTTTTATTATTTCAATTGCGAATTTGGCTGCACACGGATGCACAAATTGCATTGAAATTGCGACGGTTCAGCGCGCAAAATGGCTCATGATCTTGGTATGTGAATGCCACCTTTTTGTATTTTTCAATTATCTACGCTGCAATGACACTCCGTTTGTGCAAGGCAGTGATGTAGTTCGTTCCAGTTTCCAAACAATAATGCAATGGTTTTTATTACGACTAAAGAAACAATGCATTTTTTTTCATCAGATAACGAAAAGCCATGGTTTTTCATTTTGTCATTCCCTGGCGTCTCAATGTTCCTTTGTACGTTCATCCGAACGAAATTAGTGGTGTTTATTGTGATTGGTTGATATGAATATAGAACAATTTGTATTAAGACAGCATTCCATTATTAAGAATCGGTCAGATTATTTATTAATTTTTCAACCCCCCGATGGGCTTTTACACGATTAATGTATAATACAGAGACACAGTCTTTAAATAAAAAAGACGAACTTGAAGAAATAAACATCATATGAATGTTAGGTATAAAGATAATATTACAAGAAAAGAGAAAGTTTTAAAATGGTTGGTGGCATAGAAGTAATAATATAGTGTAGGTTAGTGATAAAAAAATTACAGGTAACTGACTAACTGCGATGAATAATCCGTGACAATGTGCATGATACAGATAAAGAAAAGAGGAACAAGTTTTCACATTGTAAATAAATATAAAGAATACACAAATATATGCAATAGCTCCTACGCGACGCTCTTTACATATCAAAATTTGCTACATAAAAAATATCATTCGGGCATTTCTTAAATAATGGTGAACTTATATTAAATATGTCGACATTTGAGTCGAATTTGTTTCCAAGTGCGAGGAATTGGTGTTTGTGTGTGGTAGTTGGTTCCAGAATTATTGTTGCAGATTCCCAGTTGCGACCATTATCTTTTTCTATTTTTCTGTGTCTTGTTCTTTTTTCATATTTTCGTTTAGATTATTATTGTTATCTTCTTCTTCGATGATATATTACATTTATGGGAATAACCTTCAAAAGTAAAAAAAAGAGAAGTTTTCTTATAAAAATAAATTATTAATCTTTGAACTATGTTAGTTTGTTGTCGCTTATGCTACAATGAGTGGAAAGTTTATTATCTGGTCTGTCTATCACGGATTTGGTTTAAAACTGAACAGTAGGACGGATTTTGTACAAAGTCAACAATAATTGTAGTTTCTGTGTTTTGTGAAGATGTATTTCAGTTCTGTTCCCGAACTACAAATATGCTAGCTTAACTTCAATAGAACCTCGTTTCTGAGCCAGACGCTTAAAGTTACCCACCAAATTATTTCAATGATCCACTTTCTATAAATATTACTTCCTTTGAAGATTATACGTTACTTGGTTGACATATGTTATTATACATTATTCGATGTCATTAAATAATGCTTTTCCTAAGCGCGTGCCTTGTGCAATACCTTTAATGACAGACCTCTGGCTTTCCCTTCGATCATTTTAAAGGGCGTACACCGCGTAATAGAAGAAGAAAAATATACCCCACTAGTCATTTGCGTAATTGTTTAAGTGGGTTACTTTTATAGCAGGGGCCGTTTGATTGTTAGGTAATATGTAAAATTACCCAGTTAGTCGTTTCCAGTTTGCTTCTGAAATCAAAAATTACAGTTCATTTCATTAGTTTCATTGATGCATAATATATATATCATAAAATTTTGTACAGGGATGTACTTTTTATTCATTTGTAGATTGTATTTTAAATACATTTATTTTATTGTTATTAGGTTACCGTTTGAAATGTTTTAGTCATCAGAAGAGCTATTCTCTATCTTTTGTGAGATCGAGATAGATCTCAGGCGAGATCTTCTGTTAGATTTGTGTGATTTGCTACGGCTGTTGAGTGAATAAATAATCATGCATAGTTGCAGAATTCGTGTTCATAACGACCTAAACTAAAATACGCTACACTCACAGCTGAGATTCTGACATCGGCCCATAGAAAAAGCAAACAACAACCGTAGAAAATCGGACAAATCTGACATGAGATCTCGCCTGAGATTTATCTCGATCTCACAAAAGATAGAGAATATATCTTCAGGTTTAGGTCAACACCCTTACGACATGCTGGCCTATCATGAAGAAGTTTCTTTGGTGGTCTACTTCTATCCTCGCTACATGTCCAGCCAAGCTAAGCTATCCCGTTTGACATCCCGATTATATGTACTATGTACATGTAGTGCGGAATTAATTCAAAACAAATAAAATAATTACTTCACCTAAGCCAAAGCATTTAAATGCTTAATGTGGTAGCTCTGCGTTTATTATGTTTAAATTTGTACCGTTGTGGCATTAATACGCAAATAAATAAAATCGAAGCGATACTAAAAGCAAATCTAAGTATGGCGTGTATAGCTTTAAGTGCGAAGGGATAAAGGAAGAGAAGTGCTCGTTCGTACAAGTTTCCCTATTGCAATCGCATACTCGGCATTTTTATTTGCTTTTTGCCATCATAACAAGATTCATTGTTTTCCGCGGAGCTCTCGCATAATTCCATTGTGATAAAATAGCGCAATGTTTTTATGTTCGTATATTAGCATTCCGCTTTATCTGTGGCTCGCAGGAGCAGTTATGCGCATAATTATCTTTACAAAGTGTTATTGCATTTCAAATTACAAAATAAATATAAATTCATTCAAAAGTTAATAATCGTAAAGATTCTATGATGTATGTGAGAAACTTGACGACTATAAATTTAACTTCCATGGTTTTGAGTAAAGAAATCCACACAGTAATATTGCTTATCCAATTAAGTTGTCTTCCTTTGTACGTTCACTCTCTGGGTTCTGCTGGCAATTATTTATTGATAACAAAGGATTTAGGGTTAGCAAATTACCCCTTTGTATGCACAAAACGTTTTGGCTTAACTTCCAAGAATCCGAGTAATTTAGTTATCTTGTGCATACTGACTTTGATTCCGTCCATGGTGACCCAGCCTGAAACAATCTTCCCTGTTTCTGCTTCCCTCAGTGGGAACATTCGCTATTCGGTGATTTATGGCAATTAGTTGAATTGATATGCACACGGCGTTCCGAGGTGGTTCAGGCCCATCGCCTAGATTCCTGGAGTAACGATATTTTAATGCCACTGACTCGTTTACAGCGCCCTGATTGCCTTTTCTTGAAGAATGGTATTTAGATTCAAATTGGTTTGTTCACGCAATAGCTGACAAACAATCATCACGGAGCTTACTAAGTCGATTGATTTTTTAGGGATCTTCAAAATGGTTTTTTATTGGTCGAAATATCCAACGATTATTATACAATACTGAAAGTAAATTGGATATCTACAACATAGCCTCAATTTGGGGAAATTTGATATTAATTATTGATTTTCTTCTATATGCTCATAGATACATAAAATTTACCGGATAATAAATTATAAGTGACAAAAAAAAATCAGAGTGTGCAATTCACACGCGTCAGAAAACTAAAGTAGACAAGAGTTGGGAGACTACAAAGCACTTTTTTATCCAGTGCACTTTTTATATCCAGTGCACTTTTTTTATCCAGTATTTTTTTTCTATAATTATACATTTGGTCACCTTATTGGTATTTGTGGTTTCTTCTTCGGAGTCGCCATATGTCGCTTTCTTTTGTCTGTTCATTTTGGAGTGGTTTGAAGATTGGATGTTGATATTACAAAATATTTTTTTTATTTTTTGTTTCGTAGGGTTCGATCCCTGGTCAGCAAAAAATATCTGCAAAGTTTCATCAGGCGCTTTATATCACTACATTAAAGGGAATTTGCGTGGGAACGTGGATTTATCGTATTATTTTGGAACAGAGCACCCGTGAATAAAATAAAAATTTTATTGCTATCTCATTCTCTCGCAGGTAAATCCTAAAGATGTATGAGTTTGTCTCTTTTTAGTGTCGCTCGTTTCCGTTTCATCGAGTTTCAAATCACAACGGTGCCAAAGAAGTTTTCACTTCAAAAAACAATGTCTTTATAAAACATGGTTAAGTAGTAATATTTCTGAACAACCTCTAACGAATTAAGACGAAATTAGGCTGAGATAGATATGATTTTAGATTTAACCCAAAAGTATTATAATGATTTATTTTTGGGGTACAGTTTTGCGCTACAGTGTCCACCACCAGCCCCGACGACGGACACTAATGAAGCGCAACACGGCATAATACCCCAAAAATAAATCATTGTGCTGAGATGTTCACGTGTTTTAGATAAAGTGTTGTTTAGCTAAAGCATATCATATTTTATTTGACTACACGAGCTTCACAAAAGAAAAGACATACCCGTTATCGTTTTTTTTTTGCAAAACTTCTGTCAAGCAGTGGACTCAGCGAGACAATTTTGACCTTTTCGCAGAAAAATCGTAACCGCTCCCGAATTTCAAGGTCATTTCAGATTATGAATCACCCTGACTGGTGTTATTTTTCAATAATATTCTGAAGAAGAGTTTGAATGGAAATAACCTGTCCCAACACATCGATCGTTGTGCTTTAGCCTCCCCTTCCCTCCCGACATGGCGACGGAACAAGCTATCTCTGGCTGGTTTAGTTTGCTGTGTGGGGGTGGGATCCATCGGAAGTTTCCATTAATCAAAGTACCACTGCTCCTCCGTTTTGTTTGCGAAACGCCATCGCATCAACTTTGGTAATTTGCCTCGGCGCCCAAGGCGAGCAAGGCAAACTTAAATGCGTGTCTGCTAATTAGTTTACGATTAAGGACGCCCTCGACAGCATTTCCTGCAGTGCACTTATATTTTAGGCACACGATCACTAAACTCATTTTTTCCAATGTTGTTACATACCACACTGCCAGCGCTTATATTATTAATGGCAACGTTGGCACTGTTAGGACTGATAGTAGTACTGTTAGAAGTAAGATCTGAATAATCAGAGGGGAAGGTGGACTTCTCGCTTTAACGTTTTTCCATCGCGGTAAATAATACAGTGACACACAATTGAAAGTTTCCCAGTTCCCCAAACTCCCCCTGACGTAATCAATCAACTTCGGGCTCCACTCCCTGTCCGTTAACAATTTTGTCGCCGAAATGGAGCGTTATTTTATTTAATGGAATGTTGTTTGTTTGGATATTTTTACAATGGCAAATGAAAATATTACGCTTCCAAAATATATCTTGCTATTTTTTTTCCAGTCGCCGTCTTTGATATTATTATTTTGTGCGAGCGTTTTTTGTCGGATAATGACATTCCGCCTAAAAAGTTTTAGAGAAAACATCAAACGACCGTGAAAATGTTAAATCTGGCAGTTATTGTTTGACTTTATATTATTTATCATACTCATACAATCTTATGTACTTAAAATAATTTTCCTAGAATTCTTAAACAATAAATGTTGAGATTAATTCTTAATTATCTTGTCGGGTAGATGAAAGTTAATTGGTCGTGGTGTTTTTTCTTCTTTATATATGACTCCGGCAGTTGATTGAAGCCGTTGATTGATATAGCAATAAGTCGTCAGTCTGGGTTATTAACGACGTGTCAGGGTAGTAGGTCTCCATCATCTATCGACTTCCTCAGCCCTGGCGCCCGCAGCGTCATGGAGATTTATGGTAACTCGCTGAAGCTTCCTTATCTCCGTCTGTCTAGGCACTTTTTACTTTCATAACTCTCCTCCCTTCTAGATTATCCGTTTCCCTTTTCCATCCCTTAATGTGTTCGTCTTCCCGTATAATGGTTCTCTGGAGACTTATTTCGGTCTGTTGTTTATTGAGTTTTTTTTATGTTTATATTTGCTATCTTTTTAAGTACTTCTTGGAGCTATTAATCACTCAAGTTCTTGTCGAGATCAGAAATTTGTATAATTTGATCAGGTATTTTTAGTTACCTTACTATTTGTTGATAGGTCATAATTCATAATATTGTAATCATAACTTTGTATATACGTATTTCATCATTTGTACTACATTTTGCGGACTTCAAAACATCGAAATATGTTTCCGAAGTTTGCTCGTAAATATACACTTTGTGGCGTGGAAAGTAGCCGATAGAAATTTTTTCAAATATTAATGACAGATATAAACTTACTAAAGTTGATTTAAGGTTGAAATAAATATAACGATTTCGATAATAATGTACGAATGTAATGTGTCCTACAGACCTACCCTATACGAGTAAGTATTGTAGGAGAACTGACGATGAGTGCTCCCAGATGGGAAATTAGAGATTAGTATTCCGAGCGCTTAGTTCGGCGGTTTGTTTACCCAGAGGTCTAATGACGAAAGTCAGCTGATAGACTAATCTATAAACAATACGCACCACGTGCCGGGCCTCGCCCGATAGGCGTGACTTTCCAATTATCTTTTCCCCAATCAACACACCTATTCAACAAACTTTGTTTTAGTACGGCAAATAGATCGCTGCTTCGCGTTTCGGTCTTGCAAACATATAGGTTGGTTCTTGGCTCCAAGTTCCTACATTTATGAAGAGGATTTGATGCCGGGCGCTTGTCGGGCGTGTTTACCCAGCGAAGTATATAAATAAGTATTTCAATAATGTATTCGTATTTAATAAATATTGAGTCATTAGTTGCTATCCGCTCGTTGTGGGCCGCGCTTATCGCCTATCCCTTACATGCTCGGGATGATATTGCGAGTAAAAAATAACTCTTGTAACGAGAGGCACCGCGCCAATCCGAATACTTTCTTGCTCACACATAATACGGCATCCTTGTCTGCCATCTCAGCATGCCGGAGGACTTGCATTGGTTGCACAATTCAAACTAACGGCTAATCAGCGTGCAGCTCCCCACTCCCGGACACCTAATTACCTCCAGCCGGCCTATTTAAACCACCGCACGTCCTTGAGAAGCCAGAGTTCCAGAAATCAGCCCTAAAGGCTCAATACCCAGGATCAATTGTGAGATATCTTTGTGTCCGCATTGATCGGTAGAGGAACCCTTAGAGATCCAGCAAGCAGTCCTAAAGGCTCAATACCCAGGATCAACTGTGAGATATCTTTGTGTCCACATTGATCGGTAGAGGAACTCTTAGAGATAGCAAGCCTGAAGACCTCAGTAGGAGGTTACGCGCCGCGTGATCCGTATTCTTATTATTTTTTGTTATACTTTTTCGTAAATAAAAGCTCTCTGTTGAACTCACGAAGTGTTTTAAATATAATTTACGTTATACTCTCTGTTTTATGGAGCCGGGCTGTTCCGTCTTGTTCCCCAGTTTCCCTGCATGAGCAGCCATATTTATCTTCCATCATCTCACGCCGGAGAAATCCTTTTATGTGTTTGTCTTCAAATAGAAAGTTATCGCCTTAGGACGGGTTCCGTTACATTTCATTTTCCCTTTGTATCGTCTTCAGCATTCTCGTTATTGAATGCCCTTTCACCCTGCGGGGGTTTAGCCAGGTTGCTTGCTTGGAGTCCTTAGTCCTTACCCTGGGCCACCTCCGCTGCAAACATTTCAGATTTTCATGAATAATTTTTATGGTTATAAGTCCTGTTGAATTGTTTGCCGAATAAACTGCCAAAGTAACCGTGTTACCGGAGAATGAACAAATATTATACATTAGGCATTTCTTTCCTTGTTTCACAAAATTAAAATTATTTTTGAAAATACGAATACGAGTCGCTGGAAATACCACGGATGGCTGACGGCTGCTTCAAGCTGACCGCTTTCCGTAAATTATAATTGGAGCTTGTCAGTCTGTGACTTTTCAGCTGGCCATTGAAGCAACTTTTCATGGCTATCACGTTACCACATTCATGTTATGTCACTTGTATATTTTATACTAACATTTTCGAAAAATGTTAGCGAACGAGTGTTGTCTTTAATAATTTATGTCATGTATTTTCCATTCTCTTTTTAAGTTAAAAAATTATAACCCTTGCCAGCGTTGTGTTATAGGGTGACCAGACAATTCAACTCAACACCTCCTTTGAAAAGTCATTAAAAGTGTTTTTTTTTTTTTTTCAAGGTTTAATTTATTTATTATAAATACAAAGTAATACAATATGACAGCAAAAAATAAAATATTTTACAGAAAAAAGAAAAGTCCCAATAAACTACTTTTTAGCAGTTTGTCGATGCGTACTTTTACTTTGGAGATATAAATAAACTTATTTTACATAATTAAATGCAGTTAGAATTTTTGTGTCAGTCTAATACAAATTATTTCTTTCGGCAAGCCAATTTTTCAACAAAATATTTGTTTTACCCTTTGTACATTTTTTAATTTCGGCAGGTAACATATTTAAGCAATTAGGTATCATATTGTCCAGCGTTCTTTGTCCATATCTGTTTAAATGCTTAGGTACAATTAGTCCTTCATTTAACGTAAAACGAGTATTATGATGAAAAAAATAAATTAAAAAATGGTTAAATAGGTTACGTGAGGTTAGGTTAAGGGCTATTTTTGATAATTTTTTCTTAGCTTTTAATGACTTTTAAAGAGGTGTTGAGTTGAGTCGATTTTGAGTTGTCATGGAACCGTATTATAGATTGTTACGTTTTGAAAATATATATTTATGTGAGTACTCCACTAGAGCCCCAGCGACTCTCAACCGTCAGGAGTAATTGAGGCTATGGCATCCCCAATCGGTGTATCTTGTGAGGCTGGAGATGTCGAAGAAAAGGTGGGAAGTACCTGCTTTTCAAATCTGGGCACCAAGCATGGACAAGGCCATTTCAAGCTTCGTTTCGATTCTGAATGGTGGCCTTAACCAGGGTGATACTGAAAGAATTTATCATTCTGAGCGTGCCGCAAATGTACTAAATATTATATTTAATTTATAATTTGTGAAATAACACAAATTAATTAAATAAAATTGTCATGCGCACGCTGGGATTTAAACGCGCCACCTACGGATTCGTAGCCAAGGATCATACCTCACCATTCAATTGCAGAGCCCGTTTTGACGAACCTTACAACATGGCTCTACAGCTATCATAAAGATTTTTAATTAATTAATATTCATAAGCGCTGCCGTAGCCGATTCTGAAAACTGTTTGCTTTTTATCCACTAGCCACTAGGGGACTAGTGGGATTACTGGAGCTCAAATCAGCTAAGGCGAAGCAACGTGAAATCGAATCGGTTTACATTAAGAATACGAAAAAATATACTTTTGATAAATTGAAGTTTGATTTTTATAAAAATAAAATTGTAAATCACTTTATAAAAAATATAATCATAAACTACCAAAAAATATTTTTTTCCTTAGAATATTAAAGAAATAATCTAAAAACATTATTATGACTAAGATTATCTGCGACAGTTTCCCTTGATTAACTGGATACATTGGCATCTAATCTGGGTAATGATACTGCAACCCTATTGTTACCCCCGTAAACCATATTCTTTATCTGACATTTTTTCCATCATCAAAGATAGATCCGCCAATGTTTGGGCAGAGTATTGGCACATTGCTAGTCAATTCAAGGGAGCCTGCTAAGCCTCAACGCGAAAGGATGATCCCATCAAACCTGTGGTTTCAACAACTACCCCATTTTTCTAAAAAAAAATTATCATTTATTCGAATGAAAATTGGACATTGTTCCGTTCTTACTCATCTTTTTAAAATTCACGTCCTTGACTCCCCAGATTGTACATTCTACAGTTTAGAAGTGGGAGCTTTAAATCACATATATTTTGGTTGTCCCTCTCTAAACAAATATCATCTCTTCTATCAAGCTTTATCTAAAATTACCTCTTCTCCATTCAACATTTCATCTCTTCCAAGTCTCGAATCTTCCATGTAAATTTTAAATTTGCCCATTTAACCTTTATTGGATAACCAACACCTTTGCCATAGGTCACCCCAAGTGGTTCGCTACGTTTGGTGATTTAGCAGGGGTGCCCGGGTTCATGGGGTGAGGTTTGTCTAGGTCTTGGAGGTGGATGACCAGGACACACTGAACCCCAGATTTCTACCCACCCCTTTTACCCTTTTCCTTCCCAGAACTCTCCTCTCCTTAAAAAAACTCTTCACACAGCATACCCAAAGATGACATAGGCCCTGAGGGAAATTATTTTCCTCGGGGCCTCCTGTGTGGAGCTCATGTAAAAAAAAAAAAAATCAAATAAAATGAATGTATAAATTCACCATTCCTTGAATAATGGCCTAGAATACCCTTGAAGGACGAAAGCAGGAATATTAAAAAAAAAAAAATCTTTCTTATAAAATTATTCACAAAATACTTAATAAGAACTCTTTTGCTCTTAAAATCGAGCATTTTTAGACTCCGTTTTCCAAGCGATTGAAACACTGATGAACGATAAAACTAAACCATCAAACTAAAACAATAATCTAAGGCCTTACTTAGAAGTTCGGATGATGCTCTTCATTCCTGACTGCTTATCCTTAACCCTACAAAGAAAAAGCGCACAATCATTACGATGATTTATAAAAACCTCTCTTAGAATGAATTCATCGTTGTTACCAAATAGGCCACCCCTCGGCCTAACAGCTAACAGCGGCCCACGAGCCCCAGCGGTG
This sequence comes from Glyphotaelius pellucidus, assembly GCA_936435175.1. Classification (NCBI taxonomy): domain Eukaryota; kingdom Metazoa; phylum Arthropoda; class Insecta; order Trichoptera; family Limnephilidae; genus Glyphotaelius; species Glyphotaelius pellucidus. The sequence goes on from OW386550.1 coordinate 14,419,950, forward strand.
AGCAGACCGTAGCAGCATGACGTCTGATTCGATCTCGTGACACGACCTTAATTTTTTTATCTCCATTAATGCCATGATTACTTTATGGCTTTCATTACTGGGTCCGTGATGTTTTTCTGATGCGTTCGTCACCGCACTCTGACGACTGGGCCGTGATGCCTAATCTAATCAACCGGTTACATTGCAATTTTGCCCTTATAGGAATGAAACTGCAATCTCTGTCAATAAAAGTACAAGCGAAAAACCTTAAAAAGTTTAAAAATTCTACTAAAAACGAAACAATAGTAGATTTTAACAATATTTGCAATGTCGCGGATTGTTGACGCAACTATATGTTCCATCATTCCCCTATCCAACCTGTTACCCAATTACCTGACAGTTTTGGTGTACATACCTGTTAGTGACTTTGCAACTATTGTACCAACCAGTCAGTCTATTACGGAATCTTGTGATCAACCCAGTGATCCCTCAATGCCAGAATACCGAATCTCACCAAATCACGCGGGGTAAAAAATCAGATTCCTTCCTTATTTCCAGTGTTCACCAAGCTATTCCCATAGTTGTCACTTTGTAAAACCACAATATTGATTACCGTACCATCTTATAAATAAAATACAAATTAATTCACAGTCGAATATTGCGGCTACATGAACTGTGAAAGGTTTCCGACTTTTTGTGTAACAGCAACTCAACTCATTTGTGCACAAATGCATCTAATAATTTACATATTCTATAATTGCATATTTACATCTCGTTTTAGTAAAAATATCAGTTTTGCCATAGTGAGAATATTATTGTTTTCGAAATGTTTAGATTGATGATCTGAATAACCGGATACTATCATTATCATTATCATCCCCCTTTCTAACTTCATTCACCGTAACAAGATTCTGAACATAAGGTTATTTGAAAAAATTGTTTTTATCGCAAAAATAGATATGTTTGAGTTATGACTAAAATTGATCATCGAGCGAGGGCTATTTTTGTTCAACCTGGTTCAGCAAATTATCAATAACGTTTTGCTTGCGTGCATTTTTTTGTTTGAAACGATTCTTGTAAGTAAATAATTAGATGAATAGATCCTTCAAAAGTGACAAGATGCTAACTGTGTACAAATCTCAACGACGTCCAAGAATTGAATTTGGAAGCCACTTATTGGCTGGGGCCCCAAAATACTTGATACACCTACTATCTGTTACTATCCGTTGTTAACACACCGATGGCCATCTCTAATGCAAAGACGCAATGTAGGCATGCTGAGTCTATTCTACAGGTATTTTAATTGATTCTGTTCTAAAGAGCTGGAAGCATTGATCCAATTTGCACCGGTGCATGTACGCGAAACTCGACGGACATGCGCGGAACACCCATTCACAATTGATGTTGGCTTCATGAGAACAGGTCGTTTCTTCAAATCGTTTTTGTGTAAGTCGGCTAGTATGTAGAACGAGCTACTAGTATCTGTCGTTTTCCTCCTACATATAATTCGGGCCTTTTCAAGGCCCACCTCACAACATTGTCCAATCGGGTGGCGAAATCGCCTATCTTTACACTGTACAGACAAGGGCGCTCTTGTGAAGTGTCGCATAAAAAAAAGATTCACTGTATTTGAATATTTTTAAAGTCATATTCTACTAAATCGCGCAGGACCACATAAGATTTTGTTCTGGAGAGACTTTTCTATTGCCTTATTCATATTTTTTGCGGCGTCTTTGTAACGAAAAGCGTCGGTACATCCACAGTTCGTGAAGTGACTTATCTGCCAGTGGAAAAATCACAAAGGAGAAAGAGCCATGAAGTATGTGAGTCGTAGCTCACTCCTCGTAAAGGAGATTGTTATACTCGTTCCACTGTGTACGCAATTGTGCTTCTTCCTTCTAGAGTTCTTCAAGAAACGTTTGTTGCATAATGTCAAACATTTCAGTTGCGACGTTGAACAATTCTGTTATTTAAAAAAAATACATTAAAGCGATAATTTTTTTTTCTTTTAGCTCTTGGAACTCATATTAAAAAACTGAATTTAATAACAAAGTATTTTTAATGACTTAAGATCAAATTAAAGTTAATATCCTAAGAATTCTACAAAACAACAAAATTATTAAGGTGTCATATTTATTAAATTTATGAAAAATGGTAGCACCAACGGGCGTAACTATAGCATTCACATGGTGGAAGTAGGTTGAGTCTAAGGAGGGGGGAGCAAGGGAGAAAGGGGAAAGGTTGAAAATTTATTTGAAAGTTTTTTGGGACCTCTCCTTACAACAACTTAATTTTTTTTATATGAATACCGCACAAGAGTCGCAACTGCTCCCGTCTGGAGCCAGTGAGACTATGGCATCCCCAATCGGGGTATGTTGTGAGGCTGAAGGTGATGGGGAGGGGAAGGAGATAGGGAAGAGGAAGGTGGGGAAGTACCTAGCTATTCAGATCTGGTCACTAAACACGGCTAAAGCCATTTTAAGCAACGTTTCAATTCTGAATGGTGGTCTTACACCAGGGCGATACTTCCACTCTGGAACGTGCCGCAAATATACTATATATTATTTTAAATGAATAAATTGTGAAATAACACAAATTAATCAAATAAAATTTATTTGCCACGCCTGGATTCGATCCCGCGACCTTCGGGTTGCAAGTCAAGAGCCTTACCGCTAGACAACACCGGCCGTCGTTAATATTATATACTAAAAACTACAGACGAGCTGCGTGTGGCAGCTTTGCGAGCGTATATCTTTGTTTTTCTTAAAATTATTTTATTATCAATGTTGTAAAATAAAATCAATAAATTAAAAAAACTATAAATAATATTTACAATCAAAATAAGCTATTTTAAAAAATAAGTGCACTACACTTGGACATTATTATTTGTAATAAATTAGTATTTGCCTGTTTTCTGTTATAACGAGAACTGCAGGGAGTAATTCAAGTCCAGTGGACTGTAATCTGTCAATAATAATATCGCTCGATTGCACGAAGTACTCGAGATATTTTAATCGAAGCACTTTCGAGTACACTGATTGCAGCGTTCGGATTATTACGGGTGACTTTGATTTGTTTCGCTTAGATTTCCAATTTGTTCTCTTCACGATGACGTCTTGGGTTGTAATTTTGATTATTATTTTTTTGATTATTTTTGTTAATATTTTTTTTGATTGAATAATCCAACAAACTTGAGAGAGCTGCCTATATTCTATTGTATTTAGATACAAGTTTAACAGTAACAAAACTTAGATCTGAAATAAATTGCCTAAAGTTAAATCTTTCAGGACGATTGTTTTTAACAAAGGATTTCCAGAAACGCAGCGTTGAGCCTAATTCTTTGGAATGTTTAATATTTGAGATAATTAGGTGAAATGCGTATCGTATAGCCTTCCAGTGTCCATCATCATTTGGACAGGAAAAATGAGAATAGTACTCGTAGATTACATTCCTGGAAAATACAACACTATAATTTGCATTATTTATTTTATGAATGTGATATAAATAATAAGTTGTGATAAGAAAAAGTTTCAAAAACTTTCTCATTAATTTTCCAACCTTCCTCTCTTTCTCCATTACCCCTCCCAGATCGTATCCCCCCTTCCTCCTTACGGTCGAACCTCCCATATGAACACTTTGGCTACTCCCCTGACCAGGGATGGCAATGTAGAGCTGTCCGAAACGTTGGCTAAAGTATCAGAAAGCGCAACACAACAAGTCCTTGTAGGTCGCCGTTTGGTAAACTTGCCACTTGTGTGTGAAATTCCATAATTCTGCCGAACAGGTTTAATACCCCAAAAATTAATCATCATAATAGTTTGGGCTGTGAAAATCATATATTTTAAGGTCGTTGTTTTATTTTTACTTATTTGCTTTTTCTGAAGCTAAAACTTATCTAGCAATGTCAACACAGTTCAACCAAAAATTTTTATTGTTGTTTTATGTAATTCTGAATTGAACTTTTAATGTAAATATCCTTTCTTATTTTAATAATATGTTATCTTTTCTTACTTGACTTGTTCAATAACCTCCAGAAATCTAAAGCTCCATAAAAGTTTTTATTTTCATTTTTGATTATTTTTTGTGTGTTTTTTTAATATGAATTATGAATACCGCACAAGAGTCCTAACTGCTCCCGTCTGGAGCTAGTGAGACCATGGCATCCCCAATTGTGGTAAATTGTGAGGCTAAGGTAGGGGGGGTTAGGAGATGGGGAAAAGGAAGGTGGGGAAGTATCTGGCTATTCATATCTGGTCACCAAACACGGCTAAAACATTTCAAGCAACGTTTCAATTCAGAATGGTGGTCTTACACCAAGGCGATACTGAGTATCTTCCACTCTGGACCATGCCGCAAATATACCGCCATATAATATTTATATTTAATCACATTGTGAAATAACACAAATTAATCAAATAAAATTTATTTGCGCATGTAGGGTTCGAACCCGCGACAATTATTAATGATTTCGCTGTAGAATTTATCCCTATTTTTAAATGTTTCTGTTATTCTCTCGTAACGCTTGAATCTTAAATCATCAGTGTATGTTGTCATTAAATTACACCCATAGGCATAAGGTAAAAATAATCTTCAGTAATACATTTCGCCAACCATTCCGCCTACCGAAATACCCGAGATACTAGGGAAGAAGTATCACTTTCTCCGATTAATATTGAAAGGCAAAATAGAAGGTTGCCGAGGGCCTGGTAGGAGACAAATGTCTTGGCTGCGAAATATAACAGAGTGGACCGGCATTAGAAGTGCGGAGGAGCTATCCCGGGCAGCACAAGATTGAGAGATATTTTCCAGAGTGATCGCCAACGTCGGGGGGACCTGATAGGGCACACGAAGAAGATGATAAAAAGACAAATAGATTACGTTTAATTTACAAATTATTTCTTTTTTTAGATTAAACCAGTTTAAAAACAACCAAAAAAACGTTGAAAATAATTTAAAAAAGAATTTGTGAAGCACTCCCCCCTGGTTCCCTTATTGCGATAGAGTTGTTTCTATTTGATTTATTCGGTAATTATTCACGTTTATTGATACTTCCAATTGATGTATGGCTCTACAATCTACAATAACGTTTGTATAAATATCGTATTTATTGTTTTCCTGCGAGTTATGATGTAATATGATAATATTCGATATTGCTCGCTGCGACCATAAACAAAAATACTTAGTATTTATAACACAAACACACATTACCTACGAACCAATTTTGACCCTCAACTTATCACATACATTAAAAGTATATTTTCTACGAACTCGTGATAAACTTGATAGCTTTTATTTGTAAGCACGGGGAGTTTGTATGAACTCCTACAATATACTATATTAGCGACTCTCTAAATTTGAAATTCAAAAAAATAGAAAAAAATACGGTCGCATCTACGAATTGAACCCAGGACCTTAGCCTTTTCGGGGCTCTGCTCTAGCTATTTATCCTAAACTTGCAGAAAAGTCAATATTTATGTAGCACAGTAAAAATAAAAATTGACATATTTATCCCTGACACTATCTAGTTTGCATTTAGTTCGGGAAGAATCTTGCTATCATATAAATATCAGCAGCCAATAAAATATGCGTTTGTCACAACAGTAGCGATGATTATATTATTATCTATGGTCTCTCTCTAAAACTTGTCTAACATCTTAGTCTGAAATAATAAAGTCATATTATAAACAGTTATCAGTGTTTCCTATAATATGACACCTGCAGTAAAGAATAAATGACACACGTTAAGAAAATGAAGGTAATGTTGGTAGCTATTAAGAGCCGTTCAATTGGACGAGTATTTTAGTCGAGTGGAGAGTATAGTAGTAACTAAACGCATCCGAACACCATAATTTTAGTAGAGTGGATTAGTCAGCTTTTTAGTCGATTCAATCCATTTCGTTCTGTGAAGTAGCAGTTTAGTCGAGTGGCGAGTTACTCGCTACTCGACTAAACTACTAGCCTAGTCTGAAAAAGCCTTGAGTCTAAGTACTATACAGTTAAACATGACGAAAGAGGATAGGATCGAATTAGTTCATTGTTTAGAGCAGTGTCCCTTCAAGACTAAGGTCCAATTCCTAGACACGACCGTCTCTTTTTCTAATTTTACTGTTTCAAATTTTCGTTTGGGAGTCGCTAATATTGTCTTCAATGTTTCAAATAGAATTTATTATCATCTACCTACATGTTTTTTGTTGTGCAAATTTATGATGTTTATTGTGTTTTGGGTATTAACTTGTGTTTAAAACAAAAATAGGACCACTACTGACATTTTACTGTTGTAAAATGTCAGTAATTCCGCACTGCCTCCATTAGCAGCTACCTTTTGTAATCGCTAATTGAACATTATGGGCTCTGGGCGGATAGATTGCCCGCCGTACCTTAATTTTAAAAGCGATTGTGTCAAAGGCCCCGCAAATAGAAACGAATTGCACCAATTATTGCCGCTGCGCATAAAATGCTAATTAAAGCAACTCGCGTGTAAAGTGGGACTTTTGAGCGTATCTACGCGTATGTAAATGATACGCTCGTTAATTATTCACGCTTCTATCGCAACCGACTGATTATAAATGCATTGTTCTTCCCATGCGTTATCGTTTCATCTCGCATTTTATAAATTTTCGTAATCACCGCCTCTTTGAATTTCGATCCCGCGCCGTAATACAATACGTAATGCATCGTTTAGTTGAGTCATTTCACCACAAGTCTCGGAGCCGCACTCCTCGCGAACCCAACTGGGCTGTGGCCTCTATCTATCCGCATCATCTACAGGCTCCACTAACTTTAACTTGCATCTGATACCTTGTGCCTTGTCTGCTATCTGCGCCTTGTTCCAGAAAGGTAATCAGCACCAATCCGGCGCGGGCTTAAATATTGCACCGTTTGTTCGTTGAATTATTAAATAATATTATTAATAAGTAATTACCATTGGTTTCGAAACGTGGAGATATTTTTTTATTAAATTATTGATTTGAACAAAAAATAATTTAAAATGTGAATATGGTATTTACAATTTATTATTGAATAAGAAATATTTAGGTATTAAATTATTTAGTGACATTTTAATATTTAATTTGTATATTAAGACGTACATAGTACGTTATTATAAAAGTTATAAGGTATATTAAATTTTGTTTGTGTTGGTGACCATTTTATAAATCCGATAGGAACTGGTACCAAAAATAGCCGGTTCCTCGGATCCACTGTGATCCCGTGATAGCTAGTCACCGGGACAAAGTAACCGCGACAGGCAATGACGTCATGTGTAATAATTGTCAATCTCGTATTTTCAAATTCAATATTATCTTCGACTATTTTTTTCCCATATCATGGAAAACTACCTTTTTCATTGGAAACAATCGTTTTAAGAACTGGTTTGCCACCTAGATAGTGTCTCGGATAAGTATATCGGATTTGATTTAAAAGGAACTATTGACTTTTTTTAAATTTAATGTCTAAATTAATATTCAATTTTTTATAAGAACAACTCACTTTTACATATAATTACATTGATGGGAATAACCTTTAAGAGTTATAAAAAGAGAATTGATCTTATAAAAAATTAAATAAACTAGTGGTCACCCAATGGTCGAAATTCGACCATGGTTGTAATGTTTTTTTTTTATTGATTTAATGTATTTTTTATGCATATTTTAAAAAATTATTAGCATTCTGCACTTCTTCTCTATATAAACTATAAGTGTGCGAAATTTCATACTCCCCGTCCGCGCAATGTTCGTAAAAAGGGGTACAAAGTTTTTGCTTCACGTATTAATATACTGATATTAATATAGTGATAAAATGTTGCCCGTAAAATAAACTATTTAATATAATTGACAATAATTATTCGCCATGAAGTAGTGTTATTTGCACCTAGGTATGATGCAATGTATTTCTGTAACGATATTAGCTAGCAGTGAATATGTCAGCATTCGTGTACTGCACGTCTCTATTTGCAAGTTTAATTTATAGCTGTACATAATTTTACCTCTCTTTCGCTTTTTTAGTTCCCGTTTTTCTTCCGCAGTTCTTCTGTGTTCGCTATTTTGGGAAGCATTTTTTTCGTCTAGCACAGGATGGAGGTTATCAGATCTGTAGATATATTAACATATTTCTATTATACATGCTAATTAGGCGTTATTTATTATTCGCCTTTATCCGGCGAGACAAACAACAATACGACAAGAGAACCAATTGAGTCATAAATAATTACTATTAAACACTGATAAAATACTGCTGACTGTTGTTATACCATGACGATATTATGCAGATACGTAATTATAAGGATGCGATTGAATACTCGTAATGAATGCATCAAAAGGGCGATTGTTGAACCATCAGAGCCAAGTGTACCGAATAACCATTACCTTTGTTTGCCGCGATACATTTCATTACCATCCCTAAAATTGTCAGCGTTTGGGCGTGCACTGAATATGCAATGAAGTAATCTAATGGGTAATCCTACGAAGGCAGTTTCCTCTCTCGCTACCTGTGGGGAAACAATGGATTATTTCATGCTTCCAAGATAAATTCCGCGCAGATATCATCGTGTCTGACTGCAACCAGTTATATCACCGCCCCCATCGGCCCGGGGAAGGAAATAGTCGTTCCAACTTTTTAATGCTTTAACCTTTATCGGCTTAAGCTGTTTAAATCGAAGTTATGGTAGAGATAAACCCGCATTTGTGATTATAATTTTGAAAGCTTTGACCGAATAATCAAAGGAATCTAAAAGTCATAATTTGGTACAAAGGTGACGATTTTAAAATGAATTAAAAATAAAAATTTATAAAGTGTGACTTGTATCACCACGAATTTAGGTAATATGAAAAAAATGCTTGACGGAAGGAGTCTTAAGACTGTCGATTTTACTCAAAAATGGTTTTTAACTGTTTTGTGAATTATTTTTTAAGGAAGAAAAATAGTTAGTTATTCAAGGAAAACTGTAACAGATAATGTTAGCCAAAAAATTTAATTTTTAAAAAGTGGTTTCTTATAAGGGGTAAGGTTCTTGACTCGCAATCCGAAGGCCGCAGGATCGAATCCCCACGTGCGCAAATAAATTTTATTTGATTTTTTGTGTTATTTCACAATTGATTCATTTAAAATAATATGTATTATATTTTCGACACGTTCCAGAATTAGAAGCTACTCTTAGTAACACCCTGGTGTAAGACCACCATTCAGAATTGAAACGTTGCTTGAAATGGCTTTAGCTGTATTTGATGACCATATCTGAATAGCCAAGTACTTCCTCTTTCCATCTCCTTCCCCACTACTGTCTTCAGCCTCACAACATACCCTAATTGGGGATTCCATAGTCTCACTGGCTCCAGACGGGAGCAGCTGGGACTAAGGCATCCCCAACTATTGTGAGAAAAAAAATTGTTAGGTATTCATTTTGTTAATTGTAATTCGTAATAAAGATTAATAGAAAATTATGATTTCCCATGAATACTTAAAAACTGAAGTGCTTCGTTACTGTGAATGTTTAAAAAATATTTTCTTGTCACTCGCAGAATCAACTTTACAATATGGAATAACCATTTGGGAACTTTCTTCTTGGGAACTTTCTCGCCTGGGAGCCTAACACTAAGTTCACAATGAATAAAGGCATGCTTGTTCCAAAATATTATAATAAATACGGACGACGAACCCTGAAGAATAACATGCCTAAAATATTGTAAACGAAACATCCTGTTGACAAACTGCTTAAATTGAAGTTTAACGGCATATTACTTTTGTAGAACAGTAACTTAATAAATAATAAAAAAATGTACGCTTGTCTGAAACTTAATGTCATTGTTCTTAATATTTCCAAAGAATCAAGTCTCTATCTGTATTTTACATTAGGCAATTTCGATCAATTTGGGAGTCTTATAATTTAACTGAATTTTTTGCGGAACCGTTTATCAAAAGATAATGACCTGGCACTGTAAGTGGAGCCTAAAAGCTTCCCGAATTCTTCTCGGGGGACCAATTTCCCTTGCCATTTCCTCTGCGCCGTGCCCCCGCCAGGCCGGGCCCGGTGATGAATGCCCCGCGATAATTGTAACTCCAGCGCGTGAAACAATAATGCGAATGAATTTTGAATTAATTATCGGCCCCTCCTCCGTCACTCGGGCGGGGGGTGGGTGAAATTGGAGTGAGAATGGAATTGAGTTTGGGACGGGAAGGGGGGAGGGGGAATGGGGCTGTCAACGGGGAGCGGGGCCGGTCAAGGGAAGCGGCCCGGCCGGGAATTTATCGCATTCATATCCGTTTATCGCATGAATGTTCTGCTATTGCATCCCAGCAATAATTATTTGAGTCTGATTTTTGCGGAAATACAGTAAACTGCACACTGTATCGCCCAGGCAATTATTCAACCTCGCGTCTGGCCTGCTTGCTGCTTGCTGCTTCCCTGGGAAAGTTATGGGTTTCGGATGCTCTGCTGGAAGTTTTCTTTTTCATCAAAGCAATATAATACACACCTTGTGCAACAAACATAAATATAAATATCATAAAGAACGAGCAAAATTGGGACGATCAGATGGTTTGGATATATGGAACGGATGAACAAAGACAAGAGCACCAGGAGAATGTATAACGCGAGAGAAAATGAAAGAATAAGTTGGGTAGGCACACCTGAGGAAGACATGGCACGACTTAGCCAATCAATCATGTCAAGAGTCTGAATAATAGAATAGTTTGTAGATAATCCAATCGATTAGTTTGCCGAAAACGTTGATAGTTTTGAGATAACGAGGAAAGTAACATTCAAATGCTCACCATATATCAAATAATATTACACGTGTCTGTGCTGTACATATTAAATATGCTGTAAAATTACACCGGGGGCATCTAGTACATTGGTATGACATTTTGAAATAACCTATTAGTGATGCAGACAACATTAATATTTTGTTTAATTAACTACAAGCTTTTCTGCATTATAATAGTTTTGGTGGTGTTTTTGAGTAATCTGAGAATTGTACCAGATAGAGGGTTCACTTTTACAGGTAATTGCATACTCAACTCAAAATTCGATTTTTCAGAGAATCTTAGTCGAAATAATATTTCTGCACATTGTATCCAAAACGAATGAGCCTTGGGTATCAAGCAAATGAGAACAAAATAACATCTGATACCTGCCTATATTTCGGAATTATTTTAGCCCGGCTTATTTTTCTCCAAGGTCTAATAAAATCTAAAATATTCCCTTTCCTGCCGTTTACAGTAATTTGATAAATTTATTCCGTGTTAAAATGACTTTGCTTATAAATATAATCTTGTCATTCTATATAAATGTCATCATATATAAAGACAATAAATATTACATAAAAACATGAAGCAGATAATCTTAAATGTTACCCCACCCAAAAAATCTTACGTTTAAAAAAAGTTAGTATCTGATGCCTAATACAATATCCTGATCAATAATATGACTGTAAGCCTTTTAATGACATTAAAAACCCGACATCTGTTTTGCAATAAAGGTAAAAATTTAAGGGTTGGATCGAAACTTTTCGATCGAAGATTTTTTTAATTGGATTAACGAATGTAAAAAAATGTACCTTTAAATTTGTCTCAAAAGCTACAGATATTCAGGCTTTGCCACTTAATTCGATCCTCAAATGGCTGATACGGGCGTATAATATGTTGTATCAGGTCCATTTGGGTTCTCCCTCCACCCGGAGTAACGAGCGTAGCGGCAGGATAGCCAAGCCATCGGATAGCCTAGCGGCAGGATAGCTAAAGGCAGGATGGCTATAGGGAGGACAGGCCGGTAGCAGACACTAACCTATGTCACGGCAACAGAGCGGTCTCTTTGGCAGATTTATAGCGGCGATAAATAATAAATGCAAATGCATTTTCCTGTGGGACGGTTTGGCCGGTAAGGACGGTATAAATAATGCCGCCTACAAAACCCTATCTATAGAGGTCTCAAAATGTTCTATATTTTTGTTTTATTGGGGCGTCTATCTAATGCGCTGACTGCTGACGATAGATTGTTAATTAAATGGTACAGTATTTCGCCAACTTTGAATAAACATGTGACATTTTCTACCATGCAGCTGATTGTGTGCGTGTTACCGAACGCGAATGTCCCTGACGCCGAAATCCCGAATGAAGATGTTTTCGAAATCACGAATGTAACAAAAAAATTTGGTTGTCTGTAAAGTCGGTGTACGAACGATAATTTTACGCGATAACGTCACGAGCCGAACGCTTAAGCCGAACGCTTAGGCCGATCGTGCCTCTCTATCGCTTGTTCCGCGCTCTTGTTGAACGCTTAGGCCGAACGCTTGTTCTGCGCCCTCGCTTGTACGCCCGGCTCAGGCGGAACGTGACATCGTGACAGCGTGACAATGAGTCATGCTTTTTCGTGAACGCGGCCGACGTTCATCGATTTGTAAGACGTTATCACATGAAAAAGAAATTCTCGATAAAAGACAAAAATATTTTGGTTGACTTTAATCTGACATGTAATCCAATTCTCCTCTCAATAAATTTGAGTGTGTATCTTTTAACACAAAAAAATCACACCCGGTACTCGTCACACTTAAAATGCATAATTCCTCCAACGAAAACAGCTTTCGCACAGCGGCAGTTGTCTTATATCGCCCCCAAAATGTTCAACTCGCTGAGTATTATTGACACCAGGAAATCGAAAACTGATAATCTTTATATCATAAGTGTTCAGAATTGATATTAATTTAGAAACCACTTAAAGATTTTCTTGTTGCAAAAACATTGTACTTAACAAAACCATATATTAACAAGTAACAATTCTTACATTTATAAATTGTATATTCATATTTCGACTACCATAATAAAGGCATGTGTCTCGCATGGTAGTCGAAAAACCTGTAAAAAACTGTTTAAAAAGCTTTACGATTAATAAAGAAAGAATAAAAAATAAAAAAAATTAAACCTATTTTTCTTCCTACAATTCGAAACAAGAGAAGTTTTCCGAAATGGTTATTCGGGATTTCGGGTTTCAGGCTTTTTTACGAAAACTGATTTGATGAAGATTTGGACGAAAGCTTGTTACATATTATTTGTTTGCTTGCTACCTACCATCCACAATCTGAATTCTGATCATCGATCGGGTTTCCGTTTCAACAATGAACCGCAAATTCTTAAACGCAAACATTTATTTTTTAACTGTACGTTTTATCGCTGTTTTAAATAATATTCTACAATAATTCTACACCACCATCGCCGCATTTAGTCGGCAAGCGCTCGTGGCACGTGACATCCGAGCTACCCCGTAGAAATTCAGCCCTTACGTCCAACGTACGCCCTCCACGTACACGGAATCTACCTTACCGGTTCTACGTGATGGCTTTCTGGGGATATTGTGAGCGTTCGCGCCCGGCTTGCATTTTTCGCCTGGCAATTAATTTGGATGTAAATTTGGCTCTTGAATGTTGGTTTTTTGAAAGTTGTTTTCTGTATCCTTTATATTTCACTTCTATTTTTAGTTTCAGGGCTGTTTGTGATGGGAAATTTCTATTAAAATATTGGTTTAAACCTGAAAAGGGTTTAACAAGGTCGTTTTAGATAACCTCACTGAAATTGGCATAATTATTTTCATGATGAGGTACTAAATCTTTTCAAAATCAGAAAACTTATTTCTGTAAAATAGCAAAAACTCGGTGGGTTTTGACGTCATGAAATTTGCATAGTTTTTTTGACGTGATATCGTCTTATAAATCGATGAACGCCGGCCGCACTCACGAAAAAGCATGACTTATTGTCACGAGCCGAGCGTGCAAGAGAGGGCGCGGAAAAAGCGTTCGGCCTAAGCGTTCGGCGAGAGCGCGGAACAAGCGATGGAGAGGCACGATCGGCCTTAGCGTTCGGCTTGTGACTGTAAAATTCTATGTAAAAGTTTTCTTATGACGTTATCACCTAAAATTATCGACCGTAAACCGACTTTCCAGACAACCAATTTTTTTTCTGTCTAGAATGTCTAGGTTAACACAACCATTTTCTTCTCACATATCATTTAAATTAATTTCTTTGTGAAATCATTGCTTTTCCCTACAGGGAACAAGCCAATTTTTCCCCTCTTAAATTTATCTGCCGGCAGTACCGTATTTATTTGTTTACCAATGAGATTAAAAAAATCGATTGTTTTTGAAATTGGTTTTATTTTTTTCAATTGCATTAATTTTTTTAACTGTGTTTGTCCCCTACTTGGAATATGAATATCTTGGAATGGTGTATCGATGTGAAAGCCCTCAAAATGCTTAGCTTTTACATTATTTGTATGTTTAGCTAATTGATATGTTGACTGGTTTTCTGATTTCTAAGATTCAAGTTTGTAGAACTGTTGACTAATGTGTTTTGCGTTGTTTGTTTCTGCAGACGGGCGCACCTCCGCAACTGTTTGGAGAAGCTGAAAGACATAGTGCCTCTGGGGCCCGAGGCCTCGAGGCACACCACATTAGGATTATTAACCAAAGCGAAGAAGTTTATTAAGGTAAGTTCCTCTCATCACTCTGTTACCGTATCCCCGTTAGCCTCGCCTGAACTCCGGATCGCTGGAAGACTGAGCAGCCGGAACCTTGTATCTGTAATTTGAAATTTCCACGTCAATTTAGTAACAAACAGAATAAGCCGATGTTCTGAATAATGTGGATGCCTCTGTTATAATGTATGACGCGCGTTCCCAAACCTTCTTCAGCTAATCTGAACAGTAAACTAAAAAACACAAACTTCAACACAAACACAAAAATAGATCATCGTACAAAGTTATATTTTAAATGCAGTTCTCTTTGTATTGAACGAGTCTTTAACAAATTTTAGTACTTAATTTTTACTAATTTGCGAGTTGTTAATGGGTTACTATCAGCTATAAACTAAAGTAACCAAAACTACGCTTTAGAATGGGAAAAATTACAATAAAGAAGCTTCTTGAAATGTTTATAAATTTACTAGAGTAGACCGTGATGAGTCACTGGATAGTCTGAATTATCGACACAGCGGTTTCAATTTTGTAAACAACAATTTAAAATCATTTTCTGTTAAAACAGGTACTTTTCGCTGAGTTCGCTGAATTTAGTTACAATCACTCACAAAATGACGAACCTGCTACCGAAATTACTATACTTATTTATTTATTTTATTTTTTTATTTTTTATTTATTTATTTATAGATAGATACAAATGAAAGTACAAATCACATATTAGGAGTTTTGCCTGTCCAACTAGGAAAGTTTCCCGTTCCAGGACAGACAAATTGACATGTTTAGTTCATATTATTCCTGAAATGTACATAATTTCATAACAAAAACAAAAATAAGTTTCATTTTTCTCTGAAACTAAGTTGTATAATAAAGAAAATGTATATAATATATATAAATATAAGTACAAATACATTTTTTGTGACAAAGTAGAAAAGGTAATCTGGTAGCATATATTATAATCGGATTTACCGAATTAACCTGGTAACATATAATATATTAAGATTTACAGAGTATGAGATAAGTAGGTATGTTAGTAGCATTGAGAGGTGTAACATGTACCTGATAACAAGATGGAGGAATTACAATAAGATTTACAAAATATAGATAAGAAATTATGTTAGGTTATGTGTTTAGAAGTTTGAACTTATAATACATGGTACACTTATAGGAGAAACTATATTAAAATTTACAATATTAGATATAATTTATGTGTGAAATTATCCATTTGATTTGAGAATATAAAGTTTTAATAATTTATGAGAATATAAAGTTTTAATAATTTTGGAACATAGAATTATAATCCGGAAATTAAATAAAATAGTGTTCTTTCGTCGATTCATATTCGACGATAGCAACAATGGATCGATTTGTTCGACAATTTTCTTTGATCCAAAAATAGGGATGGATTCTACCACCAGAACAATTTTAAGTTATGCCGAGATTGTCTTTCGTGGACTGTAGACTGTGTGCGGAACTAATCCCATTCAGCTGTCAGCCCAATAAATTTGTAAAAAATCAGCATTTCGAATCCAGATAAATTTCTCGTTTGAATGTACTGGGGTGACGCGTTGATGATTGTAATAGGATGTCGTCACTCGATGAAGATTGGGAACCTGTGCCGTGTGGTGTACACCATAATGTTCAGCGTCGTAATAGTATACAGTTTTGTTACTTCATCTTTAATGGTGAGCAAGGTACCCATACAATCTCTAATTCAGTTAGTGCATTAAAGTTTACACCTGAAATTTCGGCGGAAGCGGATATTAACTGCGCAGATACCCTCGCTAATGTTCCCAGCGTCCCATTATGAATGACTAGTTTTTATAGTTTAATCCAAACCACACCTAAAACTTTGCGGGCGGTCAAATGAGGAACTAAAGACACTTTTTTTATTATTAGGCTCTTAAAATAATTGTGTTTCTACAAATGTAATTGTTTTTGTTTTTATGGTTTTTCAACCAAAAAATATATGCAAATAATGCACGGAAACAGGAAAAGTAATGCACGAAACATAATGAACCATCTACGAGTCAGAAGGGACATTGTTACACATTTCTTCAGACTGATTCGGGGTGGTTTGAAAGCACGGCTATCATGGAGAGCATTCATTTCTATGTTCTCGTTGGTTATTTTCGTCATCGAGAGCACAGTTAGACTTTCTATCTCCCAGCCTGCAGGACATGGTCATGGTGGGGAGAACAGTCTTGCTGTTGATTGTGATCAATTCGGATATCGACATATTTAGCGTCTATGAAGCTGCTTTAAAGAAGCCAGCTCTATTGCTACTAGTTTAGTTTTTTTTTTTTACATTAACTCCACACAGGAGGCCCTGAGGAAAATAATTCCCCTCAGGGCCTATGTCATCTGGGATGCTGTGTGGAGGGTCTTTTTGAGGAGAGGAAGGAATGAATATTGGTCTTGAAGAGACCCATGTTGTAGAAGGGAGGAATCACAGATGCCGGCAAATCGTTCCATAGCCGAGCTGAACTCAAGAACGAGTCGAAAAAACTACCCGTTCTCATGTGACAAATGTCAACCGTGTACATAGTTGATACTTGCTTTTTATATGAATGCTTTTTAAATAATAAATCATTGAATTGAATTAAATTATTCCCGATTAGTCGCGAAATTGCCACTATTTAATCAATAATTATCGCCTGTTAAAGTTGTGTTGTCAGTTTTTTTGCATGAAAATAGTTTTTTTAATTTTATTATTTTTGATTGATTTCAGCATTTTTTAAAGTTTTTTTTTTGCATTATCGACTCCAATATCAATAATCGTGGCGCTTCCGACTGCAAAGAGTTACCATAGTCAAACTATATTCTTATGCACTGATATTTCATGCTGAAATTCGATATTCAAACAGTGTTCATAAAATAAATACATTTTTGAAGCTTGATAGTAGATTCTTCAAACGTCCGTAACTCCTCGTACCAGCCAAACACTTACTTGCTTAATATCAGGAGTGAAAGCTTTTACAATCTCGCAAGCGTTAAGAATGAAAATTTCGTAACATTTTCCCGCAAGTAAGAAATTCGTGTGTATGCAAAAAGCCAGGGAACACGTAAATTGAGGCAAAAATGTCACTTCCGCCCAAAACCACCAACATAAATATTTTAATACCCGTATTTTGCGATATATCTTTCAGCTTTTACACTGGAAATTTCCATAAATTTTCACTTAGATTCTTCGCATCAATCAACCATTTTCGGTGCCTTATAAGCTTCGTCCACACAGTGCGCGGCTAACGCGTGAGCCATTCCCAACCACAACAAACGGTCAATAGCTGAGTGGAAAAATGCATTGGGTTCCCATCCATTCGTAGTGGGTTCGATTCTCTGGTAGTTGTCGTCCATCATTACGCAAGAAAATATTTAAACTTTAAAAAATCTATCATCCAGTTGATTAGTCAGACATCTTCAAAAAATCGAAATTTGTGTTGAGTATGCGGTTATATCAGTTAAAGTGGGTTCCATGAACAATCAGAATAAACTCAACGCAACACCTCTTTGAAAAGTCATTAAAAGCTATGAAGCTAGGCAAAAATAAAGCTATAAAAAAGTCGTAAAATAGCCCATAACCTATTTAACCAATTGTTTTAATATATTTTTTCATCACTTCAAATGGCTTTTCAAAGGAGGTGTTGAGTTGATTTCATTCTGAGTTGTCCGGTCATGGTTAAAGTGTACCCTCTATTTGGTCCCTCAGATTACTCATAAACACCACCATATCTATTATAATGCAGAAAATCTTTTAGTGTTTAGAATTAAACGAAATGTTGATGTTTTTCGGGTCACTAGTACTGTATTTCAAAATGTCATACTAATGTACTAGACCGTTATGCCTCCCGGTTTTATAGCTTTTTAATTTGTAAAACACAGACAAGTGTAAATAATATTTGATTTATGGTGGGCATTCGAATATTGATTTCCTCATCATCTTAAAATTTTGTATTTGGAAATGTCTAACTAATCGACTGGACGATCGAATATTGTTAGGTTATTAGTTATTAATTATTAGTACCTCGTGGATGTGTGTAGGTATTTCTTCAAAAATTATTTGTTTGTGTATTTTAGCAGCCGAAAGTCCAAAAACAGGTTATAAAATCAATTATTTTGACTATTATAATATTATTCGGGCTTTTTCATTAATTTTCAACTATTATTTTTTAACTTACGTAATATTTGCTAGGCTATGAGAAAGGCTCATTGGCTATCTGCGGACTCTGAACGAAGCTTTAGGCATCAGTCACGTTCATCGCCCTGAGATGATTTTTCACCAAATTATCAAATTATTAAAATACGTCGTATCGCTTATTTGTAACATATTCTTCCTCCTTCTAAGGAGGAAGAATATGTTACGCGACGCGTGTAACAGAAAGAAAGATTACAAAGATGCTTTCAAAGGTACGACTCAAAGTTCAGCATAAATGCACCCCTCATCACCCCCACTCTTCATTGTGCGTGACCTTGAAGAATACTTTGATTATACAATATCCGGTTTCGTGTTTTCCCGCGCGGTAGGCGGCGGAGGTATTTCCGGTCCGAACACACCCCTAACTCTAGTTCTAGCCATAATAAAGAAGTGCCTACTTCTCTAGCTCCCCCTTTCCCATCTCCCTCCACAACTGCGACTGCTTTAAATGCAAATCAGCGCAGTTAATTTAAAAATAATAGTTTTGACTTTTTGTCGTTAGCTTTTTTACGGAAAGGGAAATGCATCATTAATCACCGTGCTACAGTTGTGTAATTTTGTGTACTGTAGTCAATTTCAAATAGGGGTGCATAATTAATACGACAGGCACAGGTATGGGAAGTTGATTTTGTTTTTTGGATTTTATTAATTCATTATTTTAACGACCACTTTACCTAGGGTCTATACAATAATTCTAAACACTTTGAAAACGACTCGTCTTTTACACGGCGTTCGAGGATTCTAATGAATTTCATTGGGTATTATAATTATGTCTGTATCTTAAGTATAAAATGGTAAGCTCTAGTGTCATGAATTTGCACATAAATTGTGAGTTAAATTTCTAAACTTTATGAGTTTGTAAGATCATTTCCATCATGCAGCTTTGAAACGTCCATTTAACTTAAAAAAAAAAAACAAACAAACGTCGCCGAGACATGTTTAATTGTTATTTATTTTTGGGGTATTATGCCGTATTCCAGTGTCTATCATCAGGGCAGATGTGATGATCGCACATTTGAAACACTGTCCGAAACGTTTACTAAAGCTAAAGCTAAACGTTGGCTAAAGCTAAATGTTGGCTAAAGAAAGGGGTAGCGCAACACGGCAAAACACCCATAAATAATACCTTTGGCCGTAAAAATCTAAAATCATACCCGTCGTACTGTTTACTCCAATTTTTTTGTGAACACCGCACAAGATTCTGCTCCAACCCGACTGCTCCAAACCGTCTGGAGCCAGTGAGACTATAGCATTGGGGAAGATGTGTGGAGAGGAAGTTGCGAAGTACCCGACTATTCAGATCTGGTCACCAAACACGGTAAAATCCATTTCAAGCAACTTTTCAATTCTAAATGGTGGTCTTTATCAAAGCGCTACTGAGAGTATCTTTTAATCTGTTTTTAATGAATTAATTATGACACAAAACAAATTATTTAAATAAAATATACTTGCGCACGCTGGGATTTTAACCCACGACCTCATAACTGCTAGTCGAGAGCCTTAACCTTACATAGTTGTATGAGAAAATAAGTCTACTAGTAACTATCTTATACGTTATTATCATTTTGTTAATATTTTTTTGTTGTTCTGTGTAGTATTATTATTGGAAACATTCATAATTCAAACAGCGTTACTCGAAGGTAATTTATCAAAAAGTTAATTAATGTATTCTGTACTGAATAATGATAACAACATTTTCAAAAATAATGCGTACGGAGTACCTACTTCAGATCATAGCTGGGAACGTGAGACAGTAAGCGCGGTATTATGTAATGTATAAAAGCAGATCTTATCGGGCCGTTGGACTTACTTGTTTATGAAGCATATGTTTCCCCCGATAACATCTATTGTTATTTATGATATTAGTATTTTTTTGTCGCTTAACCTAACTCTGTGGTCACCATACATACTTAGCTATTTCATCCAGAATTTGTGTTTATTTATCTCGAATCGATAATTACAATTGTTTGAATGTGTGTTTATTGACTGTGCGCAGCTAAGTCTTCTTTTAACTTGACTTTTTTGCATTTCGCCTGTCTGTGAATTTGTTGCCTATTGTATGCTGATGATGCGGTGCTGATTTCTAACGCTATGGAAGATCTACAGTCTCGTGTCTAGGATGAACGAAGTATGTATGAAGAATGAGTTAAAGATGATTGTAAATAAGTCTAAAGTCATTGTGTTTGAGGGAGTACGAAAACAGTGTGCAAAATAGTTGTGAATGATGAATGCTTGGAGCAGTTGGATGAGTTTGTGTATCTGGATAGTATGTTTACGAGAGATGGGAAGGCTAATAGAGATATTGAAAGAAGGGTAAATGCAAGTAACTCCGTTAATTGAGGACTGAAAGCCGTTGGCGCTAATCAAAAAAACTGTCAAAAGAAGCGAAGCTAGCAGTCCACAATGGAATCCTGGTACCTACCCTGATGTATGGCAGTGAGGCTTGGAACTGGCAGAGGAAGAATGAAAGTAAACTGAATGGTGTTGAAGTGAGATCCCTGGGCACATGTGTGGTAAAACCATTTATGATCGTGTGAGAAATGTGGAGATCCGCGAAGAATGTAAGACCGATGTAAGCATACTCAGATGGTTTCGGCATGTGGAGTGTATGAACGAAGAAAGTAGTGTAATAAAAATATATGACGCAAATGCGAATGGTAGAAGAAGTCGGGAACGCTCGAGGATGGCACGATCAAGTGAATCAGATACTTGGATCGGGCCATATCAAAAGTCAGAATAAAAAAGTATATGTGAGACGATGTATGAATGTGAGTGAGGCAAAGAGTGTGTGCCATGACTGAGGTGTTTAGCGGTCCACCCTCTCTGCCTACCCCTGCGGGAAACGACGTGTTGGTTAGTTAGTTAATAAATTTGTTTGTGTCCGCTGTCATTAAAATATTGTTCAGTAAAGCTTATTTTTTAAATGTGGAATCGTTTCGTGTATTTGGATTTTCTTTTTCGCATTTTTCGGTATTGTGGTAAGTACTTACCAGCCTGAAGAAAGCTTTAAAAATAATAGTCATTGAGAAGGAGATATTTTTTTAAACAAATTGTATAATTCCCTATTTGAAATTGAAATAAAATGTTTCGTAAAATATGTATGGTTTATGATTAAGTAAGAAGGTATTTAAGTATCTACTTACAAACCTTAAAACTTCTAGATAATTTTTTTTTTTTTGATTAATTAAGTATGAGAAATTAGAAACTTGCTTTTTTGGAAGTGAGGTCTGCATCTTGGTACAAAGGAGTATTATAATATATTACATAACATGATAAGGGTATAAAGCAATTAATTGGGTAAAACTGAAGTAGGTATGCAGTTACAAAAGAGGGCCGTTATAACTACCTAAATAGACCGGTTAATAGATGAGTTGTCGAATATGTCGGGTTCCCATCGTGGGCGTGGGTTTAATTCCTCTGCTAACCAATTCCTCCATCTACTCCACAAGTCATATTTTACGCTTAATGATGGCATTTTGTAATGTTTTTTTTTAAATATGTAATTATAGTGTTCTGTTATTTTAAAATAAGCCTTATATTACTCATAGTTCTGTGAACAGTAGACCTCGTATAAAAAAGTATGTTTTTAACTTTATCTTATTTTATAAATAAAATCCCAAATTTCCTCTGAAATCACAAGGTTTGAAATTAGGTACAGTACGTACCTTCTTAATTAATTATAAACCAAATATTTACGTAACTTAAAAAAAAATCAAATAAGGAATTATACAATTTGACCAAAGAAACGTGATACCTACCCAAAGTTCATGTAAAATCCGTTAAACAAGATTAGCTAGATTTCGAAAAAAAACTCAGGTCGCTTTCGAAATTTCGAACGCGGGACGTAGCTTGTATTGCAGTCAATTCAAATAACTTCAAGCTACGTCACGAATTTTTAGCAGTCACCGCTCTACCCCCCCTGTGAGCTAAGCTTGTCAAACGCATTTTCTACGAACCTTGATACCTTCCTCAATATTGAAAAAAATGCTAGTAAGAATTTCCACATAAACACGACGATTTCACATTTGTAAAAATAATCTTTACTGAACTAAAACAGCCATCGTTTGTATTAGAACCTACAAATAAATTTACAAACCAACGAAATGTAAACTCAGTCAATATCTTTATCATATTTTCGTGCGGTTATGAATTTTATATTTTATTAAGTTGCGAAGCTTGGATATTTTTCTCGAAGCTCTTATCATTTTGAATGTAACTCAATAGTCGATAATATATTATAATATTTGTGCGTTCACCGTCTTTGTTCGTGCTATCGGGATATAGAGCGTAGTGACTGTTGGTTGGTTGGAGTGGTGGCCGTAATACATGACAGGGGAGGATGGTATTATTATTATTTGGCATTGGAAACGTTTGACATGGCATGGCTGGTCGCCCCCTGCCGGCTTCATGCCTCGCCGCACCCGAATAATAAATATATCACTTCAAATTTGGTACGTCGGGGTCGTGTGTCATCTTCTCGAGTGATAGACTGCTGAATGTCGAGGGCCCTGTCGATAAACACAAATATTTCCCAAATTACACACTGCTTAGGCCCGGTATATCAGTTGATTTTATGCTCGGCTTGGTTGGAATATAAGACGCAAGCCTAGATGTTACCAGTATTACACAGATCGTCCATGATTTTAATAGAAGGATGTGCCTCTTTTTTCTTTGTAAAACCAAACTACTGTCTACGTGGGTAATATATCTATGTTTTCTATTGTCATATCAGTTGATTTTAAGTTCGGCTTGGTTGGAATGTCGAACTTAGCGCGGCTTGAAACGTAATCCGTGCATACGGCGCAAGCCTGGATATCACCAGTACTACACGGATTGTCCGTGATTTTAATAGAGGAACGTGCTTCTTTTTCTTTGTAAAACCAAACCATTTCGGTCTACGTGGGTGATTTATCTATGCTTGATTCAAAATGTCGATGATTTCACGAACCTAAATTTTATTTTAGGTGGATTGATGTTTGATAAAGTTCCCCACATAAATCAGCTTGGTGCTATATGCGAGGATACTAATTTTAAATACAAACCACACAATTTTAGAATAATTATCAATTAATATCGATATTCTTCATCGCTCGATCAATATAATATTCCATAATTTCGATAATATGGAAATATTCAGTTATTTACGTAAGTTGTGTCAGATTTGACATGTGACTGCTAGCGACTCGGCGTCTAAAAAGGGAAGTATTCTGCGGCATAGCAAGGCTTGAACAGCTGCCTTAAATTTGAGCGAGGAATGTCATACATAGCGAGAATGCCGACTAGCTGATGTACCGGGTTTTAGAGGTAGGATTGTCAAAAATAATACTTGAAGCGTTGAACAAACACGGCTTTTTTTAACGCAGAAATTCATCATTCGTGGGAGCCGTGTTAAATTGGTCACTTCTTTAAGTGCGTGACTTTCGTATTTAGCACTCATGTTTAAAAGAATTTGTCTTTTTTTAAATCTACTACTATTAGTAATCTACTACTACTTTTCTACTTTTGACTTTTTTTAAAAGTGACTACCGCACTAGAGTTCCAACTCTCAACCGTCTGGAGACTATGACATCCACAGTTAGGGTTTGTCGTGAGGCTGGTGGGAAATAGGAACGTGCTACGATCCCCAAACGCGGCTTAAGCCATTTGAAGCAACGTTTCTTTTCTGAATGGTGGTCTTTCACTAGGGCGATAACTGAAAGTGTACCATTTTGGAACGTGCCGTAAATATACTAAACATTTATACATTCCTCGGCCAGTTTGGTCATACATAAGAATGTTGGTATCATTACTTTATTGTGGACTGTTAGCTCCGCCCTAGTTTCATGACCTCGAAGTAAATAATTTACAACGTGACCAAGTAACAACCTCCGTGGTCGAAGGGTAAGGCTCTCGATCAGCAATCCGAAGGTCGCGGTTTCGAATTCCGGCGAGCACGAGTAAATTTTATTTGATTAAATTGTGTTATTTCACAATTTATTCATTTAAAATAATATATAGTAGATATTTTTGCGGCACGTTCTAGAGTGAAAGATACTCTCAGTATCGCCCTGGTGCAAGACCACCATTCAGAATTGAAAAATGTTGCTTCTTTTTTTTACATGAGCTCCACATAGGAGGCCCTGAGGAAAATAATTTCCCTCAGGGCCTATGTCATCTTTGGGGATGCTATGTGGAGGGTTTTTTAAAGGAAAGGAAGGGGAGGAGAGTTCTGGGAATGAAAAGAGTTTAAGGGGTGGGTAGGAATCTGGGATTCAGTGTGTCCTGGTCATCCGCCTCCAAGACTTAGGCAAACCTCACCCCGTGAACCCGGGCACCGCACCAAAAGTAGCGAACCACTTGGGGTAACCCATGGCAGAGATGTTGATTATTCAATAAAGGTTCCCGGGACGGCGGTACGCATTCCCGCCTCCCAATTTGGAGGCGGGAATGTGTACTAAAAATTGAAATGGCTTTAGCCGTATTTGGTGACCAGATCTGAACAGCCAAGTACTTTTTCATCTCCCTCTTCCTCAACTCCTTCTTCTATCCACTACCTTCATCCTCGCAACATACCCCAATTTCACTGGCTCCAGACGGGAGCAGTTTGGTCTCTCGTGTATTCACATAAATAAATAAAAAAAACAGTGGAGTATATATTAGAGACGTGCAAAGTCAGAGTTATATGAGAAGGGGCGTGACATTTAGTTAGAATTTACTTTGAAGTAGCTGATGTCAACCTGCATTATACAAAAAAAAATTAAAAATAATAATAAAAATAAATTTAAAATTTAAAAAAAAGAAAAATAATACTAAATAAAATAAAATAATCTCCTGTATCCTCTCATTCGTATTACGGCCATATAAATTCGTAGTATACAGTCACGCGCATGGAACTAATCCATATGCTTAGGACACACGCCTGCGCCTTAATTTTCTAGTATATCATTTTAGGGATGCTTTATTTATTTATTTTGTTCATCACAATATTATGCAAAGTCTTCAAAGTAGGTTATTAGATAACATTATGGGGCATAAAGTATCCATGGGAAGTATTCCCCACTGCAAATTACTTCATGAATTTTAATCTTCTTTTTATTATGGCCCCTCACAGGTTATCAGCCGTCACCGAGTTCACCCCCATATTTCCCTGTGGATATCATTATAAAAATAAAATATGAATTCCTCCTTTGCGCACTTCTCCCGGGTAGGTACTTAATGCGTTATTTGCTTACTCGAAACCCTGATATAGGAGATAACAGGGTTCCTCTGAATGCTTCAAATTCTCTAACAAGCAAACAAGTAGCATATTTTTTTTGTAAAAAGTTAAGTTTTCTTTGGAAAATATTTACGATTACAGTATACGCAATTTTAAACTCTTTCACTTGGTGGTTGCTTTTAATTGCTCCACATAATAATAATATTTGGATGATTTGTGTATCGCTGTTTTTCTGAAAAATCACCTCAGGGGCGCTGTACTTCTTCAAACTAGCGATTACCCGGCATGCGTTGCAATGCAATTCAAAGAAAAAAAATTGATTCTCTTCCCTTTCCCGCCTACCAACCCTGCCGCTAAGCTATATGAAATACATAAGTTTTTCAAACAACTCGCGCGCCACCTATTGTTAAATTTGTATGCAAATTTCATAACGTCAGAGCTCACCATTATATATAGAAAGCATCGCGAGCAAATGCGCAACATATCACCAAAGTTTCATTGCAATCGATCGAATGGAATAGGAAATAATTTCTTATCGCCAGAGCTCACCATTATATATAGAAACCTTCGCGGATGTGCGTATTAAAACTCACCAAAGTTTCATCGCAATCGAATGAATGGTTTAACTAACTAACTAACCATCACGCCGTTTCCCCGCAGGGGTAGGCAGAGAGGACGGACCGCCAAACAACTCGGTCCTGGCACACACTCTTTGCTTCACTCACATTCACACATCGTCTCATACATACTCTTCTATTGTTCGGCCTTTTGACATGGCTCGACTCAAGTATCTAATTCACTTGATCGTGCCATGTCTTCCTAGGGCGTCGCCGACTTCTTCTACGATTCACATTTGCGTCATATATTCTTCTTACAGTACTTTCTTCGTTCATTCGCTCTACATGCCCAAACCATCTGAGGGTCCCTTTTTTAATTTTACTCATTATGCTTACATCAGCCTTACATTCTTTGCGGATCTCCACATTTCTCACACGATCATACATAGTTTTACCACACATACGCCTCAGGGATCTCATTTCAACAGCATTCAGTTTACTTTCATCCTTCCTCTGCCAGTTCCATGCCTCACTGCCAGACATCAGGGTAGGTACCAGGACTCCATTGTGGACTGCTAGCTTAATGAATGGTTTAGGAACGCATAAAGGACAAACAAAGAAATATTTAATTTATATATTAAGATTTCTACAATTTTACTTCTAACTACATATTAGACAAATCGTTGCAACAACTTATGTCTAAAAGATTACGTCCACCGGTTCGTCGAGTTTAGTGTGACTGTAAGTTATAATACGTAGTTATAAATTAAATTATAAGTAGGGACATAAAACAAGTAGGATCAAAATCAATTCATTCTTTATAATAAGTTACATTTCATTTGTAAGGCTTTAAGTAAACACGCTACATCTACATTTAAAACTTTTTGCCTGATTGGCTGTTTTTAATTGCACCTGAAGTACGTTTCTCATTACGCGTTCAATTTCATATTATGCGTAATATAAAACTTTTTGCCTTGTTAGCTAATTTTACTTGGACTTAATATCTCCTGAGTTTTCAGTCGGTTTTTTAAATGCTTTGTTCTTTTTAGTAAAAGGTTTCAATTCGTGCGTAAGTATCATATTTTGATGAAGAGTAATTGATTTTCCATTCTTATTGATCTTATTTTGCTTTCTGACTGCGTTCCCCTCGTTTCAGTAGCTCTTCTGCAGTGGCGTAATTACATCGTTCAGGGGGGTGTTAATTTTAAATGATTATGCAAATGCACTTTGAACAAACATACACAAAATATAATTCACTGTCTATTTGTTGTGGCTAAGTTCAAAATCTAAACTTTTTTTATAAAAAAATATTTTAATATGTTTGTTGTCAATTTTAATTTGGCATTGGTTAAATTTTTTATAATTAAAATATGTAAATCAATCTGAATTTTTTTTATATTAGGAAAATAATTCATCTCAGGGCCTGTGTATTTTTTAGGAAGCTGTATGGAGGAATGCTTTTTATAAAAAGAAGGAGAGTAAGTTATGGGACGGAAAAGGATATAAGGAGTGGGTAGAAATCTGGGAGTCAGTGTGTTCAGAAGTGACGGACGTATGAATCTACTGCGGTGCAAGGCAATATTCCAAGAGAGTTCAGCTAGGGAGATCAAAAGACCAATTACTCTTGATTCATCCTGCTACGCAGTCGGTAGGCAGACGCATCCGCCGCCAGGTCCCGGAGAAACTTCACCCCATGAACCCGGGTACGGCGGTACCCATTCCCGCCTCCCAAAGTGAATTTAAACTTACATTTAAAACTTTTATATAACCATATTAACCCTATAAATTTCATTTTCCTGACATTTCCCAGTAACATGTGTGTTTTTGTATTGCATTTTGGAGGTTTTCTATTGATTGTGGTAGTCGATTTACATTAAATTTACTTTTTACGTCATTAACATAAAATAAATCTGCGTACAAAATTAGCATTTTTTTCGAGAATCATAATATGTTTTTTGCCAGGGGGCAACAAATTAAAAATTCCGCCACTGCCCCCTGTCACGCTCGTAGTGCCCCCTCGTACTCATATCATTTGATAGGCACTGATAACCAGAATGGATGATCGTAAAAGTAAATTAAGTGAAGAATACCCAAACGGAAACTGCTTGTTCATTTTTGATCCCTTTCCGCGTAGCTGAAGTCGGCTTGCGTACCTAATTTCAGGTTCTTGCACTAAGTGAGTGCTATCTTTTGCAGCATTAGGTTCCGACTCCCCGACCACTCATGTCCAATGTTCCGTGGTAATACTGCAGACCATAGACACGTGAAGGAGAATTTAATTTGAATGTTATTGGTCGGTCAATCGCAAATTATTTTAAACAGAAGCAAACACGATCATAGTAAAAAAATAGAATAAATAGTTTTACTCAACAATTCAAGGATACGAGTGTATTAGCAACACAATATAAATTAATGGTATATCGATAGCTTAATGGCAATATATTGTATCTTCGTCAACCATTATTTAAAGATAGACACGCAGTTTTTTTTAATCTCTTCGTTAATATATGTTCGTAAATATCGTTAAAATCTTCTTCGTAAATATATGAGTTTAATGCGTTAGAAAAAGATGTAAATATCTTTGGAATGGTTTCAGTTAGAGGTGCCATTTTTTTACTGTTACAAATTTGGCTTCTCCTTAGTAGAGTTCATGACTCATTTTCGTCAAAAATTGGAGATTTTTTTATTCATTATTATTTGTTTATTTTTTGTGTGAATGCCGCCCAAGAGTATCAACTGCTTCCAACTTCTCAGAGCTAGTGAAACTGTTGTATCCCCAATTGTGAGATGCTGAGATGCTGTGAAGCTGAAGATACAGAGGAGGGGGAGGAGATGGCGTGGAGGAAGGTCGGGTCCTGGCTTTTTAAAGCTGGTTATCAACCGTGGCTACAGCCATTTCAAGCAACGTTTCAAATCTGAATGATGCCCTGAACCGTGACGCAAATATATCTAAAATTATTTTAAATACTTAAATTTTAAAATAATAGATGCAATCAATCAAATGAATTTACTTGCGCACACCGGGATTTTTGGACACACGACCTTATATAGCTTTACCCCTCGACCACTGAGGCTGTCAGATACAATGTCTCGGTCATTGCTATCGCATAACATTTTTTATAGTATTAGATGACATGGGTTCATGATCAAGAGAGACTGGTTGAAGGAGGCCTTTTGCAGCCGGACTCTCTCGACCCCTCGCCTTACACCGCGGTCGGAAGGATGGATTCATACGTCCGTCACTCTCGGACCTCCGGATTCTTATCCACCCCTCATACCTTTTTCCTTCCCAGAACTTCCTATCCTTTCTTCCTTAAAAAGATTCTCCATTCAGCATCCCCTAAATATAATGCGCAGGGCCACGCGTCAGTAAGACATGGCACTATGATTAAGAGGCATGTCTGCACCGCCTACATCATACACTTAAATTTGGATTTGAGGACAAAATTGCCAACAAAACTGAATTAAAAAAAAAACTTCATTTACAAGCAAATATATTTCCCCTTTCCTGAAAATGATGTGATAGTTAAGTTTATCGCAACGCTTAGAATTAACACGACGTTAAATTATCTCTACACACCTCCACAAAATCAGCCTGCGTATCAGAAATTAATTTTTGTTTTTATTACCAATAAAAATGAAGGCTTATTTTAGGCTTTGTTGTTATCTCATTTCGAGAAATTTATTTTCATAAACTGTAATTAATTTACTTTCCTAGAAATGTTTCGGTAAAATCGATATTCATTAATTATTATCGTCTCTTACTGATTGTACAACGAAGTTATCTGCTTCCGGATTAAGTGGAACCTGGAAACAAGCAATTAATATCGGAAGTTGAATTAAAACACTTGCTGGAAATTGAAAGGGCTTTTCCTGGTAGAATTTTCCTGTTTAACTAGAATACCTCTACCTGGAAGCATCAATTGTGGCCATAATCGTTTATCACCCTTAAAATATTTAATATATTTAAATATCGGAATTACCGTACGCCTTCTCTTCTTTCTTTCGAACGTTTTCTAACTTCTTTCGAACGTTTCATTGTAGCTTCGTGATAGCACTTTAGTCTTTAAGGCAGTATTCTAGTCTAGAAAAAAAAAATTTTTTTCTTCATATTTCCAAAGTTCAAATATTCAAAAATATCTCCTTAAAAGGATTTTTCGAAATTCGCATTATTTTAAAAGTTATAATCATTTTAATGTCGCGGTTTAGACGGAATCTAACCAGAATCTAAATAGAGCAAAACTTTAAACGCGTGTTTCTCGATATCTCAAATTCTACGAAACTAATTTGCTTGAAATTTAGTGTGAGCTTTTTTTAGACATTGCTTTATCGCCCCTACCAGAATTATTATAAAATTTAAATTTTTACTATTTTTTAAAAATTCCGAAAAGTCAATAAAGAGGTAAAAAAATGTATTTTTATTTCATACAGCTGCCATTTTGCGAAAAAAAAAATTAGTTCTACGAGGTACGGGCTATAGCAGCATTTTTCTGGATTAAGAATTAAATTTTTTTTCTTCCGATTGGAGGGTTGCAATCGTGTCAACTAGGGCGCTCCATTTTTTTGAGACCCCCCACTTCAACACCCTGTAACCTTTTGAATTTCTATTTTTTTTTATGTATTCTTTAATGTTTAATAAATATTTGATAAAGTAATGGCTGGTAAAAATATTATTGTTTTTTTTTTATCGCACCTGGAAAACTACCTACAATTCATGCTTCTAGACTAAAACACCCCCTTAATAGCAGAGTTGAATTAGCACTCGTAATTTAATAAAAATAAAGTTCGTTTTCGTGGAAATAAATCGTACATAATGGAAACAAGCAATATGGGTCAAAATCGTCGCAAGCATCGTTCACACGTGCCACTGCAAATCAAATATACACACAGCGGCGCCCCACCTTTGTTTTAACTACACACCAAGCGCATAACTTTCATTAGCCCGCTTTGATAGTCTGTGCAGTTCGGCGACAGACGGTACGCTTTCATGCCATATCTCCCATTGTTTCTATTGTCTATTAAACAAACACTCCGTGTGGTATTTTAAATGAAATGAAAAGCAATGTAATTTTACATCAGTGTTTATTAAAAGTTTTGACGTTGAAAGGGTTTCGCTTTGACTTAGCAAGCTTTAAGCTTCATCTTGGATTAATATTAATTGAATTTGACTGACTGTTAGTTTGAAGCTCGAGTCAAAGTAAAACCCGACCGGCATTAAAAATATTAATAATTAGCGTTTTACAGCAACGTTACAGAGCTTTGTGTATTTTAAATGTTGTAGTTCTTAATTTTGAAATGCTTGAAGCTAATTTGCGCTATTCCCAACCCTTTAAAGTTATAATGTTAATATATTAATCCAAGATGAACATGAATGTTGTAGTTGGGTAATATAATGCAGTCTCTGTCAGAAGACACGCCCCTTAAAACACGAAGCTAATATTTGAAAGTGATTTTGTATAGTATTAGATCCGCTCCATTGTTTCTCACTGCCGAATATGATACGAACGCCGCACGTTGAGAACAAAGGTTCCCCTTATGAAAATTGACATGCCAGATATTGCAGTTAAAGGGTAATATAGAAGTCCAATTACGTGAGGGTTGCATACCAGAGATACGTAGCAGGTAGAAGCAGTAATAAGGCATCGACCCGGAAACCGCCCTGGCTTTACGATCCTGTCAACATCACTTCTTTATATTGAAAGGGGCGCAGTATCAACAAACAAACCCCCAACCACCTAAAATGATTCACACCCAGCGTACCTTATAATAATTGCGATACATCATATATGATGTTATCCTTTAAAGGTAATTTGAAGTATAAATTCGGTGTTCTTTTTGTCGTTATTTTACCATCTCTTTTTTTAGCCAGAATGTTCAAAGACTCTCGGCTGTTTGTTTTCGTTTTAATGTAGGAGTTTTGTGAAAAATTTGATGGCATTATTATTTGAACAACCAGCAGAAGAAGTATTTAATTATTGTTTAATCGAACTTAGTGTTCGTGGCAATATGTTATTACTTCTCATTGTGTGTGGAAACTTGAAACGCGGCCTTGCCTTCGTGAATTTTGGTAATATTGTTATTTTATCCATTATTCTGTCAAACATACACACAAATTGGGCGGAAAACGCTCTTACGTGAATTTATGATGAGTTATTCGACAAAACCCACAAACTCTGCCTTGGTTTAGTTTTGCCCTGGTTTCGGAATTGCCTCGGAGCCGATTACATACATTCCTCATTAAATGACGAGGTTTTTTCATGTTCCGAATGGTTGTACATTTTCCGAAATAAGCCAGAATAGTTCCAGTATTGTTTTCACTTTGTGTATCGGCAGAATCCTGCGATGCGTTTGGCTGGCATGGAATTGATATGTTTATGGAGTCTCGGCTTATAACGCGTAGGGTGGGGAGGGTGGTGGTATATTCAGATATCGGTGGGGTGGCAATCTGTTTATCCAAGGGTCCATAGGGTTAAGTTGTTCGTGAAATCAACTCCCGAAAGAGGGGTGTTTTGTCGCCTTCCAGATTCCCTTTTATCTCCGTTGTTTGTCTACTGGAAATTTTATCGTTTGATATTATTTTTCAGCGAACCAATAATTTGGTTTAGATTTTTCCCACCGATGCGTTAGACCTACACGTTGATTTAAAAAAAATCTAAAATAGTTAATCCCTTATTTTCATCTTTATCGTTTATATTACAAATTAACGGATTGGCTTTTCTGCCGGGATCAAATCTAATTTCACAATAAAAATTAAAAATAAATGTAAAAACCTAGCCTAGATACCGCAATCCTGTCTTTGTAAATAATTATTGGTTAATTTTATTTCGTCCATTCTTCTCGTGTTATCTTAGAACATTTTTTTATCGATCCCCATATTTAAGGTAACCTATTCGTGTTGAATATCTAGTTAACACGATATTGTCGAGCCGCCGCCGTCACCGCCCTTGACTTACGACTTCCAAACCCTCCGAGTATTTTCTTCATCATTCTACGTTCCTCGTTCTTTTGACAAATTCTCCGCGCAAACATATTTATATTTCCTTAACAAAAGCAAACAGCCTTTACCTCCACCTGTTATTTACCTTGAGTCACACAGTTAACCGAATACAATTTTTCTTTTGTTCCGAGCTGTATGCGAGTTCTATTTATCTTGCAACACATTCGGATTACGCGACGGGAATAAAGAATAAGAACTAGAGATCCTGGAGACTTATGTACTCCTGGTATTCGTTTGGGAAATGTTCCCTGTTAGAGTGCGATGCGCCGGATGATCAACCTCTCTCTCTCTTCTCCCCAATTCCCTTTCCCTTCCCAAACCTACCCTCAACTTTCCACCACCTCGAGTAAAGCGCCACTTAATCTAAAATCAATTGAGATACCACCGGCTCCCGACCGCAGTTGGAAAATCCGTGGAAATCGGCTCCCAGCAAAAGTGACCCTTATTCCAAGAGCTAGCACATATTTAGTTAACGCAAAGTCCTTTGGATCTGTTTTATCCTTGCGACGTTTCTGACTTCAGAATCGACAGCTGTTTTTCAAATTCGTTGAAGATTTGAAAGGGAGTTTTGTTGGTTTTGATGTAGCATCTGAGTCATGTCAATTTGTTCATCTTCGTGGTGTAATAAAGATTTAAAGCAATCATTTTAGCGATGAAATTGCAAACTCATGAAGATTTCTTTGAGTAGGATTTTTGGGCATCATTTCTCCTGAACTGCGAGTGTTACTCTAATTGAAAATCGTTAAAAAGTGGAGTTCCCGTTCATTCTGTGATTTTTTTTTTTTTAATTTCCGTTTTTTTTTTGTCATTTACCTTATTTTTACTAAATTAATACCGCCTTCATTAAATCAACAATATTTTTGATCCAAATAGATAGTATTGTAATTATAAATTTTTTAATATGTTTCTTTAAAGAAAATTTTTTAGTTTAAATTTATGAATGTATCAAAATACTACAAACGTGTCTCACTTACACCACGAGCTATGAATTTTTAAAATATCATTTGAACTCGTCCATTATTATATATTTAATATTATATTATATCATTTTACATATTCATATTTTAAAATACATCTATTTGGTTCTTCAAACTTTGCAAATTCACTTTGTGGCGTCATCATTATTAATAAATGAAAAAAAAAATAACTTTGTGTACACCACTATTTAATCAACAATATCGACATGTTTCAAAAATTATGTTTTCTTCGTCAGGATAATATGTTAATGTTAATTTATATGATAATATTATACATATTATCCTGACGAAGAAAACATAGTTTTTGAAACATGTCGATATTGTTGATTAAATAGTGGTGTACACAAAGTTATTTGTTTTCATTTATTAACATCTATTTGAATTTTACTTTTGTTTTTTTGATTTGACTAAATGTTTGAACGAAGCGAAATCTTGGAAGTGGAAATTGACCCATATCCCGACTTCCAATCGGGCTGAAACTCGTCAGATACACTCGTTATCGATGACAATTCTTTTTATCAACTCTTTGTGGCAATCACGCACACATACGCGTGTTTCTTAAATTCGAATAAATTAAAGCAGTTATTATACGAAAGAAATGTTTGCCTTACCGATTCCGGATTTGCTCCAGTTTGTAGTGCGGTTGATTCCGATCGAATAGGAATGTTCAAACAGATTAAAATAGAGTTGGTAGCGCGGATGACCTCAGTCAAAAAATGTTTAAAAGACATTTGAAAATAGACGTGTTATAGTAAAAAAAGCTCCGTTTTTTGCGGGTTGATTTTTCCAATTTTTTATAAGAAAATAGAGTGTTTAAATCTCGGGAAACCGCGTAGCTAAAATGTCGTTATATAATTAGCTGAACAAAATAATGAAAAACTAAATGTTGTCGTGTTTAAAAAGATTTTATGGGTGTATAAATATCAATTATCATTAAAAGTTTACTTTAAGCAACCGCTTTCCAGGTGACAAAAGACACAGTGAAAGCCTTTATTTAGCATGTTTATTACCTCTTTCATTGTTAGGGGACGCGAGGGGCGAGCAGGACAGTGGGGTAGTTGGTTGGGGGAGGGGGTGGGGGTCACGTGACGCGCACGGCCATTTCCGTGTCCGCTGGGCAGCGCGCGTATCCGGGGAAATGTTTATGGCCTCCATCCAATACACGCCGCGGCCGGCCCCGAGGAGGAAGTGTACCGCTGTGGTAGAAATTGCCATTTAAAATCGAATCAATCGAAATAATAACCATTCTGATGGATTTACAGTGATTTATTACAACATAAAACAGCTAGCTTTAAAATTATAGCAGTCTTTTTCTGTATTATAGGCATTTTTCAGTGAATGGTGAAATACTGACATTCGGAATCAAAACTTTGCACTTGACTTGTCTCGTAACACGCATATGACAGATCTGAATAGTCAGGTACTTCCAACCTTTCTCTTTTCATCTCCTTCTCCTCCCCATTCCTTTCAACCTCATAAAAATTTATTAAATTAATATTTTCAATAATTTAAATTAATATTTTTAAAAATTTTGATTAATACTTTCAAAACTTATAATAATCAATATTTTCAAAATTTACTAGATACTGTCAGTATTGCGCTGGTGATAGACAACCATTCAGACCAGGAAGACCCCATACGGGATGCCATAGTCTCACTGACTCCAGACCTTTGGGAGCAATTGAAACTCTCGTGTGAGTAGGTACGGTAGATTTTTTTTGTATGAGCTCCTCACAGGAGGCCCTGAGAAAAAATAATTTCTTTCAGGGCCTATGTCGTCTTCGGGGATGCTGTGTGGAGGGTTTTTTTAAAGGAAAGGAAGGAGGGGCTGGTTCTGGGAAGAAAAAGGGTTTAAGGGATGGGTAGGAATCTGGGGTTCAGTGTGTCCTGGTCATCCGCCTCCAAGACCTAGACAAACCTCACCCCATGAACCCGGGCAGCCCTGCTAAGTCACCAAACACAGCGAAACATTTGGGGTGACCTATGGCAGAGGTGTTGGTTATCCAATGAAGGTTCCCGGATACTCACATAAATGCATTTTTAATTGAAGATCTCGTCGTTTCGGTTTTTACGAGTACGAAGGCAAAAATGTAATATTTTGGCTTTCGTTCCGATGCACGGGAGACACATATTGTATTTCCAAACTCCTACAGTGTAGCTGCCTTCGATATTTCTTTTCATTAAAAAGGCTCTCCGCACAACTTTCCCTTAAGTGACTTGGCTATGAGGGAAATCTCAGGTCCTGTCGGCAGGAGTTTTATTTTTAAACAAAGCTAAGGGAAAGCTCAGGTGTCACAGAACCGGTGTTAACTTGCTATAAGAAGTGAACATTTATATGACGGCAAAAGCTTACAATCTTCGGTCCATAAAACATGTGTAAAGCCTCAATGACATTGAGCGAGTTTACGAGCTACTTACTATCTGGGATTCTCACTATCTGTTAGCAAACTGGCTCAGTGTCGTCGTATTACTTGCTAACTAGCAAGATTGTGGACAATCTACGGAAAAAGTTGAAAGGCGGTTAACTTTACTCGTTACTCGCTCAGGATGGCGGCCTACCAACAGCTTATTTCGTAGCTGTCAGAATTAGTTCGCGCTACTGGCTAGCGTGGCGCTAGCTGCGAGCTCAAGTTTGTTTACAAAATGTCGACCGAATTGGTTCGCGCGACAGTCGTTATTTTAGCTGCTACTGTCGCTATTGAGCAAGTAGACAGTTTTGTGTGTCGACAATCTCACTCCGATTCACCCGCTTTTAAACTTACCGGCTAGTAGCTTGTAAACTCGCTCGATTTAATCGAGGCTTAACTGTACCCTATAGCTGTACAGTCAATATACACTAAACAACAGCGTTAATATAACTTACACAAGCGTAGATACAACATTGAGAGGGCGAGAAACCCACTTCAACGCATACCTTATAATATAACTAGTCAATAAGGATTTCAATTTTATATTAAGCTGTTAGTTATTCAATTTCACATTATCAACTAACCAGCATATTGCTTCCACAGTCACATAGAGTTCATTTGCTATTTTTTAATACAAAAGTATGCCACAAAAACAAATAAATCATATTTATTTTCCATTAATCAAGTGTAAATTAATTAAAATTCCATTCATGCGTGACAGTCCCGTAACACCAATCGGATCTGTAGAGTAACTGATTAAAAGCAACATGCAGGTAGGCGTCATGCAAAATGCAATTAAACATTTACATTGTAAATGCAGGTTTATTTCCCAGCAGTGACATATGGCACGTCGGTTAAGGCATTATGTTAATCCGTCGATCCGACACCCCCTCTCCCAGCCGCCCGGCGGCCCACCCTGATTTAATTTCCTTAATGGCCCACGCGACGCTCATCGCTTCTACGATTTGTCGTAGCGCCCGCCCTCCCTTCTGCGCTCCGGTTCTACAGTGCTACGGTGCTACGGTGCTACGAGCCATACCGCCGGAGTTGACTCATATTCAGTGTAATGCGAAAGGTGTTTTCTGATGTCGACTGCTCGCTTTAATCATCGGATTATATTTGATTTCCTGAATGAAATTCTACAGATTAATACGAGTATATTTTCATTGTATCGTATCTTTAATATTAAATATTTAATCTCTTCTAGGAAGTACATATTTTTGGTGTCCCTAAATCGTTCTTATATTATTAAGGTTTATATTTTCAATTTGGGAGGCGGGTACTTATTGAATAACCAACACCCCTGCCATATATCACCTAAGATGCTACGTTTGGTGACTTTGCAGGGTTGCCTGGGTTCGTGGTGTGAGGTCTAGGTCTTGACGGCGGATAATTTGCCCATCTACTGCGTGGCGGGCCGGATCGGGAAAGACTTGTTAAGGGAGACCTTTTGATTTCTTTAATCGGACTCTCATCGCCTTGCACCGCAGTGGGAAGAAGATTCATACGTTCGTCACTCCTGGACACACTGACCCCCAGATTCGTAGGCTGGAGAAATCGCAGTAAGTGGGCAAACGAATCCGCCGCCAAGACCTGGACGAACCTTGTCCCATGGATCTGGGCACCCCTGCTAAGTAATAAAACTTAGCAAACCACTTGAGGTGACCTAGGTCATCTCTGACAGGGGTTTTGACTATCTAATAAATGGTTCCCGGGGCGGCGGTAGGCGTACCCGCCACCCAAATTGTTTATATAAAATCATTTATAAAATAAAGTTTCTATGTTATTAAATCTTCTTATACATAAAAATCAATTTTTGGTTTTTTGTTTGTTTTTTTTGTTCGTATGTTATGCGTTGCCATACCGTTCATCCGATTGCAATGAAACTTTGGTGATTTGTTGTACGCACGCCCGCAAAGGTAACAGGTTATATATAATGGTGAGTTCTGGCGTTATAAAATTTGTATACATGAAAATGAGTGTATTTTATATATTTTAGCGGCAGGGAGGGAAGGCATGAGGGGAAGGGTAATGAAAGAGGTGGGGTTAGCGGGAGGGACGATGAGGGAGGGGGAAGGCGTGGAAGGTGGAAGGGGAACGCGGGGGGAAGGGGACGCGGGAGGGAACGGGGACACTTGGTGATTATGGAAATCGTTTTTTTTGCTATTTAAACATTTAAAATTTTCAAGTTGTTTTCCCCTTCATATCTTCTGATTATTGAATTATCGAATTCAAGAAATCTTTTCATTCTCATTTTTGGATTTCATTCGTCATTCTAATATTGTTTGCCTACATTTCCCCTCGTGTTCTGTCATCAAATTATATTCGAGTTTCGACAGACTTATAAAATTTCAATGTACATCTAATTTTTGTTTAATCGAGTCGTGAGCACCATTCTTAGAATTTTGTAATCATTTGAATTCAATTATTCTAACCAGATTCTTTTTACTAGATTCAGACACAT
This sequence comes from Glyphotaelius pellucidus, assembly GCA_936435175.1. Taxonomy (NCBI): domain Eukaryota; kingdom Metazoa; phylum Arthropoda; class Insecta; order Trichoptera; family Limnephilidae; genus Glyphotaelius; species Glyphotaelius pellucidus. The sequence continues at coordinate 14,459,177 of OW386550.1, forward strand.
AATTTTTTAATTAAAAATAAATGTACGTGCATCTATACATTTTTTTACGACAACTCCAAGTCATCTTTGGAGATGCTGCGTGCAGGGTCTTTTTGAGGAGAGGAAAGAGTGGATATGGGTCTTGGGAAATCCATGTCAGAAAAAGGAGGAAAGACGAATTATTCCACAGGGGAGCTGTTGAACTCAAGAACGAGTCGTAAAAGCGACCCGTTTTCGTGTGACAGATGTCAACCATAGGGCGTACGTTTGGTGTGTTTCCCGCACTGGTGCCTAAGGGATCAACGATGCCAATTCCTCAGAGCATCTTCCGGTAGAACAAGAACAGCATACCTACCTCACGCTGGGCTCTAAAGTTTTCGATCCGCTTGTTAAGACAATGCGTATATATAATATACGCTTTCTTCGAATAATTAAATATACGAGTGGTCGCCCAATGGTCGAAATTCGACCATAATTGTAATGTTTTTTTTTTATTGATTTAATGTATTTTTTATGCATAATTTAAAAAAAATATTAGCGTTCTGCACTCCTTCTCTATATAAACTAAAATGTGCAAAATTTCATACTCTTCCGTCCGCGCAATTTTCGTAAAAAGGGTTACAAAGTTTTTCCTTCACGTATTAATACACTGATTCTCGTTAAACATAAAACAATTTTATAGTTTTATTATTTTCACTTTATTACCTGTTATTATTTTTATTAAAATCGGTATTCAATTCAATATGAATTTGCGTGCATACTTTTATTTATTTACTTTTCCCGTTAAAAAAAACAATGCACGACTTTTTCATAATCACGTAAATCGCTGACGTTTTGCCACGAGGCTTCAGGGGATTTACTGAGCGCCCGAGCTGCGCTGCCGAAATTCCTCCGAATGGATAACGCATCTGGTATTTACGAGTATGCAGCCGGGACTGCCTGGCTAGTAGACCATACACGCGGAAAAACATTGAACAGTCGGATCGTGCCCAAACCCGGGATTATTGTACGAATACTTCATTGTATTACACATTTTTATCAGCGTATTTTTTAGCCGTCATGTTTCGTAGCCGGTAGCCATTTCGCCGTGTGGTCATACTCTACTTTTGGTAATTAGAGTTGTTAACTTATTAAGCCTCATTTAACGGTTCGATTCGATGCTTCTGATAAGGCTTCGTTAATAGCAGAGTTTACGATGGATACCTTCCCCGAAGTTAAATGCTTAAAATCCGCATTTTGTTTCGTGTGTGATTTGCGTCATCGGTGACCCGCCATTGTCGATGCATACAATGGCTCCAATTCACCCTTTCTTTTGTATTTGAGAATCCATTTAACAATTACCGAAACCCGGATATCTTTAAATCTGTGAAAACTTTAAATGGATAAATCTGGCGAAGGATTATGTATGATTGTTTTGAAAATTAGTCACATTGCAATATAATGTTTATAATTTTAACATCAATGAGAAATATGCCAGATGAGATAAAAAATGTGAGATTCGTTAAATTAAAAAATATTAAGAAATTCCGAAAAAGTTTATTTATTCACTATTTTATACACCCATGGGGCTTTTACATAAAGTACGTAATGTTAACAATGTTTTAAACAAGTTTTTATTATAAAGAAAATATATTTTGTAACCTTTTGTTTATTTAATATGTTGCAAAAATAATATCTTTCATTACATTGGTTTACAAATGGATAAATTAACAAATACGATAAAAATAAACTGAAATTATCAGAAATAATATCTTGACATAAAGAAAAATTGTTTAGGTATATTTTAAACCTTAAAAATATCGATAACATTGGTATATTCGTTTGCCGAACTGTTCAGGCGAGGAATTGAGGAGTTATATAATTTGTTTGTGAATGGCGGCTTTGAAATAGGTTCTTTGTAATCTTAAAATGACTATAATCAGGAGTTCAGAACAGTTGACCTAATGACATATTAATTGACATTGTGAAAGTTGACATAATGATATTGTAAAATGAGAGTATTTTACAGGTTATGAATAATTAGACAATATTTGAAAACTACATACTTTTTATTTTTGCGTACCACAAGAGTCCCAACTGCTCCCAACCGCTTGGACCTAGTGAGACTATTGCATCCCCAACTGCGAGTTGAATTTAGCGGGGAGGGGAATGAGATGTGGGAGAGGAAAGTGGGGAAGTACCTGGCTGCTACCATTATAAGCGGAAAATGTTGCTTGTGTAATGATGGAAAACTTAACTAGCATACGACTTGAACCCTCCTTGAACTCCTGGTTGGGCATCCAACGCATCCGTGAACGCAGCCACTAACCGGTCATTCAAATAAATTTATTTTCTATTTACTATTGAAATAAAACAATAACTTTGTATTTATTTTTTTAATATCAACCGATTTAACCCAAGCATCTTCAGGGTATAAAATCAAACTGATCGAATTATTTTCTATTGATATGCTGCATGTATCGTCTGTCATTGGCCCTCGTTGACAATTAATTATTGTCATGCGTTAGAAAAGCATGTAAATCATGAACATGAATAAGATTATAATCATATAATTCAGAATATTATACTATGAATTGCCTCTTGACATTACGTGTTTCTTGAAGGCCTTTATTATGATCATTAATATTTATTTATTTATTTGTTTATTTTATTTATTTATTTATTTGACGCCCAGAGGGCTTTTACATGATTTGTAGTGTAATTTTAATTTGACAGATACATACTTTGAAACTAAGGAAATAATACAAATAAAACTACATTAGATAAAAGTTATACAACAAGTCATACAAACACATAAACATAAACAGAGAAATACAGCTATTTTATTGGTTTACAAGATGTGTTTAGTGATAGTGTTGAAATAATTTTTTTAGATGATCCACAAAACTCGCCAAATTAATATTGAAAATGTCAACATCACCCAAGTACTTATACCCCATGGTGTGAAGTCGTTGTATCGGAGAGTGGGCAATGTAGTTACGCTTATGAGTGCTGCTATAGAATATTGAATTTTGTCGTGTTGTTACTGTGGGTATTCGTAAGTTAATGAGTTGCAAGAGTTCACAACAGTCGAATTTAGAGTTGTATTTTGAATAAAAATGTTAAGTCGTTTATTTTACGTCTGTCTTCTAATGTATGTATTTTTAGAATATTTAATAAGTAATCGTATTTCAAGTCTTCTACTGGGATATTTAATTTAAAATTGATAAAACGCAGAAATTTTTTTTGAATTCGCTCAATGTTATTTATGTGAATTTTGTAGGTTGGGGGCCAAACTACTGAGTTATATTCGATTAGGCTTCTAACTAGAGATACGTATATTAGTTTTATGGCTTGTAAGGAATTAAAATTTCTGGAATGAAGATATCATTTTCAAGATGATAATTTAGTAGACATGATAATGGATGTCTCTTGTGTTTGGACTTTATAATTCTAATATTTATTATGTATTTTAGTATGTGAACCCATGTCAAACACGACCCATGATTCTCTACTGCTCCATTCACCCCGTCTCCCGTCCCCCGCCCCCACCCTTCCCACCCCGGGAAGACAAAGGCAAATAAGCCTTGCGGATTAATGAATATACCCGAAACCATTTCAGATTATTGGTATTTATCTCTTAATATCCCTTCGTTCCGGGAAATTCTCCCGATAGCGGAGATTAGCCGCACCATAAACACCGCTCGGAATATCTTTCTATACATAAATCGATAAAAGCATTCATCAAAAAACCCGAAAAAATACGTACGCCATATCTTTTCACTATTCATCGATCTACCTATATACATACCTATATCTATATATATATAAAGAAGGGTGATCCCGTGTGGTTTGTTTTTTTAAACAAATTTTCAGTTTTATTGCGAGATTGATGAAATTTTGCACACTTTACCCTCAAAACCGAAGGAAGGTCACCCCCTTTTTCCTCCCCGTGTAGTAGAATTTTGACACTTCTTTTTGAATTTTTGCGTTCTTGACACTCAAAATAAAAGCAAAATAATTACTGTAGGCACCTGATTTTTAAAAACTGGTTCCACGACAACTCAACAAAGTGGCATTTCAACACGCCTTTGAAAAGTCATTGAAGCCATGGAAAAATTGGTTTCATGTTAACTCAGAATCAAGTCATCGCAACACCTCTTTGAAAAGTTATTTTTTTATATGAACACTGCACAAGAGTCCCAACTTCTCCCGTCTGGAGCCAGTGAGACTATGGCATCCCGAATTGGGGTTGTAAGTCTGAAGGTAGTGGGGAGGGGAAGGAGATGGGGAAGAGGAAGGTTACTGAGAGTATGATCCACTCTGGAACGTGCCGCAAATATACTATATATTATTTTAAATGCATCAATTGTGAAATAACACAAATTATTAAATAAAATTTATTTGCCACGCCGGTATTCGATCCCGCGACCTTCGGATTGCGAGTCAAGAGCCTTACCGCTCAACCACGCCGACCATCATTAAAAGCTATGAAAATTTTTAAATTAACCCATAACTCTAACCTAACGTAACCTATTTAACCAATTATAAATTTTTTTCATCACTTTAAATGACTTTTCAAAGGAGGTTCTGAGTTGATTTCCGTTCAGTTCTGACCTGTTTAGCCAAGTTTTTTGTCACCACTTAATGACTTTTCAAAGGAGTGATGAAGTTTCTTATTGTTGAGTTGGTCACCCTAAAAACTGTATGCAAAACCCGGGCCTCGCCGGGACTTCAGATAGTACAACATAATATTGACGATGGCGATATTAGTGGTAAAATGGTAAACGTATTGGTTATGGCCCAAGGGGTCGCGGGTTAGCACCCTCATTTTTTTTTAAATTTGTGCTTGTTACGAGTTTATAGTTGGTACTTGTATTATCACATTGTTCCAGAAATCAATTTTATCGCCGGTATCGCCTTGGTGGAAGTGCACCACGCTGAATCCAAATCTTTCTCAAAGTTGCCAGCTCAGGTATGGGGGCTCTATCGAAGCCAGAGTAAAGTTAGTCTCTCAAAAACTGGGCGTACTGTACAGGGCCCGTAGATACTTTAATAGTACACCACTGCTAACCCTGTACAAATCGCAAGTGCGCCCCACGATTGAATTTGGCAGCCACCTCTGGTCTGGAGCTCCAAAATACTCGAAAAATACCCTCGACTCTGTGCAGAAACGGGCGGTCCGTTTGATAGATTGTCCCACCTTAACGAACGGATTGAAATCTTTAGAGCACAGGCGTCGGGTGGGAATCCTGTGTTCTACCGGTATTTCAATGGAAGATGCTCTGAGGAACTAGCCTCATTGATCCCTTCGGCACCGGTGCATAGTCGGGAGTTACGCCAAACGCGCGCCCAACATATGTACACGGTTGACATTTGTCACATGAGAACGAGTCGTTTTTTCGACTCGTTCTTGAGTTCAACAGCTCGGCTAAGGAACGATTTGCCTGCTTCTGTGTTTCCTCCCTCCTACAATATGGGTCTTTTCAAGACCAATGTTCATTCCTTCCTCTCCTCAAAAAGACCCTCCACACAGCATCCCAGATGACATAGGGAAATTATTTTCCTCAGGGTCTCCTGTGGAGTTAATGTAAAAAAAAAGTGGCGTTAGCCGTGAATGGTGACCATATCTGAAAAGCCAGGTATTTTCCAGCCGTCTAATTATCAGTCTCTTTCCCTTCCCCATTCTCTTCAGCATCACAACGTACGCAAATTGGGAATGCTTCCCAGTTAAACTTTTTTGGTAAAGTATATGGTGGTGTTTAAACCCTTTAAAAATAAATGTAAACGAAAAGCTAAAATGAACCAGTTCCATAAATTATATGAAAGTTTCTGCTCACTCCGCTAGATTTTCTTTGTTTACGTTTATGTGTTTATAACTAGTTTTGAAGTACATACTCTTTTATCCATTTATTTTTTGGTATTCTGAGTGCCAGCTGAGAAAATGGCATTTGTGTAGAAGGTTTTACTTTGGGCCGCCTAAAAACGTATCCACGCATCTGCGAAAATTTCCCCCGTAAAATTTTATCAATGGAAATAAGTTTATGACGAAACCCAAATAAGCGATAAAGGGTTGAAACTTTTCCGCAACTATCCTCCTTGTTTTGCTGGAAATAAATTTTGTATAAACCACTTACTGGTTTATGGTACGCTCCGTATATTTTATGGTGTCATAAACATAACATTCTGCCGGTAAGTTGTGTATAAAAAGCTGGGAAAGTCCGTAACGCTGTATTAAGATTTGAGTGCCTCCAGCAGAATTCTTAATTTAAATTTAAGATCCAACGGCCATAGACGCTGAGTGCTGCGATTTGTAAATTTGAATTGTCTATGAAAACGAGAGATGAGGGGTTTTATTCCTCATTAATCTCAATATTTAGATTGTGGAAATGGAAAGAATTTGCAGTTAAGATTTTCATGTTAAAAAATCAAAATAATTTTAATTATAGGTGCTTTAAATTTTTTATACCGAAATTTGTGTGAGTTTTCACATCATTTGCGCTTTAAATAAAAAAAGGAAATAGCTTAAAACTAAAATTCTCTAGTTACGAAAAAAAAACTAATGAAAATTCTGAAAATCACCATTTCGAAAACTTCCATAAAATTTACTCCAATATCATTTAATTAACTTAAAAGTTACTCCAGTATCGCCAAACTACTTTAAAATATCATAAAATACTTTATCACTTTAACTGTTATCATAAAAAAATATGTTTTGGCATTTTTTTTTATGTGAATACTAAATGCTACTATACGTATAAAGCTAGTCGGACTGTTACATCTCTAATTGGGGTATGTTGAGAGCCTTGTAAGGGAGTGAGCAGTGGTGGGAGAAGGAAGGTAGTGGAGGAAGGTTGGGAAGTACCCGGATATTCAAAACTAGTCACCAACCACGGCTGAAGACTCTAAAGTGTGTTAAAATTTATATTGAAATATTTTTTTTATTTAAATAAATTTTATAAATAAATATATTATCCTCTTTATTATTTCATGACTGTCCCATCCAGGTGTATAATATAATATGGACGATGACGGTTTATATACTTTATACCTCTGCTTGGGAGAGCTGTAAAGCGCGCTATCTGTTTACCTTCCCAGCTTATCTCGGTGTCCATTAATTCATTTATCGCGCTATATAAATGAGCAAACTTCGGTCAAATAAGCAAGAACAATGCGAACGGCAATATAATGTTCAAGCACCATCTTAAATTTATCAATGTTTGGTTGTGAAAAGTAACAACACACTACCCTGATAACAAATTATTGTGTTTTATTATTTGTTTACGTACGTATAAACTTCAAACATTTTTATATACGGGATTCTTGCATAGTATTTATTTTAAATTGTACGAGATTATTCATCCAATTACAGTACAATCTTCTTATTCTAATACTTTTTACTTCTTGGAAGATAATTACACAAAAAAGTCTCAAAGGTATTTAAAGGTAAATTAAATACATCAACTGTTACAGAAATTTCATTGAACAACACCATTCATCTTATCATGCTATGCTGTGCTAGAATATCTGTTCAGGTGGTATATTGAACAAGCCGCGGCCACATCTACTGCTGAAGTGTTTAAGCACATAAATGCGTTCCACGCGGAATGGGCTATCATTAGAGTGATGCATTATTAAAACTATTTAATGCAAGATTTGCGTAACGTCTTGTTTCTAGGCTAAATCTATCAAGTTGGTCCATCTGGTGCATGAAGTTTGTTTAAATTCCATGCATCCCCATACGGACATACCCGAGTATTTTTTTCTACATCTGTTCCAGTATATTTATATAATTAGTTTAGTGCGGAGTCCACACATCACTAGCATACTCCAACTTACTTCTTATGACTCCATCGAGCATGGTTATCATTGCATCTGAGTCACTAAACTGTTTAGATGTTCTGATGATAAATCCCAGGAGTTTGTGGCATACTGGAGTGAGCCGTGAAGCCGTGATATGTGGTCCGAGAACGTTAGTTTGGGATCAAAGACGATACCGAAATCTTTATCGCTATCGACTCGGCATAAAGTTTTCCCTTTAATGTTGTGCTCAAAAACTACAGACTTCTGGGAGCGTGTATATATACATTTTTAAAAATTAAGCTCTAACTTGTTTTTTCTGACCATTAATAATTTCCATCAGAAGTTTAAAGTTATCCGCAAATACACGACATCTGCCATGTTTTACACTGTTCTGGATGTCGTCTACAAGTAAGAAACAACGGAGGACCAAGGTTTGACCCCTGAGGAATATTTGGCAACCCCGGGAATTGTTTAGATTCATTTTCGATTAACACATATTTGTTTCCGGATTTAGTGGATAATTTGAACTATAATTATTACTAAATCTGTATTGGCGAAAGACCACTAATGAAAGCGATGGTCGAAATAGTTTTAGCCAATGACTAGCGGTGTTTTGTTACCTGATCTGAATAGCCAGATATTTTCCCACCTTTCTCTTCTGCGTCTCCTTCCCATTCTCTTCAACCATACAACTTACCCTAATTCTGTATGGTACCGTTTTTTTTAAATCACCTCAAGGACCCTGTATCCTCATTGGCTCCGGGCCTTCGATCGATGCTCCGGGCAGTAGGGATTCTTTATGTGGTATTCACATAAAAAAAACATTGATCGACATCGCGCGAAAAAAATAAGTTAGGTCTGGACTATAAAACTATAACTGGGGGGTTTGAGTCCCGTTCGTGACGTATGTCTAACCATCTTTTAGACTAGCGAGCTGGTATACTTGTTTGCTCGAAAAGGGAATAGAATGACAAGGATTTGTTGTATTTCACGACGTGTCTGCAAAGTTAGGCTGCGATACCAAACGCCTTAATGGCCGCAATCAGATGCGATGATTGATGGGGTTAAAAATGTCCGCTCGGGCCATCAATTCTACACGATGGCCTCAGCCAACCCGCCCCCTTCCCTAAAGCTTCTATCTCGGAGGCTTCGGTGGTATTTTCCGCCGTTAACGATTCAATTTTCACATTCAAATGATAATGTAACATTTTCACGTGACATAACTTTCTTCTCTTTCTCGTTTTGGGCGTCTATCGTGTCGACAAAGCGCCATTTTTCGGCGAACCAATTTTGGAATCACTGGTTAATTTTGTTACAAATATTCAAAACGATATTCATTCTGGTAGAAAACCTCGTTGCTTTGGTTTGGGGTTATAAGGATATGGACGTGTTCCTTCTCCATCCATCATAATGAACGACCCTTTTTTTCAATTTCTCTGTCAATTTTCTGAAATGAATGAAAGAATTTTTACCTAAAATAACTACCTAATACCTACATTTTTTCTGCAGGCTGGAGTTGTTTCGCTCTGCTGGAGGCATCTTCCGACTGGTCTTATTTAAAAAAATTTTTTTTTTTACAATAACTCCACACAGGAGGCCCTGAGGACAATAATTTCCCTCAGGGCCTATGTCATCTGGGATGCTGTGTGGAGGGTTTTTTGAGAAGAGGAAGGAATGAACATTGGTCTTGAAGAGACCCATATTGTAGGAGGGAGGAAACACAGAAGCCAGCAAATCGTTCTATGAGCCGAGCTGTTGAACTCAAGAACGAGTCGAAAAAACGACCCGTTCTCATGTGACAAATGCCAACCGTGTACATATGTTGGCCGCGCGTTTCTCGTGATTCCCGACTATGCACCGGTGCCGAAGGGATCAATGACGCTAGTTCCTCAGAGCATCTTCCATTGAAATACCGGTAGAACATAGATAGCATTCCCACCCGACGCCTGTGCTCTAAAGATTGCAACCCGTTCGTTAAGATGGGAGAATCTATCAAACGGACCGCCCGTTTCTGCACAGAGTCGAGGGTATTTTTCGAGTATTTTGGAGCTCCAGACCAGAGGTGGCTGCCCAATTCAACCGTGGGGCGCACTTGCGATTTGTACAAGGTTAGCAGTTGTGTACTATTAAAGTATCTGCGGACCCTGAGCAGTACGCCCAGTTTTAATATTTCTAGATAAAATGAAACTATGTTTAAGAATATAGAGAGAAATAGATAAAATCCATTAAGAAGATGATGAAATTGATAATTCCGATTATTTGACCAAATGATGAGAAAGATCGCATTTCGATTTTCCAAAAGGCTCTGCGCTTTAGGAGTGCCGATCTATGAACAATGAACACCGCATTGTAGTGCCTAAACAGTTAAACAGTCGCGTGAATTGCAAACGGAGCCTTGGGAATGGTGTCTCTCCGAGTATTGCAATTGTTTTGCTGGGTACAAGCTTAAACAAGTAGCAATTCCACCAGGGCCGCCGTAAGGGTACAGAGCATATGGGCAAAATAAAAATGCCGCCCTAAATTATAAATAATCAGCTATAGCGTTGTGATTGTAGTTTCATGTCAGTCTATGGGAGATGGCTATCGCAAGCTTTCTAGATGCGGCATTAGCATATATATTATACTTACATGATGCAGGCCACTTTATTCACAGGCTTCATTTCCATGTGAATGAAGTTCAAATATTGAGAATTGATTTTTCATCATGATTTGTAATCAAATGAGAACTTTCAATTCATTTAAACATCTTTGCATATCTTTTTTAATATTGCTGATTATGCTCAAGTAGGTACATCGTCATCGGTAATTTTCTTCAATCGTATATTATTCAGTCGTACGAGGCTCGGTAACGCTTACGTCTCATGGATTGGAGAATTTTTTCAAAATTATGACGACTGATGAATTTATCACTTAATGTTAACACTTAAAAAGTGTTCTCATTTGTCTCTGTTCTGATTTGTTATGGAACCATGAAGACTGAATCTTAATCTCTCAGCTGGTGTAGCGTAAAATTCTAAAGGTCGTCCCTTATTTTGGCCGCCCGTGTGCACCACACACCTCGCACACGAGAATGCGACGCCCCGGATACACCCCTTATCAGCCTCCAACCACGCCCTCTGCCCCGGAGAATTCTAAATCGTGCCTCCGCGAGATCACGAGAGCCTCCCACCTCTCCCACAACCCATTACGGATTTACAAACAATCCCGTTGTACCATCTGATATATTTATTGACTCGTAATATCTTTCATGGTCGCTTTATTGCCTGCAGTGCCGAGCTTAATACTATATTATACGAGTTCTCGGTAATATTCAAAATAGTCTCACCAACCGTATGACCGTAATGCTACCTTTATTGGTATATTATTATTGTTTACGTTGGTTCATGTTTTAATCGCATCACTGAGAAGATACGAGTCTCTAATGAGTTACGAGTGTCTTATGAGTTTCGTGGTTGTAATTTCTGTGTGGTTTTCGAAGCTGTATTCAAAGCTCGCAGTTTCTCGTATCTACCAGTCGAATCACAGCTCGTTTATATTCAGCAATGTCTCCCGGAATTCATATCGTGATATGCAATTTAGTACAGTAAAGCACGCCTTACCTCGAAATTGTGAAAAACACAGTAATTATGCATCATCGGTTTAACTCTTGGAGAGTCTTGGCCGTCTCAAGGAAACGTCACCACTCCTGGCGATCTATCGGTATTTCCTACTGTTCATTGCCCAAGGCTTGCGTTGTTTGTCTCCATGCCATCCAGCCAACTAAACTTTGACCACGCTAAATTCCAAGCATTATTACACGCCAAACGATTTTAGCTCAACCGTGCCTTCTTTGGGGCAAACTGAAAATCAATTATTGTGATTGTATATATGAATACATTTAAAAAATATATGTTGCAAAAGAGAAGGAGGCAAGGGTAAATGATATGATGGGAATTACTAATTTCCGATAGATAAAAATTTTATGTATCGTGTTACTACCACACTAACAATATGCATCAATTTAATCAAAAGTAATTTAAAAAAAAGTCTTCACATTAATGTTAATCTGAGTATACGAAACACTCGCTTGTACCTAGATTACATGAAGTTACTAATAGATATGCTGATGAGGCAGATCTATTTAACTGCACGGAAGCTAGGTACAAGAAGGCTATCTTGTACCTAGCTTGTATATAACTATCAAATATTTTCAGTCATTATTAACTTTATTTGCACCATAGAATTTTAAATGTAATAGTATCACTGTTGTCATTTCTTAATCAAAAGCCACAATTAACTGTTGTACACTTTTTTATTATTTCTTATTTAACTACGATTTTGTGTAAGGTAATTCATTTTTATGGAATATATATGTACCGTTTATATTAAAAAAAAAATGTTCTTTAAAATATCGACTACCCACTGTGACTTGTCAATCAGAAAAGTGTACATATACATTAAAGATGACCGAAAGAAACAATCCGGGGATCAGACGGCGGTCTAACTTATTAATTATCTTTCTACGAAACAGTATAAATTTATTCATTCAAATTGAAAAAGTTTGTCTCTGGTTAAATCGGCATTTATTATGCTGTTAACCTCTGGTAGCTGGTTTAGCTCCCAACTCCTCCGCTGTACATGAGTACTCTAAATCTACAGTCTCGCCCGAGGCTGGCGATAGAATTGTTTCTTCCGTTCCCTCGATTTGTTTCGCCGACTCGCCCGATTTGCATTTCTCATTACGTGCCTTCCCGATGTCGGTAGTGTTTTAAGTTATTCCTCGCGAAATATTTATTCCTGGGTGTTTTTTGCTTCGGTTTTCCCATCGCTAGCTCGCTTCTGCTTCCCGCTCCGTTCGGCTTGCCCAAAGCGCAGCCCGCCGCCTCCCGTTTGACCAATTGAGCGTGGGATTCATTACAATTGGTAAAATATTGCGGCATTTACGGCTGCATTTGCATTCTTTCCCGGCGAATACATATTTTAGTTCGAATTCCCTTTAATGGTTCATTGGATCGGCGAATTTTCAATTTTCCTTCGAAATTATTTCCCATCTGCAAGAACAAAGTCCCTTCGTTGGAGGTGGTTGGGCTGAGGCTATAATTTTACCGACTTGAATTATTTTATTAGCGATAATAATCAAAAAAATATTGTTCTGAAGTTGTTTTCAATTACTGTCGGCAAAACTATTATCTGTTTTCGTGAATACCTCATTAGGAGAATCTTTATCGAGGTGTTCGAGTTACTGACTATAATAATATAAATATATTGTGTTATTGTCAAACAAGATTTTACATTTGGAGAAAAAATAACTTATCAGCAGTTTCAGATGAATTTTATTTTGCTCCTTGAATATTGATACTTATTTTGTCGGCATCATCGTTATACGGACAATCTGTTGTTATATTCATCTCTGCGTTCCTTGTTACGATGTCTATACAAGGAACAAGTGCCGTTGGTATCGTAACAGAGTATGTCCACCTACATAGAAAAATTACCAATGTTCTCGGAGTGAAGTTACAAAAATGAAAACAATATGAAACTTGAGTTCGTTCTTTAATCTCTCTTCTTTAGTAATTTGAATGAGCTGAATCTGTCGAGTAATTTCTGAGTAATTATGGCCGGAGTGGTCTTGTTGAACAAACTTGCCTGCTTTTGAAGCCAGTAAGGCAGAATGGGCGAGGACTCCGGAAAATTTTGTTATAAACCTTTCGGGGGAAGCCAAAACTGTAGTAGCTGTTGAAACAGTTTTATCTATGTAAAAAGTTGGTAGATACATACATCCAACATCCAACATTCAGCGTACTTTTCATCAACTTTTTGGCTTCCTTACAATTATTACTGTAATATACCTCCATATCTTTCTGCGTTCCCACGATTAATATTAACTCAACTTCTTTCAAACTTCGGACTGCAATTTACATATTTTTATTTCTATCGTTGAAGTTAGAAGGAAATGGAATAATGAACTAATAGTAGTTCGATACTAAAACTTTAAATCGCTTAGAACTTATCATTACCATTGAGTCAATTTCCCCTTGCATTCGTTTAAAAATGTATATTAGTCGGCTTGTCTATTGCTAGCCGTTTCACCTGTTCCGTGCGCCCGGTGGCACTGGTCGATAGGGCTGGTACCTACCCTTATAAATATTCATAGGCGGCGTTCAAACCTTCCCCAGCAGGAAAAACTCGCCTCAGAACTAGACCACTTTCCAGTTCAATAATTAAAGGCTGGAGAGTAAGACGGCACCGGCCGCTTTCACGGTGGAGCGGATTATTCCTGATCCGAGGATTTAGCCTTTTAGGGCCGACCTATTTTTACATATCTTTATGGAGAATTACTGATACCCTGCACATAATGCTTTATTGACGAAGGGTTGAATCTCTCAAGTGCTTAACCGTAGGGCTTTTAGGAAGTCTGTTCCAAAACCAAACCAATGTTGGATAATGTTTCAGATAATAATATAAAACGGGAAAGATTCTTCCGCAATTTTATTTTATTAGAATTCTGTACAAGATTATGTTTTTAGAAGAATACTTTATTTGCAGATGTTTGTTATACTGAAAGTTTTAGAGCCCCTGAATATTTTAGATTTTTTAAATCCATGGCCATTAGCTAAAAACATCGCCTTTTGAAGATGAGCCGTTAAAAATATGCGTTAAGAGTATGAAGATAATATGGGTGGTTCTTAGTCGAAGTATGGTACAGTTGAAAGTGACCGAATTGGATATCGACACCCTAGCCCAGTGGTTTCTGATTTTTCTGTTTCCAGATTTTCGGTTGAGTTTCGCTCATAGTGTCTTCGTTTAATTAAACATCGCCTTTTGTCAAACCCAATGAGAGAGCATAGTGCATCCCTCTCGAATCGCTTCTAATTCACGAAATAATTTACGGTTATGAAAAAAATGGGAAAATAATTGTCAGAATTGAAAATTCCACTGATGAATCCGCGTGAACAGTGAACAGTGAACATGCAAGCCGTAATAACGCGAATTCCATTATGAGACGGCGTAAACTAACACCTCAATAAAACAGTTGAAACATTCGTAGTACGAAGTTATTTGGAAGCATTTCTCACCACGTGGTGTTTTAGTTAGGGGCGAGTTGTGGTGTGCGGTGTGTGGTAGCGATTATAGAGGATGGGCTAGGGGGAGGAGAGGGGTGGATGATGGATTAGAACCGCCCGCCGGTGTGACCCGCCCGCGTCCATGACTGATGATCACCTCTCTTATCGCAGGCTGTACACACACGAGCTACCCGAACTACCCCGTACTACTGTTACTGGCTGCCTCTTGATCTCTCCCCTTGTCTCACTCAACCCTTCTAGATTCCTGGGGGTGATCGGAATCACGTCAATCATATTACCTCGGATTTTCATAATACTTACTACTGTTACAATGGTCTTTTTCCGGTTGCGAGAACGAATGTGACACAATCAATGAGAAACTGGCAAAGTGTGATTTGGGGATACCTTTTAATTCTAATCCACACCCATACGCTTAACATTTTTTCTGTGTTGTAAATATAAATTAGTAACTATTACGTTATTTGATTTCATTATTAAAGTTTATTATCATGCTTTTTTGTTGTAATTAAAAATAATGTAATTTCATTACCCACCTTATTAACTATAACGGCTCTACTCCTCAATTCAAACACGAGAAATGTTTTTTTTTCTGTTGAGTAGGACAATGTGTTAAAAAATATATATGTACGCACCTTTTGTAATTATCTTGGAAATAGTAATTTCTTTTCTGAAAATTATATGGATATTGTCATATCAATTCTGAAAGTTACTTGGGTATAGTCACTAAATTTCTGAAAGTAATATTGAATTCTGAAAGTAATTTTTCAATTCTGAAAGTAATTTTTCAATTCTGAAAGTAACTTGGATGCAGCCATTTCATTTTTGAAAGTAATATGAGTAAAGTCATTTTAATTTTGAAAGTAGAACGAACTTTTGTGAGAATTTAGACATTATGAATGTGATATTATCTTTGAATCGAGGCCTTTATCGAATATTGTTCTAACAAGAATTGTGTGAATAATGAAATATATATTTTACCACCTTTAAAGCTCTATTTACCGCTTTTGATCATTCTTAAAGGGAACGAATGGTTTGATCCATAGAGTACAAAATTCACTCGCTTTTTGGAAATTTTAACAGAAGGAATAATATTTTTCTAGCTATTTGGTTAAGCTCGTGTTTTTTTTCGAATTCCACATTTTATCGCTATTTTTTATTCTTTATTTGAAATACACCAGAATGAAATAAACAAATACAATCGTGTGAACATGAAATGAGTGTTTCTAAATTGGTCGTGTTTTTTTATTATGGGGAAGTTCTAATTTAATTCGGCCGTTTCGCATTTTTTCTGTCTGCAAATTTGTTTGTAGGTACGTTTTCTTTCCGGTTCAAGATGTTGACCGTTAAAAGGTTCAGTAAAGATTCTTGTTTCAAATTTGAAATAGTCCCATTTATTTGGACTTTCTTGTTCGCATTTTTTTTAATATTTGCAAATCAACATCGAGGCGATATTTACCGTTTTATTGTGACAACTCCGACATGAAATCAGTTTAATAATTATAAGGACGTTGTTGACGTGTTTAACGCATCAATCACTAAATACAAACGGGTCTTAGGAGAATTTAAATCTTAAACCAGAACAACAATCTGCTTAGACATAATTAATTTATTTTTTGTACTATTCCCAATCTACTATTTTAGATGTTCTTTGGGTTTAAAAAAATCATTAACGTGTAAAAGCCCGGCCGGGCCAGAAATTCAAAATAGATATATAATTAAATTAACATTATATGGCTGAAGTTTGAAACGAATTGTCGTTGAGATAGTGAATCCTAATACTCCTTATTTGAAAAATGTTACGGACAAGAAAAGGAGGCAAGAATTTAAGTACCTACGTACAAATGTTGTGAATTCAGAGGAAATTTTGGTTTTGATTTATTAAATAAGATCAAATTATAAACATTCTTTTTTGGAAGTGAGGTCTCCTGTAAAATTACGGCGTTCATAGTAATTTCAGGGATTCATTGCAAATCCAAAAAAAACATTCGAATTATTTTTTTATTACCTTGTTGAAAATATCGACTAAACCTTTGCAATGTTTTTTTTTTGCTTCATTAAAAAGATAATAATATTATCAAACCATTGTTGAGAAAAAAATATCGTTTTCTCCCGCTGTTCTCCTGCAGTTGAAACGCGTATTTATAGAAAAATAATATCTCTTTCAACCCATTTTGTTCTGCGAACCATCGTGCGGCATTACGGCGAACGAAGCAGAGTTATAATCACGTTTTGTTATATCGTGCAAATATCGCGAGTCTTGTATCTCGTAACAAGCAACTCAGAAGGTAAGTTGTATAACATATCTATTATTAAAACCGTTCTCGACGTGAGTAGGTACAACGCCCGTGAGATAGGCCAAATCTTGCAACAGTGCGCTTGTGTTCCCCCTTCCCGGGCCATTTCCGTAGGTGTGTCAAAATGAACGGCACCGTGACCTTTTTCATATTAAACATAAATTTGGATTTGAGGCCAAAATACCCAACCAAACTTAATACTTATTTATCAATAAAAAGGAATAGCAAATATGTAGTAGGTACGGATGTGTTATTTATTTATTTGTGTTTTAAATTATAAAATTTACGCCATGAAAGAATTCAATTTTTCATGATTTTAGAGACAACTTTAGCGTTTAGCGCATCAATATATGATTGCTTTTCTGTAAATAAACGGGTTGTCTAATTGTTTATGTATTGCTATGTTTTTTTTTCATGTTTACATTATACCTGCAAAGCTACTGCAAGTAGCTTGTCGGCACGTCATGTTAAGCATAGGAAATGTTTGAAACTTTCAAAATGCCTTCTTTCGTGAAGGTTTTTGGATTATTCCAACCACAATACAATACATCTGAAAAGTTTTTTTAATCGTTACAAAAACTTTTACGAAACTGTGAAAAACATTATAGTTTGGGAATGACATTTTGCAAAGCAATGATTGTTCAATCAAAATTCAATTTTTAAATAAACTCTTTAAATTAATGATATTTATCGAAGTACTCACCTGTGGTACTAAACAAAATCGAATGCTTGAAATCTAATAAAAAATTATATTTATTTTAAATAGGTACCTATGTTAGGTATCAAATTTGATTGATTGTTCTTATAATATACAAAAATGAATGTTTTTAATATATGAAAAATGTAAATTTGTATAAAACATGCAGTAGGTGACACGCGAGCTGTTTGGAAATCTGAATGTACCGGGACTGAAAATATTGAATGCCGGAGAGGGGAGGGATCGCGGGAGAGGGTTTCGCGGGAGATGGAAGGCAGGGAAGGTGGAGGGGGAACGCGTGAGTGGAAAGGGACATCGGAGGGGAAGGGGAGGCGGAAGGGGAACGGAACGAATGGGAAAAGACACGCAGGGAGAAATAATTCCACTAATAAAATTTCTTTATTAGTGGCATTGCAATGCGTGCCGGGGACTCGCTAGTTTCTATTTAAAAAATCTTGATAAAAAAGCTAAGTTTGATATAATATTCCTTTTTTCGTAGCTTTTACCCGCGCCCGCGGTTCCGCTCGCGTGGTATTGGGGAGAAATTAGTGTACAAAGAATTTTCTCACGGGAATAAAATGTTTTTTGCAGAATGTAAAAGATGCAAAAAATCACGTCGATCGGTCGCTCCGTTGCGACATGAAAGAAGGACAAACAAACAAACAAACAAACTAACACTTTTTCATTTATAATGTTAGTTGGGATTATATTAATACAGATTTTTTTTAATTCTTACAATTAACCTACAAAAAAAAGCCAATGTTGCCTCTAAAATTGAATACAAAATTGAATTATTTTATGGCCTATATTTATAATTTGAAAAAATAAATAAAAATAGCATACCGTACAAGATATTTGATGGGTTTTTTGTTTGCTAAAATAATTATTTAGTTTGGTTGGGTATTTTGGCCTCAAATCCAAATTTAAGCTTGTATGAAAGAGGCCGCGCAACCGTTAATATTAAACACCTTTGCTAATTAGCGTCGCGTCCTGGAGTGTTTGGAGGGAGTTATGTCTTTATTTTAATAATTTATTAAAACTGCGACATTTTTGCATATTTATATAAAAGTAAGGTACCACAATCTAAACAAACCTAAACCAACATTACGCAATATACCTTACACATAAATTTGGCAGGCGGGTATGGGTACCGCCGCCCCGGGAACCATTTATTGGATAACCAACACCTCTGCCATAGGTCACCCCAAGTGGTTCGCTACGTTTGGTGTCTTAGTAGAGGTTCCCGGGTTCATTGGGTGAGGTTAGTCCGAGTCTTGACGTCGGATTCGTCTGCCCACCAGCTGCATGGCATGCCAGATCGGGAGAGAACCGTCGGGGAGTCCCTTTGACTTCTCTCTCCGTACTCTCTCGGAACATCGTCTTGCACCGCAGTGGGATGGACGGGAGGG
Organism: Glyphotaelius pellucidus; assembly: GCA_936435175.1. Classification (NCBI taxonomy): domain Eukaryota; kingdom Metazoa; phylum Arthropoda; class Insecta; order Trichoptera; family Limnephilidae; genus Glyphotaelius; species Glyphotaelius pellucidus. The sequence goes on from OW386550.1 coordinate 14,478,402, forward strand.
ATGGATCCATGCGTCCGTCACTCCTGGAGACACTGACCCCAGATTCCTACCCACCCTTAATAACCTTTTCCTTCCCAGAACTTCCTCTCCTTCCTTTCCTAAAAAGTCCCTCCACACAGCATCCCCTAAGGTGACATAGGCCTTGATGGGAATTATTTTCCTCAGGACCTCTTGTGTGGAGCTAATGTAAAAAAAATACAAAATTTGAATTAATGAAATGATATTTTTCGTTGCTTTGACATTTTTGTAAAATAAAGTAAAATAGGTAGGAAGGCAGGTACCGAATATTATCTCACCTAACTTAAACCAAAGCGACTTCCGAACTATCCTAACCTTACCTAACCCATCTGCACACAGTCTATACCAAATAAACCTAAATTTGATTTGTATGATTTCACAACATAATTTTAATAATATTGTAATAATCCAATTCTTATCGTACAGTGCCTAATAGTTTACGCACCAACACGTAAACACGAACGTGCAAATAATCACAAAAACTTATAAGTTAATATTTAAATAGTAGATAACAACCTTCGACCAAATAAAGCATTCTTATTTGACACCTTATCCTTTCAACACAATTTTTGCCTCTGTTGCTGTAAAGTTATATTTTTGTTCTTCGTGATAGTATGTATTCAACTTTAGTATCCACTTTCATAATAAATAAATTCAACATAAACGTGTTTGCGAACAATTTCGTGAAGAAAACCAAACCTGCCAACTTAATAGGATTGCCACTGAATGCAAAGAGTATATTTCGAATACAAACAGAATTTTCGAATACAAACAGAATTTAAATATTTTTTATGAGTACCTAATGACGATTTGTAGTTGCACGTAGGGTTGTTCTCACGAAATAATTCAATGAAAAACAGTACTTACCTGGGTAAAGTTAACTACTGTTTGCTGACAATGTATCGTCGCAAGGGTAGGCACTTTGAATGTGCATGTCATGCCCAAATAAAAGTTTATTGCAGAACACTTTTCAGTCTGATTCATAAGGCTTTATGTTTACTGGTTGTATTTAATATTCACTATTTATTTACAAAAATAATTTAATTTATATTATTTATTTATTGTTTTCTTTCAATTTAGTACCTACATATTATCTGACGATCTTACGGCCAACATTAATATTAATAATAATATACTAGGCATATGCCCGTATACCGTATATGTAATGTTGTGTTAGGCTGTATTAGTTTTTTGGTTGATTTGTGCGGATGATTCTCTCAAATCAGTTTTTTGTGTTTATGTATTTAAGCAGAGTGTTAAGGGGCGTACTTGACTTACTTTATTAACCAATGATTCCTGACATTATTTGGAGTAATAAATGTAAATGAAATTTTGGTCTCCGGTGACTTTTTTTCTTCAAAATCAAACAAAAATAAAATTTCTCCAAACGTCATCATTGTCATTCAGCGGAGTAATCGACCAACCCCTCACCACGCCCCTTACTGTCCAATACCTACTGATTTTTTAAGTTTTTAGTCATCGGAGACCAAATTTCATTTGCATTTTTTACTCCAAATAATGCCAGGAATCACTGGTAAAGTAAGTCAAGTACGTCCCTTAACACACTTAATAACTCCCACAGGGCTTGTAGAATAATACATTTTGTCGGTTTCTTTAGGGTATACGTTTTAAGTTGCAGAATATGTGTGTACATATATTTTTTGTGATTAATACACACAAATTATAAGTTCACAATGCGTGTGTACACACCGCAATCTTTTGTTGGTTTTTATACAAATATTCGAGTGTATTTTCAGTGTGTATTTGTATAATTCTCATGGCATTTAATCCATTACCCTTCTCGCCCTCGTTACGGAACCAGACGGATTTTTTGAGAAGCTTTTGTCATGCAGACTTTGCGACCCGCCCTTTGATGTGTCAAAGCGCCTTGCGAGGGCGGCTGCCCCCGCGGGTAAGGCCGGGATATTTGACTGCGAGAATAAGAGTGGATTCCATGGAGGATTGGAAAACCCGTGTTTGTTTTAATATTCAATGTATTCCGGTAGAGAGATAAATGCACATGAAAAATAATGACATATCATTAATAATATTACGCAAACGGATGCAACTGTTTCATGGGTTCATTAAAATTCACGTAATTTGACATATACTGGCCAAATACGTTAGAATTATATGCCTGCGGCGCAATATCTATGGCGAATTTTGAAACACTGGCGAGTGAAAATCTGTAGTCGCTGTGCTTTACGTAGTATCTATCTACCATTTTTAAAGTATTATTAACTTATTGGTAAACTAGTCCCAGCAAGAGCTGTTAAGGGCGTCATCAAGTTCGTCCTGTACCTTCTCACGCGTCTTGTTTGAAAAGGCAGAAGATACTGGAACAACGACGTCACGTATCATCTTTTGTCGCGACTGGTATACGCTTCATTAAAATATTAATTATTAAATGAAAATATATTGATAGTATTTTCAAGTATTCATATTTGCTCTTTTTGCTTTAGCAACTTTTTGGGCAGCTTTTGCTTCGTTTAGTCCGGGTGAAAATGAAAATGACAATATTTTTATACAGATTGTTAAGAAACGTACTTGACTTAATTTAATCAGAGATTCCTGACATTATTTGAAGTAAGCAAGTTAAATTTTGGTCTCTGGTAACCTTTTCATGTGTTTTTGGTTAAAGTAAGCCAAGTACGTTCCTTAATATCCTGTGTATAAGATATAGATAATAAAACAAATTGAAAAAATATTATTTTTATTACATCTAAAATTGTCAATATGACATTAAACCGGTGACCGTACAACTCAGAATGAATTCAACTCAACACATCCTTTGAAAAGTCATTAAAAGTGATATATAAAAAATTACTTCTACAAACTTTGCAAAAAATTGTGGCGTCATTTTTAATTAAATGAAAACAAATGACATTGTATAAACACCATTATATAACAGTGGTGTTATTACAAAGTATATGTTTTCATTTAAATATAAAAAAAATGTTAAATAGGTTACGTTAGATTAGGTAGTGGGCAATTTTTCAAATTTTTTTTTCAAAGCTTTTAATGAATCTTCAAAGAGGTGTTGAGTTGAGTTCATTCTGAATTTTCATAGAACCCGTTAAAAAAGAGAGCTTTTCAGCATGTAATGTCGAGAAGATTTTAGATTATTTTCACAATTTTAAAAGTTTTTTTGCAGAGGATAGTGCTTGGCTTTTTTATTAATTTAGCGTATTATTTGTAAAATATCAAAATCGACGAGAAGCAAGATGGGTGTTAATATTTTAAATGTTTTTGGTCCCCTTCTTTTATGTTTTTACTTTGACAGAGTGAAAGCCCCGTGTGTAACGGGCTCCATTATTTGTGCACCCCTGCATTTTGCATTTCAGCAGAGCCTTCAGCGTGATACTTACAGGGCGGAACTTGCACACCCTGCCTAGCTTGCCTTTCTGCAAGCTCTCACTGAGGAACGTAGACGGGACGTTTCTTTCAGTGCCCATGGAAATTCCAAGAACTGGCGTTATAAGGTTCTAAATAGGTTCAAAGAAATACAAGAAAACGTGACTATTTGCAGTTAAATATATACGTGTTATTATTATCTTATACAGTGTGCAACAGCACTTACCCGAAAGATTTTAACCAACGATTACCGAGCATTTTTGGTGTAATAACTGTTATTGTCATTTTGTTGTCCGATGATTTTTTTTCAATTAAAAACTATAAAAATATTTTACATACTGACATCACACGCCTCAACTGAGTAGTAGGGGATCCGTCTCGTTCCGGCAGCACGAAACAGCGCGCGTATCACATAATCCGTCGCGACGCGTAGGAGTGTGATCAGTGACAACAATGTGATTGATTTTTCCTTTTTGGTTTTTATAGAAAAAAGATATCTCGGATAGTAAAATGATTTTTTCTTTTTTTTTAATTCCAAATATTCTCAGGAATAAAATGATTCGGGTATGTGTCGCTACAACATGTATATGTTTTCAGATTTTAGCTTTCTTTACAATTTCTCAAATGTAATTTCTTCTTTTCAACTTCAAAAATGAGTTACCCAGATAGTGATGAATTCATTGTGTCCATTTTTCATTCTTGTATATACAAGCCGGGATCAATGAAGTCTACAGGGCAACCACATAAAAGAAGTAGAATTTAACCAATTCGTTATTTCTTTGTTTTGACGTGTAATGTACCATATATCGTGTTCTGCTACGCACGTACAACATAATTATTCAAATTTGCAAAATTGGTTTCGGTTAAACTCAGCCTTTGAATAACCAAAGGATTGCATAAGTTTAACCGCAACTGGTTCCCTATGTTTGGTGACTAAGCAGGGGTTCCCGGGTTCGTGGGGTGAGTCTAGGTCTTGGCGTTGGATACGTCTGTCCACCGTTTGCGTGGCGGGCCGGATCCAGAGAGACTGGTCGAGGGAGGCCCTTTGACCTCTCCAGCCGGACTCTTTGGACCCATGCCCTTGCTTCACATTTGGAGGGATGGATTCATACGTCCTGGACACATCGACCCTCCGATTTCTACTCACTCCTCGTACGTTTTTCCTTCCCAGAACTTCCTCTACTTCCTTTCCATAAAAAATCCTCCACCCAGCATCCCCAAAGATGATATAGACATGAGAAAAATTATTGAGCCTCCTGTGGAGCAAAAGCAAAAAAAAAATTCTTACTCTGCGGGCTTCAGTCCGGAACAACTCTGCCAAAATGCACTCATTCCAGTCATGTAAATTTTGAAGCCATTAAGTGCAGCGTCTTCCTTTGCTTCATTTTCCATCGATTTTATAGATTATTATCAATTAAGTAATCTTTTATTTTTCGTTCTTATGTTGTATTTATCTTGTGTATTGATTATTAATTTAAAATTACCTAAATTAGACTTATAAAATAGTACAATGTCCCTCTAGGACATAGTTACAGTCAGTCAATTGTATCTCGCGTGGAAAACTAATTTATTGGCAGCTTAGTTGAAATTTAATATAAACTTCAGTACCTATGTACATTCTAATGGCTAGCAGCGTTCTTGCACTGGCGTAATTATTATTAGTGTCACGAGCTGGTATCGGTGCGATGAAGTAGGTGGCCTGGAAGTAACAAGGAGCAATAGCGAGGTGGCGATACGAGCAATGAAAGTTGCAAGGAAACAATTCCCCGCGTGTGTATTTTTGAACAGCATGCCTCCGCGTGTGGGTAGGTAATTTGCTCACCCCCCTCTCGCGATCACGAACTTTCCGTGAAATGTACCAACTCTTAGGAGTTGAGCACTGTCAGGGTACGGCAGTGAGGTTACAACTTTATCCCTGGTGTTCCCACCGAATAATAACGTTGCCGAAGTGCTTGCTAATTGCACTTCGGGTACAGGCATTCTCCTGAACAGGATACGAATATCTCAATCAAGTCGCATGATCAATCGTACGGCTTCGTTCACTAAATAAAATCTTATTCTTGGACTCCTTAGAATAAAAAAGAACTAGGTATCTCTTGTACTTGGTGTTGGACACTTTCTGAAGTGTTTTACTGCTATTATCAGATTAAATCCCAGATATCTAAAGCTTGTAACACACGAGGGATATCTAAAGCTTGTTACACACAAATATTTGTGGGCGTGGACATAAAATCCCATAGAACAGTCGCAAATATAGTATTTATTTTTATTTATTATCAAAGCGCTGATGGGCTTTGTAGTATATGTGAATAAGTGTATAGTTTAATATGCAGTGTTAATTATATGAAGTTTTAATGTCTCAGCGGAGTTCTAATACCTGAACGGTTACGAAGATAGTCGATGATATCCGATCGATAGGTGGGCACCTTCAGTGACTATTTCCCCTACCGCAGATTTAGACAGCGCAACCATTAGAACGAACGTTAAGTCCAAAAGTGTAAATAATACAATAATAAACACTTTCGTTACCCGACGAACCGAAGTATCATTGAAACTCCTGATCATCCGAATTGTATTATTCATCAGAGAAAACAACAGTGACCACAGTCTTACATGATTTTTACATTTTACATGCATAAACTGTACAAATTTTAGATTCATATTCCTTTCTCATAAATTTAATTTACTTATTTCTTATTACGCTGTCTCAGTAGAGGTAAAGTCACAAGGACGAAATCCATAATTGGTTTTATATTGGCTATATAATACTAATGTATAAACTGAAATAAATGTAAACTGTCGATTTCCCGAAAATAAATAAATAACACGTAGCAAAGTGCCATGATGTAGAAAAAACGGGATTTTTTTTATGTCTTTATGGAATCGTATGGCGAGCGTTATCATGAGACAGGCTACGCCCAGATATTATATTTATAACAAGTGTGTAACAAGCTTCAATATCTGCTAGATCCACCAAAGCGATAAACCGATATAAATGCGTATGGATTTATCCATGTGCCCGAAGTAAGCAGTAATTTTCCTTAGTTCTGGTGAAATTAGTAATATCTTCAAATATCGATTTTGGCCTATCTGGGGCCTAGGGGTTATAGATTTTATTTATAACTAGTTGGTTCCCGGCATGCGTTGCAATGCCATATTGAAAGAAATTAATTGTTTTTCCCTGCAAGTCCTTTGCCGTGCGTCCCCGTTCCCCTTCCGCGTCCCCTTCCCCTCCCGCGTTCCCCTTTCACTTCCTCCGCCTTCCCACTCCCTTTTCACCGTCCCGCCAACCCCCCTCCCGCGTTACATATATTGGGTTCCAGTGCATTCAGTTTTCAAACAGCTCACGAGCCACCTACTACAAATTTTTTTTTCAAATTTTCATTTTTCATATATTACAAATATTCATTTTTGTATATTGTAAGAACAATCAATCAATGGTACCTATTTTAAATATCTATAATTCTTGATTCGATTCAAAGTATTAGGCGAGTACTTCAAATAGTTTAAAGAGTTTCGAAAATGGAATTTTGATTTAACAATTGTTGTTTTGCAAAATGTCATTCTCAAATATTGACATTTTTTACAGTTGCGCAAGAGTTTTTGTAATGATTAAAACACTTTTCAGATGTATTGTCATGTGATTGTAATAATCCAGAAACCTTTGCGAGGGTTTAAAGAAGGTATTTTGAAAGTTTCAAACGTTTCCTATGCTTAATACAGCAATACATAGACATCGCATATGTACATCCCAGGGCAAGCATATTTTGATATATGTAGATTTATAATAATGCATTTTAAGCAGATAATTATTTTTTTAATGAAAACAAATAACTTTGTATACACCACTATTTAATTAACAATATCAGGATAATAAGTTATTGTTAATTAAAAGTGGTGTACACAAGGTTATTTGTTTTCCCCACAAAGTGAATTTGCGAATTTTATTTTATTATTTTATTTGATCTGTCTGGGCCTAGAAATCAACATTTTAGTTTTTGGTTTTGAATTTACATCGAATTTATTTTTATACAGTATTCAAAAGTTTCTCACCACAGCATCTAACGTTTCTTGTTGTATTTTAAGTAAGACTTTTCAAATCCTTTCTATTTTCAATTTAACGAAGGAGGAACATGCTATTTCTTTACGTCGATCAACCGTTAAGAGATTGACTGTAATAACTTCGCCGCACAAAAGAAAATGGCCTGGTTTTTTTCTATTTAAAGAAGCAAGCTACGAACAAAATACACATCAAAGAAGCCCTTATGCTAAAAGCCCTTACGATCAACATAATACAGGCACGGATACAAAATTAACCCAGTCCTTCTACGGAATACCTCATTTTAAAGATATTGGGTTCACTGACCCATGCTTTAAACATATAAAAATAAAAAACGATTTCAGTAGTACCTTGAACATTTAAGCTTATATAAAATAAGATGTAGCAATAAGTGCAAAAAGGATGAGCACTGAGTACATAAAATTTCAGCGAATTTTAATAAAACTCTTTGCTCAAACGTTTTCCCGAATGCTCCACTGTCATGCTCGTCCGAATCTGCATTTTCAAAATACAAACATTTCCAGTTTGCTGATTTAAATGTTACCCCTACAATAATTGTAAGCGATTATATTGCCTGTGCAAAGATGGAAGCAAGCGGTCGATTGAACCGGCCACTGCTTGGAAATCCGGCATTGAGACACTACGCCACTAACAGGAATGAGAACATCGTTATCTTCTCATATTCTATCCCCTGTTCACTAGGTACCTCCATCGTAAGACGCTATTGAATATGTGTATATATTTCAAAATTAAAAGATTTCTTTGTTTTAACCACTTTTAATGTCAATAAAACCTACTTTTTTTAGTTTGTTTTAATGTAGAACAAGAATATCAATTATCTTCACATCACTTCAGACAAAATTATGACAACCGGCGTAGTAATAACACAATAATACCTTAATTGTTTCTTTATTTCACGTTTCGAGAGACAAAGAGGTTAATTTAAATAGCTACATAATTCAGTACGTAGTTTTCCCATAATGACAATGCGGGAAAATGAAAGGGTTGCATCAACTATTACATGGTGTTTTACTACAATAAATAATAAAACAACTAAGTATTGTTAGGTAAGAACCTACGATCACAATCCTCCATGTATATTTAATTTTAAATGGCGGCCGGCGCGGCGGCGTGGAACCAAAAGTGGTCAGTTTATTTCTGAACGAACCGAAAAGATATACCTGTAGAAGTTTATTGTTAGCGTATGAGTGTGCCCGAATTGAGGCGAAGCCTAATGCCCAATCACGCTTTTAGGTTAGTCTTTACTACAAATCGGTTTACAATATAAATACAAAGAAATATGATTTGAATATTGATATAATAATATAAATAATATTTTATATGAAATTGAAGCTTTTCCTACCGTTTCCATTGAGTAGAATAAAAATAAAATTGTTAATTAATTGAAAATGTAAGTGCAAACTACTAAAAAACGTTTTTTTCATTGGAAATATATTTATTTATTTTTTTACGCCTTAGTGGGCTTTTACACAAATAAGTAATAAGGTAAGTAATAAGTAATGATAAAGTAATAAGTAATTAATTAATATATTTATTTATTTTTTTACGCCCTAGTGGGCTTTTACACAAATAAGAAATAAGGTAAGTAATAAGTAATGATAAAGTAATAAGTAATTAAGTAATAAGTTTTAAAGTAATAAGTCATAAAATAATAAGTAATAAAGTAATAAGTAATACAGTAAGCAATAAGCAAGTCGTAGGACACAATATATAATGATTAAAAATTAGAATTATTTATTCCATTCACTAGGGAGTCGTTAATTCATATATTTCAATAAAGTAATTATAAAGAATTTTTTCTAACTAACGCCGAATCTTGAAGTAATAAGTAATACAGTAAGTAATAAGCAAGACGTAGTACACAATATATAATGATTAAGAATGAATCAATTATTATGAATGCATATAAGAAACAACTTTTTAAAAACACAGTTTATGGCTAAAATTATGTGCGACAGTTTCCATTGATTAACTTTTTTTTTTCTTATAGAATTATTAATAAAATAAATAACCACTTTTGCTCTTTAAATCGTGATCTCTAGATTCCTTTTGAGTACCTATGTTCGTGGCCATGCAAGGCACACTGAGAACACATAAATTTTTTGTCTTGTGGTTTCCTCCAAAACTCAAATTTTCCGTACTGCTGGTGTATTTATATTCGAATGTATCGATTTTTTTCTTAAACGTATCGTGATTTTTTTATTGGCCTGTCTGAAGAAGCCTAGAGTTGACCCAAACAACACACTCTTAGGGTTGTGTGTATCGGTTCTAAAGATTGTGTGTGATCCGACAGTGATTTTCTTACGAAGAGTCACTGAGAAATAGCATTTTGTTGTGAGCGTTTTCATGTGTCAAAAGTAAGTAAAAATTTTCGCCACTTCTGATTTGAAATTGATCAAACATTTTCAAATATCGAAATTATGTCTTGAGCAGATAGTCATTTTCATTGAACTGTCTGCTGCCTAAGGGATGGTGTAAATCACACTTCTAGGGAATATCAGATCAGTGGTTTCAAAGTACTCGAATAGAATTAACGATGCTACCGGAACAATCGCTCATATAAAACATACCTACCATTAAATTTGTTGACGTTTTATGTCATATTATGTTGCTATTTTACTAGCGTCGACCCAGTATTTATGGTTTATTACGATGCAAACCCATTATACATGGTGTCCGGAAACTGCTGGTCAATTTCCCGCTAGTACCACTTGTTTCCGGACACCGTGTAATATCTCTACATTGTCTCTCATACAATATAATGCTCGGTTCATGCTTCATAATTATTAAGCAATAAAATTTGACATAATAATATCATGTAGGTGTGCAAGATGAAAATTATTCAAAAATTAGTCATTGTAAATTCTAAATTTGAAATATAAGTTCGTCAAAAATGATAGAAAAATATAGTTCCCAATGGCCGAGTTAGTTAAGGCGCTGTGTCTCAGTAAGACAAGAGATCTTGGGTTCGAGGCACAGTTCGGGCCGTTACCTTTTTGTTTTTCCGTGGTCTGTTCTTTTATTATATGAATACCGCACAAGAGTCTCAACTGCAGAGGAAGAGGAGATGAGAAAGAGGAGGGTGGGTGAGAACCTGGCTATTCGGATCTGATCACCAAACACGGCTAAAGCCATATCCAGCAACGTTACAATTCAAAATGCTGGTGAAATTGACTCTCATTATCGCTCTGTTGCAAAATTACACCAGGGCGATAACGAGAGTATCTCCTACTTTGAAACGTGCCGCAAACTTACTACATATTATTTTAAATGAATTTGTGAATTAACACTTAAAACTATAAGGCTGATCTATTACGTTTTCATAATATTATTCACAGCCATCTTGATACTACATTATGTCTTAGCAGTATTGAAATAAATGTCCCGAATTCCCATTGTTTAAGACGCCATAACATTGTTCACATTAATACATGTAAAAATAATATCGCCCACTCTAGCCCTCTGACCCAGATGTGTCGACTATATAACAAGATAGAGTGTGCTGAAGTAGATATTTTCGTCGATAATTTGTACGGATTCAAAAATTGTGTTGTGGAGGATCTTAAGAGAAAACCCAGTTGCCGATAAATTTGAACAATAGGTATTTTACCAAACTGTTGCTGTCACTGTCGCTCCTACTCCCCCGGATTCTGAACGAAATGGAAAATTGCACCGCAGGCTGACCTAATCAGGCTGATCAATAACCAAAATAAAATCAACAAAATCGAGATTTTGCTTTCCCCATTTTTTACCTACAAAATTTGACAGATTTTTAGTTTTTTTTTACTAACTGTATTAAAAACAATTACTTTATGTCTATTCGTTTTGTTTTTTTTTTTAAAACATTATCTAGTTAGTATACAGAACCTCTATTGATAGCGTTCAATCCATGCAATTTTAACGATTTTTGGAGGGTCCCAACTCCTACAAGAAGTAACTTGTCAGAAAATGCAAAACGTACTGACATGCCAGTGGTCGATATCTATATTATATTAAAAATTATTTGCAGTAGTGTCAAAATCCAGAAAGGATATTGGGGAATACTTTTGTATGGACAAAACGCCGCCTGGTTTCCTTCCTTTCAGAACCTGAAACCCAGAAAGCTTTATCAAGATCTTGAACTCGCTCATATTGTGTTTTCTTCTACGTCCTTTTTGTTATTATCCTTTAAATGCGAAATTATGATTCTTCCGATACCTCAATGACGCCATTCGACGGGTTCACTTCATTAGACGTGTCCATTTGTTTGCAAAAAGAGGGTCCGAACGCTCCCGGACTGTTGTTCCCTATTATTTTGTCTCCAGCGTCTTTTAATAATTCATCGCCGTCACAATCCATACTTACAAGTGGAAGAAGCAGGAACAGAGCCTCTCACGCAGATGACTAAAAGCCTTTCAATGTTGAACTAAGGGATGAAACTATTTGGGTAACTTGAGAGATGTAAACTATCTAACAATGATAATATCAGTACCTGTACTAACGATACATGTGTCTGTAGTCAGCACCTAATTATTCTGTATTTAGAAACAATCTATTTTGTAAAGTTTGAAGACATACCGTATAGTTTGGTCACCATGACTTCGGAATTGAATATGGTCAAATCAATAATGTGTATAGGATGCAACAGCACGTACCTACCCGAAAGATTTTAAGTAGCCTATCCTGAGAATATTTGGAGTAAAAAATACATGTCATTTTGCTGTCCGATGATTTTTTTTTCAATTAAACACATCACAACTAAATAATCGCATTTAACTTAGCGGGTAACGTGATAAGTACTCCGTCTCGTTCCGCAGCACGGTAACACACGAAACAGCACGTAACACGTGATCCCGTGCCACGTGTAGGAGTGTGATCAGTGGCGACGTGTGATTGAACGATATATTTTTTGTTTTTAATAGAAAAAAATATCATCAGATAGCAAAATGACATCTGCTTTTACTTCAAAAATGCTCAGGAATCGCTGGTTTAAATACTTCGGACACGTGCTGTTACATTCTGTATAAATATTTTTTAACTGCCTTTCTAAAATTCAAACCTTAACTAGTGTTTTCACTTTGATAGAAATTGTCATTTAAAATCGAATTAATCGGAATTTTTTTTTTCAAAAACATCCCACACGAGGCCTAAGGGAAATATTTTCCCTTTCTTTTAAAGGAAAGGAAGGAGAGGAAGTTCTGGGAAGGATAAGGTATGAAGGGTGGGTAGGAATCTGGGGTCAGTCGGTCCAGGAGTGACGGACGTATGAATCCATCCCTTCCAAGGCGATGTTCCAAAAGAGTTCTGCTTGAGAGGTCGCAAGGTCTCCCTCAACCATTCTCTCCCGATCCGGCCTTCCACGCAACTGGTGAGCATACACATCTGCCGCCAAGACCCGGACAAACCTCACCCCATGAACCCGGGAACCCAACGTAGCGAACCACTTGGGGCGACCTATGGCAGAGGTGTTGGTTATCCAATAAATGGTTCCGGGGCGGCGGTACCTATACCCGCCTCTCAAATTAATAATGGCATTTTTTATTGATTAATTGTGATTTATTGCAAACTTTTCATACAAAACTTAATTTTGAATTTGAGGTCAAATTACCCAACAAAACCCGCCGATGTTGTGAGATTCGCGGTATTTATAATTTTACATTAAACCAAATATACATACCTTCATGATATCAGTTTTTCTAGTGGATAAAGGGCACACATCCTCTAACGCAGATATTTCATCATGATAAAAAGTAGTGTAGCGCTTCATGATATCCCCAGATAGCCGTTGAGTGGGGATGCTCGAGATATATTATTGTCTGCATCTCCATTGTTCTACAGGGGTTGGTGGAGATGGAGACGAACTCACCCTACTCGCCGCTGAGCCCTTCAAATTTTATTCAGGTGATAAAATCTGAAAAGTGAACCTAACTGAAAGCTGTTTAAATAAATTAAGCTCTTATTATTTCTTACCATTCTCATTTAATTAACCAAAGTATAAGCGATACATTTTGTTGTATTTTTACTATTTTTGGATGTTCTGCAAGGTATTTTTAGATTTGCTCGTGATAGATTTTTCCCCTTCGTGCGGTAAATTCAGTGACAAACGACTTTTTATTTATAGGTACCTGTGACGCTTTTGAAGTCACTGTCAAAACGTTATATGTATAGAAAATCAATTGATTCTTCTTTCGAGCGGGACGTGTCAATGGATGGAATAAAAAAAGTGTTTGTATGAGATAATGTTCTATATCACAATGATCGTATAGTTGCTGAGTTAAGCCTCGATGACATTGAGCGAGTTTACAAGCTACTATCTGGGAAATTCACTATCTGTTAGTAAACTCGCTCAGTGTCATCGTGCTAACTAGCAAATTGTGGACAATCTACGAAAAAAGTTGAAAGGTGGTCAACTTTACTCGCTACTCACTAGTGTTTTCCTAAAGATCGACCCCCTAAAGGGCGACCCACCAACAGCTGATTTCGTCTGTCAGAATTAGTTCGGGCGGGAGCCGTTATTGGCTAGAGTGTGGCGCTAGCTGCGAACTCAAGTTTGTTTACAAAATGTCGACCGAATTGGTTTGCGCGAAAGCCGTTATTTTAGCTGCTACTGTTGCTACTGAGCGGGTAGACAGTTTTGTGTGTCATCATGACAATCTCACTCGTCGATTCAACCGCTTTTAAACTCACCGGCTAGTAGCTTGTAAACTCGCTCTAAGTAATCGAGACTTCAAGGAAGAACATACTGGGTCGACGTGCTACTTAAGCGACAAACTACTATATCTGCACTTCTTACAATCCATACATTTTCGATGGAAATAGATGCTTAAGAATCACAATGGTCTCATGCATCGCAACGGGTGCCAGTGTGATTCTGAGGCATCTATTTCCATACACAATGTATGGATTGTAAGTAGTCCAGATATCGAAATGTGTCGCCTACGTAGTGTACGTCGACCCGGTATGTTGTTACCTTTAGCCAAAGCATCGGCTTCCCACAGGCATCGCAGGTTCAACACTCTTCTAGCCAAGTCCTCTACTAATTACACAAACAAAGTTTTCTGCTTGCAGAAAGAATTCAAATGTTGTCATGTTTTTCGTAACGTAGTTTGTCTTTCTTTATTAAAAAAAAAAAAAATAATATCCTGATGAAACCAAGAGTTTGCCAAGACCAAGCTGGTTAATTTCTCTTTGCCTACACATGTGGAGAAAATGCATCACGGTTTCTTATCTAAATATTCTATTAAATCCTGTGCAGACCGTGAAAAATCACTGGGTAAATTGTAGAATTTGTGAAGCTGAAAGTGTTTATTAAAAAAATATTTATTTGTCTCGGGATCATGGCCGTCCAAACACATTATTAAAAATTTTAGAAACTGTCAGAAATTAACCTTTAACTTTAGTAAACTTAAATTTGCCGCATCTATCAAATTTTTTATTAATTAATTACTTGAAATAAAATAATTTCGGTGTCTACTTTCTTTATCACTTGTTTAAATTGTTCCCAAATTCATTTCAATTTTGAATATGACACTTAAATTCAAAGCAAATCCAAGTTTTCGAGTTTTTTGGATAGTAGTTGTAGAGGGAATCACCACCTGAATCAGAATTTCTAATTGTGTTTGTGAGCGTTGCTGTTTTCTAAAAATTCCAGCATTGTTATTCCAATAATTTTCATTAATAGAGTAGTGCACTATTTTCAATTTCCGTATGAAAAATGCTAGATGTCAAACTATAACACTAAGTAACGTAGTCCATAGAATTTCCGTCGTTATTGAATTATCTGATTCCAAGCCCGTTTCCTTGCTTCCTTTCTCCCAGCGCTGACAAATCATGCCAATTTATAAGGCCTCTGATTGCCAGCCAATAACAGTTTTGATAGGCTGTAGGCATTTTCTGCCTAGAGTCCTATTTTGGCTGTATTTTCTCTCCTTGTCTATAAGGAGTATAAGGCTTCGTTCGCTTAATGATGACACTGCCGACATCATGAGGAGATATGTGCCACCCCTGTGGCCTAAGGGCTGATGGTCTGGAATGTACCGAACATGGGGTTGGTAGTCGTATCGGCAAGATATTATTCCCGTTTTCTTTATTTTCCTACAAACATATGTAACTGATGTAAAAGTTTATCTGTGTCTCTTTCCTTTATTAGCTACGAATCTAGATAGTTAGTAGAAAGATAACATTAAGATTGCTGACATGACACGAATGTGTCGAAACTGGCAGATAAATAAAAATATGTCTGTTCTATCGTTAGTAATACGACAGAGCATTTTAGAAATACATTATATGTTTGTACAGCGTCCCTCGGGTGATTTTTCACAAAAACGGCGCTACACATATTATCTAAATATTATTATTATAGTAAATAATATCGAAAAGAATAATACGACAACATTAATAATAAAAACTTATATTTAATATTTTTATCCAAAAATAAAGACAAGAGAAAGAGATAAAGTTTAATCAGATAGATCTGATTAAACTTTATCTCTTTCTCGTTTAATCAGATAGATCTGGTTAAACTTTATCTCTTTCTCTTGTCTATATTTTACCCAAAAATTAATCATGATTAATTTTTGGGTTTCTGTGGCGTTTGTGTTGTGTTGCGTTTCCTCCTTTAGCCAACCAACATTTCGGGCAGCGTTATGGTGCTCATCAACAGGGCAAATTTGTAGATTGTGGTGAAAAATTGGCTAAAGAAGGAGGATGCGCAGTACTACTAATCCAAAAAATAATCGTAAAAATTTAGTCTAGTTTAATAGTTTACTATTAACTAGTAATAATGACTACACATTTTTTTGCATTAATATGATAACATCTTCGTCATGTTCATTTACCAACGAGAGTTTGCATTCCCTAATATAGCGTTTACATAGGGTAACAAATAATTCAACAATAGGGGTGTATTTGACAACAATTTGGAACTTGGCAAACTTCAAACGCCGTACGTGCCAACTATTTCTACCTACTTAAACTATCGTGAACACCTTTTTTAATCATTTTTATTAATGTTCTTGTTGATTTAGAGTATATTGACAAATTACCTATTTTTTATTCACTAATATTCTATGTTAACTACTTTTTGTCAACTCTTTATATTTTATGTAACCTATATTTTTTATAATATTTTATGTTACCTGTATTTTGTCAACAATTTATTTACATTGTAATTTTTAAAAAAGATGTTCTGTTTTATATATAAAAGTTCTATGGGCGCTTAAATAAAATAAATAAATGTTCATACATAATATTAACGTAAACTAAATAATTGATAATTTTCAATAAATCAAAGATTTTTTTTTATTACTCATTTTACTTCGTTTTAATCGTTTTATTATTTTTTTTATTAAAAATCCACTGTTTTCATCAAAACTTAAAATTATAAACAAATTAGCTAACAATTCAGTCACTATGACATCATATTAGTTGGTTTTACGTTTTGAACGTTGTTATCTCGAATTGAATGACGTCCTCTGCCAGATAATCGATTCAGTCCACCCCCAGCCAGAGGCCAAAACAAGAGCCCTTAAAACGTGTTGTTATCGGAGCCTAATTGCCTGTGATTGTGCCAAGCTTGGTCTATCACGCGGACTTGAATATCTTATAATTATTGTGCCCGGCTTAAACCGCAATATCTCCCCTTTCCGACCGGCTGATTCGATTCTACGAGATATTCATCAGAATTTCTATCCACAGTAAGCAACTAATTTCCCATTTGCTGGGACGTGTCGCCGGATGTCAATCAGAGTAACCTATTTTTAATTCTGTCGCCAAGCGTTATTCCCCCAACAATTACCGTTTTCATTTAGCCGTGTTCAATATTTTCGTATCAATCAATGGCTTTAATGTTGCAATGTATTTGTTTTAAATTATAATTATTAATTTGGAAACACCTTACTTTAATGACTTTTAGTCAAATTTAAACAATACCTTACTGTAAAAGAAAATATATAATCACTAATAATTTCCGGCATTTAACTCGGAAATCGATAAGGGATAGGTGATAAAAATAAAAGCAATTGGTTTTTCATAATAAGAAAATAATATAAATACATTGTCTTTTAGTGGCTTCAACACAGTTTGATAATCCCTCCAGGCGAAACAGTTATGCGTTATAATAATTATACATCACAACTTTTTTAGTTAACCCGTGAATCCTGATATTATTTGGAATAAAAAATATAAATGACATTTTAGACCTCCAGTGACATTATTTTTTTTAATTTAAAACATTTAAAAAAAACTCGTGGATATTGGGGATCGGGCCGCTACTGGGCTAAGTGACCAGTGGCGACATGTCGAAGAATTATTTTTTATTTGGTTCTGAAGAAAAAAACATCAAAATAGTCACCGGAGACCGACATTTTATTACATTTTTTACTCCAAACAATGTCAGGAATCACTGGTTAGTGTAAGTCAAGTACGTCCCGTAACACCCTGCATATAAATTGAACAATAAAAGTATTGAATATATAAAAGAAAAATTCAAAATTGAAAAAGATTTGCACAAATTAATCTTAACAATAAATACCTCGAAGGGTTCAAAACGATACACGTTAAGCAGTACACACTTTAGTCAAGCATGCGAAAGATTATGCTGTGATACGACACAGAGTCCATATAATATCATCATTATCTTCTTCCCGTTGACCTATTCGGGTCGGGATCCATCGCTTCGACAAGACGCCTCCTAGACGTCTATTCTATTATTTGCCCATCCTCTAATCCAACAATAATAGCCTCTAGAATTGTTTTTCCCTATTTTGTCTCAATAATTACTGAAATTACCGCCAGTTTTTATACAGAAATCGGAATTTCGGCATTCTGAATACTTGCCAAAGTCACATCACAATAAAGTCACATCATCATAAAGTTACTAATTTCCTAAATTTCAGTAGATTTAAAAGGAACATATTTTTCCAATATTATTGAAAGAAATCTAAATACTTGATTGACGATTGCGCCTTAGCAATAACGAGGGTTGAAGCAACATATTGTGAAGGCGTTCGGAATATTGATTACATTTTCATTTTATTTATTGTTCCGTGGGATGTCTTATTAAAGACACACATCTACTTGAAATATTAAAGTTACGAAAATATTATAATAATATTGTCTTCATTAATTAAATATTACAATTTGAGACACATAAAGTTAAAAATAAATTAATATTTGAATACCTTTCAGAACTACATTATTGTTATGTACAAGCAAATTGAGTGGGTGATGAATACGTAAAAGTTTAAATTGAAACCATTATCGTGATTGTAATCTGCTCCTGTCTGTAAATAAACAAGCTTTTATAAAAAAGTGTTACTTTTAATGAGATTTTCTCTCATTTTTTTCATTTTGTAAAGAATGTATTATATTTAAAGAATTATCAACTATCTTCAAAAATGACGAAGTTGATGAGCTTTCAAAGTGAACATTGCTAAAATGTATGCGATAGTGTTCCGTGAAGTCACATGCAGTACAATAAATTCATATTTCGAATGGCAGTGCTGCAGTGCCTACCGCCGCGCATGTACCGTGACGTCACACGCCAGGATTCTTATAAAAATGTAATGTATGTGTGTAATTTATATGTAAATTTAAAATACACATTATCTGTTTACGGCGTAAAAAGAATTGTCTTTTATATATTTAAATTACTATCAAAAAAATGCATTTTTAACGATGTTTTATTTTATTTTTAAAATAAACATAGTTAAATTATTTTTTTTTATGTTTTTCATTTACTCACAAATTTGCCCAAGTTGCCTCCAAAATCATTGAACACTAAAATCTTTGATGGAAAATATCTTATAATGTAAAGCAAAAATAAATAAAGTAGCTCACATCCGTACTAGATATTTGACATACCTTTTGATTAAAAAAATAATTTTTCGTAAATCCAAAATTAAGATTTGTATGAAACGGGCTTCATAAAATTTTTGTCCTCAGAATTATGTAATAATTCATTTTTATTTAAAAAAAAAATTATTTTGCAATCTATCTATCTGTATCTACAAACATATTGGTATGATACCGTATATATGCTGACAAACCAATTATTATAATAATTATTACATTCTATTATTATCCTTGTTTTCGCCCTAAATTCCTATTGATCACGAATGTCGTATTGATCAACATTTTTATTTTATTCAGTCTGGCTTCTCGCTTTACTCTCCCACAAATCTCGAACGATCGAGGCCTCACATTTCCCGGTAAAACCAACACAAAAACTTTCCCAATTTAATTCGCTCTATTAGCCAAAAACGACGGAGGGGGTGGGAAAATCCTTTGTGCTACGCAATCGTCCTGACTGGTAACGCCCGGCTTCAAATCCGCCCAGCTTTGAAAATCCACCTAGCTTTGAAAATTCGCCTATTGCGATTCTTTTTTGCTGAGTTATAAGTTTGTATTTAGTGTCGATAATTTATCGACGCCCGGTTTCCGCTGGCCTGGGACATTAACGGGGCTTGGTACAAAGGTTCCACGGCTGTAATGTGCCATAACTTCCTGGGAATACGCACATTCTGCGGGCCAATGTTTTCACCTAACCTAACCTAACTTTAAGCTTTTTTTAATCGAGCATTATGGGCCGGCGCTGAAGCTGAAAATTTTCAAAGGCCGCTTTAATGGTCCCTTTTGAGGTTCTCTTTTTAATTCCTTTAAACTTTTATCCAAATTGTTCCTATGATGTACTTTTTTTACATTAGCTCCACGCAGGAGGCTCTGAAAAAATAATTTTCCTCGGGATTCATTTCATCTTAGGGGATGCTGTGTGGAGGGTCTTTTAAAGGAAAGAATGGAGCGGAAGTTCTGGGAAGGAAAATAGTATGAAGGGTGCTCAGTAGCGACGGAATGCATCCAGTCTTCCCACTGCGGTGCAAGACGATGGGTCGAGAGAGTCCGGCTGGAGAAATCAAAAGGTCTCTCTCACCCCTATCCGGCCCGCCACGAAATAGGTGGGCAAACGCATCCGCCTCTAAGACCTAAACAAACCTCATCCCATGAATCCGGGCACCCCTGCTAAGTCACCAAACATAGCGAACCACTTAGCGTGACCTATGGCAGAGGTGTTGGTTATCCAATAAATGGTTTCCGGCGCGGCGGTATCCATACCCGCCTCCCAAATAGGTCATGTCCACAGACAATAAAAACAAATAGAGATGTGGCGTGGAAGCGTACCGACTATCGCCAACCTACGATCAGACTGCATGGACTATCGAAATTGCGAAGCCAATAAAAGTTATGCGTTAGATTGAATGTAGAAACAAAGGCGGGGCTGTGCACAGAAGCGGTTTGCAGTAGTATGTGTACGACGTTGGCGACTCTTTTGTGCTGCTAATAATAGATCACGGCCCCTACCCATATTTTCTATTTTATATAATTTGGTCCTGCCACTGATAATTCCGTTGTACCGTGTTGTATGCGTCGTTTATGAGAAAGGGAGAGTTTACATCAGGCCGACTATACAATAATATGTCTGTTTCAATGTTGTTTCTTTTGTTAGTATATTATTATGACCTGGACATCTGGGTCCCTTATTTACCCCTAAAAGTATTCCCTTTTTATGTCTTTACGAAAGGGTTGTTTTTTTTTATGAAACAAAAATAACTTCCTATTTTATACGTGTATCGCATTTTCACGATTCATTTCCTATTTAGTTAAGGTATTTCATTTAAGAATCATCTTGTTGAAAATTTTCTCCACCCTAACCTTGTTATTTCGTTTTTCCTCTTATTTGGTATTTGGGCTGGATAAATATTTTATTCTATATTCATTTTCCAGTAAGACACGGCCTTATCCCGAACCTTAATCTAAGTGACCGCTTAATGGGGGTCGAAGCATTTAAATAATATTTAAGGCTCTGAATTTCCCGTGGCGTCGTTATAAGTTTGGACATTTCCGTAGTCTTCTCGTGAACTCCAGCAAGAAAGTTTGTGTACTCTCACCCTGTAGGTACTCCCTTCAGTAGTCCATTTGCAGATACAGCGTGTTTGGTTTCTTATCAGGATTAGAGGGTATCTATTCTCATCTATAATAATCAACCGCAATTATCCAGGTGGCTTTTGGGAGGTAAACATTCCTCGACACTGGACTGAAATTTGTACTTCACGACTTAACATAGAATCTCAATGATTAAACTGTTCTTTTGAAGCAGCCAAAATTCACGAACGGTGAGCATTCTGAAATCTGCAACGCTTTTATGCCTTGAGTTTCTAGGTCGTAGCAACTACTTTTTAGTTCTCAATAATTCCTTTATGAAATATGATTTTAACTCTCCACAAATAAGATTATTCTGTTGTATGTTTCATTATAAATTTTAGATACAAAAGTCTAGAATTAATAAAGATGAAATAAAAAATCTAAAAAGCTTCAATTCGATGCCACAAATCAACAGATCGTTGAAGATCCACATTACAACATTCATTCCACCAACCTACAACTAAAACGAGTTTTGAACAAAGAAATATGCAATACTTCTCTATAAAATTATTTAATATACTCTCTCTTGCAATAAAAAACATTAAAAAAAATAACCGACTGCAAAAGAAGCATTAAGATGTTGATTATGGACATGGGACGAAAGAATATAGATACAATTTTGCAACCTATTAAAGATTAATGCTTGTATTGTGCTTTCTTTTAGATATAACTTTATAATTTTCCTGTTGTAATATTTTAACATAGGTATTTATTTATATTTCAAACATGAAAACATGTAGAATGTGACCTTAGAACGGGGTACCCCAGTAAAGACACATTTTTTTCTAAAAAAAATTTGTCCTTACTGGGAAAAAAAGTGTTTTTTTTTGTTATTTATTTTTGGGGTGTTTCGCTACCTCCTTATTTAGCCTACGTTTCGGACAGCGTTACAGTGTCCATTATCAGGGCAGATGAACGAACGATGATGGACACTGTAACGCTGTCCGAAACGTTGGCTAAAGAAGGAGGTAGCGAAACACGGCATAAAACCCCAAAAATAAATAATAAAAATACTTTTGGCCGTGAAAACTTAAAAACAATTATTATAAGTGCTTTTTATAAAAGTTTTTAGGAATAACTCTGCTTTTCCGAACGATGGCATGTATTTTTTCGGCGTACTGTATCGTATCATACATATTATTATGATTGCTCAGAAACGATTAAAGACATTAGACGCCCAAGCCGTCCAAAAGTTTTTAATGTCTTTTAAATTCACTTAGCCATGGCCGTTACGACCGGAGTTTTCCTCCTCTGACCCGACCCGAGTCCCACCCCATCCCCTAAACCCGGTACTAACTCGCTGCCCCTTCCTCCAATACCTACCCTGCACCCATGTGTGAGTCCATTTTTCACGGGGAAAATATCTGTGGACAGCCTCGTACCTACGTAGAGAGGTAGGTACTTGCCTTACCTTTACGATGTATTGAATTTTTCGTTTTTATGTATAATATTTTTGAATTTTGAACAGACGCATTAACACTACTGCAACTTCATTTTTTGTATGTAGTAGCAAAAACTCTCAAACGATGAGCCCTAGTTTTATAAAATTTTCGCAGCTTCTTAAGAAGTATGCAGAGGTGTGTAGTTGTTTCTGTTTACCTAATGCAGTAAGTCTCTGAATATTAAGCTCTGGCATTATGAAGTTAGAGAAAGTACAAAAGAAGTTTCTGAGATATTTATATCTTCGAGACTTCGGAAATTATCCTTGGTTATATCCATCAGCCTTTTTGTCCGGCATGCTGGGTTTTAATATCCTCGCCGATAGAAGGAAAACTGCTTTGGTGATAACAGCATATAAACTTCTAAACGGTGATATCTGTATTCCCGATATAATACAAAAATTTGAGTTTTATGTTCCCGACAACTTCACAAGAGCGCGCAGACACATAACTTTTGTTGTTCCGAGATGCAGAACTAACGTACCATTATGCTGCTCGGAAAAATGATCCTGTTACTAAATTACCTGTCCCCTGATACAGATATTGTTCAACTAAATATTCAACAATTCAAAAACGCTATTATGACTTAATAAAATAAATTGTATATTTGTTATTGGTTATGTATAAAATAAATAAATAAATGTTGTTTTCATATTGAATTATGAATGAAGTATTTATCAAGACTTATTATTTTTTATTTAAATGTTGAATCCATTCCGGACGGTGTGTACTTGTATAAATTAGTGTCTAAATGTCGTACTTGCTTCGTAGTTCTGGCCAGTTTCAATTCCTCCATAAAATTAATGATTTTAATTTTATTTTAAAAAATCACAGAAGCCATCGCTCTCTCACGATTATTGATTGCATGCTAAAGAAAACCTTCCCCTAACCGATAACTTTCCAACATGTTCTTACAAATGAAAGCAGTGCTCCGTGAGGGGTGTCCCTTCCTAAGGGTTGGTTGTATGAGTTTTTACTTGCTATTTTCTTTTGAGGGTATTCGTGCATTTCATTACGGTTTTTTACAATTTTGAATTTCAGATTTGAATTCCTACTCATTGCCAGTGTGCCGCTCTAGCAGTATCGTGCACTTTATAAAGGCTGAAAAGCAGTACCTGTCCTAAGAAAAAAGAACCTTAAAAATAATTTAAAAGATAACAAACACAGAAAAGAATGTAGCAAATTTCTGATCGAAGTGAATTATTTCTATAAATTAATGAGTTTTTGTCACAGTCGTTGTACATCTTTAAACATCACCGCAGACCCGTGAAAAATCACGGTATATTACGCAGGATTGATAATTGTATGTTAGCTAAAAAGCGCAGACCCTAGACAACTTCCTAAGAAATTTAAACAAAAAAAATTGACATTTTAAATATAGAATTGAAATAATTCTCTAGTAGAAAAATATTATTATATTATAGACAAGTACTTTGTCACTTATCTAAACTCTTGACACATTAATTAAAAATTTGAAGATGACAATAAAAAAATATTTAAATCCGAGTTAATTGAACGATTGAACCAGAGTTTCAATCGCAGAAAAAACCCAATTGTTCTCAGAATTTACTGTTTTTGATGATTTGATTGTTACTATTTGATAAATTTATCATTTTCGCTGAGAAACAGATTGTTTGTAATGTGGCATTAAGTTTGAAATAAAACAATAACTTTGTTTACATGTGATTTAAACAAAGAGATGTACAAATAAATAAAACATTAACTTTGCATACATGTGATGTTAAGAAAGTGATGCACAAATAAAAAAAAACATTAACTTTGTTTAATATGATGGTAACAAAGTGATGTACAAATAAATAAAACAATAACTTTGTTTGTATGTGATGGTAACAAAGTGATGTACAAATAAATAAAACAATAACTTTGTTTGTATGTGATGGTAACAAAGTGATGTACAAATAAATAAAACATTAACTTTGCGTACACGCGATGGTAAGAAAGTACAAATAAATAAATCAATAACCTTGTTTACGTGTGGTATAAGCAATCAAAGATTGGAGTTTTCTTCCTTCTTTTTAGTTGCAACCTACTTTTGCCGGTATAGTACTCGCCAAACTTTAATGCTGGCCTGAACTTGATACGATCCATTGACTTAACAATAAGAAAGATACGTAAAAGAGAAAGATGCTTAAAAACATATGTGCGACAGTGAAAGGCGTGGGCGGGGATGCATTGCCACTTGCAACGATGCCATTTTGCCACTTTTCTAACCTTAAACTCGTCTATTGCGATGATTTCTGTATCAACGTCAGGCGAGTACCAAAGTTAGGCATGTTCTATACATTTGACCTCCTCAGTAGATTTTTAGTGGCATACGTATAGTAAAGCCATGTTTCCACATTCTGCTTGCACTAACGGCTGTGAAACATACCGCCTGCTTGCCCAGGCAGTAGTTTTGTAGTAAAGCCAGAGCGGTTCTGCATTTCGGGGTCCACGCTTTACTCCCGACTTTCCCGGGCGCACTTTAAGCGGGTCGTTACGAGCGTGTTGTATATTTTATGGCTTCATCACACATTTCGAGATTACTGGCTTTATGGTCCCAGGTAGCGCACCGCAAGAAATTTTTAATTACACCCCGGCCTTGTTATAAACATGTTATTTTTGTGTTTTAGGGATTTCACAGTGCGGCCGCGTAATGCATGTTTAACGGTTATTAACGTGGAACCACTTTTATGTTTGACAAAATGGGGCGCCCAACAGAAGGTGGCCCCCTCGGACTCGCGGTGAGATTTATATCACCCATAGACCATTCATTTTCCGACTTTAACGACACATCGCGGAATATGGTTTTATTGGGATATCATAAACGAAACGGGCGTGAAATCCCATATTGGTATCTAGACCGTTTGGTAGATTGAACGGTTTCCGTGGCAGATTCTTTCTCGCGCGTCAGTGGAAATGTTCTCACTTTACCGCTCAGGCTTTGGGCTATTTTGTTGTAAGGCCAAATTTTTTCGCTTTAATATTTCTGAACACATCCGGAAACTAAAAAATGTTTTTGAAAGGTGATGATACACCTTTCGAATTTTATAATTTGGAATAAACTTATAGTTTTTTCCTTACAAAATTTTTGCGAACATATAAAAATTTAAAGTACTCCCCTTATATTTTTTTATCGAAAATGATTGATAACAAAAAGAAAAATAAACACATATTTTACAGGCAAATGTATTTTAAACGTTTTTACCACCTCACGTTTTTGTCGTTTCATTTAAAAATAATGTTTAAAAAAAATCGAAATTTTATACATTTTTCTCAAATTGCTAACGGAAACTTTGGTTTCATAGAGATGCACATTAAATTTTTTCTTCGGTTAAATTCTTGATTTGAATATAAAGCGGAGTTTCTCTTTTTATAACCGTTTAGATCTTATTACTCACCATCACAGTAAGCGAGATACAATGATTTATGGAAGCTGGGACAAATTCTGTCTCCTGAGATTAAACAGGTTCAGCGAAAATTGTGTATGTATTTAATAAAACACGATTCGTTTAAAATAGAGCAAAAATCTCGCAAATATCTTAAGTAGCATAGAAACATTGTTAATTTTTTCAAACCCATAACACGTATTTTTATTAATTTTCGGAGCTTAATTTACTTTGCTTTCTTGCCAAAGAGGGAATTTTATATAATTACCGTTTCGGCTCAGCAAATGTTTGAACAATATTATCTTCTAAAATAACATATAATTTTTTAAGAACTTAAAAACTTAAAAACTTATCAATGAAAATATGTTTAAATTTTAAGAAATTCGGAATGCCGAGCCTTAATAAGCACCTTTCTACAAAATTTTCCTTGAATATTTTATTGCGCTCTCAAAAGGTTTTTTTTACCTTACCTACAATATTTCAAATTAAGTAAAGAATAGTGTGCGATACGTTTCTCAGCCTTTCGAGAAGCCATGGTTAATATTCTTGGCTCTTTACAGCTGCCGAGTTAATGTATATTTTTTAAACTTTTTTAGCTTCGGCCCTAAGATTTTCATATTTCGAAATCTTTAAGAAAACATGGACTTCTGTTAAATTATTT
This sequence comes from Glyphotaelius pellucidus, assembly GCA_936435175.1. Lineage (NCBI taxonomy): Eukaryota > Metazoa > Arthropoda > Insecta > Trichoptera > Limnephilidae > Glyphotaelius > Glyphotaelius pellucidus. The sequence continues at coordinate 14,505,300 of OW386550.1, forward strand.
TACGTCTTTTTTATTGCGGCGCCATATAAATGATGTTAGTTTTTTATTTGTTGAAACTTGACAATGTAGACATTAAAACTTTTTTTATGTCTTTCGCTAAGCCAACAATCGGAGAATAAGAGGAGAGTGGTTTGTTTGGTACATGAAACCACCTCAATCCAGGCCTGGACATCACAACGATCTTCATCAAAACCAACTCAATCCAGGCCAGGACACTGAATCAAATCGATCTTCATCAAAACCAACTCAATCCAGGCCAGGTCACTGAATCAAATTGATCTTCATCAAAACCAACTCAATCCAGGCCAGGTCACTGAATCAAATTGATCTTCATCAAAACCAACTCAATCCGGGCCAGAACACTGAATAAAATAGGTCTCTTATTTCTATAAGATCCTCGTTTGTGTACAATTCTACCTTATGGAGGAGAATCTTACATTTATCATATGTAAAATAAGAATAAAGTGAATCATATACAAAGATCCTAAATATTTCGACCAGAAGGAAGTTACATCAAATGTATCAAATATACAATTTGATGAATTCGTAGGTTTTTGTCTATCTGTTTGACAGATTGCAGTGGTCCCGTGACTCTCATTTACACAGTACACGTCAAAGAGACCATTTACTCATTCTCCCAAAACATTAAACTGCTGTGTTTGATGGTAGTTTCAGTTACTCAACATCAAAACTTTGGAATGAAATACCACCGTCTATTCGAATATCGACATCGTTGCAGTGCTTCAAGAAGCTCTGCGGCGAATAGTTGCTGACTATACAGTCAACCCACAACATTTTAATTCATAAAATTACAATTAACGAAATGTTTTGTGATTTGTGATTATATTATTTATTTTGAGTTGTAATATTTGAATTTTAGTAATATTTGTTGTTATTTGAATTTTGATTTAATATATTTTTAATTTATTATTTATATTATACGAGGATAGGCTGAAAAATAAATAAATGTTTGACTATTATTAGAAGTCGATTTGATTGTGTAGTGTCCTGGCCCGGGTTGAGGTGGTTTTGGTTAAGGTTGCCGACCCGACATGGTCCAGAATGCTTCCCCCGACCTTCATTAAGAAAATGGGAATCCTCGGGGAGCGCCAACTCTTCAAGTATCGTCATTAAGGGAATATCTTAGTATAGCCAATTTACATTTTTCCTCAATTAGTTTTTCCTTTAGATTGCCTCCATGAGCTTTATTGCTTTCGCTTTGTTTTTATTTTCTGTATAAAAAACTTCGCGCATTTATTTTTATGACTATTTAAACTCCCCTTTCGGCCACCTTCCAGTTTCCGGTCCCAACGGCCTCAGCATCACATGCCACCTTCAAAATTCAGCCCTAACTTATTAATGCAAAGCACTACCAAGTAATGCAAAATCATCCGATCACAAAATCATATGTTTTTGGTTTGCAAAATTTAATTGCTTAGGAATATTTTAGTTGCTTTAATTAAATACCACTAGTGGAGCACTTCTTGGCCTTTGAAATAATCGAGCTTGTTTTTGATAAGCCTTTTTATAAGCCCAGAAAAAATTAAGAATCAGAAAAGCTATTCTATATCTTTTGTAAGATCGAGATAGGTCTCGGGCAAGATCTCTTGTCAAATTTGTGTGATTTTCTACGACTGCTAAATGAATAAAAAATCACGCATACTTGCAGAAATTCGTGTTCAAAGCGACCTAAACTAAAATACGTGACAGCTCACGATAGAAAACTCAAATAACAGCCACAGAAAATCACACAAATCTGACAGGACATCTCGCCCGGGATCTCACAAAAGATAGAGAATCGCTCGGCAGGCCTATGAAAACTGTTTTGCAATTCAAAATCTGTTATTTACGAACCCCTTTTCCTTAATAGTTTTATTGTATTTGTGGCAAATTTGTGTAGGAAATGATCGTAAAACATTTAAATATTTGTGCCTGAACTTCGCAAAATAAAATAAAACACCTTATTTAATGTTGTTTTTTTCTTGCATCAAAGCAGGCGTCTAGCGTTATGCGGGAATTTAAACCTTATCGCCATCTACGTAAGGAGTGTTTCAAAATGATAGCTACGTGGTGCATCGCCTTGCTTTCTATTTTATTCCATTATTTTCTCTTTCCACAAATAATGGCGGTTACAGATCTGCAACCTGTTATAGGGAATCTGAACATTGCGGTCAGTGGCATTGTTAGTGTACATTTTCCGAACACAAAAAGTCTGTGGATTTATAAAACAGTTCGTTCTTTCTTTAGTTCTGGCCGCCTGAATGCCTATTCAAATCTTGTCTCTAAATTTAGCTAAATCCATCCTACTCAGGAGGAAAAGTAAAATGGCAAAGAAAGACTGGGTACAAGCCGTTCAGATCTATTCACTAAACTGCAAAAACGATTTCAATTTACTTTTCGTTTCCGAAGTTATGTGTTCATTTGTTCTTAACATTTTTTTGTTGCTTATTCTAAGAAAGGGTTTTTTCAAAAAATTTTAACAATTCAACAAAATATTTTAGGTAAAGTTTGAAAATTCTATTCAAGTTCTGTGATTGTTTCAGTTTTATGAAGCAACTGGCCTATAATGATATAAAAACAACAGAACTTGAATGGAACTTACACAGAGCGTGAAAACTAACTACAAATATTTGATGAATTTCTCAAATTTTTTGGAACAACCCGTCCTAAATATATTATTTTTAAAGGACTTGACATTATTAAAAATAATTATTTCGGTTGTGTGTCTGCAAATCCGGGTCAATGAACTCTAAAACTTTTGCTTTGAATTGAGTCATCATTTTCAAAATGAGAAATATTTGTTTGAGGAATCCAGACAAGCGTTAGTGTATCTAGTACCTAGCCATAATATGCCAGTTTTAACAAAAAAAAATATTTTAATTGTCGTTTTCAAAATTGGTACTGATTTAAATGAGACGCAACGCGGTAAAATTGGTACCACTTTTTATATCCAAATAGTTGATATCAAATTTTTACGAATCTGCGCTAGTAGAAAGTAGATACTTTTAAAATGATTGATGAAAGAAGATCATTCACCTGCGCTCAAATCATTTCTGTTTTAAAGCGCTTCTATATATTAAAAGAAATATTATTATCTTGCTTAAAACATTATTTTCATAATAACCTATAAAGTTATTTATCTCCGGCGACCCTCGGCCCAAATTTCCCGATCTAAAAGATATTCATTCAGCAGCGTCAAAAGTTTTATGAGCCCATAATTCCTGCATAGGTAGAGGTAGGCACTCGTTCATCTCGATTTGAAAAAAATTACGGTGGCCATTACATTTTTTAATTGAAGTATTATTTTTCTGACGGGAAAAATACTCCCCTCGCGCTGTTTAAAGTTTGAAGAGCGCAATGTTATTTCCCATGCTGTGATGAAAATTGATATGGCTCTATTAAAATAATAACGAAGCATTGGTATTTATTACGTGCGGAATAAAAATACAAGAATATGTAGTCTGAAAATGAAGAATAAATAAACAAAGCAATAACTCCATATTTGTGCATAAAACCAATATTTTTTGTATAGATTCACCAGCAAGATCAATAATTCACTAATACAAGCATGAAATACAATATTTAAAATTATTCTTCAAGTTTATGTAACCTTAAAAGATAATTTTTTTACATTAATACCGCACAATAGTCCCAACTGCTCCCGTCTGAAGTCAGTGAGGCTATGGCATCCCCAATTGGGGTATCTTATGAGGCTGAAGGTAAGTAGGGAGGGGAAGGAGATGGGGAGGAAGGTGGGAGGTACCTGGCTATTCATGGGCACTAAACACGGCTTAAGCCATTTCAAGCAATGTTTCAATTCTGAACGGTGGCCTTACACCAGGGAGATACTCAGAGTATCTTCCACTCTGGAACGTGCCGCAAATATACTATATAAATTGTAAATGAATAAATTGTGAAATAACACAAATTAACCAAATAAAATGTATTTGCCACGCCGTGATTCAATCCCGCGACCTTCGGAATGCGAGTCAAGAGCCTTACCGCTGTACCACGCTAGCCGTCATTTAATGTAATGAATTTATTATACCACGACTGGGCGGTAAATGCAATAATATATTACAATTCATTTACTGTTTAGTACATAATTTCTGTCTTAATTGACATTACATAAATTTACACCTTCCGTGTAGCTATATAATTTAATATTATTAATTGAACTAATACATAATATTATAATTTCATTAATTTAACAGCAAAACAAATAGAACAAAGTGAGGGTAGGTACGAACAAGCGAAGGGTTTTCGAATGCGTACGCCAGATTTTTCATAACATTTATAATGCATAGTCGTGCGACTATCTCTGAGGAATTCAGCACCGACTCTATCCACAGCCCTCCCCGGCAGCCATATGCAGAGTCACGCATGGCTCGTGCATGGTATACGAAAGGTACACGGTGCACGCTTTCCAGTGATTTGGTGAACGCTCGAGAATTCCTGTGGGAGACTGGAAGAGTCAGCGAGAAAATCCAAACAAGCACACGCAATTAGTGATCCGCCTCTCATCAAGGGCGGGGAAGACGCATCTCTCTGATTGGAGGACTTCATTTAACTCTGCGGCAGTTTCTAAAACTTTTTTGACACGTCTCCCCGCCCCTTTTTAAAGAGATATTTTTCTTCAGCGCATCCCCCTCCATTCCTTTCCAGGTAAATCCTGTAGTAGTTTTCACAACAACTGTAATTGAAATTTTAAAAGCTGTAAAGATGTAATAAACACAATATGAATTTAATTTACTTTCCGAAGTGGTACCTACATACTTCCAGTATCGTCCTGATGAAAGATCACCGTTCAAAGTCGAAACGTTATTTGAAATGGCTTTAGTCGGTTTTGGTGAACACATCTAAATAGCCAGCTAGTAATCCACCTTCCTCTTTCCCATCTCCTTCACCTGCCCACTACCTTCAGTTTCACATTTTCTCCCCATCGGGGATGCCATAGTCTCACTGGCTCCAGATGACCGAAAATAACAAAAAACCTGTGTATACATACTGCAAATCGGAAGGAATCGCACAGCGACGCCTGGGTGGGACCCAAACGCGATGCAGACCCAGCCACTGACCGTTCAATATATATAAATGATTTTCATACAAATATCATTTTATTCCGATATTGATAAAATTTTGCACCGTTGGCCTTCAAAACGAGAGTTATTAACTATCAACACGAGATTTAGAAAAGCAACACATACCCTTTTCCCACCCGTTCAAGTAGAATTTTGATTCTTCTTGATAAAATTTTACACACTTGACGTTCAAAATAAAAGGAAACTATCTACACTTTATTTCAAAAAGCTCTGTGTAAAGCCAACGAAACGTCGGGAACTTCATCTAATTTCGTAATGTAAAACAAAGGAACACTTTTTTAAGAGCACTTGTTATGATCTAGTTTACCTAAAAATCGAACGGTTGTTAATTGTACCTAAAAAAATGAATTTTATACGATTTGTTAGCTATTTACAGCACGTTGCAACACACACAAATGGTCTATTGGTATGATTCTTAATTCTTACTGATTCTCACTGACTTACACAGTCATTAAGAATATTCGTGTTTCTGTTAACGTAATTTTTTAAATCTTATTGCCCTCGCTGCCCCCTTGCTGCCCTTCATTCCCCCGCTGTTGCCCCGCTGTTACCCCCCTCAAGTGGGGTGGTGCACCCTAAGGGGGGAGGGGTGGTAGGAAAAAGGGTGGGGAGGGAAATCATCCACTTTGGGAACCGCTGCCCAACAGGGAAAACCGTCAGTGCAGCATGAAAAATGTTCAATTATGCAGGCGGTTAATTACGGCCGAGATGCTAATGAGACCCGAGTGAGCAGATTTCAAATTGCTTTAAAAATAAATGCATACCGCCACTACCGTGCAATTACCAACTGCAGCGGAATTCTGAAATTAAACCGATTTCATCAGATTAAGGGAGTTTTAATATAATTACATTCATTCATTACGCGTTTATCCCCGCTGACTATTTAGCGGGGATTACGACGGAAAATAATAATAGTTAAAATTTTCTAGGCTTTAAGCTAACAAATAACACCCGATCGAATGCCACATGTTAAAACTAAAAAGTTAGTATTTCATTGATTTCTGTATTTCTCTTTTTTTTAGTTCGTCATATTTTCTCTCCTACTTTTAGCAATTCAAATTTTAATAAAATCACTTCCTGACAGATATTATTGATATCCATTAAAATTTAAATGTAAACCTTCGAAAAATTAGATTTAAGTAAGAAGATGCACTTTATCAGAATTTTTTTATATCAGTTTTATATGTATTTTTGTAATATGGTTCTAAATTTCTATTTGCCGTTATTTTATTGTTCAATGACATACATATTCTTATCACTGTCTTGTATGAATTTATAAAGACTGTTTATAACGCTAATAAATAAAATTAAATTAAAAATAAAGCCGGATTTTCTTTTGACAGACTTTTTATATTAAAACTATGGTGGTCTGGCAGACCTCACGTCGGTACTTACGTAACTAAAACGGCACCTCTTAAAGGTTAAGATCCACACGCCCTGCCGGTGTTCTATGGTTATTGTCATTACTCATAGCCATCTAATTGTAATTGTTGCAGAATTTGGAGGACCGCGAGAAGCGGCACGGCGCGTACCGGGAACAGCTGGCGCGCAAGCAGCGCTTCCTGATGCGGCGCGTCGAGCAGCTGGGCGGCAGGCAACTCCTCGAGCAGCACAGCCACCACCACCGCCAGCCCGACCCGCTGCACCACCACGGCCACCACAACCACCACGCGGCTGTGCGGCAGTACGATCAGCTGTCCTCGAGGCAGTTCGACCAGCTGTCGACGCGGCCCTTCGACCAGCTGGACCATATGACGCAGCTCACGCAGCGGCGCTCCGTGTCCGAGTGCTCGTCCGCGTCGGCTTCCAGCGGCTCTGTGAGCCGCTGCGAGCTGCCGGACAGCGAGCCGGCCTCCATCTCCGAGTCCGGTGAGTACCCCGGCTTTCTGACCGTCCTCCCGCGTACCCTGGGAGAATTCCTTATTTGGCTCAGTTTACTATCAATTCTGGATTTGAGGAGGTCCACCTGGGATCAGTCCTAATATGCCCCTAGATGTTTGTATGGGTTTAATCCCGATTGGGAAATATAATATCGATCGCTCGGGAAAATTGATTTTAATAGGAAAGTCGCATGGTGCGAGATGTGAAACCTTGGTCAAGAAAATGCCATGTCTCGCAGTGCGCACTTTTGTAGTCGAGGAAATGACAAAATCCGTATCAGAAACCATTTTGTACGGTGTGTGGCATTAAGCGTTACTTGAAACGAATTCAAGGTAAGTATTTGTCATTGTGCCCTCCGTTCTTTTCTATGAAAATAAATTCTTGACACCTCCCGCAGCGCACGAAATATTCAATAATAAATTATTGATGAGGGAGATATCGTTCTATTATAGAATTGTTTATGAATGCCCCACTTTGTGGCTGTCTCCACACGAACAGTAATACGGCACGTAATACGCCTACTAAATTTCCCTTGTCTCTAGGTAAAACGCAATTTCCTCCTTATCATGATCCGCTTATATCCCGACACTTTTTTTATTATTCCCATATAGCGCCGTTTCATTCCCGAAGAAATGCTTTTTTTTATCGCGAAAATATTTGTGTTTTCTTCCCGCTCCCTTGCCCCTGCGTTACCCCGCCTCCCGTTATGTTCCTACTTCACCTTATCACGTCGCCTGATAAGCCCGAAGAAGATATCATTCTGGTTTACTGCGCGATATTTGGATCATAAATTCGGGCTTTTTTCCGTGGCAAAAATTGTTTTAGTTCCCTCTCCGTGTGATCGCTCATAAGTTCTTTGTTCGCTATTCGATACAACCCAGTGTTTTCGTTGGACGAACCATCTTACTACGGCAATAGTATGATAATTTCGAAAATCATACGATAAATAAATATATTATTGCTATCACTAAGTCTAGAAAGCAAAATCAGCCTGAGAAACTGTTTTCATTTCAATCGGATTTCTTCAATTTCTTAAAATAAAGGTTTTACCTAACTGCGACCAACGTAAGGTGCACGTGGTCATTTCGTAATTTTAAGGTTGTTTTAGGATATCATCATCTTAACTATTTTATTTCGTTGTTTTTGTATTAGAGGCACTGCTCAAAACCACCTGCATTCCGGGAGAAATCCTGAATGTACAGCTGAGCAGTGACCTTTTTGTCAATAAAAAAATCTATTGATGAATAAATGTTTTTATTATTATTATTTAGTCGTAGAGATCCATTTATTTTTTAATTCACAGTATTTTTGCTTTACAAAATGCTTGCAAAACTTAATAATAACATCACGTTTTCATTTACTTTACTTTAAATTTTAAAAAAGCCTTGACTTAGATAATAAAACAAATTACCTACTTTTTACTTTGTATTCATCAAAATATTTTCTCTGTTGCTTTCCATAATTACAACATAAACACGTACTTATTTCAAACCACTCTAATAAACAAAGTGGTTAAAAACAAATTAATATGTTTATATTGACTTTTTATTAATTTCTGTAAACATGCGAGGCCTTTCCCAACTTGATAGTTGGAGTGAGTGGAGCGCTGTTTACACGTTAGCTATGTTAGTCATGTTAGCTGTGTTAGTTGCGGTAGTTGTATGTTATGTTAGCAGAAGGAGCTGTCATCCTGTTTATTAATCCACAACCCCCGCCACGAGTTTTGTCCCTCGAAGCAACAAAGGACTTGGCTTGCTAGCAAGCTTCGCCCTTTACGCGGCGGGTATTTTACCCAGATTACCCCCATTAATTATTATATAGTTTGCGTGTTTCTGAAGCGACTATTTTCACACACGTCTTTTGTATCCCTCCCCCCCCCCCATAGTCCCCCTCATCGCTCCCACATACTCTCGTCGAGCCTTGTGTTAATTAACCGTATCGTGATTTGAAGTTCTTCGATAAATTTAATTTCAATCATTCCGACATGGAGAGCTCGCCAACTATATTCACTCGCAGTATTCACGTTGAAAGTTACAATTTAAATACAAATAAACAGTTTCCAGACCCCCATCATTACACCAGCTAAATTAACCGCTTATAGTGACAGAAGCATGAATAATTAAAATATTATTAAAATGTTATTCGAATTTTGTGATTCTTAAACCCAGTTCAATTAGGGAGGTGGGTATCATGGGAACCATTTATTGGAAATCCGTAATTTTGATGATTTAGCAGGGGTGCCCGAGTTCATGGGGTGAGGTTTATCTATCTTGGCGGTGGATGTTTTTGCTCTCCAGCAGCATGGCGGGCCCGATCGGAAGAGACTGGTTGAGGGAGAGCTTTTGACCTCTCCAGCCGGACTCTCGACCCATCGCCTAACACTACCCAAGATGACATCCCCCTGAGGCGTTTTTTTCCTCAGTGCCTCCTGTGTGGAAATAATGTAAAAACAAAAACCGAAAATTTTGTTATTTTCAAAAAAAAAGAAATAGAAAAATCTTCATTCTTACACACAAACAACATTATTAATTTATTCAAAGCATTCACTGTAAACACAGTATTAAAAAAATAAAGTCACTGTTTTGATTAATTGTATCTGAATGCAATGCGAACAATAAAAAGTCTCGCTTTATATTGGATTTGGAAACTGATACAAGGGTTAACATTTTTATAATATTCTTCTTTAACGGATCGTTTTACTCCGGCATCCGTCATTAAATTGCATAGATACCTATTTATACAAAGTCTACAGTCCTCCCAGAAACATGATTTCTTCATCTATCTGTGCCTTAGGCGATTTGAAAATTTTACGGCGGTATATGTGCTATCGCTTCCGTAACTCGCTTGTTATTATTACGCGACTAATATGGCAGAGGCTACGAGTTTAGCATGTATTATTTTGTTCGCGGAAATAAAATTCCCCTGTGCAATGTTACGTTGCGTTCGTTAGTTGTTGCGTCGTTTATGAATAACGGGCGGATTATCTGCGATGCCTCGTCGTGATACAGCCTTCATTAGCAGGAAAGAGAAGAGGAGCTCCGCACAGCTAGGAGTGGCCAGGTTACAGGTAGCCAGGTAACCAGATAGCCGAATTGTCATCGTAGCGTCGTAGCAGACACGGCTCAAATCTTGCGACAGCGCGCCTTGCTTTATCACAGGATAGCTGTGAGACAAATTGGATTTTTTTTTTAAATAGGTCATCATAAAAGTGTATGCGAGACCTTATCAAGCAACATCGCCCGGAGGTTTTACGCGTACACGCTGATTACCATATCATATTCTTGAGTGTGCAAATTTCTTCGAGCTTCGAGAAACTGAAAGAGTGGGCGTTTTTCATTTTAATCTTCAGTCATTTCGTAATTTATTTATTTTTTCATTACAAGTGTACATACTTACATTACATATTTATGGGTTTTGGTTTATTTTGTAAATGTTCCTTCATCCTTTCAGTGTAAGTTTTGAAACTTTTGAAGTCCTTGTTGATGTTCATATACATTTGGCTCGGGGCGGCTGTAATATTTAACTTGTTACCAAATCAAAACTTTTTCGAAAAATCATTTTTGCCAAAGTGAGCTCAGACTAAACTTACAAATTAACATTTAAACTTGCCGGGGCAATCTACCCTGACCTCCCACCCCGCTCCTAGGACCTCCCAGCCCCTGGCACCCTATCACCCTTCATCCCTTCGGCAGTGGGTGTTACAGATTTTTTTGTTCGTAGCCGCCGGCGCGGAACTCGCGTCTCCTCCGCTTTGCCCTTTCAACTTTCAAGGAACATTGTTCGGGATAATGGTTAGCAGCTCATCGAAATTGCAAAGATTCAGTCCATCCCCTAAAGTTGGCGGATTCAGACCCCTACAGGAGATTGCAATACTTTTACCTCAGATTAACATCAAATTATCATCATAATAATCAGAGTTATGTGGAATTTAATCTTTGCTGCCGATTTATGGGCCTTTTTGTTTGTATACATTATCAATTTGACGATATAGTAGTTGATTATTGGTGGCCTGGGTGTTGCAGGATCAATCTTCTGTTAGCAACTTCATCATACGTAAGCAACATTTTCCGCTTATTGTGATTGAAGTAGGAAGAATTCAAATAATGTCAGGTTAGAAGTTACCTGGCAATGTTTGTCTTGCCATAAAAAAGTATCATTTTAATAAGTCAGGTACGCCTCATACGTCTTTACGTATGTCTGGTAATATTGTAGGTAGCTTGGAAACAAGCTTATGGGTTAAACTCAGTTATCTCTCTTATAATCCCTTTTGGGATGCCATAGTGCCACGAACTTTAGACATTTCAGGAATATTGTGTGGTATTCACATTTTAAAAAACATTTCTCCCGGAACAAGGACGCTATTGGCTATTATGCCAGACAGTGATGCATCGCCGCTCCCCACGAATAATTGGCTTGCCATACAAATATGTACCTAAATCAATACTACGCCCTCGGGCTCGTTCATAACCTATGTCCAATTACTAGGTATTATTTGCAAACAACTCCGTGCAGAATAGACCCGGATATTATGCAATACAAGAAGCAAATACTGCAAACGATACATTCTAGGCTATTTGAAATGTAATTCATTACATTATGATTCAAACATTATGTTTCTAAAATTAATTATCTTAACTGAAAAGAAGATATCTCTCTTCTAAAGCAGCAATAACTCTCGAACGATGAGCCCTGGCATCGTGAAATGTGCACTGCCTATTCTTTTTAAAACATCTAGCTCAACGCAATTATTTTCAGATCGATGTGTCATTCCCGTAGAGAGCTATGGAGCTTTTACTATCGAAAGTGACAAAATAATGCAAGACGCCATTTTGGTTTTTCCGTATTTTTCAATCTCCAAACAGTCAAAATTCTGAATCTGGAAAATCTCGACAAACCTTTGCGTCCGTATCGTAGAAATCTTCGATCCTTCGTGGTGTCACTTTTCTGTCTCTTTTCAACCACCATTTCACCAAAATAATGACGTTATTTAATCATTCTTCTTTTTTGTTGCGCATGGCAACCGCATACATTGTGTGTTATGAAATGGAGTTAGCAACCAAGGCTGGACTTGCATTCAGGTCGATCGAGTGTCTAATCGTAACTCGATCCTCACCGCTCGGGTCTTGTTACCCGGTTGAGTCAGGTGTTTGCCTGGTGTCGGTTTGACATCTCAAGGTCACCGTCGGCAGCCAACTGCAGCGAGGGACGTGCATACACCAAGTGCGGTTTATGGAATCACCACCATGATGGGTGCAGTTTATTGAAAATTGGGTCATGATAGGTAAAAATCGTCTGAAATCTGTACAGATTTAATATAAAACTGATGTCCTCAATTTAAATTAGACCTTCTACTTCTAGGCCCCAGAAAGGTTTGTTCATTGAGGATATTGATGATAATTGAAAATGTTTTTATTATTTAATAGTAAAAAATATTTGGACAAAACGGAAAAAGTCGTCTTATTTTTAAAAGTAACAAAATTTATACAAAAAATGGCCTGGTGAGCTCAAATTGATTTCAACTTCTTAGAAATTCAAGGCAAAAAAAGTTGACCAAATTTAAAGTCTTTTTACGTTCACAGAAAATCTATTGGCGATTTTCGGTGTTGCCTGTAGGACTGTAAATACTAAAATCGAAACGAAACGAAACGGTTTTTTTGCTGGAATCGAATGATAATATGTGTAGAAAAACAAGGTATGAAAGGAAAAGGGATGACCAATCACTTACCACTGTATCTCTGCGAAGGAGCCCACAACACAATCATAATATAGTTCCACCGCAATACCTTGAGGTAATTACAGAGTGGTACAAAACGACATTTTGTAATTAAACCGCCAACATCTTGCTTCCAAGATAGTCCCAATTCTTCTTCTGTTTTCAAAACAAACGCAGTCGAACTTGCACTATTTTTCTTGCCATTGTTCCAAATTTCAAATACTTTTCCAGCAAGGTGATGTGGTTAAAGAGGGGTAGGAATTGGACAAACGACATCCCGGTAGGAACTAAGTTAAACTAAAGCAAATAATCGGTTTCGAATATAATATATTTTTTGGAAATAATATTACTACGCGTACGGATCCTTTGATTAAAGGCAGAAAAGTGTAATTGTATAATTAATAATTTTGTGAGGAATGTCAGAAAAATATAAATTAAACCCAACGAGTTGAAATCCCCAGCGGACATCCATATCCACACGACCGAAGGGTTATAATATTATAATAATATATTCGTACCATTATTATGTAGATAAGTTTGAACCCAAAAATTCTCCAATCCAAACGTTGTTAATAAAAAGTTTGTTTTACGTGATTGTTCACGTATGTGTTTTATATACAGACGCGCCACGAAGTACTCGACAGACTCCTGAGCTTATTTGGAGTAAAATGTACGGGATGTAATTTGACTTGCGTAGTTTCACAACATGGCATGCAAAAATGATTTATGTGTATGTGCACACAAATATAGAATTGAAATATTAATTGTGTGCTAATATATATTTAAAGTAGGTACCTACTTTATCGTTTGTCTGTATTTTACCAGGTTCTTTTGCTTAAATTTGATACTTTACTCAAGACAATTGACCGTGGCTGATTTGGAATCGCGTTTGGGTTTCAGTCAGACGTCGCGTGTTCGATTCCTCAGCTGGCTAAGTCCTCCATCACGACACAAGCCACATTTTCCGCTTACTATGGTGGTAGTAGGAGATTTTAAATTTTGTCAGGTTTTTTGAAACCCGGAAATGTTTGTCTTTCTTTAAAAAAAAAAAACATCTGTCGGTTCCAAAAGTTACAGAGGAAATTATGCTGTACTAGCACAAAGCCTTGAAAAATCACGGGATAATCGGAATGCTTGGCAAATCGGTTCCAATTTTGAAAAATGCAATAAAAAAAATTTCTGTAAGGTGGGAATGCCTTCCTTGTTCTACCGGTATAATAAAAAATGCTCCGAGGAACTAGCGTCATTGATCTCTTCGGCACCGGTGCATAGTCAGAAAACACGTCAAACGCGCGCCTAATTTGTAAGCGGTTGAAATTTGTCAAATAAAAACGACCCGCTCTTGAGTTCAGCAGATTGCCATCTGTGTTTCCTCCCTCCTAAAGCATTCCTTCTGTATTTTCCGAAGATATTCATATTATTATCTGTCTTTATGTTAACATGTTTAAATTATTCATCGCTTGTCTAGTGGGAGATCGTAGTCTATGTCAGTTGGGTGTAGAGCACTGAATAGTATATTCAATAGAAATGTATTGTAGACATGTCCGTGTGCCGGAAGAAGCTCGTATTGTAGACATGTCCGTGTGCCGGAAGAAGCTCCTAATCCTATTTTTTATATATATTTTCTCTACCTCCAGTCAAACAGGCTATTTTTACTGTTTTTTTATCAACCAAAAAAAATTAATAAGATAACCAACGTATTTTTATTTTATTTTTAAGTTGACCAATGAATTTTCTACGACTTCAAGACGCCACCTTTGCTTTTATTTGTGAATTCGGCGGCGTTGGCAGTTGGAACCGTTTCGGAATGTGCGGATTTTCAAATTAAAAATTATGAATGAAAATATTAAAATTACACATTTTAGTACAATGATCAGTCAAAAAAAAGCTTTAAATATTCCAAACATTTTTAAAGGTATTCATAGTTCCCATTTTTTTTTTAATACAGATATTCTTTCTTGGTCGGATAATCAATTCATTGGCCGTTCTAATCAATTGATCGGCCTATAATCAATTCGGGGTCCTGAAGTTGAATAACAAGTTGGGTTCCATGATGGTTTATACCACAGCACACTTATATACAATAAGTTGTCGGTTTAGGGAAAATACGGTATACCCTTTGCACAAAGTGTCCCCGAAGCGGTGTGCAGAGAGGATGTACCGTCGAATAACAAAAGTATGGAACATATTATCATTCAAATGCATTAAGGAAAAAACTACTTATTTCTTATGGAAAAAAAAATATTCGAAGATAATATCAAGCTAATTCTGAAATTTTAAATATGAGATTGATAAATATGACGTTTAAATAAGGGGTGGCGGTGATCTAATTGGATAAGGCGTTCGTCCCGGTAAGACGAGAGGTTCTGGGTTCTCTTTTTTTATTTTTATGTGTCCTTTTCTCTTTCATATTTTCGTTTAGATTATTATGTTATCTTCTTCTTCAATGATAAAAAACTACTTGTCAAATACTCTATACGTACATGTATGCGTATAAGTACAAAATACCGACACCGTAAATAAATTCGTTCGATATCCATACCAACTTATTTAGTTACCGAAGGTATTTTTACTAAGGATTTTAGGTTTGATAATTTCAGGGGCCCAACTGTGGGAGGATCACCAATCACCAACAAGTATATTGTGTTGAGAATAATAATTTTAAAACGTGCAATATGCAAGAAATGCAACTGTGTGAGTTCTTTGCTCGTGTTAGAGAGAGATAAGATAAGTTTTGACGATATCAGATTTCTTTTAAATCAGTTTGGGAGGCGGGAATGGGTACCGCCGCCCCGGGAACCTTTATTGGATAACCTCTGCCATAGGTCACCCCAAGTGGTTCGCTACGTTTGGTGATTTAGCAGGGGTGCCCGGGTTCATGGGGTGAAGTTTGTCTAGGTCTCGAAGGTGGATGACCAGGACACACTGAACCCCAGATTCCTACCCACCCCTTAAACCCCTTTCCTTCCTACCCACCCCTTAAACTCCTTTCCCCTTCCTTTCCTTAAAAAAACCCTCCACACAGCATCCCCAAAGATGACATAGGCCCTGTGGGAAATTATTTTCCTCAGGGCCTCCTGTGTGGAGCTCATGTAAAAAAAAAAAAGTTAGATCTTTCTAGGGATTTTCAGGTGTTCAGTGGTGTTGAGACGTCGAGACCACGATACCGTGGCTTGCTCCGACTGACAGATCGCGGCATCCCAGCGTGGTTATTATTATTTATGGAAATCTGCCCGACCATTAGGTATTCATGTAAGAGAAGAGGTCTCTCCCTGGCAGGCGTCAATCTTGCTTTATGTTCCCATCACCGATTTGATGGGGGCAACGAGAGGTCAACGCCGACCGTTCGACGGTCCAGCCACCGTTTACCGCAAATAATAATAATAATAAATTAATAATTTGTAGATTGCCGTTTTTGTGGACCCTCAAGGGCGTAATGGTCAGTGATAAATTAAATCAATGAAATCAAAATACGATTTTTTTCAAAGAGGTGTTGAGTTGGCTTGTTTCTGAGTTGACATGGAACCGAAAAAACGTCGTCAAAAAACTTTTTATTTTATTTTGCGAAGCTCAGGCATAAATATTTAAATGTTTTCGAATCATTTTCTAAAGAATTTAATTTTTCACTTTTTATAATAAAACAACCGTAAGTAGGAGATGTTGATTTTAAATTAGTTTTTATAGACCTGAAACTTCATATTTTTCTGGGCTTCTAAAAAGACTATTAAAAAAAACACTCGATTATTTTAAAGGCAAGTTTGTGTTCTACGCGCAGTATTTGATTAAAGCATCTAAAATACTTCTTAGTGATCTATTTTTCGAACCAAAATCATATGATTTGCAGTATTAAGTAGTGCGTCACTTTAGGGCAGTATTCTAGTCTAGAAAAAAAAAATTCTTCATATTTCCAAAGTTTAAATATTCAAAAATATCTCCTTAAAAGGATTTTTCGAAATTAGCATTATTTTAAAAGTTATAACCATTTGAATGTCGCGGTTTGGGCGGAATCTAAATAGAACAAAATTTTAAACGCAATTTTTTCAAAACTACTTTTTTCGAGACGGTTTACACGATATCTCAAGTTCTACTAAACCAATTTACTTTTAATTTGGTGTGAACCTTCTTTTTCATTACTTTATCGCATGAACCAGAACTATAACAAAATTTTAATTTTTACTATTCTAAAAAAATTCGGAAAAGTAAAAAAAAAAAACTGTTAAAAAAAGTTATTTTAATTTCAGGCAGCCGCCATTTTGCGAAAAAAAAAATTTATGACTTCTCCGAGTTTCATGCCATATCAGCATTTGTTTTGATCATAATTTTTTTTTTTAAATTACTAGGAGGGTTGCAATCGTGTCAAACAGGGAGCGCCATATTTTTGAGACCCCCACTTCAACACCCTGTAACTTTTTAATTTTTTCGTTTGATTTTTTTAATGAATTTTTAATGTCTAATAAATAAAGGGTCCGCCAAATAACTTTTTTTTTTTGAAAATGCTATAAAAAAAAAACTACTGAATATTTTCTCAAATTTCTTTTTTTATTTATAAGTACAATCCTTCCGGTTAATCCGGCTTCAACTCCTGAACCAATTGGACTTTGTATGGCGTCATACCAAGGTCTTTATGCAAAATTCGTCTCAATGATGTCTCCGAAATGTTCAATTGTTGAGAACGACGGTGAATTGATGTTGATGGCGCTTCACGCACACTTTCTGCCACAGCATCGATATTCTCGGGTGTACGCACTGTTTTTGGCTTTTCACGCTTTGGTTTATCGATGAGGATGCCAGTTTCTTTCACTTTTTTCACAAGATAACGAACATACGGAGCTGACGGTGCTTCTCTTCTTCCAAAAACCGTACGCAATTTTCGCACACATTCTGCAACATTACCATGATTTTCAAAGTAATGTCGCAATATTATCGCTCAGCGGAAGGATAAAACTAATTATCTGTCAAATCAGACATGAGCTAAGTGTTACCATTCACGAAATAAGCACTAGTTGAAAAAAAAAACTTTAGATGGCGGACCCTTTATTTGGTAAAATAATGGCTTCAAAAATATTATTGTTTTTTTTTTATTGCACCTGAAAAAACACCTACAATTCATGCTTCTAGACTAGAATACCCCCTTAAGAATAACGAAGTATATAGGAATGGATAATATGTTATATTAGGGAATCATCAATGTTGGACAGTCAAAACATTTTATAAATAATGTACATAAATGTGTTAATATTTTACTAAATAAAAAAAATTAAATGAAATATTATTAATCTCAACATGGCCTTGTACTAGTGAGTTTAAAAATTTTAATGAAAACAATACTACTACCAAGTAAAGAAACAATAAACAATAAACAAACAATAAACAAACAATAAACAATGTCTCGTTAAGTAGAGCATATTTTCATGATATTAACCTGTAGTAGGTAGGTACTTGTACATGACGTATATAATAGGTAGGTGCAGGACTTTGACCTTGCGTTCGGTGTCGGTTGTCGGTTCACTATAATGGCACATATTCGTGTCACTAACCTGCGGTTCGCGAGAATTTATGTTCGTAATACGGAAACCTTTTCCTCGGGCCAGATTGCGTACCATTTTATGGCCACCCTGAACCTAGGTTTTTTATTCGCGAATGCAAAGGCTCTTCCGCTTTCTAAAATACAGTCGCTCTCAAGTAACTAAAGCCTTTTGATCGTAATGCGTTTTACTAGCCGGGTTTTATTGCGCCATTCATTACGCCGGATCGTTTTGCTTTTTCTTGTTTGATAAAGTGGCGCTAGGAATAGTGGGAAACCGGTGCGCGGTGGGTGCCTAATATCTACTGGTTTCAGTGGTGTGGCGATAATCTCACCTACCCCGGGGCCCTAGCCTATTCTGCACTAGCAATCAAATTCTAGTAATTTCATTTCGAAATATTTGATTCGATTGAAGATCTATATAGTCTACATCGAAAAAGTGGAAAATACGGCTCTCTTACTTATCACTAACGTGAATACATTTTTCTTTCGATTTTGGTTTAACTTTATATTAACGATTTAACTTTATATTTACAGTGGAATCCGTTTATAATGACATCGAAGGGGAATGACAAACACGTCATTCTAAATGGACGTTATACAAAGCATTTTGTAGAAAATAAACAATCTCCTGTTTTGTTAGGTATAAATGTATGTATTTTTTTAATAGAGAAAAACACAGCATATTAACGTCGTCGGGCGTCACGTGACCCTCCCGAACACTGCCGAAGGTGTTAGGAAGAACCGACATAATTTTCCATGAAATTAGGACATAATT
This sequence comes from Glyphotaelius pellucidus, assembly GCA_936435175.1. Lineage (NCBI taxonomy): Eukaryota > Metazoa > Arthropoda > Insecta > Trichoptera > Limnephilidae > Glyphotaelius > Glyphotaelius pellucidus. The sequence continues at coordinate 14,524,298 of OW386550.1, forward strand.
TATTAAAAATGGGTCATAATAAGCGACATGTCACTATAAGCGAAGTCATTATATCCGACTTTGTTATAAAAAATTTCATATGAAAATCAAACTTCGTTGTGTAATTACGTCATATTAAGCGGTTGGTCAATATAGGCGGAGTCATAATTAACGGATTCTACTGTATTTATATTTATTGACGCCCTTGTGCGCTTTTATATGAAAATTTTACAAATTGATTACAGTAATTTAGTGTAAAACTATAAATGCAGTTGTAGTAATTGTAAGAAAACAACACATAATTTAATAAATTTTAATCCAAATTAGCAAAATACTAATACGATGATCCAGTATGATATAAGCTTGAAATAGTAAAATAAAGTTTATTTTTTATTTTATTAAATTCTCAAGTCTCAATAATTATCTTTCTTATAAAATATTTTTTTTTTATTTGCAATCATGATGCGGACCCCTTTGTACTTCCGCTTGACAGCGCCCCGGGCTGCCGCCACTTTCGCCACGCCACTGACCAGTGCTACTGCCGGTGTAGGTTGGACCCAGCGAGTTGTAGAGGAGAACTCCGTAGTTTCAGGGCGTAGCATCGTTGTAAACAACTCGGGTCGAGCTTAAAAGCTTTCGCGTGCTTCACGGGGGCCGAAATTATTTCGATAAAAGCCTTTTTTTATTAACAGCAGTCGGTTTGGCTTATCCAAAACAAACACAGGGCTTACACTCCCCTTGTTTAACTGACACGATACTTTAACTTTGACTAACGATGTAACGATAGCGGAGGAAAAGCACTGTTCACATGTCTCACTAAACTTGTCTATAACATCCCATACCGAATATATAATTGTTAAATGTTCTGTGTTCGTGTCTGTAAGCTCGATGTTTCAAAATTCTGATGAAATTCATCAAATATATTTTACTAGCTTTTTTACCCGCGACTTCGCTCGCATGGTATTAGGGGGAAATTACTGTAACGCTTGCACTTATCAATTAACCCCCCCCCTCCCGCATTCTATACATTCATTCTCGATACATTCAGTTTTCAAACAGCTCGCGTGTCACCTAAATTTCATAATGCCAGAGCTCACCAGTGGTAAAAAAAAAGAATTATCCAATTTGGTTCAGTCGTTCGGAAGTTATGCGCGTACAAACATTCATTTTTATTTATATAGATAGATAGATATTAACTACGACGCCTTAAATAAAATTTCCCGCAAATATATCAACATCGTTTCCCCGGCAACGATTGCTTTTCTGACGTTAGCAATAACTCCCTTTTGTTAGCGACAAAAAACGTATAATAAATATAATATATTAATATTTGTAATTTCATAACGCCAGAGCTCACCATTATATACAGTCTATAGTCCTCGCATATAATGTAGCTTTCTATTAGTGAAAGAATTTTTAAAATCTTTTGTTGGTTAATGCGTGAAAGCGTAACAAACAAACTCGAGCAGTTTCGCATTTATAATATTAGTATAGATTCTAATTTCTTTAGTGAACATATTATTTTAATCAATTTCTTTGGCTTGTTTGGGCTTGGGGATCGAAAGGTCTTCTGTTAACTGGCGATGTCAGTCTTCGTTGTTATGAGACCACTGCATCCATAAGTTGCCTTCCCAGTAACTCTGCACTTAACATATATCTTGTTCCTTTACGTTGCATAATATAAAAAAATATTGTGAATAAACAAATTCAATCACTTACTTCCTAAGAATAATCCTCTTAGAGAGATGTGTATTGTTATTTAGGGATTAAATATATGTGTCGTTATCCAGTTAAACCGAAGTAAAGTAATATCAACTCTTAAAAATTGTCACGTGTATCCGCCATTATGAAAACATTCTTAGAAAATAATATAAGTAACCTTCCTAAAAAACCACCACCATACTCGTTCAGGCATTGTTATAAAAAAACTGTTAAAAATATCATCTTAGCAAAATCTTATTTTCTGTTGACATTCATATTTCCCCAAAGGGTTTCACGACCAAATCAAGACAGCACACAAAGTGTGCGTGAATGAATTTACAAGGAAATACATATTGAAATCAGAATATTTTTCTTCCCGTCTCCACACGTATCGGGAAACGCTACTATATTTCTACCTTTTTTATTAGAATTTTTTGGTTTGTTAAATTCTTCTCACACACACACACACACACACACACACACACACACACACACACACACACAAAACTAACATACTCTCAATGTTTGATTTTAACATTCAATTTTACACATTGCCCGATTACTTTATTTTAAGTTTGGTGCAAAAATGTGTCATTTTTTTGACGTCTTATAAACCGATGAACGCCGGCTGCACTCACGAAAAAGCAAGACTCATTGTCACGTTGCTCTTAGTCGAGCGTGCAAGCGAGAGCGCGGAACAAGCGATAGAGGCACCATCGGCCTAAGCGTTCGGTTTGTGACTGTAAAATTTATGTAAAAGTTTTCTCATGACGTTATCACGTAAAATTATCGTCCGTAAACCGACTTTACAGAAAACCGTTTTTTTTTTTTTACATAGATTTAATATCTTATTTTTTCTTACGGACTTGGTTGCACTTCCGTATTTTTTACGCTCGTATTATGAATTTTATATGAAATTTTAATTGAACCGTCCAACATTAAAAAACGTATTTTCTTGTATAGGTTTTTATAAAAACTGCCGCTTTTTGTTTTGAAACGATGCTTCGCGATGTCGGATTTTTTAAATTTTTGTTTTAATCTGAATAAAATATACAGTAAGAGTATGTTTTGGTGAAGAATTTTTATCATAAACCCAACGTTCAGAGAATTATTTAGCTTTTCAACTCGATTTTACGTGAAATTTAACAAATTTTCTAAAACGTTTTTCCAATCTAATCAACAAAAACTTCGTTCTCTTACCAGTACTAAAAAAACAACAATCATGAATAATTTATATATTTTTTTTTTTTTTATATTAACTCCACACAGGAGGCCCTGAGGGAAATAATTTCCCTCAGGGCCTATGTCATCTTTGAAGATGCTGTGTGGAGGGTGCTGTTGAGGAGAGGAAGGAGTGAACATGGGTCTTGAAGAGACCCATATTGTAGGAGGGAGGAAACACAGAAGCCGGCAAATCGTTCCACAGCCGGGCTGTTGAACTCAAGAACGAGTCGTGGAAACGACCCGTTCTCATGTGACTAATGTCAACCGTGTACAAATGTTGAGCGCGTGTTTGGCGTGTTTCCCGACTATGCACCGGTGCCGAGGGGATCAGTGACGCTAGTTCCTCGGAGCATCTTCCATTGTAATACCGGTAGAACAAGGACAGCATTCCCACCTGACGCCTGTGCTCTAAAGATTGCAGTCCATTTGTTAAGTTAGGAGAATCTATCAAACGGACCGCCCGTTTCTGCACAGAGTCGAGGGTTTTTTTCATGTATAATCTATTATTCCGTATCAGGGTAGTGTATATATATATATATATATACATGTATAATCTATTATTCCGTATCAGGGTAGCATAAAACGTTAAAGCTCTCCGTTCCGCGATAGTTTCCAACGCCCACACACTGCGCTCAAACTGCACGTCCCCTGGGAAAAGTGTTTTTTTTCCCCGCGGACCAAATATTAGACAACCATTCCAACGGCATCGTTTCAGGACGCATGCATTGGGAATGGGCGCGCAAGACCAAGTGTTTTTTCCCCGCGGACCCAATATTAGACGACCATTCCAACGGCATAGTTTCAGAGCGCATGCAGTCGGAATGGGCGCGCAAGATCGGCACGCACCGCACTCGGGATTCAAGGGACGTGCGGTGTATAATGTCGGTACGTGACCCGGGTGGCGAGTGCGCCAGTTAGCCGTTGTTGCCCGTGGAAATTCGACCTTTTCCGGTTTCTGCTACCCTGGGAGTCTGGTATATAATTTCTAGTTCTTCGTAGCGGTGGCGGGATGCTCCCTTATTAACAACAAACAGCGCTGTTTCAAAAAATGACTGGAAATTGTTATTGTATACAAGAACACCATTTTTAACATTTTTGTTTGTAGAGATCAATCAACAATGGGCTATAATATAATATTAGAAGAAGAACTAATATGATTTTGGATATGTAGAACGGATGGACGGAGAAAGGAGTGTCAGTATAACATACTCTTAGAAGCCAAGTGAATTTAAGAACAAATCGAAGGCGCCCCAAATTATTTAAGTACTTTAGTTGGATCAGAGTTGAAATAACTTAAAATAGTAGCTAAGAATAAGAGATAATGCATGAATATGATTGAATCAAGGTGTGTGCCAATTCAATTGTGTGAAGTTCCATTCCGTCTTTCTGAAATGGCGTGATGGTAAGTTAGAATGACCGGTCAGTGGCCGAGTTGGCATCGCGTTTGAGTCCCACCCGAGCGTCGTGTGTTCAATTCCTCGGCTGGCTAAGTTCTCCATCACGACACAAGCAAAATTTTCTGCTTACTGTCGAGGTAGTAGGAGATTTTCAAATATTGTCAGGTTATTCGTAACCCGGGAATTTTTGTCTTTCTTTTTAAAAAATTTTATTCATTTTTTTTAGTTTTTACAGTATGTACGAGCGCACACTCGTGAAAAATCACGAAATAAGACTTGTTAAGATTAACACTAAGAAGTTTAATAAATAAACACACGTTTCAAATATAGAATTAAAATAATTTCCTGGTAAAATATTATTAAAAGTAGGTTATTAGCGCATGTCTCTGAATTCCTGCATAATCAGTTCAAATTTTGAAAATGACACTTAAATTCAAAACAAATCCGAGTTTATCTAACCAGTTACAATGTATGTATGTGTATGTGTATGTATATGTGTATGTGTATATATAAATATTTATTTTATATGTTTTTTTTTCTTTCTTAATAATCAATGTATGCGATAATAAAATGTAAAAACAAAAACAAAAAAACTAACTTCCTAATCCAACACATAAATACTTGTCACACTTAATCATAAACACTTTAACACCTCAGCACAGGTTTTCTTAGTGTGGTGTTCACGAAACAAACAATATTACCCACACACAGTTTTACCTTGTCAAACATACCTTACACCCAACATAGTAATTTTAATGTTTTTTGTACTACTATATAAAGCACTGTAATCATTTGTTAAATATGTATTCAAGAATAGACGTAAATAAATAAATAAAATGAAATAATTCCTCACAGACAGACCCACAACATTATACGTTTGATGGTGGAAGTGCTTTGAGTTATCATAAATTTGACCTATTTTATAGTTCGGTGATTTCTCTGCCTTTTCAGACGAAACGTTTTGGCGAATAAACAAATAAAATAGCACCTCCGCACACCTGTACATAATATAAAACTGTACCTCCGCCGTAATTGTAAGCGGAATCGTGCGAATTTTATTTTCTGAATAGAAACCTCGGGGCGTGCTACGCATAGAAATGGTTGGTTGAACGGAACAATTCTCGGGCCTTTCACGCACTGATACCGCCGCTATCTTGTTAATCTTAACTGCCGACTATACTTGCTCGTACCTTCGCCGGGCACAAAAACTTTCCCGGGGCCCATTACTTATCCCGTGCTAGTCCTCGTGCGGGCCGCGTTAATGGCGGCATTACACCTCCGACGTTGGGCCGGCGCCCCCTGGAACCTCGCGCTCGGTGCACAGCGGCTCTACGCATTACGCACTTCGCGGTCAGCTCGGAAAATTACCTTTTTACCATCGATTATCATCAGCTTTCAAGAAATGATTACTTCAGTGGAGACGTTATTTTAATTTCTGCTTTCAAGTGGTGCTGTTACCTCCGAAGTATTGAAGCCTCAAATCAGAATTTGATTTTATATTTTTTATCGTCGGTACAAATTTCTCACACACCAATAAATAAGACTGCATAATTTTTGTAATAAATTCTGAAATGTTGTCGACGTATTTAAGCCCAATTGTTTCGCAGCAATTCACAATTATCAAAAAACTCTGCGAAATTCAGCGTTATTTAGTTTTGTTGATATTTGAAAGGTCCCATTTAAGGGGGTATTCTAGTCTAGAAGTATAAATTGTAGGTATTTTTTCAGGTGCAATTAAAAAAAACAAATAATATTTTTAATAGCTATTACTTTACCAAATATTGATTAAATATTAAAGAATACATTAAAAAAAATCAAACGAAAAAAAATTTAATTCCAAAAGTTACAGGGTGTTGAAGTGAGGGTCTCAAAAATAGCGCGCCCTGGTTGACACTATTGCAACCCTCCTAGTAATCTAAAAAAAAAAAAAAATTAATTCTTAGTCTAGACAAGTGCTGCTATGGCCCGCAAAAATTGAAATTTTGTTATGATTCTGATAGGGGCGATAGAGTAATGTGTAGAAAAGGCTCACACCAAATTTGAAGTAAACTGGTTCGTAGAACTTGAGATATCGTGTCAACCGTCTCGAAAAAAGTAGTTTTGAGAAAAATGCGTTTAAAATTTTGTTCTATTTAGATTTTGGCGAGATTCCGTTGAAACCGCGATACTAAAATGGTTATAACTTTTAAAATAATGCGAATTTCGAAAAATCCTTTTAAAGGGATATTTTCGAATATCTAAATGATGGAAACATGAAGAATTTTTTTTTTCTTGACTAGAATACCCCCTTAAAGCCATTCTAGGTGCGTTTAAGCTTTCTATCAAATTATAAGAAGCTGACAAGTTCGACAACACGATAGTTGACCTCTTCTCATCACAATTTGTTCAAAAGCTGAAACGGAAACAAAAAGAAGCTGAATGGTTATTTGAATTTTTGAATGACGATGGCTATTTGAATTTTTTTGAAACAACCTTTCTTATGAGATTCCTATGTATTAGTGATGAAACAAACTCTTTATTAATCCACTCCATAGTGAATATTTACATAAATATATATTTTGTATTTGAATTTTGTTTTACATATTTTATTTTATAATTCGTTATTTATAACACTGGTTGCATATTAATTTGCTATTCTTATTTTTTTTTATTATTTTGAAGTTTAATAACTCGTGGTTAAGCGTTGTAACTTATTTTATAAATCTGTACCAAGTGAGTACTTGCTCCATCATTATTAGTACAACAAATGGTTAACACAACTACTGTATTCTATTAATTTCATGCAAAAACCCACATGGGCATAAATAAATACATAAACAAATATGGTGCACACGTTTTGTAATGCGAAAAACAAATAGTGTAAAAATAACAACTCTTATTGAAAACTTCTGAGAAGTAAAATCAACTGGTAATTTTTACCCTATTTTCCACTCCCCCACAAAGTGACGCTTTAATTATGCACACAAAAGTACCTAATAAAACGGTTTTAATAATGTTCTCGTTCTTCAGAGAAGTGAGTTCCAGGAACAGAATAAAGTATTAATAAATATCTAGTGTTCCGTTTATTACTTCCTGCAAACTTCCTTTTTGTTTAGGGTCCACGGGATGATAGGAACGCACGCCAAACTTCTTCCCGTATTTATAATTAAGAACTTATCTTAAGGGAGTACACGGTACAAGCATCTTGTTTCAGTGTAATTCCTGTTTGCGAAGCCTCTTACGCAACTCCTGTAATTTAGCTTAGATTGATTCAATAGACTTTGTGCGTAGGTACTACAAAACATTCTCCATAAAACCACTCCTTTCTTGTATTCCGAAGGATGGCTTTCTATTGAACCACCTTTTCACGTGTATCGTTTTGCTGAATTGATTTTGAATTAAATACTTTTGACAACAGGCTTCCTGATTTTCCGAATTGATTAATTAATTCAGCTTTTATCAAGAGTAACTTAATCAATAGTGTAATTATTACTAAACATCGATAAACTCTTTTATTTCCTCAAATTAAATGCAGACCACTAATGGAAATATATATTTTTAATTTAGTCATGGACTTTTCTTGTATTTATGTTTATTTTGCGTAAAAGGAATTAGCCGTGATAAATGTATACCTATTAAAAAACACAGTAATATGCGCATCATTTTAATACAGCCTCAACACTTCGATATAAATTCTCCCAGTGAGCTATTCCACATTGTTTATAGAAATATTCTTCCATTCAAGATAGTTCTTTCTTATATGAATTATATGGTAATCTTTTCGTAGTATCCTGCATCCCAGACTTTATAACGTCCGTATTCTATGCAACGCTGTCAAAGAAAGTTTTGAATTTTATATTTCCAACCTTTTCCGAGATAAAGTGGTTCTGAGTTCTGGTTGATAGACGTCTGTGAATAGCTCAATTTAAAACCACTGCGAAGAACAGTTCATGCCGAGGTTTCAACGTGTTTCCAATTAGGATATCGCTGACTACTCTCAAAAGCGACAAAACATGTTAAATATTTATAGAAATTGAAACTTCCCCCGGCGCCGTATTAAGTTCTGAACCGATCCTAATATTCATTCCCGGCTTTTCTCTCCCCTCGTATATAGGTATCGGATCAATTCCCGTCATTAACAAGTTGGATACTAAACTAGTTAGAATTAGATTCGGAATGATTTCGAGTTTGTCGATAGTTTTCTTTGTCGGGCTTTTGTTTTAATTTATTGACTAACAAACTGAGATCTTCTTCCCATTAATTCGCCTTTACTTTTAGCCCATTCTGTTATACAATTTGGGTTATTGACATTGAAATTAATGTCGCCAATCAATCAGGCCTTTTAATCTTCTTCTGTCGTTTCGGAAATAGGGTTGGACAAATAAAACACTCTGAGAAAGCGACCCTACATCTTCGTCTGGGGAAAGTTTTCCCATTGCTTGTCCTAGAAACTTTGAGATTATCTCTCAATCATTTTATTGACAAATTTATTCACACATTCGCCCATTGAGTACAGTTTATTATGGCCTCATTCGAATGGAAACCAAAAGTTGGAATTGATCCTTAAATTTTATGAAAAAAATTTGCGAGTGCTTTTTTTCTGTAATCCTTCAAAATATCTGTCGTAGATAAATAAATTTATAGGTTTTCCGCGGTTTTATTCATTTCCTCGAGCTATTTTCCCTTACAGCTCGATTCATAAGAGAAGTAAAGCTTAATTTATATCTTACAGAAGCATGTGTCGCCTGGTCTAAATTCTGAACCTGAACAATTCATTCAATAGTGAGTGCTGTCGATGGGTGTATGAAATTACCGACTTGTCGCTTCAATGTTCCTGCGTAATGTTTTCGTCACAAACAAGGTATTTGACGCACATTCATACTGCCTCTTAGTGACACTTTGAACTCTTATCCAAAGTGCCTTATCGAAGAGATCTTCGAACCCATTTGATTTAAGGGGAAGTGAGAGTGAATTATAGGTCTACCTAAGTATTCGAACCTTTTAGTCTAAGAGAATAGGTACCGATTGTAAGGTTACAAACATTTTCGCCGTTGGTTTAGTTCTTTCTATTTACGCATGGAGCTGCATTTCAAACAAGCAGGGCTGCAAAATAAAGTTTCAGGTTTAAAAGGGTCTGAGCAACGAATGCATATTTTGATCAGAGGACGGTTAAGTAATGTGCATTTTGCTGAGTGTTCCGACGCTCGGAAGTGGCCGGGTCTGGAGTCTGTAAGAGCGCCGGACATATAAAACAGCTACTCGGAACGGCGTCATTACGTTTACGGTCTGCAATTACATTTTATGTAGTGAGTGGCTTTGGAGCTCTGCGTCGATTTTCGCTGGTTTCTTTGTCTTTTCCCCTCTGTGATTTTCAATTGGTGCTCCGCCGGCTCGGTGATGGGAGCAATTCGCATTTGACAGCGAATAATGCCTTGGCAATTATTTACAATCATGGAAACTGTAACCGACTTCATGAATCTTCTACAGTACACAGTCACAACCACTACGTACTACACGAATTCGTCTTGTTTAGGTAAAGTGCTTCGTTAGAAGCTGAGACATTTTTTCGCATCATTTATGAAACACAAATAATACACCTGAGAAGTTGTGATAGTTTATTGGTTCGATTCATTTACGGTTAGGAACGTGAGACTGACGTATTGTTTGAGAGAGACAACAATGTTGGTATATATTAGGAACGTGAGACTGACGTATTGTTTGAGAGAGACAACAATGTTGGTATATATTAGGAACGTGAGACTGACGTATTGTTTGAGAGAGACAACAATGTTGGTATATATTAGGAACGTGAGACTGACGTATTGTTTGAGAGAGACAACAATGTTGGTATATATTAGGAACGTGAGACTGACGTATTGTTTGAGAGAGACAACAATGTTGGTATATATTAGGAACGTGAGCCTGACGTATTGTTTGAGAGAGACAACAATGTTGGTATATATTAGGAACGTGAGACTGACGTATTGTTTGAGAGAGACAACAATGTTGGTATATAAAAACGTGCTAATCAAGGTTATCCAGTGTCTCTTCATTATCACCTTATCATCTGAGAAAACCATAGTATTAATGACAGTATATTGAATATCATACCGTCACACCATTATCACAGTAAAACCTTAAATATAAAACGCCATTATACAAAAGGCAGACATACCTAACATTGCTGCGCTCCAATATTTTTATACTCTACAATTTTAGCGAGACTACCCGAAGAGGCCTAAAAGCGAGAGTGAGCTGTAGTAGTCCCAGAGTGAGGTTTTACGTGACGTCATCTGCTAATATCTTATGGCTTTTTGATTGGAGAAAGAAGATTTTTCGTATCTCTCTCTTTCTCTCTCTGGGACTACTATAGACACTCTCGCTGTTACTAGCATAGAGTCTTATATTTTTATATATATATATAATAAATGAAAACAAATAACTTTGTGTATATCACTATTTAATTAACAATATCGACATGTTTCGAAAACTATGTTTTCTTCGTCAGGATAATAAGTTATTAACTTATCAACTTATATATACTAACTTATTAACTTATATATACTAACTTATTAACTTATTATCCTGACGAAGAAAACATAGTTTTCGAAACATGTTGATATTGTTAATTAAATAGTGGTGTACACAAAGTTATTTGTTTTCATTTATTAATAACTAGCTGGCACCCGGCATGCGTTGCAATGCAAATAAATAAATTCTTTCTCCCCGTTCCCCTCCCGCGTTCACTTCCCCTGCGTTCCCCTTCCGCTTTCCACGCCTTCCCCTCCCTCGTCATCCCTCCCGCTAACCGCACCTCCTTCATTAACCTTCCCCTCACGCCTTCCCTAATTGCCGCTAAAATATATAAAATACCTTCATTTTCATTTTTACGAATTTCATAACGCCAGAGCTTACCATTATATATAGCCTATAACCTTTGCGGGCGTGCGCATAACATATCACCAAAGTTTCATCGCAATCAGATGAACGGTATGGCAGCACATAACATACGAACAAACAAACAAAAATTGATTTTTATATATAAGATGACGCTACAAAGTGATTTTGCAAAGTTTGAAGAAGTTATAATTTTTTGTTCACGAGTCAAAGGAGGTAAGATGAACGGAGTGTTGATGCAAAAGCGGCACCGGTGATGGATACACGTTGTCACTACACAACCTAGAAACAATAACAAACCTAGCAACAACTGCGCGATACCAAGATAAATAGAGTACCATTCTGGCACTCTCACCGAGCTGGTATTAGAGTAGTTTTGGGTTTAGGTATTATTTTATAGCTAATTTAATATTCAGCTTCGCCAGTAATAATTTAAGTGTCTACAGAAACTTAACCTCTCAACTCGGGTGTTATTTGAATAATCTTGGCCTCCACACAACTAACCATTAGATAATATAACAATATTCTACGAAGATCAAGTAGTCTTGTTATTTAGTTTTGGAACAGCGGCGGCAGACAGATCTAATACGTGTTTAGGAATAATCCAAATAATTTGCTCTTTTGACTCAATAATTTATTTATCCTTGCCCTATTGGGCTTTTATATGAAAATTTTACAATTGATTACATTATTAAGTTAAACACGATAAATATAGTTGTAGTATTCGCAAGAAAACAACATATGTATATAATAAAATTTAGTGCAAATTAGCAAAATGATATTATTAATACAAGCCTGAAATAGTAAGTAAAAGAAAAGCAAATGTGTGCGTAAACGATTTACGAACGATTAAAAAAAAATTATAATGAAAGTTGTACCAAAAATAAAGCTGCGAATAAATACATTTTTTTTGTATTAGCTCCACACAGGAATGGAAAATAATTTCCGTCAGAGCCTTTGTCACATTTGGAGACGTTGAGTGGAGGGTCTTTTTAGGAACGGAAGGAGAGAGAGTTCTGGGAAAGAAAAGGTGTGAGGAATGGGTAGGGATCTGGGGGTCAGTGTGTCCAGGAGTGACGGACGAATCTATTCCTCTCAATGCAGTGCAAGGTGATGTTCCGGGAGAATGTTACTGGAGAGATCAAAAAGTCTCCCTTCACCAGTCTCTCCCGATTCGGCCTGTCACGCATTGGGTTGACAATTGGCGAATTTGCATTTGCCACTAAGATCCGAACAAACCTCACCCCATGAACCAGGGCACCCCTGTTAAGTCACCAAACGTAGCGAACCACTTGGGGTGACCTACGGCAGAGGTGTTTGTTATCCAATGTTTAGTTCCCGGGGCGGCGGTTCTCAAAATCGCCTCCCAATTTTGAGAACCGCCGCTGTCACTACTAGGATATTTCAAAATATCGTAGATCCTAATTTTCCGGACCCCTACACCTAACGATATTATTTTATAGCATATATAATATATAAAACACAGACGTGTAAATAATATTTGATTTATGGTGAACATTCGAATACAGCTTGCCCAAATATCTCAAAACTTTGTTTTTGGAGATATCTGACTAATCAACTGGACGATCGACATACTATTCTGTTATTCAGACTCTTGACATTGATTCACTTAGTTGTGCCATATTCTATTATTCGCTTTCGCTTTACACATTCTCCTATACTCCTGTCTTTGTTCATCCGTTCCACATATCCAAACCATCTATCTGATCGTCCCAATTTCGTTCATTATTTCTGGATCTCCATTGTCATACATGTTTTTACCACACACATGCCGCAGGGTTAATTTATACTTCATTCAGTCTACTATTTTTAAATAAAAATAAATCATCCTTCCTCTGCTAGCTCTATGCCTCTTTACCACGCATCAGGGTTGGTACCAACTTAAACCAGCACTTTACTATGGACTGCTAAAAATATAAATGAATCCTAAATTGAAACGAATTTACTTCCGTCGTCAAATTTAGTTTCGTCCCTTTCTCATGAGACGGTAATAAGTGAGGGTGCCCACTTAGGGAAGAAATTTATATTCTTTTCTTAAAAAATGAGACATAATGTAACGAGCGAAATCCGTCGACGGTCCTTCTCTTGCTTGATGTTTCCAAGCCTCTTTGTGCGATTGAAAAGTTTCTCCTAATAAGCTTCCTTGTATACCCAACATTAACGAACTATATGAAGGATCTACAAGTCTGCCCTACTGAAATATTATGTCTTTCCGTCACAAGAGAGAGTCTAATACGGTAAATATAAAAAAAATACTGCACTATCTAAGAGAGAATCTAATACTGTAAATTTAAAAAAAATATTAATATACTATTAACCCTAGAAAGATAAACTTATTTTGACCTACGTTAAAGATTAATACTCGTTTTTGAGTTCAACAGCTCGGCTGTGGAACGATTTGCCGGCCTCTGTGTTTCCTTTCTCCTACAACATGGGTCTCTTCAAGACCCTTGTCCATTCCTTCCTCTCCTCAAAAACCCCCTCCACACAGCATCTTCAAAGATGACATAGGCCCCGAGGGAAATTATTTTCCTCAGGGCCTCCTGTGTGGAGTTTATGTAAAAAAAATGAATGATACGTCTTAAAGACGTACTTAGTGTATATTTGGCATATTATCATACTTAAACATTTTAAAGGTAGTTGAATAATTAGTTTAGGGTTTTGCACTTTAAATAAAACCAAAATAATTATAAAAAATATATTGTAATTAAAAAATAACTAATGCTGTAAACCTCTTACATATCAACTAGAAACCATAAGTCTTTTTTTTAAATGAAAAAATGTTTATTCTTTTGTCTAAATCGTTATTTTTTGTATGCTAAGAAACTTTAAATGCAAACTTAATTTTATATAAAAATAATGAAAATAAATTTTTAAAAAAACTGTTGTCACATTTATGATAACAAGTCCGAAAGTTACACTAAATATAATCAAACTTCTTTCGAACGTATAGTGTACGTATTTTTCCGTAATTATTTTACTTACCGCTGTGACCGAGCACTATTCGGCAACTGAGCTAACTGAGAAAGACAGCACGCTATGTTGCGAAATAAAAAAAGGCAGCGATACTTACGTCTCGCTTACGTCGCAAAGGCGTGGATTATCTTTCTAGGGTTAAGTTCGAAGATTTATTCGCTTAGAGTGGAAATATACTTACTCAATCATCTAAAAAATGTTTTAAAAAACTTAAGATATTTCGAAGCTAAACTCAACACTCATCTCTTCGGAAGCTCTCATCCATCATAAAACCCCAGCAACTACATTTTCTTTTGGCACTTTTCTTCAATTTCAGATTTTTTTTTAAATCTTGACGTGTATTTCAAAAATGTAACCCTTTAACAGCCCATAACGTATTTATGTAAATACATCTTTTGTTTAATCTTTCCGAGTATCTACATGGTTTTAGAGTTAGTAATTTAATTTTTTGTTAAAGATTATTTTCTTTTCTTTTACAGCGCTTTTAAGATGGTATTTCATAAAAATTTCAACTATTTTCTCATTTTTTTAGACACTTCACTAACTTCTAGGTATCTCTAATGGATTCATTTTAAATGTCGTTTTTATGATAATTTCTTAGTTTGCTTGAATAAATAAAAATAAATAAAGAAAGCACACTCCAAAATATTTCCTCGTCGGCTCTTCGAAACAAGAATTTAATCGTGTTTCCGTGTTTAAATTCTGGCACGCACATTTAAATATATTTACATATATACATACAAGGCGGTACATTTAAATAAAACAATTAATTTACGATCGTGATAACAAAAATAATGATAATTTATGAAATAGAATATGAGGCTTCTAAGTATTTTTAAGTGTTTTGTAAAATGTATCTACATTTTTTTTAAATTACTAGCACTGCAACAATGGGTGCCAATATGACGTATGTTCGTTTAGTGACAATGTACAAAATGCCGCTACGTGATGGATGTCCTCTCTGCTCACCCTTTCAGGGATATAACACGATGGGTTAAAGAGACAAAACGAACAGGCAAAAGAAGTTAACAATATTTTTTGTGGACCCCTCCCCGAAATATGATTTATTAGAGTTTTTCCATGCGGGGGCCGGCCGCCCGCATGTTTGTGTTTATATGGGCGTAATTGCCTTTTCGCCCCCGTGGATATAATGTTATCCGCGGTGGAAAGTTAGCATTGCAGAGACGAGCTAGGATGTATGGTTTTCCTCTCTTTTGGTAGGAATCCAGATACAGTTCCCGGGTCTCCAACCTTTCTAAGCCTCTGAATTGTGGTTTCCCAACCTTTAATAATAATAATATTTTGATGATTTGTTATAGCGCCGCTTTTGTGAAAAAACCTCATTTAAAACCACTACTATCTATTTACATAATACAAAGAGTGTGTGACGAGTAGCGAAGGGCGCGCGTACAAATCTGCAGAGATTGATGAAATATTACACACTTTACCTTTAAAACATAAGAAAGATCACTGTTCGTGAACTCACAAATTCTTAAATAAAACTCCCGGGGTCATCAAAAACCTTTGGATTTTATTTGTGATATATAATGATCGCTGATATATATGATCGCTTATTAGGTAGAAATAATTCTGCACCTCCTCCTTGAGGTTGCAATAGTATTTCGACCCTATGGAATAACAAGGTTCCATCTGTTGCGGTAACGAACTCTAAATTGACTGGCCTAAAACAGGATCCATTCCTAGTTAGCTAGTCAAAGTGTACGCATATGTTGTATTGTATATTTTATGTGAAATAAATATTATTATTATTATTATCAAATTGCTTACTATAGATCCCATTATCGCATGACGTTACAGGGACAGATGAAACCTTGTAATTCCAAAGGGACTATTTACCTCAATCCCTGTGTTATTTATTTATTTATTTAAACGCCCATAGGGCTTTTACATATAGTGCAGTACATGTTTTTGGAAAAATATAAGAAATAATATAATATAAACAAAATATAAATATAAGAAACAAAATAAAGATAACATGGATATAAGAAACAAAATATTGATAACACCAAATATAATAGTTGACACAAAGCAGGTAACATTGAATATTATGGTAAGTAAATTAATGTGAGATTGTTATTTTAATTACAGAGGGAAATACGAGAGGATTGTCAATATTTATGTTTGTAATTAGCTATCTTTTTTAAAAATATTTATTACGTGTTTATCGAAACATAGCTACCATAGTATTTCGATTAAGGTGCTATATAGTGCATGATATTAATAGATTTATTTTAATTGTTCTAATACACTGAGTTTAAATTTTGACATCGATTGATGACGATAAACGTCTATAGAGAAATATTTATTACCGACAGCTATATGCCCGTGGATAACTTTCTTAAACTAATATCCAGGATAACTATGTGCCATCTATGGGTATGTTCTTAAAATAAAATCTAGGATATGACAGTCACTTTCTACATTAGATTTCGAAAATCTGTGTGTAAATCACGGGCAATCCCCGGGACATCAGATAGTTCATCATAAAAGTCGTGAGCACCTCTTTATAATCATTATTAGCTTAATGTAGAGGAGGACAATGGTATTTTTATGAATTGAATTTAACATCGACAGATAATTGTGATTAATTTAATTCAAATTGCAACGGTGTATCAGTGTTGCAATAGTGTATACTTATTGTATCGGCTTCAACACACCGTTGTGTTAATTTATTTTAAATAGTTTATACTAAATACAGAAGTTTGTAAATTCGGTTAGGTTATGTGAGTTTTGAAATAAATTAAAATGAAAAATTCAAAATATGTAATGCTGAAATAATTTCTTTAGATTAGCTTTACCTGACATAAACATCAATCGAGATTTTTAATATATATTGTTTAGATCTATAAATATCTGTATAATTTGACAATATAGCAGAATTCTGAAATACAAAATTATTCTAAATTTTTTTTTTTTTAAACTATTATAGTGCACGTGCTTAGCGTGTTGTGGCTTTTTTTTCGGTGTTTATTCAACGACATACTACCAGCAAAAATAGTAGGTACTTAACGCACAACACCTCATGTTTGACGTAATTTGGCCTTTTAGTTGGGATGTAATATACGCGCGTTGTCCATCGTGAAGTTTTACAATCTTCCTTTACGAAAACCAATAACAATAAACATAGCCATTCAAAAGCGGTGCAGAGCACTCGGGTGCTCACCGGCATAACGTCGGCCACAGCTTTACAGTTGCAGTCGCTGTAAGACTCAGACTCCGCATCAATCCTTGGGAGAAATGGACCGATTCTGCGTGTTATTATGCGCAGGGAACGAGGTCGGAACCTTCTTTCCTTAGGGGCGAGTCCTTTGAGTGATATTATAACAACCCCCGTCGCGGGGGCGGCAGGCACTAGGCAGCCACCCCACCAACTGTTTGCTCTTGGCTGGTTATTGTAGCAGTAGCTATTTCCTGCCGGAATATAATTCCCCGCTCTTAGATTTAAAAACGTATTTCGTGTTGCAGTCCGTACTCTGTAGATACAATCATTTATATATATTTCGTTTTGTATTAATTCTATTTCATGTTTTGCGGTGTTCCTTCTTTACCAGTTTGCCTTGCTGTTGTTTGTACTAATCGGTTTTGCCTATGATTGACTGATTGGTTTTAGCATAGATTTTGAAACTCTACATACTTGCCTACCATTGTTTTAGTTAATTTTTTTAAGAAAATAAATTTCAAGAATTCTTAGAATTTTTTATTTATATGTTTTGACTGTATTCATATCGTCAAAGTAGGTTGATTTAAAGTGAGACTTTTGACATAGAAAAAATGGCTTCTCCTAAAGAGTCTAAAAAAGTGGAGAGACAAAATCGCTCTAAATCTTCTTATCATCACGATCTCAGTATTACATTACATTTTTTTTTTTACTTATTTTTTCTTTGCTTGAACTTTTAGAAAACATGTGTTAATAAGAACTTCGTTTCGTCTTATGATTCTAATTTTACCTAACAAAGCTATAGTCCCCTTGATCTATGTTGAATCAAGGATAGAATTTGGCAACAATTCATTTAAAACGTATGAAGCTTATGCATAATATACATCCTCGTCGTTAATCTAATCTAAGTCGTTAATCTTCTTATTTTTTAAAATAAAGGGCCGTTCGTGTGCGCCTTTTGGAAACAATGATAGTATAATAATTCATTCACTATTACCTATACGGTATATACCACCATATGCGGCGCTGCAGATTTATCTACAAAATATGTATAAATTGGAAAATTTACTTAAAAAAACCGTTAAGTATGTTAATGCCGATTTGACAAAGCCGCACTAGGAAATCGAAACAAAGGCAAATGCCCCGCAGATATACGGTATACAGAGGTATGGGAGCACAGGACGGGTTGGAGTTACCCATCCCAACCCTCTCCCCATCCCCAATTTCATCGTGAACCCTGAACAGTAAACAGTGTACAGCGCACAGGACCCAAGGATCGGAATCCGGCTTTAACAAGACATAACCAATCTCTACAGGATATTTGTATTTTCTTCTACGATTCTCAGACCGCATTTCGTTAAACACTAGGCATGTTTCTTTTTAATACGAAATCTTCCATATAAAATAAACAAATCCGCGCTTACTTTTGCCTTCTTTCTAGAGGATATCCGCTACAATTCGCCATGTCTGGAACTTATGTTTCAATTCGCGAAAATTGTTTTATTTTTGATTTATTGTAATACATTCAGCAGCTGACGAATCAAAAAAGTTTGACGCAAAAATAAAAAAAAATACCAAAGTTTTTTTATCACGGAAGAATTCTCGCTTTTATTATTTACCCTTGTGAGAAAGTTTCGCGTGCTTTTTCGGGTGTTTTATGTATTTTGCAAGTTTGCTTTGTCGAGCGAATGGCCCGAACTGCCACAGTAAGCCAGAGCCAGCCGAGTGACCGGAAGCCGCCGCCGCCCCTCAGATATATCATCTTCTAGGAATATTTAAAGGGCCGTGGAAGACGGGAGGGAGGAAGGGCGGAAGCTTCCGGCTGAATTTAGGCGCGGGACAGGATTTACGGGCGAGCCAAGTCGGGGGATTAAGGTTTCGCGAGATGGCTGAGATTTTTACTCTGATCCCCACTAGATTTCTGATACTCTGGGATATTTCTATCGGAAGAGATTTCCCGGATTATACATGTGATTAGGAAATAGTACATACGTACACGTTTTAATCTATCGGTACACAATACAAGACACCGCGTTCTTAGACCTACAGTAATAGCACCATAGATTCTAGAACGACGTTCTTATTGAAATTACGATGTACAATTAAAGTGATGATAATTAACAAAATGAGAACAGTAATTATACTTCCAGGTGCTTAGTAAATAATGCGTCACTTTGGTAATCCATACCTAATCATAACGCTCGCGGCAACTCATTATTGAAACGAGTCGTAATAATAAAACTACTTGGATAATTTATGTAATTAAATATCACCTCAAGGGCGCTTACCAAAACTAGAAAATAATTCGAAATGGTTACCTTTTAAATGGGCTTCATAAAATGATCCATAATAACAAATACCTTGTTTAGCTTTTCCTGCGTCACTTTAGGGATTCACCGGCCAAAGAGTAAAGAAGAACACTAGAAATGTGATGGGGGCGTGTTTGGTGATCGAAATGTCTAACCATTCTTTCTTTTATTTCCATCAAATGTGATGGCAAAAGGTATACTGGGTCAGGTAAGTGTAAGAGCGCGTCGTAAATGCGCTAGAACTAAATGGTACTTTTTTTACAATAGCTCCACACAGGAGCCTTGGGGAAAAAATTCCCTCTGGGCCTAAGTCATCTTTGAGGGCGCTATGTGGAGGGTATTTTTCAGAGAAAGGAAGGAGAGGAAGTTCTGGAAGGGAAAAGGTGTTGGGGGTGGGTAGGGTACTGACTGTCCAGGAGTTGAATCCATCCCTCCCACTGCGGTGCGGGTCGAGAGAGAGAGGTCTAGGTTAGGTCTCCCTCAGTCCCAGTCTCTCCCGATCCGGCCCGCCACGCAGTAGATGGGTAAATGCATTTGCACCATCAAGACCTAGACCATAGATTCTTAACCTTATTTCGCCCACTGCCCACTTTGGGAATATTTTTTTTCTGGAGCCCCCTCAATTTTTTTCTTAAAAGGGGGGGGCTCAACTGTCAGGTAATCAACAATTCAATTAAAAATGTATTAAATTATTTATTACACCTTTTTGTTTAGCGAGTTAAAAAAGCAATTCTTTTGTACTTTATGTACCGGATTGCTACCTCCTTCCTTCTCGTATTTATGATATAGTGTCAAATCTGAATAATAATAAAACACGTAAGATGATAAAATTACATCATAAAAAATGAAAATTTTCATGTCATCCAATTGAATGTAGATCTATCTGAATGTAATGGAATCTTTCAGTTCAATTTTAATCCACTTCCCGAACTACGGAAACATGTGAATTTTCGCACACGTGATAATAATAATAATAATAAATGATTACAATACATACAACAACAAAAATTTACTTTGCTTTATTAGTACGTGATTTGCATGTTTTTTTAGACCCTTTTTTACCTGCCCCCGCCCTCACTGCGCCAGCTTGACGCCTCCTATTTTTTTCTAGGCCTTCTACTGCCCCCCTGAAAGTCTCAAATGCCCACAAGGGCAGGTTATCGCCCACGTTGAGAACGTGTGACTCACCCCATGAACCCAGACTCCATTGCTAAGTCTCCAAACATAGCGAATCACTTGAGGTGATCTATATCAGGGGTTTTGATTATCCAATAAATGATTCCCATATCCTGCTCCCAAATTGGCAAATTGTATTAAGGCAGAGACAACATTGCGTTACAAGAAAGGCATTTCTAGTCTGTAACATATATTCAGTGATACCGGCGAATATATATTATTAGTGCCTACGTTTAGACTTGTAGTAAAATAATTACATTCTGCGGTTATGGTTTTCTATGCGTGATCAAATAAATTGAAGATTGTAATAAACGTGTAGGTACGTAATATTATGTAAGTTGTTTATTGTTTGTGAGACCGTAAGCGAGATGGGTAAGATTTTCTCTTTATCGTGGCATTCACGCAAAGGAACAGTGATATAATTCAACCCGTGTCATCTTTATTAGCAACAAATTCCCCATTGGATGTTATCGTCTTCTTGTTCGCATTTTAATTTTCTCGCTACCTCCATTGTGACGGTACAATTAAGTTAATAACAATACCGGCCGCACGCGACCCTCGCTGCCACAATAACAGTAATAAGTACACGGTACCAGTTGGTATACTACAAGTACCAGTTGGTATACTACAAGTACAAACGAATGCGTGTGTAACTGGATAAACTCTTCTCTGAACGTGGTTTCCTAACAGTTCTGCCAATTGCGGTTAAATTTATCTAAATTACGCTCCGAGGAAACTTTAATCTCCGTGTACCTACACAACACGTACTCTTCCTGTATACGTACGTAGGTATAACACAAAGCATAAAATGATGTACCGAGAGATCTATGTTTAACAGCCGCATTCAGATTACTGAATAATGATAGGTGTCCAACTATAAAATAGCTGTATATAAAGACCTCTCTAAATTAGGTTCATGTTATTTGACATAATTTTTTAATCGGTATCTTTTATTGACTGAGCGTAAATTTGTGTGTCCGTTCCGTTTCAAGATGGTGGCCGATTTAACGGTTCAATAAAAGGACATTTTTTTCAAATGTAAAATTGTGGTGTGTATTTGGACTTTCTTATTCGACTTTTTTTAATATTGTTTAGTACCTACCTCCTTGAAGAATGTTCTATGGAAAAATTGTACAATTGATGACGAATTAATGACAGTCTCCTTGATCGAGGGGTGAGGATCTCGACTAGCAATCCGAAGATCGCTGGTTGCGCAAATAAATTTTATTTGCTTAATTTGTGTTATTTCACATTTAATAAATTTTAAATAATATATAGTATATTTGCGGCGTGTTCCAGAGTTGAAGATACTCTCAGTATCGCCCTGGTGTAAGACCACCATTCAAAATTGAAACGTTGCTTGAAATGGCTTTAGCCGTGTTTGGTGACCAGATCTAAATAGCCAGGTACTTCCCCACCTTTCTCTTCCCCGTATCCTTCCCTCCCCATTCTCGATGGCAGCAGTTGGGACTATTGTGCAGTATTCACATTTTTTTTTATATTCCTTGTTAGAAATTTTTTAAATTACATAAAATATTATTTGATTTGTAATTAAGTAGTAAGAAATTAAAGTACCTACTTGTAAATCTTTTGATTTCAGAGGAAATCATGGTTTCGATTTATTAGAGAAGATAAAATTAGAAACTGTTCACAGAACCACTAGTTTATTAAATCGCCGAATACTTTTCCAGAAATATATTCATTTCCTTGCTACATACAGTCTAAACTCTCCTTTATATTGCGTGTATTATAAATGATTAACTATTCTACGTTGGCTGTGGTTCACTTTCAACATCTAAATTAATCGTGAAATGGGATATCAAATTGAACTTGGTCTTTTACATTTCCGCTCTTACCATCAAATATTTAAGCAGCTTTCAAGTTAAGTTTCTATGATTGAGAGATTCCGGAAAGGTTTTAGTCCTCTTGTATTTAAGGTTGAAAGATTTCGGCCTTTGGTCCTTTCAAGGCGTTTTCCTTTTATCGGATTCTTCAAATGTCTCCCCACTCATTGAAACATTTAATCATTCAAGAAGTAAGTCATTCAGCAGCCTAAGAGAATTAAGTTAGTAATCATTAGGTTGATTTCTCACGTGTCATTAGTTGTATTATTTCTGGTTAAGTGTTAGCTAATCAAGCATTGATGCGATGTCATGTTTCGCAAATCAGATTATCCGCCTCACTCTCTGGAATAGTAAGATGCGAGGGTTGGCTGGTTGCTTGCATGATATGAGCGGGTATGGTAAGGAAAGAAGGGTAGGAAGTGAGATGAACGATGAGCCCAGTGGGAGTCACTGACGTGACACATCGGGCTATCCACGTGCGGTTAATGTGTGTTCTCCGCACGCCATTTCGCATTGATTAATGTTCAATTGAAGGCACGGAGCGGTGGTTGCGTACACCGTACGGTACGAAAACTCATTACTTTTCGAACATTGCCGTGTCTTTTGGACGACGTGCCGTCTGCCCGGAATGAACTTCCCACGTACTTAATATCACGTAGATTAACAAAATACAATGGACTATTCTGTTTTTACCGGCGCGCGGCGCTTTTATGTAAACTCGCCTAGGAACTTGTTTTTCATTTCGTCGTTTAATCCAATTTCCTTTCTACGTTGGGAATGAATTGGTATTTCTTTCAATTCATAACATTGTTTATTCTTATATATTAGGATACAAGTGAAAAATGAAGGTAATAAATTAAATACATCTAGAAATATATAGTACTAAAATATGTATTTCTTTATTTGTTATCTTCAGGTTGGAGGTTGATTCTTTTGGCGTCTGCTACTGTCTGTCAGTCTGTCTGTTAGTCGATAAGTAAGCACTCCCCGGCAGATATTTGATAAGCGTTTTGACATAAAGTGTGCGAAGTCTTTCCATCCCAGATTTCCCCTTTGTAACATTTAATCAGACGATGACAAAAGACGCCACGGGAGAAAGTATGGAATAACGTCCCTCCTCCACATCTCCACATGTACGTCCTTTGTGAGGCGTATTGAATTCTGGAAATGAAATGGAGCCGTAAAACATCCTGACGGAAATATTTTACCCGAGAAAGGTCAAACCGGGGTGCGTGTGTGTATTAGTGTTGTACGGGGGAGTGCGTGTGTATGTGTACACGTAGACCGCTTTCTTATGTAAAATAAGGTTCAGAGGGATAAACCGCTAGGCTGTTCGATTCCTATACGATCCGATGGTTCTCAGTTATTATTTCGGTCCAACTATGCGCGTACATTCCGCGGCCGCGCGGCCAAATTTCTGGCGTATTACGTTCTATCTGCGTTCGCATGAGTGACAATTGGGATTTATTTTATTTACCCTCTCTTCCACCCTTCCAGGGCGGGCTCGCCTCTTTCGGGAAACCTTTTTATTTAGAAAATAAACGCCGGCACATAAGGGAGTGTGGGAAAGATATAATTCAATAGTCCGTATGAATAAAGCGAGATATGGCAGCGGCTTTGTTTTAAATGTTGTCTCCGGGCAGACTTCCCCGGGCGGGTTATCCGCCCTACCTAGCCTAGTAGCCCGGTAGCCTGGTGGCCCGCCCTCTACTCACTATGCCCGATACTACAGTCCTATAGCCCAACTTCGGGCGCCCCTGGAGAGCCCTGAATAATATACCCAGTGAATACAAAAAACCTTATTTCTGTCCTCGACTTTAATTATTTTCATGGCAAACGTGTTTTGCTTAATCTGATATTCAGCACAGGAGTATAAATTGTTTCGCGCGCCGCTTTTCCGAGAGAGCGTGTTAAGAATCGGAACTTGTTTATGTTTTTTAAATAAAAAATCTAAAAAAAGAATGGCTGCCGAAGTTTAAATTATTTTAACTTGAATAATTTCCGCCAAGTACTTCCAGATTTTAGAGAGATTCTTTGCAATACCGCTGCACAGTGGTCCCGCGCCCAATGCAGGACGGTGACGGTTAATTATTGTTGTAATTTGAATATTCAAGTATAGTAAATATTCAAAAATGCATTTTATTAAAATGTGTATATTTTAAGACCTCCCCACCTTAGTTAGGCCGGGCACATACATCAGATTTTTCCATCCGCTTGTCTGATCAGACAACCGGAAGGCCTTCGCGCCATACATTTCTTATGAAATCCCGCACACATCCGATTTGAAAACCGGATCGGTAATAAAAATAGGCCACACCCTTCCGCGCCGGCCGTCCAATCCGGTCTGAAAAGGGCGTGGCCCGGTTGTATTACCTATCCGGTTTTCGAATCGGATGTGTGCGGTGTTTATCCGATTGCCTGATCAGACAATCGGAAAGCAAAATCTGATGCATGCGCCCGGCCATACTCGGACGCATACATTTCTATTTGGTTGGTACATAATTACTAACATTATTAACTGTTTACAATGAGTTGTTAAAATTTGATTTATTGGACTGGAAATTTTTATGCGTGGTGTTTATTACATTACACTATGGAAGAATTTATATTAAAAAAGGGATATTTGCCTTTGTATAGGTGATGCAACTTATTGTTGAGCCTAACTGCTAGAATTTCTTCATACGTAAATATTAATATTTGTCATGCGCCTTAACCCTTTGCCTACTTTTCAATCAACTTTTAAATAATACCCTTACTGATAAACGTGTTTTAAATTTTACACAACTGATAAATAACCATTTACGGGTTTATCAGTTGTGTAAAATTTAAAACACTTTTATAAGGCCCTAAGACTATGCTTATAAACGCCCATTATGAAGTGACCGCAAAACCACATTGCCTCTTCTCATCGACCATCGGTGAGAAAAAAAGCTGCCAAAATGCTTTTTTTCTTTATGGTCAGAACTAAAAAATGTTTTTCGATCTGATTTAAAAAAAAACAACTAATGTAATCACATTTAAATAAAGTTAATTCGAGAATAGGAAATTCAATATTTACGTATAAGTGTAGCAAATATCGTATTCGCAGTCTTTTATTAACGAATCTTGAGTAAAACATGAAATCAAATTAATGGTTTCTGTCTGGATCAAACAAAAGTACTTACCCAAATTTTCCCTCATAACACCAAACCAAACATAACGCAAAATTATGTACATTACATTATAATTAAAATATTTCTATATGTATCCATCACCATGTGGTATGTTTTAGGTAGGTGTTAGTAACTGTAGTGTAATGATTATTCATGCAGTTCCAACTTCTTTCAATACAAGTCAATGGCATATTAGTAATACGAAGTTCTGTTATACCCCAACAGATGGCAGTTGAGTATGATATCAGAAGAATACCATCTATCGTCGCGCGTGTTTTAGGTACGAACGATGATCACCGAAGGCATCGGCGAGATGGGGTGGGCTCCATTATTCCGCTCGGAGCAGAGTGCAGAACTACTTAGAACATGATCTAGTAAGGACGTCTGTCCAGTTTAACATTCATTGTAACTTTTACGATAACTTAATCATACGAACCTATATATTTGGAAGATACCCAACACATCTTAAGTACACGAACGTATAACTTATTTGGAAGATACCCAACACATATTAAGTACACGAACGTATAACTTATTTGGAAGATACCCAACACATCTTAAGTACACGAACGTATAACTTATTTGGAAGATACCCAACACATCTTAAGTTGTCTTAATATTGGAAATTAATATGCATAACAATAACGGAACTTCTTTGCTTCTTCTTCTTTCCCCTTGAAATATCCTAATCCTCACTTGGCACCGGTTCGCGCTTTGCGAGCCCTTTGCTCCAGTCTCCTAGGCCCTGTCTGGCCCGGTCATCTCCAAACATTTACAAGCGACATTGAATTATTGACGCTTCGACCCACCGGACACCACCCCCGAAGGAAGAATGTCCCACGTAAAGGGTACAGCATGATACAATGCTACATAATCTATAAGTCCACACAATTTTGGGCGGACATCGTCAACGCAAAAGCTGTAAGGTTGCCCAATATCCGATTACTGCGGTGAAGAAATCCCTTAATGCGCTCCATTCTATTTTCACGGTCAATGTTTTTTACCAAAAATATTCCAAACCACCGTGGGATTATTTTGCAATTCTCCCTTCAGCAGATCTCGGAATGTTTGAATAATTTGGTAGGCAGGTGTGGGTAACGCCGTCCTGGGAACTATTTATTGGATGACCAACACTTCTGCCACAGGTCAACCCAAGTAGTTCGCTACATTTGGTGACTTAGCAGGGGTGACGGGGTTCATCGAAAAAGGTGTGTTCAGGTCTTGGCGGCGGATTTATATGTCCGTCACTCCCGAACGAACCTTTTCCTTGCTAGAAATTTCTCTCCTTCATTTTCTTAAAAATACTCCCTACACAGCATACCCAAAGATGGCACGGGGCGTGGGGGAAATTTTCCTCAGGGCAACATACGTATTGATACAAAAAAATATTATTTATTTTAAACAAATGATTTTGTCGACTTTAGTTTACATCCAAATGACACTTATATAGCTACGGCAGCTATATAAGTTTCATTTGGAAAGTCGAGAAAGTTTCCGCATTTTAATTGTATTTTCACCGTCAACCTTTCTTACTGAAAATTTACCGCTTTTTCCAAATCACCGTGCGATTATTTTGCAAAATTTAATGCGGGCCCTCCGATTTCTGGTTTTGTTGGCGATTTTTCGCTTGAAAAGGTTGATCGTTTCGATAAAAAAAAATTTTCATCTCTATTCATCTTTTAATCTTGATTTGCGATCCGCAACGCTTTGGGAACTGGACCGTTTAACGTCTAAAGAATGAACCTACTTTACAATCTGGAAGAAAAATTGCGTGCCTTTTCATATTTGATGCCTCAAAACACTTAATTTTCTCTTTATTAAATATCTGTCCTTGTGTAAAAAACTGTTACTTCCTTGCTTGCCTGTTATTAACCAACATATGATAATGTGATTCATAGCTTTTAGTATGAGTTTTTATTACTGAAAAATTAAATTTCAAAATTATAATTTTTTGTGCATTATTTACTAATTTCAAACCTAAAATCGACTTCAAGTAACTTAAATAAAAGGTTGTACGGATTTCAAACGAATTTATTTACAGGGTCGATTTTTTTGTACTTATACGTTGGTATATATCTACAGTATGTAGACAAGCAGTTTTATATGTGATGCATTTGAATGAAAATATGTTTTATACTTTAGTTATTCGGCGGTACATCCTTTCTGCGGACCTCTTCGGAGACACTTAAGTATATTTTGTATAAGTATATAAACCGTATTTTGCCTAAATCGACTGCATTTTGTAAGTATTAGCGTCTTGTATTATTTGTTACAAATGATTTTTTTTATTTTTTTAAGAGATATAAATAGATTTATTTATTATTTTAACTTTATGAGTAAAACCTCAAACTGTAATATTTAATTAAATGAAGACATTATGAGCGAAACTCAATCGAAAATCTGGAAACAGAAAAATCAGAAAAAGATATTGGCACCTCTGGGACTCGAGTCCCAGAGGTGCCAATATCTTTTTCTGATTTTTCTGTTTCCAGATTTTCGATTGAGTTTCGCTCATAATGTCTTCATTTAATTAGATATAAATAGAGTTGCGAGCTGAAATTCTAGAGAGAAAATGACTTTTAAGGTAATGGTTATTAAGTTTTTGAAGATATTTTGTTGTAGGATGTTTTGTCCGTAGGATATTTTGTCGCGAGATGAAACAAGCATTACCGCTATTTCAGTGGCTGAAATTGTTAGCAGCGCGGGAGCAAAACAACACCGGAACGTGGCGGTTCCTGGAACCGGTTCCAACCGGCCCTCCCTAATGTCCTGCCCGGGATTATATTCGGCATCATATTAAATTACACCCTTTGCGCAATATGGAAGCACCCCATCCTTGGCGTAACGGGTTCATACGAAAAGCTTTAATTATATACTGTCTTATCCGCTTAAATATATTTTGTTTCATAATGAAGTGACTCCGTTCCCTAATTTACATCTTTGCATATTATTTTTGCGGTGGGTTTATGGCAATGGCTCCCTCCGGGAACTGTTATTACATGCAGTAATGGGGCATTACGTTCCTCATTAAAATATGCAGGTATTAATTATGACACTGAATCACATCGCAAACGTTTCGTGGGCATGTAGTATTACTTACGAGATGTTTGAACACATTTTTAAAAGCTAGTTTAGGTTAGGTTAAAAAGTTGGTTTAGGTTATGTTAGGTAGGTGTCGCTTACTGCTTTGTTGTCGGTGAGGTCGCACCTGCAAATTTATTACTCACATGGGATAAAATTTCGATTTGTCGTAATACTGTAATTGAACTAGTCCCAGCGGAAGCTCATACTGACATCATCGACGTTCTTCGTCTTCTTTCTCACGCGTTTTGTTTAAAAACGAAAAAGTCAGAACGTAAGTAAGAACGATAACTACGGGACTAGTATTTCGGTTTTTTTTATTGGTTTAAAGTCCTTAAGAATAATTCTGCATGCATCATTCTACATAAGTTTTCCCTTTTAGGTCGCTTCATATCATAAAAACAAAATTTAAAAAACTTTGAAGAAACGTATAATGTAAACGTAAACGTAAATATTTTAACAGCTACTTTAAAAAATACGTGTGGTCTATGTTTTCGTTATTTATTTTTTGGGGTGTTGTGCCGTTTTGTGTTACTTCCTTCTTTAGCCAGCGTTTCGGACAGCGTTACAATGTCCATCATCAGGTCAGATGTGAAAACCAAAAATAAATAGCAACAATACTTGATAAATAAGATATGAAACCCAAAAATAAATAGCGAAAATACTTTTGGCCCTGAAAATCTAAAATCTAAAATCATGTCACATATGTAGTTCCTCTTTGTACATATTGACTGGGATCATTTTTTTAAGCATCGGTTCAGAAAAAGTTCAAGAAGTATTTTGGAAACCTAACGGCAACTTTCAAAATGGTTCCTTTCATAATATTTTTTATTTATTTTAGTTTATAAGAAAATTTTCATGTTAATAATATTACATTCATTAAAAAATATATATATGCCATAAAACGTGCCAGTTTTGTGGCTAGAAGATAAAACAAACAAGTAAATTGCCAACGGTCTTACAGTTTTGTGGCTAGGAGATAAAAGAGACAAGTAAAATGCAAACGTTCTTACAGTTTTGTGGCCAAGAGATAAAAGAGACAAGTAAAATACAAACGGCATTACAGTTTTGTAGCTAGGAGATAAAAGATACAAGTAAAATACAAACAGCGTGCCAGTTTTGTGGCTAGGAGATAAAAGCGACAATTAAAATACAAACGGTGTTACAGTTTTGTGGCTAGGAGATAAAAGAGACAAGTAAAATACAAACAATGTGCCAGTTTTGTGGCTAGGAGATAAAAGAGACAAGTAAAATACAAACGGTGTAACAGTTTTTTTGCTAGGAGATAAAACAGACAAGTAAAATATAAAGGAGTTAAAAAACAAAAAAAAATAATAATTACAAAAACTGAAAAACACCAGGCGTACAATCCTGTATTAACATATTTTTTTTTAAATTTCAAATACAAAAATTATATAAGAATGACGATATGTAACTTTTTTACGTTCATATATACTATAATACATACGTAACAAATTGTGTTCTTACGGAAAGTTTTAGATAGCAATCTTATTGAATTGATAAAATTCTGTTGTCATTTCGGTGCGGAGACATAAAATGGGTTTTTAATTTATTTTATCAGATCTCGTGTATAAAATTTCATTTCATTAGATATTAATAACAACCTAAAAAGTGTTTTAATGCGGCGAAATATCCATCTCGCGTGTCGACTGCGGCGCGTGGGAGGTTGACGAATTAAAAGCTGAATAATTTATATAACAACACATAAACCTTCCGCAGATTTTATTATTTGATAATGAAACCGGAGTATCTGATTCACAGCAGGTAAAACTCTATATTTTTTTAAGCTTATTAATTAACCAACTGACGTATTCATCATCTATCTACATACCCTGTTTTATATATAGGCATAGTGACAATATTTTGAGTAAAAATTTTTTTCTTCAAAATCAAACAAAAAAAAATTTCTTCCGCATGTCGTCACTGGTCACTCAACCAAGTGACCGACCAACCACTTATCCCCCGCCCCTCCAACTGTCCGACACCTATATTTTTTTATGATTTTGTAGAAAAAAAAGTCATAAATGTCACCGGTGACCAAAATTTCGTTTACATTTTTGTTCCAAATAATGTCAGAAATCACTGGTAAGTCATGTATGTACGTCCCTTAACAACCAAATTCCGTTTAATTTAATTATGCTAAAAAAAGAAACCCCTGAGTCTCAAATAATGAAATGGGTAAGAAAAATAAAAATAATCATTACATAGTATAAAATGAAATCGCTCCCGCTGTCTGTACGCTTAGATCTTTTAAACTTCGCAACGGATTGTCATGCGGTTTTCACCAATAGATAGGGTGATTCAAGAGGAAGGTTTGTATGTATAATACGTGCATATTATAGTAGAGAAAAGCCGAGAAATTCAAAGATTCAATTCAGGCAGCGGGCAGTGGGCTGGCAAGCGGGCGATGTGGATTTGATACGTACGCAAATTAACAGATGGCGTTGGTTATAAAGGTTGGGTAATGGCGTTGTGTTTCGTTAGCCACAGCAACGAGTGGCCGGGTCTGCTAGTAATACATAAAAATAAGTTTTTCATTTTAAGTAGTACCTATGTAGAAATAATATAAATGTCTGTAAGTGGCCCAACCACAATTTTATAATGCCTACAGAAGGCGAAACAGCTGTCACGCATAATAATAATTACGTACTAGAACTACAAAAGTAAACTGTTTTTTAAATTAATTAATAATATTATTAAATATATAACATTCTTTCCGGATCTCCTCATTTTGCACTAAGTCAAACATTGTTTTAAGGTTTTCATTTTTACAGTACTCTCTACTTTCACTACTCACTGCCATGTATCAGGGTTGGTTTCAGCATTCTATTGTGGACTGCTAGCTTCTATTCTTTGGACAATATTTTTTATCTGCACCAGCCAATCTGATCCACTGCAGGTAAATCTCGATATTGTTGGAAGCAATGTTCTTTCAATATCTGTATAATTTTGTGTTATTTTGTTAATTGTAGAATTGTTAACCTCAACACAGGCTTGTCCTAGTGAGGTTGCAAATTGTTTTGTAAACATTTTTACCTGCAATGTAAAGATACAATAAATAAATAAAAAAAATCAATATTATTTGTGTCGTATTCCGCCTCTCGCCCGGGGCGAACACAGACCCTAGATTGTCGAGGTAAATTTTAATTACAAAACGTATTTGTGCCTTCGCAGAGTCCGCCCAGTCTGGAAAATTATATATTTAGAGTTAATTTATTGAGTCAATTACGAACCCCACTAGGACAACTTCATTAATTTTATCGGGAAATGTTCTTTACCTTGCTAGGATTCAATTCGCCCTCGACGTG
This sequence comes from Glyphotaelius pellucidus, assembly GCA_936435175.1. Taxonomy (NCBI): domain Eukaryota; kingdom Metazoa; phylum Arthropoda; class Insecta; order Trichoptera; family Limnephilidae; genus Glyphotaelius; species Glyphotaelius pellucidus. The sequence goes on from OW386550.1 coordinate 14,556,541, forward strand.
GAAATATTTCAAGGGAAATATTGATTCCCGTTACGTGATTTGATGAAACGGTTTAAGGCATCGGGTGCTATTTATATTTACGTATTCGTCACAAAGTTCTAGAAGAATTCTTTATAATGGTACAATAATACTATATTATATGTATACTAGCTGGTACCCGGCATGCTTTGTTATGCCATTTAATAAAGAAATTGTTTCTTCCTATAAAATTTCCCACAAATATATCAACATCATTTCCACGGCAACGATTTGTTTTGCTTAGCTTTAGGGACAGAAAACGTATGATAAAAATAAAATATTAATATTTATTTATAATTTCATATTATATACAGCCTATAGTACTCGCATATAATTTAACTTTCATTGGTGAAAGAATTTTTAAAATCTTTTTATTGTTTTATGCGTGAAAGCGTAGCAAACACACGAAGTTTCGCATTTATAATATTAGTATAGATTATTGAATTGAAAATTCCTTTAGCGCCGTTGTGATCTGAAACTCGATGAAACGAAAAATAGCGCCACTAAAAATAAACAAAAACATACAACTGTTGGATTTACCCTGCGAGAGAATGGGATAGTATAATCGGTCTCCTCTTTGTGCGGTGCTTCGTAGCCTTCCCGCTCTTGTCTACTTTAGTTTTCCGATGGTTTCACTTCAACCAAGTGTGAATTGCACCCTCTGTTTTTTTTATTGTTGGTTCACCTATCGTGGTACGTATAATTTGGGAAGTCAATAATATATTACCCATACAAACTCGTATTTGAGGTTAACGTAAAGTGTCAAAATTTTTTGTAAAACCACACTTTGTTCGTTTTGCGCCTGGTTACTAGCCAGGCGTCGCGCGTTTTGGGTTCGATTTCTCTCATAATTAAGTCATCATTGCACAAGCAACATTTTCCGCTTATAATGATGGTAGTCGTAGTCGCTTATAATGATAGTAGTCGCTTATAATGATGATAGTCGCTTATGATGATGGTAGTCGGTAGTATAAATATTGCCAGGGTAAGGAAAATATGAGGATTCTGCGTACTTTTTCTAAATTGTGTTTTTTTCTGAATATTTATTTTTTGTTTTATTGGTTAACGCCCTAGTGGGCTTTTCTACTAAAATTTTGCAGTCGTAATAATTGTAAGAAAACAACATTTATGTACTAGATAATAAAATTGTGTGCAGATTAGCAAAATAATAATTCGATGATTAAAAATATAATAATAATAATATAAGCCTGAAGTAGTAATAAAAAAAAGTATAACGTAGAAAAGCAAGTGTGTGTATATTCGCTTACAGTATTAATTATATGTGTTACAAACCAAAAATAATGTAATTTACTCCTAAGGTATAGAATATTAAAAAAACAATCAAACAACAAACAAAAAAACAAAAAAAAATAAGAATTGTACCAATAAAAAACTAATCAATTTCGCAAAAAAATTATAATCAAAAATAAAGTTAACTTCAAAAAAGCTCTAAAGATTTGTAAGGCTGCCTTTCCTAGGCTAAAAATCGAATACAAAATGTAATTTGGCCACATTGTGGATTACCCTTCATTTCTACTTCAAATTAAGCAGGAAGTCTTGAAATAATTTTCCTCTCGGTCGGTGGATTTAAATAATGTAATTAGACCCGTCCCATATGGAATATTTGGAAGTCGGAAGGGTGAATTGACAAATGAAGAACTACTTTAGCCGGCGAGAACTTAATCTAACCTCGAATAATAATTTTCATAATTTCTTGCTCGAGGAAACTCCGTAATATCTCACTGGCCGAGTTTGCTCTTCATGTTTTCTTTGCTCTTCTACTTCCTCTTACTTCCCGTTCTTTAATCCCCTGCGATTTTTCTCTCCTCTTTTGAAAGCCTGAAATTCGGCAATTCTCTCCATTTATAGATAGCAGTCCATTTCGCTCTCGCATCGGCGGATCGCAGAACATTTGAATATAATAATTTGAAGTCCCATTAGTATGTTAATTTTACACAAATGAATTGTTGGGGGATCGTCTTTAGTTTGTTTCCCAGTGCAACTTAAATATTATTATTTGTTGTAAATCGAGAAAGTTTCCGCATTCGGTATTCACGACATTTTGCAGTATATAAGGGGAAAAGTATATAATATTATTTTTTGTTGTAAATCGAGAAACTTTCCGCCGTCGGTATTCATGACATTTCGCAGTATAAAAGGGGAAAAGTATATATTATGATTTGTTGTAAACCGAGAAAGTTTCCGCATTCGGTATTCATGACATTTCGCAGTATATAAGGGGAAAAGTATATATTATGATTTGTTGTAAACCGGGAAAGTTTCCGCATTCGGTATCCATGACATTTCGCAGTACATAAGGGGAAAAGTATATATAATGATTTGTTGTAAATCGAGAAAGTTTCTGCATTCGGTATTCATGACATTTCGCAGTATATAAGAGAAAAGGATAATATTTCCTCTAGTGATTGTATTCATTATTCTATGTTAGTACAGCTATGTTCTGCTTCGTGTAAATAAATATGTTACTATCTAAATGAATTTTCTCAACGTTTAGAATGAAACAGGATCAACTGACACGGTTATCATTATAATTTGTCATTTGATGATTTTACCTATACTTACGAATATGCTTGACTTCTTTTTTTGCGTACTCATTTTGCATTGATAACTTTTATTCTTATATCAAACATTTCACAACACACGCCCTTGAAAATTTAGTATAACGAGGTGTTTTATCACATAATATTTTTTTCTATTTTAATTGACGCTGAGACCGTCGGGCGTTTTACACGATATTTTTTAATACCACATGGAAACTATATCCCGACCCATATGGATTGTTTGTTTTGCACGATCATTTTATTTATTTTTTATTTCATAAAATTTCACGTTACAATATTCATATGCATTATCACACCACCATTTTGAGCTCATTACCGTATCGTAGCAGTCGTGTAGAAGATATTTTACAATTTAATAATAAGAATAGTAAATATAAACACATAAATAAAAACAATATTTAAAAATCCAAAAAAATATGTATAAATCATGATAAAAATTAAACTGAATGATAAATGGACATTTCAATGAAAATAGATAATAAATACTCAAATAATATTGGAAAACAAGAATACAATTGTGTTATAAGACCTTTCTTTTGAAAGAAGTCAACATCAGAACTCATTTCATGGAACGGAAAAGAGTTTTATAGACGTTTCATTTATTTATTTATTCATAAAAACTGTAGATTACATTAATTACGAGGCTAACATTGGTACAAATTATAATCTACTGCTAAAGCGTATTAGGGATTAAAGCTATCACGTTTCCTTTTATAATAACATTTCTACGTAATAATAGTAGAACCTTCCGCAAATTAATTAACCCCTGTCTAAGTAACAATAATGTTGAGATATATTTTATGTCCCTCCGCATAGGAACGATTTTAATTTTGTCAAACCCTTGTTAGTAGTAATTTTATCTTCCTACTATAATTAAATCAACAATGACTCTGTGTGGGTGCTTTATTTGATTTGTATAGCCGGAGTGCTGGGAACTTATGTAGCTATAAACGTACACATATATCATGTACCTAGTACCTATTTTAGTAACGAGAGTTTGAAGTACCCATCCATGTTTTAGGCAGGGTCACTGACCGACGAAACAAATAAATTATTCAATTATAAGTTGTTTCGTTTTTGTTTTTCGTGGATAAAGATTGACAGATGTGTATCCTAATTTCCTACCCTTTTTAATTGTTTTTTCTCTAAATTTATTTGTTTAGGCAGGTCATTTCAGCAGAGAACTGGGTTCAATTTAAAGTACGTTATTTTTTACCTTTTTTGCATTAACTCCACATTGGAGGCCATAGAATAAAATAATTTCCGTCAGGTAGTCTGTATAATAATGGGTGAAGTGTATTTTTAAGGAAAGAAAGGTGGGGAAGTTCTGGGAAGGATAGTGTACGATGAACGGGTAGGAAACTGAGGCTCAGTGTGTTCAAGAGAGACAAACGTATAAATCCATCCCTTCCACTGGAATGCACAGGATCGGGAGAGTTCCGCTAGAGAGATCGAAATCCCTCAATCAGTCTCTCAATCCGGCAAGTCACGCAGTTAGCTGACTGACGCATCCGCCGCCAAGATCTAGGCAAACTTCACCCTACGAACGTCAGCGAACGTAGCAAACAATTGGTGTGACCTAAAGCAGAAGTATTGGCCATCGAACAAATTCCCAGGGTGGCGATATCCACATCCTCCTCCCATTAACACTCGCGTATTGAGAAATTAGGTACCTACTTATTGCGTTTAGTAGTCGTGACGATTTTCGAATGGGTGGTTCTTAGAACGCTGAAGTAGAATTTTTCATACTAGGTTTGTCTATAGTGATTTATTTTTTTAGTATTATGCCCTGTTCATGGGACAGATGCGTAATCGAAAATTGTTCTTTTTGTCGATTCTTATTTGCCATTAAGTGGGAATCATTTAAATTACTGAATTTAAACCTAGTGTTCTTTATACAAATAGAACGGCGCCACACGCGCCTCATAATTGTACCTCATTTGTGGGCTTATTTATGTAGATGCGATACCGTGTTGCCAGCTCCAATCTTTAAATCGTGTTCCGAAATAATTGCTGAAAATTTGTATCCAACAAAACTTTCCCCAGAGACGAAAACTGTTCAAAAAATATTTAATTATTTCGAAATTGATATATCTGTATCAAATATGTTCATCACTAATATAAAAATGGTACTCTCGCTTTTTTTTCATCTTTAACCGAACGGATATGTTTTCGCCATTAGGCACATTACAAACAACATACTACTCCATGCCAAACTATGTGCAAAAAATTTCGCGAAAGAAAACTGTTCTCAGTTTGCATGGTGATTTTATTTCAAACACACTTTTTTCGATAAATTGACGGCCTATCATCAAAATAGATCAAATATTTAAAATACATTAGAAAAGTTACTCGTCCCCTTTCTGCGTATTGCATTTACTACTCTTATTTGATATCCATCCGACCGTGAAAAACTGTTTTCATGCCGTGAGAAAAATATAATTCTTCACCTTTTCCAGCTGATAATCGATGGCTTATATCAAAATGTTCCAAATCCGATTGCTTTATATTTTGCAGATATGTTTTAGTCGTTACCTTTTTTTATGTGTGCGCGATGTTGCTTTTTTGGGGGTTCGTGTAAAATTTTCTCTTTTACAAGCTGATAAATCAATGGCTTATGTCAAAATCCATTAATAATTGATTGTTATTTTTATGCTGACATTATTTGAATCGTTCCCTTTTACTTGTGCGCGTTGCTGTTCTAGTTTGGGTGCGTGTAGCCCATTTCTTACGTAATCAGTAAATTAGAACAACCTCGACCGTAAACTTGATCTTGGCCTTGGAGCTAATTTAAACACAGTTATTTTTGCGCGCAGTCTTCGTGGGCGTTGCGCGCATGTATTCGTCATGTTGTGTACTCTTTGGATTATACAGCTGTTCTGGAAGCAGCTTCGCGATGAGACCACATTCTTCTGCTACACGTCCTTATTACCCTACTGTACCTGCAAAGTGACCATATCTTGGATGCTACCCTGATATCTTTGAACCTACCTGCATGAAAATGGGTGGTTATTACATTTCGTTCTTATGTTTAACGTCTTTGCTTATTTAATCTATTCTGTGTACTCCACTCTCGTACATGGATCTCTTCGGTAAGACCCAGACATCTTCATTGACATTGACAATGACAATACGTCTATTTGGCGAAGAAATGGCGGTCATTGAGTTTTAGTTAGTGTGTGCTTATGGGGAAGTGCATCATCGTAAGGTATCCTAAGTAGATTCGTAGTAGCTAGATCTTTCGAATAATACCTAATCACTAATACACACTATTTTTCCATAATTTTATTACAAGGAACAAGAAGGCTATTATTAAATACCTCACGCGATACGATACGACTGTAGCAGCGAGGACTCCTGTCTTGGTGAGACCAGAATACCAGGGGCACTGATTTGTTATTACTTATAACTCATGCTCTGAGGATGGGAAGGAGGTTGGAGTTAAATCGACCGGTATGCATGGCAACCAAATAAGCCAATAATGGAATTTAGGAAGGGCAGGAAGAAAGTATTTGACTGAGCGTTGTTTTTTCTTTATATCTTTCTTCTTTCTTATGTATTAAAACAGTTAGAAATCATTTTCTTGCCTCTTCTCGACTATTCGTAGTTCTTCCTGATCCTTTGTGTCTCTTCTTGACTCTTTTTGTCTTTTCTTAACTTTTCTTAGATCGTCTTGACTCGACTTGACTCTTTTTGCATTTTTTTTTTGTCTCTTTGTGGCTCTTCTTCGTTTTTCTTTGCTCTTCTTGTCTCTTAGTGGCTCTTCTTGATTCTACTTGGCTCTTATTTTCTTATTTTCTACTTTTCTCTTCTTGGCCTTTCTTGGCTTTTTTTGACTCAATATATCTCATAAATACATATTAGTTTTATGTTTAATGTTAGCTTTTATGTTTCTTTTGCAAGGTATAGGTACTATTTGATAAATTTCTTTAACAAATTTTTATTTCTTAAATACTGTTCCACTTAATTATTATGTATGCATAACATGTTTTTGACGTATTGGCATATAATATAAATAATAATACTATTATGCCTTCATTACCTTATTTCCTACTATTTCGAGTATAGCATAGACCCGCGCGTGGCGGCCAATCAAGTGCCCTTTACAAATGCACGAGTGGCGAAGCTTTCAATTTTCCATTCAAATAATACAGCGAAAAAAATTCTGTCGACAGCCGAAATACATCCCGGGAACGCAGAATAGCGAAGGTTTAAAAGGCAAGTCCTTGAACTTTTTTGTGCACGAAAATGATTTCAAATTTTGCGTAGTTGAAGATAATCCGTACTAAATATTTTTATTTGAAAATGATGGAGGAAATAACGAACGAACTGTTTTTTTTTAATTCTTTAATTTTTTGTATCTACAAATATCTATTTTTTTTTTCGAAATATCTTATTTGTAAGTATTTTTTGGGTTGATTTTCTATATATAACTGCCGTGGTTTTCTAACTGTTACACCAATTATACTGTGATCAATGTTGAAATTTGTACTCAATCCCAGTCTAAAAGTTGTTGAGTATAATTATTATTCAGTGGTACACTTAGGACGGGTTGTTTCAAAAAATTTGATGGATTCATCAAATATTTGATGTTAATTTTCACATTCTGTGTAAGTTCTATTCAAGTTCTGTGATTATTTCAGTTTTGTAAAGCAGCTGTCCTACAACGATATAATAACAGAACTTGAATAGAACCTACACAGAACGTGAAAATCAACTTCAAATATTTGATGAATCCATCAAATTTTTTGAAACAACCCATCCTTAGACCCAATTGTTTCGCAGAAATTCAAATGTAACGTTGTCATCAAATGACCATTCAGCGCCATTTTGTTTTTTTTTTACATTTGAAAGGTCCCCGATTCTGGGTGCGATTCGTCTTTAATAATTTGATAGATTATTGTAATAAACATTTCTATCAAATTGTAATAAGCTGAGAAGCTTCAACACGATAGTTATCCTCTTCTGCCGTATCAATTTGTTCAAAAGCTGAAACGGACTTCGAATCGGCATTTCAACTGTCAAACAAGCAAAATGGCGCTGAATGACCATTTGATAAACGACCCGTTCTCAAGTAACAAATTAATGTCAACTGTGTACAAATGTTTGGCGCTCCTTTGGCGTTTGGTTTCCCGACTACACCAGTGCCGAAGGAATCAATGACACTAGTTCCTCGGAGCAGCTTCCGTAGAAGATACTGGTAGAACAAGGACAGCATTCCCACCAGACGCCTATGCTCTAAAAAATGCTATCAGTTTGTTAAGATAGGAGAGTCTACTGCACAGTGTCAAGGGTTTTTTCAGGTATTTTGGGGCTCCAGATCAGAGGCGTCTGTCTGTCAAATTCAACCGTGGAGCGCACTTGCGATTTGTACAGGGTTAGCAGTTGTGTACTATTAAAGTACATGAGGGCCCTGTGCATCCTGTACAATAAATACATCGGTGAAACAACCCGTCCTTAGAATTATTTCAGCTGTTTGCCGCATTTTTTTTCTGGCTGGCTGTACTGAAAATTAGTAATAATTTAAAGTTTATTCATATAAAAGTTATTGGTGAAAGAGTTACATTTCAACACTACATACCTTTACCGGTAATGTTTACTCAATGTAAGATCTAGGTGAACCTTTATTCGCTGTTTTCCTTGCAGCTCTCATCAAACCAGATAGATTTTTTTACTGCTTGCTGTTCGTTGAACTTGCTGTTCGTAGTGGGCCATACATCGATACATCAGCAGAAGTCCTTAACACATCTCCCTCTCATGTTGGTACGTTATAATATAGGCCCACGCAAAAAATATTAACACCGCAATAAAGTCTCAATTTCGTGTTCACTTTTTCGTCGATATTCAACGCTTTACGCGGAATTTTTATATTCCGCTTTTTTCTGGAAATATTTTTTAGACGTAATAATTTATCGTCGCTACATTTTACGTTACTCGAGGCATGACTCGGTGTAATAAAAATATTACATCGAGGCTTTTTCACACGTCTATTTATTTTGTTTTAGGTTACAATGAGACAAAGAACATGCCTAAATCCGTTTTTTATAAGCAGGGTATATATACTATGAGTATTTTTGTTGCCTGTTGATAAGTTTCTTCTGCTCTAGGGTCGTTGTCGTTCAGCTTTGGACGTTGGTATCATACCATGTCGAAAATTGTTGAAAATTGTCCTACGTTTTCCAACTCTTATAGCTAGTTGAAAAATTAGAAGCTTTACGTTTCACGTAAAAATTAAATAGTAGTTAATTGCTCAACTTTAAAAAAAGAATATATCCCAATATTATATATCCCAGAATGTCAGGGACGTCCTAGGGACACATGGGACAGCCAAGCGAATCAAATACTTAAGATGAAGCTATAATAATTTTAAACACTTTTGCGCGCTTGAAATCGAGCGTTTCTAGACTCCATTTGCCCTGCGATTTTCATGCCTATTAGCTATATTCGTATATGGCACACTAAAAATATACACATTTTTTGATTGTGGCTTCTTCTTAAATTTCAAGTTCAGAACTCTATTTCGTCGTCATTATATTGTGAAATTCAAATGTATGGCGATGTGCGATGTCCGTAGAACCATAAGATACTAATTCGGGGCGACATTGGTTTCTAATTTATATGGAAGGCAGTTCTAGTGCTTGAGGGGAATCGTATAAAAAACCCGAATACGTAAGGAGTGTGGCTTTCGTCTGCCTATCCCCATCGAGAAATGAAATAATTGGCATTAAAATAATTGACATTGAAAAAGCACATATTAGTTATATTAAAAATTAATTTAAAACTGGTAAGATCCAAACCACTTACAAAATATTTAAAATAATGCTTGAAGTTATTCTTTTTATTCCGAATATAGCTTAAGTACATATCTATCAGCTTTGTCAATTCTGAAGTGTTTGTCGTGCCAAAATAGTCCGTTATAATGGTTCAGAATAATCTGAGGCTTCGATTTTATGTAGTGAGCCTTAGTGGGTGTGGAGCAGGCGCTTTTAAAAGTTCTATTCAGGCTACGTAGTACAGGTACACCTTGCTTTAGAGAGCTTTTCTGATTTGAAGATTTACAGAATTCTCGTTAAAGCTTTTATGTTTTTCCTCAGTGATCTGGTTTTTGTATCACTTAAATGGATTTAAAGCGAAATCCGGATTTCTTCAAAACCCTCTTCTCACTGGGTATACAAAAATACTTTTTCCAAGTTGTTTCCAGTGATTTTTATAGGAAATTATAAATTAAATATACAGAAAAATAATCTGTTACATAGCATTCATTAACCATTTTATTTTCCCAGTTAGTAGAGAAATAATCTCCGAAAAATATTTGGAAGTTATATGTATTGTTTATTTATTTTTAACTTAATCAGTAAAATCTCGAATTTTAAAAATTAATTAATGAAAACAATATAATTGAATATTAAGACTTTATCTAGTTTGCATTTAGTTCGAGTTGAATCTGGAAATTTTACATAAAGATAGCAGCCAATAAAAATATGACTTAAGAAAATAAAGATAATGTTGATAGCTCTTAGTCGAAGTACAGTTAAATATGACCGAACCCGATATAGCTAAGGTCCTAGGTTCGATTCTTAGATGTGACCATATCTTTTTCCGATTTCTCTGTTTCAGATTTTCGCTTGAGTGTCGCTAATACGGACTTCATTATTTTATTTGTTTACACACTAATTTATCCGATAATCACACAAAACATTATTATTGGATGCCATACTCCCAATGGCTTATTTTAGGCTCCCATTAGGACTTACATTCACATTAAAAAAAGTCTTGATATTATAACCTTAGAGTAACAAATATTATTTTTTTTATATTTAATTAAAATTAAATTTGATTGTTTTATTATCAAGTTCTGCAAGTATTTTAGTATGTATTTTTGATACAGCTGTTTCGGTTTACAAGACCATTTTGAAAATAAGATTTTAAATGTCAATTATTAATTTTGATTTTAAATGTCAATTATAGACGAAAAATTGACTTTTAAAATCTTATAAATAAGTCGCCTAACAGTGGATTTAGCCACAGTTTGAAAATGGTCTTGTAAACCGAAACAGCTGTAACAAAAACACATACTAAAATACTTGCAGAACTTGATAATAAAACTATCAAATTTAATTTTAATTAATTATAATAAAATTAAATTGAGTTCTACGAATGAAACACAAAAAACATTTAACAAATATTAATACCTGCTTGAATATATAACAATATTTGTTTCTCTAACTAAGGATCTAACCATCCTTCCGAGAGTGTTGATATATTCTGACTTTTACAATGATTTCTGTTCCAGGCTCTGCATCGTGTAAGTTTATACTATGTTGATGTGTGGTTGCGTCTATTTTTGGTTGTGTGACCGTGTGGCAATATATCCGTGTAACTATGTATCCGTGTGGTTCTGCATCCGTGTGGCTGTATCCGTGTGGCCCGCGGTGGGCCTTCTAATGGCAGGCATTACGCCACAGTTCGCATCCCCCGAGGTATGCCGTCAGGGCGGACACAAAGCGCGCCCGTGAACACATGAACACTGGACACGTGAACACCGAACATTGAACACTGCCTTCCACAGTGAACACATTCAATTCAAATTGTAGGCATTCCGTTTTGCGGCCTCGGTGCGGCCATGTCAAATTTCATTGAAGTACTGACCGGACTGTCTATGTGTCTATTGATAAAAGAACCGCAACTACGAGGTTACATCCACCACGCTGTTCTATGTTTGTATTGAAAATATTGCCTTTGAAGAATACTTTGAGTTACATGAGTATTATCATGTATCTTGACATTTACAGTTTTTTTTTCTATATTTTTTTTGTGAGTACCGCACAGGAGTTCCACTGCTCCCAAATCATAAGTATTATACGTAAATAGTTAGGGGCGGGGAGAGGGGCTCAGGGGTTACTCAGCTGAGCGATCAGTGACTACTTGTGGAAGACATTTATTTTTGTTTGATTGTGAAGAAATAAAAATTGAAAACAAAAAAGACATAAAAAAATGACCGGAGACCAAAATTTCGTTTACATTTTTTACTCCAAATAATGTCAGGAATCACTGGTTAATGGTCAAAGTAAGTTAAGTCCGTCTCTGACACCCTGTATATTCCAGTAAACATAAAAATAATCGACAATAAATGTCACGATATATAGATCACGTAATATAGATATATCCGTATTTGCGCGGTTATATTATATATATATCCGCATTTGACGTGTCTCCCAACTATGCACCGGTGCTGAGGGGATCAATGACGCTAGTTCCTCAGAGCATCTTCCATTGAAATACCGGTAGAACATGGATAGCATTCCCACCTGACGCCTGTGCTCTAAAGATTGCAATTCGTTCGTTAAGGTGGGAGAATCTATCAAACGGACCGCCCGTTTCTGCACAGGTCGAGGTTGAAAATATTTTTTAAGATACGAAGATACGAAACTAATTTTATGGGTTTCAAGGTAGAGTTATGTTTTTAGGTATGGAATAATGACTAAGTATTACAATTGTTTAAATATTTGATCCTTCTGCTGCATCCTATTAAAGATTTTGTGTAATACTTTACCCCTCGGATTCGGCAGCCAACCGCCTGAATGTTGACCCTTTCAAAATTGAATATTGCCAAAACTAAGGGCCAAAGGGAAACCACTGGGCCAACAATTCTAAACACTCCGATTTAAATTGATATATGGAATTCTGTGCAATCAAATAATAAACTCTGGATAGTTGTTAACCTACCTTTTATTAATTGTTTATCAAACGTCGGTCTGTCCGGTACACTAATGGTAGGACGCCGAAAAACTAACGCCAAGGTGTCACCAAGACACCTTGGCGCAGTGGACAGCGCGTTCACCCGGAAAGAGAGAGGTCCTGGGTTCGAGTCCCAGAGGTGCCAATATCTTTTTCTGATTTTTCTGTTTTCAGATTTTCGATTGAGTTTCGCTCATAGTGTCTTCATTCAATTAAATTTTTTTAGATCGATTTGTGTTATTTAACAATTTAAAATAATATAATGTATATTTGCGGCACGTTCAAGATGGGAAGAAACTCTCAGTATCGCCCTAGTGTAAGACACCTTTCAGAACTGAGACGTTGCTTGAAATGGCTTTAGCCGTTTGGCGAACAGATCTGAATAGCCAGGAACTTCCCACCTTCCTCTCCCCTTCTCCCTCTGCCTTCAGCCTCACAACATACCTCAATTGGGGTGCCGTAGTCTCACCTGCTCCCGGCGGTTGGGAGCACTTGGGACGCTAGCGTGGTATTCAGGTGAATGGTTCCAAAATAGCAGAGTTCTAAAATATCATGATGCTTATATAAATATAAAATATCGTGATAGTTATTTTCTAAAGGAACACATATTTTAAAAATATAGTTTAAATTAGGATGAAAGGTATCGTCTCTCTAGAATTGGTTAGAGTTAATAATTGCTCGTATAAAGTGAAACGAAATTATTTTTTTCTAATTTTGTCGTCATTAATGGTCAGAGATTTCCACCAAAGGGCAATCAATGTATTTTAAAAACGTGTTCCAAACGTACATTAACGAGGCTTTACGGTGCCCATAGTTTCTCAGTAAAGTTCAACATAATCGGCAATAAATATCACGATATACATCACGCGATACAGGTATATCCGTGATATATATCCCAGTATAGTTAAACATAATCGACAATAAATATCACGAAATACATATTACGCAATATAGGTATATCCGCGATATTCATCGTTACATATTACATCTGTGATGTATATCCTTCGAACCGTGCAAAATAGTGAAAATAGCCTTTGTTGCATAGTAAAATACTTGTCCATATATCAATTTGCGGTTCGCTGTTTAGGGCTTATGTGCGTTTTTGTTTAATGGCCTGTTTTGTAGAACCACACTATTTGGGTTATTTTATTTATGACCTGTCAACAAACAATAGCTACTTATTCCCAACCTATTGGAATTCACATTTTAAACACTTTTGATGTACTTAAAGCAACTAAAAGTTATTGGGTTTTAAATATACCAAATATATCTAAATCTTTTATCTCATAGTCAATAAAATATTATTTATAATTTTTGGTGTTTTAAATGGTTTCATAGATACCTATGTATTAAAACATTTTTTTTTTCCTAATTTTATTTTAAATTTGTTTGTATTGTCTTCTAATTATATTTTATACTAGCTTTTACCCGCGGCTTTGCTCGCATGGTATTAGGTGGAAAAACCACTGATTAGTTCACTCACTCACTCACTCTCCGCGAACCCCACCTTCCCCCTGCCTTTCCTCCCTGCCGCTAAAATATAAACACTTTTCATTTATAAAAATTTCATAACGCCAGAGCTTACCATTATATGCAGCCTGTGTTACTTGCTGATAATATTTCTTTCTATTGGTGAAAGAATTTTTAAAATCGGTTTAGTGGTTTAGGCGTGAAAGCGTAACAAACAAACACACTCAGTTTCGCATTCATAATATTATAGTATAATTTATAGATCATAATATCACAAAAAGTTTTGATGATTGCAGGTTCAATCTAATAACTTATTTAAAATAGAATATATTTTCTTTTAAAACCTTTAGTACCTACGTACTATTTTTGTTTTCAATATTGACAAAAACAAAATTAAACGATAGAAAACATTAATAGTTGATCAGTAAACCCTTAAAAGGGAATACTTTATAATTATTAACATCAAAGTATAATTTTTGTCAAATTCTTCGTAAATGTTATTGAGGACATCGGAAATAGAATTGATTGATTATTTAAATATATCAGCAATAAGTGGCTTCACAGCAAAATTTTCGGAAGGAATCAGTTTGGCGTTAAAATAAATTTACTTAGCAGAACTTAATAATGTTTGATGTTTCAACGAAGAGTCTTTATGGCAGGTTGCTTAAATGTAACACATCAAACAAACACACCCGTCACCCACATTCTAAACGAGAGTTTTCTTTAATTCGCGAATTTCCCTGCATTACGCAATGATGTCGGCAATAATATAAATTCTCGAGAGGGTATAAATTTTCATTGTAGCGAAGGCGCGGGCTCCGGCGACAATATTTTTATTTCATTATATTCTCGCTCGCAGTGCGTGGCCCGAGGAATGCCCCCTTAAATTATAATGCTGTAACTGCGGGGGACTCTTCGCAAGTTATGAGAATATTTGGCCACCTTCGTGATTTAGGCACCAAAATTATTGTGATTCATCTTTGGGTTATTACGCCGTGTTAAGCTCTCATCAACGTTTGACAACGTTTCGGACGTTACATTGTCCATCATCAGGGCAGATGTGGTGAAGTATGTTGTATGTAGAAGTGATGCCTTGTTACGCGCGTTAATCCCCTTAGGGCCGGTATTTCAGTATAATAATTTGTTAAATTAATGTGGTTTTTAGAGTTTAGTTTTGGTGTAGCCGTCAATTACCAATGCAGGTATGTCAAGGCACCAAAACCTTCTGGATCATCTGTTTTCTCTTACGAAATAAGTACCTACGTGAAATAGACTTGCGCCAGGCACGCCTTTTATTTACGCCTACATACATATATCTGCAGTTTGTAGTGTACAGTGTAGATGAGTAGTTTGTATTTGTTGGGAAAATTCTCTTTAAAATTTTTTCAGAAATATAAAAATTATGATTTTTGACTCGACTGAAGTTATTCTAGATTTTCTAAATAAAATGCGGCTACAAGATTACATTTTGGTTTACCAATTTTATACAGACCTATATACATAAACCTAGAAAAAAATTGATCTGTACGTGTTTAATAATTATATAACTACCGGTCAGTGGCTGAGTTGGCATCGCGTTTGTTTCTGTGAATTTCTTCGTTTTAAGTTCTCCATCACGACACAAGCAACATTTTCCTCTTACTGTATTGGTAGTAGGAGATTTTCATATATTCTCAGGTTATTTGTAACCCGGGAATGTTGGTCTTTCTTTAAAAATAAATAACCAATAATAATAATAATAAATTTTTCATTTCATTTTTTGTCACAAGTTGAGATAATGATAATATTCTCACTGAGATCTCTTGTGCTAAATTGTACTGTCGGATTTCGTAGTTTAAAATTGTTTCTACAGGTTTTTTTTTTTTAAATATATTGTATCAAATTTCTGTATTCAAATTCTGAACCGAGAACGTTCTAAAACTTCACTAAATTAATGTTTTTTGAAGAAAAAAAAATCGTATTTTTGGGTAGGTAATATGAAGACAGATGGTCGACGCGATGGGCGACGAAAAACTTATTTTTGGGCAGGTAATATGAAGACAGTTGGTCGACGCGATGGGCGATGAAAAACATATTTCTGGGTAAGTAACATGAAAACGATAGTCGACGCGATGGGCGACGAAGCGTTTTAAACCCTGTCGCGACTTGTACGTGGCCAATCGCATTTATTAAAATTCAAGGCCGTTTCAGAATATCCATAACCTGTCCTTACTGATTCAACATGATTTTGCGATATTTTTCTTAATATGTAGTATGGAACCTCCAAAGTTCTTGCAACCCCGGGTACTCCCTTATTTTCCCTCCCGATTTCATTTCCGGGACGATAAAAAAAGCGCACACTTGGCAACACTCGCTATTTCTTATCTGGAGAATACGAGAGTGGAGGACTGTACCTTGTACCCACTTTCCACCTCACCTACACTTCTTAGGCAATTATGAAAGACACCTGGATATATCCACCCGAATTCCGCAGCAGGGAAGACGTGGCCTTGTTTTCATTCATCATTCTGTGTTATTTTATGGCGAATGTAATGAAAATTTTTGAATTTTTTATAACCGACTATTGTTGCTTTAGTATCATCAAAAACTACGTTGCAATTTGACACGGATTACTAAGCAGTTTGCTTCGCCACCATAATATCGAAGATACCACTAATTCATTAATGAAAACCAAAACCTTGAGAATGTTGTTTTGTGTATCAATTTTTTCAGATTTCCGATACGCGTTATCATTAAAATAAAAAAAGACACATGCAAACTTGTGCTGTCCTTACGTATTTGTTGCATCCGAAACTGCTTACAAATTACAACTTCAGATGCACTCGTAATAAATTGTAAAATACTAAAAACGAAATAGTGTTTGCTGGAATTGTGTGATAGTAGTGTAATTGCGTGTAGGAAATAACAAGGTATGCAAGGAAAAAGGAATGACCAAAATCACTTATTACTGTATCTCTGCGAAGGTGTATACGACACAACCACAACATAGTTATTTCCATCGCGATACCTCGCCACAACAAAACGAATGAGTACAAAACGTTATCATGAACTTCCGAGATGGTGAAATTCCTTCTTTTTACAAAAACGAAATTGTGTTCACGAAAAACACCAAAAACTTGCTTCCAAGGTAGTTTCAAAAATCTTTTTCTTTTTTAAAAAGAAATCGCTCGAATTTGCACTATTTTTCTTACCATTGCTCCAAATTTTAATTAATTTTCCAGCAAGGTGATGTGGCTAGGGAGATGTGGGAACTGGATAAACGACATCCCGCTAGGAACGAATATATTCTCATTGCAAAACCAAACATATTATTAAATTAAAGGTTTGTAGATACATAAATACTTAATCTACATAATTATTAATCGCGTTAAAATTGTGTAATTGCCAGAAAAAAGTTGACTGGAAAACACTTCAAGCTTACATATTTTCTATTTATGGGTTGAGTCCAACTCATTGTATAAGTTCATAAATAAATTTTGTGTTATTTTAGGTTTGTTTGTCATATTTTTAGGGTTTCCATTATTTTTAAATATCTCAAAAAAATTGTTTTCTTTTGTTATCGTTTGTAGTCCTTCGAACGTACAATATTGTTACTCCGAAAACTTTGTTATAACTTTTAAACCTAAGGATGGGTTGTTTCACAGAATTTGAACGATTCCAAAAATTTAAAAGTTTAAATTCGAGTTCTGTGAAAGTTTTGTTCAAATTATAATACTATCCGTGTAATGTTAAACAAGAACAACAACTAATGTAAGAAAAATTACGTTTGCTCCATACAGCAGGAAAATAATTTCCCTCAGGGCTTATCGTTGGGGATGCTCTGTGGAGGTTTTATGAAAAGGAAGGAGAGGAAGATCTGGGAAAGAAAAATGTATGATGAATGGGTAGGAATCTGGGGTCAGTGTGTCCAGGAGCGACGGGCTTTAGAATTAATCCCTCCCATTGAAGTAAGGCGATGGGTCAAGAGAGTCCTGCTAGAGATGTAAGAATGTTTCCCTCAACCAGTCTCCAACTTTGGCCCGCCACACAGTGAGAGGGCAGAGACATCTGCCGCCAAGACCTGAATCCAATCCTCACTCCATGAACTCGGGCACCCCTGCTAAATCACCAAATGTAGCGAACCACTTGAGCTGACCTGATGCAAAAGTGTTGGTTATCCAATGAATCGTTCCCATTGATTGGCCCGTGCTGAAATAATAACAGAACTTGAATAGAACTTTGACAGAACACGAATTTTAACCTTAAAATTTGATCAAGTGTTTTGATTTCGTCCTAAGCACATAATAAATAATATTAAAATCAGTTCAAGATGTAAAATGACATAACAGAGTTAAAGTGGTTTGATTTAATATACACATACATTGGTGATTAACACGTACATTAACATACACGTACAGGTCACAAAAAAGTTTTTTGTAGTGGTAGGCTTTCAAGAAGTCGACTGTAAAGTTACCCGTGTCAAGCTTTAGCTAACTGTGCACCTTTACAATCAGACGCGGCACATAATAGGTAACACCAATACCGATTATTGATTTCTTCTTCAGATAGAAGTGGGGTGAACGGAACACGTGGGGTGGTCGGATCGTTAACCACCCCACGTGTCACGCGGTGTGAAATATGTTGCGGATATGGGGAAGGTCGCACCTGTTACCTGTTAGCCGGAACCAGTGGCTAGGTGGCTACCATCTACTAGCTGGTTGTTGCCCGAGTAGTGGCCTGTGGCTACCTCCCACTGAAGTGTGTCCATAAAAGCTGAAAAGCTGGGCCTAATCTAAGAAAAATCAATCAGAAAAAATATTATTCTAGGGTAGGTCAATAAGTAATGCCCTCTGTTTTTTTCTTCTTTAAATATAAAGAAATAAAAAAATGCAATTACATGGGTTGAAAACCACACTATTGACGATTAATTTGTTACTTTTCAATATAATATCCGTCCATTTCCACAGCCTTTAACAAGGGCATGTATCACAGTGTTGTAACAAGCACGATCACATCCAGAACTTTCCCCGCCGATCACACAGTTTTGAATTTGTTCGTCCTTGATTGGTGAGTTTGTGTGATGTCATTCCATTAACTGCCTCTTTGATCCAGGTTAAAAAAAATGAACCCATATTTCATCTCCGGTCACAATTTTTTCCAGAAATCAAGCGCTACAAGTGTTGTGAGGCTATTGTTTGTTTCTTTATTCTGGCCGGTTAACTTTCTTGGTACCCACCTTGCACAAACTTTTCTTGAATAATCAGTTGTCGAATCTGCCACCAAGACCCGGGCACCCCTGCTAAATCACCAAGCTTAACGAACCACTAGGGGTGACCTATGTCGGAAGTGCTGGTAATCCAAGAAATGGTTCCCGGGCGGTACCTGCATCACATTCACATTCGCATATGATTGCACTGAAAGTGGGCTACCGTATGCTGTCTAGTTTTTTAGTAATTTTTGCACAGTGAAAAGATAGTTTTGAAAGTAGATACTGCCGATATCGCAGTGTCTACTTTCAAAACACTGCTGTATAGGCAGTCCTTATCGATGCCTGTTATTTTTCAGTTTAACTTCTTCATGATTGACGGCCAATCAAAATTGAACGCTCTGTCTCTCTTTCACTGCCTGACATCGTATATCGGCATTAAATTGTATTTGACGCCAGTTAAAAGCAGTGATTGATGTTTTTAATCCTTCCACCCAGCATACCGGAATAACCATTTACATTTAGACGATTGCAGCAGCGCAGCTCCCTGATTATTTTCATATTATTTATTTGTCGGATTATTGATTTCGGCCGGTCCGACCTGCTACTTCCGAACCTTTGTCATCCCGAGACAACACGCACGGATGCCGAGACCATGTAACTGTGAGACCCAAGACAACAATACGTTTGTTACTTTTTTAGCGAATTACTGGAATTTTCCGCTCCTTCGTGGCTTTTAGAAAGTTAAAAAGTTTTTTCTTATTTACATGTATACATTTCTAATGAAAAAATACTTTTTATCTATTAACATTTTTTACGAAGAATTCAACAATTTCATTTGAACTATTCGTGGAATTTTCGCGTGTGTGCCACCAAAATATTAGAATTTTACTGATAGAATGCATTGTCATCGACAACAAGTATATTCGCAGGGTTTCAGCTCGATCAGAAGTTGTATCAGAAGTTTCTGCCACATCACAAACAGGTATCACGCGTTGAAGTAAATAACATATTTAGCAGATGTATTTTTAATTAATTTTACTGTTCGGTCTCGCTCGGGGTTTTGTATGTTATTTCTATAAACTGCAAATATATTTTTTCATTTCTGCTGTTTTCTTTCTCGTCACACTTTCGGTGTTCTTCACCTTAAAACTCATGCAAATTTTCTCTAACTCGTATTAATTTTTCAAACAATTTATTTTGTCTCCCTTGATTTTTTTCACAAATTTTTCTTCATGAATTGATTAAAAATGAATAATTTATATAGAATCCTGCCATATTTTTCTCAGTTAACAGCTATATTTGCCAGATTGATACAGAAAAAAAACTGTGAAATTTAATTTAACTAGGACCCCAACTTTCGAGAGTTGTTTCTCATACAACCAATTAGATTTCTCCCATAAAAATATTAATGTGCGTCTTGTAAGATAGCTGCATCGACGACATACCACATCGACAAAAAAAGTCTTGTGAATAAAGGATAAATTTTTATTATCACTACCAAGCTGGGCATCTGAAGTTCCGTTCTACAGTACAATAAAGCATTGTTTAAATTATATCATGCTAGCTGGTACCTGGAGTGCGTTGCTATGCCATTTAATAAAGAAATTGTTTCCCTGCGTATCCTTTCCCATTCGTCCCGTTCCCTTTCCGCCTCCCCTTCCTCTCCCGTATCCCCTTTCTCCTCTCGCGTTCCCACTCCACCTCCTCCACCTTCCCTCTCCCCACTGATTCATTTTTAGAGATAGATATTAACTACTGACTACGACGCCTGAAATAAAATTTCCCGCAAATATATCAACATCGTTTCCAGGGCACCGATTTGTTTTGCTTAGCAATAACTCACTTTTGTTAGGGGAAAAAAATAACATAGAAAATATAATATATTAATATTTATAATTTCATAACGCCAGCTTACCATTATTTACAGCCTATATTACACGCATATAATGTAGCTTTCTTTTGGCGAAAGAATTTTTAAAATCGGTTTATTGGTTTATGCGTGAAAGCATAACAAATAAACACATGCAGTTTCGCATTTATAATATTAGTATAGATTATCTTTTATACATTTATCTCTGTATATTATTAATTGGAAAATTATTGACTTGCCCACGTCTTTACAACCGCAGACCAATTTCAAATAGCATTTTGTCAAACTTTCAACAACCATTTGGCTGCCAAATAAAAAAAGTAAAAATGAAATATTGCCTTAGAGATTTATGTGCGTGGTTTGAACCGTGACAGAACTGTTGCAATGCTGCATTGAAGTTGGACAAGTCTACGGGAATTATTTGATTTATTTGGCTAAATAACGGCCTTATCGCGGGGTGGCAACAGAATCTTGAATGTTGTCTTTTTACTTCGGTATTTTTATGAACAGAGCCGCCGCGAGGGGTACAATTGCTAGTTGCTACCTTATTACAAAACCCAAGTTAGAAAATGCGAGTAGTAAAATAATTCAAATTCTAAGTTCAAAACTCCATGGGCTTTCACGATCTTTCACGATCTGGCAAAATTTAAGTTATTCGAAAACTTTGTACAGCGCCACTTTGTGAAAATCACCGCACGGGCACTTTGTATAAGTTATTGCAAATGTTAATGGTGGAAGAAGTCGGGGACGCCCGAGAAAGACATGGCACGACCAAAAGAATCAGATTCTTGAGTTGGGCCATGTCGAAAGTCAGAATAATAGTAGAGAATGTATGAGTAATGTATGAATATGAATGAGGCAAGGAGTGTGCGCCAAGGCTGAGTTGTTTGGGGGTCCGTTCTCTTTGCCTACCCCTGCAGGAAACGGTGTGATAGGTAGTTAGTTTAGTTAGACTTTTTTTATGAATTGACGTTTTTAAATACGTAATGTAAGCCTCTAGAGCAAGAATTGTTACTCCGAGTAAAGGTAAGCTATTTACATCGGGGAATGGAATTTTCTCAAAAATACTTCATTACGATTGCGCAGGCGTTGCCTTTCCAGATCTTTTCTTTTCAGATCTTGGCTTTGTACTAGGTTTTACCGCACAATACGCCACATCTCATAGCCACAAAACTGGCACACTGTTTGTATTTTACTAGTGTTTTTTTTATATATATCATTGAAGAAGAAGATAACATTTATAATCTAAATGAAAATATGAAAGAGAACAAGACACAGAAAAATAGAAAAAGACAATGGTCGCAACTGGGACTCGAACCCAGCCCTCTCTCCAGTTGCGACCATTGTCTTTTTCTATTTTTATGTGTCTTGTTCTCTTTCATATTTTCATTTATATTATAAATGTTTTCTTCTTCTTCAATGATATATTACGTTGATGGGAATAACCTTCAAAAGTTATAAAAAGAGAGTTTTTCTTATAAAAAATTGAATATTCTTTTGTATATGTTTAGACAGTTTATCTAGTTCTTATCTGTGACTTTTAGTTACTGAATTATAACATAACCTAATTATTTTTATTTTTTTAATATATATGTTATGTTATTAACCTGTAATGTTAGTTATAAAATAAAAAAGGTCTCACTGAATTTTGGACTTAAAAACTAAGGTATATATTTAATATGATTTCATGTTTTTAACATTTGTATGAACATTACATAAGGATTAGTATTGGAATAAATCAGTGATAAAGACCGTCGATAAATACAACCGGTGATAGATGCAGAGAAGCAAATTCAAGAGGCCGCCCATTGATTCTGCCGCCCGCGTAAGCCGCACACATCGCACATAGAGATGCGGCGCCCCTGGATGTTTCTTGCAATTGTGGAGTAACAATACATTTATTGGAGTTGAGTAGATAAATGGTTACTCCAAGAGTCGGAATTTTCAAGACGGTGACAGCCGGGGTTTGAATCCCCGCCCTGTTTTTTCTCTCTTTTGTATGCTAATGAATAGCGTATATTATACCTAGTTGCTTTCTTAAATTTAATTACATATGATTTAATTACATACTATTACTGATTACATGGATGAATTGGAGCCGAATAAAATGTTTTAATTAAAATTAAAATATTTCTTGTTTTAATCACTTTTAATGTCATGAAACCAACATGTTTCGATAGCAATGCTCCCTTCCTCAGGGTTTATTAAAAACTATTTATAAATAAACTTAGCGATGTCAATGGAAAGGTATGAAGGGGAGGGGGAAGGGGGGTATTTGAGGGCACAATTTACAAAGGGAACAGGTTCAATAATGGATAATTTAAAAATATTTTCGGATTATTTATAATATTTAGATTTAAATTCACGCTCTTTCTAATTTCCAATATTTCCAATTTATCCACCTGAATGTCATTGAAATTACAATGTTATAATTCGATTCCACTATTAGGAGACTAATCACACTTTTGATTTTAGGGAGAAGGGTGAGGGAAGGTGGGGAAGGTGCAGGGTGAACGCTTGAGGGGAAGGGGACATGGGAGGGAGGCGGAAGGGGAACGGGACGAATGGGAAAAGACATGCAGGAAGAAACAATTTTTTATTAGTGGCATTCCAACGCATGCTGGGAACTCGCTAGTAAAATATAATGTTTCGCCTTTTCATATCAAAGTTACATGTTTTAGTTAGTTAGCCGACATTTGTTACGGTTCCTGAGGCCCTCTGTAATGTCAATCAAAGTTTTAATTTATTCTCGGGTTAGTTAACAAATATGACCCGATACGTTTTGAAACGTCAAACTTTCCTAACTTAAAATTAATTGGAGTGCTTGATTGCTAAACGGCGTAGCACAAATTAATAATATATTCCTTCCAAATTAATCGACGATTTATTGAGCTTTCCATGGATCAAATCATTTCAGGTAGCGTCATAATGTTATTACATTATCCGTTGTATTATCCCCTTCCCAAACAATTTGGGTACCGCCGTCCCGGAAACCATTTATTGGACAACCAACACTTCTGCCATTGCGGTGGCAAGCTACGTTTTTTAGCAGGGGTGCCCAGGTTCATGTCTAGGTTTTGGCGGCTGTTGTATCTTCCCACCTTCTGCGAATCGAGGTAGACCCTTTGACCTCTTCAGACGGACTCTCTCGACCCATCCACTTGCACCGCAGTTTGAGGGATGGATTAATATGTCCGTCACTCCTGAACACACTGACTCACTCATCATACCCTTTTCTTTCCCAGTACCTCCTCTTCTTAAAATAATTTTCCTCAGGGCCTCCCATGCGAAGCTAATGTAAAATAAAAACAACGTGATTAAAATCTGAACTCAAACATTTTAGAGCTATACAGTAAGCTCTCGACGCACATTATATACGCCATTGGCGAGATAACAGATTAACACTTACTTTTATTATTTATTATTATTTATTAGGTGTTGTAACTGTTATAGCTTTGAAATGATTTAAGCTCACGTTGTTTCGTTAAAAGCTTGTTCATTTTATTGTCTGTGTTTTAAATCTCAATTTTACGCGATATTTTATGTTTATCGCTTTGCTCCCGAGTGTTTGCCAGTAAATGTATTTTTTATTTTATTTATTTCGTGCAGCTCACTCGTTTTGTGACATAATATTCCGCCATTGCCGAATCGCAAAAGGTGAAAAAATTTTATTCGAATATTCTGAAACAATTTGTTAGATTTAACATAAACTTCAAACGTATATTTTTGAATGATTGAATTACCGGCTTGTCGGAAAAGCCTTGTACCTAATATTTATTTATCAAATGGGTTGATATATTCACGTTATACACGTCCTGGATTTATCAATAGGCCGTGTAGGCCGCGGCCTAGGGGCGGCAGCATACAAGTGAGTTATTATGATAGGTGGTAACTTCTAAGAAGGAGGAAGGGGTTGCTCAAATGATGTGGCCTATTCTTATTAAAGAATAAATCTGCCACTGATTCGCAGTAGTAGATATTCTCAGTGTCGCCCTGGTGAGAGATCATTATTCAGAATCGAAACCTTGCTTAAAATGGCTCTGACCAGATATGAAGGTACTTCTCAATCATCCCCTTCCCGTTTTGTTCCCTTCCCACTCCCCTCATCCTAACAATTATACCCCAATTAGGAATGCCATAGTCCCACTGGCTCCAGACAGTTGGGAGCAGTTGTGTGGTATTCGCATTTAAAAAATACCTACATAATGCAACCAATAAATAAAATATCCAAAGGTTTTACTTAATAAACAACCCAATTGTTAAAATTTGGAAAATCAAACCAATTTTCAAACTTTTTTTCGTGATTGAATTGGGTTCTGTGACCTTTCCAGCAGTGGATCGTCAAAATGTAATTTTCGAGGTACAATCGAAACTTCGAAAGCCTCCCCGTTCCTCAGTTCGGATGACGTAACCTTATTTTGGCTTCTCCGGGAACGTGACCCCGTGCGGCAGCTGACTGTGGTGGTTACCTAATTAAGCCCGGGACAAGGTCACGTGGTGCTGGTATAACTAGGGGAGGGGAAGGGGTGTGTAATTAAAACTGTTTCGGCACAATCGTCCCCCACCGGGACTCCAGCCCATCCCCGCTGTGGGCTGCCTCCCCGTTACGGGACGGGAGGAAATTTAATTTTGACATCTTTTCCCAGTCTCCCACTGGTGACAACCCGTGCCGTCTTACTTAGATAAGATTCTTACGCACCGGTTCAGCGTTGGTACAGTTAAACCCTTGCTAATTTGAAATTTCCTGTTTATTTGAGGCCGTATTATTTTGTACCTGTACCATAGATGTATATAATAACATGTTCCCCCACTGCTGCCTCCGTGGAACACAATTTATATCTTTTCACGTTAGACGTAATCAACGTCTCACATTTTTTTTTTTGTTGTTATTGTTTTTGGGGTGTTATGCCGTGTTTCGCTACCTCCTTCTTTAGCCAACGTTTCGGACAGCGTTACAGTGTCCATCATCAGGGCAGATGAGTAAATGATATTGGTGAAAGTGTTTACTTATGTGTGTCGAAGCGATACCGTGCTGCCAGCTCGTTTTAAAAAACCCCATCAATATTAACAGAGACGACGGAGCTAAGCTCAATAGTTCTTGGTATCCAGTAATTGACGGCTACACCAAAGCTAAACGCAAAAAACCATGCTGAATTTTTTCTAACACCAGCTCGTAGAGAAATGGAGCTGGCAGCACGGTATCGCTTCGACACACATAAGTAAACACTTTCACCAATATCATTTACTCATCTGCCCTGATGATGGACACTGTAACGCTGTCCGAAACGTTGGCTAAAGAAGTAGGTAGCGAAACACGGCATAACACCCCAAAAACAATAACAAAAATACTTTTTGGCCGTGAAAACCTTAAAACATACCGAACGTCTCACATAATCTGCTTGTCAATTTCAGGAGTAGATACTGTCAATGCCTTTGAAACTGCCAATATATATTTATGTAACGCAATCTCTATGATTCAGAGCCAATGAGCGTATCACTCTGTCAGACACTTATTTTTGTGTAATAAAAAAAAATGGAAGCTCTCATAAATGTAGCTATAATGTATGCACCTAGTAGAAATCATTTTCTTTGGGCTCGATAGTATCGGTCAATAATAATAATTACTTATTGATTTTAAGTGGAAACACGGTAGCCGAGAAATTTGAATAGTAGGTATTTTACCAAACTACCCAAATAAGATCGTCAAAACCGAGGTTTTGTACTCATTTTACACTACATTTTTCTCCTCCAAAATTGGACCGATTTTTAGGTTTTTTTTGGCAACTGTATTAAAAAATATATTCTATGTCTGTAGGGTAGGGCGGGGCAAGACGGAGTAGTTAACGTTTAATGATAAATAAAACATCGTTCTTCAAATATTACAAAACATACATTTTATGCAAATAAACTTTGTTCATGTAGCTGTAACATTCCATAGAATAAAATGCTAAAAGATATTTAAAAATGCTATAAAAAGTGTAATTAAATAAAACTATCATTTGCCCCGTCTTGCCCCACCAGAAGGGTAAGATGGGGTAGAGCGCCGGGCAAGATGGGGTTAAGGTTCATACTAGGGACTAAGAAGTATTGACAGTCTTCGTCTTCGACACCTGCACAGGAACAGTGATCCCACTCTTGACATATTTGGCAGGCAATCCATCCTCCTACTGACTCCAAATACCTCCCCTTACAAGAAAGGCAACATGTATGTTTTTAGGTTTTCACGGCCAAAAGTATTTTTGTTATTTATTTTTGGGGTGTTATGCCGTGTTTCGCTACCTCCTTCTTTAGCCAACGTTTCGGACAGCGTTACAGTGTCCATCATCATTGGCTCATCTGCCCTGATGATGGACACTGTAACGCTGTCCGAAACGTTGGCTAAAGAAGGAGGTAGCGAAACACGGCCTAACACCCCAAAAATAAATAACAAAAAGGCAACACGTGTTTTCATGCCTTCAGAAAACAGAAGTTTTTTTTCGTCCGCTTGACTTCCTCTCAGTTGTTTTGCTGTTTGTAGCTTTGCGTTTCCTATTTTAAATAATTAATAAATAAATAAAATAATCCTAAGGAAAGGAGGACACGATGAAGAGAGCATGATGGCATTGCCCCGTCGTGCCCCCAGGCGTGTTTTTTTTTAAACATTGTAATAAATATGTAACTTTATAACTTCAGCCAAATTTAAAACTCTTACTTTAAGGACGATAAGTAGTCAATGTCGGATACCTGTCAACCAGCCTAATCAATCAAATAATCTTCAATTTAACACGCTCGAGGTGCACTCGTAATATTACATCAAAAACGTGAAAAAACAAAACTCGCTCAGCGATTACGACATCAACACGGGATGACTGCAGTTGCAGTACTAAATACTAAAGGCACGGGGTGCGGTGGGGGCACACATGGACGAATTATCAGGATCGTAGCAGGTTTGGACAAAGCAATATAGCAAAAACTTTATCTTTACCCCCACCCCCTCATGCCTCGCTCTCCCCTACATTTTCCTTTTTTTTAAAAGACATTCTCTAGTTTGCATACTGTTTTTTGAGGGTCCTTACTTACACCTATAGGAATTAACTTATCAAAAAAGCAAAACGTGCCGACACTCTAGTAGTGGATATTATTTTTTTAAATATTTGCACTACTGTCAAAAACAAGAGAGGAAATTGGGAACTTCATTTGTATGGACAAAACTCCGCCCGGTTTTCTCTCAATGTTATATTATTTTATTACTAACATTAAAATTCTAGTTCAAGTGAGATGTTGTTTTTCTCTCCTCTACATTAAAATTCACCGAAGAGTCAATGAATCCATCTCTCAAGACAATATAACAAAAAGTATTAATGTGCAGGAATCCACATTGTTCTGCAAGATGTATGCATAGTTTGTGTGTGATGAATAACAGGAACGATACAAATCTGTTTCGCTCTGCGATTCCACATTATTTCAACGCATTACGCTGACGATATGTTATATTACGGAGATGATTGATATAAAGGAATATAGCAGCCATTATTTATAGGTTAGCAACTTACAACGGTCCGGTTGGATATTATATGTTAAATAAAGGTATGCATGTATGCATATATTAAAACCGGATTAATGCAGGTCCGCCGCGTGGTTTATGCCTACCTGCAGCTGAAAAAAAAACGAATTCTATACACCAGTCTTTATTTGGAATATCAGGCTTAGATATGCAGTGTTTGATTACCGGTATATCAATGGAAACTTTTCTTTTATACAAGGCTTCTAATAATTACAGTCATTGAACCTTTCGTAGCCTGGGAGACATGTCAAACGCATGCTCAACACTAAAACACATATTTAACTGAATGTAACCAAGCCCTGTTTTAACTCAACCGTTTTGGCTGTAAATTTGTTTGCGTTTTTCAAGATGGTGGCCGTTTTAATGATTTAGTAACAATTCTTTTTTAAATGTGAAATTGTTTTTTTTTAATTCGAACTGTCTGCAAGTGACGTTGAAAATGTTGCCAATGCAGAATCATTAAGCAGTTGAGTCGCACTTTTGATTGGCGCTGATTGATTCTGATAAGCTAAAGTCCTCGCTTTCGGAGCATAAAAGTGAGTACATGTGATCTCCCAAGAGTAAATTTGTCCAAGTTAAACGAGTCGAGATCTGTCACACTGTGTAATATTTGAAAGTCGCGTGTCAGCCGGTGACTTTGTGGTCGTGTAACTCCGTCCGAAGCTGATTTTTTATTTGAGTATTGTCCCGTATTATTGTGTAAGTTAACCATAGGTGGATTAAGTTATTATTATAATTTAATAAAAATGGCTATGAAAATGTTAGGTTTTATATTAAGGATTTTTAAAATATTTATACATTAAAAATTCTGTTCACATCTCTCGTTAGAAGCATTCTAGAATATAATTCCATAATTTGGTCACCTGTCTTCAATAATCACATCAATATCACTGAAAGAGTCCAGCGCAAATTTTTGAGGTGTATTAATTTTAGACTTGGAATTCCCTTAGAATCAATAAATTATGATTTTTTATTGCACTCGTTAAAATTGTTGAAATTAAGTGACAGAAGAAAAATGTTTGATCTGATATTTTTGTATAAAATCGTAAATTATCAGTTGGATAGCCCTGATATATTAAAGTTGATTCACTTTCATGTACCTACAATTAGATCAAGGTTCCTTAGTTTGTATTATTGTGACAACTACACGTCGGTATCAGGCTACAATTCAGTTATAAATAGATTACGTACCGTTGGAAATTTTTATGCCAATGTTGCTGATATTTTTAATATTTCCTTACTGAAATATAAGGTTGTACTGATCGAATATTTCAGCCAAACATATGTTAACGAGGTCACTACATAACGAGTTTTTTGATTTTATTGTTTATTTTTAATGCATGTTTTAAGTACTACAACTGTAATTAAATAAATACAAGCTTGTAAATGGCACTTTGTGCCGTAAATTTTAAATAAATAAATAATATCCCGTGACTTTTCACTTCTAGTTATATAATATTTGCGTAGCTTGTTTGAGGTCAAGCAGTTGAAAGATCTTATTTAAATATTAATGTAAATCACACTTATTTAGAAATTGAGTGTTAGATTAGGTTAAATGAATTTTATAAAGCCTTCAATTAATAAACAAAAAATACGTCATTTTGGTAATGCGGCGCCCCTGTCTCGTGATATTCATGGACCTCCTGGCCCCTCGCCAGGCCAGCGATCGCTTTGACCGAATTCTTGCCCCGGTGTGAAAATCCATACATAATCTGTTATTACATTTACAGCACATAACTGTTCCTAGGATGCCATTAGCTTCCACGTGAATGATAATACGCACTTTTCATGGAGCCGTTTGATTGCTTAACGAGCGCTGTAAAACTAGACGGTTTATCATTGTGTGTGGAAAGGTTTTGTTCATTAATCACATCCAAATTGCAACAATGCGCTATGGCTGCACACTGCATAGGAAATGAAGGAAATGCTTTAATTCAGTTCTATTACGATAGTAACTTAAGTCACAAACTTTACGTTCACGTATGGTTTCATACGGCGCGGCGTCAGGGTTGTACTCGGAGTCGGATTTTTAATTTTCAACCGTACAGTCGCTAGGGTATTAATAACGCCCGATTGCCTCGATAAAAAAAACATCGCAAAGTATGCTCCAAAAATTTTTATAAACATGTTTTTCTGAGTATTTTTTATTTTGTTTATTTAAGTATTTTTGAATGAATTGGTTACACCTTATATCGGTCAACTTTTTTGTTTCTGGGAAATTAGACCTTATTCTGATATCGCACATTGTGTGATTATCTATGCCCCACGACAGCCGTATTTAAGTTAGATCACTCTATTTACGCGAGATGTAGCTAATATCTCTTTTCGACGGGACTGCTTGTTTAATCAATCATAATTTATTTTCGCTTTCCTGTAAAATTAACTTTTCAGCACTTGTTTTGGACATGTGGCTTATTTCACTTTAATATTGGTAATTAATGTTGAGTTTTTTCTTTATATATTTAACAACGAGGTTCAGATTTTCCCTTAATTGCTGTCGAATAATCACCGTAGTTTCGATACACCAAGACAAAAATAAATCTGAAAATAACTTTTGGCCTAATACAAACACTGGATTTGTCACACTGAGCTGCAAAATATTTGCATAACGTATTATGGTGGTTCCTGAATAGCACAAATCTTAAGTTGTTTCTTTTTTGAATTTACACCGCACCACATTTATTTTTTATGAAAAAAATACACATCTATCTTTTTCAAAATAAATTAATAATACCCATCTCAATACGCTGGGTTTTTGATCTGAAATTTGATCGCCTAGAAACATTATATACGCTTTAATTAAATATTGCGAGTAGAACACACCTTGGCTTTTGCTATGTTATTTTTTTGTCTTTTTATAACACTAGAAAAAATATTATACCTATATTAGGACTATAAAAAATGATTTTGTGTAAAATCTACTGGATATGATTTTATTAAATTACGTAACAAATTGTGAACTTTAGACTGTTTAAAATATTTGTGCCTGAACTTCATAAAATAAAATAAAACATTTCACCCGATTACGAATATTACTCTCCGTGGTGGATCGCCTTGTGGAACAAATTTATACAATACGAAATATTCAAGAATTGTCATAAAATTATTTACAGTCCAAACTAAAATTAACTATTACTGCTATTCTAACTTCTGTATTTCTCGGCTTAATGTCGCTATTAATAAAGGCAAGTGCGTGAAACAGATTCGCAGCCCTTGTTAGCAAATTGATTATTACTTTAATTATTAGGGTATTAGCATAGGAATGGAGCTATCGGTTGCTAGGCCCGCCATATGGGCTGACTCAAATACACGCATGTGTTTCTCTACACATATTTCACTCTTATACCACGAGCGTGCTAAGGCGTGAGTTAGAACCGACTTATAAAGAGTAAAATTCATTATAATAATTCTGGATTATGTACTCTTTGTGTTTAAATTATGCCAATACCTGGATAATTCATTATTATTTTGCAACAAATGCTTGCCGATATGTTTCAATGATATTGTTGAAAACAACAGCTTATAACTAAACACTTGAAATATTTCTTAAACGCACAGCCAAATTTGCAGCGCAAGTTATTTTCTCTGAATGCTTTTATTTTAGAAACTGTTTATTCGAGCGAGTTTCATTGTTATTACAATGGAAATACTGCATTACTTTTTTTCACTTTTGTTAATTCATTTTACACTGCTCGCTTTTAGAAGGATTCGCCAATTATTTCTTGTTCAAAATACATTTTAGATTCTGTGCATTATTCTCATATCCACATATTTCAAAGCTTTTTAGAAAAAATATAAACATTCTGCTGAAAGCTTCATTGTTACCTCTGTTTGAATTAAACACCGCGTCAGAAACAATAAGTCGGTAGAGCCTTGAACTGCGTTCCTGTCACCTGACACAGGCTAATTTTATACTCGTGGCACGTTACAAATGTGTAGGAACCACTCGTAATTTTTATTTAAATGCTGGCAATATTCATTTGGTTGCCACACTGAAAAGCATTCGCGTTGGACTGCGCTTCTGAACGAGAGAGCGGTTTTGAAACGAACCGCCTTTCGGTCTCGAGTGATGTTTGTAATCGCGTCGTACTTCCTACGTACTTTTGTAAATTTGAGTGTCAAATAAAAGTTCTCTCTTCAAATAATAAATCCCTTTACTTAAATTCTTCCTAATACAGTTTCCGCGTCCTTTAAGAGGAATATATACGCTAGAAATATTTCGATTCTCACGCCTTCAAAATTTCAAAATCGAGCGTCTTATTTGCACGAGGCAAGTAAGCGAAAAGGTAGTTTTTATTTATTTTGTGCATAATTTTATAAGAATGAAAAAAAGTTAGAACATGCAAAACCTCAAAAATAGTCTTAGCCAAAGGTATTTTTAAAAATTTGTTTATTTTATTCTTTCTTAGTTAAGTCACGGAAAAACATTTTTTTAGTGGTTTACGCTAATGTTTTTTGTTATGTAAATAATAATTTTATTGTAATTCAAATACATAGATAAGCTAGTAAAAGCTTCAATTTATCCGTAGCATATTTTTTGATGTTCATAATGTAAACCGATTCGTCGTTGTAAAGATTAATCTAAAGAGTATCTAAATAGGATTTCACGTATAGCTTCATCTTAACATCAAGCAGGTGTATTGCTTACTGATATACGCCATTGTACATGGGAGAGCTTCATAAAATAAAATTTAAAAAAATTACCTACGTATTCAGAAATGTATTAGCGTACTAGTAATTATTAAATGTTTTGATTGAGCTGCGAAAAGACTCATAGCCTATATTAGTTTGAACTTGTGATCTAATTCAATGAGTTGATTGATCCAACCTTGCAGTTTTCCGAGCCTAGATCACAACCATCACTGGTGCATACACCGTACTGAATGTACCTATAAAACCTTAACCAGAAGCCTACAATAATTTCATAGAATTGGCAGTACGTGTGTGAGGTTAAGTTGGCCTTGCAACTCGCAACAGCAGTTCACTCTTACATCCTCAGTCTCCATGGGTATTTGCTGAAAGCGACGAAGCGCAGTTTGCTAGCGGTACGATGAGGCCATTTGGCAGGCCACTAGAATTTTCAATTATACTCTCGAGTTAGTGGGTGGCTGCCTGATGGACCACCATTGTGTCCTTTTAGTAATTATATCAGTCACCAGATTAAACCTTTCGTTTGACAAAGACAATATAACATCGAATGATAACTAGAATGGGATATTTTCATAAAACTACCCGTTAAAATTGTATGGAAGATTTAGAATTTATTTTTCAGATTCTGATCATCTGAACTAAAAGTTTTGTTTTAATATTTTAATTTATGATTAGAAATTGATTTGGATAACGATATAAATTCTTAAATACATCAAAACGTGTAAGTTTTAAATCTTTACAAAAAATTTATCCATCAACATAAAAGTAAGATTTATTAATGAAAACTTAACACCCACTGCACACATTAACCGTGACCGGTCATTGGATGAGTTGGCATCGCATTTGGGTATCGCATGTTCGATTCCTTGGCTGGCTAAGTCTTCCATCGCGACACAAGATGGTAGTAAGAGATTTTCAAATATTTTCAGGTTATTCGTAACCCGGGAATGTTTGTCTTTTTTAATACATAGCTAGCTTAAAATATGCTTTGCTTCCTTTGCAAAACTTAAATTGATTTGAAACCCTTATGCTGCAAATACATTTGCGAACATAAGCGCGAGCCGAACCACTGATTATCCCATAATTCGGGAATCGACTCGCCTAAGTTTGTATGAAGTTCATTATTATTATTATTGAATGTCGTTATTCCTCACTTTTCTATTAATCAATCTGAGCCTCCGATCAGCTAAGTGACTTGTTTAATAACGCTCGATTTGCCTGTTGGTCGGAGACTTGCATTGGGAAGAGCGTATTTGTGCCTTTGAGGAATGTTGAGCCAAAATTTCGGCTCAACAATTGATAGTAGAATTGGGAACAACGGCTGTAATTCACCCATTTAATCCCATTTGTATAAAGTTCATTCTAACAATATGAAACAAGTCCAGCACAAATTTCTTTGGTACATAAATTTTAAGCTCAAAATTACAACTGATCTAAAACTCAAAATTACAAGTAATTTTGTAAATTTGATGAATTAATTGCATTTAATTAATTATGCTGTCTGACAGGAGAATTATGTCAGACCTGCTTGTATTACATATAGTCATTAACAATTTAATTGACAGCCCTGCTGTCTTCACACTATTAAATTCCATGTACCGACGACGAATACAAGACAAAATGTAACCTTTTTCTGCAACTTACACACAACCATCAGCACTCACTTTTTTATTATTTTATTTTTAACTTTATTTATTCTCATTTCTTTGTACATATAATTTATAATAGCACATAGTATACATATAATAACATAATATATATTAACAAATATTATGAGCAAGAAATGAAAACCCACTAAGGCACTGCCTGAGTGTGGGTAATATTAAAACAAAATACTATATTTCCAAGTAATCAAAGTATAAAATAGACTTAATAAACATATAAAATATAAAGTTAGTATAAAAAGTTAGTATTACATTGGTAGAATAAGTGATAAGGTTTTTTTTCAGCTATTATAAAAATAAAATAAAAATATGGAAAAAACGTACTGATTTTTAATTAATTACCAATAGGAATGCATGATCTGGGCAACAAGTTTGGGGATACCATTGATTTAAAGAATTAAGCGTTTTCTATACCAGCTCTTTGCTGAATCCTACAAATTAGTAAACGTAGGTGAAGGTAGCGTAGTTTAAGATGAAGCTATACGTGAAATCCTATTTAGATACTATTTAGATTCATCTTTACTACGAATCGGTTTACAGTATGAACATCAAAAAATATGCTACGGATAAATTGAAGCTTTTACTAGCTTTTCTTTGTATTGGAATTACAATAAAATTATTATTTACATAACAAAAAATATAAGCGTAAACCACTAAAAAATGTTTTTTCATGACTTAACTATGAAAAAACAATTTTAAAAAAATACCCCTTTTTAGCTAAGACTATTTTTGAGGTTTTGTTTGTTCTAACTTTTTTTCATTCTTATAAAATTATGCACAAAATAAATAAAAACAACTTTTTCGCTTACTTGCCTCGTGCAAATACGACACGCGATTTTAAATTTTGTAGGCATGAGAATCGAAATATTTCTTTCGTTTGTATTCCTCTTAAGTGTAGTCTTACAGTATTGTTTTTGTTTTTACTTTATTTTGTGTTACTGTTTCATAATTTACTAAAATTGTTTCATGTTTATTTTATCAGTTTTACATTATTTCGTATGTACTTTAAAAACTTTTTGTAATTTTCAAGAGCTCATTATGTAGGTATATTCTGTTCTTATAATCAATGTAAGAGTCTTACTTACGGCTTGGCGTAATATCAAATTAAATAAAACAAGAAGAAAATGCTCATATTACCGCCATTTTTGCTTTTTTTTTCGACAATAAATAAACAAGGAATATATCCTATTGCACTGCAACGAAGCAAATTCTTCAATTAATTAAATTTTGCCATCTCCGTTGCGAGAGTAATAGTAATAAGACTACAAGGAATAACATTACCGGAGTTGAAGCCTTTTTTACCGCTTTGTAGTTGATTACATCGCGAAAACAATACATTAAATATTATTTTCTTCGGCTTGAAGGCTCGTTTTTTTATGAATTGCATCAGTGAGCTTCGCGTTCTGTATTCCCCTTTGAAATAGATGAATTTCATGAAAGTGATACTCGCGATGGAATTCTCGGTTGATTGTTTTATCGCAGTAAATGAGAATGAGAAAAATTCCGCTTTTCATCTCTGTTCATACAAAGGAAGACGACATTGCGAGCGCCTGTACCTAGTACAGCGGTCGGCAATTAGTTTTGATGGCGGGCCGTACGAATAAGGATTTTTTAGGTGGCGTTGACGTCACTCGTGCGCGAGCGAGCCTGCTCAATCAGTGCGCTTGTGACTGCCTGTCTGATCGCTCATCATCATCGTGCTTCGTGTCGTGTATAGCAGCTGGCAACATCGTAAAGCGAAAAGGTTCCCAACCTTATCTGAAGTATATTTTTATGCAACGCTCCCCCCCCCCCCACCCTCTGCATAAAAGACACGGAAAAGCGCCGCATGCGAAACAACATTAAGTGAAAATTACATGTTTTGGAATATCACGACCGACCGGTTGGTAGCGTGGTAGTTTTTGGTTCCCACTCGGGTATTGTTGGTTTGATCCTCTACTAGTTAGTCGTCCTCCATTGCAGAAGCCACATTATTCACGTATAATGATGGTAGTGGGTGGATTTTCAATATTCTGAGATTATTTATATATATAAGTATGATAGCACATATGGAAAAGAGGCCGCAGGCGAATTTTTTTTAAGTGTCATGAAATGTTTTGAAATATCACGACCAACCAGTTAGTAACGTTGTATATAGTTATTGAATCTCACTCATGCGTTGCTCAAGAACTGGATATGAAAAAAATATATTTTGCGACCAATGGTGCTCCAAGTATGGTGGGAAGGAATAATCGTCCGTTTCGAGACGCAGGGCCAGAAGGGAGCACTTCACAGGACACATCTGGCCCGCGGGCCGCCAATTGCCGATGGCTGGCCTAGTGCCTACAGTCTCCTCTCTCTGTGCCCTGAACCTTTCCACAATATTAATTAACCCCGAGGTAATCATATTCCAGCGTTACGGCAAAAGCTATTAAAATTAAAAATACTTCTAAATGTAGTTTTTTTTACCAGAGAGCAATCTAACTATGTGCAATATACGTATATGTCAAGCTGTAGTAGTTTATTAAACTCAGAATTGCACGGTGGAAAATTGCGACACTAGAATCCTGGAATATTATTTTGATTAGGTTATATCTTTTTAAGTGAAAGACGTATACATTTTATTTATTACACAATACAAGTAGGATAGATTTTAATTTTGAAAAGGTAACGCTGGCTGAGAAAAGGGCTTGAATCATAATATGTGAGCCTGGGGTGTGTAAATAACTCCAAATCCGCTGGGCATAATACCCTTAAAATTATTTGATTTACGAATCTGCTCGCAGACAAAATATATCAACTGAATGGAAATCAGCTCTGGTCTAAATGTACACAAGAGACATTAACCTTACAGAATGTCGTCTGCTGCATAGGCGGCCTTTTGGTTTTTTTCCAGTCCACTGTTAGATTCACCTCGCACCATTCGATAATATTTTATAACGGACACCGATTAGGTTAAGTTAATCCCAAGAGAGTAAAATTCACAACGAATCAATTACAATGATTAGACAGTTTGCGTTTTTGTCAGGTTGCAATAACATTTCAATAAATTAAATTTTCTGTCCAAAAAGACACATCAGCGATATCTGTGGTCTGTGGTGGTCTATTCGCAGCAATTGGCACAATATATTTTAGTATCCCTGAAAGCACATAGAGACCGCCAAACCACCATTTTGTAACATAAATAGTTTTTTTTTTTAATTTTTATATGAATACCGCACAATAGTCCCAACTGCTCCCGTCTGGAGCCAGTGAGACTATGGCATCCCCAATTGGAGTATGTTGTGAGGCTGAAGGTAAAGGGGAGGGGAAGGAGATGAGGAAGAGGAAGATTGGAAGTACCTGGCTATTCAGATCTAGTCACCAGACACGGCCAAAGCCATTTCAAGCAACGTTTCAATTCCGAATGGTGGCCTTACACCAGGGCGATACTGAGTGTATCCTTCCACTTTGGAACGTACTGCAAATATACTATATATTATTTATTGTTTAATACTGTACTATAGTTTAATTTATAGTTTAATACTATAGTTTAATTAATAATGGAGTTCAAAAAACTAAAACATATTATGCCGCCTAATAGGTTGATGATGTGATACCGTTTTGAAGTCGCAGCGTAGTTTAAGATTGAATGTCTTGGCTTGCAGAAAACTCCTCTCAGGAGAAAAAAGAGAATCTCACATCGTGAGAATGGGCCGTCTGGACAATAATGGCTCCCAGGCAAAAGGCCCGTCCAGATGCAGAAAAAGTTGATGACTTCCGATTCCAAAATCTTCCAACAATGACTTCTAGTCAATTCCAATTCCTTCAGTGAATGCCTGATGGATGATGACAATATTGGCAAGTCGACGTCGATCCTTCGTCTAGTCAGTCGGGAGGGTTGGGGAAGCGCAATATGATTGACACAAACAGATAACATAATTCACTTGATCATACCAATAGACGAGCATATATGAGACGATTTATGAATGTAAAATTAAGTGCGGAATGTACCAAAACAGAGTTGAATAGTGTTCCTTTATATCTGCCAACCACTGTAGAAAAGGGCTTTATGGTTAGTTGGTACGTTAGTTTATCTTAATGCATATATTTATGTAAAATCAACAGTTAAAGACAACGCTCGCATCCTCTCCAGTGATTTACTCAGCCCTCAAGGAATAATTCTTTTCCACTCTTATTACATTCAGCACGTCATTATGCCATGATAAATATGTATGTATGATGGCGTATGGGAATGGATGGATTATATTAAATTATAACGCAATGCTTTCACAACGACTCAGTAAAGTATTTCAAAGTAAAGGTAATTAAACGCAATGTGTTTCGAATTTCCCTGGAATTTTTCATTTGTTAGCGTTAGTTTTATTTGCGTAACATTGTTTAATTATCTGATTACAAGAAAATATTCTCTTTGTAATTAATGCGCTGGCTTCCTTTTTTCTGTTTCTGAGTAGTTATGAATAATATAATTAATTTTGTTGATTTTAGTATCATTTCACGCAGTTAATGTCCCGATCCTCGTCTACCGGGCTAACGGGTCAGGTGTATGATTCAAATTCGTAACGCTACTTACTTTTTACCTTCTCTGGATTTTCAAACACCATGAATGATTATTTACTGGGCGTAGACAGGTTTTAATTTAGGGAGGGGCAAATAATAAAAATCTAGAGTAAATACCGAAAAAAGTAGGCTTCTACAATATATTCGCGCTATAGGCTCTATGAATACACAGAAAAGAAGAAGGAAAAACTGTAAATTTGAAAACGCGACTCGGTCGACAATCCCAAAGGTCATGCATCGGTCAGCCAGGGTTGGACAAACGCCCCATCTTGCTCCACCGTGTCTACGCACATGCCCTTTACCTAAAGTTCGTGGCTGATTGGGGATTTTAATTTTTTTTAATTATTATTAAAACAGTATCTTTACGTTAGGCTACTAAAACCTGGCTGTTTTTTTATAAATATTATTTTGCTTTATCTCGAACAAATTTCCTATCTGTTGGAAATCACCTTCCAATTGCTATGTTACAATAATTGGAAATACCAGATTTCAATCTACTCGTATTAAAAATTAAAACTTTTTTATTCTTGCGTAAAACTTAATTTTAAAGCGATTTGAACATTACAACGACGGTATATTATCTTTCTTTGCAAGTTTCGAATGTTGAATAGAAAACGTTTGTTGACTAAATCAATGTGATAAATTACGCATATATCAGCGATATATCTGGAATAAACATAACGAAATCCCCTAAGCCCGTGTAATGAATTTCACTGGGTTTAACCGTAAGTTCGTAAGAGGTCACATTCAGCCCGACCCTAAAAACGCGCTCAAATGTTTGCTAGGAATATCTTTACCTATTTCTAAATCATTATTTAGAAAGAGATTACCTTAAAAACTTGTTATTCAACATTATTGTGAGCGGGGACATTACGAATGTAGTACGAATGTGGGTATTATTCTGACCGCGGCATATCATTACGGTAGCAACAGGATTTCCATTCTTACTTCGAATCTTACGCTGTGCGTATGCTTATCGTTCTCGTAACCAACATATACCTCTTATTTCTTATGCGTCTAAGCAGCCTTTCTGTAACCTCTACTACGTAACATATGTACTATGCCTTAACTATGTACCTTTGATTATAAAATTGTTGAGGACAAAATCACCAGGAACGTATAGAACCGAAGTCGTGGTATACGGTGTACCCTTTGTGATGGCTCTTTGAAATTGCATTTACATTGGCTAATGTAATGAGTACATAAAAATTAAAAAATAGTAAGAAAAAATTAAGATTTTGGTGAGAAACAAAACTTTAATTCACTTCTTGTTATGAAAATCTTATTTGTCTCATTCTCTCTCCGATGGCGCTACAGCCCATATCGAGCCTTGGCCTCCCGCAACATTCGCCTCCAACTCCTCCTGTCCTCAGCGGCTGACTTCCAGTTTGTTAACTGGAGAAGCTGTGCTGCATCCCCTCTTACCTCGTCTTCCCATCTCAGTCTGGGTCTTCCCACTTTTCTCTTTCCACCTGGGTGTCCAGTCAAAATTCTGTTTGGAACGCGTGTATCCGGCATTCTCTGTACATGTCCAGCCCATCTCAACCTGAGGAGTCACATGTGAGCCATATTGGTCTCATTAGTTCGTAGCCAATAAGAGTTCAATATACTTCACAGTTTAGCAAACGAAAATAACCATTTCCTATAAAAATATGCGTTAAGAAAATGAAGAAAATGTTGGTAGTTCTTCGTCAAAGTATAAAACACTTAAAAATGACCGAATCGGATAGGGACACATTAGCTCAGTTAGTAGAGTTGCGGCCCGAAAAACCGAAGTTCCCGAGTTCGAGTCCCAGATGTGACCTTACCTTTTTCTGATTTTCCTGTTTCCGATTGAGTTTCACTAAAACTGTATTCATTAATTAAATATTAATTTAAGGTTTTACTCATTAAGTTAAGAATAAAAATAAATATTCATCCTAGACTTGCAGAAAAGTCAATAGATGTCGCATATTAAATTAAAATGGATACATTTATCCAAGACACTATCTAGATAGTATTTAGTTCTGGTTGAATCTTGCAATCATACATGAAGATAGCAGCCAATAAAAATATGCGTTTAGAAAATGATGAAAATGTTGGTAGTTCTTAGTCGAAGTATGATACAGTTAAAAATGATCAAATCAGATAGGGACACATTAGCTCAGTTGGTAAAGTTGCGGCCCAGAAAGCCGCAGGTTCGAGTCCCAGATGTGACCTTTTCTAATTTTTCCGATTTTCGATTGAGTTTCGCTAATATTGTCTTCATCAATTAAAGAAATAATATTTGCCAATATTATTTCTGAAATAATTAAGCCATATTTTCGCATTCAAAAATACTCTTTATACATGTTTAAATGGCGGTGTTTCTAGAGAATCGTCCCGAATAACCAGCGAAACTTCTCTTTTTTTATCGTTTTGAATTACTGTAATTATTTTATTTTTCATTGTGCGTGGTGCGTGTACACATCTATTACTTGTTTTATTTGCCAAGTTTTTGGAATCGTTATGAGGCCATCATTATAGTCAAAACTAGTTGTTTGACGAGACTCTTTTACGGTTTATTCGGTACTTTCGTGTCTACAAAATGATGATGCCTTTTTAATTGTTCGGTTTAATGTCCCTAGTAACACGTCTGTGAATTTTTTTGTAGGTCCCAGGCCCTGTCACATTCTTTGGGC
Source organism: Glyphotaelius pellucidus (assembly GCA_936435175.1). NCBI lineage: Eukaryota > Metazoa > Arthropoda > Insecta > Trichoptera > Limnephilidae > Glyphotaelius > Glyphotaelius pellucidus. Next base: position 14,598,463 of record OW386550.1, read on the forward strand.
ACAGATTATTTTACTCTTTTAATTTCCAGAGTGATAGATACTCGCAGTATCGCCCTGGTGAGAGACAGCCAGTCAGAATCGAAACGTTGCTTGAAATAGCTATTACTGTGTTTAGATACTGACTGTTATGCAGTTGGAACTCACTCTGTATCATATGAACAAAAAAAATAACTAAGATAAATCGTATAACATCATTGAGACTGGATCCTAACATTATAATTACCTGCATACATTTTGTATTTAAATGTCCCTTTAATAAAGTGATTTACGAAGGCACTTTATTTGAGTTTACATTTGAGCTCTTGCCAATATTACATTGCAGCAACGTCAGTTCTAAAACGTGAATTATTCATTCATACAGACATTAATTTGGCAAAATAACTCGCAGTTTCTATCTTCTTTCTATCGTCATTGTTTTAAGATCGATAATACAAAGTAATTGTATAGTTTATTAATGCAACATTTGTATTTATGCAACAAAGACAAGATGTGAAATTGTAAATTAATGGTGCAATAGGCAATGGCAGGGCCGTACTTAGGCCTAAGCAATCTAAATAGTTGCACAGGGCGGCTACATTTAGGGGATGGTATTTTTCACATTATAGATAGGTTTTATTATAGTTTCCATATTTTGCGTAAGGTTAATCAAATCAAAAATAATATATTTTTTAACTATATTGCGGCCAGGCAGAATATCTTGTTCTGGATGTTTTAATTCGTTGTCACTTGAATTAATGCAAGCAATAAATCGGTAAAGCATTCAGGTCTCCAAGACCAAGCAAGGGCAAAAAAAGTAAAGTTTCTTGGCGAATATATTTCATGTTTCATCTATTCGCTCACTTTATTTTTCTTTGTATCCTTACAACGGTTCCATGCCAACTGAGAATAAAGTCAACTCAAAACCTCCTTGAAAAGTCATTAAAAGCTCTGAAAAAAATAATTTTAAATTAGCCGATAACCCTAATCTAACGTAACCTATTTTTTTATCACTCTAAATGACTTATCTGAGATGGTTTCATTCCGAGTTGTCCGGGCACCCCTTACAACACATTTATCAAAACAATTGTATAAAATGGTGTAGCAAGAATAATAACTTCATTTCCTCAGTTGTTTTTTTCCATGGATGGGTTTTGATAAAACGATAATAATGCGTTGATTTTTATGAAAAACTTTAAAATATATGTTTTGAGGTGGCAAAATTTAATTGTCTTAGGCATTTAATTGTCTAAGCTCGGCCCTGGGCAATGACAGGCCTGTGAGTAATCTAGTTTGGACACTTCCCAGTGGCATTCCTTGCTTAGTAGCATACTCGTATATAGTGGATAGCGGATAGAAGAGAGGGAGCAATAGCATACTGTAGTGATCAGTATTAGGTATTAGCATCCGGCTGGGAAGTCCCCGGCTAATGGGATTAAGGGGATAATGAGGATTAGGAAAGAAAACAGAAAGAAGACGGCCGGATTACTGATTAGACGGGTTAACGGCATTCCGATGTCAATTGCCGACTTACGAGCAACGTTATTCCTGAGTGCTTTTCATTTCTCGTGTTTCAGAACATGTTTTTTTTACGAATACAAAATATTTATAAATAAACAACGTTAAGTCAGCCGAGACGTCGAATACGTTCTTGATAAAACATTTCTCTTATTTTATAACGAGATTTATACTTTCATTAGCATTTTTTAAATCTTTTTCGTTTTCATTGTTATTCCGAAAACTTTTCCTATTGAAATACCATCTCATGAATGATACATACATAATTCAATTTCTTGAAATATCTTTGTCCTACATATTTATAAGCTTTTGAGAAAATTCTCCGCGGGTAAAAAACACGCGATACATTTTCCCGTTGACATTTTTATTCGCGCTTAATCCGAATTTTCGCCGAGACAAATTTAAGCCTAGTCTTTTGTCGCACACAAATCGCTATTCCTATTCTACACAGACGTGATGAGTTTAACCTTTCGCAGGCTCCGAGCCCCTCGGGTCCTCACTAGGGTTTGATTTATCTTATAAAGGTGACGTCCGTGGTACGTGTTTGGCAAATTAATATTTCCCGGGCGAATCGCGCAACAGCGATCACCCCAAGTGGGTGCCCAGACTGGGTACTCGGAGCACTCCCGCCTGAGGGCCGTCTCGAGGGCTATTCTGTAATTCCACCCGCCCAGGGCTTTCCCCAAGGCCTACCAACCCTACACGGCCAAATGACGTTGTTAATTCACGTGTAACTTACACATCATGATTCGTACTACGGAACTGTGGATCCATTGTACGAATCAGGATTGCATATGGCCCTGCGGCCGAGAGTGTAAGCTTTTCATGTGAATGAATTGCTGTAAATATTTGTTTATGCTCTTACGTTTCGAATTTCGAAAACTCCTATCTGTGAGAACGTACACCGAGATGTGGATTGATTGAATTTAAATGCACCATTTTGCACATTCCGATAGAGGCACTGTTGGTTGTAACCTCTCCTTTTGACTTCTGATGCGTCGTTTATGTGAGTTTACAACGGAGTTTTCAGTGATACGCCTATATTAGTGAAATCGCTAGTTTGTGACGTGTGTCTTGAACTGTATGAGGGGACTAGAAGTAGTGGTTGCTAGTGTAGGATGGGTGTAAATACAACATGCTACATGAATTGTACACGTAAAATATACACAGCGCTGAGCAGTGCCCGCAGAAGCGTTATAGGAAGAGAGTGCCCCTGAGAATAGAGCTTTTGATACAATGGTGAAAGCATTTTGCAATAAATTTCCACTCTGATATTCTGCGCCCCCGGCTTGACTAAATGTGTACGCGGCGGCGGAGCCTAGTGTAAAAATATCTAAATTATGAAATATGTTGCGTAAGTCTCCCATTCTATTACAAGAGCTGATCATGTCGCCTGTCTCCCTTGACACGCATCCAATTAATTATATCCCGAAGATTGATGATACAAATCGGCTATTTATTCAGAAAACGTATCGCTTTGAATTATATCTCTTCACATTCTCAAGTTATTTCCCACACATTCCACATTATTTACGGTTAATTTGTAATTATTTTTCTTAATTTATTAAATAAGTAATGTGAATTTTTTACACGCACTCGCGATTATGAATCATTACTCATTATTCAGGTTGTCGGTGAAAGAAATAATTATCGAGTCATATATATTATGTGAGGGTCGTGAGTTGTGGGGGATAATTATTACGTATATCTATTTACATCAGAGAATTTTGGCTTGTATATTTACCGAGGACAGCCAGTTTTTCACACCTCACCGCTTTTGTGTTCAGGTAGGTCCTGAATATTGTGAAAGTATTCTCTTTGACCAAGTTTAAAAATAAATATTTCCAATGTAACACAACGTTATCTACGTATATTACGTTGGAACGTAATGTTACATCGAACGTAAATTTTGAAAATGATTTAAGGTTAACTGACGTGTCGCTAGAAACTCTAATTATAATAGTAAAACTCTAAATTCGCACAGGACACAAACGTATAACAAATGTATCATTTTTATAAGATGTGTCCTGATTTTTACTTTAAGCTAGTACTTATTTTTTTGTCTCGACTGACCTAAAGTTTTAGCCAGTGTTGAAAGTTGTTTTTTTATTATTTATTTTTTAATGACATCTAGACATAAGATTACTCAAAATAAGCTCATGAATCGCTGGTTAAAGTCTCTCAGTTACGCCCTGTATGATAATTTAGTAGCAGCTTTCGTGAGTGACAGCACTTCAAATAATAATGTAAACCAGTTCACAGCTGGGCCGTAAATCAACTCGGCCCGTCTCTCGGCAGGAGCCGCGAAAGTCGTGTCTTTTTAGTTTTTAATCGATAATTAAAAACTAAAAATATAATTTTCACTTTTTTGCAGTCACCTCGTCTATGACATTCGAGCGGTGCTTTTGTCACCGCGCTCGCTGGCACGGTTCCAGCTCTCGCCTGAAAAACAATTTAAAATAACTCATCTTTGACGTTTTTTCGCGGAGAAATTGGGTTTAACCCGTTTTGCTTCACCTTGAATTCGGATCAAGACCAATCGTGACGTTCGTCCTTCCCGCGGAAGATTTCATACCGAGATTCGTTCCACTTCGCTCTGCTCGCAATCTCTCAACCGGAGATTCTTCGTAATGAAGTCTTACGCAATATTTTTTAAATGTGCCAACGCTGTTACTAGCACCAGGTGTTTACTTCAAACGATATTTTTTAGATTCGAGGGAAACAATGCAAGGCTTACATTTTATATCCAAAGCAATGAGCAAACGACAAATGATAAAATAAAATAGATAGTCTTTACCTAAACACAATATTACATTCATCAGTTTAGTTTAGCAACAACGAAAACAAGAAATAATTTACGATTCGTCATTTTTTTATATTAAAAAATGCTATAATTTGTTTTATGTCTAGTTCTCTACGATTTTGGCTGAGATTTAACACTCTTTTAAGTTTTTTTTTTTCTTTTTGGACAGTTTATAATAGAGAATAAACAACATGTCATAAATTATTTTTGAAAATTAAATTGCCATCAAAGCCTACAGCTCATAAAGGTATTTGGGGTAGGTACATTCTCATGTCGTTCGGCCATCATCAGGGAAATCTTCATCCAAATTTCCTTTCGTAATTTTAGTCTTTAAATAGAGTACGCGCCAAACTTAAATTCCCATCTGAACTTGATACGATCCATTCTCAAACTCTTTCAAGTCAGATAAGTTTTTAGATTTTCACGGCCAAAAGTATTTTCGTTGTTTGTTTTGGTGTGTTATGCCGTGTTGCGCTACCTCCTTATTTAGCCAACGTTTCGGACACTGTAACGCTTTCCGAAACGTTGGCTAAAGAAGGAGGTAGCGCAACACGGCATAACACCCCAAAAACAAATAACGAAAATCTTTCAAGTCACTTTACTGACTTTACAATTACCGTAAGCGAAATAGAAAGATGCGTAAAACATAAGTGCGATAGAGAAAGGCGTGGCCCTTTTCTGATGTAAGCTCAATTACTGCGACGATTTCTGCATCAACGTCAGGTTGGTATGAAAGTTTTGCGTGTCCTTTACCTTGCAATTGACATTATAAATTATAAAAATATGTAGCAAATTTAAATTGCTAATTGGAAATTAAATTACTAATCATGGAAATCTATAGAAAAATCTATTTGCTCTAGGAAAGCAGTTTAGCAACTTAACTTATTTTCGCAGTAGAGCAACTTAAATTTGGTCGTGATTTGAAGTTTGAAGGAGTTAAGTTCCCGACTTCCCTATTACCTGTTAATTATTAATTATTACTTACTTCTACGTACATTATTTTGACCAACTGTATGTTTGTTACCTGAGTACCTTTGACCTTCACCTGAGCGCTGGCATCTAACGTGACATCGATCATTTCTTCTGGTCCCCCGGAAGTCACTATAATTTACTGTGTACATATTTCACCATGGGAAAAAAACATAGAAGGAGACACGTTTAGCTACCTAACTAATTACAGACATCAATTAGCCACCAACGAACTCGGCCGAAGTAATATTTTATACACGCGAGGAAATAAGAAATAAAATCATTTTTCACGGAAGATGGTCTCAATTATTTACGTTGATATTTTATGTGGAATATTTGGGGAATTTGGGAAAATACAATCCGATGATTAATTGGGCTTTATATTGAGAAAATGACAAACCTGGCATTTCTTTTAAATATCTAATGACCCTAATGGAGATAAATGAAATAAACGTTAATAATAATTTTATAGAATTAATAATAGAGTTAATTAGTAATTTTGATACATTGTTGGCCTTATGTTTTTGATGGTTTGTTTTCAGAGCATCAAATTGATAATGATACTATGATCATTTCCGATTTAACCTGTTTGTATAAAATCATAAATTCAATGTTTGATACCCCTGATTTATTATATGTAATCTCTTTTCATACTCCAGGCGGGTCGGTTACAAGACAGTACCTACCATATTATTGTAACAATTCTACATCAACGTCCCAATATTACACTTTTTTGCGACGGATTCAACAGCAAGGAAACAAATACTCCGATGTAGTACCTTATTGAAGTTTTTTCATGAAGTAGGGGAATATTTTGGTAAAGCTATTTAAAGTGACTAACACATTTACATTATTTTGTCGGCTGAAAGAAAAAAACTATTTTGGATTTTTTATATTTTTGTACCTACACACTGTGTGGATTAAATTAAATAATATTTTTACTTTATATTTATTTTTGTGCAACTGTTTTAAACAGTCGTTTCCTGCACTATTTACGAGTATAATTTCGTAAATATTGTTATATATATATGTAAAAGCCTAAATAGGCGTAAATAAATAAGCATTTGCCTTTTGCCACCAAAAGTTGTGTTTGAGAAATTTACTAAATTAAAAATACGCTTTTGTAAAATAATTATCAATACGTATTTTAAATAATCGATGTCCATTTACTTACTATTTTAGGAAGGATTCGTCGAAATATTTCTAGGAAAATAAGTGCGTCTTTTACGACGTGCATTGTAAGAGGGTTTTATTTCTGAAAAATTAAAAAATAAATTAAATTTATTGAAAATTTACAAAATATGTTAATTTTTCTGAAAGATCTACTCACTATTATTTTATTATAAAAAAATCATGATTATAGGTCTACAAAAACAGAAGATAAGATTTTTTGAAAAAATAAAAAAAAACTTTCTTTTCGCCGCCCTGAACAATTAACAGGGACAGAATTTCAAATTTACATAAACTGATTACATACTTAAATATAATAATTAATTATTTTCGTAAGCGACCGTTAGAATTATGTGGTACACATTTAAATATTTCCCATTTTTGATAAAGGCCAAAATGTTGCTTTGTCAATAATACGCATTACGCCCTATGAGGTGTCGTCGGAGGTCAGTGACCTCCCAGCCTACCTTCCGCCCGGAGCCGAGGGCGGGGCCTCCACTGAAATATGTTTTTTAAAATCTCGTTTTTACATCAAAACCACTCGAAAGCAGTAACAACGGCGACGATACGTCTTCATTACCCGGCTGTGTTTTGTATATTGCTTCTACGTTATTTTCATTTTCCATCAATCATTCAAGTTATTAAAAAACATTGCAAGTCGATCAGCCTTTCTCTTGGCGTATGGGAATATGATTTAGAATCTTCGTGCACGTTGCCCCATACACTGACACTCTGAACCCAGTGTGTAATGTTTTGTAGTTTGTAGGCCCGCCGCTAGAGATTATACATTAAACCGCGTTTGCGCGTACAAAATGGCGCCCTTAGTTTTAATAATACATACAAACATACTATAAACCCTTAGATTTATAGTACCTACAGACCCTTTGACTGATGAGAACTCATGTTGAAAAAGGAATAAAGCTATGTGTGAACATGAATTTGAAACATCCATGTCTGTTAGCCGAGCGTCCTGCCAACCGGGTTATCGACCATCTTATTGATAACTAGATAATAATATAGTCTTCATATGTACCGTTTATTTGCTTAATTTATTATAAAACTAATATATTGTCCTGGTGTTATTTATATCCATGAACATATAAACGTCATGCAGGCCAATGCCCTTATATGAGAAGATTACAAATAATACTAACGAAACTAATATTATTCATTGCGAGTCCCCTCCTCCCTCCCCCTCTCGCCTTCCCTTCCTGCCTCTAAACTATATGAAATACACACATTTTTCAAATAACTCACGTGCCACCTATTTTTTAATACAAATTTCATAACGCCAGAACTCACCATTATTATAAAGAAACCTTCGCGAGCGTACGCATAACAAATGTCAAAAATGCGATAGGTATACAATTTCTGCTAACCATCTAAGTTTGCCTTTCTTTGTCTTGTTCGTTAAGCTTAAATCGGCCTGCATTATTCTCTGGTCTCCTCTTTCTTTGTTTGTCGAATTCATATATATTATCTAACGAATGAATCAGCCATAAAGATCGGCAAATTAAGTGGCGGTATTGGCGGCTGCCTGTGCATGGATAAAAATTTTGGAAGCCACCCCTTGCCTCGACCGCCCGTGTTAAATATTTGTTAAATACAAGTACGAATACAAGTACGGTCCTGTTTTGGTGTGCATCTACGAAGAAGAAAACCGACGACAAACCGACGCCCCTCGTCAGCGCTCTACGAAAATACTCCGTCAGTAGAGATGGTCCTGTCCCGGTGACTTTGCTGTCACCGGAACCATCGATATTTTTAAGCGTTAATGTTGGAACCGGTTCCTTTTGGAATTTATTTGAAAAATGAAAATTGTTAGTCAAATTCAGACATCATTTTTGAGGAATTGGATACAGAAGCGGTGCCAAATCGGTCTCTGTTGACTGGAACCGTAATCCATATCAGGTATCTGCGTTGGTTTTTGGTCCATGATACTAACTGGCATAATACTAACGAAACTAATATTATTCATTGCGAGTCCCCTCCTCCCTCCCCCTCTCGCCTTCCCTTCCTGCCTCTAAACTATATGAAATACACACATTTTTCAAATAACTCACGTGCCACCTATTTTTTAATACAAATTTCATAACGCCAGAACTCACCATTATTATAAAGAAACCTTCGCGAGCGTTCGCATAACAAATGTCAAAAATGCGATAGGTATACAATTTCTGCTAACCATCTAAGTTTGCCTTTCTTTGTCTTGTTCGTTAAGCTTATATCGGCCTGCATTATTTTCTGGTCTCCTCTTTCTTTGTTTGTCGAATTCATATATATTATCTAACGAATGAATCAGCCATAAAGATCGGCAAATTAAGTGGCGGTATTGGCGGCTGCCTGTGCATGGATAAAAATTTTGGAAGCCACCCCTTGCCTCGACCGCCCGTGTTAAATATTTGTTAAATACAAGTACGAATACAAGTACGGTCCTGTTTTGGTGTGCACCTACGAAGAAGAAAACCGACGACAAACCGACGCCCCTCGTCAGCGCTCTACGAAAATACTCCGTCAGTAGAGATGGTCCTGTCCCGGTGACTTTGCTATCACCGGAACCATCGATATTTTTAAGCGTTAATGTTGGAACCGGTTGCTTTTGGAATTTATTTGAAAAATGAAAATTGTTAGTCAAATTCAGACATCATTTTTGAGGAATTGGATACAGAAGCGGTGTCAAATCGGTCTCTGTTGACTGGAACCGTAATCCATATCAGGTATCTGCGTTGGTTTTTGGTCCATGAAATAAATTCTTATGATGAAGGCGCTCGAACGCGAAAAGCAATCTCGGCTATCGACCGCAATGAATGTGATACGACTTTTTACATGCTCATATTAAATGACTCGCGTAATTAAACAAAAACACTGGCGGCAAGAAAATACTGCGATTGTGCTACCTGGAAACCTCTGAAAATAATAATATGCCACTGACCGGAGATTCCCTAGAAGTGTTATCATTACCAATTTGAAATAAGCTGATTTGGCCAATTTACGTAAGAACTTTTGACTCCCAGGTCACAGACGGGTCAGTGAAATCGATAATCTTTTAGAGAAAGAATTTCTATAAACTTTGAACAATTAGGGACACCAGAAGTGAGGAAAAATTGACCTTACTTTGGAGTACTCAGCACACTTTTATCGGTTATTAATCTATTCAGTCGTGAATATTTAGGTATGTACCTAAATCTAATGCCTAGTAATCAACACTGTTTGGAATGGCTTTGGCTATGTTCAGTGACCATATTTGAATAGTAAGGTACTTTGAAACTTCTTCTTCCCTTCGTCTTTCTTTCCCTCACTTCCTTCATCTTCGTAACATGCTCCAGTTTGGGGATACCAAAGGCAGTGATACTGACTCCAAGAATTTGAGGTACCAATTTTTAGTATGTAGGTATTCAAAAAAATCAAGGGATAGTCTGAATTTGAAAAAATATGTTCCATTTTTCAAATCAGTACTTTTGAATAGCGCAGACACGTGAAAAATCAGTTCCAATTTTGAAAATGACAATTCAAATATTTTTCTGTTGCAAATATTATTATTTTTTTTTTTACTTGAACTCCACACAGGAGGCCTTGAGGAAAATAATTCCCCTTAGGGCCTATGTCATCCTTGGGGATGCTGTGTGGAGGGTTTTTTTTTTTAAAAGAACGAGAAGAGAGTTCTGGGAAGGAAAAGGGTTAAAGGGGTGGGTAGGAATCTGGGGTTCAGTGTGTCCTGGTCATCCGCCTCCAAGACCAGGACAAACCTCACCACATGAACCCGGGCACCCCTGCTAAATCACCAAACGTAGCAAACCACATGGGATGACCTATGGCAGAGGTGTTGGTTATCCAATAAAGGTTCCCGAGGCGGCGGTACCCATTCCCGCCTCCCAAATATGATAATTAGTTAATTTATCGCTTATCTAAATTCTTAACACAATCAGTTCCAATTTTGAAATTACATTTAAATTCAATGCTAATTTGAGTTCATTGAACCAGAGTTACGCGGGATGCACAGACAACCGTAAGCAGTATTTTTGATGATTTTATAATATTACACCGTGATCAAAATTTGCAAAAATAAGTTATTTGTGTGATGCGAAAATAATCCTACACCGTGCCTTGTGAAATATTCGTAATGAAGTCAACTTGTTATTTCAATACGATATACCTAACGTTTGGGCACGCTTTTTAACAGAATACATCGAGCCAGAAGCAGAATTGTTTGCTCTACCTCAATAGTTATTTTTTTTTACTTTTCATTTTAGTCTCAATTCATCGTAACTCATCGCACGTAACATCTAGTATCCATGCTTTCTGATTGTAGCTTTTCTATCACATCATTGAATACGCCAGTAAAATCGTGAGAGTCTGTAACTAGAACTGGCTGGCTATAATGGATAATGGGTAATAACACTAATAACGCGCCGACAACATTATTTTTCCATTTACCACTTTAATATTAGTTACGATGTGAGATGATCACGTACGCTTTGAGGCAGGTCGCGGATTTGCTGTCTTGCCCACAGAACACACCTAGTGTATAGGTAAATCGTGGTTTAAATCTGCAGTAATTCAGTTAAGTTTCAAAAACTAACGAGCGGCTTTCACGATTTGAAAAATATATATTTTATTTCGGTTGGGAATGAACTTTTTTAATAAAATTTACTAAAGCGAAGAATTTTTTTTAATGCTTTTTGAAATCTAAGCATTTTTATAATCCACTAGCTGGTTCCCGGCATGCTCTGCAATGCCATATTCAAAGAAATAAATTGTTTCTCGCTGTATGTCCTTTCCCGTGCGTCCCCGTTCCCCTCCCGCGTTCCCTTCCCCTCCCGCGTTCCCTTCCCCTCCCGCGTCCCCCTTCCACCATCCCCGCCTTCCCTCTCCCCTCTCCCGCTCCCGCGTCCACCATGATGATGACCCCCCTCCATACCCCTTGTCACACTTCTCTACTCCCCCCCTCTTTTAAGGCGGCGCTTCCCGGCCCAAAAAGAAGAAAATGGAGAATTACGAATTTGGGCAGAGCGCGCCAATATTTTCAATGACAAAATTGATGCGAAATTGGGAAAATGCTTAATAAAACATGACTCGTTTAAAATAGAGCAAAAATCTCGTGGGACGTATCTTATGTATCATTTATAGAAACATTGTGAATTTTTTCACAAATATAACTTGTAAAATAATAGAAATAGACTTGTTTTAAATAATTTTCGGTGCATACTTTGCGATTTTTTTCTATCGAGGGAATTTCATATAATTTGCCTTTCGGCGTGGAACGTATCTAGATATTAATCTTCAAAAATAACATATATTTTTTCAAGAGCTTAAAAACTTCAAATATTTAAGGGAGATATGTAATAAATCGGTAGAAATTCGGATAGCGGCGGCTTAAGGTGTGACGTAATTTATGGATGGCCCCTAATAAAAGAAAAATTAAAAATATAAATGGAGTTATCAAATCAAACTTGATAACAATACACTCAGCTATCATTGAGTTCATGATCGAAGAAATAAATTAAGTAATTAATTATTTCAACAAGCTTAATGATAATAGAAAAACGCACATGAAAGAAAACGACTTGAAAAATTCAAACCCCTCAGTTTTAAATGTTAGAACGTATTTAAATGAAATTTCGAAGAACTAATTAATCATCGTGGATTTTCACTACCGATTTAGCTTCACAATGAAGCAACCAAATTTTCTTGTCTTTCTCGTCTCTCATGTTCTTCCCCTTGACTTATCCGGGTCGGGAGGCCTTCGCCTCCACAAGGCCTCACCAGGCGTCACTGTCCTGAGTTACTTCAGCGGCCTCCGTCCATAGTAGGCCCAGCCTCTCCTCGCACGACCTCTGGAATTGCATCTACCAATTTGCCTCGTCCACTGGATATCTTTCCTCTCAATCACACAGTGTTTTTAGTGGTATTCTGTCTTCTATTCTTACTACGTAACCAAGGCAATTGCGACTTCTATACGAAGCGTCGTTTTTTTAATTTCAAATTACAAGTACATAATATTTTTGTAAACTTTTAAAGTCTGGTTTAAATATTCGGGTCGGTCAGACACTGCGGCGTCTATACGTCTAGGAGACGAGCCGACTATATTTAGCGTGGCAGACTAAATATTTTCACACGCCTACGACCCGTTTCGGTTGATTAACAGTTTATCGAACACCTGATTGGATTTTTTAACTTTAAATATAATAACGTCGCTCTAATTATTTTAATTTTGTATCTGGTACAAAGGAGCATTGAGACTGAAAGGAATAAGGAAAGGAAGTATGTGTACCTCGCTATTCAAATTTGATCACCGCACTCGGCAAAAGTAATTTTAAACAATATTCTCTTGAAAGAATTGTAGTTAATTATTGTGTTGGGATTGGAAATGTTTCAACAAAGCTTTTATCGGCCAGATTTCTGAATCCGTACAAGGTGTTAAGGGACGTACTTGATTTAACCAATGATTCCTGACATTGATTGGAGTAAAAAAAATTTTTTTGATGTTTTTTTTCAACTTGAAACATAAAAATACACAAGGTATTGGAGAGTTAGGCTCCGGGTGTGGAGTTGGTCCGTTACTTGGCTGAGTGACTAGTGACGACATGTAAAGTTTTTTTTTATTTGGTTTGAAGAAAAAAATTGAAAAAAAAAGCATCAGTCACAAGAGACCAAAATTTCATTGACATTTTTTAGTTCAAATAATGTCAGGAATTACTGGTTTAAAGTAAACCAAGTATGTTCTGTACCACCCTGAATATTGGATACATTATTTCATAAAAAAATACACACTCCGATTTATTTCATTTATTAGAGCACCTAATAAATGATGCACTATAATTGATTTTTATTATTTTTTTACATACGTTACTAACTAACCAACACGCCGTTTCCCCGCAGGGGCAGAGAGGACGGACCGCCAAACAACTCGGTCTTGGCACATACTCTTTGCCTCATTCACATTCATACATCGTCTCGTATATACTCTTCTATTATTTTGACTCTTGACATGGCCCGACTCAAGTATCTGATTCACTTGATCGTGCCTTATCTTTATTATTATCTTCCTCCCCGACTTCAATTAATAACATCTATATATCCATGACAACTTTGTAAAAAAATAACTCGGGACGGGTGGGTTGAATTTGTTTCGATTATTTCAGGATTCCGAACATTTCAGTTGCAAATAATCAATCATTTGTACATTGATCGAAAGATAAGACTGTCATTTTGTACTTTATCTTATCTCATACGATCATGAATCCATTATTTCACCTTTTCGCAATAAATGAATAATCTGATACCTATTTATTTGATGGTATGGATAAACAGTAAACGCCCCACTGACATTATTAATAAAATTACAATGTTGTACAAATTCTATGGAGTTCTATTAAATCGCAAAAGATCGAAAATGCATTTCTGCTTCCCAAAAAAGAAATCAGTTTTCTATCTTTTTCAATGTTTTAGCGCTAAATGCTTTTACTAAACATCTAAAGGCGAAACTTAAGGTGAAATCAATATTTTCTTTATTATGAGTCGATTTACATTGTGAATACCAAAAACATGTTGTGTTTAAATTGAAGCTTTTCGTATAATTTCGTTTGAGTAGAAATTAATATAAAATTGTTAATTACTTTTTTTTACATGAGCTCCACACAGGAGGCCCTGAGGAAAATAATCTTCCTCAGGGTCTATGTCATCTTTGGGGATGCTGTGTGGAGGATTTTTTTAAGGAAAGGAAATGGAGAATTCCGGGAAGGAAAATGGTTAAAGGAAAAGGTTTAATTTTCAAAAATATTAGCATAAACTACTAAAAAATGCATTTTTTTAGAAATATATGAACGGGTGTGAGATACAACTTTAAAAAATCTTATCTGCGCCAGTTTTACTAATTTTTTTTTTTAATTATTCACAAAACAAAAAATAAATAACACTTTTACGCAAAAATCGAGCGTTTCTAAACTCCGTTTGCCAAGCGATTTTTATGTCTATTACCTATATTCGTGATGATATAAGTCACACTAAAAATGTACACATTTTTGGCTTGTCTATTCCTCTTAAGAGCCATTAACCAGCGGCCGAGAATTTAAATTTTGTCGAACGAAATTTTGTCAAATTTAAATTTTGTTATCTTGCGATCGTACCCTTGCAACTGTACAGGGCGGTTCCGATGAGAAAGATTCATTATTCTCCATACCAGCATTTTAATATAATAACTCAATATCGATTTTATTTCATTCCAAATTTGCTTTGATAAATATCCACATTCAAAAATTCTCAAACTCGTGATGATAAATCAATTAAAATAATGTACTTTTTGTAATTATTTTTTGATCATAAGTATTTATAATTTTTCAACAATGTCTAAGCAAAATAAGAATTTTTTTTTTTTAAATAAAACCCCTTAATAAATAGACAAACTGGACTATTTTCGTCACAAAACGAGGGCGCGGATCTTTTTTAATGATTTTATTTGAACTAAATTAAAATTCTGAAACGTAGCTTTCCCAAATAATTTATTGATTTATTTTACTGCATGATTATTTGATTTGAAATGTATGTTGTAAAAACAAAATTTTGTTTGAAAATTTAACAAATCTTCCAAAGACCTACGGTAAAAACCTATTGTACTTAAAATAAACATATTTTCTCAAAATTTTAAAAATAGCTTTAATAGATAAAAGTCTTTCGAAATCAATTTATAATTTTTTGTGGAAAAGAGTCAATACGTCTAAAATTTGATATAAAAATGACATATTTCCGGTTTTATCTTCCCTCTTAGGTAACGCACTACTAAGGATGGGTTGTTTCAAAAAATTTGATGGATTCATCAAATATTTGAAGTTGATTTTCACGTTCTGTGTAAGTTCTATTCAAGTTCTGTTATTACATTGTTATAGGACACTTGCCTCACAAAACTGAAATGATCACAGAACTTGAATAGAACTTACACAAAACGTTAAAATCAACTTCAAATATTAGATGAATCCATCAAATTTTTTGAAACAACCCGTCCTAAGTAATGCTAAATCATGTGATTTTGGTTTGAAAATTAGATCGCTTACAAATATTTTAGAGGCTTTAATTAAATACTGCAAGGAGAACAAATTTTTGTTTTTTTATACTTACCTTTGAAGTAATCGAGTATTTTGTTATTAGTTTTTTTTTAAGCCTAGAAAAAATAATATATTAGGCCTATAAAAACTGCTTTAAAGTTCAAAATCACCTACTTACGAATCGCTTTTTATAGTTTATTTTAATGTAACCTGTTAAATTTTCACAAATTAAGTTAATTTACGAAATGTGATCAGAATAAATTTTTAAGTTAAGATGTTGAGGTAACTTTTGAAAATTGAAGCCCAGTTGATTTTTTAATGTTATATTTGAATGGTAATATAATTAGTATGTTTTATTGTTGTTTCAGATGAGGTAGACGTGATTGGGTACACGTCCAACCAGAGCGATACGGACGATCATTCTTCTGTTCAGAGCGGCTCCGGGGACTCGGGCGTGGCCCTGTCTGCCAGCCGATTGTCGCTCGCCAACATGGAGATCATCTAGGTAAATGTCTTTATATTGTGTCTTTCAACTGTTCTTCCAAATCTTCCCATCCTCTGCCCCATCTCCTTCCACTCACCACTGCCTTCAGCCTCACTACACACCTCAATTGGGGATGCCATAATCTCACTGGCTCCAGACGGTTGGGATTAGTTGGACTCTTGTGCAGATTCACATAAAGAAAAAAAACAATTAACTTGCAATTATCCTACAAATTTTCTGCGATTCTCCTACAAGTAATAATAATAAAAAATAAACCCTCACAGCATCCCCAAAGATGACATAGACCCTGAGGGAAATTATTTTCCTCAGGGCTTCCTTGTGAAGCTCTTGTAAAAAAAAAAAACAAGTTTAATTTGGTAGGCGGGTATGGGCCGCCTTGGGGCCATTTATTGGATGACGAACACCTCTGCCAAGGTCACCCCAAGTGTTATGCTACGTTTGGTGACTTAGCAAGGGTGCCCGGGTTCACGGGGTGATATTTGTCCGTAACCGTCCATTCTTTGAAGCAAAGTATGGACGGTTACCTTGAGAGTGTTTTCTCTTGGGGTAAAATAATCTCGTTGATTTTAATCTTTCAAAGACCCAATCACGTCTGATTACGTTTAAAAGGGATCGAAATGAAAATCTAGTCTAGTCTAATCTAGTCAAAAGAAGTAATCTTCCAAACAGGCCCTTCATTGATATGCTTGGTGTAACTATAAGTGATCAGCTCTGATATGGGGGCTCCATCAAAGCCAGAGTTAAATTAGCTTCCCAAAATCTAGGCCTATTATACAGGGCCTGCAGATACTTTATTAGTACACAACTGCGAACCCTCTACAAATAGCAAATGCTCCCCACACTTGAATTTGGCAGTCACCTCTGGTCTGGAGCTCCAAAATACCTGAAAAAAAACTCTCGACTCTGTGCAGAAATGGGCGGTGCGTTTGATAGATTCTCCCATCTTGACAAACGGATTGCAACCTTTAGAGCACAGCCGTAGAATGCTATCCTTGTTCTACCAGTATTTCAATAGAAGATGCTCCAAGGAACTAGCGTCATTGATCCCTTTGGCACCGGTGCATAGTTGGGAAACACGCCAAACGCGCGCCCAACATATGTACACGGTTGACATTTGTTACGTGAGAACGGGTCGCTTCTTCGACTCGTTCTTAAGTTCAACAGCTCGGCTGTGGATCGATTTTCCGGCCTCTGTGTTTCCTCCATCCTACAACATGAATCTCTTCAAGACCAATGTTCGTTCCTACCTCTCCTCAAAAAGACCCACCACACAGCATCTCAGATGACATAGGCCATGAGGGATTTTTTTTCTCAGGGCCTCCTGTGTGGAGTTAATGTAAAAAAAAAAATTTCGTTTAATTATTATATTAAAAGCTTATTTCAAGTGTCCTGCAATTGGCATGCAATTGTTCTGCAATTGGCATGCAATTGTCCTGAATTTTCATGCGATTGTCCTTGAATTATTCTGTAATTATCCTGCAATTTTTCTGTAATAATTGTCCCACAGGTATCTTTCAATTGTCTTACAAGTGTCCTGCAGATCTCCTGCAATTGTCATGCAAATGTCATGGAATTGTTATGCAATTGACCTACAAGTGTCGTACAATAAATTGTTCTTCAATTGCCCCACTAGTGTCCATTGACTGCGCTTTATTTTATTCTTCAATTGTTCTATAGGTTTTATTCAATAATTGTCTTTCATTTCCAATCCTTATCTAAGTGCACCACCCCTCTTGGAGAAGATATATCTCACAACAGGTACTGAGGCAATGTAGGCACTTACGTGCACGTATCCTTACTTTGCTTATAATAATAATTATACAGGGTGTAACATCTAGTATCTAAAAGATTTTAACCATATTTACAAAATGTAGATGTCATTTTGTTGTCCAATGATATTTTTTGACGTGATAACGTCTTATAAATCGATGAACGCCGGCTGTACTCACGAAAAAGCATGACTCATTGTCACGTTCCGCCTGAGCCGAGCGTGCAAGCGAGAGCGTGGAACAAGCGATAGAGAGGCACGATCAGCCTAAGCGTTCGGCTTGTGACTGCAAAATTCTATGTAAAAGTTTTCTTACGACGTTTTCACGTAACATTATTAAACCGACTTTACAGACAACCAAATTTTTTCCAGCAGCTCGGTAACAGATGAGACAGATTGCGTATCAAGTCATCCGTCACAGCATGTATCAGTGTGATCAGTGGGGGCATGTGATAAAGTTTTTTTTTTTGTTACATTTTTTACTCCAAATAAAATCCTTCAGGTAGGTCGTGCTGTTGCGTCCTGTATTGATTTTAAAAAAATTGCTTAGCCTTTACCTTGTACTCTATACTATTCTATATTAAAATTATTTGATAAGCATTCAGCTATTATTCCTCACTGTTAAGTACTTCAAAAAAGTATTTCAAGTAAATATTTTAAAAGTTTCTCAACCCCTGGTGCCAAGATGCCAAACAAACCTTGTGTTACTACGAGGGGTCATTGAGATGCCCCACGCATATTATCATTATATGTTTATAGGTTTAGTACAAATACAAAAAATACCAATACAGTAAATTACCTACTTTAAAGCCGATTCATGTAAGATAGTAATTTCAGAGATTTTTTGTATTATGTAATTGTAATGTATGAATAATAATAATATGTAGTGTGATTTGTTTACATTAAAGAAATGGACTAATTGTGTATGTTTTCTTTTCAGATTGGCTGCTGTGCAGTCAAGTGATGTGGAATGCGCAATTATCTTGTAGACTGCGCCGGATGGGAGGAACTTTAAATTAAATTAAAAATTCAAAATCTTATTATTCCTTTTTGAGAGGATTGAAGAAGCAGAAGCAAGCGATCCACTAGCTACCAGCAAGTGCCCTGTCGTACAAACAGTTCCATACGAGTGTATGAAGCTACTGACTGATTGGAGCCAGTATATAGACAACAAACCAACCTATTAACAAACAAACAAACAACATAACTCTTAACTGTTTATCTTTATTTTAACTTTGTTCATTTTTGTAAATATGTAAAATGTCCCACTGGGATAAAAAAATAATGATTGCAATTTTTATTTAATAACTTAACTGACACCAGAGAAACAGGATATAATTAACATACTAACCTTACATTAGATTACCTTAACAAGAATAATTGTTTTTCTATTCCATGCTATTATTTGGCCTATTGGTAATTTTGAGTTAAATTGTTTATCTTACATCTTTTACTATTCAATGTTTATTTATCCAAATTAATATTTATGTTTAATTATTATTATTTTGTAATGACAAAATGAAATAGTGAAAGCCTTTTTTGTAAAATATGATTGAAATACACCATTGGGTATGTGTTTAGATATAACAGTATTAATTTTGAAAATTTAAAAAACGACTGCATAGAATTGTCCTGACATAATGAACTATCCTTTTTTTCGTGTTGCAGATTAATCGTAATTTTATATAAATTGAGTAAATTTTTTGAGCGATGCTTTAATTTAGAATGACTGAAATAATGATATATCTTTTTAAAAAAGCTGGGCAGTATCTTATTCTTTCTAAATTTTACCAATATTTTTCGCAAAACTTTTCAGTTTTTTTTTGTATTACAAATATGAAGACCAAATAATGCCATTATTAACTGTTATTTATATAATATGGTATTGGTGGGTGTTACTTTAGTTTCTTTTCTATAGCTATATAGTTTAATTGTATTTATGTATAAACACACAATATATATTTCAATAATATTACAAAGAGCATTAAAATGTGTACTTTTGTCTTAAGAGAGCTACAAGACTCTGGTTTAGTACCAACAAAGGAGTGAGGTGAATGTTTCATCACGAGCGTCAATGTGCAACTTTTGTACTCACCCCATGATTTTATCTAAATTTAAGATACTCGCGTGTCCGTTTAATGAGGCGTTTCCTCACACAACAGTGCCCCGCGCCATCTCCCCTGGAATACCACCACACTAGATACTAGACTATATACCAGAGCTCTACAGCTTGAAGCTCTAGAGACTATCAACTCGAGACCCTTACTACTGCACCCTTCAGCCAGCCACCTTTGGTCGAGTCTGTCAGAAATTTTGTTGAAGAATGTATTATTAAAGTTGACTTTATTCTGGATCTGTTGCAAATTACTAAATTATTAACGATATGTCCATAGGTAAATGAATATTTTAAAGTGTGAATAATATTTAAGATTAGTAAAATAGCTAGCGACTTTGTAGATAGCTAATAACTTACGTTAACGCTACTTTCAGGGGACGGATGATTGAGTGTCCTTCTCGGTCTCGTGATCTCATTATTAGGGATTCATGAAGGATGGTGTATCACAGTGGTTGTGTAGGCTTAACCAAACTGAAAATCGCTCACCAGGGGCTGGCGACAGTAGTTTGTGGCTCGTCGTGTTATTCCAGGGCGCGTGGTCATCTGACAAATCAACCTTCTAGTCAACAAGGAACGTGTCCGTATTACGCAGGTGGAGGGAGCTATCAACATCTACATGTAACATCTGCGCCCGCTATTCTTATTAAATATGTAAATTATTCAAATTGTAAATTTATTGTACATACATATAATACTTATATGAAGAAAAGTAAAACATATTATATTTTTTATTTTAAATAAAAATGGTCATAATCCAGATAGTTTATTACATTTTATTGAAATTAATATTAAATTATAAAAGTCCATTTATTTATAGGAGTCTATTGCAATAATTTATTTTGAAGCTCACATTCTGCCTGGTTACATATCCAAGTGTTGCTATTTGCTGTTTGCTCTCATGTATATATATATCTCCACCAGAAAGGGAAAGTATGTACTACTGGTACTGACATTGTACCCTATTCCCATCCAAATTATTTATGATTGATTCTTGTCCACTTTATTACCATGAAATAAGATTTAGTAATGTTACTTGTTTATTATCTATCAGTAAAGTTGTCTACTGTTTAAATAAATAGTAAATACATATGTAAGTTAAAGGCAGATCTCTTAAATTAATGTCTGTTGACACTCTAGGCTTACTTTAGTTTAACATGACATGGTGTGTTAGCAAATCATTGTAATAGAATATGACTACAGACAGGGCACCGGGATACTACTACTACAAGCACTGAGGTGTTTCAGTCACTAAACTTCTCCGTTGTATTCAATCATACAGAACTGTCACTGCTATAAATGTACATCTGTTTCTGTTTCTTTTATATCCCCCATCAGCGCTTTGGGGAGTGTTTCTGTTCCCTTCTCCCTTCTAGAGAGTTAAGTGTTGTTAGCCAGAGAATGTGTATGTAGCCGCCTTGATTGAGAAGTAGAAGACTCAGTCTGAGTAGGGACAAACACTGTGTTGCTCTTTACTTGTAAATGTACATAGTTCGACTCTGTCAGTGTTAAGTGTTAAGTGGTCAGTGTAAAAGCTCAGTGCTCAGTGCTCAGTGCTCAGTGCTCAGTGCTCAGTGACCATTGTACATACATCACTCCACTGGAGCTGGGGCACACTGACACTGGGTCAGGACTTTTAATTAATTCATATTTGTAATTCAATGACTAAATTTAAACATCGTAAAGCATTCAAAGAGTACAAATTCTTTATAAGCCCCCCCTCCCCTCATGTATACATTTGAAAGATTGTGTAATATATTAAAAATATATGGGGATTATTATTTAATTTTATAAATGAGTACATTTTTACATGGTGACTGCAAGTTTGTAAGTTATTCTTCTCATTGTTAATTACCCTTTTTCATCAGTTTTCAGGCGACACCTGAGATTCAAGCTTATTTACCACTCACAACCGTTTGAGTGTGTTTATTATGTAAAGGCCGAATTAAGGGTGTCGTAATTTAAAAAAAAGACAAACCAAGGACCAAAAATTATTTTAAATCAAAAATTTTTCAAAATTTTAATGTTTCTTTATTCCAAATTACATTTAATTAAGCCTGGTTAAAATTGGTCACAATTTGATTTTGTAAATTTATCTTGCTTATAAATAAGCCCAAAAAATATTGTATGGTATTTCCATGTGTCTTTTTGTAAAGTATAAATGATGCGAGGAAGTGTGTTGAGAGAACCGAAGTGGAGTAGGAGAACAGAAGCCAGTAGAAGTGTTTGTCCCGGGTAGGGTTACGGATTGGGTGACAGTAATCATTATTATTATTATTGTTAAACATTATGTCAGAAGTGAAACTATGTTGGGTGCATGTTGAGTAGGTTTAGGCCGACTTGTTGATGATTTTATTATTACATAGATCGTAATTTATTATTTCACACTTTCTTTATATCTATTTTTTTTCTATAATCGCATAAAGAATACTTGCATTCATACACTCTCATTTACACACGTGCAAGCATATTATTATTGTATATCTGGGTCTGTATATTATGCAACTTTTTTTTGTGTATTAAAATAATATACTTAAAATTTGAACATTAAAAAAAAAACTTATTTTTGTGACATTTTTTTTCAATTTTCTTAATCCCAATTAAAATTTAGAAGATAGGTAGGTTGAACATGTATCAATGTCAAAATGGGTAATATATATAAAATTTAGCCCTATGA
Organism: Glyphotaelius pellucidus; assembly: GCA_936435175.1. Classification (NCBI taxonomy): domain Eukaryota; kingdom Metazoa; phylum Arthropoda; class Insecta; order Trichoptera; family Limnephilidae; genus Glyphotaelius; species Glyphotaelius pellucidus. Next base: position 14,621,000 of record OW386550.1, read on the forward strand.
AGAAGTAGAGGATGGTGTAAATGTTCTTTTATAGATTTCTATCTATTCATTATGAAATAAAAACAAAGCAAGTGATATGGGAGAGTGTTTGGCTGTTTAGCTGTTTGGCTGGTTGGCTGGTTGTTGGTGAGTTTGGTGGAAGCGTAAGCTGGCGGATGAGGAAGTGATCCAATTCACTCTGTTTAGTCTGATTTACAATACAAGAGTACCTGTTTCACCTTTCAAGTGAGAATGTTTCATGTCCACTGCTGTCACTGTCCATCGCATCCACTATGTGTTGCTTTCTCTTCAATTCCCCGTAGACTTGGATGTAGTTTCAATAGCCCGCAGCCTACTGATGCATGTTTATTTCCTGATAACACTAAGTTCTTTCATGTCGGAATAGCAAACTAAATTCCAAAGGGAGTCTCTCCATCGCTCCGTGAATTACTGACAATATCTATTCTTGTTGTTAAACATTACCAATTACAACATTATAACTGTGCTATCATCATGTATAGTGAAATATAAACCTGTAAATGATGACATAGAATATCATTATTTTTGCTCACTATGAAAACATATTACGGAATTTCAAAAGTTGCTTTGTTGAGTTTGATTCTGATTTCCGTTTGCGTTGAGGCAAAAAGTATTCTCATGTACATAAATATGTGTAACTTTGTGTTGACTCCACGAATCACGTTGATACCAATGTGAATGAGAAAAGTAGATATTTGAATAAATGTGAGAATAAAGTAAATATAATTTGTCGTCATGTAGAGGAAGAGGTTGCTTCATCCGTAAAGGACTTGACTTCCCCAGGAAGCGGGAAGTGGGAAGCCAGTAATATTCTGCATCTTTACAGTATTGTGAAATCACCACCTCTTTTTAGAAATATTCATGTATAAAGAAATCACAATTCGTGGGTGTTATTTTTAGATGTCTTGTTAGATATTTCCAGTTATGATTACTGATTATAACATAAATATACATATATATAATTAGTTAATGAATGATATTAACTAAATGAAGAATTTGCATCTAGGCACTAGATAGGAACGTGAAGTAAACATTTTGTTCATCTGCCGCCTTTATGTTAGAAGAATCGCTTCCCGCCCAATCACTGTTGTGGACGCTTCTGTCAATTGGTTTGTTCTCCTTGCTGGCTGTGGCCTGGCTGGTCGGACTTGGGATATCCAGAAGTCGGGATATCCGGATGTCCAGGTGTCCGGGTGGCCAGATTGCATGATGGTCAGCCACCGCGCTGCAGCCGGGAAGTGAAAGGATGTATCTCAGTGAATGTTTGAGAATTTATTGTACATACTACTTGTAACTATAATATTGCAATGTTTTGTTCTTATTTTTTCGATTCTATGAAAATAAATTTGTGTACTATTACTTCTTGTAATTTATTTTTTATTTAAACCCTAAAGGCGGGTCTCCGTTATCATAAACATTGATGCAAACATTATTTGTTGACCGTTATCACAAACATTGATGCAAATTTGACCAGTCAGTGGTTGAGTGGGCATCACGCTTGGGTCTCACCCGGGCGTCCCGTGTTCGATTCCTCGGCTGGCTAAGTCCTCCACCACAACCACAACCACACATTTTCGGCTTTCTGTGGTGGCAGTAGGAGATTTTCAAACATTGTTGGGTTATTCGTAACCCGGGAATGTTTGTCTTTCTTTTAAAAAAAATATTATTTTTTAATCCACATTTGTTGGAGGAAACTTGAGGGGCATTGGGCGGTGGCCACACGCATCTGATTTAGTGGTCGGTGGTGAAGACATATTCGGGCCGCACACTTGACGTTTAACGTCTAAGTACATAATTACGTTGAAATCAAAAAATATCAAGATGACTTCTGGTGAGGAAGAGGTTCATACAGTTTTAGCGATAAGATTGAAGATGCTACAATAGAGAGAAATCACAGATTCCATAGTTAGACTCTACTTTAACTGGTGACCGGACAACTCAGAATCTCCTTTGAAAAGCCATTTAAGTTTTATAAAAAAAAAATTTAAATAGGTTACGTTTAGGTTAGGTTAATGACAAAGAGGTGTTGAGTTGATTCTGAGTTGGCATGGAACCACTCTAACTACCTCGAAATTTTAATCAGTATTAGTATCACAATACCGATGTGGATTGGATAATTTCTTCTGTGTCTCTGAAACCGAATTTGAAGAACTAGTTTTAATTACACGACATGTGCAAAAAACGCAACATGGCGAAGAGATGTTATTTCACCAGAATTACGAATTAGCATTAAATGAAGTTTTCTGGCTGCTGGCAATTCGTATAAGAGCTAAATGTACTATTTAAGAATTTCAAAACTATTGAACTAGTTCCGGCGAAAGCTTGTACGAACGTCATCAATATTCATCTTCTTCCTTCTCATGTATTGTGTTTGAAAACGAAAAAGCAAGAAGATACCAGAACCATGACATCACGTACAATCCCTCGCTGGGACTAACATATAAATTGTTCCAAAAGTTTATTGAGCCCTGTGCAATAAATTGATAGATTTAAAGGCCTTTATTTAAAGGTGAGTTTTTTTTTTTTTTGTTTTAGGCAATTCACCCTGGAGAGAGTGCTTTGTGCCGGTAATATTTAAAATGGATAAGAAATTTCGGTTAATCTAATGGGAAAATAATAAAACAAATTAAATATTGGACTCATTTAGATCACTAAAACAAATTAAATATTGAATTCATTCAGGTTAATAAACTTACATAAAGCTGTATGAACACGAGAATTGTTAAGAGATAAAAGGTATGAAATATTAAGGGGGGACTGGTGTGTGATTTTAATAAGCCGGCGGTATATGTTCTTGAAAGATGAATGGTTTTTACAGTTAAAGAAAACGTGGTCGAGGGTTTCCTCTTCCACACCACACTGGCAGAACGGATCATCTAAAACTCTAATTCTAGACAAGTGAGATGCAATTGAACAGTGGCCAATTCTCATTCTCGAGATACATGAAATGAATCGTTTTGAAAGTTTTTTACCGTGAAACCATGGCTTAGCAGGGATATGGTTTTGAATTCCCGCATAGAAAGATCCAGTTCTTATTTTGGAGACTGCCCAATTTTCTTCCCAGGCACGAGTCATATTGGATTTAAGAATCGGAAAGACATCGGATATAGGAATTCTAAAATTTAGTGGAATAGTTCCGGAATCTGAACCAGATTTGGCGAGAAAATCGGCCATCTCATTACCCTCGATACCCAAATGGGCAGGGACCCAGGCCAATATCGTCTCAAACCCAGATTCACTAAGAGAATTGAGAAGATTTTTTATTTTACATATAATATTGTCTTCCGGATAACGTAAAATATTTGACCTAATTTTAGTTAGAGCACTTAGCGAATCAGTACATAGTAAGGCTCGATGAATGTTGAGAACCTGAATTTGATTTAGCGCTTGTTCAATTGCAAAACATTCGGCTGTAAATATGGAAGCTTCTTTCGGTAATTTATAAGTGAGATTGATGTTGAATTCTGGACTATATATAGATGCTCCACATCTTTTATTTTCAAATTTGGAACCATCCGTGAAAAGGATGGAAAATCCAGGGAATTTCGAAGCCACTATGCTTTTAAAGCAATCATCCACATTTTGAAATTTATTTGGGGAAGATAAAATATTCTTCCGAAAGACTGATGTTATTGTGTTCGGCATAAAAGTGATTGCCTTAAATGGAATATTGTATATAGGAAGATTGGGAACTTCTTGAAGATATTGGAGGGAAGATGATAGAGAATTATAGAGATGAAAACTTTTAATTAAGAGAGGAAAACATTGTTTTTCTCTCAATCTTTTGTTAGAATTCAAATTAACACTTAACCTATTAAGACTTTGTTTAATAGGATGATGTGATAACGATAAAGCCTTGAAAATATATTTATTGGCAAGGAATTGCCTTCTGAAATATAATGGAGGCTCCACACATTCCACCTGAAGCGCATTAATTGGAGAAGACTTCATAGCTCCAATAATCATTCTGAGGGCTTTTGATTGAATTCTTTCCATTTTCTTATCTAGATATTTAGGGAGTGGGTCAAAAAGAAATGAGCCATAATCCAAGTGGCTCCGAACTAGGGAATTATACATTAATTTAAGAGTGGTAGGATGAGATCCCCACCATACTCTGGAAACTGCTCGCATCATATTAAGTCCCTTTTCACACTTTGTAGAAATTATCTGAATGTGTGGAAGCCAGGAAAGTTTATGGTTCAAAAGAAGACCAAGGAATTTGATTTGAGTAGCGGTTTGTAGAGGCACATTATCAAAAGAAATTGAGAATTGGGGAATTTTTCTTTTGCGCGTGAAAGCCACGACCCTTGTTTTAGATGCCGCCAGATTCATCCCATTTAATGACAACCAGCTTTTAATATATTGTAAAGCCAAATTCATTTCCTTAGCTGCAAGAATAATATTTTTATGTAACAAATATATAAGGATATCATCCGCAAAGTAAAGACGCTTGATAGAAAAAGGAATTACTGAGTCTAGGTCGCTTATATAAATATTAAACAACAGAGGACTAATAACAGAACCCTGGGGCAAACCTCTCCATAGTTTGCGCCTTAAGCATTTAGAGGAAGACTCAATAATAATGGACCTATCTGAGAGCAAATTAATAATAAATTGGACTAATTTCGGGGGGATTTGTTTTTTAATTAGCTTTTCTTTCAAAACATTCAGTAAAACATCATCGTAAGCTGATGAAAGGTCAAGGAATGTGGCCAATGTATAAGAATTTAGGGATTGGGAAACTCGGATATCAGTTGTGAACAAACTTAAATTATCCATTGTAGATTTCTTTTTCCGAAAACCATACTGATTTGGTGAGATAATATCTTGACTTTCAACAAACCACTCTAATCTGTTCTTCATCAACCGCTCCGCTACTTTCATCAAACATGATGAAAGAGCAATAGGCCGATAAGACGAAATTTCAGATGGATTTTTTCCAGGTTTTAAAATGGGAATGATTTTTTGAGTTTTCCAATCATCCGGAATTAGTCCTGTTTCAAACATATTATTAATAAGAGATAAGAAATATTCAACCGCCATATCAGAAAATGATTTAATGAAACTATTAAGTATTCCATCGGGACCCGGAGCAGAGTCAGAAAGGGTTCTTATTACTAGTTTCATCTCATCAATGGAGAAAGGAGCATCTAGCCAGTTAGAATGAGATGGATATGGCTTAATAGAAGGCATTTCTTCACATCCGGCCACTGATGGGGGGGCTATTTTATCCGCAAATCCTATAAGAATTTCTTCTGATATATGCTTGGTTCTCGGCGGAGAATACGATGATCCGAATTTTTTTAAGCTAGACCAAACAGAAGATTGGGGAGTTTCCGGAGACAGGTTCTCACAGAACTTCCGCCATCCAGCGCGTTTTTTATTTTTCAAAATTCGTTTGGTTTCTGCCTGGGCTTTTTTAACTGATAAAAAATTTTCTAGTGACATACACTTACGAAAAGAGGAAATTGCTTTTTTACGAGAGTTGACGGAGCGAGTGCATTCCTCGTCCCACCACGGAGTAGAGTGTTTTATTTTAATGTTCGCATTGCGTTTCGGGATGGATTTTTCTGCTGCATTTATAACCATAGAGGGAAACGTCTCACATTGCAATCTGATGTCTCCCGGGGACGATTTTTTTTTAAAATTAATAAGGTTATCTAGTTCAGAAGAGAAAGTGCTCCAATTCGCATCATTTATTCTAAATTTGAGATTATTTTTAACTGGTGGAGGATAAGTGTTAGATTGATGTTGGAATCGGATTATAATTGGAAAATGATCACTAGAGAGGGGATCGTTTAGGATGTCCCAAGAGCATTTAGATGCTAACGAATATGAACAAAGAGATAAATCAACAGCACTTTTCCGTTGATGAGGGGGGGTGAATCTGGTTGGAGATCCGTCATTTAAAAAACATAGGTTATGGGTATCAATAAAATCTAAAAGATTGCGGCCAGAACGATTTGTTATTTTGCTACCCCAAGAAGGGGAATGTGCATTAAAATCTCCAAGGATCATAAAAGGGGAACAAATCTGGGTTAAGATTGGTGCCCATTCATTTTCAATAAAAGTGGTAGAGGGAGGAATATATATTGATAATATTGTGATATCAGATAAGACAGCTGCTATTATCTGGATATCGTCGGAGGGAGTATGTATATTAATTTGTTTAAACGGGATAGAATTATGGATTATCAGAGCCGTGCCGCCTTTACCATCCGGTCTGTCGTGTCTGAGACAATAATAACCCGGAATTCTTAAGTGAAAGGAGGGTTTTAACCACGTTTCAGAAATGGCGGCCACTGAAACGTCGTGTTCGTCGAGTAACTGAATTAGGTCAGATTTGTTAGCGAAGAGGCTTCTACTGTTCCACTGAAGAATTTTGTTCAGTTTCGAAGTCATTGGGGAGGCAAGATAATAAAGATTTAATGTAATCGGCAGCGTTGGACGGTACAGTATTGTTGTTTGTAAGGATAGAAATTAAAAGGGTAATTAAAGTTTGTATAAAAGAATTATTATTCAATATTTCGGGGAGAGCAGGAGGGGATGTATTACTATTAATGGCACACCCATTGGGGGTCCGAGATTTGGCATTCCCATTCGGGCTGGTCAAAATATTATTCAATTGTTTTTTATCAAGGTAAGGAGTATATTTTGGGTTGGGTTTGACTGGCTTGAGAATGGTTTCTCTGTGAGAAGATGACGTTGAATTTAAAAAGGTGGTTGATTGGAAAGGAGCTGAGGACGATGTCATCTCTGCGAATGATTTTTTCGCAGGAGAGAATAACTTTGAGGCCTGGAAGTACGAAATGTTGTCGGTAGCCATTTTATGTTTTATGTTCCTCTGTCTTGTCAATTCCGGACAGGCTAGACTGACCGCGGTATGTGCACCCGAACAGTTAATGCAAATGGGATTATTGGAAGATTTTGGACATTGATCAAATGGGTGACCTTCTCCGCAAAAGTAACAACGTGGAGGGGAGCGGCATACGGATTTTGTATGTCCAAACCGGCAGCAATTGAAGCATTGAACAGTTGGAAATTTATAAACTTCGACGGGAAGCGAGGTATAATAAATAAACACACGAGACGGAAGGGATTGTCCCTCAAATGTAACAACAACAGATTGGGAAGGTTTCCAGATCGTGTTCCCATCAGTAGAATCCTTGTAGTTCAGTCGACGTGCTTTTATTACTTTCGGGGTTCCTTGGGAATTATTCAAAGCATCAACAATTTCAGCCTCTGGGATCTCCGTGGGTATTCCTCGAACAAGACCCATTCTCGTAAGGTTAAATGACGGGATGAACGATTTATATTTATGGTTTGAGAGCGAGTCAATTTTTTTTACAAATCCATTTGCGGAAGCGGCAGTATTAAACTCGATAGATAATTTATATCGCCCTTCCGGTTTAATTGAACCGTTAACAATACCAAGGTTATTATTTTTTGAGTCAAATAAGAATTTTCCAAAATCTAAAGGATGAATAAGTTTTCCTTGTTCAGTTCTCTGAACAATTACGATAAAAGGACCGGAAGCGGAAGCAGGATAAAGTAAGTCAGTACTTTTTGTATTATCGCTAGCTAAAGTACTTGTCTGGGTGTTACTATTGGGGTTAAGGTCGTTAGAGGTCGAGGTTTGTTGAATCGGCGGTATAGTTTTAATTTTCGATGGGATGTAAAGGCTATGCGATGGTCGTCGTTTACGAGATGGAAGCGTAATAGAAGCCTGGCTAGTGGTAGATTCCGAATCAGAAAAATCTAATATCGATCCTGGGTCGGGAGGTCTATCTTCGTCTTCCTCCATTGTATAAAAAAAAACTTAACTTTTAAAAATTAAACTGAAAGAATAATACGCAGTCTATTTCATTGACTGTACAAACAAAAACGGATTAGCCGTAAGTAGGAATGCAAACAAATAAGTATACGATAAACAGAATTAAATAAAATGTAACAATAATCTCTTATCTGTATGAGGCACGGGAACGGGCGAACGGCACTAAGCAATAGGTAAGGTACACACAACCACTGTTGACCGCGGCTCGAATCGGACTCTAAATAAAGGTGAGTTTGTGATAGAAACATTTGTATATTATGACATTATTTTTTACACTTTAGTCATAATTAATAAGCTCGCTCAGTGCGCGTATAACCTCAAAAACCCATGCGATTTATGCTCCTGACTGCACCGAGTGGTGGTTGTCAAAAATTAAATGTTTTTCTCCCCTGCCTTCCCCGCGCAGAAAATGTTTTTCATTGGCAACGGAAAGCACAAACATTGCATCTGCAAACAAAATGTGGAAAGCCACGCTCCCATTTTGCATTGAGGTAATATTTGTGGAAACGAGACCCCGGTTCAATAATAAAATTCTAAAATACAAAGCTGGCCCTGTTCAGAATAGATTCTGCAACCTACACAAAAAAAAAACTCAAAACAACATAAGCTGCTGAGAAAAGTCTTTTGCAAAGGCGCAAATTTGACACTCTGCAAAGTGTTTTTTAAAAATATTTTACCTCTTCAAGCTCTTGTGCTCCTGGTAGAATGTGCGTAAATATTAGCTTTTATGACTTTGCTCATTTCTCACCGAAGAATCCTGGTATATTTTTTAGTAATTTACATGTAATTTTTCAAATATATATTTTTTTTTAATGCACAAGAGTCCCAGTAATTTTTCATATATATATATATTTTTTTTACTGCACAAGAGTCCCAACTGCTCTTAAACGCCTGGAGCCAGTGAGGCTATGGCATTCCCAATCGGGGTATGTGGTGAGGTTGAAGGTAGTGGGGAGGGGAAGGAGATGGGGAAGTACTTGATTATTCACATCTGGTCACCAAACACGGCTAAAGCCATTTCAAGCAATGTTTCAATTCTAAATGGTGGTCTTACACCAGGGCGACACTGAGAGTATCTTTCACTCTGGAGCACGCCGCAAATATACCGTATATTATTTTAAATGATCATGTTGTGCAATAACACAAATCAATCAAATAAAATTTACTTGCGCATGCAGGGATTTGAACCCGCGACCTTTGGATTGCTAGTCGTGAGGCTTACCCCTCGCCCACGGAGGCCGTCATATTTTGTAGTAATTTACACGTACCACATGATTTTTCACTTTTCAATAGTAATTTTTCAAAAGTTCACTGGGTACACAAATAATTTAGGTTGATAAATAATTTTTTTTTAAATGAAATAATGATGAGTAAAGCAGGTATTGGAATGACAGTATCGTCGGATGGCGCCCTTGGTTGGCGAGAGGCGAAGCACCGGGAGGATGCCCACAGATGATATGGGCTGACGATTAGAGAGCTGCAGCAAGAGTCGGCGAATCTGGAGGCCTGTAGACGATTAAAGTAGGTACGGGATGGGAAAATGGTACAATAATAATTTATTAAAAATTGTAAGTTTTAATTTTTTTTAATCAAAACGTTCAACGTAAGAATGCATAAATAATAAGCACAAAATATACAAATACATACCATTCAATTATCAATAAAGGTGTTAAAATCTTTTCTCTAAATACAGTCACCAAATTACTCCGATAATTCGTAAGTTTACAAAATGGGCCATCGCTGAAATGCGAGATCGATGGATCAAATTCCATCCCAAAGCAAGCCGATATGATACATTTTTTAAAAAGTCTTTGAAAATGTAATAAAGTAAAATAGATTCTAATTGGTAAACAGAATATTTCTCAAGTTACGAATGTGATTTTAAAGTAAAAGGTTTGCTAATCGGCAATTATTTTCATGAAAACCCTCTGTGGTTTAAAAATATAAGTATTGAATTGTTAGATTGTTATAGAAATGAAAATCTTCTATTTTTTATTACCTCGTAAATCTACATTAATTATTAGAGGGAAAATACTCTTATACCGTGATAGTTTCGCTTGCAGCTACATAGCTACTCGTCCATGATAATAGATATTGTGATACGCGCACAGGGTAACGTATCAGATACGTCCTTTTTACACAATACAAGTATGCACAAGGGCTTTTTACATTTTACAAGTTTTTACTTAGCACTTTTTACACATTACAAGTATGCACAAGGGTCGAGGTGGAAATGGCTTGCTTCGAGAGACAAAATAGTGTAGAAGCAACATCAACCAAAACTGCACAGCAAATTTAATATATTATGTATTGTCAGCATTAATTTTTAAATGTGTACATATCTAGTTAGAAATATATCGACAAATATATGAAATCGCCATAGCAGCAGGTATTGCGCGTAAGGAACAATGAGTTCAATTTACGATACGTGGTTTACTCAAGTGGTTCGCTACGTTTGGTGATTTAGCAGGAGTGCCCGGCTTCATGGGTTTGTCTAGGTCTTGGCGGCGAATGTGCCTGCCTACCTACTGCATGGCAGGCCAGATTGAGAGAAACTGGTTGAGGGACACCTTTTGACCTGTCTGGCCAGATTCCTACTCACCCTTCTCATCTTCCGTACCAGATCTTCCTCTCCTTCCTTTTCTCAAAAAGACCCTCCACGCAGCATCCCTTAAGATGACGTAGGCCCTGAGAGAAATTATTTTTCTCGGGGCTCACGTGTGGAGCTAGTATTAAAAAAAAAAAAAGACAAATTATTCAAGCATTCTTTTATGTGGCTCGTTGAATCGTCTAAGAATCAGAGGATTTGGCGTAGACATTCAAATTAATAGACTTGCCCCAACATAAAATCGAGTATCATTTCAATGAGCTGGGAGCAAAGCTTGTGACCATATTTACGGCATCAGAGTAGTAAGTTGAAGCCGGTTAATTTTAGGAAAAAGAAAGTCAGAAAACCAGATCACAATTAATATATATTATAGTTGCAGTGCAGTTCAAAGGAGTAGTAGTGTTAACTTCTAGACTGTTCTATGTTCCGACACATTTAGTTCCTGATTTCAAACAGGCTCAGGGATCTAATATGTAATTCAAAAAGTTTCTAGGTTGAGGTCCGTCAATGAGGATTTACCTCTAGGTTTATAAGGCGGACAATGAATTTTGATATATGTAAGTATTTAACTTCTACGCCAGATCAAACATCATTATTTCAAAACTAATAATGGTTGACTAATAGTAATTACTATTATTGTATTAAATAGAGGGTTAGAGCCCTAAAATAAAACTAACTTATTACGTTAAATGCCTAAGGCAATCAAAAATCACTATAGTTTCACCATAACAATTTTCAACAACTTGTACACATACTTCTACAGAATAATTTTATCATTTAACTGATTCACAAATTGGGTAAGTACCTACGCGATGGTTCTAGTAAGTAGATTAAAATTATTGCAAGGCAATACTGATGTTATTTAAAAATAGAATTGGAAATACATAAATCTAACAAATTACAAAGTTTACATCACTAAATTTCTGTTTTTAATTTTCACAGTTTGACTGTAAAAAAACTTACCATTACAACAGAAATGTTATAAAGTGTAACAATATATAATATCTACTTCTTAGATATCTAATTTCAAGCACCACCAGATTAAACTTCCATCAACATAAAATAAACCATTTAATGAAAATTTAAATCACCTCACAATAAATCATTGGTTCTTAAATTTACATTTTATCTACGATTAATTTATAGCATTCCATGATTCCAATAATAGACATATTCTTAATAGTTTTTGAAATCATATTTCAAACTAAAGTTTTTGAAAATATACTTCAATCTTAATAATTAACTAAAATATTTAGCATAACTAATTCACATTTCAGACTAGACTGTTTTTAAGAATAAATGGGTAATTTCCCAATAATTGAGGTAAAATTAGTAGCATTTAGTAAATGAATGCATGGCAATATCAAAAAGATTGCAAAATACGTTACTACATTGTATGTACATTGTTTTCATGAAAAAATGTAAGTTTAAAAAAAATTTATCTTGGAAAAAATAAGAAATTTTATCTGGTGTTACAGAAAAATCTTCAATTTTCACACTTTTGTGTTGTGTTCCTTTTGTTTAACAAAGTTTTTTATAAATTTAAAAGATTTTTGAATATTCCAATGTCAACACATTTGGGCGGCTTTACACCATAGGTTCTTGAATGCCTGGAAAGGCATTGCTGTCAAATATTTTTGTATGAATATTGTACGCCAATCTCTTTACCAATGTAGGTTCCAACTACACATATACATATAAAATATATACATACAGGTGTTAAGGGATATACTTGACTTAATTTAATAAGTGATACCTGACATTATTCTGAGTGAAAAATTTAAGTGAAATTTTGGTGTCCGGTAACATTTTTAATGATTTTTTTTTTCATCAAGGTGGTATCGGGGTGGGGGATTGGGCGATTATTCAACTGACATCACAGAATGAATATGGAAGAATTTATTTTTGTAGGAAAATTTTTGAAAAAAAAATCAAAAAAGTTAAATTATTCCCGAAATTGTTATTGCAACCCATTTTATGCATAATATAAAGTCTACAAAACAATTGCTTTGTAGGTAGATACTTTGAAAATCTCACATTAACAACATCTTAAACATTTCTTTAATATAATCTAGAATAATAGAAATTTATAAATTTTATTTAAAAAGAAAGAAAAAACATTCCCGGGTTACAAATAAACCAACAATGTTTGAAAATCTCCTACTACCACGACAGAAAGCCGAAAATATTGCTTGCAACGCGATGCCCACTCAACCACTGACGGGTCAAACCAATTATTGATACCATGTTATGTATGCAACATTTCTTATGACTGACCCAATACTACGAGTTTTTTGTTTTGTTTGGCAGTATTTTTCATGGCTGGTATTGTAAAATCAATCAACAAAGTCAGAAATAGCACAGATTGATAAAATACGAATCTATAAACGGTGTAAAATTATTTTTATTGTAGAATAAAAAAAACATGTGTGCAGTTCACATGCAGTAGAAGTGAAACCTTCAGAAAACTAAACTTCGAGAGAATGAGGCGAATGCAGAGTATCTTTATCAAAGTACTTTTACCAATCTACTTTTACTTAATTCTTACCAAGTTTAAGAATTATTCTACGAAGCACCGCACAAAAAGGACGCCGATTAGTCTATCTCATTTTCTCACAGGCTAAATCCTATAGATGTGTGTTTGTCTCTTTTTAGTGCCATTCGTTTCCATTTCATCGAGTTTCAAATCACAACGGTGCTAAAGAAGTTTTCACTTCAAAAAAAGTCAACGGAGACCAAAATTTCATTTGAATTTTTCACTCCAAATAATGTCAGGAATCACTGGTTAAAGTAAGTCAAGTATGTCCCTTGATACCCTGTATATGAATATGTGATACATCTTTACCCATCTTCTTATCTCCTTGACCTTTGTGTGGAAGAATATTTTATCAAAAGGAAACTTACACTTTGGCACTAGTGATACGCAAATATTTTTTTTTGTAATGATTTGTATCAAGTTGTAACCAATTTTTTTGTAATGTAATAAAATACATAAATTTTTACTTATAAAACGTCGTTAAATCGCCCAACGATGATTAAACTTCTGTTAACTTTTTCGCCGCTACGCGCACCAATTCATGCGAAAATAATTTGTGCCCCCAGCGCTAAGCGCATCATATCATGCGTTTGACTTTAGCGGCTGTATTCTACGTAAATACGCGACGAATTTAGCATATAACTGAACCAAAAAATAGTTCAATCCTTTATCTTACTGACATCTGGCGTTTGCTGGTTAAATATAATAAATTGTTTACATAAAACATTGTGAAGGCGATGATTCGTTAAATCTTCATTCAGTCATTTGAATGTCGCGCCGCTGATCCGTTGTGTCATCCATAGTATTTCTTAGGTGATCCAATCTGCTTTGATGGACTTATGCGGCGATGTAAAATATTAACCGATTTCTATTTTGCGAATCTTTTTAAGTAATTTATTTTTCTGTGGTACATTAGTTTGTTTGTGAACTTAAGTGACGTGACGTGTTTTAAAAATAGTTATTTTACAAGACTTTTTGATTGACTTTCTTTTGTGATTTTATTTCTAAATTTTGTGGACAATCTAAATTATAATATATCTGTCTATAAAATGGCAAACCTCAATCTTACTTTTTAAATTTCTAAATTTTGTGGACAATCTAAATTATAATATATCTGTCTATAAAATGGCAAACCTCAATCTTACGGAAGACGAAATTTATGAAACATTTTTAGACATTGACTCTGATTTAGAAATGAGTGAAGATGATCAAGATATACCAATTACTGAAGAAGTTAGTGACAGTGAAATAAACGCCCCCGGGATAAGCCAAGAGCATGACTCTCGTACACCTAACTTAGACTATACCGTAAATGCAGACTGCTTTTCTTCTTGGACCTCTGGTCCATTTATTCCAATAGTTCATGAATTTGATGATTTTGTGTCAGGTTTTGATCCTTCCACTTTATTTTCTGGTAATTCATCGGAAATCGACTTTTTTGAATACTTCTTAAACAAAGAAATAGTGACAAAAATGGTGATCGAAACTAATCGATATTATATAGCCACCATATCAAAACAAGAACCTTCCCAAAAATCCAGACTTCGTAAATGGGTTGACACATCTGTCGAAGAAATGTACATTTTTTTTGCACTGTTAATGTTAATGACTAGAAACCGACATCTTACTATCGAAGAACACTGGTCCACTGACCCATTGCTCGCTAGTACAATTTTCGGAAAAACCATGTCTAGGGATCGTTACGAAATTATATTGCGAATGTTACACTTCTCAAACCCCGACACACAAATTCCTGGCGACCGACTTTACAAAATTAAAATCCTAATTGACCATACCCGAAAATTGTTCAAAAAAACTTTGATACCTTATGAAAATTTATGCATCGATGAGAGCATAATTGTTTTCAAAGGGCGTTTAATTTTCAAACAATATATACCATCCAAACGTCACCGGTTTGGAATAAAAATGTTTGTATTGTGTGACGTGAAGACGGGTTTTATATTAGACTTCATTATTTATTGTGGCGAAGGGACTGACATAACTGACTCTGAATGTCTCGGGGTTTCGGGGGCTGTAGTAACGACACTACTTCAAGATTATTTAAATAAAGGACATAATCTTTTTATTGATAATTGGTACAGTAGCCCTCAACTGTATGATTTTCTCCATACTAACAAAACCAATGCATGTGGTACGGTGCGGAAGACACGAAAAGGCATGGCGAAATTTAATAAACTGAAAAAGGGTGAAATGAAAGCACAACATCGTGGACCTTTGTTGGCTCTAAAGTGGTGCGATAAAAGAGAAGTTCATATGCTAACAACCTTACATGACGACTCCATGGACATGACGGGAAAAGTTGATTGGAAAACTCGTCAACCAATTATGAAACCCAAGTGCGTTTTAGACTATAATAAGTGTATGGGTTCTGTTGACAAAGTGGACTTGATGTTAA